>JALGQZ010000003.1:6520229-7920229 GCA_023105745.1 Austropuccinia psidii
GATAGTAACAATATCAAGAGTACTATGATTGTCCTCAGTAGAAAAACATAATATAACAAAATATTATAACCACAAATTAAGTATAATTATTAAAATAATTATATTAAAAGATAAATTTAATTATTACTATATAATATAATAATAATACTAAATATTAATAACTATAATAAATTCTAATTATTCTATTATTGCTTTAGTCACTGACAATTACAACAATAAGAAGTGTAAAGCTCTTAATGAGACAATTATACATGGAAGAAAAAATTTAACCACTTATAAATAATATGAATATTATTTATAAAAAGAAATCATAGCACACACTGTGCAGATATAATTCTTATAAAAAATTCCATATAAAAAAACTAATAATAGAGAAAAAGCTTAGAATTTTAGACAAAAACTTACTTATAATATATAATTTATACAATGAGTCAAATACAACAGTTATTATATCAAATAATTATTATAAGCTAAAAACACACAAAAAATCAATATTTTACAAGATAAAACAACTTTTTATAATAAAAATATGATTTAAAGAGTTTTTAGGAGGAATTTGTGGATTTTAAAAGATATTTTAAGACAATAATTTTATAAAATAAAATATATTATTGGTGATTACAGAAATAAGCTAATTTCTATTATCTAAATTCCTTAATTTAAGATTTATAAAGAATAAAATACTTAACAAATACTTTAATAATAAGCTTTTATATATAATAAAACTTTGCCTGTTTAAATGTCTAATATAACTGGATTGGATTGAATTGATGGACAAAAACAGTGATGAATAGACTCTTTTTATGTCTGAAGAGCAGCTCTCATGATTCATAATGGATATAGAGGGCGTTCTCAGGTCAAAACTGAAAACCCATGCTTAAAAATAAGGTTCTTAGCTTATGTTAACTTATTTCTAATTCCAATTTAAAGTTACTGGTGTTATTCTTAACTCCAAGTAGCTTGAATCCTCATTTGAGTTAATTATTTCAATTTTAATTATACAATAACTTGATTTATATTAACGTTTATCACATGAAAAACTTAAAAAGGGCGTTTCAAGTAAAAATCTCTTAAACTCAATTTTTAATTGATTTTTAAAGAAATCTTAATTTTCTCTAAGTATAATCAAAAGAGTAATTTTCCAGGCTAATTACCAATAAAACCTGCTTATAGAAGATTCTTAAAATTGGATGTATACACAGATAACATTGAATCGTAAGCTGTGTGAAACCTTCAAGAAAATCCATTAAGATTTGGATTTTTAATGAATTTTTGAAGTTATTGCTATTTTACCATGTAAAATAGCAATACACACTAAACCTTAACTTTTGGGGGGTTTTGATACTTGTAACTTTGAAGCTTTAAGCTTAATTAAGCTTTGACAGCTCTCAAAACTTTAATTTAAAGCTTTCATATTGGGAATTACCCTTTGGCAGCTTGAAATTCCTACCCAAATTGTGATAAAACCAGTTTAAACTTTAAGGTTGGATCAAAGTCTAATTCTAAAGTTTGAATAAGGTTTAAGATCCTCCAATACAGGTGGACAACCTTAATTGAATCCTTGCAGATTCAAAAAGCTGGGTACCCCAGCTCTGTTTGGTCTTTTTCCTTTGTCCACCTTTTTGTGTGGATTTTGTCCTTTTCTTTATTTAAAGCCATACTATGGCCTTAAACACTTTTAAATTGAGCTCCAGAAGGATTTACATTTGGTATGGAAAATCCTTAGCCAATTCAGTAAATATACACAACACCTCAATTTTAACTACAATTTTGCTAAGTTTGCATTAAACGTATGCAACTTTAAATTTAAGCTTATTTAAGCTTAAATTTAAAAAATTTAAAAAAGTTACATTAGTACTGTGAGATTCTTAAATCTTCCAATAACTTAATAAATAACCATTTTCAGGTATAACACCCTATGGATGTACCCTGGGTTATTTTTGGTGTAGAATCCAGAAATGACATAATAGTTATAACTTTGTTGATCCAAACAAAAGTCATACTTCTTTTTTGTTATTTTTTATTTTAATTTCAACTGAAAGTTCTGGTCAAGACTAAATCAGCTGTATATAAAGTTATTTGTGGCCTTATGGGTATGTCATATATACCTCACAGGCTCACAATAAGAGCTTTAAAAAAATTAAAAAATGGATAAAAATGGGAAACAGAAAATGTGCTTTGGAATAATTTAATATTGGTGTCTTTATTCTTAAACCTAATCCAAAGTTTTGGAAGAAAAAACAAGAATTACCCAGAAAATGGTTTTTTACAGATATCTAGTTATTTCAAAACCAAAATCTTAATACTTCTTAAGGGGAAAGTAATTCTTTTGCTTCTTTTAAATTCAATTTATTGTTGACTAATATTAAAAATTGGCTGCAAAGATCTAAAGCCCTATGTGTTACACTTTTCAAAACATTACTTTCAATATAGCTTAAAGGCTGGAATATGAGAAGGTTATATTTCATCAATAAACCTGGATCTAATGATAAGACCCAATTCCAATTTCAAAAATACATAAGAATATATAAAATTTAATCATGAATATTATTCATAATATTCATTAGTTGAAAGGAAAACTCACAAAATTCATTCAAACTATATGATACAATCTATTTATTCTCATTTTCCTGTCAGGTGTGAAAAAGCTTAGTAGTTTCTTCCACAAAAATCATGTACAAAAATGAACTTCATCAATCTTGGGATAAGTCTATATAAAAATGGACTCCCAATATTAAAATCTCAAATAAGAACTGTAAGGATAATTTTTTATTATTCATCCTTAAAGGATATTATACTTACCAAAATATGGGAGGCTATTTCTTGAAATAAGAGTATCTCAAAAATTTGAAAATTTATGAAAAAGGTTTGTATCATGAATAGATGTGTAATTAATCATTTAAATTCACTTTTCATAATTTAATGTATTACCATCCATTTGAGAATAGTGTATAGCTAGAAACCTCATTAAGTAATTCCTTCAAGAACAGCAAACAACAATGAATAATCAATTCAATCTATATTAATTATGGGAGAGGCTTTCGAATTTGTGAAATTATTATTGCACTTCAAATATAATACCAAATTAAAACATAACTATGGAAGTATTTTTCAATATTTTACACATCTCAAATTCAATCATTTTGGTGAATGTTTCAAAAGGACTTTTTGAGAATATCGATGTTATCCTATCTGTGTTACTTGTTGGTATTCATATTTCTTTATATATGTGTAGCAAATTAAGATTTGAGCTCAATAAGAATTCTTTATAAATATCAAATGATAAATATTTGTAATAGAATTTCAAATTCTTAATTTAATTGGAACTATTTGAAAAATGGAAATTGAAAATAATCTAATCTTTGAAAAATGTTTGGGGATTTCTCAGCAACATAAATTATTTTCTTTGATAAATTAATTGTGATATAGTGAAATACTTATATCACAGAGAATATTTCTATCAAGATAATTAATTCTTAAGCTTCAAAACTAAACCTATTCAAAAATAGGAGAATACATTCCAATGTTTTTATCATAGCGGAAGTTTGGTAGATGTCTTTCTGCAAAATATGAGTATCATTTATCACAGGATATGAATTTAAAAGAAGTATTATTAGTTTAAGACTCTCTAATATTATGAAAAGAATGTTTATTTATTCCTATTTTGATTGTTGAAAGCTTCTTCAAGACTAGTTTCTTTCTCTTGAAGATATAAATTCTTATGAAAAGAGGTTGGAAGTTATTTCCTCAACAATGAATTATACCAAAATCTCCCCATGATATACTCATCATAGAAACTCTCATATTGTAAAATATATCTTCAAGAAATATTTCATTGCCAAAAATTGGGTAACATTATGTGGGACATAATATGTTAAGGGTTTTTTCTTGAGAAAAAAAGATCTCTTAGTTTATTGATATGATGAAAAAAAGATGTGATAGTGTTTGTATTTTAAATTTTGGATTTCCCAGAGTTTTTATTACTCCAAAATATTAAATCAAAATGTAATTTCAGAATTAAGATCAAAAAAGACTAAAATCAGTCCATTTCCTTTTTTGATTATTTTTAGCTTGAATATCAGAGGGAAGTTGAAGCATTTTTTTGTCAAATGAGTAAAACAGGAATTGATTAATATGATTTCACAGGGGCTCTTGGAAAAAACAAGAGTGGCCTGGAACTCAGTAATCAGGGATCTCACTTGGAAGACTCCAAAGAATAAAGAGGAAAAAAATAGAAGCAATGAATTTCTCTAAGAAATATTTAGGTACAAACTGAGATGAAATAAGAGAAAATAAGAAGCCAAATGGCCAAAGAGCCAACCAAGTAAGTCATTGATCACTGTTTCAACCTTCCACAATGAACAATAGAATTAGTAAAGGATATGACCACCAATATCCACTGACAGGCAAAGAAAGAAAAGAGAAATGTTCTAAATGACTGACTTGATAATATCAGTATTCACTTAACAAAGAGATAAGATAAATAAAGATGAAATAAAATCAAAATATATTTATAAGCTTGGGAAAACCCCCCAGGGTCAAAGGAGGCTGTTATATGTGAAACGTTTAGATCCTGACTCCTTCAGGCTCGCAGCTGATCAGTATTTAATACTGGAAGCTGTATTGATTGTCTGATGGAATGTATACCTTGCCAAATTGAGAAATGAACTGTGTTGAATTATCTTCCCATGGTGTATGATTTGAATACAGCTCTTGGTGAATCTAGACTGTATTTAATGAATATGGTTTCCAAGGTGGATTGATGGAGCATTGACACTTGACATATTTTTTTGGAATTTCCCCTTGAACTGCCGGTATTCCCTTGGAGGAATGCTGTGAATGAGAATATGCAATGATTTCTTGATTGTGTCATTGATATTTGAGTGACACTTGTACTTGAGCCTTGATGAATCCTCTGGATGACGTGAGGCCTTGATTACTTTATGGAATGTTGAAATAACCCTTTGATATTGGTGCAATTGGATTGATGGTGAAAAAGATGCATAATGGTGTATAACACCATTTATGGCACTTTTTTTTATTGGAGGGTGAAAGTGGCAAAAGGTGTTCTGGAAAGAGGCCAGGAGGATATGAGTGAAAAATGGGTTTTTGGTGGCTTCAGAGGTGGAAAAGTGCTTTTGGGTTTCTGGCCAAATAAAGCTTATAAAGTTTTATAAATTTATTTGCACAGAGTGTGCAAAAAATTCACGAAACTGAAAATTAAGTCCCAAATGGCCTAATATGGCTATTTGGGCATATTTCCCATATTACATGGGAAAATGGCATAAAATTGATGAATACACCAAAATGCACAAAAATGCAAAAAACTGTATTTAAAGCTTAAAAAGCCAAATACAGGCTTTTGGGCTGTATTTTCCCTGTTGACTGGAAAATACCTAAGAGTTCCCAAAAGCAAATACTGGCCAGTGAAGGCCTGCTGATGATAAAGGGGCCAAGTTGGCCCCAGATGGTGAAATGGCCATAAAAGGCCAGAAAAGATTAAATTCCCAATTTGGCCTAGGATTCTGGATATGGCCAAAACTCCATAAATTGAAAATGGCATTGATATGCCATATGGAGGTCCAAGAGGGTGAATTTCCATGGTTTTGACATATTAATTTGGATTAATTTCCTCAAAATAGGGATCGTGAGATATTTTATCAAAAAGGATGGAGAATTCCTATTATGTGTGTGTTTTATGATGGAGAAGAACGTTTTATAAGGAATGCTTCAAAAAAATTATTTTTATACTTGGTTTGTATGTTTGAAATTATCAACATCTGATCTAAATACTTTAAAAACTAAATATAGCTCTAAGGAAGGATGTGAGAGCATATTAAAAAAATAAGAATTATTTTTTGGGTGATGACCAAAGATAAATTTCATTATGATAAGCTTATTATCATCTTCAAAGGTTTTGGTTTGTTTCAAGATAATTTTGCGGAAAATTGTATTATTAAGAAATTATATTTTCTAAATAAGGTAATTAGCTCCAGGATGATCTTTTTGAATCTTGTAAATATGGCTTGGAAGATAGCCAAATAATAATAGCAAGATGAAACCTTTGTTGGATATGGGTTGTACCCGCTACCCCCACTGGTGGTGATAGCTTTTTTCCATGATGATTTTATTCAATAAATATCATAAGCTTCCTCTGAATATACTATATTTTTTATGTAGTATTGGTTTTTTTATAGAATTTTTCTACAATAATCATCTCTGCACAATGTATGTGATAATTTCTTTTATAAATAATATTATTATTATTTATAAGGTGTTCAATATTATCATTTTCTACATATAAGTTTCTCATTAGGAGCTTTTATATTTCTTATTATTGTAACTTTCAGTGACTATAATAGTAATATAATAATTAGAATTTTATATTATTGAATCATTCAGTAATAATTAATTCCTCCTTTTTTCATATAATTATTTTAATAATTATCTTCTATTTTTTACTAATGAAAGTCATAGTACTCTTGATTTTTATTAATATTATCAATAGTTTCATTTACAAACATAAATGTAATATCCTCCTTTTCCATCAATGGATTCCACCGATTCAGTAGCTTGCAAGTGTTGGGATGGCAAAAAAGCTTTTTCACAGCTGGGTAAGAATTTTTGAAGTTATTTCAAAGATATGAGATAATTTGTTACTCTTTATGCTGAAGTGAATTGCTACATGCCTTTTGGATATCTTTCTATATGTCCACTGAGGCTTCTTGCGGTGGTTTCAGTGGTAGAACAGTATTAGAAGCTTCAGAAGGGCATAATTTATCAGGTTGTGGTTTATTAATGACCCTTTTTCCTCTGTAACTAATTTTCTTCTTCCTTAATTAATCCTACAGCCTTTTTGGAATGCTTTTGAGGGGCTATAGCTGGCTCCTGATCAGTTGAAGGTATAGCTATGGTCAAAGAGGTTAAAAATGAAAAAATTACATTAAAGCCCTATTATTTTCCAAATCATTAGCCTTTTTGAGTGTGTTACTAATGTACAATTTGAATAAAGATGAAGAAATGTATTCTGATTTATTATTCCAAGTTTTAATAAAAGTGTCATTAGGTTCATAATTGACTGTACTGGCTGGCATAGTTCTGGTTACTGTTGGAGCTGTTTCAACATTTTGTTGTCTTACCATTCTTTCAGATACTAAGATCAATTAAGGAAAAAATTACTCCAAGTAAAAATAGATTTTTTTCACAATAAAATGAAATAATATAAAGCCTCCCTTTCAAAATAAAGAAATAATCCTTTTTAGGAATTCTTTGAAGCTATAAGGATTGTTTATGGATTTTTTTAGTTTTTCAAAGTAGGAAGAATATTTGAAAGATAAAAAATATGTCAGAGGGAAAAATCATGGCTGGGCCCTAAGCTTAAGGTGTGGATATGAAGCTTTGATTTTTTCACAGGGGCTCTTGGGGATAACAAGAGTGGCCCAGCACTCAGGAATCAAGAACTCACTTGGAGGTATCCCAAAGAATAAAGGAATAATTGAAGGATATATTTATTCAAGAAAGAATAAGAGAAAGTACAAAATATGCAGAAGATAATAAAGGAATCCAAAGGCCAAATAGCCAACCAAATTAATCCTAAGTTCACTGTTTCAAACTTGCAGACAGAAGAATGGAATTAGTAAAGGATATGATCACCAATATCAACTGACAGGAAAATAAGAAGGTGCAAATGACCAACTTATGGATATCAGTATTTACTTCTAAGAATGAAAAGAAAATATTGATAAAAAATAAATCCAGTAGATTAATTAACTGGGGAAGATTTCCCAGGGGTTGAAAGAGTGGGCAGTATATGTGAAAAGCTGAAATACTGTTCCCAGCAGGTCAAAAAACCAGCTGTATTGACTGTTTTGGGAAAATAAATGTTTTCCATCTTGAGAAACAAACTGTTTTCCTGAACTCCCACAATGTATGAATGAATTAACCCAAAGAGATTAATTCCATATGGGTTTCTGGAATACAGCCTGTATGGACCAATTCAGCCTTCCACAGAGTTCTGGAGCTCTTTATGCCTTGTAAAGTGATTTTAGAAGCAACACCCTCTCTAAATGGCCCTTAAAGAATCCTTGGAGGAATATTGTTGAGTCAGAAATCACCAATACCTGGAGGGCCAAGTGACTTATGTTCCCATGGTTCCCAAAAATAAGTCCTTGGCAGCCTTGCTTCAATAATGGGATAGTGTACTGGTGACTTTATTTAAAATGAAAGAATAGAGTATTTAAAATGTAATAATTTCATTTCTGAGGAAAAATGGTGCATAATGGTATATCATACCATAGATGCCCCATTCCTGGGTCCAGGACTGAAGAAGTTGTTTCCCTTTTCTTGGGAGAAAACCCTGTTAAAAGGTGGCTAATGTCCTTTGGTGACTTCCACAGGCCATTACTTGAACATTGGGGCTTCTTGGTGTAAATGTCTATTTTGACCCCTTGTAATTTGATGAGTCAAAATGGGCTCAGGTGGGCCAAAGGATATAGCTTATTTGCCTCATTAGATTTAGGCCAAAATGGGACCATGTTCTGAAGACTGTAATACATGGTATACACACCACCACATACCTTCTGCAGGAAATAGAGGCTGTGGGGGTCATAAATGGCCCAAAACCCCCTAATCAAAGGACATAGGCCCCTGGGGAAAGGATTATGGAAATTGGCCCAAAGGTCTTAGAATCAGGATATAGTCAGGGATAGCAGCTGCAGACCAGAGGCCACTAAACAGCATAAGGGGGGAAATTGGCCATGAACACCCATTAGAAAGGTATTTCACATGGTTGTGACAGTACCCCCCACCTTTAATGGTGAGCTTCTGAGCACCAAGACAAAGTAAAAAGCCTTTTGAGGACTCTTGTGGGGCTCCTGAGGTGTTGAAATTTTAAACATAAAATGAAAACTGATAAGGAGGTTAGAATATGAAATGAGGATAAGTTGGTCTTCTTTTGAAATTTGGCTTTGTACTTGGAGGAATTTGGGTTTGAAATAAAGTTTTTCATGATTGTTATGAAAGAAAAATAATTTTTTGAAAAAATGAAAGAAACATTAAAGGAAGAAAAGGACGTATTTTTTGAGGGGGATTTCAATATTCATAATTGAACTTAATTTTGCAATGCTTTTGGCCAAGGACCTGGGCAAAGAAATGATTCCAGGTGCTCACAGAGTGGCCAAGGTGATGTTTTGGAAGATTTTATACCCCTTATGGAAGTGCACACCAGAAGAGGAGCTTACCTTTGGTAGCTACCAATATTGCCAGTTCCATAAAGCTAAAAAAAAGATTTACATGAATTATAAATCTTGGGATTTGAATTTAGAGAGGATGCTCCATTTTCCAAAGTAAAAATGGCCATAAAGAGAAAGAGGAATTTTGAAATCTTTGACCAGAGTCCTGTGTCCAAAAATTGACAAGTGCTAACAGAGTAGCCAAGGTTATGCTTGCAACAAAAGCTTAGAATGCCTCCAAAGGTGCATACTAGGAGTGGGACTTACTTTTTATAATTCCTGCCCCCACCAATGACCATACAAAATCAAGCTCTTGAAACATTTGGTCCTTGTTTGTCAGGATACAAAGAATTAAAATTCTTGACAAGTTCAGGGCAATTTTTGAGGCTTTTGGATGGTTCCAAATTGTATCTTCCTGTGTATTGACTGAAACATTTTCATTCCATAAGATACCATAATTTTCCTCTCTTCACCTTTAAATCCAGTATTTGACAGAATTTCCATTCCTCTTCTTCTTCAATAATGAGGGGAGGAGGAGGCTCCTGATTCAACTTTTTCAAGGAGGGAAATATGGAAGACTGGGTGGATGGACTTCTATTGAGCTCATATTTTGAGGTGGTAGGCATTAGCATTTATTTTCTTTAATATTGGAAATGGACCTAACCATCTTTCTGACAATTTTTTGGTGGGCATTTTCAATTTGATGTTCTAGGAGGAAAGCCATACCATGTCACCAGGATTTAAAACAGGTGTAATTGCTCTACTTTTATCTGCATACCTCTTCAACCTGTTTATGGATACTTCCAGTTCTCTCTTAAAATATTTCTGTACTGATTGTATTTTTGAAGATAACTGTCCAGAAGGGTTATCTTGAGTAATGTGAGCTGAGTCATATTGTGGATTTCTTCCATAAACAGTGAAAAACAGTGATTTTTTTGTTGAAGAGTGATCAGAATTATTGTAGGAAAATACAGCCAGAGGGAGCTAGGTGTCCCAATCATCTTGAGGATAGCTGACATACATCTGAAGGTACTGTTGTAGTATCAGATTTACCCTCTCTGTCTCTCAATCTGTTCCACAGTGATAAGCAGTTGGAAGATCTCTTGATATTTTGAGCTTCTGAAAAAGATTGGTTCAGAAGAAAGAAACAAAAATTCAACCTCTATAATTGACAATTCTTGATGGAAGTTCATGCTTAAAAAATATTCTTGATGAATAAATGGGTAAAATCCAGTTAATTGATCAAAGATATTGTTGGAATAAATGCTGCAATTTTTGAGAACCTCTCCACTATGACAGAAATTTAATAAAAGGGATTGGAAAGTAGCAGTTGAGTGATAAACTCCTTTGAGAGACAAATCCAAGGATCATTTGAAATTAAAATAGGTTTGAGGAGGTCAAACTTCTTTTGATGCATATTTTTTTCTTGAAAAATGTTGACAGGATGCTAAATGATTCTTGAGGAATTGAGTCATTCCGGACCAGTGGATATCCTGCTTGAAAAGTTTGAGAGTCTTTTATTGGCCAGGGTAGCCAGCTAGAGGATAGTCATGGAGGTTTCAGATTATGTTGAGCTTAATTGTGGGTACATTTGGGACCAAAACCCAATCTCTGAAGAGAGGGAGTTATTAAGAGGAATCAAAAAAGTAATTTTTCACAAATTTACCTTTACCCAAATCCTGAAAAATGCTTCTATATTATAAGCTTTCCATAATTCCTTCTGAATTAATTCAATCAAATTTGAAAAAGAATCAAACTTGATAGAAAAGAACTTTGAAGGTTGGACTTCATATTGCTTAATGAGTTGTTGAAAATTAATTGGATTCCTTCTGATGAAATCTTAACCACTCTCTGGGTAAACATTTTCCCAATTGTGACAAGGCATCTGGAATAGTAACCAGGAAACCAGGGAAGTAAGTGGTTTTGAAATGGAATTCAGAGAGGAATTCAGCCCAGAGGGCTTGATGGAAATTAAGGACCCATGAGGTCATGAATTATTGCAGAGAATAATGATTGGTGAGAAAAAGAAAGAATAAAAGCCCTCCAGAACTTGAGAGGTCAGACTATTCCAAGGAGGTCCCTGTCATGAATCTCATAGTTGTGCTCTTCTGGAATATTCTTGCTGCTATAAAATGAAATTGGATCTTTTCCTGACTCAGTACAGCACCCAAGGAATAATCTGATACATCAGTATCTACAATGGTTGGTAGAGAAGGATTGGAGACGTGGTTTAATTCTCTTTTGGTTGATTAAACTGGCTAAGAGATTCTTCATTGAGGGGCAAAATTCAATTTTTATTCAGGAACTTGGTGAGCTAACTGATTGTGTTTGAAAAATTCTTGATTAAATGACATTAGAAATTGGCAAAGCCAAGGAATGATTGAAGAGCCCTGAGGTTTCTTGAAGGAGGCCAATTGAGAATTTTCTGGACTTTATATTGGTCCATCTTGAGGCCTTCAGAAGAAACAACATAAAGTAGATGTTAAATGCTTGGATGCCTTAGAAAAGAGGTTATTAGGCCTGAGTCTGGAAAGAACAGTGGACACATGAGCTACTTGTTCTTCCTCAGACTGGAATAATACTATAATATCATCCAGATAAGCCACAGAATAAACATCTAGAATATCAAATAAAATGTAATTGACAAGATTTTGAGAAGAGGAAAGAAAATTGCTGATCCCAAATGGAATAACCAAGTACTCATAACTGCCATATTTAGTTCTAAAATCTGTCAAGTGTTCATCACCCTACTTTCTTCTGAGAGGGCTATATTCATGTCACAACCATGAATGATACCTCTTGGAAAAATCCATGGCATATCAATGCCATATTTCTTTTATAGTGATTTGGCCAATTTCACTTTTATGGAATTTATGGTCATTTCATCATTTGGGGCCAACTGGGCCCCTTGACCATCATCAGGCCATTCATGGCCAATCCCTTCCTTTGGGAACTTTTGAGAAATTCCCAGTCAATAGTGGAAATACAGCCCAGAATTCTGTATTATGATTTTTACGTTTTAAATAAATTTTTGCACAATTTGCCCAATTTTGCGCATTTTGAACATTTACCCATTTTATGCCATATTTCCTTTCAATATGGGAAATATTCCCAAACTTCCACATCAGGAAATTTGGGGCTTAAATGAAATATTTGTTCAGTTTGCGCACTTTGAACAAATACATCTTTAATACTGTATCAGCTGTTTTTGGCAAAAACACTTTGAAACCTCTGAAACCACTCAAAACCCAACTTTCATGCATTATTGTCCTGGAATTCTTTCAAAGACCTTTGGAGACTCTTTCCCCTCAATAACCAAAAGTGCCATAAATGGTGTTATACACCATTATGCATCTTTTTTCACCAGAAATCCAATAGTGCCCATATCAGATGGTTATGCCAAAATTCTATAACTTTATCAAGGCATAATTTTATCCAGAGGATTCATCAAGGCTCAAGGACAAGTGTTACTCTCAAATACCAATGACTCCATCACACAGTCATTGAATATTCTCATTCAAATTATTTCTCCGAGGGAATACTGGAATTTCATTCTCAAGGGACATTCAAGAGACAATTCCAAAACAATTTTCCAAGTGTCAATGCTCCATCAATCCACCTTGGCAACCACATTCATTTCCATAAATTCTTGTTGCACAAAGACCTGCATTTCAACCATATACCCTGGGAAGATCATTCAACTCAGTTCATTTCCAAATTTTGCAAGGTATACACTTCATCAAGAAATCAATACAGACCAGCTGTCAGCCTGAAGGGATCAAGCTCTCAACCAATCATATATACCAGCCTCTGTTTCAACCCTGGGGGGTTTTCCCCAGTTAATTAATATACTTTTCTTTATTTATATTTTTTTCATCTTGATATTGAATACTGATGTTCTTAAGTTAGTCATTTGCACCTTTTCTTTCTCTCTTTTCCTGTCAGTGGATATTTGGTGGTTATATCCTTATTAATTCCATTGGTCATTCTTGCAGGTTGAAACAGCTATTAAGGACTTATTTGGTTGGCTCTTTGGCCATTTGGCTTCCTTTTTCTCTTATTTAATCTCATCTTGTACTTTCATATCTTCTTAGAGAAATTTTTTTCTTTAATTTTATCTTATTCAATCTTTGGAGTCTTTCAAGTGAGCTCCATTATTACTAAGTTCCAGGCCACTCTTGTTTTCCCCAAGAGCTCCTGGGACAATGCACCACAAAAATCAATATTTGAGAAGATATAAGAGCCACTAAAAAAGTGAGAGTCTTATTCATGGGAGGGACAGGATATTTTTTCTTTCTAGTAACAGCATTAATTTTGTTGTAATCAACACACAAACATATGCTACCACCTTTTTTTGACAAAGAGGAAAGTTGCTCCTGTTGTAAAGGATCTTGGCTGGATGGAACCCTTTCCTACATGGTCTGGAATGTAGGCCCTGAGTGTCTCTGACTCTTGATTTGAAAAAGATTAGATGACCCCAACTGGAGGTAGAGACCCCCATTCCAACATTATGATCATAGGCACAGTGAGGAGGTTTTTCTGCTTTCACCTTGGAGAATATATCCAAATAGTGGTGATAAGCAGAAGGAACAGCCTTCATCACAGTTGCAATTTGTTCTGGCCATTCCTCTTCAGCCAACAACTCCTCAAGGGAGTCACGATAAGATGAACTAGGAAGGTCCTCATTCCCATGGAAAAGATGAGTTGAATATATTGAATTATCTTCTCCAACATCCTTTATCTCTTTGAAAGCTTCATCTCCAGAGAGTAGCAATGACTGGGGGGAATTTAAAGAAGGAATAAGGATAGAAGATGCAAATGATGGTGTTCTAGAATCACCAACCAGAGCTTCACAAGTAGTGGAAGTTTAAAATTAAGTACTAAGGGGAATAAAATTATAACTAGAGTACTTATAATTGGGATTCAAGGTGATCAGCCCTTTCTTTCAATCAATGGATAGATTGAAGTGATTAAGAATGTCAAAGCCTAATATTAGGCCTTCTCTGTTCGGAGTATAAAGGACTAAAAAATTCCTATTCAAACCTTTGTAAAGAAGGGATCTCAACAATATATTGAGTATGGTGAGTCACAAATAAAGGAGGGGACTAAGAGGAGTCCAAAATTATAAAAGGAATATTCCCTTGGAGTTCATATATTGTTGAGGAATATTTGTCAACAAACTGCTTCCAAATTAATGAGTAAGTAGCACAAGAATCAATGACAATACTGTAAAAAATTTCAGAAAGAGAATAAAAAAATATTTGAAGAGATTTTTTGACACCAGTATTCAGAATCCACAATTGTTCTCTGAGTGGAAAACAGTGAAGATCACTCAACACAACATGACCTTCACTAATGCTTTTCCCTGGCTGGAAAATCTTCCTTCTGGTTGGGTAAGCTGATTTCAAGGCCTTTTGACACAAGCCTAAATATTATGCTTCTCAACACAATAATAACACAAGCCTTCCTTAAGTCTTCTTTCTTTTTCAGAACCCATCAACTTGTAGTCCTTATTCATCAAAGAGTAATGGGGATTTTCCCTCTTCTGGAAATCAAATTTCTTCTTCATCTTGTGCCTTGAGCCTCAAGAATATTGATGGTTTGAAGAGATTGACTTTTAAGCTTCAGTGTTCTTTTCTTGATAATTATTCTTTTCCTTTTTCTTCTCATGGTACCTGGTATCAAGCTCCAGGGTAATTTCCATTAAGTCTTGAAGAGAATCAATAATTTAAGGATGGGATTTCAATTCATCCACAATCCTGGAGGCCAATCCCTTCCTTAAATGATCTATATAAGCCCTCTCACCCCAGTCTCCAACTATTCACACCAAACTTCTGAGATCATAAATGTATAGAGAAGCCTGACCTTCTTCCTTCATTCTTATGCCATCCAACTCTGTTTCAGCTTTTCTGACTTAATTGGGGTCCCCAAATAAATTAAAGGGTTTGGATTCAAATAGTGCCTAGCTATTGAGGAGGTAAGCTGTGTCTTGATTGGTGAAATTGGAAATATAAGGCTCCCTCCATTTTGAAGCCCTTCTGGTGAGAAATTAATTTTCATAAACAAATTTCTTCTTGTCTTCAGAGAACCTTTCCTTGTCATTGTGAAAGATGAGCTGGCATGACTGAATAAAACTTCTGACTTTGAAGGGTTGAGTCCCATCAAATAATTCTGGTTCCTTCATAGATGGGGTCTTGAAGCTTCAAAAGATGAAGCTGTTTGAACATTGTTCATAATTTGGGTCATTTCTTGCATGATGGTGTCAGCCTGTGACTCAAGACCAGAGCACAAGCATTACAGCCAAATACCATAAACCAATGGTAAAGCCAAGATACTGCAAAAACATGGAGCTGAGCCAAATCAAGCTAGCACCAGAACTACAGGAGTTATAGCCAAAATAAGTTCAAATAAGGGTGAATAAAATATTCACCTCTCATCTAACTTCTATAGTCTTAGTGTGAGACACCTGAAGTGTGGTCTTTTTGGAAAGAGAACAATTGGGGATATCTGATTGTGCCATCCATTTCCCCATACCTCATCTAGAACAAAAGTTATGGGGCAAACAAGCTCCATACATATGTACAAAAAATCTTGTACATGGCATAACTTTGCCATATCTAATGAGGTACCATTGTGTAGAACACATCCAGGGCTACACAATGAGCCAACCTTTGAGCTTTATATCTCAAAAATGGACAAAGTTATGGCAGTTTTAAGGTCAAAATCCCACAGTTAGACCAATACAGCCTTACTATGGGATAATATCCCATAACTATGATTATGAGGTGTCAAACAGACAAATGAGCTTGTTTATACTTCAATAACTCATAGGTTGGCCAATACGGGGGTCCTGTACAGGTTCTGTACAGAATTCTACGTGTAATACATGTCAGAAGAGGGCTATGTGGTCCCCAGATGAAAATTTTCACCCTGAATTGGTGAAAACTTCCCAGATGTGGTTTCCAAACCACACCTGAGCCCAATACAGGCTATACAGGCCTTTTGAAAACCACAAGCCAGTCCTTGGAAGTGGAAAATCTTCACTTCCTCTACGTGGAAAGGTCTAGAAGACTTTTTCACCCAAGTTTAGGATAAAAAGGGGCCTTTTCTCCACAAGAAAAGTTTCCTCATCCTTCTCTTGAATTCCTATTTATTACAATTTTAAAAAACAGTTATACTCTTGGAAAATAATCAGATTATAATTATAATATTAATTATTGTAGTAGTTATTATAGTAAACCAACTGATAATTATTGCACCCAGGTATTTCAACAGCACTCACCACCACAATTCCTCAATATTAAAGCCTTTTATACCTCATCATAAACCTTTTTTAATAATTTTCAACATGTCACAGTCATAGTTAAAGCTTGTAATTAGTCTTTATTAGCTTTATCATAGACTCAGCCTGACAGATGGCCAATAAGGATGGTTCAGACTGATGAGAGGAAGGCTTATTAGACTGGGCTAACGTTGGCCCTCCAGTACCTTGAGATACATCCACAGAAGCAGGGGCAGCCTCAGTAACCTCAGACCCTTCCTTGTCTGCATCATCTTCACCAAGACCTTTGAGAGTGCTCCTTGAAATACCTGTAAAAGCACCAACTAATTTTGAAAATGAAGTTTACCTTCTCGGAACTCTTACTTCCTTCCTGGATGGTGCTGCTCCTTCAATTATTGGTCCTCTGTCTAAGTGGTCTCTCATTTGAAGAACTTCTGGGGTGCCATCAAGTGGAGCTCTTTGTGTTGGAGTAAAAACAGCTTGAGGTATGGCCTGAGATCTTGTCTGTCTTTCAATAGGTGAATGTTGGATAGGCATATTGAGAATAAAATGAATAAAATCAAAAATCAAACATGAGGATTTGAGGAAAACAAAATAAAATCTTCAAGTCAAAAATAATTATAAATATCTTGAAGGAAATCAAAAATTAATTATTTCTTGAGGTCAATCAATCAATAAAACATTTTGGAAATTTAATCAAGTAGTCTTGAGGAAAAATAATCAAATAAGATGAATTCTTGAGGAAAAATAAATCAATAATCGAATCAAATCAATGAAATATTCAATTCAATAACATTCCTGAGGTCAAAATCAATTATATTTCAAATCACTCAATAAAGTCAAACAAAATTAAAATATTGCGTTGAATCAAAATTCTTGAGGTATATTTTAAAGTTAATCTTGATTAATGAAGATTTTTGTATGAATAAGCTTTTAATCCAATTTGAAACAAAATTTAACCTGTGACCTTATTTAAAATTGAATGGAATAAGATGAATAAAATTATCAGCCAGAAAAGAATTTTAAAAGAAAATCTAAATTTTATAAAGATTGAATAGAAAACTAGAAAGAGAAATTCAATGTTCAAGAGTGAATGAGTGATTGAAAATTGAGATGTTTTAAAGAAAAATCATTAAGATTATAAAAGAATTTTAATTGATGAAGGACTTATTTTAAAATCAAAAATAAAAATAAAACTAAGAAATTAAAGAATCAATTATGAGTTAACTAATATAATGTCACAGTGGCTCTTAGGGATAAAAAGAGTGGCCTGGAGCTCATGAATCAAGAACTCAGTTGGAGTGCTCCAAAATAATAAAGAAATAATTTGAGGATATCTTTTTTCAAGAAAGAATAAGAGAAAGTAAAAAATATGCAGAAAATAAGAAAGGAAGACAAAGGCCAAAGAGACAACAAAATTAATCCTCAATTCACTATTTCAACCTTCCAGAAACAAAAATGGAATTAGTAAAGGATATGAACAGCAATATCCACTCACAGGTGAAGAAGAAGGTGCAAATGACCGACTTATGGATATCAGTACTTAATTCCAAGAATGAAAAGAGAATATTGATAAAAGATAAATCCAATAGACTAATTAACTGGGGAAAAAGTTACCAGGGGTTGAAAGAGTGGCCAGTATATGTTAAAAGCTTAAAGACTGATCCTAGAGGGTTGAAAAATCAGCTGTATTTACTGTTTTGGTAAAATACACTTTGGCCATCTTGAGAAAAAACTGTGTTCCTTATTTCCCACAGTGTATGAATTGATTTACCCAAAGAGGTAAATTTCATACAGGCTTCTTGAATAAAGCCTGTATGTACCAATTTAGTTGTCCAATGAGCTCTGGAGCTCTTTATGCCTTGGCAATTGATTTTAGAAACAACAACCTCTTGAAACTTCCCTATAAGAATCCTTGGCCAGTATTCCCTTGGAGAAACACTGTTGAGTTGGAAATGACCAATACCTGGAGGTCCAGGTTATTGGTGTCCTCAAATGGTCTTCTGAGTGTCCCCATGGTTCCCAAACCTGAGTCCTTAGCAGCCTTTCTTCAAAAATGGGATGGTGTAGTGGTGACTGTATGCAAAATGAAAGAATTTAATCCTGGAAATATGTCACAGGGGCTCTTATGGAAGCAAGAGGGCCTGGCACTCAGGAATCAAGAACTCACTTGGAGGGCTCCAAAAGATAAAGGAATAATAAAGACTTAATTTCTTTAAAGAAGAAGAGTGGGAAAGACAAGTATTCCAAAGATAAAGAAAATAATAAGAATCCAAAGGCCAAAGATAATAAAGGAAGCCAAAGGCCAAGAAGCCAACCAAGTGAATCCTCAATTCACTGTTTCAACCTGCCAGAAAAGGAATGGAATTAGTAAAGGATATGACCACCAATATCCACTGACAGGCGAGGAAGAAAAAGAGAAAGGGTGCTAATGACTGACTTAAGATTATCAGTATTAACTTTAATAAGGTAAAAGAAAATAAGGATAAAAATAAATCCAATATATTTATTAACTGGGGAAAAAGTCCCCAGGTGCTGAAAGGTGGCCAGTATATGTGAAAAACTGAAAGACTGATTCTGGAAGGTGAATCAATTGACTGTATTGTCTGAATCGGGAAATACATTTCTGGCCATCTTGAAATTTGAACTGTGTGATGGAATTCACACAGTGGAATATGAAATGGCCCAAGTGGACCAAGGCCATACAGGTTGATTGAATGAAGCCTGTGTGGATGAATTGAGTTTTCCAAGGAGTATTGAAATACTTGATGCCTTGACAACTGATTGAATTGATGTAATACCTCGTGAGAATTTCCCCTTTTGAATAATCCTGAATAATGTACCAACCCAACTCCTGCAGATACAGGTGGTTGGGATCCTTGAAGAGTCCTCTGATTGCCGCCATAACTTGTCAGACTGATGAGTTGAATAATCCTCCTTCGAGATGGGTGTTGGATTTTGAGACCTTGATATTGTATTGTGGAATTTGGTCCTTAAAACGTCACCATTGAATTTCTGAGCAAAAATGGTGCATAATGGTATATAATACCATATATGCACCAAGCCTGCAACCTCCAGTACGGATGGTAAGAAGGAATGGAAGGAATTCCCCATAAGTTGAGGGGAAGGCTGACTGAGCTGATCTGGTGGCCTCTGGTGGTTGCCAGAGGCCATGGCTAAAAATGGTTCCTACGGGATTTATGGCCAAATTGGTGTCCAACAGGTTTTTGGCCAATTTTGGGTCCAAGGGATTGGTGGCCAATTGTGGTTTGGGGGCTAGATGGCTGCCCCTTTTGGCCTCATTGGATTAGGCCAAAAGTGGCCTAATTGGCCTGCAGACCATGGACCGTGAAACACAGTCCACGGGCCATAGGATCCGTAGGGGGCCTAAATGGCCCAAAAAGGCCATTTAGGCCAAAACCCCACTAATGAAAGGGGTTGACCAGGAGCCAATGGTGATGGCTAAGGGGCCTGGAGGCCCCTAGAAGACAAAAGGACCCCCCAGGCCCAAAATCAAAGATGAAGGCCTGGGGGTTGGTGAGGTGGAAATTGGCCAATGATGGCAGGATATGGCCATTGGACTAGGTTATGGCATAAGAGCCATGGAACACCCAGGGGGGGCCAATTGGCCATAAATGATATGACGTGACCGATTGGCTCCAGGTTGGAATGCCGCAACCATCAAGGAGGAGGGTCAAACTTGTGGCTGTGACAAAATGTCACAATTGAATTTCTGAAGATAAATAGTGCATAATAGTATATAATACCATATATTCCCCATTCCTGGTTTGTGAAATTCTGGGGAGTTTTTTCCCTTTTCTTGAGGTGAAACCCTGTTAGAATGTGGCTAATGGCCTCTGGTGACTGCCAGAGGCCATTACATGAACATTGGGGTCCTTGGAATAAATGGCCATTCTTGAGGTTTTGGGACATTTTAACGCCTTGAGATTTGGTGGGTCGAAATGGGGCCAGTTGGTCCAAAGGAAATGGCTCATTGGATTTATGCCAAGATGGGCCTATGATCTGCAGGCTGTAGAGTCCATAGGGGGCCTAAATGGCCCAAAACACCCTAATAAAAGGGGGCAGGCCAGATGGTCATAGACCCCCAGACCTAATTCCAGTGGGCTGGCTTGGGAGAAAGGATATGGAAATTGGCCTAAATACCTTAGAATCAGGATATGGACAGGGATAATGGGTGTTGCCCAGAGGCCACTAAGCAACATAAGGGGGGCCAATTGGCCATAAACTTGATATTATGAACAATCAGCCATAAATGGGTTAAGGCAAAGAATTGCTATAAAAACCTGTTGGCGGGTATTTCCCATGGTTGTGACAGATTTAAAATCAAGTACTTTTCCTCTCCTGAAAATTTGTATAAGGTGAAATTATGTAAAAATAGTAATTTTATAAATATTCAAGAGAAATAATGCCAAAATTATTGTCTTTAAACCTTTTAGTATGAAAAATTAATATTAGAAATATTTATTGTTTCACCAAGAATATGTTAAAAGAGATATTTAAGTCTACAAAAAAAAATTCTTCAAGAGCAGTTATGATTGTAATTAATTGAGAAAATAACTGAAGTAAATTCGTATGAGAACAGAGTCTCCAAAATAAATAATAAAGAAAATAAATTCTTGAAAGTGAAAAGAGTGAATTTGGAAACAAAGTGACAAAGTTTAATGTGATTAAGGAGGCTTTAATTCACTTTTGTGGTGGTTCAAGGGTTAAATTATTGTAAAGAGTTACAAACAATGAATATGAAGATTTTTCATGTGGTTAATAGGTACAAGACACCTTGAATGGGTTTTTTGAATCTTTTATTTATTTATTTGACAACTTTCAACTAATTATAAAAGGAAAATATTTTAACCTGAAGAGAAAAAGGGGGAAAAGATGACTTTCTTCTATAGTCTTCAATTTTCTTCCTCAAAAAGTCAAACTTGCTTTCAAAAGCTATTAGAAAAATACTGACAACAGAAATTCTAATTATGACATTCTTTAACCCTTGTTTGGACCAAAAAGTGGCTGGTTTT
This sequence comes from Austropuccinia psidii, assembly GCA_023105745.1. Classification (NCBI taxonomy): domain Eukaryota; kingdom Fungi; phylum Basidiomycota; class Pucciniomycetes; order Pucciniales; family Sphaerophragmiaceae; genus Austropuccinia; species Austropuccinia psidii. The sequence goes on from JALGQZ010000003.1 coordinate 6,541,778, forward strand.
AGCCATTTTGCTCCTGTAAATCAGTCATTACTGTATTGATAGTCTTCATATATATTTTTTTGGAAAACAATTTCCAATCCATTTCATTCACTTTTACAAAAAATATTTGATTCTAATTTTTTTTGTTAAGAATTTTAGCACATAATTATTTCAAGTATAATTATATTGTTACTTTTTTTGTTTACTTTTAATATTTATATATTTTTATGATTAAAGTTTTATTATAAAAAGTTTCAATTTTCTATCCAAAAATAAATGTATCATTTTCAAACATGACTTCTTTTTAAGTATTTGTGGTCTTTTGGGTATATTAAAATACCGTTGAGGCTAACACAGGCTTTGAAGCTGACTCAAATAAAAGCTTTGATGGAGGTATTTAGTTTTGGTGTAACAAGGGTCTCTTGTATTCTATGAATAGAATTCAATAGGGATTTAAATATTTATATGAAATTAATCTGTTTGTAAAAGATAAAATTTTACCTAGTAGTGATAGATTTCTGTGATTGGGAATTGAGACCATGTGATAGCCCTGATTGAGAGACTCAATTTTAATACCCATTTGGTGGGTCTTGCTGCATATATTCCAAAGCTGAATGAGAGTTTCAGATTAAGGTTTATTCTTAGTTCATTATTCGAACTGGAATGACTTTGTCATTTCTTCTCCAATTTGGATAATAATTTTATCTTCTGGAAAGGAAGATTTCCTTTTCTAATATATGTGTCATTATGAGCTCTTTCAGCTTATATTGGTTTTTACCATAATTTATGGTGTTTGGTTCTTTAATGCCTGTTGTCTGAATTCCATTAACAGTTTGACAGTTGGTTTATTATAAAAAACAGTCAAGGAACCATTTAAGTAAAAAATTAGCACATAGTTCAGAAAGAAAGCACATTAGAAATGTTGTATTAATTAAGTTTTCTGGATCAGACCTAATTAAGATATCTGTTTCAAGAAGATTAAATCTACTTTATAGGGATCTTCCCTTATTAAGAACAGCACATGTCATTGTTTCCTTTTGTCACTTTTTTTCTTTTTCTTTTCTGGAATGTGCACTTTTTTTACTCAAACTCTCATTATGTCAACATGGAATAATTTGGGTTACCTTGATAAAAATACTTCAGGGGACATGATAGTGTTTGAGGTAGTTGTTATTCCTGGTGAACCAGGGAGTTTATAATGACTAGCTGGATAAAGAAAGAATAAATTTTTCAGGATTAAACACAAGGTGCAAGACAAGAGTAAGACCATAAACTGTCTGCTGTTTGATTTAACTGAGAAAGGTGCTGATGAAGTATAAATTTGGGTGTTATTAGTCCTATAAACCATTTAAACCTGCAAACACAAGGCGAAAAGAGCAATGATTTTAAAGTGATATTAAAGCAGGAAATGCTAAGAAGCCCGACTTAAAAGGTAGATTTAGTGATTAAATGGAAGAAGTATTAGTTTAATGACAGGAAAAGGCCATCAGATCACAATAAGCATATGAGCAAGGTAGTGCTGGATTCTGACTCGCTTGAGTTGGCATGCTTTGAGAATTTGATGTCGCGTTTATGCCTGTGCTAATTGCTGCAAAATAGTTGTAGTAGGAGAATCACGTTGTTGGGAATGTCAAAATTTTGATGTTGAATATTGCGTGTTTTAACCCGTCTGCGGTCTGAGCCCATTTCATCAGAGGAGAAGTTCTCCGAGAAGCCTTCTTTCTGAGATGGTTTCTTCCATTCTTATAAGCTGGAGTGTGCTTACTAACAGCTAGAATGTTAGCTCATCCTTTTTGGGAAGTATTTCATTAATTTGGAATTGGATGGGAAAGGGAAATTTCTTGAGGTTTTGAAGAAACGCTCATGCACTCTCAGCACTGCCATGATGGAATTCTTCTCCCCAGTCTAGAGAAATGCTCACAAACCCTTGAATTCATCCAAGTTTTTATTGTATCATAGAATTGATAGGCCGGATAAACTTCAAGTTGGAAGGCTAGTCTTCATTGTAGTAGTATTTGATTAGCTTAATAAAATTTAAGGATATTTGATCTAGTAATACGCATTCAAGGATATAAAGTCTCAGCTCCTTGATGATCTTTTGAATCTCATTCTCATCATCCATAATCCATCATCTATCAATAATCATTCAGCTTCTCATTTCTATTTTTTTGAGTTATACCTAGATTGAATCTTATAACTTCAACTCAAGCTTATTTATTGCTCTACAATCTAATTTTACTATCATCTACACTTAAGATCCTATATAAGCTCCTATCAAATTCATTGGTTCTGTTATTTCTAGACTTCTTCTGGGGTCGTCTCAAATCTCCGCTTGTAAGTGACCACTAGACTTTTAAGTTGTTTATCATATTGACTTGAGACTATGCTTACTTTTATGTTGGCTGCGATTTGATTGACAGAATCTCCTTTTTTCATCACCTTCAACATGTCATCCTCCCTACAAAGCCCTAAAACGGACTTTGATTCTCAGACAACTGCCGAGCTTCATCAAAATTCCAATTCTGATCTCAATCTCGTCGAACCATCTCCGGAAACGGAAACTAAATCCACTCAAACTGATCAACATCATCTGCAAATAGATGACATCCTTCCCGCTAACTCGGACACCATCGATGTCGTTAGAGCTGAAGAAGAGTTTGCTGAATTGAGTCGTCAACTCTCCAAATTGTCAGTGAAACCGTTTATTATCATCTTTTCTTACTTTTGCATAATCCCACCACCAAAGCAGCCTATCAGGAGCAGACCTAGTCAGCCGAGTATATAAATGTCTGTCCAAAACATGACCTTGGACACTGCACTCTAGCCACATGCCAAAAAATTCACTATTTGACCTTGCAATAAATTGCTATAGATGGTGGCAATCTTTTGATGTAGAACTTGCAGCGTAGAAATCATTTTTGCAACAATACAGTCCGCCGTGTGCTACTGTACAGTATATGTATTGCGCTTCATACAGCCTACCACGCTGTCGCTGTGTGAACCTAGCCAGGCAGTTGTACTGTTCATTATCATGACGTCATGATCGGCATCAAGTTTGATTTACTTTGATGCAAACTTTAACCTTATTTTATCTAACCAAACTTGTTCGCTTTGCCATTCTAGGTCAGCCTCCATTGCTGGGAATAGTGTTCATGCTGATAAAGAGAAAGGCGTTCAAGACGACGAATTTGATCTGGTAGATTACTTGGTGAGTGTGCTCCATGTTCATCCATCTGCTTTCTTTTGACATCAACCAGCTTATCATCGTGGTTATTTACTTTCTAATCATCTCAGAGTGGAAGGAATGAAAAACGGCGTGAGCATGGATTCAACCTCAAATGCCTTGGTGTCATCTTTTCAGATCTCACTGTCAATGGAATGGGTGGAATCCGTCTGCATATCAGAACCTTCCCTGATGCAATCAAGGAGTATTTCTTATTTCCTTTGATCTTTTATATGAAAAATTTTGTCTCACGCCCACCAAAGCCAATTATTCAAAATTTCAATGGGTTTGTCAAACCTGGTGAAATGTGCTTTGTCTTGGGACGACCAAATTCTGGTTGTTCAACCTTTTTGAAGGTGATAGCCAATCAGCGCATTGGTTTTATGAATGTCGGTGGCTCGGTCGAATACGGCGGAATAGACGCCAAAACTATGGAAAAGCATTATAAGGGAGAGTAAGTCGTATTGCACTTGAGTTTTTAAATAACCTCCACCTTTCAAATTATCAGAACATACTGATTAATCAAAAAACATCCTATTGAAATCACAAAGAGTTGTTTATAATCCCGAGGTTGGTGACTTTTCATCTACGCTTTTTTTTTATCAAAGGTTTGAAATTTACCTTATTTTGGCATGTTTTCATTAATCTAGGATGACACTCATCACGCTACACTCACTGTCGGTCAAACTTTGAAATTTGCCCTTTCCACCAAAGTGCCTGCTCAACGTCTTCCAAACGAAACCAAAAAAATCTTTCAACAAAAGATTTTGGACCTTCTATTGCGTATGCTTAGTATTAGTCACACAAAGAATACATGTAAGTGGATGTTTTGATTTTACCTTGAACTGGATTTTTTTTCCATTTACCATGATTTTTGACCTTGGTAATTCAGTGGTTGGTAACGCTCAAGTTCGCGGCGTCTCTGGTGGTGAGAGAAAGCGAGTATCAATTGCAGAAATGATGACCACAAGGGCGTGTGTGCTTGCGTGGGATAACTCAACCAGAGGATTGGATGCTTCTACTGCGCTTCAATACACCAAGGCTCTGCGAATATTAACCAATATTTTCAGGACAACAATGTTTGTGACGCTATACCAAGCCGGTGAAGGCATTTATGAGCAATTTGATAAAGTATGTCTCATCAACGAAGGGCGTCAAGTTTATTTTGGTCCAGCTTCCGAGGCCCGTCAATATTTTATCAACTTGGGTTTTAAGAATCAGCCTCGACAGACTACGGCCGATTTTCTCACTGGTTGTACTGACGTTCATGAAAGACAATTGGCTGATGGAGTAGATCCCGGTGCAGTTCCTCAAACACCTGAAGAAATGGAAAAGGCGTTTTTGAACAGCGAGATCCACCAGAGGGTTAAAAGTGAAATGGAACAATATCGTGCCTATGTTGCTACTGAAAACAGGGATCGAGAAGAGTTTTTCAATGCTGTCAAACGGGATAAAAGCCGTGGGGCTTCTAAAAAGGTTGAGATTCCCCATTCCTATAAAATGCTTATTGAATGATTTATTGACTTGACAAAATATTGGCGCTTAGTCCCCTCACACGGCGTCATTCTTCAGCCAACTGATTTCTTTAGTGATTCGAGATATCCAATTAAAACTTCAAGATCGCTTAGGACTCATCTTCAGCTGGTCGACATCAATAGCTGTTTCTATTATCATTGGAAGTCTATTCCTTAACCTGCCTACAACCGCTGCGGGCGCATTTACAAGGTATTGAGCTTAATAATATTCATTCAAGCATTGTAAAAATGTGGAATTAAGCCTGGTTTTTCCCACTTTAGGGGTGGTGTGTTGTTTATCGGATTACTATTCAATGTCTTTATTTGTAAGTTTTTTATTAAAGTTCAATTGTGATTCTAGTAATTGATATCATAAGAATTTTAGCTTTTGTGGAGCTTCCTTCACAAATGTTGGGAAGGCCTATCATGTGGAGACAGAGTGGGTTCTGTTTTTACAGGCCAGGTGCACTCGCGTTAGCAAACTCCATTTCGGACGTACCGTTTTCCGCTCCAAAGATTGTCTTATTTTCTTTTATTGTAAGTTTCTCGATGGATTTTTAAATCTTCTTTCTCAGCACTTATTTTGTGATTTATAGTTGTACATGATGGCAGGCTTAACACGGACTGCTGGGGCATTCTTTACATATATCGTCATAGTCTATTTCACATTTTTGGCCCTCAGTTCCTTTTTCAGGTTTTTGGGAGCCATCTCGTTTAGTTTTGACACCGCCGCTAGGCTGGCTAGTGCGTTGGTTATCACGATGTCCATGTACAGTGGTTACATGATTCAGGAAGAAGCAATGAAAAAATGGTTAATCTGGGTCTGTTCCCTTATCCTTTCCTATTGCCTTTCTTTTCTCGAAAGGTTTCTTGAGACTCACCGATACACACTTGATAAAAATAGCTGTATTATCTCAATCCAGTGAATTATGCATTTTGTAAGTTGTCACGTTCAAAAACTATTATTTAACCTTACGGATGTTCAGAAGTCCAATGAATTAAATATATCGCTTTTTTTAGCTGCTTTAATGGCTAATGAATTTAAACACATGCAAATGTAAGCACTTCTTAATTATCAAGTTTGATCAGCCTCAACTTCATGTGATCTGATTTCAGGTTGATGTTGCATCAGCTCATGCGAAGGAAGATTTATCCTTCCGAACGGTCCGGGGTATCCAAACAGCTTGGGACCTAATCAAATTTGCACCTTGATGGGATCGAAACCTGGAAACCCAGTAGTACTTGGGAGCGATTATATCCGTGCCCAATTCAAATACGAGACGACCACCATTTGGAGAAATTTTGGTATCGAAGTTGGTTTTTATCTTTCTGTGTTCATTTCAATCATTACACTTCATATAAAAGAAAATTAGTTTCTGATTGATCTTTTATGCGATAGTGTGGCTATATCGCCTTTTTCTCCTTGCTCTTGTTTCTGGCAGTTGAAAACTTGTCTCTGGGTGCAGGAATGCCTGCCATCAATGTTTTTGCTAAAGAAAACGCGGAGCGGAAAAAGCTCAATGAGACACTAAAAGGCAACAAGGAGAAATTCAGGAAAGGCGCTGCCCAACAAGATTTACAAGGCTTGATCACTTCCAGAAAGCCATTCACCTGGGAAGCTCTGACTTATGATGTTAAGGTCCCCGGTGGTCAAAGAAGGTTACTTAATGAAGTTTATGGTTATGTTAAGCCTGGGACTTTAACAGCTTTGATGGGATCATCCGGGGCTGGTAAGACAACTTTGCTAGATGTATTGGCAAACCGAAAAACTATTGGGGTGATCCAAGGAGACATCAAAATTGGTGGCTTGATACCCGGTGCTGATTTTCAAAGAGGTACCGGATATTGCGAACAACAGGACGTTCATGAGTGGACTGCTACAGTAAGAGAAGCTTTTCGATTTTCTGCTTACCTGAGGCAGCCCGCAAATATTTCAATTGAAGAAAAGAATGCCTATGTAGAAGAGGTAATCCAGCTACTTGAGATGGAGGACTTGGCCGATGGTGCGTCCTCACGACTTTTAAAGTTTTTGTACTTGATTAACACTCACAAGCCTTCTATTTTGTTTCTAAACATATCCTCTCGTTTCTAGCAATGATTGGCTTTCCTGGTTTTGGGTTAGGCGTCGAAGCGCGCAAGCGAGTCACGATTGGTGTTGAATTAGCAGCCAAACCACAACTACTGTTGTTTCTTGATGAACCAACCTCAGGCCTAGATGGGCAAAGTGCTTACAATATTGTTCGATTCTTAAGAAAATTAGCTTCTGCTGGACAAGCAATTTTGTGAGTTCAGCCATCTATTGATTGTCATCGGAGCATTTTTCTCAAAGTACTTGGCAATTTTTAGATGTACAATCCATCAACCCAACGCACTTTTGTTTGAGAACTTTGACCGACTATTGCTACTCAAAAGTGGGGGAAAGTGCGTTTATTTTGGAGACATTGGAAAAGACTCACACGCTATTCGTCAATATTTCGAGCGGAATGGTGCCGTTTGCCCTCAAAATGCTAATCCGGCCGAATTTATGCTTGAGGCTATCGGAGCAGGCACATCACAACAAATGGGCGGTAAGAAGGACTGGGCTGATAGATGGCTTGAAAGTCCTGAACATGAAGAAAATAAGCGTGTGATTGCTGCCTTGAATGATGAAAGGGAATACGGAATGAAAGACCACAAACAATGTCTGGAGAATGAAATGCCCCTAGCGGCCACTGAATGTTAGTTTTGCCTCTCCCATAGCCCCATACATTGGTCATGTCTCCTTCTCATCACACCTTTTTGAAATTTCATCTAGACGCACAACCATTCTTATTCCAGCTCAAAACTGTCTGGTCTCGATCAAACCTGTCCTTTTATCGAAACGCCGATTACCAATTTACTCGTCTTTTCAACCATATCAGCATTAGTTTGATTGTTGGGTTAACGTTTTTGCAACTTGGCAATGGAGTATTAGATCTTCAGTACAGGATCTTCAGTATTTTCATTGTAGGGGTTTTGCCAATTCTCGTAAGTAGTTCGGCAAAATTTTCACAAGCACTGGGATTAGTTATCAATTCCCACGTTAATGCCCAAACCTTAGATCATCTCTCAAATTGAACCGTCTTTTATCATGGCCAGAATGATATTCTTACGTGAAGCCTCTTCAAAGACCTATAGTGAAGAAGTATTTGCTCTCAGCCAATTTTTGGCCGAAGTGCCTTATTCTACCCTCTGTGCAGTCTCATATTTCTTGTTATGGTATTTCCTCGTTGGCTTTAAAAACTCATCAAGCAACGCCGGATACGCCTGTTTAAGTGAGTAATGACTAACGAGCGTGGTTTTTTGAATGAGTTTAACAGTTATTCGTTGATTTTTACAGTGATTTGGCTAGTTGAGATGTTTGCGGTGACATTGGGTCAGGCTATTGCAGCCTTATCCCCCAGCATATTCATCGCTGCCCAAGCCAACCCGCCACTTGCGGTGACCATGAACTTATTCTGCGGCGTGACGGTCCCTCAACCTTCGATACCTAAGTTTTGGAGAAAGTGTAGGTTATCTGGATTTTTCCCTCTTTGGTTCAAGCCACGAATAACTGATTTGGGATATTTTTAGGGATGTACAACCTCGATCCTTACACCCGTATCATTTCAGGATTAGTGGTTAATGAATTACATGACCTTCCCGTAGTGTGCAACGATGCTGAATTGTAAGCTAGCCTACACATTGATAAGCTAATGGCCATGGTAACGTCTGAACTTTGTTATCATATTCTATAGCTCCATCTTCCAACCACCAGCTGGTCAAACATGTGGCCAATGGACAAGAAGTTACATCAACACTACTGGTGGATATATCCAAAATCCTGATTCGACTGGGGATTGCCATTACTGCCAATATGCGAAGGGCGATGAGTGTATGTTGAATGCCTACCATAAATAATTTCAGATAGTTGTTTTCTGATGAAAAGCGATGTTTTTTTTTTTAATTTTTTTATACAACTAGTCTTCTCGCCTTTGAATTATTCTTTTGCTAACAGATGGAGAGATCTGGGAATCCTGGCCCTATATGTGGTCTTTAATTTCACAGTCATGGTAGCCGCAACCAAACTTTTAACGAAGATATACGCCAAACGTTAAATACAACTGATTTAGCCAGCAACTTGGGCAGGCGAGTATCATGATAAATAAAATTGGATTAAGTCGTCTTCTTCCCATGATTAGAAGAAGTCTCACAATCTCCCGAATTCTTTTCATTCAGATTTTTCCTTGTTCCAATCTGAAGATGATTATTACTTTTTACTCAATGATGTATTATTTATGCAGTTCATGGATAGATAGCTACTGTTTTTTGCAGGCGCCAAACGTACAAAATAATAATCCCGCAAGCCAAAAGTAGTTTTTTTTTGTATTTATCTTGTGGAAATAAATTTTGATTGTGGTTTAAAGACATGATGCATTGTAGAGAAACTCATTTAGAGAGATCATTTTATACTGATTTTCAAAACTATTCTTCAAACCTTTCTGTCTTTTCCCAATTCATCTCGATTTTGCAATTTATCAAAAAGCCGTATTGTTTTTTTCATTGAAAAGTCCCTTGAGAAGGAGGGATTTCACTTTATCCCCCAGAGATTGGAGCCTTCAATGGAAATGTACAGATGTGAATTTTAAGAAAGGTAGTGATTTAAAACAAGATCGATTCCGCATTCCACCTCATCCATAGATGGGTAAGCGAAAAACATAATGGTGCATAGATGGTCGTAAATAACGAACCGAAAATTCATGTTGAGGGTTGAAACAAAAATATATTGGTCGAGACTCTGATTTGTTTATCTACAAGCTGTTTTCATAAATTGTAGTCTCTCACATTGCGATTGAGCTAAATAAGGGGATTCACACCTTGATGAAAATGGGCGTTTTTTTACAGAAATGAAATTTTGATTTGGGTAGCAAAAGCCCCGTGAGAAAGCACCATTTACGGCAAAATTCTAAACCTATCTGGCAAGGCTAAAGGAATAAGCTGACCACCCGGACAACCCCGGGGTAAGTAATGCCTGTATTTTCATGAGAAACCAGCAAATCCAGCAGGCCTGATTTGCAATTTCAGGCAGGCAGATTTGAGTATTTCAGAAATTTATTTGCGTCGAAGAGTGAACCCCCCTAATAGGGGGAGTTAGTCTTGTTATATCTCGATCACTATTTAATATAATTAAATTTCTTAAGCAAATAATTTATAATAATTTATAGTTATTGCAATTACTACTAGCAAACAAATAATAATAGATTTATAATTAAATCTAATTGATAATATTATAATCTTTTAATCTCCCTTTGGTGCATACCTGATATATAAAAAATATTTTATAAAATAATTAGTAATTGTAATAAAAATAAAAATAATAAGAGAAATCTCCCCTGTGGGAGAATCTTTGCTAATGTAAAATTTTGTATTTATAGTCTATCTACGTGAATATTTAATTTGCATCTATCATTTGATTAGGTTAATTTATTTTTATAAACAGAGAAATTGTATTATTTGCCTTAAATTTATTGTATAATACAACAAGTCCTTCCCTTATTTGGCCGTGGGACATGGGAAAATCAGAGTGACTGATTTTAAAATCAGTCATGCTGTATTTTCAACTCTTCCACAATAATACAGGCCACTTTTACCCCCCTAGATGGACCAGGGGTAAAATAAATTTCAATTCAATTGCTTGCTTCAAAATTTCAGGAGGCTTGACTGATTTGCCCTTTTCACTATCTGATTTGCTGCTTTCTCACAAAGTGTTTGGGACAAAGACCCAGAAAACAAAATTTGTCAAGAACTGACTTCCCCTAATAGGGGGGCTCAGTCATTGACTGTTTTGGCCCTGGGAAATCACCAACTCCAGATGACTGATTTTGAAATCAGGCATTCTGGATAATCAGAACTCTCGAGGTCATACAAGCCTACACATTCCCCCCAAAAATGTTTTCTGGGCTGAGTCCCACAAGTAAAAATTTAGTCAAAATCTGAGCCTAGGGTGGACTTTTTTTGGGGGGAGGCTTGTTGGATCTCCTGGTTTTTTCATCTGATATGGTTGTCTCTCAGGGGTGTTTTTGGGGAACAAATCAGATATTAGAAATCAGCCAAAAAGTGCCGGGACTGAGCCACCCTAATGAGAGCTTTATGTTATAGACTGAAAAACAAGGGGGTTTGAACTATAGGTAAAACCAAGCTAATGCAAACTTAAAAGTGTACTAAAAATCAATTACTGAAAATTTCAAATTGACTGAATGCAAAAAATACTTTAGCATGCTTAGGAACATGCAGAGTGTTTTGTTAAGACCTTAGTTAAAATTTGATATATAAATTGATGAGCTATGGCACCTGCCACATTTTCTTTTCTAAGGAGCCCCTCTTGGCTCATAAACTTACTCTTTGTTAAGATTTTCATTTTTTTCTAATACTAGAAACATATTGGTGTTACAATCATAGTTTTCTTTTTGCTGATATAGACACTATGATGACTCCTGCAAATATTACTTTAGATCATGTATAGAAGCTTTGGAGATAACCCAAGCACTGACTATTATAATGACATGATCATCTAAATTATGAATATACATGTTGCACTCATCTTTGTTGTTTCTGTTAAGCTTTTAGAAACTAAGGTTTCAAATTTCATCAATATGCAGTCAACAAAAAACAGAGAAAGAAAGTAAGAAAAGTTACATAATGTGGAAAGCAAGTTAGAGCTACAAATCTAATTGAGAGAAATGACAATAGTAACAGTCAAAGCCAACAGAAAGTAGTATAGCTAATATTCAAGAAAAGAAAATAAAGAAAAACAATAATTTAATGATATTCCAGCTATTCCACGAGCTAGGTAAGCCTTAGAGCTACAAATTAAAGAACTAATGAACCTAGGAGTTTCAAATACCATAGGCCATTGTGAGCCTTAGAGGTATTCTTATATACACAAAATATCACAAATAACAAATTATGTTATAATTATAAATAAATAAATTTGTTTATATTATAGAAACCAAAAAATCAAAATATAAATATAAAATATATATATAAAATTGAATTTTTTGAGTATAATTTAAAATTAAAATTAAATTAAAATTTGAAATTTGTAAAACACATTTTTACTTGAAAAAAATTAAATAAAAATAAATTTTCAATAAAAATATCAAAATTGAAATATTTTTTTTTTGGAAAAAAGTTAAATAAAGAATTATTATAACTTTTTATCCAATAAATAAACTTATAAAAATTATTTCACCATTGAATTCCTCATAAAAAATAAGGTGGGGTCACCTCTTGGTAAAATTTCTGTAACTCAACTCTAAATTAATAAGATTAAATTAAGTTTTTAGTATTTTTTATATAAAAATTGAAAATACTCAAAAAATTAACTTAATTCACACCAAATGTGGCGTCAACCATCATTTTTGTGTTAAAACTGAGGTGTGGTGTGTAGTTTAGAATTTATTTGGAATTGAAATATTTTCAATTAAAATGTCAAAATGTGCATGTGTATTACATAAGTGAACTTTGATTTACATATGAGGTATCAATTATCACAGTTGTGTACTGTAAAAACTCAATTTAATGACATATGTAAATTACAAGTATAATATATGATGGGGAACTAAAAGAATAATAAATTGGAAAGATTAATTCTGGGGGGGAAAGAAATTTTGGCTCCAAGGGTGCCAGCCTCCTCAAAATTTCTTTCTGACTGGCGTGAGATGTTAAAATTCACACAAATTTTCATCACTTTTGGCTTGAAATTGAGTTACAGGGTCTGTGACTCAATTGATGATAGGGTTTTGACACTAACCAGGGCAGTTTTAACTGTTGCCAAGAGGGTAAAACTACCCTTAAGCTAGAAACATATTAGTAAAAAAAAGTTTTATCTGTTTTTTAAGTCTCTTACACACATTCTGATGTATGTTTAATGCTTGAAACTGGGTATTACCAAAGAAATGGCTGATTTAAGGGTCTAAAATGGTTGAAAATAGAAAAAATGGCTAAAAACACCCTTTTTTGGTCCAAAGCAGGGCTCAATGATTCCATAATTGGCTTGTCTGTTGTCAGAGTGGTTTTTATGACTTACAAGAGTAAATTTTACTTTTGGACTAAGGAAATTGGTGGCTATAAAAGAAGGTATTCTTTGCTCCACTTTTTTCTTCATGTTAGAATCTTTAACTTTCATGATTAGTTTAAGAACTGTTAAACTAATCAATAAAAGATTCCAACCAACCTTTTCATATCAGTTTAAAACTTTTATTCATGTGAAAAAATGATTATAGTAATTGTTTGTAGCTCTTATAATCCTTTTAAAGAATTTGTTCTTATAGTTGTTTCCTGCATTTATTTTCTCAATTAATTTGAATTGAAATTCCTCTTGAAGAAATCCCTTTTGTAGCCTTAAATATCTCTTTTAGAATAATTTCAGATAAATTTTTATTGTTTGTAAAACAACCAATCTTTATAATTTTTTTTATACTTATATAGTTAAAACAATGAATTTGGCATGTTTTCTCTTAAAACTCTTAAATTTTACTCTTTTAATTGAATTGTACCTTATAAGAATTTTGAGGAATGGAAAAGAACTTGATTTTTAATCAAATTTTCATATCCACACCCTACATTTGGGGGCCCAGCCATATTATTTTACGTGTGACATAATTTCTTCACTTTTTTAATCTTTTTTCTTATAGTGAAAATTTCACAATCCGTAAAAACTACTTATAATTCAAAAAACTCATGAAAGATGAAACTTTTTTCATATTATAAGTCAGGATTTATTTTTTCATTTATTTTTCTAAAAATCTTTTTTCTACTTGATTAATTTCTTTTTTCATTAATTCTAGTGTCTGACAATGTTTCAAGACAAGAAAACATTGAAATTGCATCAACAGTTACTAGCATTATCCCTGCCAGTACTGTGAATTCTGAACATAATAGAACAGCTATTGCCTACAACCAGATCAGGAGCAAGTTATAACCCCTCAAGCAGCTGCAAAAAGGTTATAGACATGATTATGGCAGAAGCAAATCAGTTAAAGAAGGAGAAGGGTCAGTAAATGAAACCCAAAATGACAGATTATGCCATTCTGAAGGTGATAACACTGTTTTACCTTCAAACAGAGGTGAAAACTCCACAAGAAGTCTCAGTGGACATTTACAAAGTCAACCAGAAGGCTTACAACAATTCCTTGAAGCACCAAGAGTACCAGATCCTTGCAAATCTGTGGAAAGGCCTCATGGGTTATTTCCTGACTGTGAAGACGTTTCTGGTACCTCCCAACACTTGCAAGTTACTCAATGGATGGCATCCATTGATGGAACAGAATAATGGAGGAAAAACAACCCTCCACCACCCAAGCAAGTGCCAAAAACAGCCCCAGTAGCCAGCAGCAGCAATTCCAATGTGAAAAAGAAGCCACAAGCTCCAAAAAAGGGCAAAGGCAAGGCACCAGACACAAAACCTTACATCCAGGGCTACAGAATCCCAAAGATTCAGAAGTATGCCATGGAAAATGTATTTCAGATGGCCAGAAGAATGATGAGATTAAAGAAAAAGGAGGAAGCCAGATTCAAATATCAGAAATAATTTCTGACATTCTGGATTGCATTTCAAACTTGTCCATAGCTATATATGATGTGAAAAGTCATATTTATGATTACAATTCACAAATTTGTAACATTCTTAGGAAAAATAATCTAAGTTTGAGCCAAATGAATGAAACACTTATGGGTTTCAACAAATTTTTAAGAATAATTAAAAATTCAAATAATGACAGTTCATTTGGTAATAAGATAAATGAACAATCTCCCATTATAAAAGAATTAACAGACATAAATATTCTAAATTCAATATTGATGAAATGATTAAAACAAGAATGAAACAAGCCATAAGTATCATCAAAGAAGATGATAAGAAAGTCCATGATGATATTTCAAATTAATTTAATGAAGTAAAGAAATATACCATTGCCTTGACAAAGGTTTGACACCTCACAGGAGCAATTATCAAAATTAACAATGAAATTAAATCAAGCCCTTTCTGATAATACTAGAAAAACTGAATTATGACAAGAAATGAAAATTACAGGAGAAAACTATAAAATTGAGTTAACCAATTTGATACATAGATGTCAACATGAATTGAGAAATTCCAAAAAGTGAAGCACCAGTAAAATATATGATATTGAAAAAATTACTGCACACCTTACCAAGAATTTCCACACCTCTGAATCAAAATAAGGGTACAAGAAATTCCAACCCACAAGTATCAAATTTAGAAAATGCCAATTGAAGAATACATTTTCCACTTCTTTACATAAATTGGAACCATCAATTGGTCAGGAACTCTTGAAAGAAGTACCAAAACTCAAAGAATGACCTCACTTCAGTGGTGAAGGAGAATATGACCATATCGAATTCATCAGAGGATCTGAAATTATTACAGAAGATTTTTAATTACCAGGAAGATTGATAAAAGCAATATTTAACACCTTTTTTTACCAAATAAGCTCATTGGTGGTATATCAAATTAAGTCAAGCAAATGGACACCAAAGTTGGACTTGGTGGAGAACCCAAATTATTAATAAATAAGCCAATGATGCTTGGAGATTTAAGGTGGAAACAGCCTTTTAATCTTCTGAAATTAATTCTGAAAAATACAAAGATTTACCATGGTTTTGCAAACATAAAGACAGATTAACAGCATTATATCCTGACATGTCAGAATTTATTATTCACAGAAAAAATCTAAGACAATGTGGAGGTGACTTAGATCATGCTGTCAAAAGCAGGACTAATGAAAATCTTTAGAAGAAGATATTATAAATATACTAGAAGAAGTAACCACCACAACCAGAATTGGTTCTAGTAGGGTGAATCTTAAAGCAAGGTTTAATACACCTTGGAATGATTCTGTGGACAAAAATCTCAAACAAAAATCTAATAATATGAAATATAAATCTGAAGATACAATCAGAAAGTGCCATATTTGCCAGAGAACCACACATTTGGCTAATAAATGTCCAAAATAAGGAAAAATCAATAAAATTGACATTGAGAAAGAACCTGATGTTGAAAAAGATGATTTAAATGAAGAAAAATCAGATGATAAATCATGAATATTTTCTGAATCTTCAAGAGATATAGAAAATATAAATTTCACATTTGAAATCTTGGAATATTATTCTCACTTGCCACAATTGAGAAATGGTCAACTTGATTTGTAAAAAATCCAAGATGCACTACTTATGAAAAACAAACCAAACAGGGGAAAAGGTCATACAGCTGGTAATTCCTGTATAACAGAGGTAATAATTGATAAAAAACCCACTAAGCTTTTACTTGACCCAGGAGCCTTCTGCTCTTGTGTTGATATATTTTTTCTTAAGAACTGTGTACCAAATTTTGAAGGTAAATTATTACCAATTGATGGGAGAGAATTCAACAGTGCAAGTAATCCAATGAAAGGATTGGGAATATTTAAGACTACTGTCATATTTCCATATAACAATGGAGATTTAATAATTACTGTTGAATTTTTTGTTATTGAAAATGGCTCTAGTACCCATGTTATATTGGGAAATGATTACTCAATCATGTATAGCATATATTTACATAACAATAAAGACAGATAATTCACTATTGGGAACAATAATCATCAAAAATTTGCCTTTTTAACTTTTAGAAAACAAATCAAAGTAAATAAACTATCACCAGTCAGCTTAGAGCTAGAGAAGTTCAAGTCAGGACAGTTGAATGAAGCTGATGTAAGTCTTCATCTTACTGATATACAGGAGAAAGAACTATCTACCCTTTTATATGACCACAAAGAAGCCTTTGCATCAGATAAAGAAAAACTAGGTGACATTATTGCTCATTAAGGTGACATTATCTTAAGCATTGAGAGACCTTATCCACCAATCTTGAGTGAGCCTGCATAACCAGAAAGCCCAAAATCAATAGAAGCCCTTGAGCATCAAATTAAGGAGCTCCTGAACTTGGGGCTTATAAGAAAGGTTGGCCACAATGAAGAAGTAGAAATAGCCACACTAGTCATAGTGGAATGGCATAATGAAAAATCCCTAATGCTTGGAGACTTTGGAGCTCTAAACAATTAAACTGGCCCAGACAGGTGTCCCATACCAAAAATACAAATTGCCCTCACTCAAATATCTCAAGCAGTGTACATAAGCACTATGGATGCCCTTAAAGGATTCCATCAAAATGTAGTGACACCAAGAGAAAGAAAAAATATTTGAGAATTACTGTTCTTTGTGGAGTGTATGAATACTGAAGGATGCCTTTTGGTATCCAAAATGCACCTTCACACTTTCAAATAATGATGAATGAAATCTTCCTTTAAGAGCTTTCAAAAGGATGGTTACTAATTTATGTTGATAACATTATTGTTTGTTCCAATATTTTAAAGGAACATATGTAAAGACTATCCAGAGTTTTGGGAAAAATCCCATCTGTAAATATAAAAATTTCCTTAAAGAAAATTCATTTTGAATCTAAAGAACTCAAAAACTCAGTACATGTAGTATCTGGTCTATCTCTCAGAATTGACAAAAACAAAGTTTCAGCAGTACTACTGAAACCAATGCCTCAGATAAAGAAAGAAATCCAGTGATTTTTTGGATTTTCAGGATACTATAGGAAGCAAATTAGATACTTTTCATCCATAGCAAGACCTCTTCAAAAATTGTGTGACAAAGACACAGTTTTTGAAATGACTGTTGACAGAGTAAAAGCTTTTTAATCCTTTAGAAAAGCCTTAACCATTGCTCAACTTTTACTGATGCCAGATTTTAAGCTTTGCTTTAAGATTTATATTAATGCATCAGGAGATGGGCTAGGTTCTACACTTCATCAATTCTACATTATAAATGAAAATCCTGTAGAAGGACCCATATTTTTCATATCTAGGTAAATCAAACCTGCTGAAGCCAGATATGGGGAAAGTCAAATGGAATGTTTATGGCTTGTCTGGGTCTTGGAGAAACTCAATTACTTTCCTGAAGGATGTGTTGTTGAAGTTATAACAGTTTATACCAATTTTAAATTACTTTCAAAAATGAAAACATCCAACAGACATATTCTCAGGTGGCAAATAGCCATACAAGAATTAGGGGTAATATGAAGATTTTACACAAAGTTGGGAATATTCACAAAAATGCAGATGGAATAAGCAGATGGCCATTACCAAATGACATTGAAAATCCTGCTTATGCTCCAGAATAAGGTTCCCCGCAAATCCCAATTGAAGGAATCAGTGTTACAGACATTAACACTACCTTTTTTGAAGAAGTAAGGTACAGTTATACTCAGAAAAAGATTTTGGCATCCTATGCCAGTTAATTACTAAGAACTCTAAAAAATGCTCCTTAATACATGCCTTAGATGTAATATAGAGGAAATAATATGATAAAGGAAGATTTCATTTACTTGATGGCATAATTTACCATAGGACTAAACACACATGTTTGATGAAAGTTGTGGACAGATCCTTAATCAATCTTGTAGTGCAAGAATGCCATGACAGCCCCTTCTCAGGACACCTATCTGAAGAAAGAACAAGGGAGAAAATTAATACCTGTCTATGGTGGCCAATGTGGCAAAAAGATGTTTCATAATATTGCAAAACCTGTTACAGATGTCAAAAGGAAAATAAATATACTGGAAAAAGGCTTGGAAATATGATCAAAATACAAGAACCCAGAAGACCTTGAGAAATTTTACATATGGATTGGGTAACTTTCCTACCACCAGGAGGGGACAGAAGCTATAATTCCTTCCTAGTGATTTTTTCCAGGTTCAGTAAGACTCCAATATCTTTTCTGTGTCACAAAGATGATACATTTATGGATACAGCTCTTCTGATATGGAATAGATTAGTATCATGGACTGGCATATTCACAAAAATTATGAGTGACAGAGATCCCAAACTAACATCAGAACTGTGGAAAAACCTTCACCAATTGTTTGGAACAAAGTTATCTTTCTATACAGCTTACCACCCAAAAAATGATGGTATATCTGGAATAATGATCAAAACTTTGGAAGACATGTTCAGAAGATTTTGTGCATATGGCCTAGAGCTCAAAGATTGTGATGGATTCACCAATGGTTGGTGTACCCTTCTACCTGCACTAGAATTAGCATATAAAACATGCATTCATGCCAGTACAAATTAAACTCCTGCTATTGTAGAAAAAGGATGGAATCCCAGAATATCCCAAAATTTCTTGAGGAAGGATTTGGTTAAGATAGATCCTGAAGCTTCTAGCTTCAAAGGAAAGAAAGAAAAATCTAGAAAGAATGCAGTAAGGTGCATGGAGGACTCATTTGAATATTCCAAGGACAAATGGAGCAAATAACAAGGTACTCCAGACTTCAAAGTAGGGGATCTGTACCACTAATTTTAATAACATCAAAGGATGTAAGAAGCTCAAAGACTCCTTTGAAGAAACTTTTGTTATTAAGGCCCTGCATGGGGAAAATTCTGTTGAAGTATAATTGTCTCAGGAACATAGTAATAAGCATCCTACATTTCCAGTAATCCTGATAAAGCCTTGCAATTCTGGTGATTCTGAAAAATTCCCCTTGAGGAACAAAGCTCCCCAGCATATACCTCCTGTTCAATAATATGGTGTTGACAAAATTACTAAAGTTCTCAAAGAAAGGAAATTGAGGACTAAGAAAGTCAGAGAGTACCTTGTCAGAAAAAGTGCCCAAATTGTGAAGATGAATGGTTAGCAGAAAAAGACATACCTGAAGCTAACAAAACTCTCAGAAGGTTCAGACACACCAGAAATACCAATATTAAAAAGTACTCTTCTTTTTTTAGGGGGATGGAATGTGAGCCTTGGAGGTATTTTCATATACTCAAAAGACCACAAATAACAAATAATGTTATAATTATAAATAAATCAACTTATTTATAGTATAGAAACAAAAGCTGAAATATAAATATAAAGCTTTTATATAAAATTAAAATTAAGTTGAAGTTTGAAATTGTGAAAACACATTTTTACTTGAAAGAATTAAGTAAATATAAACTTTTAACAAAAATATTAAAGTCGGAATATTTTTGGAAAAAAAGTTAAACAACAGCTATTATAGCTTTCTATCCAATGAATAAGCTTGTGAAAATTATTTCACCATTGGATTCCTCAGAAAAAATAAGGTGGGGTCACCTCTGGGTGAAATTTTGGTAACTCAACTCTAAATAGGCTTAAATTAATTTTTTAGTACTTTATGTATAAAAATTGAAAATCCTCAAAACCTTAACTTAATTCACACCACCTGTGGTGTGTAGCTTAGACGTTATGAGGGATTGGAGTATTTTCAATTGAAATGTCAAAATGTGTGCATGGATTACATAAGTGAAGTTTGATTTACATATGAGGTATCAATTATTACAGTTGTGTACTGTGAGAACTCAATTGAACTACATATGTAAATTACAAGTATGATAAATGATGAAGAATTAAAATTGAAATGAATTGGAAAGATTAATTCTGGGGGGAAAAGGAATATTGGCTTCAAGGGTGCCGGACTTTCCCAAATTCCTTGCTGACAGGTGTGGGATGTCAAAATAATGCAAAAATTCATCACTTTTAGCCTGGAATTGAGTCACAGGGTCTGTGACCCAATTGATGATGAGGTTTTGATACCAACCAAGGCAGTTTTAACTGTTACCAAGAGAGTAAAAATACCCTTAAGTTAAAACAGCTTGAACTGGTTTTGACGTCTCTTACACACATTCTGACATGTTTTGAAGGCTTGAAATCAGGTATTACTATAGCAATGGCTGATTCAAGGCTCTAAAATGGCTAAAACCAGCCCTTTTTTGGTCCAAACCAAGGTTTAATGATGCCATAATCGGATTTTCTGTTTTCAGAGTGTTTTTCACAACTGACAAGAGTAAATTACACTTTTGGAATTAAAAAATTGGCAACTATACAAGAATGTCTTTGTTGCCCAACTTTTCCCTTCATGTAAAAATATTTTCCTTTTATAATTAGTTTAAACATTTTTAAACAATAAATGAAATATTACAACCACCTTTTCATATAATTTTGAACCTTTTAACCACCTGAAAAAATAACTATAGTCATTTTTTACCCATGAACCACCCCATAAGTGAATTAAAGCATTTTTCATCACTGTTAGCTTTGTCACTTTGTTTACAAATTTACTCTGGTCACTTTTGGGTGTGTTTTCTCTTTAATAATATTTTGAAAGAGTTTGTTCTCATGATAATTTCCTGCAGTTATTTTCTCAATTAATTACAATTGAAATTGCTCTTGAAGAAATTCCTTTTGTAGCCTTAAATATCTCTAGTAGAGTATTTTTGGATGAATTTTTATTGTTAGTAAAACAATAAATCTTTATAATATTATTGTTTATACTTATAAAATAAAACCAATAAATTTGGCATGTTTTCTCTTAAAACTCTTAAATTTTATTCTTTTTAATCAAATGGTACCTTATACAAATTTTGAGGACAGGAAAAGTACTTGATTTTCAATCAAAGTTTCATATCCACACCTTACAATTTCCATATCAATTTTCATTAAAAATAACTATCAACATAATTAATTGTAAGATCTATTAGAAAAAGAAGAAAAAAGCTAATACAATAATATAATTTAAGAAACCTAACAGGCAGTGCAAGATGCCAAATTTTGGATGTGATGGGGAGGAATTGTTGGAGAATGAAGAATTTCCAGATTAAAGGAAATCAAATAAGAGATATGAAGAATTTGTTTTTTAATATGAAGAAAAATTTCAAGCATATAAGTCAACAACTTATTAATTAAGGAAAGGAAAGTGAACTATGGAAGAGATAAGGTTGTTATTGGATGAACTTAGAGATCTGGATGAAAAAGTATCTTACTATAAGAAACACTTACCATCAGATAATGAAAAACAGCTGAATCTAATTACAAAGACCTCTGGCTTGCTTAATGTATGACCTGAAACTGAAACATCAATTATCTGGAAAGAAAGAGATAAAAGAATTTAACATTTATTTAATTTACTAAATTATTAAATCAAGAGAAGAAATAAAGAAAAGGGAAGAAGTGATATTACTTGAATTTTAACATAACTAGAGGAAAATTTCAAAAAAGTTAATAATAATAAAGAGATAAACAGATTAATTTCAATTATATTACAAAATAGATTACCAAAATCCTGAAGTAAAATAAAAATAAGCACTCAAGAAGGTCAAAGAAGTGAATTATCCTATTCCACAGGAAATAAATTCTGCTTTTGAAAGGCCACCATTACCTAAATATCCTTATATTACTCCACTATCACCAAAACCACCCAGATTCATGTTCAAATGAAAAATAAAACAAGAGATATTTGAATTGACAAATTTTGGACCACCTGGATGGCTTTCAGAAGAAGAAAGAAGTTATTTAGTGAGTCTCATGGCTTCAAGAGAAAAGTTAATTGCATGCAGTTCAGAGAAAAGGGGTTCAATGAAAGATTCATATGGAAAAGCCTAAAGCAGATCAGTAATACCACATACACCTTGGAAAAAGAAGCCAATATCAATACTGGAAAACTTGGAATTTTCCATTACTTATAGGATCTGAGCAAGTTATCAATTACAGATGCAGGATTACCACCACATATTTAAGAATTTGACCAAGAGGATCAACAAGAAATATGTAGAACGGGAATGGGATGCTAAATGTGATGAAGCATTGAAAATTTAAGAAAGAGTTTAGCAGAGGAGTTGAAATTGAAAAATTTGGATTTTGAAAAGGGATATGGAAAGATTTAATTAGAAGCTGAATCAAGTTATTTAGCTGCAGGAGCAGTACTTACTAAAGAAGACAAATAAGGAAAAGAAAGACCAGTTCTTGATGAATCAATCACATTCTCACTATTGAAGCTTAAGTACTTACAGCAAAAGCTGGAGCTATGTGGAGTGGTCAAAATGGACAAGAAACTCTAAAAAGTACTTTGAGGACAGAATTTTTAGCTACAAGTATATAAAAGATTCTTAATTGAAATGATAAGCTCACCTTGTTTACCAAGTTCCCCAATGACCAGATGGGTTGAATTCATTCAATTATTCTCTTTTGACTTAGTACACAATCCAGGGAAGACCTTCACAATTCCAGGTGAAGTATCAAGAAAGCTTCAGTCAGAAGATGAAGCAAAGGAAAAATATGATTTTGATGAAGAAGAAGAATTGATAAATCCACACCCAGGGTTTGGAGTAAAACAAAATAATATAGTAAAACTGGAAGGGATACATTTACCATCAAAGAAAGAATTGATTTGGAAAAGAATGGTGGAGGACTTAAATACATTGAAAAGGCCCTCTGGTAGTAAAGAGGAGAGCTTAAAAAAATAAACCAAAGCCATCAAATGTCTTTTTGGAGAAAGTCCATTTCAAAAGAAGAAATAAACCAAAGTCACCATTCCCAAAGAAAAATATCAAAATAATTACATGAAGAGATGGGACACAGAGGGGAAAATAAATCATACAGAAGATTTTGCTGCAGGGGCTCTTGGGGAAAAAGAGTTTCCTGTCACTCAAAAAATAAAGAACTCAGATGGAGGGCTCCAAGGGAATAAAGAAATAAATAAAAGATTAAATTTCTTTAAGGAAGATAAAAGCAAGTACAAATATGCCAAAGATAAGGAGGAAGCAAAAGGCCAAGGATAGTAAAAGAAGCCTAAAGCCAAAGAGGCAATCAAATGAATCTTCAATGAATTTTTACAACCTTCCAGAAAGAGCAATGGAATTAGTAAAGGATATGACCACCAATATCCACTGACAGGAAAAGAAAAGGTGCAAATGACTTACTTATGAATATCAGTATTTACTTTCAAGAATGAAAATAGATCCAATATATTAATTACTTGGGGAGATGTCTCTAGGAGTGGAAAGGTGGCTGGTTTATGTGAAAAGTTATAAGACTGATTCTGGAGGGTTGATCACCAAGCTGTGTTGACTTTTTTGGGTTGATACAGATATGGCCATCTTGAGAATTCAACTGTGTTCCTTGAATTCCCACAGTAGAATATTAATTGAACCAAAATGGAAAATGCCATACAGATTGCCTGAATAGATCTTGCATAGGCCAATTGAGTTTTCCAAGGAGTGCTGGAGCTCTTGATGCCTTGACAACTGAACAACCTCTTGAAACTGCCATTGAAGAATCCTGGGCCAGTATTCCCTTGGAGAATACTGTTAAAATGAAATGACCAAAGCCTAAAGGGCTAGAATATTGGTGTCCTCAAATGGCCTTGTGAATACCTGCAAGGTGTGAATATGAAACTTTGATTAAAAATCAAGTACTTTTCCTGTCCTCAAAATTTGTATAAGGTACAATTCACTTAAAAAGAGTAAAATCTAAGATTTTTAGATGAGAAAACCCCAAATTTATTGTTTTTGCCTTCATAAGTTTAAAGCAATAATACTTGAAGGATTTATTTTTTTAAAAGTAAGAAAAAGGTATCCAAAAATACTCTACAAGAGATATTTAAGGCTATGAAAGAAATTTCTTCAAGAACAATTTCAATTGGAATTAATTGAGAAAAGAACTTCAGGCAATTGATATGAGAACAAAGTCTTAAAAATATTATTTGAATAAAAACACAACCAAAGTTGACCTGAGTGAATTTGGAAACAAAGTGAGAAATCCAACAGTAATGAAAGATGCTTTAATTCACTTATGGGGTGTTTCAGGGCTAAAAATGACTATAAGAGTTACAAAAAATGATTATAATGATTTTTAACGTGGTTAAAAGGTTCAAAATGATATAAAAACAGTGGTTGTGATCTCTTATTGATTGGTTTAACAGTGTTTAAATCAATTATAAAAGGAAAAGATTCTAACATGAATAGAAAAGTGGGGCAAAGAGGAAATTCTTTTATACCCACAAATGTTCTTACTACAAAAGTGAAATTAACTCTTTTCAGTCCTGAAAAAAAATCCAAAAACAGACACTCCAACTATGGCATCATTGAACCCTAGTTTGGCCCAAAAAAGGGCCGGTTTTAGCCATTTTAGACCCTTAAATCAGACATTGCTATAGTAATACCTGGTTTGAAGCTGTCAAAACACGTCAGAATGTGTGTAAGAGATTTAAAAAACAGTTGAAACTGTTTTTAATAATATTGTTTTAACTTAAGGATAGCTTTACCATCTTGGCAACAGTTAAAACTGGCCTGGTTGGTATTGAAACCTCATCATCAATTGAGTCATACACCCCGTGGCTCAATTCCAGGTCAAAATTGATGAAACTTTGCATGAATTTTGAAATCCCACATGTGAGCCTTGAGGTATATTTTACATCCCTAAACAGGCCACAATTATCTTTAAAATAAATTCTGAAATATGCATAACTCATAAGCCATGCATATATTTGAAATTCATCATTTTGAATTTCAGAAAAGATGAATAACTTTTTTGTGAGTAAGTAAATCCATAGATTTAAGGCAAGATTTGAATTCTGCACACAATTTCATCTAGGGTATCTCCATAGAGTGAATAAGCTTACGTTAACTCTATGAGGTGGTAATATGTAAAATACTTCAACACCACATCATCAATACCACATAAAAGAATTGCGAAATTTTTTGTTTTTCTCAATTTCATGCCAAAATAATGGGAATGTGAGAAATCCCATGTTACATCTACACTAAGAATATTGTTGTGCACATTTGTGGAGCTTAAAATTATGGTATTCCTACATACATTTTTGGTACACCCATAGTGGATATCAGTCTTGAAGCCTAAATTACTATTTTTGATGTTGAAATAGCCAAGGGGGACAAAGGACATCAAAGAGAGCCAGGGTACCCAACTTCTGAGGCCTCTGAGGCATGAATAGCTCTAAAGCTTGGATTTATGGCTTTTAATGGCCCAATTAGTATACTAAAACCTTTTGGGAGCCTGGTTACCAAGTTAAGCTCTCATTGAATCATGAGAAAATTGTGAATAAGCTGATATTTTGACATTAAAAAGAGGTAAAGCGCAACTTAGACTCCTTTAACCATGTGTATTCTTAATGATTTCCCATGAATAAACCCTAAAAGAGTAATTGAACCCCTTTTTGTACTAGTATCTATTCATTTACCTCATAGCAACCAGCAATATAGTACTATTTGCAATTCTACATAGAAATGAGGCAAAAACTTCAAAGATTAATTAAAAATACAATTCTTAATTAATCTTTCTGAAACTTTCAGGACCAATGAATAATGGTATTACTTATAAAGAAACCAAAAAGAATAATGGTTTCAGAAGTAACATTAAAAGTTTTACATGCAGTCCATTTTTGATGATTCCACATGAAACACTGAATCTTCATAAATTCACAGAAAATACACCCTGTGATAGAATCTCCAATAACATTGATAAATTTGAGAAATTGATGTTTATTTTGAAACAACAGAAGATTTACAGTTTTTACTTCTTTTATTATTAACTATAAATGGGTTGGTAGTCATGTAAAAGCTTTAATTAAGTAATTATGATAAATCTTACGTGACAGCATATTGTGCAATCATTAATTCAAAAATAATTATTCCATTTCCCCTCAATGCGCTTTTGTTTTCTCTATGGAATTCCTCTGTGAGATTTTGTTGACTTAAAAGAGGCCTCCTTTTGCTGTTTTTTCCACATCATCTTATTATTCAATTATACCTTTATCACCTACAAGTAAGTATTAGTTAAAACTATTTCTTAAACGTTTTATTCTTTCAGAATCAATCAGAAAGAAGTTAAATCATAGAAATAAACTATAATGGGTTTTGATACTGTTATAAATCAATTTTGATCCCTTAAATTCACAATTTACTCACCAAATCTCCTGACCAATCTCTTTCCAAATTTCATTGGAGTATTAGTGAGTGATTTTTTATTAATTCTTGAAGCTTTTCTCTTGTAATAGTTTTCTTCAAGAATTCTATTTATAATTATTCTTGCAAAAGATAATTTAATATTAAAATCATTTTATTATTAAATACTTCTTGTAATTGATTCTTGTAGGAAATTACTGCTTTCTGTTATAATCACTAGTATTGTATAGCAAGTAAAAGAAATAATTACATAATTAATTGTTTAATTGTGGTTATAATAACATCTTATTATTATATTTCATAATAACAGTAATAGTACTTTTGATTAATAGTTTCATAGACATATCTTACATTTGGGGGCCTGGCTGTGTTTTTCAAACCTTGTACCCTTAATTAATATCATTTTAAGCTCTAAAATATATTAATTTAGCATTTTTTTCTCATCATTTAAAGTCAAAATTGTTTTTATTTTTGAAATTTTCTTTAAAATCTTTTTCATTGAGGAATTTGGTCTAATTTTATACTGTTTTACACATGGTTTTTTCACATCCAAAAACGTAAAAAATTATTTTTTGAGTTACTCTGAATTAATTTTGCTTCAAAATCTCCAAAGTTAATGTTTTTTCTTTAAAGAGAATAATTTTTTTATAAAAAAATAATAAAACTTATAAAAAAATCTTAAAAAATATTTCAAAAGTATAAAAAATAATTTTTTCTTTTATCAATTTTTCTCTAGTGTCTTTAATCAAGTATATTCAAGCTGGTAATAAGCTCAGTAAAAGATATATTACTAGTCCAGAATCTTCAGAAGCAGAATCTGAAGAGAGTATTTATGTTCAAATAGCTAGCAGAGGCACTTTATTAAAAGCAGAAATATCCAAACAATCACCAAAAGGTGTGTGGTTTCTGTTTTTATTCTTTATTTTCTTTTAAATTGACATGAAAATGGTGCATACCAGAAATAGAAGCAACTATTCAGTCCAACCAGATGGACTTGTACAGGGAAGAGGAAAGACCAGGACCAGATCTTCCAAGTCTTTCTCAAGAAAAACAGGTCTGGAGGATGCCAGAGTTTCCCCCATTCCCCAAGGTCTGTAACAGCAACCTTTGACATAGTGGCAGCCAAAGAAATATATCAGTCCAATTACAAAGACTGGTACAGAGCAGAAAAGGAAGAGGAGTCAGAACTCTGCCCAAGCCTTTGCCAGGGCGCTATGAACTCTTAATTACACATCAAGAGCTTTATGGGTTGGGAGAAGACCATAGAACTCTTAGGAGGATGGAGTCCATCATCTTTCAAAGACAAGGTCAAAAAGATAAAGAATTGGTTGAAGAACCAAAGTCTTTTATGCATAAGCCAGAAGAAAGGGCTGGAAATGACCTCAGCTTTTGAGAAAGAAGGCCCAGTGGCATCAACCAGCATCAAAAGTGTCCAAGGACAAGCCCGAAGGACCTCAGAAGAAGCAGAGAGGTCTCAATATCAATCAAAGCAAGGGAAAAGGAAAAGCCAATTGGCACAGACCTTACCCACAAGGGTACAGGATCTTCAAATTGGAGCCTTAAGAAGTGGAAATTGTATTCAGTATTTTGAGCCTTTGAGATATGACCACATATCCAAAAAAGTCACAAGAAAAATTCTATAATAATTATACTTATAATAATTATCTTGAAACTAGTGAAAATACCATAAATAGGTACAAATTCTGAATTAGCTCAGAATATGATGAGTAAAGATGTGAAATAAATTGCACCATTAGATTACTCATGGTAAAATACACACATATCATTTTTATGGCATATCTGAAAAGTCAATAATTACTGAAGAATAAGTAATAATACCCTAAAAAAGACATAAAATCTTATTTAACTCAGAAGCCAATGAAACAAAATGAAAAATAAATTTTACCATTTGATTCCTTATAAATGCATACACATGAAACAATTATATGAAAATTCTCTAAAGTCAATACTTAAGGAATTAAGCTGAATATATGCACTTTTTTGGTCAATGCATATATTCATGGTTTTCAGCTAATATCTCTTGAAATATACAAGATAGAGAGTTAAACCAAAAAAAAGTCACCACAAAATTACTGTAAGAGCACAAATACAAACTACATTATACAAGCTATAAACAAGGTTATAACTTGTAAGGGTTTATTGAACAAAATCGCTGGAGCTGTTGACCACTTTGTTGTGAAAGTGGTCCAACCTTAAAATAAAGGAAAAGTTAAAATTCTACTAGCTCATACGTGAAGAATGATGTAATCTTTATTATAATATTAAAGGTATAACCCCTTGAAATCAAGGTTTGACGTTTAAACTATTGAATTTCAACAGAAAAGATGAGTTACAAGAAAAATAATCAAAAATAGAGTTTTGATGATGTAATAAAATTCTCTTGGAAATTTTATTAGGACATGCCAAGCTATCAGAATTCACTCCCAGAATAGCTGTAG
Organism: Austropuccinia psidii; assembly: GCA_023105745.1. Taxonomy (NCBI): domain Eukaryota; kingdom Fungi; phylum Basidiomycota; class Pucciniomycetes; order Pucciniales; family Sphaerophragmiaceae; genus Austropuccinia; species Austropuccinia psidii. Next base: position 6,570,798 of record JALGQZ010000003.1, read on the forward strand.
CGTGTATAACCTAAAAGTTATTAATGATCAAAGTGTAAGTTTCAAATTGATCATTAATGATCACTCACTGGAATCGTATTTTAAGCTTGACAGTTATATAAGTGATAAATCTGGTGAATACTATTAGATTATTATTAATGATAATATAATCCACAAATTTTAGGCTTCTGCCAAGCCTATGATGTCATCAAACTTAGAGTTATAGTGATAACTCTTAATAATGGTGTAATGATGAGATAAGATGGTTTGATCATGATGTAATAATCACTAAACCTCAAAATACTGATCATTTCAAGTTGATACCATCAGTACACGTCTACTACAAGGCTACTGGACTTCAGAAGGGAGTTATTTACTATAAATAGAGCTCTTTTTACTCTATTTTCCCCTCAGACGCATCAAAACAATAAAACAATTAAATCAAATGGTAATAACTTTATTATTTATATATAAATCTTTTATATTATCAAAGACCAAAGGTAATATTTATTATAATCATCATTTTTGATGTGATTATTTCAATTGTTCACCTGGTTTGTTATGATTCTCTTGAAAATCTCATTTCCACATAAAATCAAGAAAATTTGTAATTTCTCTTATTTTTATTTGTAAATACAATTTGAATAAGTTTTCTCTACATTATTTGGCATAAATTCTTCCAAAAATATTATATTAAGCGTCAAAAGAAGGTTATTTTCTATTATTACTATTAATATAAATAGTATTTATATTAAAATATAACTTTGATATTAGTAATATTTTAGCTATTAACTGTTTTTTACTAATAAAAAACAAGCTTTTACACCTTTATTATTTGTTTGTAACAATAATAAAGTTCTTTTAAATATATTAATTATTAAATATTAGTATATTTATATATTATATTATTCTTTAATAATATAATTATTTTTTACACCATAATTATAATAACTCTTTATTATTAAAATAATTTTTATCTTATTTATAAGGACATTCAGAGTACAATAAGTAAAATATTAGTAATTTTTACTTATTGTTTCATAATCAAACCTGAGAAATATGGCCAGGACTCTTATGGAATTAACAGCAAAAGAGCAGGAAAGGATGAACAGGACCTTTCCATGAAAATAATAGATTGGATGAAGCTTATTAAATCTAGTATTGATGCAAAATTTAATAAATTAATATCAGATATTAATTACTTGACAAAGAATGACAGAAATCTTTCTGAATGGCAGAAAGTTACAAATGCCAAACTCAAGTCAATTTCAAACACATCTGACACAATTGAAGGTAAATTTTAATAACAAAACAATGAATTGGAAGATATTTCCATTAGTAACATTAATGACCAACTTGCAATTCTGAGGGCTCATTTTGGAGAAATAGTTAATAATACCAATCTTTTTGCCACAAATTTGGAAGGAAGTCACAGTGAAAGGCAGAAATTGAAGAAGGAAAAATTTCACATGTAGAGAAAATTCATAATAATCATGAGCCACATTTACATATTCCCAGAAATTCTACACCTTTAACTGAAGAAAAGCTTTCTATTAAAGAAAGTTTAACCCCTTTTCTAGGAGAAAATGCAATCTGTGCAAAAGATATTCCCAAACTGGAAGAATGGCCAAAATTTTATGGTGAAGGAGAATATAACCATATTTAGTTCATCAGAACAATTGATTTGTTAAAGGAGGATTTTCATATACCTAGTGAAATAATAGTGGGAAAATTGCACTCCTTGTTTACAAGAACTTCAAAGAAATTCTATTGCAAGATGAGACAAGACCATTTTAAACATGATTGACTTTTGTGGAAATGAGATAATCACCAAATAGGACAATAATCTTTGGAGATTTAAAATGTAAAATGCTTTTTAAAGCACCATTTTTAATTCAGAAAAGGACAAACCACTTACTTGGTTCCTCAAACAAAAAGACAGCTTATGTAAGGTGTGGATATGAAACTTTGATTAAAAATCAAGTACTTTTCCTGTCCTCAAAATTTGTATAAGGTAAAATTCAGTTAAAAATAGTATGAAATATTATTTTTAAGAGAAAACACGCCAATTTTATTGTTTATAACTTTATTAGTATAAAACAATAATATAAAAATTTATTGTTTTACCAACAATAAAAATTTATCCAAAAAAATACTCTACAAGAGATATTTTTAAGGCTACAAAAGAAATTTCTTCAAGAGCAATTTCAATTGGAATTAATTGAGCAAAGAACTGCAAGCAATTAATTAAAGAACAAAGTCTTTAAAAAGAATATTAAAGAGAAAACACGCCCAAAAGTGACCAGAGTGAATTTGGAAACAAAGTGACAAAGTTAACAGTGATGAAAGATGCTTTAATTCACTTTTGGGGTGGTTCAGGGGTAAAAATGATTATAAGAGTTACAAACAATGATTATAATGATTTTTTCACGTGGTTAAAAGGATTAAAATGATTTAAAAGTGGTGGTTGGAATCTTTGATTGATTGGTTTAACAGTTTTAAACTAATTAATAAAAGGAAAAGATTCTAACATGAAGAGAAAAGTGGGGCAAAGAAGACATTCTTTTATAGCCATCAATTCTCTTACTCCAAAAGTAAAATTTACTCTTGTCAGTCGTGAAAAACAGTCTGACAACAGAAAAGCCAATTATGGCATCATTGAACCCTGGTTTAGACCAAAAAGGGCTGGTTTAAGCCATTTTTAGCCATTTTTAGCCATTTTAGACCCTTAAATCAGCCATTACTATAGCAATACCAGGCCTAGAGCCTTCAAAACACGTCAGAATGTGTGTCAGAGGCGTAGAAACCAGTTAAAACTGTTTTTATTATGATTGTTTTATCTTAAGGGTAGTTTTACCTCCTTGGCAACAGCTAAAACTACCCCAGTTGGTATCAAAACCTCATCATCAATTGAGTCCACAGACCCTGTAACTCAATTCCAGGCCAAAAGTGATGAACTTTTGCGTGAATTTTGACATCCCACGCCTGTCAGCAAGGATTTTGGGGGTCTAGCTCCCCCTTAGAGCTGGAGTTCCTTTTCCCCCCCAAATTTAATCTTTCCAATTTATTTTTCTTTTAATTCCTCATCATGTATTATACTTATAATTTACACATGTAATTCAATTCAATTGTACAGTACAATACAGTAATAATTGACACCTCATATGTAAATCAAAGTTCACTTATGTAATACACGCGCACATTTTGACATTTCAATTGAATTCAATTGAAAATACTTCAATTCCTCATAACTTCTAAACTAAACACAACACCTCAATTTTAACACAAAAATTGATGGTTAACACCACATGTGGTGTGAATTAAATTAAGGTTTTGAGGATTTTCAACTTTTGTATTGAAAATACTAAAAACTTAATTTAAGCTTATTTAGAGTTGAGTTACAAAAATTTCACTCAGAGGTGACCCCACCTGATTTTTTATGAGGAATCCAATGGTGAAATAAAATTTATATGTTTATTTATTGGATAAAAAGTTATAATAAATTTTATTTAACTTTTTTCCAAATTTATTTATTTTTTCACAATTTTGTTAAAATTTCATTTTTACTTAAATTTTTCAAGTATAAATGTAATTTTATATTTACAAAATTTAAAGTAATTTTATTTTTAAATTATAATTAATTTTTTATTTTTAATATAATTTTATATTTATATTTTTTATTTTTATTTTAATAATATAAATAAATTTATTTTATTTATATTAATATGTTATTTTTTATATTTGTGGTCTTTTGGGTATATGAAATTACCTCTAAGGCTCACATTCCCTCCCCCTAAAAAGGAATATTACTTTGTAATATTGGTGTTTCTAGTGTGTCTGAATCTCCTCAGGAGTTTGGTGGCTTCCGGTATATCTTTCTCTTCTAACCATTCATCTTCACAAGTTGTACAATCTGTTATTACTTCAAAAACACATCCCTCTAAGAAATAGTTCAATTTCTCCAAGGCCCAGACAAGGCATAGACATTCCATTTGACTTGCTCCATATCTGGCTTCAGTTGGTTTGATTTGCCTGGATATGAAACATATTGGTCCTTCTACAGGTTTGTCATTTATGATCTGAACTTGGTGAAGTGCAGCACCTAGTCCATCCCCTGATGCATCAATATACAGTTTGAAAGGTAATTTAAAGTCTGGCATCAGTAAGAGTGGAGCAGTGGTCAATGCTTCTCTTAGAGATTCAAAAGCTTTGACTCTGTCAACAGTCATCTCAAATACTGTGTCTTTGTCACACAACTTATAAAGTGGTCTTGCTATGGATGCAAAGTCTTTAATGTGTTGCCTGTAATATCCTGCAAAACCCAAGAATGACTGAATTTCCTTCTTATTCTGAGGCATGGGTTTTAACAATACTGCTGCAACTTTGTTTTTATCAATTCCAAGGGACAAACCAGATACAACATGTCCTAGTGCCTTAAGTTCTTTAAATCCAAAATGACATTTCTTCAAGGAGATTTTCATGTTTACTGATTGGATTTTTGTCAAAACTCTTGATAATCTGTACATGTGTTCCTCCCAAGTCTTTGAACAGATAATAATGTCATCAATGTAAATGATTAACCATCCCTCTGAGAGTTCTTCAGGGAAGATTTCATTCATCATTCTTTGGAAGTGTGAAGGTGCATTTTTGATACCAAAGGGCATCCTTAAGTATTCATACACTCCACAATGAACAATAATTCTCAAGTATTTTCTTGCTCTTGGTGTTACCACATTTTGATGGAATCCTTTAAGGGCATCCATAGTGGTTATATACACTGCTTGAGATATTTGAGTAAGGGCAATTTGGATTTTTGGTATTGGGTATCTGTCTGGAACAGTGTAAGTGTTCAGAGCTCTAAAGTCCCCAACCATTCTGGATTTTCCATTATGCCACGCCACTATGACTGGTGTAGTTATTTCTACTTCCTCATTGTGGCCTACTTTTCTTATTACACCAAGGTCTAGAAGTTCTTTGATATGAATTTCTAGAGCTTCTCTTGATTTTGGACTTGCTGGATAAGCAGGTCTTCTTAAGAGTGGTGGATAAGGTCTCTCAATGTTAAGAATGATGTCAATTTCATGACCAATAATTGCTCCCAGAGGTTCTTTGTCTGTAGCAAATGCTCCTCTGTGGTCATACAAAAGGGAAGAAAGTTCATTTTCTTGCTTATCAGTCAGATGAAGGCTTATTTCAGCCTCATTTAACTGTTCAGACTTGAATTTCTCTAACTCTAAGTTGACTGGTGATACTTTGTTTACTGTAATTTGTCTTTTGAAGGGTAAAAAGGCAAATTTCTGGCGCTTATTGTCTCCAATTGTAAAGTATCTGTCTTTGTTATTATATAAATCTATCCCATACATGATTAAATAGTCATTTCCCAATATAAAATGGGTACTAGAGCAATTTTCCATAACAACAAATTCAACTGTGATCCTTAAATTCCCATTTATGTGTGGGAATATGACATTGGTCTCAAAGATTCCTAATGCTTTCATTGGGTTACTTGCACTGTTGAATTTTATACCATCAATTGGTAACAATTGGTCTTCAAAATTTGGTACACAAGTCTTAAGAAAAGATTTTCCAACACAAGAGCAGAAGGCTCCTGGGTCAAGCAAAAGTTTGGTGGGTTTGTTGTCAATCACCACTTCTGTTATACAGGAGTTACCAGCTGTATAACCTTTTCCTCTGTTTGGTTTTGTCTTCATAAGTTGTGCATCTTGAACTTTTGATAAATCAACTTGACCATTGCTCAATTGTGGTAAGTGGGAATAAGATTCCATTATGTCAAAGGTGGCATTGATATTTTCTATATCTTTTGAAGATTCAGAGAATATGGATGACTTATCATCTGAATTGTCTTCAATTATGTCTTCTTTTTCAACATCTGGTTCTTTTTCAATGTCAATTTCATTGATTTTCCCCCTTTTTGGACATGTATTGGCTAAATGGGTGGTGCTTTGGCAAATATGGCATTTTCTGACTGTATCTGCAGATTTATATTTAATATTACTAGAATTTTCTTTGGGGTTTTTGTCCACAGAATCTTTCCAAGGTGTATTAAACCTTGTTTTAAGATTCACCCTACTAGAACCAATTTTGGTTCTGGTGGTTACTTCTTCTAGTATATTGATAATATCCTCTGCTGAAGATTGTTCAGTAGTCCTGCTTTTGACAGCATGCTCTAAGTCACCTCCACATTGTCTCAGAATTTTTCTATGGATCATAAATTCTGACATGTCAGGATATAATGCTGTTAATCTGTCCTTTTGTTGGCAAAACCATGGTAAAGCTTTGTCTTTATCAGCATTAAATTTGGCAGATTCAAAGGCTGTTTCAACTTTAAACCTCCAAGCATCATTTGCCCATTTGTTGATGATTTGGGTTTTCCACCAAGTCCAACTCTGGTGTCCATGTGCTTGTCTTATTTTGATGTACCATCTGTGAGCTGATCTGGTAAACAAGGTGTTAAACCTGGCTGTTACCAATCTGTCTGGTAATTCAAAATCCTCTTTGATCATGTCAATACCTCTAATGAATTCCATATGGTCATACTCTCCTTCACCACTGAAGTGAGGCCATTCTTTAAGTTTTGGAACTTCTTTCAAGAGTGCTTGGCCCATTGATGGTTCCAAGTTATGAAAAGAAGTGGATAATTCATTTTTTAATTGTGGATTATCAGGATCCAATACTTGTGGATTTGAAATTCTTATGCCCTCATTTTGATTTAGAGGTGTAGACATTCTTGGTAAGGTGTTCAGTAATTGTTCAATGTCATTCATTTTACTGTTGCTACACCTTTGGGAATTTCTGTATTCATGTTGGAAGCTTTGTATTAAATTTATTACTTCAATTTTATACATGTCTTCTTTATGTGTAAGTTCTTGCCATAACTCTGTCTGTCTTGTATTATCAGCAGTGACTTGATTCAATTTCATTGATAATTTTGATACTTCTTCTTGTGAAGCATCAAAACACTTTTTCAAGGCAATGGTATATGTCTTTACTTCAGTAAATGAATTTGAAATGTCATCAAGGACTTTCTTGTTATCTGTCTTGATAATATTTATGGCTTGTTTAATTCTTGTTTCAATTATGTCATCAATATTGAATTTAGAATATTTATCTGTTAATTCTTTAATAATGGCAGATTGTTCATTTATTTTATTGTTAGAAGAATTATCATTATTGGAATTTTTAATTGTTCTCAAAACTTTCTCAAAACACATAAGTGTTTCATTAATTTGGCACAGACTCAGGTTGTTTGTTTTAATGTTGTTACAAATGGTGTCATTTTTATCAGAAAGATGTTTTTTCACGTCATTTATAGCATTATACAACTCTGGGATGGAATCAAATATGTCAGAAATCATTTCTGGAACCTTAATCTGGCTTCCTCCTTCTTCTGTAATTCCATCATGGTTCTGGCCATCTGAAATACATTTTCCATGGCATCCTGCTGAATCTTTGGGATTCTGTAGCCCTGGCTGTAAGGTTTTGGGGCTGGTGCCTTCCCTTTGCCCTTGTTTGGAGTTTGTGGCTGCTTTTTCACGTTGGAATTGCTGCTGCTGGCCACTGGGGCTGTTTTTGGCACTGGTTTGGGTGGTGGAGGGTTGTTTTTCCTCCATTCTAGTGTCAAAAGCATCATGTTTTTCTTCTCCATCAATGGATGCCATCCATTGAGCAATTTGCAAGTGTTGGGATGGCCCAAGAATTTTCTTACTGTCAGGTAAGAATTCATGCAATTCTTCCACAGGTCTGCAAGGATCTGGTACTCCTTGAATTGGAGTGCATTGTTGTATGCACTGTGGCTGGCTTTGTATATGTCCACAGAGGCTTGTTGTGGCGGTGTCAGCTCTTTTTGAAGGTAAAATGGTATTATCAGCTTCAGAATGACCCATTTTAGTTGTTTGGAAGTCATCAACTGACCCTTTTCCTTCTGTACCTGGTTGGCCTCTGCCATAATCACGTCTATTACCTTTTTGGGAGCTGCTTGAGGGGTTGTAGCTGGCTCCTGACCTGGTTGAAGGCATAATTATGGTTAAAAAAGGCTTAAAATAGTATTTTTACGTCAAAAACTTACTATTGGCCAAATTCTTAGCCTTCTGAAGAGTATTACTTATGTCCAAGTTAATTAATTCAGAAGATATTGGTTCAGGCTGGTTATTTTGAGTCACAATAACAGTACTATTATGATCAGAATTAACAGTACTGGCAGGGATAATGCTGGTTACTGTTGAGGCTGTTTCAATGTTTTCTTGTCTTACCACGTTGTCAGACACTAAAATTAATGAAAAAGCCAATTAATTAAGTAAAAAAAAGGTTATTTCAAAAAAGAAATAAAAATATAAGCCTCACTTATAATATGAAAAAAAGTTATTTTTTATGGATTTTTTGAATTATAAGTATTTTTTATATGTTTTTAAATTTTTCAATATAAGAAAAAAGATTTAAAAAGAGTAAAAAAAATATGTCACAGGTAAAATATCACGGCTGGGCCCCCAAATGTAAGGTGTGGATATGAAACTTTGATTAAAAATCAAGTACTTTTCCTGTCCTCAAAATTTGTATAAGGTAAAATTCAGTTAAAAATAGTATGAAATATTATTTTTAAGAGAAAACACGCCAATTTTATTGTTTATAACTTTATTAGTATAAAACAATAATATAAAAATTTATTGTTTTACCAACAATAAAAATTTATCCAAAAAAATACTCTACAAGAGATATTTTTAAGGCTACAAAAGAAATTTCTTCAAGAGCAATTTCAATTGGAATTAATTGAGCAAAGAACTGCAAGCAATTAATTAAAGAACAAAGTCTTTAAAAAGAATATTAAAGAGAAAACACGCCCAAAAGTGACCAGAGTGAATTTGGAAACAAAGTGACAAAGTTAACAGTGATGAAAGATGCTTTAATTCACTTTTGGGGTGGTTCAGGGGTAAAAATGATTATAAGAGTTACTAACAATGATTATAATGATTTTTTCACGTGGTTAAAGGGATTAAAATGATTTAAAAGTGGTGGTTGGAATCTTTGATTGATTGGTTTAACAGTTTTAAACTAATTAATAAAAGGAAAAGATTCTAACATGAAGAGAAAAGTGGGGCAAAGAAGACATTCTTTTATAGCCATCAATTCTCTTACTCCAAAAGTAAAATTTACTCTTGTCAGTCGTGAAAAACAGTCTGACAACAGAAAAGCCAATTATGGCATCATTGAACCCTGGTTTAGACCAAAAAGGGCTGGTTTAAGCCATTTTTAGCCATTTTTAGCCATTTTAGACCCTTAAATCAGCCATTACTATAGCAATACCAGGCCTAGAGCCTTCAAAACACGTCAGAATGTGTGTCAGAGGCGTAGAAACCAGTTAAAACTGTTTTTATTATGATTGTTTTATCTTAAGGGTAGTTTTACCTCCTTGGCAACAGCTAAAACTACCCCAGTTGGTATCAAAACCTCATCATCAATTGAGTCCACAGACCCTGTAACTCAATTCCAGGCCAAAAGTGATGAACTTTTGCGTGAATTTTGACATCCCACGCCTGTCAGCAAGGATTTTGGGGGTCTAGCTCCCCCTTAGAGCTGGAGTTCCTTTTCCCCCCCAAATTTAATCTTTCCAATTTATTTTTCTTTTAATTCCTCATCATGTATTATACTTATAATTTACACATGTAATTCAATTCAATTGTACAGTACAATACAGTAATAATTGACACCTCATATGTAAATCAAAGTTCACTTATGTAATACACGCGCACATTTTGACATTTCAATTGAATTCAATTGAAAATACTTCAATTCCTCATAACTTCTAAACTAAACACAACACCTCAATTTTAACACAAAAATTGATGGTTAACACCACATGTGGTGTGAATTAAATTAAGGTTTTGAGGATTTTCAACTTTTGTATTGAAAATACTAAAAACTTAATTTAAGCTTATTTAGAGTTGAGTTACAAAAATTTCACTCAGAGGTGACCCCACCTGATTTTTTATGAGGAATCCAATGGTGAAATAAAATTTATATGTTTATTTATTGGATAAAAAGTTATAATAAATTTTATTTAACTTTTTTCCAAATTTATTTATTTTTTCACAATTTTGTTAAAATTTCATTTTTACTTAAATTTTTCAAGTATAAATGTAATTTTATATTTACAAAATTTAAAGTAATTTTATTTTTAAATTATAATTAATTTTTTATTTTTAATATAATTTTATATTTATATTTTTTATTTTTATTTTAATAATATAAATAAATTTATTTTATTTATATTAATATGTTATTTTTTATATTTGTGGTCTTTTGGGTATATGAAATTACCTCTAAGGCTCACAGCTTATCTGCTTTACACCCAGATATGTCTGACTCAATGATTAATATGAAAATATTAAGAAAATGTGGAGGAGAACTAGAGCATGCTATCAAGAGCAGATGTGTAGAGCCCTGATCAACAGAAGACTACATTAATGCAATGGAAGATATCATTACTAGGACAAGAATTGGTAAAAACTGGACTAGAAACCCTATGGAGCCAAAATGGTCCCAAATAATTCCAGAGAGAATAAAAGACCTGAAAGACCTGTCTTAAAGTGTGACAGATGTGGAAGCACTTCACATTCAGCCAAAACATGCAACAAAAAGAATAAAATAAATGAATTTCAAGTAATTGAAGAGGTTCAGGATACTGAAGAAAAAGAAGAATCTGGCCAAGATTCTTCAATTTCTGAAGACACACCAGTAGAGGACTATCCCATTCAAAATATCAAAGATTTCTTTGAATTAACTGAAGTCCATACTCACTTTCCACAATATAGTGAATATTGCTATAACCTTATCAATATTCAAGATGCCAGGATGTGTAATACTAAACCTGCTAAAGGCAAAGGATATACTTCTGGAGCATCTTGTATCAAATCAATACTGATAAATGATGTTTAATCTAAAATAAATTTGGATACAGGAGTATTTTTCACTTGTGTAGGAAAATAATACCTTAAAGCCATACTCCCTGGATGGAAGAACTATCTATTACCAATAGAAGGTGTGCAATTTAGTAGTTCCAGTAATAATATATACTCTTTGGGAATATTAGACACTAATATTATATTTCCACACCCTACAGGAAGTGTGATATTAAAAGTAGAGATATTAGTAATGGGCAATTGTAAATCTCAACATATCATTCATGGAAATGATTACTTGAATATTTAAGGTATTGACATCAATAAACATAAAGACAGATATTTCACAATTAAATAAAATAAAAGACAGAAATTTCCTTTTTCCAATATGTCCAAACAAATTTCAATAGTAACTCCAAATAAAGATACTTTTAAGGAATAATTTCTGACCATAAGCTTGTTGAAGCACAGATTAATCCATCATTATCACCCAAGATGAATCATGAGCTTTTTGATGTGTTATAAAAATATAAGAGTGCATTTGCTTCAGATAATGGACCATTAGGCATAATTAGAGAAAACGAAGTTGATATAACTATTAATATTGACAGACCATACCCTCAAGTACTTGGAATACTGGCTTACCCAGCAAGCCCCAGAGCTATGGAAGCCTTGGAAAAACATATCCAAGAGCTAATACAAATTGGTTTACTAAGGAAACTAAGCCATAATGAGGAATTCAAGGTGAAAACTCATGTTATTATTTCTTGGAATAATGATAAATCAAAGATGGTTGGAGAATTTAGAGAATTGAATACTTACACAGTTCCAGATAGGTATCCAGTTCCTGGAGTCCAGGAAACTGTAACCCGATTATCTAAAGCCACATATATCACATCCATGGATGCATTGAAAGGCTTTTATCAGGATGTTTTTACTTCCAAAGCCAGAAAATTACTTAGAATTATCACTCACTGTGGTATTTATGAGTATCTTATAATGCCATTTGGTATTGAAAATGCTCTATCTCATTATCAAAGAATGATTAATACCATCTTCCCCACAGAATTACCTGAAGGATGGCTCATTATCTATATTGAGGATATCATTATATGCTCAGATTCATGGTCTTTGCACCTTGAAAGACTTGCAATAATAATTGACCAAGCTGAAGGAGTGAATGCAAAAATTTAATGCAAGAAATGCAACTTTGGCTTTGAAGAACTTAAAGAATTAGGACATATTTTTTCTGATTTAAGCTTGGTTATTGACAAAAACAAGGTAGCAGCAGTGTTACTTAAGCCAATACCCCAAATCAAAAAGAAATTATGTCTTTCCTTGGATTTTCCAGTTATTAAAGGCAACACCTGAAAAATTTTGCAGTTCTTCCCAAAGAACTATATACAATCTGTGATCAACAGACAGTATTTGGGATGACACAGGAAACAATTCTCAAGGCTTGTCTATGAAACAAGAAGTAAAAATTACTAGTATTTTACCTATTGTACTCTGAATGTCCTTATGAAATTTAAAGAATAAGATAAAATATAATTATTATAATTATGGCATAAAATACTTACATTATTAAATGAATATAATAATATAGATTCTATATCAAAAAAGATTAATATAATAAAATAAATATATTGATATATGATAATTGATATATTTATGGAGCTTTGTTCATGTTAAAAATAAATAATAAAGCTGTAAGAAATTCCTTTTCCATAATAAAAAACAATTATACCAGCAATATTACTAATATTCAAATCATGGATTATTTATATTAATTTAAGAATTATTAAAAAAATAATAATAAGGAGAAATTATTATAAAAGGAGAAAATAAACTACTTTTAACACTTAATATAATAATTTTTCATACCTTTATTCCAAAAAATATGAATACAACTTATTTACATTGTATCTACAATAGAAATTAAAAGAAAATACAAATATCCTTGTTTTTATGTAGAATTAGAGTTTTTTTAGAGAAATTTAACAAAAACAATTCAAAATTGATTTAATTGTGTAAAAATTGATAATTATAATAAAGATGAACTTTATTCTTTGAATATATAATATCTTTATATAAAAAGAGGAAAGCTTTTACCTTTGGTTTCAATAATTTAATGTTTTTTTGCATCTGAGGGGGAAATAGAGTAAGAACAGCTCTATTTATAGTAAATACCTCCCTTATAGAGTCTGGTAGGCCTCTAGTAGACGTGTACTAATGGTATCCACTGGAAATGATCAGTAGTTTAAGGCTTAGTGATGATTACATCATAATTAAACCATCTTATCTCATTATTAAGTCATTATTTAGAGTTATCATTATAGCTCTAAGTTTGATGAAATCATAGGCTTGGAAGAAGCCTAAGCTTTGTGTATTTAATTATTATTAACCATAATCTAATAGTATTCACCAGTTTTATCACTTATATTACTGTTACACTTAAAACAAGATTACAGTGAGTGATCATAAATGATCAATTTTAAGCTTAAACTTTGATCATTAATAAATTGGAATCTCTACACACTACACCCATTCAGAGAGTAAATTCTGCTATCTTATAGCTTCATTATTTAACTTCCAAGAGAATTTCATTACATCATCAAAACTCTATTTGTGATCATTTTTCTTGCAGCTCATCTTTTCTGTCAAAATTTACTATTTTAAACTTCAAACCATGATTTCAGAGGGTTTTACCTTATATATAATGATAGAAAATACATTATTATTCATGTATGATCTGGTAAAATCTGAATATCCAGCTCTTTTTTAAGCTTGGATCATTTTTACATCAAAGTGGTCAACAGCTATAGCAGTTTTATTCAATGAACCATTAAAGTCTATAGATTTTTCTATAAATTGTGAAACAAAGCTCATATACTTATTTTTGAAGTAATCAAGTGTAAAATTTTTCTTTGGTTCAACTCTCTATCATGTATATTTCAAGAGATATAAGCTAAAAACCATGAATATATGTGCTGAGTATTAAAGTACATATATTCAGGGTATTTCCTTAATTATTGACTTAAAAGATATGACATAAATATTTTATAGGTGTAGTTTTTCATGGATAATCCGATTGTGTAATTTGTTTCCAATTTTATTTCATTTTTTTCTGAGATAAAAAAGATTTTATGCCTTTTTATGGCATTTTTTCTTATTACATAGTAAGTATTATCTTTACAGATATGATATAAAAATGTTATATGTGTATTTAACCCTGTGGAATCTAATGGTATAACTTCTTTCAAATTTTTATTCATTAGATTATGAGGTAATCAATAATTTATGCCCATTTATGGCATTTTTGCCTCTTTTGAGATGCTATTTTTATTCTTATTATTAGAAAATTATACTATAATATTGCTGTAACCACCTCTTATTAGTGGTTACTGAAATTTAAGTAATTTTTAACTGTGACAGTTAAGAAGTACTTTAATTGTGAGTGTAAAATATTCTTCAATAGGTATGTGATTTGTAAGGTGTGGATATGAAACTTTAATTAAAAATCAAGTACTTTTCCTGTCCTCAAAGTTTGTATAAGGTAGAATATAATCAAAAAATAGTATGGAATAGTATTTTTAAGAGAAAACACACAAATTTCATTTTTTTAACTCTATAGGTATAAAACAATAATATTATGAAGATTTATTGTTTTACCAACAATAAAAATTTTTCCAAAAATACTCTACAAGAGATATTTAAGGTTACAAAAGAAATTTATTCAAGAGCAATTTCAATTCAAATTAGTTGAGAAAAGAACTGCAAGCAATTAATTAAAGAAAAAATTCTTTAAAAAGATATTTAAAGATAATACACGCCTGAAATTGACCAGAGTGAAGTTAGAAACAAAGTGACAAAGCTAACAGTAATGAAAGATGCTTTAATTCACTTATGGGGTGGTTCAAAGGGTAAAAATGATTATAAGAATTACAAAAAATGATTATAGTGTTTTTTTAGCGTGTTTGAAAAGGTTTAAGATGATTTATAAAGGTGGTTGGAATCCTTAATTGATTGGTTTAACAGTTTTTAAACTAATTATAAAAGGAAAAGATTCTAACATGAAGAGAAAAGTGGGGCAAAGAAGACATTCTTTTATAGCCATCAATTTTCTTACTACAAAAGTGAAATTTACTCTTTTCAGTAGTCGAAAACACTCTGGCAACAGAAAATCCAATTATGGCATCATTGAACCCTGATTTAGACCAAAAAAAGGGCTGGTTTTAGCCATTTTAGACCTTCAAATCAGCCATTACTATAGTAATACCTGGTCTAGAGCCTTGAAATCACGTCAGAATGTGTTTAAGAGACGTAAAAACGAGTTAAAATTGTTTTTACTAATATTGTTTTAACTTACGGGTAGTTTTACCCTCTTGGCAACAGTTAAAACTGCCCTGGTTGGTATCAAAACCTCATCATCAATTGAGTAACACACCCTGTGACTCAATTCCAGGCCAAAAGTGATGAACTTTTGCGTGGATTTTGCCATCCCACGCCTGTAAGCAAGGATTTTGGGGGTCTGGCTCCCCCTTGGAGCTAGAATACCTTTTCCCCCCCAGAATTAATCTTTCCAATTATTTTTTTTCTTTAATTCCTCATCATGTAATACACTTGTAATTTACACATACAATTCAATTGAGATTTACAGTACACAACTGTTATAATTGATACCTCATATGTAAATTACAGTTCACTTATGTAATACACGTGCACATTTTGACATTTCAATTGAAAATACTTCAATTCCTCATAGCTTCTAAACTACACACAACACCTCAATTTTGACACAAAAATTTATGGTTAACACCACATGTGGTGTGAATTGAATTAAGGTTTTGAGGATTTTCAACTTATGTACAGAAAATACTAAAAACTTAGATTAAGCTTATTTGGAGTTGAGTTACAGAAATTTTACCCAGAGGTGACCCTACCTTATTTTTTATGAGGATTCCAATCGTGAAGTAATTTTCTTAAATTTATTTATTGGATAAAAAGCTATAATATACTTTATGTAACTTTTTACCAAAATATTTTAATTTCATTAGTTTTATTAAAATTCACTTTTACTTAATTTTTTTCAAGTAAAAATGCAATCTCACAATTCTGAAATTTAATGTAATTTTTATTTTAAATCATAATTAAATTATAATTTTTGTATATAAGTTTGTAATTGTATTTTAATTTTTATTTTGATAATATAAATAAATTTATTTTATTAATATTTATATCTTATTTTGTTATTTGTGGTCTTTTGAGCATATGAAAATACCTCTAAGGCTCACATGATTAAACAATATCTTACATAGCAGATCACAACAGCCAGATCTGGCTATTGCTGTATGACAAATAGTTGACAATGCTGTTGGAAGTGGTTAGAGCTATCAGCTCAAACCACATATATTATAAACTCAATGTGAATTTGTGATAAATAAAAAACTTATTAAATTGAAACAAAAGAAAGTTTTTTTTGTTTTCTTTCTCAATTATATATTTTTTGGGCATGACATTTTAGTGCAAAAACAATATCTTCCAATTTTTCTTGTGCATGTGGTAGTAAACTCACATTAATTGATGTAAAAACACCAATAATTCTATTCTTGAGCCTGGGCCAAAGGGAAAATTCAATTTTAATAAGGTTTTTGCATGAATTCCTTCATATTCAATTAAAATTCAAAAAATAAGGTCAAAATCCATTCTAAAGAAAGAAAATATTTATTTTGAAAATATTCATTTATTCTGCACTTATTTTTCCAATAATTGGAAACTTGGCCCAATTTTGAATTTTTTTATTTAACCTGCTTACCATTCATGTCTTGGTGTGAATAATGCCCAAAATATTTTCTAATACTCTTGCAATCCTTGGTGAGTGGTTATTTGGACACAAACTGGCCTAGTTTTGCAAAGACAAATCAAATAACCTTTGTAGATGAGTTTTAAACTTGAGTTTCTTGATATAATTGTGATTAAGGTGTTCTGAAGCTCTTTTTACACAAAAACTTTGTATTTCAAACTTAAACTGTGGATTTTCCCACAAGTAAAGATATTCTAAAGCTTTGATTTCTGACTTGATTATAATTAAGTGTTTATATGTTATTTTCAAAATAATTTCCAATTTCAGGTTGTGGGTATTCCAAGTCATCAGTGAGATATTTGATTCAATTCATTATATCAAGTATGAAATTCAATATAGTATTTTCCATTTGACACCTTGAATATTGATAAATTTCATTCACAAAGCTCCAAATTGGCAAAGACAAATTTGAACAAAAAGTGGAAATCTCTTGGAATATATATATATATGGGTTAAATAAATGGTGCTGAGGTAGCTTGGAAGTTGGCTTGACATAATGTGGTCATAATGTCAGGCTGAGTCTATGATAAAAGTATTAAAATGTATTTAAAACTTTTAACTGTGACTGTGACACAGTAAAAAGGATTTAAAAAGAGTTATGAGAGTTAAACATGTTTTAATTCAAGAATAAAAGGGCTTTACTATATGAAATATAGTGGTGGTGAGTGCTGTTGAAAGCCCTGGGTGCACCTTTACCTGTTGGGTTACAATAATTAATATTATAATTATACCTGCTTATTACCCAAGAGTAAAGCTATTTTTTACAGTTTCCTACATAGGGTATTCAAGAGCAGGATGAGGAAAGCATTTCTGGCTGTGAAAAGCCTCCTTTTTATCCTGAAATGGGGTGGAAAGGCTGCTAGACCTTTCCACGTAGAGGAAGTGAAGATTTTTTCACTCTCTGAGAAAGGCTTGTGGTTTTAAAGGACCTGTATAGCCTGTATTGGGCTCAGATGTGGTTTTGAAACCACATTCGGGCAGTTTTCACCAATACAGGGTGAAAATTTTCATCTGGGGACCACATATCCCTCTTCTGACATGTATGATGCGTAGGATGCTGTACAGAAACTGTATGGGACCCCAGTATTGACTGACCTATGAGGTATTGAGCTATAAACATGCTTCTTTGTCTGTTTGACACCTCATAATCATGGATGTGGGATATTATCCCATGGTAAGACTGTATTGGACAAAATGTGGGATTTTGACCTTAAAACAGCCATAACTTTGTCAGTTTTTGAGATATAAACCTCATAATGGGTTCATTTTGTAGCCCTGTATGTGCTCTACACAATGGCACCTCATCTGGTATGGCTATCATTCAATATGACAAAGGTATCCCATGTACAAGATCTTTTGTACATATGCATGTTTTGGGCAAAAGCTGTATTGGGCTTGTTTGCCCCATAACCTTTGTTCTAGTTGAGATATGAGGAAATGGATGACACCATCAGATAGCCCTTATTGTGCTCTTTCCAAAAAGACCCCACTTTAGGTATCTCATATTAAAACTGTAGAAGTTAGATGAGAGGTGAATGTTTTGTTCACCCTTATTTGGCCTGAATTTCAACATAACTTTTGTAATACTGGTGCTAGCTCAGTTTGGATGGTACCATTGGATATCCCTGAATTAGAGCTTCATTTGGCATACCCATTTGATGGGATTAAGCCTTCTACTCTGTATTTCAGATGAGAGGTGAGAATTAAGGTTTATGCTCAGCAATAACTTTGTTATTATTTGTCCTATGATGATGGGACTTGTATATTTGGAAAGGGGTAGGTTTTCTCTTTCTTTTGATACCTTTTGAGCTAATTTGGCTCCGTTCCATGTTTTGGTGGTATCTTGGCTATACCATTGGTTTATGGTATTTTGGCTGTCATGCTTGTGCTCTGGTTTTGAGTCACAGGCTGACATACCCTCCCTCTAAAAAAGGCTCCTCATTGATGAGACTGTTCAGTCCTCCTAGAGGCTCTGAATCTCCTTAAATGAAGGTTCCCATCTGGTATGGCATCTTCTGCCAACCATTTGTCTTTATCAGCTGTTTGGTTCTTGAATCTGACTGAGTATTCTCTTTGATCCTTCCCATTAAGTCTGATCTTCCTGGCCCTGTTGTTTTTACTCACAGGTCCAGGTAAATCCTCCACTTCCACTATCCCTGGTGGTGTGGGGTTCTTCCTCCTGGAGGGGAATTTTCCCTCCTCTGTTTGGAAGTATGGCTTGACCAAACTCACTGGAAAGACTGGGTGCTTTCTGGAAAATTCCTCTGTAAGTTTTACTTCCACTGCATTCTTCCCTGTCAATTTAATGATAGTGAAGGGCCCTACAAATTAGTCTCTTATTTTCTTAGGTCCTTTAAGATTATTAAAGCTCAGTGTAGACACTAGCACCTGGTCCCCTTCCTTAAAGTCAGGTTCCATGTGTGTCTTGTCCCACCTCTGCTTATTATATTCTTTTGCCTCATCTATGCATTTGGCAGCTGTGTCACAAGCCCTCTTCCACATATCATGGAAGTCTTTGGCTGTGGGGTGGATGGTCAGAAGATTCTTCTTCAAGTGATCCACAGGCAGAAGGGGATTCCCCCCTTTCTCTACCACTGAAGGTGTTTTTCCTGTGGTAGAGTTCTGACTTGTATTATAAGCCAGTTGGACAGCTGGTAGAAGGGTAACCCAGTCATGGGTGTATCCCTCATGGTCCTTGTATTCCATGCCATAGGCACAGAACCTTCCAAGGATGTCCTTTATTGTCTGGATCATCCTCTCAGCTAGGCCATCTGTTTGTGGATGGTAAGCTGTGGAAAATGCAAGCTTGGTGCCAAGCATGTCATATAAGTTGGTCCAAAATTCAGATGTGAACTTTGGGTCCCTATCACTAATGATTATCTTAGGGACTCCACAGGTGGATATGATGTTATTCCAGAATAACAGAGCAGTATCCATGGCTGTGTCCTCTTTATGGCATGGTAGACACCTCATGCTCTTGCTGAACCTATCAACTATGATTAGGCTGGCATTGTAGTTCTCCTTGCCCCCCTGGGACAAATCCTGTGACCCAGTCCATATTGATGGTTTCCCATGGGTTTTTGGGTTCCTCTATATTCTGAAGTAACCCATACTTCTTCCCATGTTTCCTACTTGCCTTTTGGCATCTTTCACAAGTGTTGATTTATTCACTCAACTCTTGTTCCCACTTGGGCCACCAAGCTGTGCTTGCTACCCTCTCTCTGGTCCTGTCTTCAATCATGTGTCCCATATAGGGGCAGTCATGGCATTCCTGTAGGATCAGGGAGATGTGGTTTCTGTCTACCACTTTGAGTGCACTTGTGTGCTTCTCTCAGTGGTAAAGCAGAACATCCACAAGGAAGAACTTGTTATCCTTGTAGGCCCTTAACCAGGGTTCTTCAAGCTGGGATTCCAGTTCTGGACTCCTTTACTTTTGCTGAAGGAGTTGTAGTAATATGCCACACTGTTTGTGTTTGGCATAAGACTTCAGTACTGCACTGAAAAATTCAATGTGCAGCTCTGTGAAACTTATTCCCAGTATGGGAGTTTCTTTTCCTTCTGAATCAGTGTTCCCACTGTCAAGGGTACCACTTCCTGGTGCCCATTCAGAGAATCTGAAGTTCCTCCTCCTATCTATTTCCATGAAATGGATAGGGATCTTGGCTGAAGCTTCAGGGTCATAAGCATTATTTCTCTTGACATTATTCCATGGCCATCTGCTCAGGCCATCTGAATTGGTATGACTTTTACCTTCTTTGTATATGATGGTCATATTCCCTCTATACTCTTGGATGGCTATTTTCCATCTCAGAATGTGCCTACTTGTAGTCTTCATTTTCAGTAAAGACTTCAAGGCTGTTCAGTCTGTGTAGACTTCAAAGACTTCACCCTCCAGATAATAATGGAGTTTTTCCAGAGCCCAGACTAAGAATAGACATTCTGTCTGGGTGGCCCCATACCTGGCTTCTAAATCTTTGAGCTGCTTAGAGATGTAACATATTACTCCCTCTCTTGGTTCACCATCCACAATTTGTCTCTGGTGAAGGGCTTCTCCTAAGCCTTGGCTACATGCTGCATCTATATATAACTTGAATGGTAGTTCAGAGTCAGGCAAGATGAGCACAGGTGCATTTGTGAGTTCATATTTGATCCTCTCATATGCATCCCTTCTTTCTTTGGTAATTTCAAAAACTACATCCTTTGAAGAAAACTTGTATAAACTACTAGTTATATGGGCGAAATTCTTGATGTGGTTTCTATAGTAGCTAGCAAGCTCAAGGAAAGATTGCATCTCTTTGATGCTCTTTGTTACTGGCTTTTGCAGTACTGCTGCTACTTTATTCTGGTCAATTTCCAGACTAAGACCTGAGAATTTATGTCCTAGAGCTAGCAGCTCCTTTTGGCCAAAATTACACCTTTTCAGTGAAATCTTCAGATTAATGGGTGTACATTTACTTAGCACTCTGTTTATTCATTGTATATGGTCTTCCCATGTCTCTGATTATATAATGATATCATCAATATATACCACCATCCAGCCTTCCAATATTTCTTCTTGAAATATTGTTTCCATCATCCTTTGGAAGTGGGCTGGTGCATTTTTGATGCCAAATGGCATCCTGGTATACTCATATATGCCCATATGGCATATTATTCTGAGTAATTTCATGTAGTTTGGCTTAACTCCATTTTGGTGGAAGCCTTTAATACAATTCATTTTGGTTATGTATGTGGCTTTTGCCAGTTTATCCAAGGCATGAGGTATCCTGGGTATAGGGTACCTGTCTGCTTTTGTGTAGTTATTCAGAGCTCTGAAGTCTCCACACAGCCTAGACTTGCCATCATTCCAGGTGATTAGGACAGGAGTGGTGATTTCCACTATTTCATTGTGTCCAATCTTTCTGATGACATCCATGTCCAGGAGTGCTTTGATATTTTTTTCAATTTCTTTCCTGGTTTCCAGGCTTGCTGGATAAGGAGGTCTCCTAAGCATGGGTGGATAAGGTCTCTCCACATCCAGATATAGTTCTATATCATGGCCTTTGATCTTGCCTAATGGTTCTTCACCAATGGAAAATGCTGGTCTGTTCTTCCTCAGCATCTTCAGTAAACTTAGTTTTTCTTTACTGGTGAGGGTAGTGCTAAACCTTCCCTCCCTGAATTCATTCAGAAGTTCTTCCTGTGGATCTTGAGAAGATATCTGGTATATATCAAGTGAAAATTTCTTTTCCTTGTTGGTACCAATGGTAATGTGCCTATTTTTACTGTTATAAATATCTATGCCATACATCCTCTGGTAGTCTGTTCCTAGTAAGAACCCTTGGATTTGGGCATTGTCAGACACTACAAACTCTGGGTTGAGTCTGATATTACCTTTCCTATGGGGTATAATTATTTCTTTGATAATTGTCCCAATGGAAGTCATCTTCCCTGATGCACTTTTAAAGTTCTTTGCCTTGGTGGGAAAGAGCTGTTCTTCCCAATTGGGGAAGTGGTTATCCAGATACTTTCTGGCCACTATGGAGAAGTGTGCTCCACTATCAATGATCAGTGGATGTTGAGCATTGTCAATGCAGACAGTCACTTTTGTGGCTGTTCCATGTATATATGCCATCCCTTTGGTTGGTGTAACCAGGAATGTTTGTGCATCTTGTGTGTGTTTGCACAAGTTTTTGTTGGAAGTATCCTGTGGCATGCCTGCTTCCAACTGTATGTCCTGAATTTTTAGTGGGGTTTCCTCTTGGTATTCCACTAGAAATTATTCTTTGGGGTCTTGGTCATCATCAGATGGTTCTCTGATGGCATCACCCATGGAGTCTGATTCAGAATCCTCTGTTGGGGATTCCTCCTCTGGGACTTTCTCAATGGCATAGACCTCTTTCTTTGCATTTGGACAGTTGTTGGCATAGTGCTCTGTTGAGCCACAATTGTGACAAGTATTCTTCTTCTTTGCCACTTCTGCCACTCTTTCTCTGGGTTTGTCTTTAAGCTCCACCCTGAGAGGTTGTTTCTCTTTGAAACTACTGCTCCTATATAGGCTGAACTTCCCTATATTAGTTCTTTTCCTTATATCTTGTATGTTATTAGCAATGTCATCTAGAGTGCAATTTTGGTTCCATCTTCATTTTACTGCATGCTCTTGTTCTCCTGGCAGTTGTGTCAGGAGTTTGTGATTCCTCATTTGGATGTTCATCTGAGGATCAATGGCTTTAAGTCTTTTAGACTGTCTAAGACACCACTCATATGGATCTTTGTCCACAGAGTATTTGTCAGTTTCAAATGACATGGTCTTTTGCCATATCCAAGTACTATTACTTTACTTCTGGATGATTTGACTCTTCCATCATGGCCAGTTCCTTATGCCATGGATTTCTTTCATTTCTGTGTACCATGTACTAGCATGACCTTTAAATTCTGTATTTAGTCTAGCAGTAATCCAGTAATCTGGTATGCTTGGTACATCAATGAAGAGTTAATCAAGATAATCTATGAGTTCCATATGATCATATTCTCCTGTTCCAGAGAGTTTGGGCCAGCTTGAGGCCTCAGGAAGCTGTTTCAAGGCTTCCTTCTCTGAATAAGACATGCCATCTCCATCCTGGTATTGTGATGGATATCTTGCCTTATTCATCAGCACAGCATCTGGTTGATATGGATTATCCATAACATGGCCTTGTGGTTGGGGCTTCATGTTATGGTAGACATGAAACAATTTGTTTATTTCTTGATCCAGACAATCCCTGTCCCTTTTGCTGTGGTTTTGTTCTTCAAAGACTAGATTCAGTCTTTTGTTGGTTTCTTCAGAGGCTTTGCTCAATTGAGCATGTCCTCTTGAAGAGTTTTAACAATTTTATCCATGGAGGCTGTTAATTTTTTCATCCTCTCATGGCTTGCTTCAAGTTCTGCAAACTGCTTTTGAGTGTTCTCAGCATATTGGGACATTTGTAACCACAGTGCATCACTGTTTAAGTTACTCTCAGGTGTGATAAAATTATGTTCAATCTGAGTGGGGGTAATATTTCTATTAGCGGGACTACTGATTCTAGAGTGGTTTACAGCTACTTCTGGTTCTTGTGTACTTCTTTTACAAAGTACAACAGCTTCTGGATAATGGGGTCTGACTTTTTCCTCCTCTGGTTATAGGAGGTTTTGTTCTTTCCCTTGTTTCCTTGTCTTCTCTTGGAAACTCCCTGGAATTGTGAAGAATTGTGACTCTTGGCCACTGATCTTCTGGTTTCTGAATGGAGTGAAGCCACTGGAGAGCTGATTTGGCCTGCTCCTTGTGAGCCTGAGGGAATTTGAGTAGGCCCTGTCTGGGTTAACTATTCTTCTATAGCTTGGATAGTGGCTTGATTCTCCCTTATCCTCTGTGACTTTGCCTCCAGGAGTCTGAACTGCCTGGTAGGATTCAAACCTTTGGTGATTACCATAAGGTCTTTGAAGTCTATCTCTTTGAGACAGATCTTCTTGCAACTTGCTCCAAGTTCTGCCCAGTGAGATGCCAGGTTGAGCCTCTTGTTGTCCATGCTCCATTGAAATAAATCTTTGAGGAGTTGGTGGAGCTGAAGAACTTGATCCATATCCTTCCAGTCCTCTGGTTTTAGGTTTGTGTTGAATTGGAGTGTGAATGGCAAGGTTGATATTATCTACCTCATTGTTTTGCCATCCACCACTGTGTCCAAGGTGTCCTCTTCCAGGTCTTCTGGTTCTGGACAGGCCTTCTCTGTCCTCTGGCTGGTTCCTTTGGAAGCCAAGGTCTCTGAGGTATACAGGTGACATATCAGTGTTTGCAAGCAGTCAAAAACTTTATGTTCTCAGGGTATTTACATTTTACTGTGCCTTGTACAAATTTGTTTTCTGCTGATTTGGGCAATTTACCTTTAGAGGTTACAGCTGGGTTAATTATAGTAATCTTCCCTGTACAAGTTGTTAAAGTTGGTTTACCTTGTATTGATGCAGATTTTTGTGGGTTTCTACTTCTATGGGTGGCTATTGGTGTCCACTTCTTTGCTGTAATCAGGCCTTCACTGTGCCTCTTTCCTTTTCCCTTGCTGCCCTCTGGCCCTGAGGGTGTCACTGGTGTGTTGGCCTGTGACTGGGTCTCAAGTGGGATATAATTCTCTTCCACTGAATCAAAGTAGGAAAAAGAGGGCTTATGTCAGTTAGGACTTCTTAAAATTCTGTTTGCACATCTAGGAATGGCCTCTGGGCTTGTATGTTACTATAATATGCCCTGTATAATGACAGTGTAATTGAATTAACAATTCCATGTCAGAATTACAGCTTTTGGTACCCTGTTACACTGTTTGTGTACCAGTATCCCATAGATTCACTTGTGGCTTTCAAGTGTGATCTGTATAAGTGTAATTGAGTCAACAATACACTTAACCACGCCGCAACCGTTGGTTTTACAGTCAGAGGTGTCCTTATTTATTAAAAAAATAAAGGACTTATTGATGGCTTATGTGTTTTTATATGTAAAACACACCAAAAATAAAGGTCTTGTGGGTATTAACAATGTGACAGATACTCTTAAAATATGAGTTAAAGGTGGTACATAGACCAATTAAATAAATATATATATATTTAAAGCAAAATAGGCCTAAAAAATGCAAAGAAATAGTCAGAAAGTGATAAATAAGTGAAAAACTTACTTATAAGGTCCAAAAAGGTCAAACAAATACAGCCAGGCCGCCAAAATGTCAGGCTGAGTCTATGATAAGAGTAGTAAAATGTATTTACAACTTTTAACTATGACTGTGACACAGTAAAAAAGGATTTAAGAATAGTTATAAGAGTTAAATATGTTTTAATTTAAGAATAAAAGGGCTTTACTATATGAAATATAGTGGTGGTGAGCGCTGTTGAAAGCCCTGGGTGCAGCTTTACCTGTTGGGTTACAATAATAAAGGCTACAATAATTAATATTATAATTATACCTGTTTATTACCCAAGAGTAAAGCTGTTTCTGACAGTTTCCTATGTAGGGTATTCAAGAGCAGGATGAGGAAAGCATTTCTGGCTGTGAAAAGCCTCCTTTTTATCCTGAAATGGGGTGGAAAGGCTGCTAGACCTTTCCACGTAGAGGAAGTGAAGATTTTTTCACTCTCTGAGAAAGGCTTGTGGTTTGCAAGGACCTGTATAGCCTGTATTGGGCTCAGATGTGGTTTTGAAACCACATCTGGGAAGTTTTCACCAATACAGGGTGAAAATTTTCATCTGGGGACCACATAGCCCTCTCCTGACATGTATGACACATAGAATGCTGTACAGAAACTGTATGGGACCCCAGTATTGACTGACCTATGAGGTATTGAGCTATAAACATGCTTCTTTGTCTGTTTGACACCTCATAATCATGGTTATGGGATTTTATCCCATGGTAAGATTGTATTGGACAAAATGTGGGATTTTGACCTTAAAACAGCCATACCTTTTTCATTTTTTAAGATATTAACCTCAAAATAGGTTCCATGTGTAGCCCTGTATGTTTTCTACACAATGGTACCTTTTTTGATATGGTTATCATTAAATATGACCAAGTTGTCCCATGTACAAGACGTTTTGTACATATGCGTGTTTTGGGCAAAAGCTGTATTGGGCTTGTTTGCCCCATAACTTTTGTTCTAGTTGAGATATGAGGAAATGGATGACACCATCAGATAGCCCTAATTGTGCTATTTCCAAAAAGACCCCACTTTAGGTATCTCACACTAAAACTGTAGAAGCTAGATGAGAGGTGAATGTTTGGTTCACCCTTATTTGGCCTGAATTTGACCATAACTTCTGTAATACTGGTGCTAGCTCAGTTTGGCTGGTACCATTGGATAGCACTGACTTAAAGCTTAATTTTTCATACCCATTTCATGGGGCTAAGCCTCTTACTCTGTATTTCAGATGAGAGGTGAAAATTAAGGTTTATGCTCAGCAATAACTTTGAGCATGAATAACTTTGTTATTCTTTGTCCTATGATGATGGGACTTGTATATTTGGAAAGCAGTGAGTTTCCTCTTTCTTTTGATATTGTTTGAGATAATTTGGCTCAGCTCCATGTTTTGGTGGTATCTTGGCTATACCATTGGTTTATGGTATTTTGGCTGTCATGCTTGTGCTCTGGCTTTGAGTCACAGGCTGACACATAAGGTCAAAGTCACTTTAAATCTGTTTCAAAGTAAAATCCAAGCTGATTCCCTTACATTACCCTCCAAAATTTAGCTTACCTGAATACTTTTGACAAATATTTTGTGACTATAGCCCTCATTGATATGAATAATATATATGAATATATATATATGTTATAAAATTTATTATCACAGCCCACATCCATTATTGTGTTTTGATTTAGAGTAAAATCTTAAAATTCTATGTATTGAACTCAAAATTTCATTATTTAATTCTGAATTTTAAGGTTCAATTAAATTGAAATGGTAGTGAAATCTTTTTCATACATACACTTTTAATGTTGACAGAAATTTTGCCATTTGGTATTGAACTTATTATATGCACTAATGTAAGTAGTTAAAGATCCACCACTCAAAATTAAATTCCTTTAATCAAGCTGACCAATCATGTTCCTACATGCCCCCTAAACAATTTCCAAAATAAACAATTCAATTTACCAATTTTTCCCTATAAAATATATTCTACCTTCCTTTTTATATCAAAAGATTTTTTCAAAATTTCATCAAAACCTAATTTCATTTGAATATTCAACTGGTTCATTCCTGAGAAAGTGAATATTCAAATATTACAGAGAGGGGTGAAAAATAATCCCCATTCATCATTCATTAAATATAATTAATTAACTGTTGGATCCGATTCCTCATTAAAAAATAATTTTTTTCTTTTCAGCTAACCTACATTCATAAAGCTAATATAATCATCAAGCTTAATTGAAAAGTAAATCTTTCAAGAACTTTTGAAAGACCAATGTCAGAGGGAAAGTAAGATTTCATTTCATTCATTATTCTCATTGTAATATGACTATCTTCTTTTTCTCCACCTGATCTTTATTCCATTCAAAACTGAATTTTTAGCTCCAGAAAAATCCACCAACCCCACAAAAGTACCTCTTCCTCCAGCAAATCCAAACTCTTACCATGCAGCTGCCCTTTTTATTCTTGGTCAATATCACAAATTCTATCAAGACATGCTAGAAGCTTGGGGAACCCATCTGCAAATATAGTATTAGCTAGATAAATTTTTGATTGGGTGAAGGCTATGTTGGGAATAGGCCCCCTCCTTCTTACTTCCAACTCCACCCACTGAAGAAGAGATGGAATTTTTTGAGAACCACTTTTCAGCTTTCAAGGAGAAATACACAGTCCACATGAAAGGGCTTATGGAAATCTTCTTGAAAATGAAAAGGGGTTTATTCAAAAAATTCACATTGAAATAAATGAATAGAATACTTCCTCCTAGTCAATACTCAGCTGGAAGCTCTTCAGCACAAGCCATAAATTCACACATTCAAGAATGGCTTTCCTATGGGCATTCTGTCTACAAAAAGTGTGTATTCCCCCAATGTACATTTTCTTGGAACTCTCCACCCTCATTACCCTGGGATACAAAAACCAAAGCTATTCTTCTTTATTATTGGGAGTTAATCTATGTTTTTGGTGGTACAAGAAACTACCAAATTGAAGAGGAGCTGAATACCCAGGCCAACCAAATTTCAATTGTTGATAGATGGCTCCTTGGAAGGAAATCTATATGGAAGAATAAAAACCCACACACATTAATTGAATCTACCACAAGTAAAAAAGCTAGTAGCTTTAGGAATTCCAAGAAAAAGGTACTCAATTGTTTTCATCAGATTCCATCAAGTGTAATATAAACTTAAATCACCTTACCATATCTAAAATCATAGAATAACAAAAAGAAGATTTTCCAAGAAGTGGCATCAGAACTCATCCTCAATTATCATCCAAGAGCAGCTTCAGTCTTTTTGTTAGATGGAATTTTTATGTCTTACATGGAGCCAGAATCTCCTGGCCAGCAACTTCCCTCAATGTCTTGGATATCCAATCAAATAGGTGAACTTTTCCAACTTCTTGATGAGGGCTCCAAGAATCTTGCCAACAAGCCAAGAGCCAAAAGGGACCACAATAACAGAATATAACAGCTTACACCAGACCCTCATATTCCAAAAGATAAAGGATTGGGAAATATACTCAATAACATTCCATCCAATTTGGTAACACCAGAAGCTTTTGTATCATTAACAGAGGTGGAAAGAAGGGGAATAAAGCTTCACAAACCTGTTTACCTCTCACTTTCCATTGATAAACTTAGATCTATCACTAGACATCCAACTGTTACCCAGTTCTCATATATGCAAACATAAAAAATTCCTAATTTCCACTCTTTAAAATGTTTCCCAATATAAAAAATCAACCATTTTTTGTAATTTCTTCCTCATAAAAACATTAATTTTTGTCCCAAGGTTTTCTTTTCCTGTTTTTTCCTAAATATCAGAGGCAAGATATAAATTATATATCTCTGTAAAAGTAATATTTAAATTGAAATTCCCAATCACCAGCAGCCTAAAAATTTCCACTTGAATCCCAAAGAACTGTGCCAGAAAATTGAACGAATGTGAGATTTATCTAAATTTTTGAGTGGAATCATTCAACAAAGTAGTTGGAAGTATTTGCATTGGAATATGACTATCCATGAATATTCTTTATGAACCAATCCTATTAATTGCCTTAAATAAGAAAATAAAGAGCCAAAAGCCTTGCCAAAATGAAAGCATAATCTTTGAGCAGACATTTACCATACATATTTCACTAATCTTGATGAAATTTATTACAGATGTCAGACATGCCTTTTAAAGTCCAAATTCCATATCAAGGGGAAATTTCCAAACTTATTTTACCTTTGATAAAAGATCTCACAGAAATACTAGAATATGTTTACAATTAATTCTCATAATTGGCTTGAACCAAATATTATAAGTAATAATTTTACTAAAAATCATATCCCCCTCAAAACTTCACAAGTTTAAAATTTCAATTGAATCTACATACTTTACATTTATCATCATTCAAATCAAATAATAATACCCAATGCCATATATAAATGAACAAATAGTTGGAAACATTTATATTTGCAAATTCCCTACTTGGATCCTGAAGGTTTGCCAAAATGGGGGGTAATACATACCAAGGAGTTGGAAGATCCAAAAGGGCTCATTCAAATAATCAGGAGTCTTTAACTGAAATACTTAAGGTGGCTGTACATCATAGCAAAATAAAACAAAAAAATCATCATTATTTAAAGGATTACCCTGTTCAAATATTTTATATTTTGGAATGAGAAAGTTTATCATCTACCCGAGAGGAATGGACTTCTGTATCAGCAAGACAACTCACATCATAGTGTTGATTATTTTTCTTTAAGCTTATTAATCACAGTTTCTTATTCAAATTATATTAAGATAAATTTATTTTCCATTTATTTCTCAATTTTACACAGATATCCAGAATGCTATCTTTAGTTGAGAAATATACAGGCCTTTCTATTAATTCATGGAAAATCCCTAAACCACCACACAATATTGAGAAGATTTATTATTCAACTAGAATTCCACTCCCCTTCTTCCTGTATCAGAATCCAACAGTACTTTTATCTACTACTCAAATTTGACATGAAAACATTCACAAAAACATTAGTGACCATAGCTGTGAAAAAAGTATCAAATTGGAACAAAAAAAGATTGAAAGTTCCAAAATTCAACAAACACCAGATTCCAGATTTGAAATTCCCAAAAAAAATATTGCACCTCTTGAGTTCCTTCAAGACCCACATATGTTTCCAAACATGTTTTTTCCTATACTTAGATTTAGTGAAAAGGCATGTTTTTGGAACCAAATGTCATGAATACTCAAAAATACCTCAATGTATACAGCCTGTTTATGGTAAATCAAGACACCAAAAAAGATGTGACACCTTCTTATATCATGAAGATATAAACAACCAAAAACCACAAACCACAAAAAAGTTCCACTTCCAATCTTTAAAAAAATGGATCTCAAACAAGCTTATGATTACTACCTTTGAAGATGCACTGGACACGCCCCAGAAATCAAGTTATGGAAAAGAAGAAATTTTCTGTGACATATCAGATGGCCATTTTTGGAAAAAATTTGTAGATAATGAAAACTTGAAGTTCACTAATAATCCTGAAAGCTTGGTTTTTGGATTGTATATTGACTGGACCAACCTACATAGATCCAAGATTGGCTCAAGAAGTATTTTAATAGGTGTTATTCTTTTTATTCTCTTAAATCTTCCTCCTGAACAAATATATCAGTAGCAAAACCTATTTTTCTAGTGGTTCACTCCAACCCCCAAAGAGCCCCACTCTGATCAATTTTCCTACTTATTGAAGCCTCTTTTTTATGAACTCTGGGAACTGTGGATAGGTGTCTACTTTACTCCAGAAGCCAGATTAAAAAATGGAAATCTCATTAAAGCTTACCTTCTCTTGTTAATTGGGGATATTCCAGCTGTCCAAAAAATTGGAGGTTTAGCATCTCACTCAGCAAATCTCTTTTGTGCACATTGTAATTAACCCATTAAAGATATTCAAAATACTGAAAAAACCTCTTGGTCCCCAAAGGATAAAGATCAGCAGAAATCAGCAATTAATTAATGGATCCAAGCAGCCACAACTAACCAAAAAAAGAAAATATTAGCAGAAAATGGATCTTGTTACACTATTTTGGGAGACCTTCCTTACTGGAAACATTCCAAAATGATGACTATTGATGTTATGCATACTTTTTTATTGGGTCTTCTGAGGGATTATAGCCTAAAATATCTGAAAATTCAAAATGCTTGAGAAACCTTATCATTAAAGGAAAGAACTACAAAAAAGAAACATCAATACTTCATCATTTGGAACTTTAGCATCAAGTTCATCAAAACTAAAAATGAAGTAAACTGAAACAATTGAAAACACTGGTACTTCCAAAAAATATAGGTTAACACTTGGGGAACCCTCAAAGAATTCAGAGTTTGAATTATTATACAGTTCCACTGAAATAATTCAAGAATGGCAAGAGAGTCAAATTCAGATAGCAGGTCCATCACCAAAATGTCAAGTGGTACACAATCCAAGCTCCAAGGTTTATCAAAAAAACCCCAAAGTCTCAAACCTTTTGTCAAGCCCTCACCCTCCATCAATCTCTCAGCTAAGAAGGTTGTCACAAATTTCATCAAAAAGTGCTCCTAAGGAAATACTTAAAAAATCATCTGGTAAAGTAAATTAAAAGGAAGTTTATCCAAGTTCCACTTCATCATCATCCCAAGAAATTTTGAAATTCTCACCTGGTATATTTTCAAAGGATTTGGATTGAATGAATAATCCTAACTTCATCAGTTCTTTTCCACAGGGATCCTCATCTATCTTGAATAAAAAAGACATATCTACTTTTTAACCACTCTTGGGTGAATCCAACACAAAACTGAATATAAGCACTGAGGAGCTTGAATTTCTACATGAAGGTAACCAGAATATTACCCTTCCATCATGGATAACCCATATACCCAGGAATATGGGAATGCCATCATGTGGAACCCTAAAGTCTACTGGTTGGCTTATCTTATATACAGCACATATAGTTTTATTACTCATCCCAAAATGGAATCATGAAAAGGATAAAAATCCCTCCAAAAAAAACTTCTTTCAACCACTTCCACTTTAGTCTCTTTAGTTAACATTGCAATGTCCCAATTGATTTCAAATTCTCAAATAGCTTATTTGACAAGTTATTACTTCACTATCTCCAGAGATTATTGGAAAATTTGGACCCAAATATAAAGCCAAAACCCACTATTCACATTTCTCAACATTTCTCTGAATTTATTTTCAACTATAGACCACCCTCAGCTTATTCATGCTGGGCAGGAGAGAGAATAGATCACCTTGTGACCCTGGAAAATAAAAATGAAAAACAGGTTAGAGTTATTTGATTTGATTTGAATTATTATTAATACATATTAACATTGATGAAAAATTCAAGCACATCTTGAAAGTTCAGTCTTCCAAGAACTGCTTCAAAAGATAAGCTTAATAGAGATTGTGGATGGAATAGGTAAAAATCTCCCCAAATCAAAATACTTCAGCTCATAATAAGATTTTCCATATTTGAGATTAATACTGTATGGCAAAAGTACAAAAGTATCACCAAAATCAGATTAATTCAATCAAAAACCCTCAATATTTTTAAAAGCTTCTTTGAAAAGTATTCCAGGAATTATTTTCCCTAATTTGGTTCTTTTGAGTGGACCTTGTGTACATCTATGAGGTTTAAGGGGAATACCATTTCCCCTAAATCATCACACCTTGGGAGCTCTCAGATAACATTAATGCAAGAAGGTGGTAGTCTCTCATTACAATTCTCAATTTTTGAGGAAATAATTTTGGAGGAAGTTTCAAAAACATATTTGTTATTGATAAGAATACTCACTCCACTACTAAATTTCAATAAGCATGAAGGTCCTTACAAATAGTTTACTTTAATGAAAGAATATTTGTAACCAAATCTGAAAGCTTCATTTTGAAAACTAAAGACAATATAAAAGGTCATTTTAAAAGCTACAAGATCTCATCAAAACCTTTGCATTCAGATGATTAAGTGCTTTTTGATGGTGCCATAAATCAAGTTGTAAGTATGAAATTTTGAGTTATCTTACTGGATATCATTTACTAACAGATACTTTCCTTGCAAATACAGGAATGTATCTCTTTCTAAGCTTCATTTAGTTTTATTTCCAAACTCTCAAAGAAACTGACCCTTTAAAAATCATTTGAATGATGATGTCAAAATTTATTGTTGTATCAAGTTATTCTCTTTTAAATTATAAGATAATTGTATTTAAATGATAGATATTTCAAGATAAAATCAAAAATCTTTTTTATGAAGGTAAATTTACTGTCTCACATCCTTATATCTCCTGCAATGAGTATTGTTCACCATCTTTACATGATATACTCCATAATAATCAGTTCAACCAAAGTCATTTTCAAAACCACAACTTGATTAAGATTGAAAAATCCAATATTGAAAAGCTCATATTAATATTTTTTTCTAAATTTAAATGAAATAATATTCATTAATCAACTCTTGAAGCTTATAAAAAATATTCAGAAGATCCATGGGTCATATTTAACTCAAATATTAAATCCTACTTGTGATATTACAAAATATTATGAATAAAAAACTTGAAGTGACAAGAGGAAATTATCAAATTTTGAGTAGCTATACATAAATACCCATTTTGAATGAAGAATATATACTCCCTATGAATGTTTTTTAAGTTATTCATGTAAAATATCAATACAAACCAGTATATTTAAATCTTGAAGATATTGCATATTGATGACACAAAGAGTCTTTCAAATCTAGCAAAATGTAAAGAAAAATCTTAATAAAGTAAATTAGAACAGAAATTTTTATAAAAGGTAATTATCCAAACTTTTAAATATTATATTAACATTTCTGATATCTTTTAAATCACATTTTCATTTTGATTCTTCAAACTCCTCAGTTAATTTCTCAAGTATTAATTACAAAAATGTCCAAATAAATTCATTTGAGCTATTATGTGGGAATTAAAATTGATAATTGAAATATATATCCTGGATAAGTAGATTCTTAAAGTAATGCTTTTTGCTAGCTTATTATGATGAAGGATTGAGATCAATAACATAAGGATCATAAATCAGATACATTTTTACATGGTCTATGTAAGAAGGAATTAAATTATAAAAATATTGAGATATAAGGCCAATAATATCATTGGTATATCACTAGGGCAGAAAATAAATTATTATTCAATCTTATTTTGTGACCTTCCAAATACCCTGCTTCTAGATTCACAAATAGAGATGAATATCCTGTACCACCTATTTTCAAAAATTGATATCAAGAAGATATATATTCCTTTACTAAGGCTTATTAATTCAGATTTTTCACCACTAAAACAAAATATCCCATTCTGTAACAGCATTTGATTTTGAAAACAACCTTTCCTATGAAGAATGAGGGACTTGTATGTCTCAATATATTCAATTTTTTGGACTTCAAATAAAGTAAATGAAATAAAAAGTAATATTTTTTAGTTAAATGTTATCAGAAAGGAAAAAATATTAATTTTCATATTCCTGAGAAATATTCCTACATTTTGAGGAGTGGGATACAAAAACTCATGGACCTCATGGGGAGTTTAAAATTACTCCTGAATATAGTGAAGTTTTGGAGTAATCCTATCTTATTATGAATTTGAAGGATAGTTTATTTAGCTCATACTGTGGTCTCGTCCAATCCAATAATTCAAATAAAGTAAATATAATTCTTGAGTTGGAGCTTTTTACAGTAACATATATTATGATTTTGAAATAATGAGATTAGATATAGAAATAGCAAGCTGAGGCTAGAGGACATGGCTTTTTTTGGAAATGAGTATTTTTGATATTTTGAACTACCAATAATGTCCAAACAATAATCAGGGTTTTTGATTTAAATTTGAAGGTTTTCAGGTGTGGATTTTTTTTCTTCTAAATCTTATATTTTACAATTTCAATTTCAATTCAAGTTGAAACCTATTTTCACCTTATCTCCTATGTCATTTTCCAAATAAAAACCTGCTGTCAGTTGTAGCCACTTTTCTCATGGTGAATAATCACAATTTTCTCTCTAAATCTCAGATCATATCTCTCTCTATGCTTTGATTTATTTTGTGTTTTGGACCTCCTCTCAACTATCTATGTTCTTTTCATTGGCTGAAAGTTATCCTAATCTGTCCAAAAATTACTTGAAAGGCTCCCTTCCATATTTGAGACCCTTTGGGATGTATTTGAGTAAAATTTTATTTTAAATAATCGTTTTGAAAGTTTTCCCAAGGCTGAATTTGGTTTAACAATTAATTGGAGGAACCGTATTTTTTGATACCCTAGCTCCAATCACTGTAAATGAAGCAATTAATTTGTCCTCCTCAATGTTGCCTTTTCTCCAATTCCAACTTTCTTATCAGCCAGCCTTTGTATCATGAAAGCACAAAAAAAAAATTCTATGAAGTAAACCATTTTTAAGATTATAAGCTTTCTGATATGGGAGACACTGAAGTTTCCTTCCTTGGGAAATTTATCTTGAAAATAAAACAAGGAGTTGAGACCCTTGGCTCCAGAAATTTGATCTTGCTTCTCCTCAGTGTATTGGTTTTATTATGGGAAACTTTCTTCTATTCCTTCTCTTAATCAGCTCTGGAAATTTCAATGAATACTCACATTTTTCAGCTTCATTATGGCAATAAGCCTTTTCCCCTAAAGGAAGTTCAGATCCTATCAAAAGGTTCTTGCAATAATTGAATCCCAAGTATCTGGAATTATTGTCCATAACACCTCCAATCTGAACAATTATGTCACAAGCTTCCCTTTTTTTGCTTTGATCCATGGAATATTTGAGCTCCAGGATTCTTTTATCCAAATAAATATCAAAAGATGCCAGCTCATTAGTCTTGAAACAACAGCTAGTGATTGAGTGAATATTTTTTGGAATGACTCCTTTTTTGAAGATGCTAAGTTTTTCAATTTTTCACAAAATGCAAGCTTCAAAAATGAGCTACCAAGGTCCTTAGAGATATCACACATTTCCAAGAAAACTTATTATGAACACGGATAACAAATTCTTCATATCTCACGGAATTTTCCAACCTCTACCTGGCTCTCATTGACCATCAATACCTGGAAAACAAAGGATCAAAGGGAATTGTTTATATTTATTTCATTCCATATTGTAGATTAAGAGAGCTAGAATTTGACTTTTTTCATTTTATTTGAGTAACTAAATAGGCCTCACTCTGGATAAGATTTGGTGGACTTTTTCTGATATGTCATTGAATAGAGGCATCCTTGACAAAGCTACTCAATCGCAACAGAAAGTTATTCAAATATTTTTGATGATTGGACTCACCATTCAGAAGGAATTTCCCCATCTCACAGTTAAATTTCTATAGGAATAGTAATAGCAGTTTTTGGCTTGCCTTCAATTCATTCCCTAACAGTGTGGGTCAATTAACCCCTGAGGTATACCTTGATTTTAATTATTATGTCTCCATTGACCTTGATCCTCCCCACAAGAGGGATTATGATAGCAAAACACTTATCCTGTTGGTAAAACTTAATTCTTTCCACAATTTTATTTTATTTTTCATTATTACATCTTTACGCAATGGGCTTTTCAACACTCAAATTAATAAGTCATAATTTTTCACCTCTGGATGGAAAGGCCTATTACAAGAGCTGAATATTTCTTTCCTAGAAACAAAAAAGAAATCAATTAGCAGCCTCCTCATCATGACCAAGGCCTTTACAATCCTATATGCACTATCATCACCCCCAGAGGGATATTCAGAACCAGCTTCCAATAGTAAAGACCCAAAGTTGTTTCCAACAGTCCATTCCTTTGGGCAGTTATGCTCCTAAATTTTAGGGTCTACCAAAAAGATGATGATCTTCAGAGACATGCATGAAAAAGCCTTTACCCCAAATTTCTCCCTGTCAATCTGTATTACCATGTGTAAGTAGTTTCTGAAACAAATGCGAAGAGGACAGAGAATCAAGAACATAATTCAGCCTTATACAAAAAATGCCAATGGGAGCCCTTTTGAACTTACACAGTATTTGAAAGAAGTGGATATCATGAAGCCTATAATCTCAATGTTTGGGGTTTGTACAGCTCATTTCAGGGAAAAAATTCATTAAAACACTTAGTACTTCCAATATTTAATTCCCTCGCCAAAAGTCTTAACCATTATGTTTGTCACAGGGGCTCTTACAAATTAAGAGGGCCCGGAACTCAGTGAACAGACTTACTTATGGAGGGCTCAAGGGAAGTACTCAAAGGATAAGAGCAATTAGATAAATTGTAAGATTCCTACTGATAAAGAATGAGCATTAAAAGACATGAAATAAAAACAAAAGCAAAAACAAAGAGCCAACCAAAAATAATCCTGAATCACTGTTTCAACCTGTTCAGAAAAGAGAAAAGGATTGATAAGGATATGACCACCAGGACTCTACTGAACAGGTGAGGGAAGGCTAAGACTAACTTGATAATTAATAAAATAATACCTCTGAGTAAGAAATAAAATAATATTAATAACTTAATCAAATATTTTAAATAACTGGGGGAAAAAACCCCAGGTGGGTGAAAGGGGGCTGGTATATGTGAAAAAGTGCCAGCTTGGAGTTTGAGTGTTGAGAACCCATGACTATATGATGTAGGAATCTGTATTTTAGATGTAAACCTGTATTGGTGTATCCAATACAGGTATTTGCACCTGTATTGAGGACAGGCCTGTATTTGGGTTTTGCCTGTATTGAGCTGTATTGAGGTTTGAAACTGTATTTGGTGGATCTTCCATGAAACCCCCTTGTTGATCAGGTGTTGGAAGATCTCCAATTGGTAATGATTGGTAATTTCCTGCCCTGTCTCCATGGCTGTGACATTATTCCCCTCTTGAAAGTGGCAAGCTCTGAGCACCATAAGATAAAGTGAATCTTGATGAGGTCAATTAAATAAAAACTTTCTTCCCCCCAATTACCCAATTTTCATCCCTCATAAGTCCTCTTCATCAATCATAGCTTCAAAAGGTTTTCCATCTTCATAACTTGTAGGTCCTTTTGCTTTTACTTAATTCTAATTCTTCTCTTCTTCTTCTTCTTCTTCTTCTCATTCCAGTGTTCTTCATCCAACTTGTCTTGAGTCCTCAAGGCTCATGATAAGTTGATGACTTCAGGTTTATTTCCTAAGAACACTCTGCATTGAATTAATTGCTTTCTTAATCTTGAAATTGGGCTAAAATTTCCCCTTTCTTGATTGTGGACAATTGCAGAAGTCCATTTAATTTTCCCCAATTTTGGTGTTTTCTGAGGTTTTTTGGCCAATTTGGCCAAAATGTGCAATTATGTCATTATGCAAGAATTTCAATGATTTGATGAATTTTTGATCAAAAGGTTCTTAATTGATAGTTTTGATGATTTTAAAGAAGTAATAACCAGAAATTTGCAAAATGAGAAAATATGCCAATATACATGAAAATGGCATGTTTGATGAAACTTTGAATAAAATGAAGTTTTTGAAGGTTTTGAAGCAGAATCAGCCAAAATGCGCAAATGCACCAATTAGCATTTTTTTCTTTTATTTTTGATGTTTTGAAGGACTTTCAGATGATTTGAAGTGATTATGCACAAAATGCACAAATGCATAAAAATGGCCAATTTGGCCAACAAAACCACTTTTAATGATAATTTCTTCTATTTTCTTGTGCTTAACTCCATTCTTGAAGTTCAAATTTCCATAATTGACTTTCTGACTTGGAGTTTTTCCATGATATGCTTGGTCTTGGCTTTGAATTTTGACTTGAAGATGAGTTCAAATATTACTTCCATTTGTGACTCTAATCACTCTTATTCTCCTCCTTCTGTACTTTATGGTGCTGGCATCTTTGATAACTTGAGGGAGCTTTCTGAATAAAGTATGGCCCCAGCAGAGATTTATGACATTAATAAAACCTACTATTGTTTTAAATCTGTTAGAGTTATTGAGCCACCCTGCATCAATTGTCAGAAGAAGGGGGTTCCTTGTGTTTAATCTGCTACTGCTAGGTCTACCAGGTTCCGATTCTAAAACCTTGGGAAAAGAAATGGCTCTCAGGCCAGCCATATATTCCCAGAGAATCCCAGAAGATTATGAAGAACCATCAAGAAGGGTAGAATATTTTGATTGGAAGCTCCTGTTGGTGAACCTCCAACCTCTGATGCCACCTCTGGCCACTCCAACTGTGAGTTGAGTGGTCAAGGAATTGCTGAGTTACTGACTTCTATGGTTTTCTTTTCTTCTGCTTCAGTGACTGGATCCAGAATGAGAGGTGTTCAAAAATGGACTAACACCAACAGTTACTGTTCCAATACTGGAGGACGCATTCCCCCCCAAGGCAACCCCATTGGAGTAGCCCCAGAAGTTCCTATTTTGGTCACCAGAAAGGATGGAATACTTAGAAAATTGAAAAGAAATTTGGTGGTTCAAGATGAAATTGATACTGATGCTGAAGTCAGTGATAAAATTGATGGAGAAGAACTTGAAATTACTACCCCCATCCAAAAAAGAATAATTCAATCCATCGCACTATCCCCAGTCCCAGCCAGTATCACCATCCATGAAGTGATCAGGTCCCCCCATCCAAAAAAGAATAATTCAATCCACCGCACTATCCCCAATCCCAGCCAGTATCACCATCCATGAAGTGATCAGGTCCCCCCAACCAGGCCATCCACACTTGCCTCTACCTCCGCCAATATTCAACCACCTATAGAAAGCACTTCTAGAGAGAAAATGTCTCCAGAACCTGAATCAATCTTTGACCACTGGTGATTATGGAATATCACTGGAAACCTCACTGATCAAAAGAAGGGAAATAAGAAGGTGGTCAGACCCCTATTTGCAGCGGTGGATGCTTTGACTGAAGTTTTTGTGTATAAGGCTATGAAGAGTTCTGTTGCAGGTGAGCCCACTAAGGCTTTGGGCAGGGAGGCAGCTGCTTATGAAAATGCCTTGGTTGTTAAGTTTAGAGAAGCCTTGAAGAAATTTTGATGAGGATTATCTATAGTTGGTCTTTATCATTACTAGTGTTTTGCTCTTTCATTATTCAATAAATTGACTCCCCAAAAAAGATATGGGGTTGATGACTGCTGCTTTTGAAAACAAGAAATAAAAAATAAAATCATACAAGTAAAAGAAATGAAATAAAATTGAAGGAAAGAATTGAGAGAAAAAGAGAGTAAATAAAATAGAATAAAGAAGCTTCTGAGGATTGATCTTCTTGTGGTGAGTTGCTTGATTTTGGCCACAAAACTTTTATTCTCACAGAGTGGCCAAGGTGTTGTTTTACAAGTAGAACCCTCAGAGATGCATACCAGGAGATGGAACTTATTTTCATAACTTCCACTCCCCAACAAGCATCATAAAAGAATAGGAAACTTGCCATAAATTAATTTGAGCTGAGTAATTTCTTGAATAATAGTGAATGGCATAATTTGGAATACTAAAATATGAAAGAAAGAGAAAAAATAAAAAATAAAAGAGACAATTTGGCCATATCTTGATGAAAAGTCCAAATTCAAGGGTATTGATGTTGAAAGGCCTTCAAAACCTGTCCAAAAAAGTTTACAAGCTCTCACAAAGTGTCCAAGGTGATTCTTAAAGCATATTTGGGTAGAATACCCCCTTAAAGGTGCATGCCAGGAGAGGAACTTACTTTCATAAACTCCAATACCCACCAAGCACTGTAAATCAAACTCTTGAGGTATTTAGGCCAGGCTTTTCAGGATAAAATTTTTGGAAATCCTTGACAAGATCTGGGGAGCTGGTAAGGTTGGAAGCTGCTTCCCAAGCTGCTTGTTGTGGGTCTTCATTGAATCCTTTCCAGTAAACAAGGTAAAATAATATCTCTCTCTTGAGTTTGGAGTCCAGAACCTGAGCCACTTCCCATTCTTCTTCCTCTTCCACTATGACTTGTGGTTGTGGAAATTGATGTTGATTTGGGATAGTTCATTGTTTTACTGGCTCCAACAAGGACACATGAAAGACAGGGTGAACTGACTTCCATTGTTGAGGCAACTTGAGGTGATATGCATGGCTGCCAGTCTTCTTCAGAGCTTCAAAGGGTCCCAGCCATCTTTCTGACAGTTTCTTCATAGCTCTTGTTGTCTTTATGCTCTTGGAAGCTAGCCATAATTTGTCCCCAGGTTGGCAATCAGGTGGAATTGTCCTATTTCTATCTGCATACTTCTTAAAATGCTTTATTGCTAATTGCAATTCTTCTTTTACAACTTGCTGTACTGATTGGAGTTTTGTTGATAACTTTCCAGCAGGTGTATCTTGAAAAATGTGAATTGAGTCAAAGCTGTTATTTCTTCCATAAATGGTGAAAAAAAGGTGACTGTTTTTTTAATGAATTTTCTGCATTATTATAGGCAAATTCAGCAAGAGGAGGCCAGGTGTGCCAGTAATCTTGATGGTAACTGAAATACATCCAAAATACTGTTCTAGAATCTGATTTCCCCTCTTTGTCTGTCCATCTGTTTCTGGTTGAAAGGCAGTTGAAAGATCTCCTGGTATCTTGAGCTGCTGACATAATTGAGTCCAAAATAATGGAACAAATAAAGAACCTCTATCACTAACAATACTGATTGGAAGACCATGTTTGGAAAAGACATGAATAATAAATATTTGAGCTAA
This sequence comes from Austropuccinia psidii, assembly GCA_023105745.1. Taxonomy (NCBI): domain Eukaryota; kingdom Fungi; phylum Basidiomycota; class Pucciniomycetes; order Pucciniales; family Sphaerophragmiaceae; genus Austropuccinia; species Austropuccinia psidii. The sequence goes on from JALGQZ010000003.1 coordinate 6,612,864, forward strand.
TTCCAAAGAAGTGATTTTTGAACAAGTTGGAATAAAGATTTTCATTTTTTAAAATCTGTCTAAAACTACTAAAATTGAATCAAAGTTTCTTGAAAGAGGCAATTTAGTTATAAAGTCCTATGATAATGAATTCCAAGGACCAGATGTAATTGTTAGAGGCTTGAGTAATCCAAACTTATTATGGTGAATGTTCTTGTTTTTTGAACATTTCTGACATGAGGACACATAGTCCTTGATAGTTTGATTCATGCCAGCCCAATAAAAATCCCTCTTCATGAGCTTGAGGGTCTTCTCCTGGCCCTGGTGGCCATCCAATGGTGAGTCATGGCAATTTTGAAGGATATCCAATTGAAGTGAATTATTGCTTGGGATGACTACTCTATCTTTGAATAATAGAAATTTGGCTTAGGGTTTGTGAGCCTTTGAGATATGACCCCATATGCAAAAAGGCCACAAGAAAAACTCTATGATAATTATCTTGAAACTAGTGAAAGTACCATAAATAGGTACTAAACCTGGATTTACTCAGAATCTAATGAGTAAACATGTGAAATACATTACACCATCATATTCCACATGGTAAAATACACATATTTCATTTTTATGGCATATCTGAAAAGTCAATAATTACTGAAGAATAAGTAATAATACCTTAAAAAAGACATAAAATCTTATTTAACTCAGAAACCAAGGAAACAGCATGTGAAATAAATTGTACCATTGGATTCCCCATACAACACTACACATAAAACAATTTCATTAAAATTCTCTAAATTCAATACTTTTAAGCTGAATATATGCACTTTTTTGGTCAATGCATATATTCATGGTTTTTAGCTAATATCTCTTGAAAGATTCATGATAGATAGTTAAGCCAAAAATAAAATCACCACATAACTACTGTAAGAACACATATATGATCCTTCTTTTACATGCTATAAGCAAGGTTATAACCTGTAAGGGTTTATTGAACAAAATCACTGGAGCTGTTGACCACTTTGTTGTGAAAGTGGTCCAAACTTAAAAGAAAGTAGATATTCAGAATTGACTAGTTTATATGTGAATAATTATGCAATGTTTATCATAATATTCAAGGTATAACCCCTTGACATCAAGGTTTGAAGTTTAAAATATTGAATTTAGGCAGAAAAGATGAGTTACAAGAAAAATCATCAAAAATAGAGTTTTGATTATGTAATTCAATTCTCTTGGAAGTGTAATGAGCACATTCCAAGCCATCAGAATTCACTCCCATAATAGCTGTAACATGTATAACTTAAAATTTATTAATGATCAAAGCTTAAGCTCAAAATTGATCATTTATGATCACTCACTGTAATCTTATTTTAAGCTTAACAGTTATAAAAGTGATAAAAATGTTGTATACTATTATATTATGATTAATAATAATAAAACCACAAAGTTTAGGCTTCTTCCAAGCCTATGATGTCATCAAACTAAGAGTTATAGTGATAGCTCTAAATACTGGCATAATAATGAGATAAGATGGTTTGATCATGATGTAAGCATCACTAAACCTTAAAATACTGATTATTTCCAGTGAACACCATCAGTAAACCTCTACTAGAAGCCTACTGGACTCTAGAAGGGAGGTATTTACTATAAATAGAGCTTTTCTACTCTATTTCCCCCTCAGACGCATAAAAAACAATAAAACAATTAAATTAAAAGGTAAAATCTTTATTCTTTATATATAAATCACTTATATTATCAAATATCAAAAGCTATCTTTATTATAATCATCATTTTTGATGTGATTACTTCAATTGTACCCTTGTTTTGCTATAGATCTCCTGAAAATCTCATTTACACATAAAATTAAGAAAATTTGTAATTTCTTTTATTTTTATTTGTGAATACGATTTTTATAAGTTTTATTTAAATTATTTTGCTTAAATTCTTCCAAAAATATTATATTCAGCTTCAAAAGTAGGTCATTTTCTCTTATTATAATAATATCTCTCTATTATTACTATTAATAATTCTTTAATTAATATAAATAGTATTTATATTAATAAATAACTTTAATATTAGTAATATTTTAGTTATTAATAAAAACCAATTTTTTACACCTTTATTATTTGTTTGTAACAATAATAAAGTGATTTTGAATATATAAATTTATTTATCTATTTTTTTTCATAATATAAATTATATTATTATATTTATTTAATAATATAATTATTTTGATCTTATTTATTTTATTTGTAAGGAAATTCAGAGTACAATAATTAAAATATTAGTAATTTTTACTTATTGTTTCATAGTCAAACCTTACAAGGTTCAAGAGAATAATCTGATACTGATTCACCTCTTGTTAATTTATTGAGAATTTCCTTATAATCTTTGTCTTTAAATACTGATTTCTGAATTTGATAAACTAACTCAGAGAAAACTTCAGCTTTGATTGAGGAAAATCTTGACTCTTTAATTTCCTTTTGCTTGAGAGCTTGATGAAAGTTTTGAGGATTCTTGGTGATTAAGTCCACCCCTGTCTCTGGGTACACGTCATACCAATGTGATAAAAAGAGTTGTCTTCCAAGACTTCAAAGGAATCAGAAAGAGACAGAAGAAAGGCTCTCCAGTTCTTGAGAGCCCAAACTATGCCAAGGAGTTCCTTGTCATGAATTTCATAGTTGAGCTCAGCTAGGAGGAGCTTGCAACAATCAAATGCAATGGGATGCTTTCCTGAGTCATTCACCTGACTCAGTACAGCACCCAAGGCATAATCAGAAGCATAAATCTCTACAATAGTTGGTAGACAAGGCTTTAAATGGGATAGGATAGGAGCAGTGGTGAAATCTTCTTTGAGTATTTGAAACTGACTAAGAGCTTCCTCATTGAAGATGAAGGGATAATCTTTTTCAATGAGGGAAGTGAGAGAAGGAATTTTTTGGAATAATTTTCAATGAAACAACAATAGAAGTTGGCAAAGACAAGGAAAGATTGAAGTTCCTTGGTGCTCTTTGGCTGAGGCCAATTGAGGATTTGCTGAACTTTGGAAGAATCCATCTTGAGTCCATCACTTTAAAAAACATAGCCCAAGTATTTGACACTTGAGGCATGAAATACACACTTTTAGGCTTTATAAAACAAATTATTGTCCCTCAGCCTTTGTAGGACAGAGGCCACATGTTTGACATGTTCCTCCTCAGAACTAGATAAGACCATAATATCATCTAAGTATACTACAAAAAAAATATCCAAGAAATCTGCAAAGATATCATTCACAAGATTCTGGAATAAATCAGGAGCATTGGTCAAGCCAAATGGCATAACAAAATATTCATAACTACAATATTTAGTTCTAAAGGCAGTTAAGTGCTACTCCCTCTCTTTAATTCTCAAGAGATTACAAGAACCATGCAAATCTATCTTGGAGAAGATAGTAGAACTGTTAAAGATGGTAAGAAGCTTATTCATTGGAGGAACAGGATACCTGTTCTTCCTAGTCACAGCATTAATTTTGCGGTAGTCAACACACAAACAAAGGCCACCATCCTTTTTCTTAACAAAAAGGACAGGTGCTCCTGTTGTAGAGGATCTTGGCCTAATGAAACCCTTCTCTACATTCTGTGAAATGTAGGCCCATAGTGTTTCTGAAACATGCTTTGATAAAGAGTAGATAACACCAACTGGAGGTAGAAGACTGTAAGGTGTGGATATGAAACTTTGATAAAATATCAAGTACTTTTCCTGTCCTCAAAATTTGTATCAGGTAGAATTCTTTTAAAAATAGTAATAAATAGTATTTTTAAAGAGAAAACACACAAATTTTATTGTTTTTATCTTTATAAGTATAAAACAATAATATAATAAAAATTTATTGTTTTACCAACAATAAAGATTTATCCAAAAATACTCTACAAGAGATATTTAAGGCTACAAAAGAAATTTCTTCAAGAGCAATTTCAATTGGATATAATTGAGCAAAGGACTGCAAGCAATTAATTAAATAACAAAGTATTTTAAAAAGATACTTAAAAAGAAAACATGCCCAAAAGTGACCAGAGTGAATTTGGAAGCAAAGCTACAAAGTTAACAGTGATGAAAGATGCTTTAATTCACTTTTGGGGTGGTTCAGGGGTAAAAATGATTATAAGAGTTACAAACAATTATTATAATGATTTTTTCACGTGGTTAAAAGGTTCAAAATTATTTGAGAAAGGTGGTTGGAATATTTTGTTGATTGGTTTAACAGTGTTTTAAACTAATTATAAAAGAAAAAAAATTCTAACATGAAGAGAAAAGTGGGGCAAAGAAGACATTCTTTTATAGCCATCAATTTTCTTACTCCAAAAGTAAAATTTACTCTTGTCAGTCATGAAAAACAGTCTGACAACAGAAAAGTCAATTATGGCATCATTGAGCCCTGGTTTAGACCAAAAAAGGGCTGGTTTAAGCCATTTTAGACCCTTAAATCAGCCATTACTATAGCAATACCTGGTCTAGAGCCTTCAAAACACGTCAGAATGTGCTTAAGAGGCGTAGAAACTAGTTAAAGCTGTTTTTACTAACATTTTTTTAACTTAAGGGTAGTTTTACCCTCTTGGCAGCAGTTAAAACTACCCTGGTTGGTATCAAAACCTCATCATCAATTGAGTCACAGACCCTGTGACTCAATTCCAGGCCAAAATTAATGAGCTTTTGCATGGATTTCGACATCTCACTCCAGTCAGCAAGGATTTTGAGGGTCTAGCTCTCCCTTAGAGCTAGAGAGTGTTTTCCCCCCCCAGAATTAATCTTTCCAATTTATTTTTTCTTTAATTCCTCATCATGTAATACAATTATAATTTACACATGTAACTCAATTGAGTATTTAATTAAAAATCTGTAATAATTGATACCTCATATGTAAATTAAAGTTCACTTATGTAATACACGCACACATTTTGACATTTCAATTGAAAATACTTCAGTTCCTCATAGCTTCTAAACTAAACACAACACCTCAATTTTAGCACAGAAATTGATGGTTAACACCCCATGTGGTGTGAATTAAATTAAGGTTATGAGGATTTTCATACTTTTGTACAAAAAAATACCAAAAACTTAATTTAAGCTTATTTAGAGTTGAGTTACAGAATTTTCATCCAGAGGTGACCCCACTTTATTTTTTATGAGGAATCCACTGGTGTGATAATTTCTTTATTTTGATTTATTGGATAAAAATCTATAATATATTTTATATAGCTTTTTACCAAAAATATTTTAATTTAACAATTTTTATTAAAAATTCATTTTTACTTAATTTTTACAAGTAAAAATGTAATTTCATAAGTTTAAATTTTATTGTAATTTTCTTTTTAAATTATAATTAAATTTTGATGTTTAAATATAAATTTATATTTACATTTCAATTCATATTTTTATAATATAAATAAGTTTATTTACATTTGTATCTTAATTTATCATTTGTGGTCTTTTGGTTATATGAAAATATCACTAAGGCTGACATTCCCTCCCCCTAAAAAAAGATTATTACTTTGTAATGTTGTTATTTCTAGTGTGTCTGAACCTTCTGAGAAGTTTAGTAGCTTCAGGTATGTATTTTTCTGGCAACCATTCATATTCACAAGTTGGTTCATTGTACCTAACAAGGTATTCCCTTACTTTGTTGGTTCTCAACTTTCTTTCTTTGAGAACTTTGGTAATTTTCTTACTTCCAGATGACTCAATAGGAGGTATAACTTGGGAAACTTTATTCCTCAAGGGAAATTTTTCAGCATCACTAGATTTATATGGCTTTATCAAGCTCACTGGAAATGTAGGATTCTTATTGCTAAGTTCTTCAGATAACTCTACTTCAACAGCATTTTCCCCATGGAGGGCCTTAATAACAAAAGGTCCTTCAAAGGAGTCTTTCAGCTTCTTAAATCCTCTGATGTTATTGAAGTTAGTGGTGGATACAAGAGCTAAATTCCCCACTTTGAAATCTGGATTTGCATGTGATTTATCCCATTTGTCCTTGGTATATGCAAAAGAGTCTTCCATGCACCTTGCTGCATGCTTTCTAGCTTTGTCTAGCATTTCCTTGAAGCTAGCAGCTGTGGGATGTATTTCAATCAAATCTTTCCTCAAGGAATCTTGGGGTAATTTTGGGTTCCATCCCTTTTCTAGGATAGCAGGAGTTTGATTGGTACTGGCATGGATTGATGTTTTATATGCTAATTCCAGTGCTGGAAACAGAGTGCACCAATCATAGGTAAATACATCACAATCTTTGAATTCAAGGCCATATGCACCAAATCGTCTTACCATGTCCTCTAATGTCTGGATCATCCTTTCAGCTAGACCATCAGTTTGTGGGTGGTAGGCTGTAGAGAAGGAGAGCTTAGTGCCAAATAATTGGTTAATATTTGTCCATAGTGCTTAAGTGAATTTGGGATCCCTGTCACTAATGATATTTGTAAATATTCCAGTCCATGACACTACTCTGTTCCATATCAAAAAAGCTGTATCCATGGCTGTATCATCTTTGTGACATGGTAAAAAGATTGGAGTTTTACTGAATCTGTCTACAATCACTAGGCAAGCATTATAGCTTCTGGTACCTCCTGGTGGTAGGCCAGTCACCCAGTCCATATGGACAATTTCCCAAGTTCTTCTGGGTTCTTGGATTTTCATCATATTTCCAAGTCTCTTGCCAGTGGATTTATTTGCCTTTTGGAATCTGTCACAGGTTTTGTAATACTCTTCAACATCTTTCTGCCACATTGGCCACCATATTCAGGTCTTTACTTTTTCTCTTGCTCTGTCTTCAGACAGATGTCCTGAAAAGGGGCTGTAATGGCATTCTTTTAGTACAAGATTGATTAATGACCTGTCTACAACTGTCACAACACATGTGTGCTTGGTTCTGTGGTAAATTATACCATCCAGTAGGTGAAATCTTCCTTCATCATAGGATTTCTTCCATACTTCATCCAAGGAATGTATTAGAGAGTTGTCTTTGCAGTCTTTGTTAAGTATTTGGCATAAGATGCTACAATTCTTATATTGAGTATAACTGTTTCTTACTTCTTCAAATAAGGTTTTATTCAAGTCTGTAACACTTATTCCTTCTATTGGGGTCTGTGGTGAAGCTTCCTCTGGCACATAAGCAGGATTATCAATATTATTTGGCAATGGCCATCTGCTTAGTCCATCTGCATTCTTATGAATATTCCCATCCTTATAAACAATAGTCATATTGGCTCTGTATTCTTGTATAGCTATTTGCCATCTGAGCATATGTCTGTTAGGTGTTTTCATGTTTAAGAGTGATTTGACAGCTTTACAATCTGTTATCACTTCAAAATCACATCCCTCTTAGAGGTAGTTCAATTTTTCTAAGGCCCAGACAAGGCATAGACATTCCATTTGGCTTGATCCATATCTGGCTTCAGTTGGTTTGATTTGCCTGGATATGAAACATATGGGTCCCCCCACAGGTTTATCATTTATGATCTGAACTTGGTGGAGTGCAGCACCTAGCCCATCCCCTGATGCATCAATATACAATTTAAAAGGAAACTTAAAGTCTGGCATTAGTAAGAGTGGAGCAGTGGTCAGGGCTTTCCTTAGAGACTCAAAAGCTTTGACTCTGTCAACAGTCATTTCAAATACTGTGTCTTTGTCACACAATTTATAAAGTGGTCTTTCTATGTATGCAAAATCTTTAATGTGTTGCCTGTAATATCCTGCAAAACCTAAGAAGGACTGAATTTCCTTTTTGTTCTGAGGCATGGGTTTTAGCAATACTGCTGAAACTTTCTTTTTGTCAATTCCAAGGGACAAACCAGATACAACATGTCCTAGTGCTTTAAGTTCTTTAAATCCAAAATGACATTTTTTCAAAGAGATTTTCATGTTCACTGACTGAATTTTTGTCAAAACTCTGGACAATCTGTACATGTGCTCTTCCCAAGTCTTGGAGCAGACAATAATTTCATCAATGTAGATTATTAACCATCCCTCTGAAAGTTCTTCAGCGAATATTTTATTCATCATTCTTTGGAAGTGTGAAGGTGCATTTTTGATACCAAAGGGAATTCTTCAATATTCATAAACTCCACAATGAACAATAATCCTCAAATATTTTCTTGCTCTTGGTGTCACCACATTTTGATGGAATCCTTTAAGGGCATCCATAGTGGTTATATACACTGCTTGAGATATCTGAGTAAGGGAAATTTGAATTTTTGGTATTGGGTACCTATCTGGAACAGTGTAAGTGTTCAGAGCTCTAAAGTCTTGAACCATTCTGGATTTTCCATTATGCCATGCCACTATGACTGGTGTAGTTATTTCTACCTCTTCATTGTGGCCAACTTTTCTTATTACACCAAGGTCTAGAAGTTCTTTGATATGAGTTTCCAGAGCTTCTCTTGACTTGGGACTAGCTGGGTATGCAGGTATTCTCAAGAGTGGTGGATAAGGTCTTTCAATATTAAGAATGATGTCAACTTCATGACCAATGATTACTCCTAGAGGTTCTTTGTCTGAAGCAAATGCTCCTTTGTGGTCATACAAAAGGGAAGAAAGTTCATTCTATTGTTTATCATTCAGATGAAGGTTTATTTCAGCTTCCCTCAACTGTTCATATTTGAATTTTTCAAATTCTAAGTTTACTTCTGATACTTTATTTACTTTAATTTGTCTTTTAAATGGTAAAAAGGCAAATTTCTGACGCTTATTGTCTCCAATAGTAAAGTATCTGTCTTTGTTGTTATGCAAATCTATTCCATACATGATTAAATAGTCATTTCCCAGTATGAAATGGGTACCAGAGCAATTTTCCATAACAACAAATTCAACTGTGATCCTTAGATTCCCATTAATGTGTGGGAATATGACATTGTTCCACAGAATCTTTCCAAGGTGTATTAAACCTTGTTTTGAGATTCACCCTACTAGAACCAATTTTGGTTCTGTGGTTACTTCTTCTAATATATTGATAATCTCCTCTGCTGAAGATTGTTCAGTAGTCCTTCTTTTGACAGCATGCTCTAAGTCACCTCCACATTGTCTCAGAATCTTTCTGTGGATCATAAATTCTGACATGTCAGGGTATAATGCTGTTAGTCTGTCTTTTTGTTGGCAAAACCATGGTAAAGCTTTGTCTTTATCAGAATTGAATTTGGAAGATTCAAACGCTGTCTCTCCTTTAAATCTCCAAGCATCATTGGCCCATTTGTTGATAATTTGGGTTTTCCACAAGTCCAACTTTGGTTTCCATGTGCTTGTCTTAATTTGATATACCATCTGTGAGCTGATCTGGTAAACAAGGTGTTAAATCTTTCTGTTACCAATCTGTCTGGTAATTCAAAATATCCTTTAATCATGTCAATTCCTCTGATTAATTCCATATGTTCATATTCTTCTTCACCACTGAAGTGAAGCCATTCTTTAAGTTTTGGTACTTCTTTCAAAAGTGCTTGGCCCATTGATGGTTCCAAGTGATGGAAAAAAGTGGATATTTCATTTTTTAACTGTTAATTATCAGGGTCCAATACTTGTGTATTTGGAATCCTTTTGCCCTCATTTTGATTCAGAGGTCTAGACATTCTTGGTAAGGTGTTCAGTATTTGTTCAATATCATTTTTTTTACTGTTGCTACACCTTTGGGAATTCCTGTATTCATGTTGGAAGGCTTGTATTAAATTTATTACTTCAATTTTATACATGTCTTCTTTATGTGTCAGTTCTTTCCATAATTCTGTCTGTCTTGTATTATCAGCAGTGACTTGATTCAATTTCATTGATAATTTTGATACTTCTTCTTGTGAAGCATCAAAACACTTTTTCAAGGCAATGGTATATGTCTTTACTTCAGTAAATGAATTTGAAATGTCATCAAGGACTTTCTTGTTATCTGTCTTGATAATATTTATGGCTTGTTTAATTCTTGTTTCAATTATTCCATCAATATTGGATTTAGAATATTTGTCTGTTAACTCTTTAATAATGGCATATTGCTCATTTATTTTATTGCCAAAAGAATTATCATAAATGTTTCATTAATTTGGCACAGACTCAATTTGTTTGTCTTAATGTTGTTACAAATGGTTTCATTTTTATCAGAAAGATGTTTTTTCCCGTCATTTATAGCTTCATACAACTCTGGGATGGAATCAAATATATCATACATCATTTCTGGAATCTTAATCTGGCTTCCTCCTTCTTCTGTAATTCCATCATGGTTCTGGCCATCTGAAACAAATTTTCCATGGCATCTTTCTGAATCTTTGGAATCCTGTAGCCCTGGCTGTAAGGCTTTGGGGCTGGTGTCTTCCCTTTGCTCTTGTTTTGAGCTTGTGGCTGCTTTTTCATGTTGGAATTGCTGCTGCTGGCTACTGGGGCTGGTCTTGGCACTTGCTTTGGTGGTGGAGGGTTGTTTTTCCTCCATTCTGCTGTTAAAAGCATAATATTCTTCTTTTCCATCAATGGATGCCATCCATTGAGTAACTTGCAAGTGTTGGGATGAACCAGGAATTTTCTTACAGTCAGGTATGAGTTCATGCAGTTTTTCCACAGATCTGCAAGGATCTGGTACTCTTTGTTCTGCAGTGCGTTTCTGTAATCCTTCTGGCTGGCTTTGTAAACATCCACTGAGGCTTTGTGTAGCGGTGTCAGCTCTTTTTGAAGGTAAAATAGTGTCATCAGCTTCAGAATTGGACAATTTATTGTTGTGGAAGTGTTTTACTGACCCTTGTCCTTCTGTATCTGATTGGCTTCTGCCATAATCACATCTATGACCTTTTTGAGAGCTGCTTGAGGGCTTATAGCATTCTCCTTATCTGGTTGAAGGCATATTTATGATTAAAAAGGGTTTAAAATAGTAATTTTATCTCAAAAACTTACTTTTTGCCAGATTTTTAGCTTTCTGAAGAGTATTAAAGATGTCCAAGTTGATCATTTCAGAAGAAATTGGCTCTTGTTGGTTATTCTGAGTTATAATAACAGTGCTATTATGATCAGAAATCACAGTTCTTGCAGGTATAATGCTAGTAACTGTGGAGGATGTTTCAATGTTTTCTTGTCTTACCACGTTTTCAGACACTGAAATTAATTAAAAATCCAATGAATTAAGTAAAAAAAAAAAAGGGTATTTCAGAAAAAGAAATAAAATATAAGCCTCACTTATAATATGAAAAAAAGTTATTTTTTAAGGATTTTTTGAATTATAAGTATTTTTTATATGTCTTTTGAATTTTCCAATATAAGAAAAAGGATTACAAAAGAGTAAAAAAATATTTCACAGATACAATATCATGGCTCAGCCCCCAAATTTAAGGTGTGGATATGAAACTTTGATAAAATATAAAGTACTTTTCCTGTCCTCAAAATTTGTATCAGGTAGAATTCTTTTAAAAATAGTAATAAATAGTATTTTTAAGGAGAAAAAACACCAATTTTATTGTTTTTATCTTTATAAGTATAAAACAATAATATAAGAAAAATTTATTGTTTTACCAACAATAAAGATTTATCCAGAAATACTCTACAAGAGATATTTAAGGCTACAAAAGAAATTTCTTCAAGAGCAATTTCAATTGGATATAATTTAGCAAAGGACTGCAAGCAATTAATTAAAGAAAAAAGTCTTTTAAAAAGATATTTAAAAAGAAAACATGCCCAAAAGTGACCAGAGTGAATTTGGAAACAAAGTTACAAAGTTAACAGTGATGAAAGATGCTTTAATTCACTTCTGGGGTGGTTCAGGGGTAAAAATGATTATAAGAGTTAAAAAAAATGATTATAATGATTTTTTCACGTGGGGAAAAGGTTCAAAATTATTTAAGAAAGGTGGTTGGAATCTTTTGTTGATTGGTTTAACAGTGTTTTAAACTAATTATAAAAGGAAAAGATTCTAACATGAAGAGAAAAGTGGGGCAAAGAAGACATTCTTTTATAGCCATCAATTTTCTTACTCCAAAAGTAAAATTTACTCTTGTCAGTCATAAAAAACAGTCTGGCAATAGAAAAGCCAATTATGGCATCATTGAGCCCTGGTTTAGACCAAAAAAGGGCTGGTTTAAGCCATTTTTTGCTATTTTTAGCCATTTTAGACCCTTAAATCAGCCATTACTATAGCAATACCCGGTCTAGAGCCTTCAAAACACATCAGATTGTGTTTAAGAGGCGTAGAAACCAGTTCAAGATGTTTTTACTAACATTTTTTTAACTTAAGGGTAGTTTTACCCTCTTGGAAGCAGTTAAAACTACCCTTGTTGGTATCAAAACCTCATCATAAATTGAGTCACAGACCCTGTGACTCAATTTCAGGCCAAAAGTAATGAGCTTCTGCGTGGATTTTGACATCTCACTCCAGTCAGCAAGGATTTTTAGGGTCTAGCTCCCCCTTAGAGCTAGAGAGTCTTTTCCCCCCCCAGAATTAATCTTTCCAATTTATTCTTTCTTTAATTCCTCATCATGTAATACAATTATAATTTACACATGTAGTTCAATTGAGTTTTTAATTACACATCTGTAATAATCGATACCTCATATGTAAATTAAAGTTCACTTATGTAATACACGCACACATTTTGACATTTCAACTGAATTCAATTGAAAATACTTCAATTCCTCATAACTTCTAAACTAAACACAACACCTCAATTTTAACACAAAAATTGATGGTTAACACCACATGTTGTGTAAATTAAATCAAGGTTTTGAGGATTTTCATACTTTTTTATAAAAAAATACTAAAAACTTAATTTAAGCTTATTTAGAGCTGAGTTACAGAATTTTCATCCAGAAGTGACCCCACTTTATTTTTTACAAGGAATCCAATGGTGTGATAATTTCTTTATGTTTATTTATTGGATAAAAAGTTATAATATATTTTATATAAATTTTTACCAAAAATATTTGAATTTCACAATTTTTATTAAAAATTCATTTTTACTTAATTTTTACAAGTAAAAATGTAATTTCATAATTTTAAATTTTATTGTAATTTTTATTTTTAAATATAAATTTGTATTTACATTTCAATTCTTATTTGTATAATATAAATAAATTTATTTATATTTGGATCTTAATTTATCATTTGTGGTCTTTTGGGTATATGAAAATACCTCTAAGGCTCACAAAGACCCTCCAGTTTGATATGATGATCACAGGAGTGGTGTGGAGGAAGTTTCTCTGCTTTCACTTTGGAGAATACATCCAAAATATTGGTGATAAGCAGGAGGGACTACCTTCAGAACAGTTTCAATCTCTTCTGGCTCTTCCTCCTCATCCCACTGCTCCTCCAGGGAGGCATGAAAAGAAAATGGAGGAAGGTCCATATCTCCTTGAAAGAAATTAATTGAAGATATAGCAACATCTTCTCCAACATCTGTCATGTCTTTGAAGACTTCATCTCTTGATGGAAGTAATTACTGAGAGGGAATGATGGAAGGGATATGGACAGAAGGAGGAAGGGAAGGTGTCTTAAGTTCACCAACCAGAGAAACACTGTTGACAACAGTGGCAAAGTCATTACTAGTAGAAGAAATAATATCACTAGAATCATAGGTTATCAATCCATTTTTCCAATCAGTAATGGGATTAAAGTGCTAAAGGAAATCATAGCCCAATATTAGGTTCTCTCCCTCAGGTGAATCTATGATAAAGAAATCCCATTCAAAGCTTGGGAATGAAGGCAGTTCAACCACCCACTTGGTATAATAGGTGATGAACAGGGAAGTGGATTCATTGGATTCCAAAATGAAAAGAGGAATCTTTTCAGGGAGCTCTGACATGGTCAATGAGTACTTGTAAATAAAATTCTTTGCAATAAAAGAGTTTTTAGCACCAGAATCAATGAGAATACTATAAAAAATATCAAAAAATATCAGAGAGAGAATAGAAAATAAGAAATTTTAAAGATTTCTTGACACTAGTATTCAAAGTGCACAATTGTTCTCTTGAAGGAAATAAGTGAGAACCATTGAACACATCATGATCCCCACTCAGGCTTTTCCCTGCTTGCTAGGGAAGCCCCTTGATGACCCTTGCCTATTTTCATGCCTCTTGAAGAATTTTTCAATTGGGTGCTTTCCACCACAATAAGTGCATAAGCCTTCTTTAAGCCTCCTCTCCTTTACAGAACCAATCAATTTGTTGTCCTTAGTGAGGAGAGAAGAATGAGACTTGTCTTTGGACACTTTCAAATTCTTCCCCTTCTTGTTCTTCCTGTGATAAGGCTTTTTTGATGATGAACTTTGGGGAGGCTTGGAGGGGTTGGATCCACTGATTGGAGGCTCCTTCTCTTGATGAATACCCTTTTCTTTCTGCCTCTCATGGTACCTGGTATCTAATTTCAAAGTCATTTCCATGAGTTCTTGAAGGCTATCAAAGTTTCCAGGGTGAGAAGCCAATTGGTCCAACAATCTTGATGCCAAGCCTCTTCTATGCACATAAATGTAGGCCCTTTCCACCCAGTCTCCAATTCTTGAGATTAAGCTTCTGAAATCTGCTATGTACAGGGAAACTTGACCACTTTCTTTACTCCTGAGATTCTCTGACTATTGTTCAGCCTTCCTGAATTCATTAGGATCACCAAACAGAGTGAATAACTGGGTTTCAAATAATATCCAGTTATTGAGGAGATAAGAGGGTCTTCATTGGAGATATTTGAGAGGTAAGGTTCAATCCATTTTCCAGCTTTTCCAGTAAGAAAAGAAGTTGAGTACAAGACCTTCTTCCTGTCAGAGAAGAAGTTTGCTGGGTCATTATGGAAAATTAATTGACAAGATTGAATAAATCCTCTCAATTTATAAGCTTTAGTACCATCAAAGGAATAAGGTGCCTTCATTGATGGAGTCTTGAATTCTGGGGCTCTTGGAGTGTCCCTTGGGGAAACTTCTTGAGTGAGTTGTCCCATGAATTGAGTCATCTTCTCCATCATTTTGAGAAAATGTGGTTCAGCTTGAGAGACAGGAGGTTGATCAGAAGGGGCTAGATTTGAAGCTTCAGAAGCCTCAGGGGCACCTTCCAAGGAAGCTGCCACTTTAGTTTCTTCAGACTCCTCCCCCTCTTCATGTTCAGATTCCCCTGATCTGCTTCTAGGCCCTTGAGAAATGCTTCAATAGCCACCCAACAAGCCAGAGAATGATCTTGATCTTCTTTAATTCACACCTCCTCTTCTGGAGGGTGCTTCTCTTTCCATTGGTGGTCCTCTTTCCAAATTTGCACTTGGTTGATGAACTGATGGTGTGCAGTCAAGAGGAGCCCTTGCTGTAGGAGTGAGAACAGCTTTATGCCTTTGAGATCTTGTATTCTTGGCTGGAGGGCTATGCTGAACTGGCATTATTGAAAAAAGAAAATAAAATTTGATGATACTTAAGAATAAAACAAGGCTTGACCAAATCAATGAAATGAGAATATAGATGAACTTGAGAAATCAATCAAAAGTCTTGAATTGAGATCAATATGAATAAATCTTGAATAATGAAGATGATAAAATCAAATTCTTATGAATAATCAATTTCAGTCAATAAGTCAAATCAAGTCAACCAATAAATCAAATCAAGTCAATCAAGTCAATTCAAAATCAAATCAATTATGTCTTTAGTAATTTAATCAATATCCTAAAGAATCAATTAAATTTCTTGAGGAATGAACTTCAAATCAATCAATTAAATCAAATATTGAGGATAAATCAGCTATATTGAGGAATTAAATCAAATTAATCAATTAAATCAAATCAGAATCTTGAGGTAAATTCAATTTCTTGAATAATCAAATCAATAAATCAATAATTCTTGATAAATTTCAAAATTGATAAATGATAACCCCAATTCAATGAGAACTCCTGAAATTATGAATCAATTAACTGAATTCCAATCAATTAAACCTGATAAAAGAACCTGAATTCAGACAGAAAATTAAAATAAAATTTGATTGAGAATTAAGAATAAAGTGAAATGGTCAGCTAAATTCAAGAAATGAAAAGGAGAATCAATTTTCATTTGAATAAAATGAATGAGATGAAAATTGATGAGAGATAATGAAATCATAAAAATCATAATTGAGAATGAGAGAAATGAATAAGAATGAATGAAAGAAAAGAAGCAATTATGAGTTAATTAAAATAATGTCAGAGGGGCTCTTCTAAATGAAGAGGGCCTGGCACTCAGTGAACAGAGTTACTTATGGAGGGCTCAAGGGAAGTACTCAAAGGATAGGAGCAATAAGATAAAGTGTAAAATTCCTACTGATACACAATGAGCATTAAAAGACATGAAATAAAAATAAAAGCAATAACAAAGAGCCAACCACAAATAATCCCAAATCACTTTTTCAACCTGTTCAGAAAAGAGAAAAGGATTAATAAGGATATGAACACCAGGACTTTACTGAACAGGTGAGGGAAGGCTAAGACTAACTTAATAATTAACAAAATAATACCTCTGAGTAAGAAATAAAATAATATTAATAAATAATTGAAAAATTTCAATTAACTGGTGGGAAAACTCCCAGGTGGGTGAAAGGGAACTGGCATATGTGAAAAAGTGCCAGCTTGGAGTTTGAGTGTTGAGAACCCATGACTGTATGTTGGAGGAATCTGTATTTGAGATGTAAACCTGTATTTGTGTATCCAATACAGGTATTTGCCCCTGTATTGAGGACAGGCCTGTATTTGGATTTTGCCTGTATTGAGCTGTATTGAGGTTTGGAACTGTATTTGGTGGATCTTCTATGAAACTCCCTTGTTGATTAGGTGTTGGAAGATCTTCAATTGGTAATGATTGGTAATTTCATGCCCTGTCTCCATGGCTGTGACAATGTTTCAGACTCACCTCAATTCTGGTCACAAGCCTTTCATGAAGCTCTCTTTATAAGATAGATAAGTACAATGATGACCAACAATGGCGCACTAAGGAGCCTCAAATTATTTTTTGTCTCATCCAATAGGTCCAAAGAAGTAATTGGTGCTTTATCTCAAGAGTATATTATATTAACAGCTTCAAAATTTAGCCAAACAGCTCATCCATGCTCAGAGACCCCTTCCCCCTAGATTTTCAGGCTAAATTCTAGCAAAGAAAATTACTGGAAATGTGCTAATAGCGCAACCTCATGCACCCCAGGCAGTAGTAGTCAATTGTTTTTATGTGTTGTTATATTTACAAAAACCAGCATCTCATCATGTGAGATGAAGGTATTTTAGACTATTGGAAAGTAAGCTACAGCTCACATTGAGCATTTTGAGTGTCCCCATTCCTGTTTCTCTGTGTTGCCTTTGCAATAGCAGCAAATTGTACTAGGCAATTTCCCTAATTTGGGTAAAATTGTGCTGCACTATCTGAGTATTCAAGCCTCATCAGCCACTCTTGAGAGTTTTTTCTCAGTGTCCTATTGATCACCCTTGCATAAGCAAGCATGGGTAGTATAACCACTGCTCATTTATGTTGCCTCAAAGATTGGCTACATTACGAAAAGAAGGTGGTTGTATAAAGTGGCCGCCCTTGTTGGTTTCTTTTTGCTTGTCTTGTTGCTTTTGTATTTACAATTCTACTCATTAGATTTAGGAATCCATACACATGCGAGGAGCTTCTTTAAACGGAGGCAACTTATTGATGATATTATAGTCCCATGTTACTTATGTATTTCAGTCCTGAGCGACCCAGCCATGGGAGCAGTCAGTAAGCCTACTCCGGGCGGATTCAAAAATGACTTCGGTTTTACCCCAAGTAATTTGATGTGAGGGTAGTCTTACTGAAAAGCGAAAAGAACTGAAATGCCACCCTTGACTTCCCCCACCCAGGCAGGGGCCGCGGTTGAAAGGTTTGCTGGGGGCGTCGGCCGGGGTTTACTTGGGCTAGGGTTGCGCCCTGTGCGCAGCAACCACGCACGCCCAGCCGCAGTCTCACCGTCTTAGGGTAGGATGCCTCGGTGCTCGTCGTGACCGCTCGGCGTGGGCGGGCTCAAGGTCACGGTCAACGGAGCAAGCCAAGCCAGTGATCACCACCGAAGGGTAAGCTCATTCGTCGGTCTCGCCTCCGACACCACTACTTGCTGAATCTTGTTATCGCCTTGCTTTTCGGCTCACTCAGTTAGTTTCGTATCATGGGTTTCAGGGGAAATAACGTCCTTCACAAAAATCACTTTCGCAAGGATTGGCAGCGACGGGTCAAAACATGGTTCGACCAGCCTGGCGCCAAGAAACGGAGACGCAATGCCCGACAAGCGAAAGCTGCCGCCGCCGGTGTAAGGTGATTCGCCTATTCAACACTAGATTTTTCTCATGTTTAATGATACATGAACCTCAGCGCTTATCTTGCTCTCTTTAAGACCTACTTCCTTGTTGCGCCCAGCCGTCAGGTGCCAGACAGTGCGCTACAATCGTCGGGTCCGGGCGGGTCGTGGGTTTACTTCAGCTGAACTGGCTGCTGCTGGTGTCCGTCGCAAGGAAGCCTTATCGATTGGCATTCCATTTGACCATCGTCGTCGGAACAAAAGTGAGGAGGGTGTGAGCGTCAATGTCGAGAGACTGCAAGCCTACAAGGAGCGTCTCATTCTGTTCCCGAAGAACGCCAAGAAACCAAAGAAAGGGGACTCAACTGTAAGATTTCAAAAGAATCGTTCATATTGGTGCTCTGCCCTTCTCACACCTACTGTTCGCAGGACCTCACTGCCACAACCACCCAAAATCTCTCCGCTGCCCTTCCTCTGCCTACCGGCGTCAAGCCTGAGGCTCCTCGCGCTATCACATCTGAGGAGCTCGAGTTCAATGCCTTCCATACTCTTCGACAGGCTCGCGCTGAACAGCGACAAGCAGGTGTTTGGAAAGCCCGCAAGCAAAAGAAGGTCTGTGCACGTTGATATAGCTTTTCTCCATGCAATCGCTAACCAATTCTTTTTTTGTCTTATAGGAGGAGGAAGATGCCGCTAAAAAGAAATAATTCATGTATGATGTCGCTCAATAGGTTTTTTGATGAAAAAATTGCGTTGTTGCACTCTGTTTCAACTTGCTCGTGGCCTCTCAACAACTTAACTATTTCTACGATGCAACTAGTTATTCCCCAAACTTTCAATGATCGACTTTTCCCCCTCTTCGATCCCTTCTAAGATATATAGTAAATTGGTTCTGTAGACTTGTGTCCTCGTTTGTCCCTGCATTTCATGCCGAATGGGGGCTGCGCTAGTTTCGGTTCCTGACCCCTTGCAAGCAACCACGTTAATCAGAGCTTCCACCAATTTCATACCTTGAAGTGGAATATAAAGGAAGTACGCTATTACTGTTTTCCATGTAGACTTTCACTCTCCTAGGCGCCTTCGTACTGATCAATGTAGGGATGATGGTTTAGTTTACCATTGCTATATCGCTTGGTCTATTCATAAATGTTTGAAACTGAGCCTGTGGTTGGACAAGTTATCTTGAAAAAAAGCGAGACTGATTACAATGAACCCCGAAAACCTTAATGCACTCGTAATTCAGCTTCTAGAATCATGTAGCGGTTTCAATAGCTGAATTTGTATTGAGGCAAAGGCTCTGATGTAACAATCGCCTGCTTATGAGCACATAAAATAAAGAACTCCCCTCCCTGGGCCGGGTTTTCTGCAGGCCACAAAGGTCATAATCCATGAACCTCTAGTCCACTGTAATCAGGCCATTGTCATGCCCAAAGTTGCAGGAATTTACCGAAAATAGCTGCAAAGCTTGTAGAGGAACCCTATGTTTTTAGTAACATTACATTTTTTGGTTGATTGATACTGGCATATTTTAATCTATTGTGGTGCATCATTCGATCGGTCCTGAGTTTGTTTTTGATTTCCAAACTTGAAAGTTCTACTTGAACAGAATGCTTCCAGTACTACAAGAGAGTGAATATTGCCATTGGCCAAAATTGCAAGCTCCTCCAAATTAAGAGGAAATACAATCAATTTATAACAAGGGTGACAAAATAAAGAAGCCATGCTGCTGACCAAACTGTTTTTAGCACTTGTGAATGTCCCTGAGTCATTTGAATTCATTGGAAGCTTTTTACTCTTGAATATGTGCGATATATCTGTTAGAAAAAGTCTGAAAAGAAATTCTTACAGCTTACTATTATCAGTCTATTTTAAAACAAAAGCAAAGATTGAAAACTGAGATTCTTACCTCATAGTCAAACATAAAAAGGTCCTAATTGAAATTGAGTAATTATAACAAATATAATATTACTTTGATGGTAGTATACAAACAAAAGGAGTTTGATAACTAGAGAGCTCAACTTTCTATAGTCTGTTCTCATCTTGAGCTTGAAAAATCTTTTTTATTCCATTTTAATTAATTATTTGCAAAATAGACATAAAGAAGGTGTCCAATAATTTATAAATAGAAATGAAATCAGATAGTATCACTAATGATAGAGAAAAATATAATAATATATATTGGAATATCTATATGTGTACATTTATCATCTTGCAATTCTGAATGAATTTCAACTTTTATACATGATTTAATGTAAAAAACACCTTTATCTTGTATGAGATATATATTATTAGGATCTGAACCAGATTAGATTAATTACACAAATGAAAAATCTCAAATGTTGTAGTTGAAGATTACTAATAATTTTGTATGTGAGATAAATTTATCTTCACTTTGAGTTTTTTTCACTCCTCTTAGATGTGTTGATTTTGGAATTCAATTCTTGGATTGAACAACAAATGAAATCTTTAACAGCTTGATAAAATTTTAAACATTATTTAAAAAAAATTAACATTTCTTCTTCATTAACAAGCCTCCATAAAAGGATTTAATTTTTTTGAATACTTAAATATATTGTACTTTTCCTATTGTTCATGTGAGCCTTTAAAATATTACCACATATCCAAAAAGGTCACAAAACAACTTTACAATATTTATTTTGATAATAAGAATTAAAATTATTATCTTAAAATAAATAAAAATGCCATAAAAAGGCATAAATTCTTGATTACCACTTCATCTGATGAAAAAACACGTGAAAGAAATTGTACCATTAGATTAAAACTGGTAAAATACACATATAACACTTTTATGTCATATCTGTAAAGACAATACTTACTGAGTAATGAGTAAAAAATGCCATAAAAAGGCAGAAATACTTGATTATATCAGACACCAATGAATGAAAGTGTGAAATAAATTTCACCATTGAATTCCCCATGAATAATTACACATATAACATTTTTATGTAATATCTGTAAAGTCAATACTCAAGCAAATAACCTGAATATATGCACTTTTATGATCAGTGCATATATTCATGGTTTTTAGCTCATATATCTTGAAATATACATGCTAAAGAGTTTAACAAGACAAATTTACCACTTAATTAGTTAAAGAATAAGGATATAAACTTTATTTGACACATTATAAACAAGGCTATACCTTGTTAAGGTTTATTGAACAAAATTGTTATAGCTGTTGACCACTTTGTTGTGAAAGTGGTACAAGCTTAAAATAAAGTGGTTATTCATATTCTAATGGTTAATATGTGAATAATGAGGTAATTTTTATAATTATATTAAAGGTATAACCCCTTGAAATCATGGTTTGAGGTTTAAAATGGTAAATTTTGACAGAAAAGATGAGTTACAAGAAAAATCATCAAAAGTGGAGTTTTTATGATGTAATAAAATTATCTTTGCAGTTTAATAATGACATGCCACACTATCAGAATCCACTCTCTTAATGGCTTTGGTCTGCATAAATAAAAAGGTATTAATTATCAAAGTTTAAGCTTAAAATTGATTGTTTGTGATCACTCACTGTATTCTTAATTTGAGTTTAACAGTCATATAAGTGATAAAGGTGGTAAATACTAGTTTATTATGGTTAAAGCTAAGCAAATGAAATAATTTTAGTCTTCTTCCAAGCCTATGATTTCAGAAAACTTAGAGCTACAGTGATAACTCTAAAACATGGCATAATAATGAGACAAGATGGTTTAATTATGATGTAATCATTACTAAACCTTTAAATAATGATCAATTCCAGTGGATAAAATCAGTAGGCCTCTACTAGAATCTTTATGGACTCTAGGAGGGAGGATTTTACTATATAGAGAGCTCTTTTTACCTCTATTTCCCCCTCAGATGCAACAAAAACATTAAATCATTGAAATAAAAGGTCAAAGCTCTATTATTTTTATATAAAGCTATTATATATTTAAAGAATCGAGTTGATCTTTATTTAAATCATCAATATTGACATGATTGAACCAATTTTCAATTTTTTTTGTTTTTTAAATTTCTCTCTAAAAATTATAATTCCACATAAAAACTAGAATATTTGTAATTTCTTCTATTTTTAATTGTAAATACAATTTAAATAAGTTGTATTCAAATTTTTGGGCAACAATTAATTTAGAATTATTATATTAAGTTTCAAAAGTATGTTATTTTCATCTTTTATAATAATTTTCTCTCTATTATTATTTTAATAATTCTTTTATTAATATAAATAGTATTTATATTAATATAAAACTTTAATATTAATAATATTGTTGTTATAAAATTGTTTTTATTATAAAATAACAATTTTTTATGCCTTTATTATTGGTTTCTAGCAATAATAAAGTGCCATAAATATATTAATTTTCTTTAATATAATTTATATTAGGGTATTGGTAAAAACACATAAGCAAATTGGTAAAAACACGTAAGAGCTTACGTGTTTTTACTAAAAACTTACGTGTTTTGGCCATAATTTGGTAAAAACACGTAATTTTTTAGTAAAAACACATAAGGGGTGCCCTGGGCCCATTTTTAATTAAAAATGAAACACACCAATGCCTGTATTGGGCCAAAACATGCCCAAAAGAGGTTTTTTCCCCACAAAACCTCTCTAACTCCAAATTGTTTCAATTTTTTTTGCCCAGCCCCCCCCCCCCAAAAAAAAAAAAGCCCAAACACCCCAACAATCCACATTATCCCCACCCCAAACCATTGTTTTTTTTTGGAAAAACAGCATTACCAAAGCCATTTTGCAAAGCTTTTCACACTTTTTTTTCTTTTTTTCACCCAAAGACTGCATTTTCCACCACAACAACCTGCTTTCAAGCCTCCAAATTTCCAATTTTTTACCTTCCCTCATCCATTAATCCCATATTTAAACCACTTTTTTTCACTCTTAACCCCTTCTGTTCATTTTTCACACCTTTTTTCACCTCTTTTTCACACTTCGAAAGCTCCTTACCCCATTCCAAATCCCCAAATCCCCCCTTTTTTTCACTTTTACACATATTTTTCATTCAAAAATGCTCCAACCCCCCACTGAAGGTGAATTTCAGACCCTTGAGCTTCTTTGGCAACATGTGCATAATGTTGCCAGGGCTCAGGGGTATGCTGTGTCCACCTTGAGGTCCAATATGACCCACAACCAAATTGAAATATGTTGTGATAGGTCTGGCACCCCAAATCCCAACAAAAGCCCCTCCAAAACAGTCACCTCAAGAAAGCTTGACTGTCCTTTTAGACTTTATGCCAGGAAATATGCCAAGAGTACCACTTGGACTCTTAAAGTCAAAAATCCTGAACATAGCCATGATGCCACTGAAAATATCATGGCACATCCTGCTTTCAGGAAATTCAATGAGCAAGAAACATCCCAAATTGCTCAAATGTCTGAATCACTCCTCATGCCAAGGCAAATTCAGGCCCAATTATGCAGCCAGAGGGAGTCTGACAGGCCTGTAATCCTTCAAGACATTTATAACCAAGTCAAGAAAATAAAGAAAGACAAACTGCAAGGCAGAAGGCCCATTGATGCTCTTATTGACACTCTCAAAGAAGAAAATTTTGTTTGGTCCTCTGCAAGGGATTCTGAGGGACACATTACCTCCTTGTTTTTCACTCACCCCCTGGCCATAAAACTTCTTCATGGCTTTCCTCATGTCATTCTTATGGATTGTACTTATAAAACCAATAAGTACAAAATGCCTCTTTTTCATATTGTTGGATTCAGCTCAACAAATAAGACCTTTTCTGGGGCTTTTTGTTTGATGAAGAATGAAAATGAAACTTCATATACTTGGGCATTAAATCAATACATTGAAAAGGTCCTCAACAACACCAATCTTGTTCCCCCCCCAGTTATTGTTATTGACAGGGATCTGGCCTTGAAAAACTCTATTAAGAAGCTCTTCCCAGACTCCAAAGTCATGCTATGCATTTGGCACATCAACAAGGATGTATCTGCTCATTGCATGAAGAAAATTGGTCATGGAACTGATTTTGAAAATTTTATGGGCCTTTGGAATCAAGTAATATACTTCTTCACTTTATTTCACTTTATTTCACCTTTTTTCTTATCATTGTCTTTATTAATGACTTTGGGATTCTTTTCTCAGCTTATGTATTCACCCACTGAAAAGTCTTTCAAAGACAACTGGAAGAAGCTTCAAAAGCAAGTTAAAAATTCTGAGGTCTTGCAGTATTTGGAAATTACTTGGCTTCCTCTAAAGGAGTATTATGTGCCAGCCTGGACAAACCACCATTGCCACCTGGGTGTGGGCTCCACCTCCAGAGTTGAAGGTGCCCATGCCATGGTTAAACTTTGGCTACAAAAGTCCACTGGTACTCTCCTGGAGGTAGTCAGGGCACTCCACATGGCATTCAGAAAACAATTTATTGAAATTATCAACAGAATCTCCAAAGAAATGATTGTCCATGTCAAGAATTTTCCTCCACACATCTGTGCCCTCAATGGCAAGGTGTCTCATTATGCTCTTCAGATTGCCTTTGAAAATTCCAAAACAAAATTTCCTCCAAATGAAAAATGCACCAACAAATACAACAATTATAAAGGCATTCCTTGCAAGCATAAGACCCAAAAGGCATTTGCCAAGCGCCAAAGGCTTGAATTATCAGACTTCCATCCTCAGTGGCATTTGAATTTGCCTGTGAGGGTTTTTTAATTTCTTCTTATTATTTTTTTCTTATTAACTGATTTTACTTGTCATATTCTTCTCAGACTGGTTTTCAAGGTGATGATCAAAGTGTTGAAAAAGAAAGAAAGAATGAAGCCAAGAAAATATTTGAAGACATTGGGGAAGACCTGTTTCAAAGACCAATGGCAGAAATCACCCCAATACTCCAACATTTTCAAGATGTTTTGACTGGAAAAGTGCCATTTGATCAAATTCCCAAGAGTCAAGAGGATGATCAATATTATGAAGACCCTCTAGAATGCAAGAATATCTGTGGAAGACCCCAAGGAGCCAAGAATAAAAACAAAAGAGAACCTTCAAAATTTGAAATCATTGAGAGTCAAACCAAGAGAAGAGGGAGACCCCCATCAAAAGTGACCAGCACAACAACTTCAAGATCCCAGTCAAATGTCCCCTCTCCAATTATGGAAGTGGACTCATCTGAAGATTCTGAAGATTCTGAGGACTCATTATCTAAATCCATCAGTTCATCAGATTCACTACCCTCAGCAACTGAATTAAATAAATCAGAAGTAACCCTTAGAAGGTCCAGAAGATTGGCAATTGGAAGCAAAACATCACAAAGAAAATCACACAAGCCTGCCACCAGTTTGAATATCTATGATGCAATTGACCTGACCTGTGAGCATTGTCAAAGCAACTATCACACAAGTGATGAATGCTCCAAGCTGTTTGTGAGTTTCTGATTCTTTTTAATGTAATTTTATGTTGTTTATTTTGATATTTATTCAATTTTTGAACTTATGTTATCAGATAACTGGCTCAGAAGACTTGCCCAAGTTTATATTGAAATACACCTTCAAGGCCATCAATGTCCAGGGTGATGGCAACTGTGGCTACAGAACAGTATCCCACTTCATTTACAAGACTCAAGATCAATGGGCTGATGTCAGAGGTGACTTGGCTGAAGAAATTCACCAAATCCAGACCTTTATGAAGCCATGAACACTTTAATTCCCTCAGTATCCTCTTATTTGGAAAGAATTGAATGGTATGAAGATGTTGGCCAGGCTCCAAAAAGCAAGTGGATGTCCATGCCTGACATGGGGGATCCAATTGCAAATAAGTATAAAAAACCAGTTTTCTTTTATTCCACAGCCCAATCTTTTTCCTTTTTCCCTTATTTCTGTCCTCCAAATGATAATCCCCCCATTTTCATCTGCTTCTTGAATAGTTGTGCTCATTTTGTTCCATTGGACATCATCATTTCTAAAGTTTATCCAGTCCCCCCCATTACTGTGAACTGGGAGATTCATGCCCAAAAACAAGCCCTGGGGTGGGCTGATAAATTTAAGAAACACAGAATGTTGTATTTGTCCAATCTTCCTCCCCCCTCTCAGAAAAAACCCACTATTTTGGAGGTTGATTCTGATTGAATGATTTTTGTATATACAATTTATGCCAATTATCCCCCTCCTCAGTCATTTTTATTGCTTAAATCCCACCTCAGTCTCCTTTTTTATCAAACATGTGGAATTTTTGTACTTGAAAATAGTCATATTACACACAAGAAAAAAAACAGTTAAAAAAAAACACCCATTGCGCCTTCACTTGTGGTCCCACCCAAAAAATTTTCCCAATTCATGAGCTTCTGGTTCTTTATTTTCCAGATTGAACCCTTTAATTTTAAAAAAAAATGAAGGAAATTCATAAGTGGGAAGTTATTAAATTCACTTTTTCAAAATAGGCATATTGCAATGGCGGGAAAAAACATTTGAAAAAAAAACTCTTTTTGCGCCTTCACTTGTCCCACCCAAAAAAATTCCCAAAATTATGGGATTCTGGTTCTTTATTCTTCAAATTGACCCCTTCATTTTAAAAAAAATGAAGGAAATTCATAAGTGGGAAGATTTTAAATGAATTTTTGAAAAAAATATGCCATTTTGGCATATTGGCCAAATTTGTGAAATTTGGCAAAAAAAAAAATTTGAAAAAATTTGTGCTTATTGACATGCCAAGTCGGGAAAAATATGGCAAAAAAAAATTAAAAAAAACCTCAAAACTGAGCCTGAGGAATTTTTTTTGAAAATTAAGGTCACTTACGTGTTTTTACCATAAATTGGTAAAAACACGTAAGTTTTTAGTAAAAACATGTAAGAGCTTACGTGTTTTTACTAAAAGCTTACGTGTGTTTACCAACACCCTTATATTATTATATTTATTTAATAATATGAATATTTTGATGCCATAATTACAATAACTTTTGATATTATTGCTCAATTTAATGAGTAAATTGATAGTAAAATAAGTAAAATATTGGTAATATTTACTTATTGTTTCATAGTCAAACCTTACAGCTCATATACACATGGTTAAGTAAAAAGTCATATCTCAAGACTCCACCAATTGATTCAAAAATTGAAGCAACTTTTAAGCTTTCAATAATTTATTCTCAATTAGATATATCAAAATTTAATTTCATTAAGCAATTATCATTATTCATTTTTCTGCTAAAAAACCCAAATATTGATTCATTTCACTTTGAAGCTTTTATTGGGTCACTCTTATTGAATTTTGGAAATTTTTATTTGAATATTTTAACTTAATCTTCTCAAAAAACTCAAAAATAAACTCAAAACTCCATTTATCACCAGGCAAAAATATTCCTTACTTCGGAAAAAAATTTGAGTTCAAGCTCAATTCTATTATAAGATTATTTGTGAGATTTAAAACCAAGAGATATTATAAGAAGGGGGTTCAAATATAAAAATACTGTATTTTTCCTCTCAAATTTTACTTTGGATTAATGGGGTTTGGAAGATTTGAAACCTCCACAATTTGAATAATAAAGGGTATAAACTAAATAATTTCATTGCTTCAATAAAAGTTATTGTGCAAAACTATATCATACCTTTTCAAAAAACTCATTAAAAGAACTTTCTTTTTATTTATTTTTTAATTTTAGAAAGGAATAGTTATTTAATCTTTTACTCTAATCATGATTAAAAAATGATAAAATTAATTTTTTTATTAAATTTACATTTTTGAAAAACAAAAAATAAAATAAAAAGATACTTTTGATAGCTTTTCATTCAATAATTATCAATTGAAAAAGATTTTTAATTCAAAAAAAAGAAAGAAAAAATTCAAATCAACAAGTTATGTTCAAAATAAATAATTAAGAAATCCATTTTAATTTGAGTTATTTGTAAATTTAAAAAGTAAAAGAAATAATAATTACCATTAATTTTTTTATTCCTAATATTCAAAATAATAATTAGATTATTACAATTAATCTTTTATATTAAAAAGTTGATTCAGGAAACTTTGAACAAATTGAAAGCTCTACTTATTGAAATTAATTAATCTCTCAACCTTTTTTTCTCTTTCAGACAGATTGTAGGGGAATAATTGGACTCAACTGAGTGATGAATTGGAAATTTATCAATCGTTTTCAAGATTTCTTTCCATGTGGAAGGAAGAATAACAAGCTTATTAGTAAAATAAGAATTTTTAATTGCAATTTCTTGTAATTTTTCCCTAGCATAAAAAGAGATGAGAAAAAAAAATAGAATTTAGTTTATATAGGTTGATATTTTCACCGAAGAGTGAGATCATAAATTCCTAAAAATTTGACATATTTGAAAGATACCGTATGACTAAGCTAACAAATATTCGAGTCAAAAAATAAGGGTATTTGAATATAAATTTCAACTAAATTAAGATACCCAATTTTGTGCTTTATTTTATTATTGAAGAATTCTGATTCAATAATTTTATTTTACTTTAAAATACCAACAAAAATTACTTGAAGTGAATGTACAAACATTTAGAATAAATGAAGACAAAGGATTTTATATATATTCTAGTTGTTTTATTTTGAATTGATTTCAAATATTTTCTTCTTGGATTAATTAATGAAATAATTTATCTATATCTTTCAGGAAATAATTGTAACTGGGGGTGTCAAGCCTCTCAAATTTCAAATCAAAGATCTGGGGTTTTTTGTATCATATACCACATTTAATTTCCTTGATTTATAAAAAATGAAAGCTCTAGATCCTTCTTATTAAAAAGTATCAAAAAAAACATATCTTTGGTTCAAATAATTAGTTTAAACACTTCAAAAATCATCATGTTTTGTTTAACCCCTTGGTTCTTTTTTTCACACACCTTTTTAGGTTCATTTGGATTTTGAAATAATTAAAGAAAGTATCCAGTGTTTCTTATTAATGATCTCAAGGATATTTATCCATAATTTGAAACAATGAGGTTTTCCACAATTAATGAAAATATAAAAAAAGGAGCCACTGACCAAATCATAAATTGAAATATTTTTATTGGGACCAAATGGGAATATGACCTCTTTAACAAAATCTGGGGTTGTATCTGTAATTAGCCATGGGGAAATTGTATTATGAATAAAATTAATAATAAATTTAGAAAATTATTTCATTTCTTGAATAAATAAGAAAAGGGTATTGAGTTTTATAGGTGATCAAATTTGTGGGCTCTCCTGGTTTGTTGGATTTTGCATCAAAGGCTTTCACAAGATGGTGAGGCTTATTTGAAGGAAATTTTAAGTTATTTCTTATTACTTTTTTACATATATCTTGAAGATTATTGGAATTGAATATTTTTAATTTTAATTGACTACATGATTGATGTGAAGAACAGTTTAATTTTAAGTTTAGGTAAGTTGTGAAAGCTCTCTTCTAGACTCAAGTTTCTATTGGGATATGCAAATATCACAACTACCACAGGAGTCTTATAAGAAAGATAAATATCCTCTGGTTATTTCTGAATAAAAAATATTGAGTTATAACTTCAAAGTTTCAGCTCCAACCCAAAAAAAGAGCACAAGCATGACATTCAAAAGTACCATAAACATGGTAAATAAGAAGGACTGAAATACACACCTTTAACCTTTATTAAACCAAATAAAAGAAAAGTAAGTCAATAAACAAGAATAGAAGAGCCTAAAATATTTATCATGTAAATTTAAAAATCTGCAAGAGGAAACCTTCCCCTTTCCAAAAATATTATTCTTATGACAAAAAAATAAGAATTAGCCAAGTTATTGAGGTTGTAAACTCGTCCTGAGCATAAAACTTAATATTCACCTCTCATATAAAGCCTAAATTTTGGATAATAGACCAGCCAAGTGGGTTCTTTTATGGAAGCTCTTGATTAGGAGAATCCAATGGTACTATTTATAATACTTAAGCACCACTGGATCTAAAATTACCACAAATAGCCTATTTGTAAATCCTGGAAACATGATACCATCCTTTCACTTCTTATCTAGCTTCCACAGTTCTGATGGGAGACCTATCAATTAGCATATATTCTGAAAGGAATACAGTAGGGCTACATAAAAATGGAACTATTAATCTTTCATCATACACATCTCAAAAGGTATTGGTAGTTTTCTCTCAAAACAAGAAAAATATTATTTTAAAGAGGATTCAATGTACCTTGAGCTTTATAGCCTTTATATAATTCATCAAAAGTGGATAATAAGTATGCCCATATTTTAGACCTCACTTTTGGCTAAAATTTTAGAACTGTATCTTTAAAACTGCAAATCTTATAATCCCACACCAAGTGGTATTGTGGGATACTATCCCAGACTATTGAGGTATGAGGTGTGAAAGCCTCCAAAAGGCTGTTTATCAGTTCATTACTCATAATCTGGATAATGAACTACCTCACCTACATGTACAGGGTGGTACTGTGGGATACTCTACCATATAACTTAATTATAAGTCATCAAGAATATTAAAAAGATTATTAAGCTTTAATCACTTGTAATCTGACTAATAAGAGGCACCCAGGGATTTAATGTACAGCTTCTGAAATTTAAGAAGCACCAGAAAAGCTCTGGAAGGTCTGTAGAAAATTTTATTCACCCTGTATTGGGTAAAAATGGAAACTTGTGGTCCCAAAGCCACATTGCATCTCACTATGAGGTTTTATTGAGCCTGTGGCACCACATGTAAGCCACAAGATTGAAAATTTTCCCTCCTTGGATGTGTGAAAAAGTGGATAACATCCCACTACCCTGGAGTAAGATGAAAAGAGGTTTTTCCCTCAACAAAATAGGAACTTATCTTCATTTTATTACTATTCTTATGTAGTAGATCTTTCATAAACAGAAGTACTCTTAGAGTTAATTATATATAACTATAGTCTCTAATAATCTTGGAATTCTTATTTTAACCCAACAGATAATTGGGGAAACCAGGTTTTTCAGTAGACTTATCACCATGATATCATTATTGTAGAGCCCTTTCGACTTATTTTTGTGTCAAACTAATTATTATAGCATTTTTATTACTATATCATAAAGTTATCCTTACAAAAATTTTACAAAGTTCATTACTCAAGCTCAAGAGAAAATCAAAAAATCTAATTTATGTCTATTCAGATCTTGAGTTCATATAGAAAATTCTATGAGGATTTTTTAAAGCAATGTGGTCCTCTTTCAGGGAGATAAAAAAGATAGTGAAGTATGGGTAAGAGGTAAGTTATTTCTACATTGGGTTTTCAATTCTATTCTATTGAGCGATTGGTTAGATCATTTTGGGGATCAGTGGAGTTTTTCCTATGAAAATAATGATATCTCAAAATTAAAATTTGTACTAGAGCTGAATTTTTTAAAATGATAATTTGAGAATTAATGAGATATTTAAAGAAATTAAACTGACTTGGTTCTATAATAAATGATTTTTTCATTAATAAAGTATAATATGAGTTCTATAAGCATAATATAATATATATTTATGATATTTGATATTTAGATGATCTTGCTTGATTTAGAATATCTGAGCTTGTATACAATGGTCTTTTAAGGTTGGGAAATTATTTCAAAATTGAGAAGCTTTTGGTCTTTATGGTGAGAGAATTAAAAAATGAATCATTCATTTCTTTTGATTATATCATAGGTGTCTTATTGTGTTGATGAACAAGTGTCAAGTAATAACAAATTTCTTATATTACTTGTTTCTT
This sequence comes from Austropuccinia psidii, assembly GCA_023105745.1. NCBI lineage: Eukaryota > Fungi > Basidiomycota > Pucciniomycetes > Pucciniales > Sphaerophragmiaceae > Austropuccinia > Austropuccinia psidii. The sequence continues at coordinate 6,644,738 of JALGQZ010000003.1, forward strand.
TTTTCAAAAGGCAAATCTGATTCTAAGCTTAGGATAATGGGAATCATTCTGAAACAGCTCAAAGATTTATCAAAATGTTCTGAAATCATTTTTTAATATAATAGAATATTCCACAAGGATAAGAATTAAATTCTATTATAAGTATAAATCTGATTATACAAGGTAATATAAGTTATTTATCCATTGTAAAAAGCTTTTATTTGGATTTTTGTACTTTATTTACATCCTAAAAAACCAATTATTGCTAATTCTACTGAATACATAATTCAGGCTTATTTCTTTAATTGATTTATTGAGAATCTTTTTGGATCCCTGAATTTATGATATTATCAAAAAAGTTAAAAATAAATTTTTTCATTTTATTTGAACTATATTTACTTTCATCATCCAGGAACGATTTCTGGAATTTGATTCCTGAAGAAATCAATTGTATATCATAATAGCCTTAAGCCATTCATTATTTTTTGTATTTTTCTGAGTTTTTTTTTAGGTTTTTTTATGTTAAAATGAGCTTTTGAACTATGATAGAGATGATTTTGGGACTATAAAACGATTTCTTTCATAAATAAAACTAAGCAGGTGAGGGACTTTGGATTCACTGATTATAATATGATGGTGAGGTAGGGATTTGATGAGTTTAATAATTGAAAATATTTTAGGATCTATTTTTTAATACATAAATAAGTAAAATATTACTTTATGAACTGTTAGGTCTTTTTTTTTAGTATGTATCTAATCTCCATGGTTCATTATCTTCCTTTTATATAATGAATTGGTTTGTGTTTTTTACATAATTTTTCATTGAGCATTGGGAAGCCTTTTTCTTTACACACTTATAAGACTCATAATAGAAACTATGATTATAAGGCTGAGTCCTAAAGAAAGCTTTGGAGTCTTTTATTGGCTCAAAGCATCAGTACCAATTATATGATGAACTATTTTGTATTTAAATTCACATCATCAGAATTATTGAATGAGTTTGGTAGACAGATGATGCAGTTTTTATTGAATTAAAGATATTTTTTGATTGGTTTCCTCAAAATAGAAATTATAATAAAGTAGAATAAAGATATCTCTAAAGAAATAAAGTCAAAAAATAAAATAAATGGTATCAGTTTTTTCATCTAGAAAGAAAGACAGTTAGAGGACAATCTAAAATAATAATAAGAATAATATTAAGTAGGGTGTGAGACCATAATTTAATATCAAAAACACCATAAGTAGAAAATTCTGAATCAATTTGAGATCATGTTGGAATAAGAAGGCTATGAAATTGGAGACTTTTTGTTCTATTGAATTGCAATAGTCTAATTAATCCATTTCAGATTTATTCAAAATTGATGGGACGATGTTGGTGGTTAGTGTAAAAGGAGATATATTAATGATAAATAAATAATAAATATAAAACCAGCTTACCTAATAATCAAAATAGAGACAAAAACACACATTTTATAGCAATAAATAAATTTAAAACCTCAAAAAAATAACAAGAAAAACATTAATTAGTATTATTTTGATGTGGAAAGTGATACAATTTGACCTTGTAATCCTGATTAATTCGAAAAATTAGAAAACGCAACAATTTGAAACAATTTAAATATAAAAGGTTTTTTCAAAAAGAATTCTTATTATCTTGAAAGTCGGCAATTGAAAAGGAGAGTTTTTTATTTGGAGAGGAAGTGATATTTAAAAAAAAATTACCTATTATTTTTGGTTTGAAATCTAATGTTTTAAGATAAAAACCTGATAAAAGATTTAAATTTATTTTTGAAACCCAAACATAAAACTTTTTTTATTTGAAAAAACATAGTTATTTGTTATTCAAACTTCAAATGTTTAGAATATTTACAAGCTAACTTCAATTGAAAAAAATAGAAAATTAATTATTAATAAATAAGATGAACTGATGAACTCCCCAATTGCGCACCATTTGAAAAAATTTTGTATGAGGGATTCTTAATATTTATTCTTTTCAAAATAAATACCACTACTTATGCATTTCAACCAGCCAAAACCATTTAAGCTAAAATATGTGGCTCAATTCCAGAATGGTCCTATTTTAAAGCCCAAAGAATCAATTAATACAAAAAAGGAGTATTATAAAACCACAAATAAATATAAAAAATAAATAAAATAGATATTTTGCTTAAATTAAGGATGCCCTCTGAATTGGAAATAGGATCCTAAGAATTGAACACAAAAATGGATAGCACAATTTTGCATTTTTTCCCTCATTAATCTGTTTCTGGAAATTTCCCCTTCTAAAATCTTTCTGTTTATTTCCTCTGAGCTTTTTGAATTTCTATATATAGTTTAATTTATATTGCTTCAAAATTCTTTCTTATGCAAATTTTTCAGTTAAAAGCAAATTTTCATCTATTTCAAATTCCTTTTTTTGTTCTGTTTGGGATAGATACAAGAAAATAGGGATAGGTCATTTTGATCTCATATTTAACAAGAGGCTATTTCAAGAAACATAAGCGCTTGAATTTCCTATTTCTCTCCATTATTTCCTAATCGAATGATGAAGAATTAATAATGAATTTATTCATGACCCCCTTGTATACTTCAGATTTATGATCAATTATTTCTTTCTATTTTGCAAAGAATATTCTGCAGTTTTACTCAGCTGAATTAATAAAACACATAAGTATAATATCTTCACAGTATTAAAAATAAGTTACTGCTACTAATCATCTCACATCCCCCAAATGGAGAATTTAATCCTCTTCTACAACCTTAAGGTCATTTACTTTTGTATTCCATGAGCAAATTTGTCTTATCAACAAAGATAAATAAGAGAAAAATTTCTTCCTTCTACAATTATTAATGAATAATAAATTTGGTATAAATTTTGCCTCAAACATTAGTTTATAATTACACCAGTTGTGGCTGATACATCACTAGTGGAGTATCTTCTTCCCCATGGAAAAGAGGGAAGAAATTATGAAAAAAAGACACATAATATACAGTTATTTATTTATTTTATGAAATTATTTCCGAATATCTTCTTCACTGATCTCTTCCTTACCCATTTACACCTACAATCTTGGCCCTTTCTACTTGTATGTATACCATTTTTCACAAATAATGGTAGGACTAAAACTTTATTTATGTTGGTATTTTTCACTTAACTTGATCTCCATCATATAAAAATTATTCTTATTCATCGAGAAGGTTTTTCATGTATATTATAAGGCCCTGGTACCAAAACTTGAGTCAAAGTTTGCTTTTATGGTAAGCCTATTCATGATAATAGAATATTCAGGTAAAGCTAAATTTCCTGAGGGATTAGGAAGACCAGAACTTGATTTGTGGGATGGAAGGGAATCAAAAATGGAAGTTTTTTTATAAATAAAAGTTTCAAGTCGATAATTACAGTCGATTTCCTGAATAAGGTATCTTGGACAATGAACTCAACAGCTCAGGATTGGTTTCAAGGCTTAAATAAAAATTATCAGGTGCCTGAGCTAAATATGTTTTTAATTAATCATGGAATAATATGGATGGGGCTGGTATTCCGTGAATTTGGGTTGTTAACTTAAAAATAGAATGTGGTTGAAATTTTTCGCTTTGAAAATCCTTAATAATCCTTTTGATTATCACAAAAATACCAGAAAATAGAGCATTTATATTTTCGAATATGTATATATTGTATGTAAGAAAGTAGATTTAATTAAAGCTTATATCTATATATTGAGAGTTTGCATTTCCGATTATTTACAGATCTCTGAATATTCTTGCCTGTATTACAGGAGTCCGGTTTATTTAAAAATTAGCAGTTAATTTTCTAAACTCCATGATTGAGGCATACCAAAATTTACTAACTTGAATGAAATTTTTCATCAATTTTGTATTAGATTCATTGATAGATAGTTATATTTAATGAATATCAATGAATTCATTGTATTTATTATTATTAATATTTCATTTATATTAAATCACTTTTTCAACTACATTTTGATTAAGGGGAATTGTTTTATTACTTTCCTCAAAAGAGCCTATTTTATCACTGCAACATATCAATTCATTTTCAAAAACAGAATTTATATTCATTAGTGATAAACTTAATATAATAATATTGTAAGATTATTTGTTAAAAGAAACTTAAAGAATGAATTTTAGATACTTTATTAGAATCCTCTTCTTTAGAGAAGCTGATTCAAACTTGAAAGGAGTTTCTTGATAGATGAAGTATTAGAACAAGTTTAAATATAGAATGAATATTCCATTTAAAACAAGATTATATTCTTTTTGAGAGTTAAATATTTTATCCATATTGAATCTATAATCAAATAGTTTTTTGAATTCAACTATTCAAAAAAAGGGCTTTTATTTTTTGAATTTCCTTTAAAGAAGTATTCTTCCAGAAAAACTGTTTTCACAAAATAAATGAAATATTACTTATACCAAGAAGCCCAATTGATAAATATTAACTCAAAACATTTTAAAAGAAAATTATATATATATTTTTGGAGATTATTCAAATTATCTCTTCTTTTGATCTCGAAAATATAATGCTTGCGTTCAAGAATATGCTGATTAGTAGTATTTTCTTTTGTAAAAGCTAATTTAATTGAGATTTGAAAAAGATTTAAATAGAAACTTTAGAATTGGTAAATATTCTTATTTTTTAATTGGGCTTTCTAAATAGATGAAAATTATTTTAGCTTGGAATCTCAATTTCTGGAATTCTTGACTTGTATATGGAAAAAACTGAACATTTAATTTTGTAACAATTTTTTGGCTGAAATTCTTATAGAATTTTTTTCTTTCACAGGAAAACTTGATGAGAATAAATATTCTTATAGGGTTATTAAATAAAAAATACCTGGAAATTATTTCAAGTTGACGAATTGGAAGAACTGATACAATAATATTTGAAGATATGAACAAATATTTTTCAAAACCAAAAATATTCCCCAGCCTCATTGCTTCCTATTGAGACCCTTATCTTGTTCCTCTTATCAAAATATGTCATGAAATATGTTCAACCTTTTTTGAAATGAAGAGATTTTTGTATTCTAAAGTTAGATTCATCTGGGATTCCTATTTTCTTCAAAAATAATGGATAAGAGTCTGATTTTTCTTATGATGAAGAATTTTCAATTGTTAGGAATACTGTAAATATAAATATGGAACTGAGAATAAACATTTATTCAAAAAACTAATTAATAAAAATGCTAAAAAAGGAATAGTTCATTAAAAAATGGGAATTGGGAATTTCTTGGCAATATTTTGGATTTAAAATATAAAATAGATTTATAGAGAATATTTTCACAAGCCAAAAAATACTTACCAATACTTATTTTACATATTTCTTTAAACATTAAAGATACAAAATGGGGATGTTTAAGTTTTATTTGAGATTAATAAGAAACTCTCCAATTGTTTCAATTGATTCGTAGAGAAACGTTCATCACAAAGCTTCAAAAAGTGTAATTTGTAGTGAAATTCTTATTACATGATAGATTTATCAAAGAACTATTTAAGATTTATCTCATTTTTTTGTAATTGCTTGACTGTTTTGAAAGAAGTTTTTTGAAAAAACATTCTATTATAAAGGTTTATTAATCAATAGGGAGGTTGAGGTCATAAGGGAGTTCAAAAGAGCTATAATCACTCAAAAATAAATACAATTATTGTATAAAAATGACTTTTTTCAAAGCCCTTCTTTAGGAATGGCTATTAATAAAAAAATAAAATAAAATATGTGGATTTTTTTATTCTTCAAAAGGAAAATTTCTTAAATATAGCTCTCAAAAAGAGCTGTAAGGTGATTTAGCAAAAGTATTGTAGAAAGGAATACTATCTCAAATGATTATATTGATCAAAATTGAGCCAAAAAGATCAAAATAGGATTGGAAATTTTCTTTATTCATTCTGAAGAAAGAATTAAGAAATAAATATGGAAGTTGGAATTCAAAACAGTTTTTCATTAAATTCTATTTCTCAAACACGGTCAATAATTAAATTGCAATAAATATGAGATGATTTATTTTTTACTTGAAAATATAGATTGAGATTAATAATTTTTGAAACTATCCCATTAAATTAGGCGCATTATTCCAGCTTTTGTAAAAAATTAAACATTTTTGGTACCAAATTTAATATCTTATCTCAAATATATATAGCTATTTTATTCAAAATTAATCTATGAAATTATACCAATTGATTAGCTTGATAGGGTCTCAAAGCTCTCCATTTTTATATTACAGAGTCACTTGAATAAACTTACCAAGATCTTACAATTAAAATAATTCAAAAATTTGTTATGTCAGGTAAGATTAAGACTCCAAGATATTGTATATTTCCTTCTTTGAATTAATTTTCTGTTTCAAGGTTTTATAGTTGATATTATGTGAAATTGAATGATTAAATCATAATACTAAGAGAGACTCATTTTTTTTGAACTCAATAAAGCCAGATTTTTAAGCTCAAAAAACTATATGAGAAATATTCTTAGATTGACTGATAATCCAAGTAATTATATAATTCATAATACTAATTATTTCCTGTTTTGGAAAAACATTCCAGAAATTTAAAAACAGATAAATGAGATAAAAGCTATGATTCATATTAAATACAACTCAATAATATAGAAACAAAGATAACTGTATTAACAAAACTTAATCATTGGTAAAAAATAAATGATCAATAATATCACATGTCAAATTATATATCTTAGAAATATTTTATTATTATTATTAATCTCAATTCAAATAATATAAATAATTTAATAAAAAGAATACAACATTATACTATTTATCTTAATAGTTTTATATATTAATTATGAAAAATTTTCATATTAAAAAAAAGGAATTTTTTCAAATTCAATATTAAAGGTTTTTTGTTTTCATATATAAGAATATTAATTTAACTTTGTTCTATTTATGTTATAAAAATGAATGTCTTTCTATTCTTTATAGTTGATAAAAACATTTTATTTGAGAATATTTTAATAAGCTCTTCTGATCCCTTCTCAACCTGAGCTTAAGGATTAGTTTATGATCAGGTTTCAATTAAATTTCCAAACTGACTTCAAATTATTTCTGAATTTGAAATAGCTAAAAATAAATTTTTGCAAAAATGAAGTTTCCCTTGAAATAATTTCAAAAATTCATGAATAAAATTTTAATTTGACTTTTTGAATAATCCTCAGTAATGTAATAATTTATTACAATTTTATTTTCTATTTGGACTTCATTAAACAAGACCAACCACACTCCATTATTTGAAATTTGTAAATATCACGAGATTGATTAGACAATTTCAGAGAGAAAAAAAAATGCAAAGATGGCCCTAAAGTAATTGATATACATTAGAGTGTTGTAGTTGAAATCCCAGAGGAAGCCAAACAGCTGTTCAATAAAGAGAAAATTAATCATCTATTAGAAATACCAAGTCAAAGATACAATGAGAAATGAAAATAGTGAACTGATGAAGAAGATAAATTGGATTTACAGCATATGAAACATAGAAATTATCTGAGCTTACAGAAGAATAAATGATACATCAAATTTAGAAGAATAACATATTAATAAGGTCACTTATAAGATATGATTCAAAACAAGTGCATGAGAAACTGAAACAATTTGATAGGAATTTCGGTTAAATAAATTAAAAATAAAAGATAAAAGCTAGTACCAGAATAATAATTCAAATAATTTAATAGTGGCCATATGAATTATCAATTAATATAGTGAATAATAAAAGGAATATTAAAATAATTTCAATAGTTGACAAAAAAATGAGCTTTCAAACTTGGAAGCAGAGAAAAGAACGCAAAAAGGTACTTTGACTTTGGGAAACTATCTTTTTACCTCATCAAGGAGGTATTTGTGAGGATAAATAACCCAAGATTGAAGTTTTAGTTTTTCATAAACCACTCTTTTACAAATAGTTCAAAAGCTATTCTATGTATATTGATTGTGATTTTTCAACAAGGTACATGATGAGAATAGGAAATATATAGGTGAGAAAAAGATATTTCTTTAGGCATATTGAAGGAATTTCCATTTCATTACCCCAAAATCATGGTATAATTCCCATCTACAATTATATATAGGATCATGAATGCTATCTTAATCTTATGGGTGTTGAGGGGCACAATTTCCTGTGGTAATAGTAAGTATTGAAAATGTTTCTAAATCTTGAAAATTGTCATCCAGCCACAATTTTACAAATCCAAAATAGCTTATTTCCTATTTCTGATACATTTATCAAGGATAATTCAATTACTCACAAAGCTGAGGAGCTAAATATACTAAATAGCTATCACAGGGGATCTTCTAAGTGAGGAGGGCCTGGCACTCAGCAAAATGGCACTAAATTGTGGAGGGCTCAAGTTGGATAAGATAAAGAGTACACTTAAGAGTGTAATCAAAATGAGATTTCTAATGAAAGAAACATAAGAAAAGCATCAAAAGCAAATATCAAGAGTAAATAATAAAAGAGCCAACCACAAAAACGTCCAAGTACAATGTTTCAAACTTTCCAAAAGAAAGAGAAGGGTTAATAAGGATATGGCCAGCACAACTCTACTGAAAAGGTGAGGAAATGCAAAGACCAACTTAATACCAATAAATGAAAAAATTACAAAATAAAAAAAATAGTATTTATTAAATAAGAAATAAAATATATTAATTAGCTGGGAAAGAATTCCCAAGGGGAGGAAGAGGGGCTGTTATATGCAAGAATCCATCAACCCTGATCCAAACAGTGAATTTTATTGAGAGGAATCTTGATTTTGAATTGATTTGGATGATACAGCCCCTTTATGGAATGTACAGGGTTTGCACAAGAGGTGTGGTGAATCTGGGTGATCATACAGTTTCAGAATTGTGAATACAAACTGTAGTTTGTGAATTTGTTCTGTACAAGTATTGACAGGCTGTAATGATGAACCAAGCTGTATGAGTGTTTCAGAAAGAAGAGTTTCTGAAGCTGATTACTGATACACACAATTGATTGCTTGTTTGGTGAGTTTGAGTGGGTTTAAGGTTGAAACCCTTACCCCTGATAGTGGCTGTGACAGTATCCCCTCTTGAAACTTGTGGGCTCCTGAACACCATAGTAACTTCCCACTCCAGAGTGTTATCCCCATATTCCCACATTTTTTTTCAAAATATTTAAATTTTAACGTTCATTCCTATTTATCACCATCCTGAAAACCCCCTGTCTCAATTCCTCCTTTTTTTCATTAATAACTTTTTCCCCCTTTAATAGGTAAGTAATTTCAATTTTCTCAAGTTATATCTTCTGTCCCAAGTCCTTTCTGTTTAAATTGAATTTTACTTCATTTGCCCTGGAATTTATTCCAGAATGAAGGCTGAAAAGTTCTTCAGTGTAAAATCTTATGAATAATGGCTATGTGATTGTATAACCTTTCAAGGATTGGTAATATTGGTCTCCTGAGGCCTTTTCTTACATCAAACCAAAATATCCATATCTTGATAGTCCTGAGATGAGGGGTCTTGTCCCCATGATCTGAAAATGGGACCAAAGGAACCTTTGGGGTCATTTGGGGTTCTTGTGGGTCTTCTGGGTCCCTGCCATTTGTTGGAAATTATTGAAAATTTGGCCTTTTTTGGGCCTTTTGGAGTTCCTATGCTCCACAGCCTGTGGGGGTATAGGAGTCCCCCTGGGTCAAACTTTGCTGGGGTTCCAGGGGGTTCATATCACCCATTGAGAGTGTTCTGGGGCCATAAAAAGCAGTGACATCTCTATAGTTGAAGGGGGGTCCGCTATTTATTATTGGAGTCCAAGACATACTTGGAGCCCCATATTGAGGACCTTGAGGGGGCCATAAATGAAGTTATGGCCACAGAACCTTAATGAACTTCACTTTTTATATGCATATCTGACTTAATTGACTCTTTTGCTTCCATAACTTTAGGAATGGGCTCCAAACTTACTGAACTAACTGAATCTTCTTCTTCTGTGATGCCAAAATCTGTTCTTTATGGGCATGGCATCTTCAGTCAATTGGGGTCCACCTGGTCCATGGCTTCTTCAGGCAACTTTTATCCTACTAAAAAATATGCTGGGTAGAAGGCAGTTGAAGTTCTGGACCCTTACTGTACTTAGTTCTTGAGCAAGGGAAAATAGTGTTTGCAACACTTTAATCCTAGATATTCAAAGTTCCATCATTGTTTTGTTAGGAAGAAACAATGTCAGCAATTAGGAGTGCAACTTTTTCATATCAGAAGATGTTTTTGGAGCAAAAAGGATGGACCTTTTGGGAAGGAGCTCCCAGATTCCAAGACCCCTACCCCTGATGGCACTTAAGGTTATTCCAATTGTAAATGATGTGTCTTCTTGGTTTGACTTGATACTGAGGGCTTGATTTAGTTACTGGATCCAGTAAGAGGGATGTTTAAATATGGACCAATGTTGGAGGGCCAATTCCCACTGGTGGTAGGCCAATTTACTCCAGCTCAGAGGTTCCAATTTCTATAATCAAAAATCAAGGTGTGTTGCAAATAATAAGAATTATTTCTGAATCACCAACCAACCAAGATTCTTAAGGAAGTGATTAATTGGGTGGTGAAGAAGTTGAGGCGGTAAATAAATACATTGGCCACCTTTCAAGTGCTTTACCTACTCAAACTTCTGCCAAGAGATTAGAAATCCTAGTCATTCCCAGTACCCCAAAAATTTCAAACCTGCTCTATCCACTATTCAATCTTCAATTCCTCCTCCTTCACATAATCCATCCACTCCCAGGCCTTCCCTAGCTTCACAAATGATACCATACCCCATTACACAGCCCAGTACATCACCAGTCCTCACCTATAAAAAATTGAAGCCTGTGTCCAGAACCAGTAGAAGAATAGAAGACCAGTCACCTTGACCATTCCCAGACACCAAAGTATTCCAAAGAAGGAAGTGTTGATCTATATGGGTTACCAGAGAGGATCCAAGTGTGGGTAATGAAGGTCAATATTTTGTGGCCAGGTTGTTCAGAATAGTTGATAGAAATATTAGAGAAGTAATTATGTATGCCAATGATATAATAATTCCTTGTACTTCTTCTGAAGAGATGTATTCTAAGTTTTTCTGGTATGAAGATGAATTGATAAATAATTCCTAGAAAATTTTTGATTCTTTGGGTAGAGATAAGAAGGTTTCTGGCTTTGTTTGTATTTCATTTGTCTTTTATCCCCAATCTTATTGATACAAGAAATAAACGGAACCTTCCAGAAAATGATATGGGAGGGGATTCTTCCTCTTGATTAAAAATAAAAAAAGAATTATAGAAGTAAAAGTAATAAAGAAATTAAAATAATTAAGAGAAAAGAGAAAGAAAAGAAAACTTCTTAGGATTTTCCTTCTTGTGGTGAGTTGCTATATTTTGGCCATAAATTTCTTGAAAAGATGGAGCCAATAATTTTTTGCTAACAGAGTGGCCAAGGTGTTTTTTTACAAGAAGTAGAGACCATCAGAGATAGATACAAGGAGATGGAGCTTAGCTTCATAAATTCCACTCCCCACCAAGAGCAATGAAAAAAGAAAACCTGTTCCATGAATGACTAGATGTAAGGAATGTCTTGAGAAATTATTAATGGAATGAATAAGGAAACAAATAAAGAGAAAAGAGAGAATTTGGTCATATCTTTACTGAGGGTATTTATTTTTCAAGTCCTTCTGAATTTTTCCAAAGAATCTACAAGTGCCTAAAAAGTATCCAAGGTGATGCTTACAAAGAATTTGGGTAGAATGCCACCTTAAAGGTACATTCCAGGAGAGGAACTTATTTTTGTAAAATTCAATACCACCAAGCACCATAAAAGAAAACTCTTGATATATTTTGTCCAGGCTTCTCAGTGTAAAAAGAACGGAAGTACTTGAAAAGGTCTGGTGATTTGGTAAGTTTGGAAGCTGATTACCAAATGGTTCTTTCTGGGTCTTCATTTAATCCTTTCCACTCTACAAGATACCATAGTTTACCTCTTTAAGGTTTGAGTACAGAAACTGAGCCACTTCCCATTCCTCTTTCTCTTCCACTATAGCTGGTGGTGGTGGAAATTGTTGTTTGTTTGCAATAGTTGATTTCCTGACTTGTTTTAAGAAAGACATATGGAATACAGGGTGAACTGATTTCCATTGTGAAAAAAACTTAATATGATATGCATGGCTTATAATCTTCTTCAGAAATTCAAATAGTCCCAACCATCATTCTGAGAGCTTATTGGTGGGTATTTCTGTCTTGATGCTCTTTGAAGCTAGTCATACTTTGTCCCCAGGCTGGAAGTCTGATGGAATTGTCCTATTTCTAACTGAATACTTCTTAAAAGGCCTTATTTACGACTCTAATATTTCTTCGACAGCTTTATGTACTGATTGTAGTTTTTCTTATAACTTTGCAGTAGGTGTGTCTTGAGAAATTTGAATTGAATCAAATCTGGGATTTCTTCTATAAATTGTAAAAATATGTAATTGTTTTGCTGATAAATTTTCTGCATTATTTTGGGCGAATTGAGCCAGAGGGGGCCAGGTGTGCCAGTCATCTTGATGGTAACTGACATAAATCCAAGATACTGCTCTAGAGTTTTATTTACCCTCTCTGTATGCACATCAGTTTCAGGGTAAAAGGCAGTTGAAAGATCTCTTGATATCTTGAGCTTCTGACATAATTGGGTCCAGAATGATGAAAAAAATAAGGAACCTCTATCACTTACAATACTGACTGGAAGTCCATGTTTGGAAAAGACATGTCTGATTAAGAGTTTAGCCAAGTATAGAGCATCAACGGTTGAATAAGCTGGAATAAATATTTCCATTTTTTGAAAATCTGTTGAAAAATAATAAAATTGAACCAAAGCTGTTGGATAGGGGAAATTGAGTGATAAAGTTTATTTATAATGAGCTCCAAGAATCAGATGGAATTTGTAGAGGCTTTAGTAATCCAAACTTCTTATGGTGAATGTTCTTTTTTCTTGAACATTGCTGACATGAGGACACATAGTCCTTGATTATTTGATTCATTCCAGACCAATAAAAGTCTTTCTTGATGAGCTTTAGGGTCTTCTCCTGGCCAGAATGACCATAAAATGGTGATTCATGATGCTTTTTAAGGAAATCTGATTGAATTTCATGATTTCTTGGTATTACTAATCTATATTTGAATAATAACAACTTGGCGTGAGTATCAAGAGAATAATCTGTGACTGATTCACCTCCTTCTAATTTTTGAGTATTTCTTTATAGTCTTTATCTTTCTATACTCCTTTTCAAATTTTATCCACTAAATATTGAAATACTCAGATATTTATTCTTGTATTCAATCTTTCTTGAGAACTTGATGATAATTTTGAGGATTCTTTCTGATGAAGTCCACCCCCCTCTCTGGATACACATTTTCCTGACATGACAAGGCCTCTGGTAAAGTGGCCAGCCTTCCTGGGCAGTAAATGATAGAGAAAGGGAACTCAGAAAGAAATGCAGCCCAGAAGGCTTGATGACAAGTAAGAAATTTGAAAGAAATGAAATACTGAAGAGAGGAGTTGTATGTAAATACTTAAAAAGGATTAGAAAGAGAAAGAGGCAAAGCTCTCCAGCACTTGAGAGCCCAAAATATAACAAGGAGTTCCTTCTCATGAATTTCATAGTTGAGCTCAGAAAGTAGAAGCTTGAGACTAAAAAATGCAATGTGATGCTTTCCTGAGTCATTAACCTGACTAAGTATAGCAACCAAGGTATAATCAGAAGAATCAGTCTCTACAATAGCTGGTAGAGAAGGATTTCAGTGGGAAAGGATAGGAGAAGAGGTAAAAGATTCTTTGAGTAATTGAGACTTACTAGGAGCTTCCTTATTGAAGATGAAGGGAGAGTATTTTTTGAGAAGGGAAGTGAGAGAAGTGGTTTTTTTGCAGTAATTTTTGATTAAACAACAATAAAAATTGACAAAGCCAAGAGAAGATTTAGGAGCTTTGATTTCTTTGGGCTGTGGACAGCTGATAATTTGCTGAACTTTGGAAAAATCCATCTTGAGGCCATAACTTGAATCAACATAGACCAGGTTTTCAACACTTGAGGCATGGAATACAAACTTTGAGGCTTTAGTAAAGAAATTATTGTCCCTCAGTCTTTGGAGGACAGAGGCCACATGTTTGAAATGTACCTCCTCAGAGCTTGATAAGAACATAATGTCATCTGAATGAATTACTACAAAAATATCCAATAAATCTGCAAAGATATCATTCACAAGATTTTGGAATGAAGAAGAAGAATTTTTCAGGAATAACCAAATACTCAAAACTACCATATTTGGCTCTAAAAGAGGTTAAGTGCTCATCCCCCTCTTTAATTCTTGGGAGAGACTAGTATATGCACCACACAAGCCTATCTTGGAGAAGCTATTGGAATAATTTAAATTTGTAAGAACCTTATTCATTGGGGAACAGGATACCTGCTATTCCTAGTGAAAGTGTTGATCTTGTGGTAGTAAACACACAAGAGAAGGCCTCCATCCTTTTTCTTGACAGAAATAACAGCAGGTTGGCCTGATTAAACCTTCCTCTACATTCTTTGAAATGTAGCACTGTAGTTTTTCTGCCTCATGATTTTATAAAGAGCATATAAAGCCAACTGGTGGTAGAGACCCCTCCAGTTCAATATGATGATCACAGGCACAACATGAAGGAAGCTTCTCTGCTTTAACCATGGATAATACATAAAAATATTTGTGATAAGAAGGAAGGACTACCATAAAAATAGCTTCAATTTCTTCTGGATCTTCTTCCTCATCCCACTGCTCCTCCAGGGAGACATGAAAGGATAAAGGAGGAAGGTCCATATCCCCTTGAAAGAGATGAAGTGAAGATATAGCAACATATTCTACAACCTGTCTTGTCACTTTTAGGAATCAATCTATTGATGGAATTAATGACTTAGAAGGAATAATTGGAGGAATATGGAAAGAAGAAGGAAGGAAAGGTGTCTTAAGTTCACCAAGCAGAGAAACACTTTTGAAATCAGTGAGAAATTCATTACTAGTAGAAGGAATAATACCACTAGAGACCTTATGATTACAATCATAGGTGATCAATCCATTTTTACAATCAACAATGGGATTAAAATGGTAAAATAAATGATAGCCCAATATGAGGTCTTCTCCCTTTGGAGAATCTATGATAAAAAAGTTCTATTCAAATCTTGGGAAGGAAGGAAAGTCATCAACCCAATTGGTAAAATTGGTGATGAAAAAGGAAGTGGATTCATTTGTATCAAAGATGAAAAGAGGAATATTTTCAGGGTGCTCTGAAATATTCAATTAGTACTTGAGAAAAAAAATCACTTCAATAAAGGAGTTTGTAAAAACAGAATAAATGATAACACTATAAAATATCTCAGAGAAAGAAGAGGAGATAATAAATTTTAAAGTTTTTTTTTACACTAGTATTCAGAGTGCACAATTTTTTTCTTCAAGGAAAAAAGTGAGAGACATTGAAGACAACATTATTCCCACTAAGGCTTTTCCCTTCTTTCTAGAAAAGCGTTTTAATGACCCTGGCCTATTTTGATGCCTCCCAAAGAATTTTTCAATTGGGTGCTTTCCGCCAAAATAAGTACATAAGCCTTCTTTAATTCTCCTCTCCTTTCCAAAACAATTAATTTTTTGTCCTTATTAATGAGAGAAGCATGAGGCTTAACCTTAGAACCTTGAAAATTCTTCCCCTTCTTATTTTTTGTATGATGAGGCTTCTTGGAAGATGAGTCTTGAGGAGGCCTGAAAGAATTGGATCCAGTGAAAGGAGGCTGCTTTTCTTGATTAACACCCTTTTCATTCTTCCTCTCATGGTACCTGGTATCTAACTCTATAGTAATGTCCATGAGCTTTTGAAGACTATGAAAATTTCCAGGGTGAGAAGCCAAGTGATCTAATAGCCTTGAGGCCAAACCTCTTTTACAAAAACTGATATAAGCCCTTTCTCCCCAATCCCCAATTCTTGACATTAAGCTTCTGAAATATGCAATTTACAAGTAAACATGACCACTTTCTTTCATTCTCAAATTGTCTAACTCTTGTTCAGATTACCTGAAGTCATTGGGATCACCAAACAGAGTGAATAGTTGGGGTTCAAAAAAAGTCCAATTATTCAGGAGGTAGGAAGGGTCTTCATTGGAGATATTTGAGAGATATAGTTCAATCCATTTTCCAGCTCTACAAGTGAGAAGAGAAGTTGAATAAAGAACCTTCTTCCTGTCATACAAGAAGTTTTCTGGGTCATCATGAAAAATTAATTGACAGAATTGGATAAATCTTCTCAGTTTATGGGCTTGAGTAACATAAAAAGAATCAGGTTCCTTCATGGATGGAGTCTTGAATTCTGGGGCTCTGGAATTTTCCCTTGGGGAAACTTCTTGAGTCAGCTGTCCCATTAATTGTGTAATTTTCTCAATCATCTTAAGGAGATTCGGCTCATCTAGAGAGATGAGAGTTTAATTAGAAAGGGCTAGATCTGGGTCCTCAGAAGCTTCAGTGGTACCTTCCAAGGAAGCTGCCACTTCAGTTTCCTCAGACTCCTCCCCCTTTACATATTCAACTACCCCCAATCTACTTCCAGGCCCTTGAGAAATGACAGGGTAGCCACCCAAAAATCCAGAGAAAGATATTGATCTTCTTGAATACATACCTCTTCTTCTAGAGGGTTACAGCCCTTCCATTGGTGGTCCTCTGTCCAGATATTCACTCATTTGATGAGCTTATGGTGTGTGATAAAGAGGACCCCTTTCAGTAGGAGTGAGAGCAGCTGTATTTATTTGAGATCTTACATTCTTGGCTTGGGGGCTATGCTAAACAGTACTTATTCAAAAATAATAATAATAAAGCTTGGTAATACTTTGAGAATAATATATGAGGCTTGAATAAATAAAATAAATTGAATGTGAATCTTGATTTGGCTTGAGGTTAAATCAGCATCTTGAAGAATATCAAACTGATTTCAATCAATAATTCACTCAATTCAGTAAAAAATCAAATCAAATCAAAATTAGAGATCAATAAATTCTTGAATAATTCAATCAATCAATCAATAAATGTCTTCAAGATCCAGTTCAAACTCTTGAGGAATTCAATAAGTCAATCAATATCTTCAGGAATCAGTCAAATATCCTAATGAGTCAGAATCAAATCAGTCAATAAAATCACTTATTGAGGACTAATCAGTTATATTTAAGAATTTAACAATCAATAAATAAGTCAATTCAATAAAGTCCTGAAACACCAAATCTATTATCCTAATGAATCCCAATAAATTAACCCATCAGATTGAAATCTGATAAGACCTGAATATCAAACAACAATAAATTTGAATTTTGATTAACAATAATATAGAAATAATGAAATGGTCATAAAGGATTTAGAAATGAGAAAAAAGGCCAATTTTAATATGAATGAAATTAATGAGATGAAAATTGATGAGAAAATCAGAAAATAATAATAATAATAATAAAAAGATCATAATTGATGAATGAGAGAAATGACTTCAAATTAATGAAAGGAAGCAAGAAATTAAGAGTCAATAAGTATAATTTCACAGGGGCTCTGATAAGCTAAGAGGGTCTGACCCTCAGTAAATTAGGACTCACTTATGGAGTCTCAAGTGGGATTAGAGAAAGAGTACATCTAAAAGTGTAATAAAAATTAGATTTCCAACAAAAGAAATATAAGAAAAACATAAAAAACAAATAAAAAGAGTAAAGAATAAAATATCCAACCACAAAAAAGTACAAGTCCACTGTTTCAACCTGTCAGAAAGAAAGATAATGGTTAATAAGGATATGGCCACTACAGCTTTACTGAACAGGTGAGGAAATTCAAAAACCAACTTAATAACAATAAATAAATAAAAATACAAAATAAGAATAAGATTTTTTATCAAATAATAAATGAAATATATTAATTAACTGGGGAAAAATCTCCAGGGGGAAAATGAGGCACTGGTATATGTGAGAATCCTCCAGCCATGTTCCAAAGAGTGAATTTTCTTGAGAGGAATCTTGATTTTGAATTGATTTGGATAATACGGCCCCTGTATGGAATGTACAGTGCCCTTCCAGATAAATGCAAACAAATTCTTTCAATTTTTTTTTTGGTGCTGTGCAGCAAGATGTCTCACCTGTACTGTACAGCCTTGAATGGAAACTCACATAAATTGAAGACAATTGGAAATTATTTTTTTTAATTTTGATCACACATCACTATATCTAACAGTCATGACATAGATAAAATTACAAATATTTGTTAATACATTCTTTTAATAATTGAAAACAAACCAGAAAAAAATATTTGATGCAAACCAAATCAGTGTCCATGTTAAAAAGAGCCAATTAAGAGAGAAAACTTACCCAGTCAGAATGATGGTCCTGGTATAAAGTAGGACCACCATTAATAGAAAACACCATATCCATTTGGCAGGGCATGCACAACAGAAAGTCATCAAACCAACCCCAAGGTATTTCATCCCATTCTGACTGAATTTCAACTTGAAATTCAGCAACCATTTGTGGCTGATAGAGTTTGGCAGTTGAACTCTTCATTGTCTTGAAAACATTTTTGATTGGATTAAGATCAGGAAAATGTGCTGGCCATATCATCTTGTTGATAAAGTGCTGTTGTTTCCATTCATTTCTGAGGTTGGCAGTGTGGGTTGGTGTGTTATCTTTCATGATAACAAGGCAGTGTCATTCCATGATCCATGGGGCCATTTCCATGTTCTCAATGAAAGGTTGAAGTGCTGGCCAATAAACTTGTCAGATAATTTTGGCCAACATCATTTGGCCCTTGAGAAAAGCCAATCTTGATCACTCAGCTGAACAGAATGCCCACCAAATTATTATTGATTTCTGGCTGGAGCGGTGGTTGATGGCTAGGTTCTCCAAGAGCCATTTCTCTTGAGGGGTTCACCACACACCAACTTGATCAACTTTCTTACCAAGTCCAAATGCTGATTTGTTATTCCAGATCAATTTGGCCCAATTGTAAATTGTCCAGTGTCAATGGCTTTGAGAGAATGTCAAATGAGCCTGGAAATCCTGTGATAAAAAGTATGGCTTCTTTTGTGCAATCCTAGACTCCTTGCCAAGTTGATGAATTTCCTGGTGAGCTATTTGGGTGGAAACTTTCTTGGTCATGAGATTAATTACCGGAGATACAGTAAGGTGTTGAAATTGGGTTATAATTTGGTTGAGTTGGTGGCAATCCCTTTTGTTTAAGGTAGTGGTTCAGCCACTTTTTTTTTGAGTACGAACCATCCTGAGTCCATGATATTTCTCCACGGTATCCTATACAGTTGTGCAAGGTTGTCCAACAAGATTGGCAATCACCCAATATGACAGGCCAGCCCAATGCATCCCAAAAATTTGGCCACAGAGCTTGTCTTCAAGGTAAGACACCTCCTAGATGCAGAAAAAAGAATTAAACAGAGCTTCACCTCATTTGGTAAAGGTGTTGGATTGTTGGTGAGAGCTAAAGAAGACCTGAGCAATATGCTCAGGCCTTTAATAGGTGTCACAACAATGGCCAAGTTGAATGGTGGTGATGAGTAATAGAGAAAAGACAAGTTGGAAAGTCAAGAGCGCCAGTTGCAATTAATAGGAGTCATGAAATGCACATGCAGCACAGGTGTTATTCATGTAGCTGGGAGATCCAAAAAGTGCCCTGAACATGTTTGTGTTCATTTGATAGGGCACTGTACAGGGTCTGTAAAAGAGGTGTGGTGGAGTTGGGTGATCATACAGTTTCAGACTTGTGAATCCAAACTGTACTTGGTGGATTCAGCCTGTACAAGTATGGACAGGCTGTATTAATGAACCAAACTGTATGAGTGTCTCAACAAGAATATTTGCTGATAAACACAACAAATTGCTTGTTTGGCGAGTTTGAGTTGTTTTAAGGTTGAAACCCTTACCCTTGATAGTGGCTGTGACAATAACCTGTGTTCTTCATCTTGATTACTTATTGTAGCTCTAGTATTTAATTCTTGGAGAGGTATCCAAAATCCTCAAATTGTTAATATTTAAGATGTATTGTAGAGATATTGCAATTCAATTTATCAAATCTATTCCAATTCATGGCTTTCAAAATATCCTACTTTCATGTACCAGACCAGGAAATTCACCATATACAAATATTAATTTTTTTAATTTTTGTTTTTTTTATTTATATCAATTGAATATACTATACTAATATGACTATCATTATTATCCATGATTAATTGGAACACAATTTAATTCCAACTTACAAAATGAAATAAAGATTACATTCATCATTTGGTTATGGAATTATTGGAATATGAGTGCCATTGAAGGTACAAATTATCTTTTCAAGTCCTTACCTAAAATTAAAAGAAAACAGAATTAATTTTCACTCACAATTATCATTGACATCTAGCAGACTGATTTCAAACACATTTGAAAGCTATAAGCCCAGTTTACCTTGTATTCAAGTCATGAAAGCTCTAAAAGAATAAATACTGAATGTTTTATATTAACATGAGAAAACACATAAGAGCTATAGTAAAAAGATAATTACCTGAAGGTGAACTACAAATTATAATACACAGGTCACTATGACAAACAGCTACAACAAAACTAGAATAATAAAATAAGAGATTAACTACTATGTGATGTCATATTTGTAGGTGACAAAATACCTCTGAACTCAATACTACTTGAGTTCTTTCTAAAGTAATAAGTAGCTATTACAACAGACTTTATATACTATTATATAAGAAGGTAAAGGATCAATGTATTGTTGAGAAATTTCTTAATCTATTAGGGGGCTCACATGCCACTTCTGCTTTTTCAGAAATCAGTGATTATGGGGGGGAACAACTCTCCGTTGTAACACTCTTAGGTTAGGTAAAGTATGAGTACAAATAACAATGAAGGATATTTCTGAAGAGCACTTAGGTAAGATCTAGCTTTGGTGCTTATAAAAAGTTTTTTGATCTCAAGATAACGTGTTTAAGCATGCAATCACATAACTCTTTACAGGTTAGTTTGGGAACATCCTAAACCTGAAGGTTTTAGGAGAAACGCTTAGACATATTTCACAACCTCAAAAAAATTAATTGAACCATTAACTGTGATACCCTATAAGCTGTTGATTTAACAATGTTAAATAAGTGTTCCACTGTCTTAAACACGCTTAAATGGCCAATTTGATAGAGGTTGACACCAAATTTCTATTCTATTGCCAAGCCTCATATTTCTGCATGTTATTTGACATGGAATGCATAGGCCTAAGAAGCCATTTCATCCTATTTGAAAGAGACCTATGAATCACATTTTTCTATATATCTCTTCATAATTACATGGATTTAACTTCTTCTCACAGTGTATTTCATGATGCTGGCAAGACCTTGTTTGGAAGGAGAATAATAAATGAAATGCTAAAAATACTTCTAACATTGAAATGGTGGACACAATTGTAAGGTCATCCATATTTTAAAGGTATGAATCCAAATCTTTTTCCATAAAACAAAGTTTTTAAAAAAAGGCATATAAATACAAATAAAATTTAATAAAATTTTCAAAAAGTTTGAAATGCAATTTTTTTTTTTCAAAAAAAATAAAATAAACTAAAACCTAATCTGAAATAAATTTTTTTTCAATTCTTTTTAAAGCCTCTGATTGTAAAGTCAGCTCAAATCTTAATCAAAATAAATGTTATGTGTATTTTTTCATTTTCACCTCTCCTCCAATAATAGTATGATAAGTAAATGTTAATATTTCAAATGAGTTTTTTATACTTAATGTTTTTATGATTTTATATATAGGTCATTCTTTTTACAGACGAGATTCAATATTACTGAATTCAAACTTCAATTGGAAGATTTTTTTTTTAATATTTTATGAATTTTATGGTAATAAATGTTTTTTGTTTTTTTTTTTCAAAGAAAAAAGAGCAAGAGATATGAATTTGAGAAAATACAGAGTTTTGATTAAAAGTCAAAAAGAAATATTTCAATTGACAAAATCATTTCTAAAGAGATGATTGTGATTTCTTTTGATAGTAAACTTTCATTAAGAAGTCCATTCATGCATTTTAAAGACGAATTTAAGTTGATATTTTGAAAACTCATGGTATGAAGCAAAATGGGTGACATTAAATGACATCATTGGCGATATACAATTATGATCTCTAATTAATCTACTTAAGAGTCTAAATGTCACTTATATTATAGCTTTGATAAGTCAGTAACTATTGGTCTATAGTACAACAATCTAATACATAACAAATTTGGTTAGCAATCCTTAGAGCCAGTACATTAATTCCTTCAAAATGAAGATTGCATGAAGCATCATATTTATATATATGTATTATAACGATCATAGCAAAATAAATACTGCAAGACGACATGTTCACATTTTCAAAACAAAAACTATGTGCGGCGGTTGAAGACTTGTCCGAAACTGCAATTCAGTTTTTCAAACTTTGAATTGTTATACCTATCAAGACGATGAATGAAATGCAGGTCGTTCCAAAATATAGGGTACGAAGCAACTTTTCTTTCTTCTCAAGAATTTCGCACATCATAAGGTTTTTATCGTGAATGCTAAAAGTCCCTAAAGAAGAGCTTTTGATTTTGAAAAATTGGTATGAAAACGTGTCACAGAATTTCCAGAATTTGAATAATAACGAAGATTTAATTTCCGCAAGTTCATTTATATGGGTTCCAGGATTAACAGGTCTGGCATGGCCGATGGAGCGCAGGTCCAACGAGTAACCGCTAGGTGAACTTGGCTCATCGTCTAAAGGATTTGGTAGTAGCAGCAAGGTAACAAAAGATTCACATATTGCTGAGCCATCTAAGCGCCTGATTGGGAGTAAATTCATAAAAGCTAGCCCAATAGATATTGATAGGATAAAGCTAAAACACAATTAAGCAACTCAGTAAAGGCTTTGATACAGCATTAAAGTCATAGTATTTTACAAACCCAAAGAATTCGTGAATTAATATAATAAGATCGGTCCTAAATAATTCATAACGAGGCTTCAGATGACTTATGCGGACTGAAAAGCAGATCAATATCGTAAGCCATTCCCATTAAAGACAAAACTTAAGCATAAGCAAGCTAGTATATGAACTTGCCTTCTTTCCATAGTGAGTACTTTGGTCCATTGTAGAAGACTGTTCCTAACTTACCCGATCGATCAGCAAGAACATACAGCCTCACTAAATCTTCCCTACTGTCAAGTTGAATGCAGGTGTTCTCCACCGTGCAATCCAGAGTTGATGTGCAGCGTTGACTTTGCATGAGACTCGTTATGTCTGCTGCGCTGAGACATCCTTTCTGATTCACTCTGTCTATTTTCAATGTATGAAAACAAAGATGACTTTTTGGCGTCTCTTGATAAATAGATCGTTCAGTAACCGATACTTCACAACATGTCAGAGGGTTTTCTATAAAAAAAAAGTTAAAAATTAGTATGCTTTGCACCTAAACGACCAAATACAGGGTATCATTCATAAAAAAAATCTTGATTATATCTGATATATGTATATAACATTTTAAAATATCAAGAGAAATCAGAGAAATCAATAGTCAAAGAAAGCTTGGTTAACTTTGAAAGCGATGATTATCAATGCACCAGCCTCTTGCCCGCGTTTTTGAGAAGTTTTCGAAAGAATCAGGGGCCTGGAGCAAATATTCACTCCATTTCTCAGACGAAAGGTGGGCATCATTACCCTCAGCTCTCAACGCGCTTTTATCCGCCAGGATATAGTCGTCAATTTGCACAATAATATCTCGGCAACTGACCAGCGGAGCAAGAGGTGATGTCTATAGAATAGTAGAGGGTCAGTTCCTAAAAGACGTTTGAAGTGCGGGAAACTTCAGATTATTTGAGCTATTTAAAACATTAATCTTGCCTGATCAATCTGAGCAACCATTACACCAGAGGAACTGATATTCGCCCAAAATACATGACCTATTGTTCTGTTAAAAAAGTTCCCCCCATCACTCCAAATTAGCCAGCTTAGAAAGGCCAAAACCAGGTTATGCCTATTCAAATGATAAATGAAAGAGGCATGGTTTGATCAGTCATGCGAGGAGAGTGTTATTGTATTGAGCAAAGCACACCAGACACCAGCTGTAGCTACACGGACTTTCTTGAGCTCGATCACTTTCTTTTTCGTCCATGAAAAACTGTGACTTTGGGAATCGGTGATATTTACGTAACAAACAGGGATACATGGAAACAGGATGTAAAATCCGACCGATTGGATTTCAAAGGCGTTTCTAATCCGTAAAATGGAATTTTGTTAACAAATTGTATTATATCCCATAGATGAAATTGAGCAAAAGTAATCAACGAAACCAACAAAGTAGCGACCAAGGCATGTCCGAATTCATGGATAGCTTGGCAGATTATTAAGGCGCTCAAGTAAATCGGAAGATAGCTCAGAGGGATAGTGAATCCAGGAATCTAAATCAATCGAGTGTCAGGTCAGACTTTGAATTTTGTCTATATTTGCCAGCGGCGCTCTCATCACAACACGAAGACTGATCGCCTGCTGGTTTGATCAACCGGCCCTCTAAAGCACGAATGAAAGAAAAACTTGCCGCCAGTTGCAAAAACATATGATCAACCCCAGAAATGGGGATCTGGGTATCCTGCGACGATGGTCTTTGCGGGGGAATTTGAAATGAAGATTTCAAGTCCCTGCTTTCTGGTATAGAAATCGCAGCCCGCTTAAGGAGACTCCTAGACGCGTTGAAAAGGGTCTGACGAAAGCTGGGAGGCTTTTCAAAAGCATGAGGCTGCTGGTTGGGATGGATGGGCTCAAAATACCAGAGCTCCGACAAGATACAAATCAATAAATAGAACAGAAGAAGCAAGGCAACGATAACGCCAAATACGCATGCCACAGCGCCCACGTCATACATGGCGTTTAGGACCGAACGCTTGGTAAGGCCAAAGGATTTGTTTTTAGGCCGAGAACGTTCAAAAAGCTCTGGATGATCCCAGTCAGTGTCATCGAAGGACTTTGGATTTTTGCCAGACGAAAGATTATATGAGCTGGGAAAAACTCCCAGACTGGCAAGCAGCCGAAGAGGGAGGTCGTTCAAGGCAGGACTGTCTACTTGAATCCATCCCAAACCCAAGACCAAGGACGTCTGCCTGGACGAGGGCCTCTCCTTGAACACTCTCCTTGAAGGCTTCAAGCAAGCTCTGATTGACACGGCCATCCAGAATGCCACGACGAGCCATAATGACAACATTCTGAAAAGCAAACGACGATAAGTGAGACGACGGAGCTAGCAAGATGGACGAAAAGAATGATGGGAGGAGCGATGGTTGTGGTTGGTTATCGTTCCAAGGACACCACTTCATCGCCACCTGGCTGCAGCTGGCTGCTCCACCAAGCTGAGCTCGAAACTGGCGCCAAAAGTATCCGCCGGCCTCGGCCGATGTGCTGCGCCCTGGCCGACACTTACTAGCGAGTGTGAGTAGCCTGGCAACCAAATGTTTAGCCCATCCCATCTGCATTCTGATCACCTTAGCAGCAAGAAATGCCAATCTTGAATCATTCCTACGCTTTTTAATAAATAGTACAAGTATCAGACTCATCATTCATTGAAATTCAATCAGGTGGGACAAAAAGGGTAGTGGTAGCAAAGATAAGAAAAGGGGGAAATACTTGAAACAAAAAGTAAATTAGACTCAAGGCATCAAATCTTTCCTAAGAAAATTGGGAAAAATCATTAATCCAGAAAACTCAACGCAGTAATTTTGGAATCTTATAAAATTTTGAAAAAAACTCATTAGAGTCCAATTCTTGAAGATTTTAATCTTTCCTTGATGCTTTTACTATATTAAGCATAATAAAAGATGATTATTATGGGATTTTGAAAACTCAGGAGAATCATAAACTTTTGAAAATATCAGATTCTACAGGAATTTACATAGTAAAGGAAATTACTCTATGAGCTATTAGAGCAATTAAAATGGAAAAAGGGACTCGAAAGCAATTTTACAAAAATTCATTCTTGAAAGAAAACTTCCTGATAGGTATGTGAAATAAGTTATTCTGGCAAAGGAGGTTTTTTCAATACTTAGAAAGCTTCTCAATTCTCATTTTTTTCATGACCAAAAATATAATTAACTTAAAGGAAATCCCAAATTGGTGATAATTTTCAATAAAATAAACCAAGTAAAAATTTCAATAAAAACAAAACAAAATAAAATAAAGATAAATGCTTTCTAGAAGCAAGAGATTTTGATTTTTTTTATGAATTTAGTTAATTATTTCTAGGTTCTATATATTCCAGAACCATTAGACTGAATAGATCAATATCAAAATTTTTGAATTTCAGCAAAAATTTAATAGACCAATCATAGATCATGAATACTTTTACAATCCTAAATAGTTCTCAAAATCTGTAGTGCACATCCTCTTTTGCTAATTGTTTTTCTATAATGAAATTGCATGAAGAATATTTTTAGGAATCAAGAAAATTAATTAAAATATATGGGAAAATGGATAGATTTTAACTTGGATTATTATTAAAAACATTATTTTTCTCCTTTGAATGGAGCTTAAAGAATCAATGAACATAGATTCTATTTATTCTGTAAACAATATTTAGAACAAGATTTATATTATGAGCTTTAGTTTAAATTTTTTTTTTCAAAACATGTAGAAGGTAAATCTAATTAATAAATAAAGAAGGCATGTTGTAATAACTGATTCAGTGAGAATTTTTTTCCTTTGCAATAAGAGGAAGGCGCTCAAATATTTGAGATATATTCAACTATTAGGTTGAATAAAGCTTACAAGATGATAATAACTATAAATAAATAGATATATAAGTAATTCCCAAGAATAAAAGTGCAATTAAATGTACTAAATAATTTATTCACAATATTGAGTTGGTAGCAAAATTGATTAAATTCCATTTCCAAATTAATACTCTTGATATTTGAGATGATATTTTCCTAATTTTAATCAGAATCAAAACCAAAATTATTTTTTTAATACTTTTATCATCTTATACTAGAGTATCTTTTATGGCATAAATAAAAATTCAATTATGAATAATATAAAAAATTACTCTTTAAAATAGTAAAAAATCTATACTAATTTTCAAAAGAAAAATATAATTAATTTTAGAGATATTAATTGAAAGCAAATATCTAAGCTATTCTGAGTACTAAAGTTTACATGAAATATAAAATAATCCTTTAATTGTTTGTTTTCAAAAATATATTAATTAGAGAATATTGTCACATACAAGATATTTTGCAAATTTGTGAAAGTAATTTTGATTTATTTGAAATTATTTTCTTAATTAATTCATATTATCATTGAGAACAATAATTATGATATGAAATTTATGATAATAATTTCAAATTTCCATAATTCTTTTCCTCCATATTTGCTTCTAATGATCAGATTTCTGGTTTGATAAGATTTTAGAATCATTGACCTTTTTATTATTATTATGTAAATAACCTTAAATAGATGAAATCTCCTTATGCCACTGTTGGATTGGTGATTAAATCCATTAATATTGTCTAAAATTTGAGGCTGCATTTTTACTTGTAAACATTTGGAGTATAAATTCATTTAAATACTTCTTATGATACACTTTTGACACCAATATGGGGCTGAATTACTATCAATTAAGAGTTTAGAAACTAATACATTAGTATTAATAACAGTCAACAATTATCCCTGTATAGATAGTCAAAAAATTTAAAAATACACTTTTTCTTCCTTGTTCTTTAAAATGTTAAAATCTTTCCCACTATATGTAGCTCTACAGGTTCAGTTTCACTTCAAGAGTCTTTGGAAGGTGAATAACTGATACTTTAATAAGATTTGTACTCTTGATATCTTGGCTTTTACTAGTAATAAGTGGAATAGACTCTATTATTTTCCTTGGGACAGTCATTTCAATTATAATATTGTGAGCCACAATTGTGAAAATAATCTCTTTTTTTCTCCACCAATCTCATCTTTTGGATTTTATATTATATATTTTATATGATTCTGATTTTCCTTGGATTTATAAATGTTTTATCTCCAAATGGAAGTCCTTTTCCTTAAATCTCTTAAGGTTTTTGAGATTTAATCAAATTTGAAATCTTTTGTCAAAATGTATTTCAATTAATGTAAGATTAGTCTATGAAACTCTTGATAACATTACTATCACTGTTCTTATGAAATATAATAAATAAATCTATTATACCCAAAATTGAATAATGAGTTACTTAATTATCTCCTTTAATTTTTTTACACTATTAGTTATTATAACAGTAATCAGCAATTGTCTACTAGAATCAATTACAACAAGTATTAATAATCAAACTTCCTATTAAAATATAATGAAATTATTTTAATTTATAATAATCTTTTTCAAGAATAACTATGAATATGATTCTTGAAAAAAACTATTACTAGAGAAAAAAATTAAGAATCAAGTGAAAACACTCACTAATACTCCAATGATACCTTGAAAAGAATTGTTAGAGTAATTTGACTGATTAATTGTGGATTTAAAAGATCAAAACTGATTTTTGAAAATGATACAACAATATTATAGTTAAAAACTATTGGAAGTATTATATTTCTATTATTTAACTCCTTTCTTATTGATTTGGAAATATTTAAAACACTTAGGGAAAGAATCAACAAATACTTACTTGTTGGTACTAAAGATATGATTGAATAATAAGATGATTTGGAAAAAACAGCCAGAGGCCTCTCTTCAGTAAAAAACAGCTCACAAAGGATTTCAATGGAGCAAACTGAAAATTAAATTAGTGAGAAAATATGAATTTTATTTGTATAATTAGTTACATCCCTTGTTGTCACATAAGATTATCATAATTACTTAATTAAGTCATTTTATGTGATTACCAACCCATCTATGTTTAAGAAATAAAGAAGTAAAAACTATCACTATCCCCTTATCCCAAAATAATATTTCATTTCTAAAAGTTATCAATGTTATTGGGAATTTCATCACATACTGTATTTTATGTGAATTTTGGAAGATTCATTGTTTCATGTAGAATTATCAAAAATGGACTGTAGGTAAAACTTTTAATTTCAATTATGAGGTGATAATTTTTTGGTTTTTTTATATTTATTATCTCTTTTTCCATTGGTTCTGAAAGTTTCAGAAATATCAATTAATAATTGTATTTTTAATGCATTTTTGAGGTTTTTACCTTATTTCTATGTAGAATTTTGAATAGCACAATAATAGCTGGTTGCTATGAGGTAAATGAATTGATAATAGTCTAAAAGGGCCTTAATTACTCTTTTATGGTTTATACATGGAAAATAAAAATAATAAACATGGTTTCAGGAGTCAGAGTTGCTAATTACCTCCTTGTCATGTCAAAATAGCAGCTTATTTGGTATTTTCTTATGATTTAGTAGGACTTTAACTTGGTAAAAAACTTCCTAAAAGGTATTGGTATACTAATTGGGCCATTCTCAGATGTTTATCCAATCTTTAGAGTTATCAATTCCTCAGAGACCTCAGAAGCTAGGTACTCTGGCTCTCTTTGATGTCTTTTTCCCCCTAAGCTATTTTCACATCAAAAATAGTAATTCAGGATTAAAAAATGATATCCATCATGGGTGTATCATAACTGTATTTATAAATAAATTTATATCAAGTTCCAAAAAAATGCATAACACTATTCTTAGTGTATATTTAACATTAAATTTCTTACATTCCCATTATTTTGGCATGGAATTGAGAAAACACAATTTTTCACAATTCTTTTATATGGTATTGATGATGTGGTTTTCAATAATTTTAAATATTACCACCTCGTAGAGTTAATTTAATCTTATTTACTCTATGGAGCTACCCTAGGTGAGCTTTTGTGTAAAATCCAAATATTTCCTTAGATCCATGGATTTACTTACTCACACAATTATTTTTCCAGTTTTCTAGAATAAAAAATGATAAATTTTGAATATATGCATGACTTATGGGTTATGCATATTTCATAATTTGTTTTAATATTTATTGTGGCCTATTTGGGTATGTAAAGTATACCTCAAGGCTCACATTCCCTCCCACCAAAAAGGGAAATTGTACTACAATTTTTTTAATGATATTAAGAAGAATAAGGCCCCAAAGGGGGTTAATTTCCACTTTCCAACCTCTGTATACTACTCAGATCAACTAATTAAAGCACATTTATAGGCATATTCAGGCCTGTGGCTTTCTTTCATCCCTAAATCTTCTTAAAGCTTTATCTGAGTCAGCTATTTCTGATTCTGCAAGAAATTTATCTCCATCTACTGTATTTCTATATATCACAAGATATTATCTTTGATTTTTACCCCTAGGGCACCTTTCTTTAAATATTTTCGTTAAATTTCTGCCTTCATTCTGTTCCAATTGAGGCACAGCAAAAGTAGTTGGGTTCTTCAAAGGAAAAAAATCCTTCATCAAGCTGACTGGGAAGATGGGGTGTTTATCTTCAACTTGACCACTCAATTAAACTTGAACTTCATTGGTTCCATTTAAGGAAACAATAACAGAGGGTCCTACATAAGAATATTTGAGTTTCTTTGGGCCTTTGATATTATTAAAATTCCAGGCTAAAAATGGAACTAAGTCCCATACTTTGAATTCTGGTGCTTTATGTATCTTGTCCCACTTCCGTTTTTAATATTAAAAAGCATCCTTCATGCTTTATTTTTCATAATGTTTTACTTTATCAAACATAATATTGATTCTAGCATATGTAGGATTAATATCAATAAAGTCTTTCCTCAGTGTGTCTGCTGGGAATCTTGGATTCTATACTTTTTCTAACATAGTAGGAGTTTGACCTGTGGAAGAATGAACATATGTCTTATATGCCAGCTCTAATGAAGGTATCAAAGTGCACCAGTCATGGGTAAAGACATATGATTATTTGAATTCCAAACCATATGAACAGAATATCCTTATCATATCATCTAAAGTTTGAATCATTATTGATTCCAGCCTATCAGTTTGAGTATGGTATGCTCCCCAAACAATCTATGAATATTGGTCCAAAATTCAGATGTGAACTTAGGGTCTATGTCACTTATGAGATTCTTAAATAACCCTGTATGAGAAATAACCTTATTCCATAGAAGAAGAGCTGTATCTATAGCAGTGTCATGTTTATGACATCATAAGAATATGGGGGCTTTGATATATATGTCTACAATGAATAAGAAAGCATTATAGATTTTGTCACCACTTTCAGGAAGTTCTGTGACCCAATCCATGTTAACAACTTCCCAAGGAGATTTTGGTTCTTTAATATGGATCATAAGTCCAAATTTCTTTCCTGTGCTCCTTTTAGCCTTTTGGAATCTATCACAAGTATGGAAATACTCAATGTTTTTTTTCTTGAAGATGGCCACCATGCACAGTTCCTGACTTTCTCAATTTTTCTGTCCTCTTATAAGTGTCCAGAATAGATGATATCATGAAATTCATGAAGAACGATGTTGAAAATCAATCTACTTAAAAACCCCATTGAATAAGAATATTTATTTCTGTGGTAGACATTGAGTTAATCAGCTAAAGATGTGTCAAAGAATTCAGCCCAAATATAGGTTATTTTAATTCCTTCAATTGGGATCTGTGTTTCTTCTTCTAAAGGTACATAAGCTGGGCTATCAGGGGTATTGGCTAATTCCCACCTGCTAAGTCAATCAGCGTTTTTATTTATATTTCCTCCCTTATAAGCTATAGTCATATTTCCTCTATATTCTTTAATGACTATTTACCATCTCAACATGTTCTTGTTAGGTGTTCTCATGTTAAGGAATTACTTTACTGCATTACAGTCATTTATTACTTCAAAACCACTTGCATCAAGATAATAGTGTAATTTCTCAAGGGCCCATACAAAATGTAAGCATTCAATTTGTCTTGCACCATATCTGGCTTCTTTTGTTTTTATTTTTCTTGAAATATAGCAAGCTGGTCTTTCTTTTTGTTTTTCATCAATTATTTGGACTTGATGTAGGGCAGTCCCTAGTCCATCTCCAAATTAATCAATGTACAAATTGAAAGGTATATTCCAGTCAGGCATGAGAAGTAAAGGTGCTTCTGTGAGGCCTTTCTTTATCTTCTCATATTATTTAATTATTTCTTGGGTCCTCTCAAATAATGTCTATAGAGTTACTTTTCTATAATTTCAAAATCTTTCAGATGCTTCCTATATTAACTGGAAAGTTCAAGAAAAGACATCATTTATTTTTTATTCTAGGGTATAGGCTTATACCCAAGCTTAATTCTGAAACTACATGTCCTAATGCCTTAAGTTATTCAAAAACAAAGTTTCATTTATCAAGTGAAATATTCATATTCACTTCTGAATCTTTGTCAAGTATTCTTTAAAGCCTTTCAAGGTGCAAAGACCACAATTCTGAACATATAATTGTGTAATCAATATAAATAAGCAGCCATACTTCATAAAATTCTGTAGGGAAGATGGTATTAATCACTCTTTGATAATAAGATGGAGCATTTTTATACCCAAAGGGAACTTTCAGATACTCATAAATACCACAGTGAGTGATAGTTCCAAGTAATTTCTTGGACTTAGGAATCAAGAAATTTTAATTAAAGGCCTTCAATTGATCCATTGAAGTTATGTCCTTGGATTTAGATAATTTGGAAAATGTTTCTTGGATACCTATATGGAACTTTGTAGGTATTCAATGCTCAAAAATCTTCAATCATCCTTGATTCATAATTATACAAAGAAGTAATTACAGGAGTTTTAACTTAAACTTCTTAATTATGGCCTACTCTTCTTAGTAAATCAAGTTTAATCAACTATTGGATATGCTTTTCCAAGTCTTCTCTAGCTCTGGGGATTTCCGGGTAATGTTGTCTTCTAAGTACTGGAGGGTATGGTCTGTCAATATTAAGAGTAATATCAACTTCATGCCCTCTAATAGTTCCTAATGGTTCATTATCTGAAGCAAAAGCATTATATGTTTATAACAAATCAATAAGCTCTTGTTTCATTTTGAATGATAATTTTGTATCAATTTGTGCCTCACTAAGTTGATTCAACACAAAATCTTCTTTATTTATATCTTTATTTGAAGATACTACTGATATTTGTTTTGGCATATTATAAAAAGAAATTTTTTTGTTTTTTGTTTTCTCCAATAGTAAAATATCTTTCTATATGGCTACTTATGTCCATACCATAAATATTGAAGTAGTCATTTCCAAGAATGATATGTTGAGAAGTACAATTTTCAATTACTACTATCTCAGTTTTCATTCTCACACTTCCTACAGGGTGGGTAAATATCATTTTAGTGTCTAATATGCCAAAATGATACATATTATTAATAGCACTACTGAATTGCACACCTTCTATTGGTAATAGGTGGGGTTTCCATTGGGGAAGTATGACTTGGAGGTAGTTTTTTCCTACACAAGTGCAAAATGCTGCTGTGACCAAATTGAATTTAGCTTCAAACTCATTGATTAATACTTATGTCATACAAGATTTTTCATCAGTGTTATCTTTGCATCTATCCAGTTTAGTCTTACACATTCTGGCCTCCTTTATATTGATAAGTTTGTGGCAAGTGAGTATGGACTTCAGTTAATTCAAAGAATTTGTTGATTCTCTCAGTAGGAAAGTCCTATCATGGTGTGTAATCAGATATTTCAGAATCTTGGTGAGATTTTTCTTTCTCTTAATTACATCAAGCCTCTTCAATTACTTGGAATTAATTCATTTTAGTATTCTTGGTACAAGTTTTGGCTAAATGTGGGGTTTTTAACCTTTCAAATACTACCAAATATCCAAAAAGGTCACAAAAAAACTTTACAAAACTTATTCTTATGATAATAATTGAGATTACAATCTTAAAATAGGTAAAAATGCCATAAAAAAGAATAAATTCTTTATTATCTCAGAAACCAATGAATTAAAATACAAAATAAATTACACCATTGGATTCCCATAAAACACTACATATATTACTCCTTTATGTCACATTTTCAAACCAAATACTTACTGAGATAGCCTGAATATATGCACTTTTATGATCAGTTCATATATTCATGATTTTTAGCTCATAGACTTTGAATTAAAGATGATAAATATTCAATTTAGAAATATAGTTAACACTGAATAACAGTAATAATAGCTATATAACCTTTATTTGGAAAGCTATAAACAAGGTTAAAACTTATAAGAGGATATTGGGAAAAATAGCAATAGCTCTTGAGAAATTTAAATGAAAAGTGGAAAAAACTTAAAAAAGTATATATTCCAATTTTAATATTTAATGAATTAAGAATGATGCAATTTACATTATGATATTCAAGGTAAAACCCTATTAAATCATGTTTTAAAGTCCAAAATAGTAAATTTTGACAGAAAAGATGAGCTACAAGAAAAATAATTAAAAATGGAGTTTTTATGATGTAATGAAATACTATTGAAAGCTTGGTAAGGAAATTATATTCTATCATAATTCCTTCTCTGAATTTATGTAGCATAAGAAAGTTAAAAAAAATTAATGATCCAAGTTAAGGCTCAAAAATTATCATTTATAATCAATAACTCTACTCTTATTTTGAGTTTAAAAGTTGAATAGTATATAAAACTGGTGGATATTAGTCTTTAATGCTTAAAATACTATAATCCATGAAGTTAAATCATTTTACATGCTTATGATGTCAGAAAATTAAATTTATAGTGATAACTCTAAAAAATGGTTTAATAATGAGATCAAAAGCCTTACCAATGATGTAATCATCACCAAATCTTGAAATCCCAATCAATTAAAGTGGATAACATAGGTGTACCTCTACTAGAGGGTATCTTATTACTAGAAAGAAGGATGTTTACTGTAAAAGGATCCCTTCTTCCTATATTTCCCCCTCAGATGCAACAAAAACAATAAATAAAAGGTAAATTTCTTTTTTCTTGAATATAAATCTCTTCTATTATTAAAAACCAAAGTTTTATCTTATATTAATCACTATTTTATATTTGGTTACATAAATTTTTTATTTTCATTTGTTGAATTTTCTTAAAATCTCTAAATCCACATAGAAATAGTCAAATTTGTAATTATCACTATTTTTTCTTTTACATACCATTTTAATAAGTTGTATTTACATTATTATGCATAAAGTTATTCAAAATTATTATTCTAAGTGTTAAAAGTAGGTTGTTTCTCTCAGTATAATATTTCTCTCTATCATTATTTATGATATTTCAATTATCAATATAATATTATTTATCTTAATATCCAACCTTAATATTGGTACTATTATTGTTATAAATTGTTATTTTTTAATAAATAAATTTTTTTCACACATTTATTAATTTATCTTATATTAATATATTTGTGTTATTAATTCTCAATTATATAATCATTTTTATGACTTAATTAGAATAACTTATTATTACTATGATCATCTTAAACTTTATTACTCATTAAAACTAGGACATTAATAGTACAATAAGCAAGATATTAGCAATTTTTACTTGTTTTTTCACAGTCAAACCTTACATTTGGGGGCCTGGATGTGATATTTACTCAAAAGACCTTATAAAAAGATTCAAATCAGGTGTATCCAATAATAAACTATAATCATAATCATAAAATAATATAATAATTTTATATTTATTGATGAATTTGGAAAGCAATTGTACAGTCTTACATGTGGTTTCTCACAGCCTTAGACTTGGCAGAACTTTGTTTGTGTGACTCTAGTGAATCAAAAAATAAATTTATATTTTAATTTAATTTTAAAGAATCATATCAACTCTTTATTTTATTCTTTTTTTCTAATCACTTCCCTTATAAAAAGACATAAACACAATTTTTATGTGGAAATTTCCATATCTTTGATAAAAATACACTTTTTATAAAAAGGATTATGTTTATTTGTCTTTTTTAGTGTTCAAAGATAACCCAAAGAAGGACAATTGAGCCACTGTTGAAAGATTGGTAGAAGAAACTTACCAAATTTCTCCAACACCAGTTGTTACTAAGGAAATAAAAGCTAAGAAATTAGTTTTTCCAGGACTCTGAAGGTGAGCACCTTTCTTTAAATTCCACAAAATGATGAATCTTTGTAAAATATTTTCTTTTTATCCTTTTATTCCAATTATTACTACTAGAAGAGGTTCCCAACACTCCATCCAACCAGATAGAGGTGGACATAGAGGTAGAAATGATCCCACAAAAGGGAAAATAAAGGACAAAATCCCCTGTGGAACAGAATCCACAAAAGGAAGTTCCATATCCCAAAGGCAAGTCACAGAAATTCCCATCATATCTGAACCATAATTAGAACAAAGTCTGAGCAATTCCAACAGAAACCAATCACATTAATAGAGCTCAGATAGACATCTACACAAGCCAGTACAAACAGTATTACACAGTGTAAAGAGAAAAAGATTAGGAAATGCTGCCAAAAATCCACCAAGGAGTAATTAACTCCTGACACATCCTCAAAAAGCTCCTCAGAGGAGGAAATAGTGAAATACTCCAATGTATGTAAACCACTATCATCCAAGCCTCAAATCAAAAGATAAAGGATTGGCACAACAAAAAAAGGGAGGAAAGCAAGGAAGAAGCCCCAGTATCTTCTAAAAGAAAGCCACAGACCAGCCAATCTCCCCAAGAGGGGAATAAGAACAAGAAAAGTAACTGGAGGAAACCATATTTCAAAAGTTACAGGATCCCAAGAATCCAAAAAGATGCCATGGACAATGTCTTCAACATGGCCACAAGCTCAATGGAATTCAAGGAAAAAGAAGAGAAAACAATTAAACAACCATATTTCCCAAATAAATAACTTTTTCTCCTGATGCTGTAAGTACTTTAACATAAATGAAAATAATTATATTACCTTTAAGAGGCATTAAAGAAATTTTATCATCACTAAAAGAAATAAACAATATTATATTATATTTAACTCAAATATTTGTAAAAATAAGAAAGAAATAGAAAATATTAAATTCATGTTTGAAAATAATAAACCAAAAGCTTTAATTGAAAATACTTAAAAATTAATACAAGGACAACAGGAATTGTATAAGTACATGAAATATATCAAAGAAAAAACTTTGACAATCAATTATGACAAAAGTGTTGACCACTTGACAGAAAAATAAACAAATTATCCATTTCTTTTGAAAGATTTGAAGAAAAGACTTCATCACACCAAAAAATACTTTCAGAACATGTAGAAAAAAGTGATCAAGCAAGAATTAATCTTAAAGATGATATTCAAAGCTAAATCAGAGCTATTACTGAGAAAATGGATTAAATAAATGAGGCCAATTTAAATATTCCAAAGTTATCAACCCCATTTCTTCATATAAGAGCTCCTGTTAATACAAAAGAGGAACTAACAAATCCCTTCATAACAGACTTAAACCATGAAGACAATAAACAAGTTTTGATGAAAGAAACCCCTTAACTTAAGGAATTTACAATAATCACAGGTGAAGGAGAATATGACAACATGTCATTTATTAAAAAAATTTCAATGTTAAAAGAAGATAATTCCATTACAGATGGATTAATAGCTGAAATATTGCATTCTTTCTTTGAAAAATCTGCAAAAAGATGGTATTATGGAATATGACAAGGGAATGGTAAAGATACCTGGTCCTGGTGGAAAAATGTAATAATCACCAAGTGTGAAAATGATTCCTGGAGGTATAGAATAGAAAATCCATTTGAAAATTCATTCTTT
Source organism: Austropuccinia psidii (assembly GCA_023105745.1). Taxonomy (NCBI): domain Eukaryota; kingdom Fungi; phylum Basidiomycota; class Pucciniomycetes; order Pucciniales; family Sphaerophragmiaceae; genus Austropuccinia; species Austropuccinia psidii. The sequence goes on from JALGQZ010000003.1 coordinate 6,682,475, forward strand.
GACCCAGAGAAAGACAAAATTTTAACTTGTTTCTTCAAACAAGTTGAAGGACTAAATTCATTATAACCATCAATGTCACAAAAGATGGTGCATGTGAAAATACTCAAAACGTGTAGAGGAGAATTGGAACATTCACTGATTTGAGCCTCAAAGGTATTTTTATATACCCAAAAGACCACAAATTCAAAAATTGTGTTATAATTATAAATAAATCAATTTATTTATATTATACAAACAAAAATTGAAATATGAATATAAAATATATATAAAAATTCAAAAAACTTTATTATAATATAAAATTAGAATTAAATTGAAATTTCAAATTGTGAAAACACACTTTCACTTGAAAAAATTAAGTAAAAATAAATTTTCAAAAAAAATATTAAAATTGGAATATTTTTGGAAAAAAGTTAAATAAAAATCATTCTAACTTTATACCCAATGAATAAACTTATCAAAATTTATTCACCATTTAATTCCTCATAAAAAATAAGGTTGGATAAGGCCTGGGTGAAAATTCTGTAACTAAACTCTAAATAAGCTTCAATTAAGCTCTTAGTATTTTATGTATAAAAATTTAAAATCCTCAAAACCTTAATTTTATTCAAAACCCATGTGGTGTTAACCATTTATTTTTGTGTTGAAATTGAGGCTTGGTGTGTAGCTTAGAAGCTATGAGGAGCTGAAGTATTTTCAATTGAAATGTCAGAATGTGGGTGTGTATTAGATAAGTGAACTTTTATTTACATATGAGGTATCAATTATTAAATATGTGTACTGTAAAAACTCAATTGAATTACATATGTAAAATACAAGTATAATGAATGATGAGGAATTAAAGAAAAAATAAATTGGAAAGATTAATTCTGGGGGGGGAAAGAAATCTTTCATCCAAGGGTGCCAGACTCCCCTAAGTTCCTTTTTGACAGGAATGGGATGTCAAAATTCAGGCAAAAGTTCATCACTTTTGGCCTGGAATCAAGTCACAGGGTCTGTGACTCAATTGTTGATGAGGTTTCAATACCAACCAGGGCAGTTTTAACTGTTGCCAAGAGTGTAAAACTAACCTTAAATTAAAACAATCTTGGTAAAAATAGCTTCAAATGGTTTTTACGTCTCTTATACACATTCTGAAGTTTTTTGAAGGCTTGAAACCAGGTATTACTATAGCAATGGCTGATTTAAGGGTCCAAAATGGCCAAAACCACCCCTTTTTTTGTCCAAAACAGGGTTCAATGATGCCATAATTGGCTTTTATGTTGTCAGAGTGTTTCTTATGACTTAAAAGAGTAAATTTTACTTTTGGAGTAAGAAAATTGGTAGCTATAAAATAATGTCTTCTTTTCCCCACTTTTGTCTTCATGTTAGAATCTTTTCCTTTCATAATTAGTTTTAAAACTGTTAAACAGATCAATAGAGGATTCCAACCACCACTTTTATGACATTTTCAACCTTTTAAAAACTTGAAAAAATAATTATAATCATTTTTTGTAACTCTTATAATAATTTTTACACTTGAACCACCCCATAAGTGAATTGAAGCATCTTTCATCACTGTTAACTTTGTCACTTTGTTACCAAATTCACTCTGGTTACTTTTGGGAATTTTTTCTCTTCAATTATCTTTTTAGAGAATTTTTTCTTATATTAATTTCCTGCAGCTCTTTGATCAATTAATTTCAATTGAAATTGCTCTTGAAGAAATTTCTTTTGTAGCCATAAATATCTCTTGTAGAGTATCTTTGGATAAATTTTTATTGTTGGTAAAACAAATAAATCTTCAGAATATTATTTCTTTATACTAACAAAGTAAAAGAAAATTCATTTGGAGTGCTTTCTCTTAAAACTCACAAAATTGATGTCTTTTGATTAAATTTTACCTATACAAATTTTGAGGACAGGAAAAGTACTTTATTTTTGATCAAAGTTTCATATCCACACCTTACAGCTGAGGAGCAGATGCATAGAACCATGTTCCACTGAATAATACATCATTTCACTAGAAGACATTGTGACAAGAACCAAAATCAGCAGACCATGGAACAAATTGGACATAAAAAGACCAAATAAACAATTTATTAAGAAAGAGAAAGCAAAAGAGCCTTTCAAAACCAATAAAATTAATGAGAAAAGGAAAATACATAAACTTGGTGGTATTGGGCACTTAGCTTATAATTGTATCAAAAAAGGAAAAAATTAATGAAATTGTGGAAACAGAATACCACAATTATAAAGAGGAATATTTTGATTCTGAAAAGGATATTGAAGAATCAGAAACATCTTAAAGCTATGAAATCACCACACATAATTCTTAAATTAATAATATTTATGTAATATACGAAGTACTAGATGTAAACTCAAATTTTCCACAAGTTGGAACATCTGATACATGCCTTACAAACATACAGGATTTCAAATTTCATAGAACCAAACCTGAAAAAGTAATGGGCTATACTTCTGGAAAATTAATTTTAAGTATTATTATGTTAAACAATCAAGAGGAAAGAGTAAATCTAGACACAGGAGTGTACTTCACATGTTCTGGAAAAGATTATCTACAAACATGTGTACCAGATTTGTAAAATCAACTTATACCAATACAAGAATTAAAGCTTAGTAGTGCAAGTGAAAGCAGGAAACCCCTTGTAATCATTGACTTAACATTGATTTACCCACATCCATATCAATGTATAAGGATCAAAGTGAAGTTTGTAGTTATGGTCAATTTTACTAGTAACCATTTCATACTTGGAAATTATTACTTATCAGTTTATTTAATAAATATATCTAACCAAAAAGATAGACATTTTTCCATTGGAGATAATAAAAGACAAAAATTTGGCTTATTGATTAATAAGAACCAAATTACTTCTATAAAACATGAGGAAACAACCCCAGAGAAACACTTATTCATAAGTGAACACCTAAAAGAGGCAGACTTCAATAATTAATTAACAGAAAAATGAAAGAAAAATTAACTTACCTATTCTATAAATACAAATGTGCCTTTGAAAATGACAAAAGACCACTATTTTCCATCATTGGAAATGAGTTTGATATTATTAAAAATGTAGATAAACCTTATCCACCCCTGTTAAGAATACCAACTGAACCAGCCAGACCAAGAGCTAGAGAAGCCTTGTAGGTACACATTAAATAATTAATGGACCTAGGGTTTCAAATGAATTAGGCCATAATGAACAAGTAGAAGTAGCTACACCAGTCATTATAACCTGGCAAAATTGTATATCAAGGATGGTAGGGGACGTTGGAGCTTTAAGTACCTATACTATCCCTGACAGATATTCAATACCTAGGATCCATGAGAAATAAACACAACTGCCACAAGCCAAGCTCATTACAGCCATGAATTCCCTTAAAGGTTTTTGCCAAAATTCTGCAAAAAATAATGCCAGAAAACTACTGAGGATAATAGTCAACTTTGAAGTATATGAATACCTAAGAATTACATTTGGTATAAAAAAATCCCCTTCCCATTACCAAAGAATGATGAATACCATATTTCCTGAAGAATTATCAGAAGGATGGTCAATTATCTACATTGATGATATGATAGTTTTCTCATAAACTTGGGAAAATCACTTAACAAGACTAGGAAGAGTATTAAAAAAAGATAGCTCAAGTGAATATGAAAATTTACTTGAAAAAAATTTAATTTTGCATATAGTGAACTAAAAGCACTGGGACATGATGTATCTGTACTAAGTTTGGGCATAGATAAAAACAAAGTAGAAGCAGTACTGCTAAAACCAATTCCCCCAACCAAGAGAGAAATGAAATCCTTTCTAATATTTGAAGGTTATTACAGGCAGCATATAAAATAATTTTCAATAATTGACAAATCCTTGTATAAGCCCTGTGAACAGCAGACAGTCTATTAAATGACTGAGGAAAGGGTTAAGGAATATGAGGAACTACAAAAAGCCCTCACAAATGCCCCATTTCTTCTAATTGCAGATTGTAAGTTACCTTTCAAACTGTACATTTATGCTTGTTGAGAAGGATTAGGTGCTGCACTACATTAGACACAAATCATCAGTGATAAAGCTGCTGGGGGACCACTTTGCTTCATTTCAAGGCAAATTAAGCCAACAGAAGCAAGATATGGAGCAAGCCAAATTGAATTCCTTTTCTTAGTGTGGGCTTTAAGTGTTTTATGTCATCACATACTGTAATGCTGTGAAATCTTTATTAAACATGAAGACACAAAATAGACATATGCTAAGATTTCAGATTTCTATCCATAAATATAGAGAAATTATGACCATAGTTCATAAATATGGAAATATTCAAAAAGAGTTCTTTAAACATGTTAAAGAAAGCTATAAGATGGACAATAATTTTCATATCTTATGCTAACTCTTAATGAAAGATTGCAAAGACCCGTCATTATCTTCCAAACCAGATGAAGTATGGAAAAAATCTTATGTTGAGGGAATATTCCACCTTTTTATGGAATTCTTTATTATAGGACTAAACACACATGTTTTATGACCTTGAAAGATAGGACTATGATAAACACTATACTATATTAATGCCATGATAGTGTTGTATCTGGAAATCTCTTGGAAGATAGAACACTGGGGAGAGTGAAAACCAGCTCTTTGTGGCCAAATTGGAGAAAAGATGTTTCAGAGTAATGCCAAACCTGTGAAAGATGTAAAAACGCAAACAGAGCCACAGGCAAGAGATTTGTAATTATGATCCAAATCAAAGAACCAAAATCCCCATGGAAAATATTTTACATGGATTGGGTAACAGCCTTACCACCAGGAGGAGACAGGAGTTTTAATGCATTCCTAGAATTAGTTGACAGTTACAGAAAAATCCCAATTTTATTAACATTTAATAAATATGACACAGCTATTGACACAACCGTAATGATATGGAATATATTCATTAGCCATACATGCTTATTCCAAAATATCATAAGTGATAGAGACCCTAAATTCACTTAAGCATTATGGAAAAATCTCCATAACTTATTTGGAAAAAAATTATCATTCTCAACAGCTTACCACCCCCAAACTGATGGTTTAGAAGAAATAATGATACTAGATTTAGAATACATTATCAGAAGATTCTATGCTTATGGCCTAGAACTCAAAGACTCTGATGGTTTTATCCATGATTGGTGTACCTTAATACCAGATCTTGAACTGGAATATAAGACATAAATTCATTCTTCAACTGGAAAAACACCAGTAATGTTGAAAAAAGCTTGGAATACAATACTTCCTTGTGTGACCCTCAAAAAGGACTTAGTGGATATAAATCCAACAGCAAGCAGTCTTAAAATTATGCTTGAAAAAGCAAGACATCATGCAAACAAATTTATGCAAGATTCTTTCAAATATGCAAAAGAAAGATGGGACAAAAGTCATAAGCCACCTTATTTTAAATGTTGAAGCTTGGTGTTAGTATCAACTATAAGCTTTAATAAAATCAATGGCCCAAATAAATTGAAATATTCTGTTTCACAACCCTTCATTATAAGAACACTACATGGCCCTAATTCTGTGCAGCTAGAATTGACAGGTGAACTAATGAACAAACACCCAAATTTCCCTGTAATTCTGATAAAGCCTGAAAGCTCAAGTGATAAGGCGTTATTTCCCCTCAGAAATAAACCACCACTTCAAATTCCCCCTCTAGAAGAAGGAGAAGAAAAGAAAATTTTGAAATTCCTCAAAGAAGAGAGGACAGGAAACAAAAAAGAAAGGGAACACCTTGTAAGGTACAGAAATCCAAATCAAGAAGATGAATTTCTACTTGAGATAAATATAACTAATGCAGATGAACTATCAAGGAGTTTTAGAAATGGGATAAGACCTAAATAATAGAAAAACTCAAGCATTATTGAGCTTGAAGACTAAAAAAGTATATTGAAGAGGTAGGACAGTGGATGATACCCCAATTAAATATATCAGATTGTGATAAAATCATTTTTGGTGGTAGGAAATGTGAGACTTTGAGATATGACCACATGTCCAAAAAGTTCAAAAAAATTAAAATACTTATTTTGATAATAACAATTGAAATTATTATCTTAAAATAAGTAAGAATGCATAAAAGGGAATAAAGCCTTGATTATCCCAGAAACCAAAGAATCAACATTTAAAGTCAATCACACCATTGTATTCAACATGAAAAATAACACATATAAATTTTTTATGTCATATCTGAAAATTCAATACTTACTGAGATAACCTGAATACATGCACTCTTATCATAAGCATATATATTCATGGTTTTTAGCTAATATCTCTTCAAATATGCATTATAAAGAGTTTAAACAAAGAAAGATTTACCACATAGTAACTTTAATAATACAGATATAAACTTCATTTGACAAGCTATAAAAAAGGTTATAACTTACAATGTTTCATTGACAAAATAAGAACAGCTGTTGACCACTTTGTTTTGAAAGTGGTCCAAACTTAAAAAAAGGAGACATTAAAATTTTACTAGCTCATATGTGAATAATAATGTAAATTTTATCATTATATTCAAGGTATAGACCCTTGAAATCATGGCTTGAAGTTTAAAATAGTAAATTTCAACAGAAAAGATGAGCTACAAGAAAAATCATCAAAAATAGAGTTTTTATGATGTAACAAGATACCTTTGGAAGTTTGATGATGAAACTCTAAGATATAAGAATTCACTCTTTGAATAGCTGTTGTGTGTATAGCTCAAAATGTACCAATGATCAAAGTTTAAGCTTGGAATTGATCATTTATGATCACTCACTGTAGCCTTATTTTAATCTTAACAGCTATATAGGTGATGAAGCTGGTGGATACTATTCTATTATGATTAATACTGATAAAATTCACTAATCTTAGGCTTCTTCCAAGCCTATTATGTCAGGAAACTTAGAGTTGAAGTGATAACTCTAAATAATAGAATAATGATGAGATAAAATGGTTTAATTATGATGTAATCATTACTAAACCTTAAATATTGATTAATTTAAGTGTATACCATCAGTAAATGTCTACTAGAATCCCTCTGGACTCTAGGGAGGGGTATTTTACTATATTTAGAGCTCTTTTTATCTCCATCTCCCCTCAGATGCTTCAAAAACAATAAAGAACATTAAATCAAAGGTAATATCTCTATTATTTATATATAAATCAATTATATCATGATAGACCAAAGATAATATTCATTATAATAACTATCTTTTACATTATTCATCCAATATTTTTCTGTTTTTGTTAAATTCTCTTTAAAAAATCCTTAATTCTATGTAAAATGAAGAATATTTGTAATTTTCTCTATTTTTATTTGTGAATACAATTTCAATAGGTTTTATTTATATTATTTTTCCTAAATTAATTGAGGATTGTTATATTAATTTTTAAAAGAAGTTCATTTTCTCTTTATTATTATCCTTTTTTAATAATTCCCTTGATATAAATAGTATTTATATTAATAATAACTTTAATATTGATAATATCATTGTTAGAATTTTCTTTTGATATCAAATGAAGTTTTTTTGCAAATTTATTATTTTTTTTGAAAAGTAATAAATTTCCATAAATATATTAATTATTTAATATTATCATGTTTATTTTTATTATATTATTTAATTTATTTAAATAATATAAGTACCTTTATGCCATAATTATAATAAATATTCATTATTATAGTTATTCTATATCTTATTCATTACTTCAATAAGGACATTAAGACTACAATATTCAAATTATTAGTAATATTTACTTATTGTTTCATAGTCAAACCTTACACAGGTGGTAGATATTGTGTGCCCTTTGTCAAAACTAAGTTAAAAATTAAATAGTATGTCTTTCAATAAATAAAAACAGCAAAAACTCACAAAAAAAAGGTTTGAAAAGGGTATTCTGGAAAAAGGTGTCAGAGTAACCAACTTGGATCTGCCTAGAGTGGTTTTTAAGTTTGGCCAACCTTGATTGAGGTTCTTAAGCCACAAAAAGTTCCATATGAGGCTTTAAATTGTATTTTAAGCTAATAACTAATTAATGATATTAGCTTAAGCTTCATTCAATCTTAAATAAGTTTGAATTAAGATTTTAAATTAAAATACGCGCCGAAGTGAGAATTTGGAGTAAACTCAAATGTTCTCTTCAAGTAAAACTTCTTTTACTGACAAATTTTCCTCAATATTAAAGAAATGAAGTCCTTAATTCCAATTATTACTTGTTGCATTCCGCAATTATAAATACAGTAAATAGAAGAAGTTTCCCTTATAGTGAAAATAACCTTATTTCCAGATATAGTGAAATAATGATTTAAATTTTCCCATAAGTAAAACTTCTTTTACTTATGAAAATCCCACAAAATTTGACTAATTATATTTTATTTGTCAATCCATATCAAAATTAAGTGTTAGTCTGTTTGAGGATGAACTTTAAAAGCTTTTCTCATTTTTAAAAGGGTGAAAAATTTCAAAATAAAGTGTTATAATTCTAAATAAAATCAGCTTGAATAACCAATTTAAACTTACAAAGATATAATAATTTATAATAAGCATTATTAATAAGATTATCAAGTGAAAAAGTTTTTCTTGGATTCATAATATTTTAAAATGGAAACTAAAACCTTGTTATAAGATCAAATTTAGTGTTACTCAAGTGACAACTTGAAATAAAAGCTATTGAGAGTATTTTACATGTGTAAATATATAGTGGTACTCTTTATCAACTTTGAGGAATTTATTTGGTATAACAATACCTCCCAATGGTTTCCAAAATCATCCGAGTTCAATCAAGCTTAAAATTAATGTAATAAATTAAATAAATATTTTCAAGTATAATTTTGATAAATTAAGTTTATTTCAATTAAATAAAAATACTCTTTCAAATTCTTGTTTTTGAAAAAAATTATTATGAGTTAATAAATTTATTTGTATTAGGGGCTGTCAAAATCATCAAATCCTACCTTTAAATAACACAGGATTTGGCTTCCAAATTCCAAAACTAAATCCTGGATTTGTCATGTGTAAATCACATGGAATTTTAGCTGAGTACCCTGGTATTTTCACCAAATCCCATTAATCTGGGATTTCAGCTTGAAACCTAACCCAAATGAGCATTCACAATTAACAACTGTAAAAAATATTCTTCCACACTCCATTTGTGAAATTCTGACCAAAAATCTTACAATCCATTTATATTTCTTCATCAATATAATAATACCTTGTTCCAAAGTGAAACACATCAAGTCAGATATGAAGATCACCTCTGGCCTGCCTCATCCATCAGGTCAATTAATAAGTATTGATTATTTAACCATAATTAATTGGCTTTCAATAAAATCCAATTTTGAGTCATGCTTTGGTACTAGTGGTTCAAAATCAATTTGAAGGCCACCTTCATAAAAATAGAATGGGTTTCAGCTTATGGGCATTTAGGTCAACAAAAAATAACAACATTGCCTAAACCTTAGCTCAAGCAGAATCCAATATTGATGGAAAACATATAAAAAAATGTATATGGCAGCAAAAAAAATTGAAAATTTAACTGGGGATGGACTAACCAAAGAATATGATTGTAAAGGTATAAAATCAATGAGTGAAAAGCTTGAAAATATGTGTCTTTTCTATGCTGAATTTGATTCACTCTTTGGCCACAAGCCCAATGTCACTCCCATTGCAAGCTATCATTTGAAAGAAAAAGACAGCTCAAATGGTGATGATGATGATCTTTTTATTAATAAGGTAGGTTATGGTCTCTTTTTCTATTAAACTGTGATAATGAAAGCTAATTTGAATTTTGAAGGGGAATAATAATTTGGAATAACCTCTCAATCTTTATCCTTTGCATAATAATGACAATGACTTATTTCAAGCAGAAAACCTTCAATATGAATCAGTAACTACATTTAAGCCTGATATTTATGAAATCCAATTTTAATTATTTCTCCTTTGACCAGAAAAGTAAGTCCATAAAACATTCAACACAAAATTATAATCAAAGATTGACCCACAACTTTAATGACAAGAGTGGATATAGGAAAAGGTAAATGGATATGTTTGCACCTACATATGAAAATTTGCTTGAATCACAGAAAAGGGTATTTCTTGAATTTATGGTAACTCTGATCAATCCTACTGAAAATATTCATGATTCTTAGCCCATGAAGTCAGTGATAATTATTGTTTGAAGTGGGACAATTAGATGTTACATGAAGAGAAAGTGAGGAATGTGGAAAAGCAACGGTTTGAAGAAGCCAAGTTACAAAAGAAAATGGAGTTTTAAAAAACACAACACAACAATAAATATGAATTTGAAAAAGAAAAGTGGAATTTTGAATTGTACCTGAATGAAAAGCAATGCCTTATGGATCTCAATATAGTGGAACTGTCATCAGGCAGTCCAATTGCAGAGCTGGGACACATTCTGACATTAATCAATAAAAAATAACACATTAGGTATATGTTGTGTGATCATTTTATAAAGTGGTTATTTGTCAAATAAAATTGATTTTTATTTGTAATTAAAGCACAAAGCTGCAATTTATCTTATTTTTTGGAATTGAATTGCAATTTATTACAAAATTGAAACTTTGGGAAAGTTTTGCATTGACATTTTCTGTGCCAAAGACAAATGACCAAGTTTGTTCAAATCAAATTTCAATGCTCCCTCCAATTTTTTTTTTAATTTTTTCCAAATTCAAGTGAGTTTCCTCTACCAATTTTAAGTTTTTTTTAAAATAAAAAAATCTGTTGCAAAATTACCCCTGGTAATGTGGAACTCCTTTTGGTGTGGGATTGGATAAGGCAGTACTTGAGGGGGAAATCACATGTAAACAGTTTTGAATTTATGAAATAATCCTGTAACCAAGGGTGCTAATGGTGTTTTAGCTTACCCTCTGAATATACTAAACAATTTCACTACAGAGCTCACAAATCAATATTTAAGATTGTAGCTTTACAGCTAGAGAAGACTTTTCAGCAGTCTCTATCAGAAATAATAAATAATCAGTCCAATTATGAAATGATACTACTTTAAAGTAATAAATTTGTAGGTTATTTCAAGATAATAATATAATATTTGAGTAGATAAATAGTAGATATAATATGACTGAGTGATGGTTTAAGTTGTCTCTTTTCATAATAGTAATTTCTTTTATAATTTTTAATAGTTTAATATGAGAATAATGATAATTTTTTTATTGGTTAAATTTTGTAATTGATAAATAATGTAGATAATATTTTAACTAAAATTGTTATAATGATAATATTGATAGCTGATAAGTGATAGCAATTAAGTATTATGAAACCACTATAGTTATAAAAAGAAATACTGGTGAAGGTTGATAAATATGTTACTATTTATAATAGTAATAATGGATGATAATAAATAATAATATTTACTAATAGTAACAGCTATGAAACTACTAATGTGTATTTTTTCTTGATTTGATAACAAAATAGTAATAGAGTTTTTCCTCTATTTAGAAGAGTATAATATAAATATTCTGTTTAATATGAGTATTTTTACTAATAGATGGATTTATAATATAGGAAGACCTACTGTTAGCTAAAGCTAATTATAGATCACTATTAGTGTAATTTAATAATAATAATAACTTCTGCATTAACCTACTAGTAAGGGATAAATAATTCTTCTCCTTCTTGGTATATAATTAATTGCATGAGGAAAGAGGATAAAATGAGATAGAGAGGCCTCCTTTAATGTTGTGAGAAGTATCAATGGGATCTCCATGTAAAGCTTCATTCTTTCCCTTTGAGGTAATTTTGCTGGTGTAGATTTTTTAACAAAATTCAGATGACCTATCTGTTACACTGCATTAGTAAGCTTTCATGGCCTTGAGGAATTAATGATGGTGATTAAAAGGATGAAGGTAGTTCCATGTGAATAAGCCCTTGTATAACTGTGAATTCCATGAGAGTTCTGGCCATATTGAATACACTGTCCACTGCTGAAGGCTCCAACTTGGGGATCCTGTACCCTTGTGGGTAAGGTCTGTGCCAATTGGCTTTGCCTTGATGGCTCTTGGGACCTCTCTGCTTCTTCTGAGGTCCTTTGGGCTTGTCTTTGGACACTTCTGGAGCTGGTTTGGAGCTGGTAGACGCCACTGGGGCCTCTGTCTCCAAAGCTGGAGTCATTTCCAGTTCCTTCTTCTGGTCTATGGATAAAAGAATTTGGTTCTTCAACCAATTCTTTATCTTTTTGACCTTGTCTTTGCAAGACAGGGGGCTCCATCCTCCTAAGAGCTCTATGGTCTTCTCCTGACCCAGAAAGCTCTTGATGTGTAAGTAGGAGTTCATGGCCCCCTGCCAAAGGCTTGGGCATATTTCCCACTCCTCTTCTTTGGCTGCTCTGAATCAATTTCTGTACTGGCATTGATATATTTCTATTGCTGCCACTTGAAAATGGTTCAGCCCTGGAAATATGGTCATGAATCAATTCAGGCTCAGAATTCACGTCAAAATCTGTTGGTACAGACCTTGGGGAATGGGGGCAACTCTGGCATCCTCCAAATGTGTCTTTCTTGTGGAAGACTTGGCACTTCTGGATTTGGTCTTGCCTCTTCCTTGTCCACATCCATCTTGTTGGACTGAATAGTTGCTTCCATTTCTGGTATGCACCATTTTCATGTCAATTTAAAGATAAAAGGTGAAAATATAAGATAAAATACACACCTTTTGGTGGTAATTTAGCCTTTTCTGAGTTAAATAAGGTGCCTCTTTTAGCAATCTGCACTTCAATACTGTCTGCAGATTCTGCTTCTGAAGATTCTGAACTAGTAATATATCTTTTACTGAGTCTGTTGCCAGCTGCACATTATTTGATTAAAGACACTAGAAAAAATTATTTTTTATACTTTTTAAAATATTTTTTAAGGATTTTTTATAAGTTTTATATTTTTTAATATTAAAAAAATTATTCTTTTTAAAGAAAAAAATTAAAATTTAAGATTTTGAATGAAAATTAATTCAGAGTAACTCAAAGAATAATTTTGTAAGTTTTTGGATGTGAAAAATCCACGTGTAAAAACAGTATAAAATTAAACCAAATTCCTCAATGAAAAAGATTTCCAAAACAATTTCAAAAATAAGAATTATTTTAACTTTAAAATGAAAGAAAAAATTATTAAATTAATATATTTTAGAGCTTAAAAATATATTAATTAAGGGTAAAAGGTTCAAAAAACACGGCCAGGTCCCCAAATGTAAGATGTGGTAGGTATGGTGGTTTTTTAGAACACTAAAATGAAGTCTAGAATATGATTAAAGCCAAGTCTATGGATAAAATCACGGCCAGGCCCCCAAATGTAAGATGTGACTATGAAACTGATGATAATATTACTATTAATCAACAGTACTATGTCTGTTCTTATGAAATATAATAAAAAATATTATTATAACCACAATTAAATAATTAAAAATTATTTCTTTCACGTGTTAAACACTACTAGTGATTTCAACAGTGAGCAAGTAATTGTCTACAAGAATCAATTACAAGAAGATTTTAATAATAAAACTTCTTTTATTAAAATAATAAAATTATTTTAATATATAATTATCTTTTTCAAGAATAATTATAATGGTAATTCTTGAAGAAAACTAATTTTAGAGAAAAAACTTTAAGAATTAAAGATAAATCACTCACTAATATTCCAAAGACCTTATTGAAAGATAAAGTAGAGAGATTTGACGTAGAATTGTGGATTTAAGGGATCAAAATGTATTTATGACAGTATTACAACAATATACAGTTGTATTCTATGATTTCACGTCTTTCTGATTGATTTTGAAAGATTTAAAACACTTAAGAATAGCTTTACTAATACTTACTTGTTGGTAATAATGGTTTAAATGATAATAAGATGATGATGATGTGGAAAAAACAGCAAGAGGAGGCCTCTTTTAAGTCAACAACAGCTCACAGAGGCATGTCATGGAGCAAAATAAAAAACCAGTGAGTGAGAAAGCAATAAACCTTTTTGGATTATTGATTGCATCATCTGTTGTCACGTAAGATTATCATAATTACTTAATTGATACTTTTACGTGACTACCAACCCCAATATGGTTAAGAATAAAAGGAGTAACATCTGTAAATCTTCTTTTATTCCAAAATAATAATTGATTTCTCAAAGTTATCAATGTTATTGCCAATTTCATCACAGGATGTAATTACTGTGAATTTTTGAAGATTCAGTGTTTCACATAGAATAGTCAAAAATGGACTGTAAGTAAAACTTTTAATTTTACTAGTAAAACAGTAATTCGTTTTGGTTGTACCATAGCTAATACAGTTCTCCATTAGTCCTGAAAGTTTCAGAAATCTTAATTAAGAATTGTATTTTTAATGAAGTTTTGAAGTTTTTACCTCATTTCTACATAGAATTGCAAATATCAGTGTTTCACTGGCTGCTATGAGGTAAATCAATGAATACAAGTCCAAAAATGGTTTTAATTACTCTTTTGGGGTTGATTCATGGAAAGTAATTAAGAATTGACATGGTTACAGGAGTCTAAGTAGCTCTTTACCTCCTTGGCACGTCAAAATAGCAGGTTATTCGCTATTTTCTTAAGATTTACAGTAGTTGTGACATGGTAACCAAGTTCCCAAAAGGTTTTGGTTTACCAATTAGTCTAAGATCAGCCATGTATCCAAGCTTTAGAGCTTTCAACACCTCTGAGGCCTCAGAAGCTGGGTACCCTGGCTCTCTTTGATGTCTTTTGTCCCCCTTGCCTATTTTTTACGTCAAAATAGTAATTTAAGCATCAAGTGAGATATCCACTATGGGTGTACCAAAATTCTATGTAAGAATACCATTATATTAAGTGCTCAAAACATGCATAACACTATTCTTAGTGTATATGTAACATGGTATTTCTCACTTTCCCATTATTTTGGATTTTCCATTTTACCACCTCAAAGAGTTAATTTGAGCTTATTCACTCTATGGAGCTATCCTAGGTGAATTTTTTGTGTAGAATCCAAATCTGGCCTTGAATCCATGGATTTACTTACTCAATAAAAAGTTATTTATCTTTTCTGAATTCAAAAATTATGAATTTTGGATATATGCATGACTTATGAGTTATGCATAATTCAAAATTTCTTTTTAAGATAATTGTGGCCTATTTGGGTATGTAAAATATACCTCAAGGCTCACAGTTATCATGTTGTGTAATTTGGGGATATCTTCTTGAGTTTTAAATTCTTGATGACTGTAATTGCTATGTAATTTGTAGTTGAGTGTATTTTTTTGGCATGCAGATAGTTGTAATTTATTTAAATTGAAATTATTGATTCCATGGCTGCGTCATGTGGGGATAGCTGGTAAGCTGTAATATCTGATCACTGTAATTGATGTGTAGTTCTGATTTTAGTGTATTTTCCTTGTACTGACTTGAATTTTTTATTTTCAGATGATCCTTGTGTTTTATAAACTTTATTTTGATGATTGTGATTCTAGTAATAGAATATTCCTGATGGATTTAAAGTGGATACAAGACTACAATGTTACTTTGTCCATGTAATTTTGAGTTTTCTGTATGTATTAAACCTATATTGTTGATTCTGTAAATCTTATATGTATTTATTTATTTATTTTTGTATAACTCCATAAGATTGAATTCCTCTATTATTTATTTAATTATATAAATATGTTGGTTATTTCCATTCTGAATGCTAAATTCTTCCTCTCCCCCATGCTAGTGCTATTATTACTTTTTTTTGTGATTTTAATAATGTCCTTTGAGTGGTGACTTCCTGAATTAGTTGTTGATATCTTGATTTTCCCAAATTTTCATTTTTAAATTACTTGAAACTGTTACAAAATGTAGGTATGGAATACCACAGTAAAAATTGCTTTCCCTCACTGCCAACTCTTGCACTGAAACTGATTTTTGTTTTGCATTTGTAAAAAAAAAAATCTTTTTGGGCTTTTTCAACTAGGTCAGTTCTTTTTTTTATTCAATTTTTTTATTTTTTTAAAAGGTCCATCTTCACCATCATCACCTCAGTGTCAGCCACCACCAACCATCCATCTTTCCACCTCCACATCACTCCTACCTGTCATTATACATCCCTCAGTAGCCCTAGAGCCTCCCAAAAGGCCTTCTGGGAGGTTCTAGGGCTTCTCTGTCTCAAATCAATACAAATCGACTCAGTGTCACAGGGGCTCTTGGACATAAAAACAAGAGTGGCCTGGCACTCAGAAATCAGGGAACTCACTTGGAAGACTCCAAAAGAATAAAGAAAAAAATAAAGAATTGAATTTCTCTAAGAAGAATTCAAGTACAAGTATGAGATGCAATAAGAGAAATGAGAAGCCAAATGGCCAAAGAGCCAACTAAGTAAGTCCTTAATCACTGTTTCAACCTGCCAAAATTAACAATGGAATTAGTAAGGATATGACCACCAAATATCCATTAACAGGTGAGGAAAGAAAAGAGAAAAGGTGCTAAATGACTGAATTGATATTATCAGTATTCACTTAACAAAAGTGGTAAGATAAATAAAGATAGAATAAAATCAAAATATATTAATTAACTGGGAGAAAAACCCCCCAGGGTCAAAGGAGGCTGGTATATGTGAAAGGTTGAGAGCTTGACTCCTTCAGGCTGACAGCTGGTCTGTATTGAATCCTTGAATCTGTATTTACAGCTTGATGAAGTGTATACCTTACCAGATTGGGAAATGAACTGGGTTGAACAATCTTCCCATGGTGTATGAATGAAAAATACAGGTCTTGATGAATTAAGACTGTACTGAATGAATTGGGTTGCCAAGGTGGATTGGTGGAGCATTGACCCTTGAAACATTGTTTTGGAACTGCCTCTTGAATATCCCTTGAGAATGAACAGCCAGTATTCCCTTGGAGGAATACTGTGAGTGAGAATAACCATTGATTGCTTGATGGCGTCATTGGTATTTGAGATTATGACACTTGCCCTTGAGCCTTGATGAGCTGTTGAAAAGTTGAAATAACCATTTGAAATTGATTCTGAAAAGAGATGAATAATGTTGTATAACACCATATATGGCACTTTTGGTTATTGAAGGTTGAAATGGGCCAAAGGTCTTTTGAGGTGATGTCAGGAGGATATGAATGAAATTTGGGTTTTGGAAGGCTTCAGAGGTGAGAAAGTGTCTTTTGAGTGATTTAGCCATTTTTGGGTTTTTGGCTAAATACAGCTAATACAGATTTAAAACTGTATTTGCGCAAAGTGCGCCAAATGCACAAACTCCTTTTGGGTGTATTTCACAGAATACATGAGAAATATGGCCTAAATGGCTTAATACAGCCAAATGCGCAAAAGTGTGAAAACTGTATTTAAATCTTAAAAAGCCAAATACAGGCTTTCAGGCTGTATTTTCCCTGTTGTATGGAAAATACCCAACATGCCCAAAAGCAAAGAGACAGCCTAGAATGGCTTGATGATGGTGAAGGGGCCAGGTTGGCCCCAGATGATAAAATGACCATTAAGGCCATAAAACATGACAATGGCCAATTTGGCCAATGATTATGGATATGGCCAAGCTGGAATTTATTGGATATGGCATGGATATGCCATATTGAGGTCCAAGAGGGTGGATTTCCATGGTTGTGACACTCAGAATCACTTCAGAAGGCCTCCCAAATTTTATCTAAGACAATTTAAGGTGGTTTTTTCAATTTCAACTGGATAATGGCCTCCAAGAGGCCATTATTCATTTTATATTTTTATTTTATTTTTTCATTTGAATAGCCTTCATCCTCAATCATGATTAAGTATATTACCTTTAATCTATTATTGCTGACACATTATGATTTTTTTTCCATTTTTCTAATGATAATTATAGCTGACCCACGTATTTTTGTGATTTTTTCTAATTATCATCACTTATGATCATTTTTCTTTCTTTTTGGTTCAATAATGATCATGATTTGTCATCTGTATTAACAATTTCAATTTTTTTTATTATTCTGATGATCATAATAACTGACCAATGTTTTTTTTTCCTTTTTTCTTATGATCATCACTAATGATCATTTCTTTATTTCTTTTGATTAATACTAACCAATCCTTTCTTTTTCTACTTTTTTCTCATGATCATCACTGATGATAAATTTTTTATTTATATTTTTTTTGGATTCTTTTTTTCAATTATGATATTGGATAATTCTTATGATTCTGTTTGATTCATTTATCTTTTTTAATTATTTGTAAATATAGGGGTGGATTATTTATAATGGTTATTTCTGAAATATCATTTAATTCCAACCCCTTTCCCTCATAGCTGAAATCCAAAAGAAAGCCTCCTCCTCTCTCTCACTCTGAAAATCATTCTGATGATTTAATGGTCATGACTAAACCATATTAAGAACATCATCAGAATTATTTGAAATATGATTAAACTATAATTCCTCCTCTTTATTTCATGGTTAGGACTAAACCAAATATATAAAATCATGAGGACACTAATACCTAAAAAAATAATCAAAAAAAACCTACCCAAAGCCAAAGACAACACACCCATTATTCACAAAAAATCATTTCTCACCTTGGCCATTTGCACCAAGAATATAACAAAACTTCTCAACCATCTCAATTGAAAATAAAGTAGCCAATGCCTCATGGTTAAAACTTCTATCTGTAAACACCTCAACCCATCCCCATGTAATAATTGATAAAACAAAAAAGGCATTTTTACCTGCTGTAATTTATAAAATCACCCCTTTTGTCAATTATTCTGGCCACTCTCAAATCCTAAAATACCTTACTAATACCTTAATGACCTTATCCCAAAATCTCCAGGAAATTAAAACCAATAAACAGGTACTAAGTAGAATTATGAAAGGTATTTGTATTTGTCCTGGTTCCAATTCTGTTAAATTGGCATTTGTGTGATATTTTTTCCTCTTTATTTTATTAATTGCTAATTAATTTCAAAAATTTCAGGTTTTTACTCTGGAAAACCTGTTTTGACTCCTCAAAAAATTGAAACAGATAATAAGCAATGGTACAAACTTCAACAATATGACAAATTCATTTAATCAATAATATCTCACTTTTCTAAAGTATCTGAAAATTAAAATAAATCATTAATGGAAGCAGCCGGATTACAAAGCTTCAGTAAAATGTAATGGACTTCTTCCAAACCAAAGGAAGCATTCAAATCCTATAAGAATTTCATTGTCACTAAAGATGTATTTTTCAACAATCTAAATAAATATTTAAATGCTCTCAATTCCTGGACTTATGGTATATTTTCTTTTGTCTCCAAAAAATATTTACATCCCCTTCCAACTGTCTTCACCTCATCTGAACATGGCTTGCACTTCCCTGAATTGAAAATGGAGATTGATTTTTCAGCAAAACCTGGCATCATGGAAATCCTTTGGAAGATATAAAAAATTATTAATCATACAACAAAACCTCCTCCAGAAATTTTCAATCATTATGAAATAACTCATTTTGGATTCTCTTTTCAAATAAGCCATAAATTAATTGATGTAGGTTCCAAATTCTTAGAAATGAAACCTACCAAAATTAATTCAAAAGTCAATGGGTACTTTGAAAGAAATATTAAGGACCAAAAAAGAGCTAAAAAGTATTAGTTTTATTTTCTCAATAAAATCTCCACTACATTGTATGCCATTAAATTAAGTACATAAGTAACTTTTCATCATGAATTTCATAATTGATTCTCTTTCCATTCAAAAGTAATTGGTTTCATTTCTTTCACACATATTTAAAAAATATTTCCCATTTTTGTTATTTTACAGATTTTCTGCTTCTGGTGGATCATCATCTCCATATAAATCAAAAATATCATCTCCAATTTTTGCTAACATTGTGAGCCTTTGAGATATGACCACATACCCAATAAGGTCACAAAAAAGACTCAGAACAATTATACCTTTAATATAATTATATTAAAATTACTTAGAATAATTATACATTAAGAATAATTACTTAAATATACAAAAAATACCATAAATTGGTACAAAAATTGGTTTAACTTAAAAACCAATGAATCAACATGTAAAATAAATTATACCATTGGATTCCCCATGGAAAAATACACATATACCATTTTTATGGCATATCTGAAAAGTCAATATTTAAGGAATTATAAGGTATAATACCTTATAAAAATCATAAAACCTTATTTATCTCAAGAACTAATAAAGCAACATGTGAAATAAATTGTACCAGTGGACTCCCCATGAAAGTCCACACATAAAACAATTAATAAGCTAATTTCCAATGTTAATACGTAAGTAATTATCCTGAATATATGCACTTTTTTGGTCAACGCATATATTCAAGGATCATAGCTAATATCTCCTAAACTATACATGATAGAATGATGAACCAAAAATAAAGTTACCACGTAATTACTGTAATAACACAGATATGAACTTTATTTTACAAATTATAAACAAGGTTAAAACCTATGATGAATTATTGATAAAAATCAACAGAGCTGTTGACCACTTTGTTGTGAAAGTGTTCCAAACTTAAAAAAAAGTATACAGTTGGATTCTCCTAGTTCATTCGTGAAGAATGATGTAATTTTTATTATTAAATTCAGGGTATAACCCCCTGAAATCAAGGTTTGAAGTTTAAAATATTGAATTTTGACAGAAAAGATGAGTTACAAGAAAAATCATCAAAATTAGAGTTTTGATGATGTAATGAAAAGCTCTTGGCAGAATAATAAGGTTATGCCAGGCTATCAGAATTCACTCTCTGAATTTCTGTAGCGTGTAAATCTTAAAAGTTATTGAGGATCAAAGTTTGAGCTTAATTTGAGCAGTTATGATCACATACTGTAACCTTAATTTAAGTTTAACAGTCTTAAGAGTGATAAAATTGGTGAATACTATTAGTTTATGATTAAAACTAATAAAATCCACGAAATTTGGGGTTCTGCCAAGCCTCTGATGTCATCAAACTTAGAGTTATAGTGATAACTCTAAATAATGGTGTAATAATGATGTAATATGGTTTGATCATGATGTAATCACCCTCAAACCTTGAGATATTGATCAATTCCAGTGGATATGATCAGTACACGTCTACTAGAAGCCTGTTGGACTCTAGGAGGGAGGTATTTACTATAAATAGAGCTCTTTTTACTCTATTTACCCCTCAGACGCATCAAAAAACATTAAATCAATTAAATAAAAGGTAATTTCTTTATTCTTTATATATAAAACTCTTATATTATTAAAGACAAAAGACCATCTTAATATTAATCACTATTTTTAAGTGATTAAATCAATTCTTTAATTGTTTTTGTCATAAATCTCTCTATAAACTCATTTCCACGTAAAATCAAGAATTTTAGTAATTTTCTTTATTTTTTATTGTAAATACAAATTGAAAAAGTTGTATTATATTCTTTTGGCGTAAAATATCTCAAAATTATTATTTTAAGTGTTAAAAGTAGGTTATTTCATCTTATTATAATAATTTCTCTCTTATTATTACTCTTAATAATTCTTATTTAATATAAATAGTATTTATATTAATATATAACTTTAATATTAGTAATATTATTGTTATTAATTGTTTTTTATTTATAAAAAACAGTTTTTTACGCCTTTATTATTTGTTGGTAACAATAATAAAGAGCTTTATAATATATCAATCATTTTATAATATTAATTATATTATTATATTTGTTTAATAATATAATATTTTTACGCCATAATAATAATATGTCTTTATTATTATTATTATTTTAATCTTATTTATTTCAATTATAAGGACATTCAGAGTACAATAAGTAATAAATTAGTAATTTTTACTTATTGTTTCATAGTCAAACCTTACATTTGGGGGCCTGGCCGTGATATTTACTTAAAAGACCTTTAAGAAGATTCTAATTGGGTTTATCCAATAATAAATTATATTTATAATCATAAAATTATATAATAATTTTATATTTTATTGATTTTAAAAGCTATTGAGGCATTTGGAAAGCAATTGTACTGTCTTACACGTGGTTTTTCACATCCTTAGACTTGCAAGAACTTTCTTTGAGTGACTCTAGTAATTAAAAAAGATAATTTATAAATTAAAAATAATTTTTATTATAATTTAATTTTATAAAGAATCATATTAATTTTTATTTTATTCCTTAAAAATAAAAAAAATAAAAATAAAAAATAAAAAATATTAAAAAATATTAAAAACCAATAAAAAAGTTATTTTTATTCATTTTTATTCATTTCTTTATTCATTTCAAGTTTTTAAAGATATAAAAGCAATTTCTACGTGGAAAATTGCCATATCTTGCCAAAAATAACACTTCTTATAAAAAGACTTATATTTATTTGTCTTTTTTAGTGTTTGAAGATAACCCAACAGAAGACAACCAAGCTACTGTTGAGAGATTGGTGGAAGAAACTTGTCAAAGTTCTCCAACACCAGTTATCACCAAAAGAAAGAAAGCTAAGAAATTAGACTTTCCAGGGCCCACCATTCAAGACTCTGAAGGTGAGCACCTCTTTTTAAATTGCCATAAAAGAATTTTATTCTAAAATACTTTTATTTTTTCTTATTCCTTAAATTATGACTACCAGAAGAGGTTCCCAATACTCCATCCAATCAGATGGAGCTGGATTCAGAGGTAGAATTGATCCCTCAAAAGGGAAAAGAAAGGGCAATATCCCCAGTGGAACAGAATCCACACAAGGAAGTGCCTTATCCCAAAGGCAAGTCCCAGAAATGCCCATGATATCTGAGCCTGAATTGGAACTAAGTATGAGTAACTCAAATAGGTACAAATCACATTCAGAGGGCTCAAATAGACATCTACATGAGCCAGTACAAGCAGTATTACACAGTATACAAGGACAAAGACTGGGAAATGCTGCCTCAAATACACCAAGGAGTGATGAACTCCTGGCACATCCTGAAAAAGTTCCTCAAAGAGGAGGAGATAGTGAAATACTCCAATGGATGGAATCCACTGTCATCCAAACCTCAAATCAAAAAAATCAAGGATTATCATGCCAAAAAGAGGGAGGCAACCAAGGAAGAAGCCCCAGTAGCTTCTACCAGCAAGCCTCAAGCCAACCCACTTCCCCAAGAAGGGAAGAAGAACAAGAAAAAGCATTGGAGGAAACCATATTCCCCAAGTTACAGAATCCCAAGAATCCAAAAGGATGCCATGGACAATGTTTTCAACATGGCCAGAACCTTGATGGAATTCAAGGACAAGGAAGAGCAAAGAATGAGACAACCTCATTTCCCAAAGAAATAACCTTGTCCAAAGATGTTGTAAATACTTTAACAGAAATTAAAAATAGTATATTACCTCTAAAAGAAATTAAAGATAGTCTATTATCACTACAAGAAATAAATAACAATTTATCTTCTTTAACAAAAATTGTTGTGCAAAACAAGAAAGAAATTGACAACATTAAGTTTATTGTTGAAAATAATAAACCAAAGAATTTAATTGAAAATACTCAAAAATTAATACAAGGACAACAAGAATTGTATAAATACATAAAAGATATCAAAGACAAGACTTTGACAATCAATTATGATGTGAGTATTGACAATCTTACAGAAAAATTAAATAAATTAAGTATTTATGTAGAAAAATTTGAAGAAAAGACTTCATCACACCAAAAATTACTTTTGGACCATGTGGAAAAAAGTGATGAAGCAAGAATGCATCTGAAAGATGATATTCAAAGTGAAATAAGGCTTATTACAGAAAAAATGGATAAAATTAATTAGGCTAATTTAAATATGCCAAAGTTATCAACACCATTTTCTCATATAACAAGCCCTGTTAAAACAAAAGAGGAATTGTCAAATCCTTTCATAACAGACTTGAGTCACCAAGACAATAACCAAGTCTTAATGAAAGAAGCACCTCAATTGAAGGAATGGCCAACATTCACAGGATAAGGTGAATATGACCACATGTCATTTATTAAAACAATTGACTTGTTACAAGAAGACTATGCCATACCAGATGAATTAATCACTGCAAGATTACATTCATTGTTTGAGAAATCTGCAAAAAGATGGTATTATGGCATAAGACAAACAAATGGTAAAAATACCTGGTCTTGGTGGAAACAAGAAATAATCACCAAGTGGGCAAATGATGCCTGGAGGTATAAGATAGAAAATTCATTTGAAAACTCTTTCTTTGACCCAGAGAAAGATAAACCTTTAACTTGGTTCTTAAAACAAGTTGAAAGGCTTAATGCACTATACCCAGAAATGTCACAGAAGATGGTGCATATGAAAATACTTAAAAAATGTGGAGGGGAACTAGAACATGCCCTAAGAAGCAGGTGTATAGAACCATGCTCCACAGAAGAGTATATAAATGCACTAGAAGATATAGTGACAAGAACAAAAATTGGCAGGACTTGGAAAAAATTGGACATTAAAAGCCCAAATAAACCATTTATCAAAAAAGATAAGTCAAAAGAATCCTTTAAGCCCAATACATCTAACAATAATGAGCAAAGAAAATGCCATAAATGTGGAGATATTGGACACTCAGCCAATAATTGCCTTAAAAAAGCAAATATTAATGAAATTTTGGAAACAGAAAACCACAATGACAAAGAAGAGGAATCTGACTCTGAAAAAGACACAGAAGATTCAGAAAGCTCTGAAAGTGATGAAATCAATATAATTAATGCACAAATTAATAATATTGATATAATTTATGAAGTACTGGATGTTAATTCAAACTTGCCACAAGTTGGAACATCTGACACAAATCTGAAAAACATACAAGATGCCAAAATGTATAGAACCAAACCTGCAAGAGGAATGGGATATACAGCTGGAAAATCAAGTATTAGTATTGTTATGGTTGATAACCAAGAAGGAAAGGTTAACTTGGATACAGGAGCATATTGCACTTGTGTTGGCAAAAGTTATTTAAAAACCATTGTCCCAGACTGGCAAGAAAAACTTATGCCAATACAAGGTGTCAAATTTAGTAGTGCAAGTGAAAGCATGAAGCCCCTTGGAATAATTGATTTAACACTAATTTTTCCTCATCCCTCACAATGTGTCAGAATTAAAGTAGAGTTTGTAGTAATGGACAACTGTACTAGTAATCATTTCATACTTGGGAATGACTACTTATCAATCTATGGTATAGATATCTCCAACCAAAAGGATAGATATTTTACCATAGGAGATAACAAAATACAAAAGTTTGGATTCTTAAATAACAAAAAACAAATCACAGTTATTAAGAATGAAGAAAAAATTCCAGAAAAGGAACTTTTTATATCTGAACAACTCAAAGAGGCAGAATTCAATCAAGAATTAACAGAAAAAATGAAAGAAAAATTGATTGACCTCTTATTTAAGTATAAAAATGCCTTTGCAACTGACAAAGAGCCACTAGGTGCCATAATTGGACATGAAGTGGATATAATTCTTAATGTAGAAAAACCTTACCCACCTTTATTAAGAAGACCTGCTTATCCAGCCAGTCCAAGAGCTAGAGAAGCCTTAGAGGTGCACATTAAAGAATTAATGGACCTTGGAGTATTAAGAAAGGTTGGACATAATGAACAAGTAGAAGTTACTACACCTGTCATTATAACTTGGCATAATGGAAAATCAAGGATGGTAGGAGACTTCAGAGCCCTGAATACCTATACCATTCCAGACAGATATCCAATACCCAGAATCCATGAGACATTAACCCAATTGTCACAAGCTAAGTTCATCACAGCTATGGATGCTCTGAAGGGTTTTCATCAAAATGTCTTAACAGGCAATGCCAAGAAACTACTAAGAATAATAGTCCATTGTGGAATTTTTGAATACTTAAGAATGCCATTTGGAATAAAAAATGCACCTTCCCATTATCAAAGAATGATGAATACCATATTCCCTGAAGAATTATCAGAAGGATGGTTGATTATCTATATTGATGATATCATAGTTTGCTCAGAAACTTTGGAAAATCACCTTACAAGACTAGAAAGGGTACTACACAAAATAGTCCAAGTAAATATGAAAATTTCCTTGAAAAAATGTCATTTTGCATACAGTGAATTAAAGGCACTAGGACATGTAGTATCTGGCCTTAGTCTAGGAATAGACAAAAATAAAGTAGCAGCAGTACTACTTAAACCAATGCCTCAAACCAAAAAAGAAATTCAATCATTTCTAGGATTTTCTGGTTATTATAGACAGCATATAAAAGACTTTGCAAAGATTGCTAAATCCTTGTATAAGCTATGTGACCAACAAACAGTCTATGAGATGACAGAAGAAAGAGTCAAGGCATATGAAGAATTGAAAAATTCCTTAACAAATGCCCCATTTCTTCTGATGCCAGATTGGAAACTACCCTTCAAACTGTACATTGATGCTTGTGGAGAAGGACTAGGTGCTGCACTTCACCAAACACAAATTATCAATGATAAACCAGTGGAAGGACCAATTTGTTTCATTTCAAGGCAGATAAAGCCAACAGAAGCAAGGTATGGAGCAAGCCAAATGGAATGCTTATGCCTAGTATGGGCTTTAGAAAAATTGCATTATTATTTGGATGGCACAGTATTTGATGTAATTACAGACTGTAATGCTGTGAAATCACTGTTAAATATGAAGACTCCAAATAGACATATGCTGAGATGGCAAATTGCTATCCAAGAATATAGAGGAAATATGACTATTGTTCATAAATCTGGAAATATTCATAAAAATGCAGATGGTCTTAGCAGATGGGCTCTAGCAAATACCCCTGACAATCCAGCATGGGTACCACAAGAAGAGCACCATATAGAAGGAATATGTGTTACAGACATTGGCACAGAATTCTTTAACCAAGTTAAAGAAAGCTATAAGACAGACAAAAATTGCCATATCTTAAGCCAACTCCTAATGAAAGACTGCAAAGATCCATCACTTTCATCAAAACTAGATGAAATATGGAAAAAGGCATATGATGAAGGAAGATTTCACCTCCTTGATGGAATCCTTTACCATAGAACAAAACACACATGTGTTATGGCCTTAACAGATAGAACACTAATAAACACTATTTTACATGAGTGTCATGATAGTGTTGCATCTGGACATCTCTCAGAAGATAGGACACTAGAAAGGGTGAAAACCTGCTCTTGGTGGCCAAATTGGAAGAAAGATGTTGCAGAGTACTGCCAAACCTGTGACAGATGTAAAAAAGCCAACAGATCCACAGGAAAGAAATTTGGAATGATGATCCAAATCCAAGAACCAAAATCCCCATGGGAAATAGTTCATATGGATTGGGTAACAGCCTTACCTCCAGGAGGAGACAGGAGTTATAATGCATGCCTAGTGTTAGTTGACAGGTACAGTAAAACTCCCATGTTCTTACCATGTCATAAAGATGACACAGCTATGGATACAGCCATAATGATATGGAATAAAGTCATTAGCCACACAGGCTTATTCCAAAATATTATAAGTGACAGAGACCCAAAGTTCACTTCAGCATTATGGACAAATCTCCATAACTTGTTTGGGACAAAATTATCATTCTCAACAGCCTATCATCCTCAAACTGATGGTCTAGCAGAAAGAATGATACAGACCCTGGAGGATATGATCAGAAGATTCTGTGCTTATGGGCTAGAATTCAAAGATTCTGATGGTTTTACCCATGATTGGTGTACACTAATACCAGCACTTGAACTGGCATATAAGACATCAATCCATTCTTCTACTGGCAAAACACCAGCAATGCTAGAGAAAGGATGGAATCCAAGACTCCCTTATGATACCCTCAAAAAGGACTTAGTGGATATACATCCAACAGCAAGCAGTTTCAAGATAATGCTTGACAAAGCAGGACACCATTCAAACAGATGCATGCAAGATTCTTTTAAATATGCAAAAGAAAGATGGGATAAAAGTCATAAGCCACCTGATTTCAAAATAGGAGACTTGGTTTTAGTATCAACCCTTAATTTCAATAACATAAAAGGCCCAAAGAAATTGAAAGATTCCTTTGCAGGACCATTTATGATAAAAGCACTCCATGGACCCAATGCTGTGCAATTAGAACTCACAGGTGAACTAATGAACAAGCACCCAACTTTCCCTGTGAGTCTAATAAAGCCTTACAGTTCAAGTGACAAGGAGTTATTTCCACTAAGAAATAAACCCCCACTTGAAATTCCACCCTTGGAAGAAGGAGAAGAAAAGAAAATAGTAAAAGTCCTTAAAGAAAGAAGGACAAGAAACAAAAAAGAAAGGGAATACCTTGTAAGGTATAGAAATTCAACTCAAGAAGATGAATGGCTACTTGAGAAAGATATAACAAATGCTGATAAACTACTAAGAAGGTTCAGACATGAAAGAAAGCCTGAAAAATAGAAAAGTTAAGCATTATTGAGCTTCAAGACTAACAAAGTCTAATGAAGAGGTAGGACAGTGGATGATACCCTAATCACACATATCAGATTGTGGTACAATCTTTTTTGGTGGTAGGGAATGTGAGCCTTTGAGATATGACCACATACCCAATAAGGTCACAAAAAAGACTCAGAACAATTATACCTTTAATATAATTATATTAAAATTACTTAGAATAATTATACATTAAGAATAATTACTTAAATATACAAAAAATACCATAAATTGGTACAAAAATTGGTTTAACTTAAAAACCAATGAATCAACATGTAAAATAAATTATACCATTGGATTCCCCATGGAAAAATACACATATACCATTTTTATGGCATATCTGAAAAGTCAATATTTAAGGAATTATAAGGTATAATACCTTATAAAAATCATAAAACCTTATTTATCTCAAGAACTAATAAAGCAACATGTGAAATAAATTGTACCAGTGGACTCCCCATGAAAGTCCACACATAAAACAATTAATAAGCTAATTTCCAATGTTAATACGTAAGTAATTATCCTGAATATATGCACTTTTTTGGTCAACGCATATATTCAAGGATCATAGCTAATATCTCCTAAACTATACATGATAGAATGATGAACCAAAAATAAAGTTACCACGTAATTACTGTAATAACACAGATATGAACTTTATTTTACAAATTATAAACAAGGTTAAAACCTATGATGAATTATTGATAAAAATCAACAGAGCTGTTGACCACTTTGTTGTGAAAGTGTTCCAAACTTAAAAAAAAGTATACAGTTGGATTCTCCTAGTTCATTCGTGAAGAATGATGTAATTTTTATTATTAAATTCAGGGTATAACCCCCTGAAATCAAGGTTTGAAGTTTAAAATATTGAATTTTGACAGAAAAGATGAGTTACAAGAAAAATCATCAAAATTAGAGTTTTGATGATGTAATGAAAAGCTCTTGGCAGAATAATAAGGTTATGCCAGGCTATCAGAATTCACTCTCTGAATTGCTGTAGCATGTAAATCTTAAAAGTTATTGAGGATCAAAGTTTGAGCTTAATTTGAGCAGTTATGATCACATACTGTAACCTTAATTTAAGTTTGACAGTCTTAAGAGTGATAAAATTGGTGAATACTATTAGTTTATGATTAAAACTAATAAAATTCACGAAATTTGGGGTTCTTCCAAGCCTCTGATGTCATCAAACTTAGAGTTATAGTGATAACTCTAAATAATGGTGTAATAATGATGTAATATGGTTTGATCATGATGTAATCACCCTCAAACCTTAAAATATTGATCAATTCCAGTGGATATGATCAGTACACGTCTACTAGAAGCCTGTTGGACTCTAGGAGGGAGGTTTTTACTATAAATAGAGCTCTTTTTACTCTATTTACCCCTCAGACGCATCAAAAAACATTAAATCAATTAAATAAAAGGTAATTTCTTTATTCTTTATATATAAAACTCTTATATTATTAAAGACAAAAGACCATCTTAATATTAATCACTATTTTTAAGTGATTAAATCAATTCTTTAATTGTTTTTGTCATAAATCTCTCTATAAACTCATTTCCACGTAAAATCAAGAATTTTAGTAATTTTCTTTATTTTTTATTGTAAATACAAATTGAAAAAGTTGTATTATATTCTTTTGGCATAAAATATCTCAAAATTATTATTTTAAGTGTTAAAAGTAGGTTATTTCATCTTATTATTACTCTTAATAATTCTTATTTAATATAAATAGTATTTATCTTAATATATAACTTTAATATTAGTAATATTATTGTTATTAATTGTTTTTTTATTTATAAAAAACAGTTTTTTACGCCTTTATTATTTGTTGGTAACAATAATAAAGAGCTTTATAATATATTAATCATTTTATAATATTAATTATATTATTATATTTGTTTAATAATATAATATTTTTACGCCATAATAATAATATGTCTTTATCATTATTATTATTTTAATCTTATTTATTTCAATTATAAGGACATTCAGAGTACAATAAGTAATAAATTAGTAATTTTTACTTATTGTTTCATAGTCAAACCTTACAAACATGTTATGTAAAATTTTGCAAGAAATTACCCAAATAACTAATTATTCAATCTCATAATTATCCTTCATTTATTTTTTCATTCCCCTTAGAAAAAACTGCCAGCCCTTCAAAATTCCAATTGAATTCTCAATTATAACCTTTTTTTTTCTAGACAGTAATTGAAAGTACAGCTGTCTTCATTCTGTGCCACAACTCCCTTATATGCTGGGACAACCCAAGATGAGCTTGCATATTCTGAATCAGTGAGTGAGTACTGATCTATTTCATAAAAGTTTTGAGGTTTTTGTGCAATTTTAATATTTTTATATACATTTGAATCATGAAGTGACCCAGTACAGCCCACATATAGATCAGTGAGCTTTTTTTTTATATTTCAAAACAGTTTTATTGAAATAGAATAGTTTAATTTTAAACAATAAGTAAAGATTAAACAAAGAATGAAAATTGAAAATTTCACCTCTTTTTATGATCAAAATAGACTTCCCCATCATTGGGGGGGGGGGGGGGGGGGTGTTGTGATAATAACATGAGACTCCCATCAAGAAATACAATGCACCCAGGGAAGCCTTTAGCCTGCATAACTTGAGAAATCTCTCTGTGTTGTTCTATTTTTGGCCACAAAATCATTTTTTACTAAGCTTCATTAATATCTGGATCACTCTTTGAGTGTACAACACAATAGCCCCATGGCTAATTCCAAATAACATTCAAATATTTCCCAAAGCATCCCCATTGCCATTTGATCCTAACCTTGATAGTGCCACAGCCAATCTTATGGGAGGATTTTGTTGTTTTTTTTTTTGATGATTTTTGAAGGTTTTTATCATCTTGAATTTGTGCAACCAATTTTTCAAATTAGTAATATGTTGTCCTACAAAGCTGTTGAAACACTTTAGATGATAATGTTTGTAAATCATTCATTTTATACATGTACTGTGATGGATATCTTCTACAAGTATTGATGTATCTTTGTGATGTTATCATATCTAATAAAATTATATCTTACTGGATATCAGAATCACTATTATAGCTGAAAGCATTGATGAGCTTCAGTTAGTTTAATGTCTTAATTAAAGGTAGCCATTTTGATGCCTTTGGCATAGTAAATAAAGAAAAGATCTATATCAAATGTAATTTGAAAGAAAATACTTTGATAAATGACCATTCTATTCAGATTTTATGAAAAAGAAGGGAATCTTTATGCAATTTAACATTCCTTTACTTAGTTGTTTTTTGTAAAAATGTGCCTTTAAGTGAAGCTAAAGGTGGGAGTTGGTACCAAAAAACCTGGGTTTTTGTACCTCAAAATACCACACCTCTTGAGGTGTGCAATTTCCCAAATCCCAACAATTTAATATTGGGTTTGGAAAAAAAAAACTTGGGATTTTGAGTGGGGGATTTGGTAACTTTGAAACCCCCTATTACCAAATTGAATACACTCCTATTCATATTCCTGAAGGTTTCACTTATACATTATTTTTAAATACTATTTTTTTTATTTTGTTTTCTAATAATAATAGTTTTTTAAAGGAGTAGGTATTTTTCTATTACTATCTATTATTTATTGTATAGCTTTATATAATTTTATAATTTTATGGTTATTTATTTATAAAAAACTTATTTAAATTTAAAATTGCTTACAGTAGAATAATTTTACTATTATTATTTTTATATTGGTAATATCATTATCATTTGAATGAATGTATATTAATTATTTTATATAAATATATATTATTTAGAATTTTATTATTATTAATTTCTTAATATTTTTAGAGTTGGTTTTCCTTAAAACAAATAACAGACATAGTACAATCATTAAATTAAGATTAATTTAATTATAAGTTTCATAGTCAAATATTACAAGAATTATTTAAAATCCTTTTGAAGAAAAAAATTTATGCTTTCAATGTCACTTTTCAAATATCTTATCATTTTTCAAGAATATTCTCTTTATTTTATTATTGATACAAATAGTTATTAATCTAATAAAGGGAATTTTGGCTTCAATTTATATGCTTTCATTATCTCATTACAAACATATAGTAAAAGAAATCAACTTCTTTCTGTAACTTCTGAAGTGGACTAATTACTCTTGAGTTACTATATACTTGTTCACTAAGCTTATATATTCACCATATTCATCTGGAGCACTCATTTCTATTCATTTTCCTCTCAAAGAATTTTCTTATGATCAATTTATTCCAGAAATTTCAAAAAATAAATTAAATCAAATTCTACTTTTAGACGATTTTGTAGTTAAATTTTTTTAGAGTATTTTGAGATAAATTTTTGTTCTTCAAGGATCAGGGAAGAATAAAACAATTTTCTTTGGTATTTTCACTGATAAGGTATAACCTTTAATTTCATACTTTTGAGAAATTCTTATTAAATAAATTTTAAAGGCATGAAAATGAGCTTTCTTCTTTAAATTTCCATACCCACACTTGTAAATAGTGAATATTTTCCTACAACCCACCTTTTTTGGTAAGCTATATTTAAAAGTATGTATTTTATTCAAATTTCTTGCTAGCCATTAATACAGGTAGATTGCAATGAACAATTTCATGTTACACAGTAAGCATTAGGGAATAAATTAAGAGCTAGTGCTATAATATCATTACCAGATTTTGCTACTAATTTACAGCATAAATCAGCCTTATAGTTCAGTTTTGTTTTTTTTTTGACCTCAAGTCAATTTTTGAAAACTTCTTTACATATGAAAGTACACATATTTAGCTAATAAAGCTGAATTAAGGCTTCTGCAATTCCTTCAAATAGATATCAATTAAAAAGAAAAAAGCCTAATAATATTATTGAAATGTGAGCTTACTAAGAGATAATGTACTAAGAATAACCAAATCATTCTTGAAAATATAGTAAGAAGATCATTCATACTGTAAAACCAAAATATTAAATATTAAACTTCAAGCCAATACATCACTTAGACAAACTCTTCCAATATTTCAGATACAGAGCTGTGATTTATGAAATAAAACTAAATACCCAACAGAGCTTATGCATGGCTTAAATATTAGAATAAAGTTGCCTAGTTTAATTTTTCTTTTAAGCTTTTCCCTAATTTCCTTTCCAGTTCCATCATGAAAGCTTGACTTGTAAATAATTCTGGAATTTTGAGGCTGTCATTAATTGAGAATTCTTCCAATAAAATTATAATATTTTCAATTTATTAAGGCTCTTTTAAAGAGAAATATTCAATATAAATATCCTCTTGTTGCATAATTCTGCTTTGGGAAGTGTTATCCATAAATAATTAAATGTGTTTCAAGAAGAATTTATGTCCAATTTGGCATTTTTTTATCTACCAATTTTTTCAATTATTTGGACATTTTTATTTTTTTTGAATTATTTTCATTTTGAAAATATTATCCCATTTCAAAAAATTAAAGATAAATCATTGCAAATGTGTTTTTCAAAGTCTTCATTGACTTTATTTTTCAAAGAAAAAAACTCTCACCTTAATGGATTTGAAACATCTTTTGAAAACACATCCAAAATTATGCTTGTTTTATCCAAAAAATAAATGCACAACAGGCCTTAAAAAGGGTGTTTTAATATTCAAAATAACCGAATGCCAAAAAAACAAAGAATGATGTAATTGTTATTGAATTCTTACACCATAGTTTCAATTTTTTCACATATTTGTTTTCAAGCCAAGGTATCATAGAAATATGGCTTGATGATATAAAAATAATTCATAAAATTCAAAATGTTGTAAAGGTATTCTTTCTTAGGATCCTTCCAACGTTCATCTTCCAAGCTAAAAACATCATCTTGCTTGCAATTAAGTGAGACTTAAAAGCTGAAGTCTCTATGAAGTAAGCCTTAGATATGAATCTTATTTTGGTTGGAACTCGAAAAAATTGCAGCTGCCCTTAAATTACTAGTCTCTACATCATATTTTGATTCATTATGAAAATAAACTTCTTAGGAAATTACATCATCTTCTCTGAGATTGATAACCTTTAAGCCCCTTTTGAACACGCATTCAACAAAGTCATGTGTTGTTCAAAGGCATGAAATGTATCTGATCAATATGAGCTGATTGCTTGTATGGCCGTTACAGAAAAAAGTTACTAAAGGACTTTTGAGAACCTTCTCACTTTTTAAAGGAGAACACACTGTAACTTAAAAATACATGAAGTATCAAGTTGAACACACATATTCTTTTTATTTTGTTGAATTTTGCTTAGGATCTCTAGAATTTGAGATTCAAAACTATGACTCTTTACAAGAATCTCTTATTGGTCATTTTCATTTCTCTCGCACACCACTACTAGTTTTTGTGCTACTTTAAACTGATGGCTATTTCACTCTTTGTGTTTTTGTCTTTGAGAATTTTTCAAAGGAAAAATTTCAAACCGAGCCACGTGAAGCAAAGAGCTCTTCAAAAGGATGATTGTGGCCAAAAAATCTCTGACGTTCACGTTTACGACGTCGAATTCCATTAAGCCATACAGAGAATCGTTTGCTGCCAGTTTTGGAAGTTTTGAGTAAGACAGCCGCGGAAGGTGACGCAGTGATATTGGCTGCGGGCTCCGCATTTCAAACACGACCAATGGGAACGCGTCATGTTACGCGTGCGGAATGATCTCGGACGTCGCTTGAATTGGCCGCGCGCGCGCGGTGCGAGTGTCGCTCGGATTTCCTTGTTGACCGCTGGGAGCTGGAGTTAATATAAATACCAGCTTTCTTCCCGTTCGAAAGCACATTCACCCCCATCCCTGATATCGTTTTATCAAGACAAGATCAAGACAACACCACTCTTTCCAATCTATCAATCAACAATCAATAACACCATCTTATCTCACCTAAGTGAAACTAATCAGTCTTAAAAATGCCTCCTAAATCAGTCACCGCCGAAAAGAAGCCAGCTTCAACTGCCTCGAAAGCCCCTGCCTCAAAGGCCCCTGCCGGTGACAAGAAGGCTAAAAAGTCTACCAAGGCATCCACCGATGGTGAAAAGAAGAAAAGACGCACTAAGCGCAAGGAAACCTAGTGAGTCCTTTTAGCAGCCGAGTTTTCTGTTTGAGACATGACAACTGATGCATGGACTGCATTACAGTGGTATCTACATTTACAAAGTCTTGAAACAAGTCCATCCCGACACCGGAATCTCTAACAAGGCCATGCTCATCATGAACTCGTTTGTCAATGATATTTTTGAGCGCATCGCTGGTGAAGCCGCCAAACTCGCTTTATACAACAAGAAGTCTACAATCTCTTCACGAGAGGTAAGCTAACATCGTCTGATCCTCCCAAGCGATTCTGGCTCATTTTCTTGTTTTAGATTCAAACTGCAGTCCGACTCATTCTACCGGGTGAACTATCTAAACACGCTATCTCGGAAGGAACAAGTCAGTCTCTATCCTCATTTCACCCAGCTTCATCGTTGCTGATTCTTTCTGGTGGTTTTTTGCAGAGGGTGTCACAAAATACACATCAGCAAAATAATATCATTTCTTATTGTTTTTTGCTGCCTTTGTACCTTGATTTGTTTTCAAAATGTAAAAGTTATACTCGATTCTGTTTTCGTCTCCCTTAACACCTTGACTTTCTTGTCACCGCCCATTCACGAGCTTTTTGACCGAACAAAAGTGTACTCCACTACCAAAGAAATCAAAAACTTTTTGTTATTTCCTCCGAGTAAATTATACCTTAGGGCAAAGTCGCAACTAATTGTTAATGTCTCAGAAAAGTTAAGGGCAAAAGCCTCTGCTGCACTTCTGCTTCGAGTTTGGCAAATTTTCGTAGCTCGTGAAACAAGCACAATTTTTTACAATAATCGCAAAAAGAGACTCCTATCATATGCGACAGCTTGCCTGATTTCCTTTAGCCACCCGTGGTTGCAAAGCGCATGAGTACCAAATGTTGGCCAATATCGAAATCCATCAATTTATTGTCTTTTTTGCACACGGTCCCCCGGTAGTTTCGTCACACAATGTCACGCCATGTTATTCTTGAAGTTGTTGACAAGGGGTCTATAAGAGAAAAACTGCGACATTGGCGTTATATTTTGATTTAAGCAGTTGAAAAGTAAGAGCAAAAGGTATTTGCTAAGCGGATTCAGGTCGTCTACCAGTAAACCTTTTGAATGACGCATTTTATGGGGGCTCTAATCCCCGAAGTTCCTTAATAATTTTTGGGATTGTTTTGGGGGGGAAATTAGCGCCTTTTTGAGATACCTGAATAATTCTTCCCATAATTGTAGAAGATAGTTGGGTGCCAGTGATATCCAAGCTTGAAGTATTCAGAATTGAGTTGGAAGATAAGAAAAAAAACTTTTTATCATCAATAGAAAGAAAATTTATAGAAATGAAGGGCTTCCATGTATGCAAAGACAAGAGTTTTTGATCAATAAAGGTAGATGAAATTTTTGCTTAGTAAGGATGTTTGATCTTTGTATTTGATTTCACAGGAGAAAATTTATGAAATATCACTCTCATAACACTGTTGGATTCTGATCTTGTTCATTTGTTGGCTTCTTGAAAAAATAATCTTGAAATTGCACAAATCAAGATTTTCTCAATATTCAAATAAATCCAGTTAGATTTTTCAAAGAGTCATTGGAAATTTGAATTCAAATTTCAAGTTTGGGGTTGGATAATAATAATAATAATAATAATTTGGTAGCTCAAAGAATTGGTTTTGTTTATCAAATAGGAAAATTTCTTATTCATAGAGAATTTGTATTCCCAGAAATCTTATAGAGCTATTCTTTTTGGTATATTGATAATTTGATTAAATGGTTAGTAAAACATCTCCATTCATTTATGATGCCTGAAGTGTTGAGTTTTTTTATCTTCATTAACATATCTCACTCCTTTTTCTGCCTTTAAATCCTCAATATCTTTATTCAAATTAGAATGAGATTCCAAAGAGCTTTATAAAAATTTTCCTTTTAGGTATTTTTGACTTTATATAGGATTTATAATCTTAAGAGTTCATTCCTGTATCTATATATTTCTTCCAAATAAAATCAATCATATTCAGAATGTTCAATAGAAGCTCTAAGTTATGTATATATAGGTATTTAAATGATGCATGAACCCAAATTTCAATGAGATGAAATAGAAAAATGTTGAGTTACTATTTTATTGAAAAATTGAAAAAATTGAAATAAAATATCATTAATATGTAAGCCTAAATATCACTCTGATTTAAATCTCATGCCACAAGTCTATTTAATGTAGTAATAATTATAATTTCATGATATTTTGAAGTAAAATGGAGTAAAACTCATCTTTAAATGATTCTGAATCACTTATACCATATTCTATTTGATCAGGTGAATAATAATTTATTATGAAATAATACTAGTTTTATTTTTTATGTGTATTGGAAAAGCTGCTATGAAATAAATTAAGCCCTCTAAAAGTTTTTCTTTATGTAATTAGTTCTAAATTCATTTAGAAAAAAGATATATTTTTTAGTGACCTCATAAGCCCAAAAATGTGTTCAATTTCATTAATAAATAATTTTTTTTATTTTTGTAAAATTTGAGACTTTGAATTCACTTTTTTATTAAATTTTTTGAATTTATTTACTTCAAATTCCTGATTTATCTTTAATTTAAAGGAGAATGTACTCTTAAAAAATAGTCAAGATAATATTTTTGTTGATTAATTTGTGTTTAGCTTGTTCCTTCCTAGGAATAATAAAGTCTCAAGAGTTTGATAAGCTCATTTTATTGGTATATATTATTTGATCTTTTGAAATAATTTCTTATATTCCTTTTATTTAAAATAAATTTCTAGATGAAGAATATTTTTTCTCAAAATATTAGAGTATGAGAAAAGAACATTAAGAAAATTTAAGAGGATTGTATTTTTACAATTCTTGATATAACTCTTTGAGAGAAAAAAATATTGAGGTGACTCTTTTACAATGATGATAAAATTAAGAAATATTAATTTGGAGCTGGTATGAATAAGAAATAATGGAAGCTTTATTCCACAACTATATTCTCAAAAAATGATATTATTAGCTTATATTTCCTTTTTTTTAATAAATCTCAAATAATAAGGAATGTGATAAAATATAATTAGCAAGAAAAATATATTTAAAAAAGAATTAATTTAAAATACTATCAATTTTTTTTCAGTGAAATTGAGAAATGTATTCCTTTTATTTTCATTTATTTGAGATTAAATTCAACATTGTGGAGAAGAAACTTATTTGAGAAATAAATAAGATTTATATCTCAAAAATAATTTTGAAATATATATTCTAGGCTCAAAATTAACTCCAAAAATTAATAATAATATCATATTTTTTGAAAAATATTCTTGAAATCCTATTTTAGCCTTATTATTAAATTAGAATATAAAGAAAAAGATTTTTTGATTACTAATCAGAAAAAGAGGAAGAATCCAAAAATATTACATTATTATTGAAAGATATTTCAATATCAATTGCATGAAAAAATTGGAACCCAGGTTAAACTTACTTAGGTAAGCTTACAAATCTGAAAATCCCCACTAAGATGTCTCAATAATTAAGGATAAAATTTAAAATATATTAAGGTTTTTGGTAAACACATGTAAAACTTTAGTA
The DNA here is from genome assembly GCA_023105745.1 of Austropuccinia psidii. NCBI lineage: Eukaryota > Fungi > Basidiomycota > Pucciniomycetes > Pucciniales > Sphaerophragmiaceae > Austropuccinia > Austropuccinia psidii. Next base: position 6,721,508 of record JALGQZ010000003.1, read on the forward strand.
AAAACACATAAGAACCTACATGGTTTTACCATAAACTTATGTGTTTTACCAATTTATAGCAAGAACATGTAAATGGTGTATTTTTTAAAAAAAATCCTCAGGCTTAATTTTGAGGATTTTTTCATTTTTTTTGGACATGGGATGTCAAGATCCCCAAATTTTTTCATTTTCTTTTTTTCCAAATTTCTCCAATTTGGCCAATTTGGAAAATGGCCTATTTTTTTTAAAAAAAAACATTGAAAATGTTTCTACTTATCAATTTAAATATCCTCTTTTTATTAAAAATAAAGGAAATAATCTTGACAATCAAAACCTATAAACCCAAAATTTTGAGATTTTTTTTTGGGTGGGACAATTGTAGGCCCAAAAAAAATGCTTTTTTTATGTTTTTCTGTTCATGTTTATAAGTAAATTGAAAATGCCATTTATTAAATAAATGTAATTAACAATGTAATTTATGGCAGTAGTGAAATTGAAAATGCCGTTTATGGCATTAACAATGACATAATAATGCCATAGATTGCATACACAGTGCCATAAATCAAATACACAGTTCCATCAATGGCATCAAAAGTACCATAAATGGAATACACAGTTCCATCAATTGCATCAAAAGTGCCATAACAATGCCAATAATAGAACTAACAGTGACATTTAACCCATTTTTGGAATTGCTTACAGTTCCATAAATGGCATCAACAACAGCATGAAAATGCCATAATTTTTTTTTTCCCAATGAAGTTTTTTTTAGCTAAACTTTGATTAAAACCACCCCTTATGCGTTTTTATCAATTTATGGCAAAAACATGTGAGGGTTTACATGCTTTTACAAAATTGCTTACGTAGGCTTACCAACACCCTATATTAAGAATTTCATCCTATGAATATTTCTAAAATATTGAAAGCTTTGGATTTTTGATTTTAGTGTGATAATAATTGGTAGTTTAATATTGGAGGTTAAAATCTCAAAATAATAATAAAGATATTTCATAAGTGAATTAAGATATAAAATGAGAGAAACAATACTATTTATTCACCTAGCTTTGATTCATTATTCCTAAAGGCCCAATTAATAAATAAGCTTTCAAGCCCCATTTTACTGTAAAATTAGGAATAAGAATTCCTACAAAAAAAATTTTCTCAACAACTTATCCATTTTGGTATTTTAGCAAAAAATTGTGCAAATACAAAGTCAAGTTTCCTCCTTTGTAAATATATAGTATGAGATTCTGTGTCAATCAATGAGAAATTGAATCTTTTTACTTCTATTAAGAGATGAATTATAGCTCATGAAGAAAACTTTATTAATAATTTTTGACTCAAAGTTAGCTATATAGCTTGTATATACTATAATAAAAATAATAATTTGAATTGATTGTATTTCTAATAAATGATCTTTATTTTTGAAATAGGAATTATTTGTATGAAACATTGATGTTTAGCTTTTATATTCACTTTCAAATTCCTTGCAAAGTGTAGATCATAGAATAGCAATAGATATACTAAAGGATAAGATATATGTAAAGAAGATATTAATAGGATTCAAAATCAAATTATTGGAAATATATTCCATCAATCAATTTTTATATCAAATCTCAAGAGCCCAGCTCCAATAATAAATGTTTCAAAATTTTGGAAATTTAAGAAATATTAAAATTAAGAGTATAAAATTATAAATATTTTAGACAATGTATCTCTATGATGAAAGTTTTCTTAAAGAAAAAGATTAAATATTGAAAAAGGCACAATAAGGCGTAATAAGTATGTAAAATGGATTTTTTAGCTGAGGATATGATTATTCATATTTTTTATTGAAAGGATGAAAAAAAATATGAAAAGTTATTAGAGAATTGGATATTAATAATAATACATGTCGAGATATTATAATGAATAAAATAATTACTTTAAAGCTATATGATTTGTGGAAATATTTCAAGGAAAACTTTCTTATATTTTGAAAAAATATCTTCCTTGAAAGAAGGTATTTATTCAAATATATAAGGGCTCCTAATAAGATATATTTTTTCAATTTGACATGACCTATATACTTCTAAATTTTCTAAATATACTTCTCTTTTTTGATATCATATGATAACAAGAACATCTACAGCATATCTCTCAAAAATGTTGACAAGTTAGTAGTATATTATAAACAGGATTTTATGTGTAATTTTTAATTTTTTTTTGAATTAACTAGATATATACTGACCTACAATTAATTAAATATTAATTTAATTTCTCAAGTATATATCAAAAATGTATGTGCAGTTTTGTTTTTGTGAAATATTTAATTGTGTCTATATCTTTAAAATTATCTTCCTAAGTGAAATGACATTTAATAAGGGTATTTTAAGAATAAAAAATAGAAAATAGGATAAATTTAAGATTTAATAGTTAATTAGAGAGATGTTTAATCTCAGTAACTTCTAGTGATATGTGAATTTCATTTTTTTTGTAATTTGGGGATTCATTTTCATTTGTTAAATTGAAATAAACCAGTTGAAATTGATTGATCAATTCTCCCTTTTCTTAAAGAACATATTCTTCATGAATCCAATAGAGCTCCATTTCATTAAAGCCAATACTAAAGATATATAATATTCTTACAAAAATACCAATAGATTAAATTGAATTTATTATGGATTCATCTTGAGATAAATTGAAATTCTTTCTCTATAATAAATTTATAAATTTTAGGAAGAAACTAATTTTTTCCTTCCCAGATATATGATAGCCAAAATAAAAATCAAGAACACTAAAATAAGCTCTTATTAATTTTGATAACTTTTTGGAATTTTATTTTTGATTTTTCATGAATTAATAAATTTTTATTCAATTTAATTACCTAATATCTTTTTGTGTAATATTATTAACAAAAAAGGACCAAATATTAGAAAAAGTTGAAGAGAGAGAATTTTGTGAGAGAAAGTATTTTAGCATATTAAAATTATTCTTCCATGGAAAATGAATTAATTAATCAAAAGGAAAAATATTGGGATTTAATAAAAATATTCAAAGAGTGAGAAAATAAAAAAAATATAATTGAAGAATAAAATAATGAAATAAAAATACAGAAAGATGAAAGAATAATCACAAGAATTCAATCAATGCAAATTGAAAAAAAAGCTAAAATATACTCCAAAATAACAGATAAAGTTAAGAAACTAGATCCATTTTGTGCAGCATGATTTAGAAAGATTGAATATAGTGTTATCAGATAAATTAAGATTTATTTATATCTGTCTTGAAAAAAATAAATGGGATGATAATAATATATTCTTTATCAATATACAATATGAAAAAAAATCAATTGATGAGAAAATATTTCTTTCAAAGTGATCAAATAAGAAATATATTTGGTTTAAAATTTTCAATAATATGGTGATCCTTAGGGGGATTTACCATTGAACTTCCATTTTTTAAGGGGTACAAAGCTCACTTTGCCTATATCATAAAAGAATTATTTCCATTTACCATATTATGTATTGATAATATTCATCTCAAAATATATAAAATTCAATTAGTGAGTATTTATAGTGATAATAAAAAACATATAGCTTCATTCAAGGTATGGAGGCATATCTCTTAATTCAACAAGAAAGACAAATAAATGTATGAGAAATAAAAATGTATATAAAAACTATATATTTGAGTGAAGAGCTGTGAAAGTAGCTGAAAATATAACCAAAAAGGATCTAATAGCTATGTAATGGTAGCTAAAAATATATGGAAAGGGCAAGTTGAACAAGAAAAAATCTTAATAAACCTGAAATTTGTTTGAGTAAATTAGTTTCTGTAAGAGTTTATTGTTAAGGGAATAATTCTTTTTACATATTTAGCACAGAAGAAGCAATAATAATAAGAGAATTTATTATATTTTGATTGTTTAAAGAGCTCATTAAATCCCTATTGAAACTGAAAATTCTATATTCCCTCTCAATTGGTGAAAGGTGAGGCTCCTCACCCCTGGATTCCAACTTGTAGTTCCAAAGACAAAATAAATTCCTTATTTTGGTCAAAATTTTGGGTTTATCCTTATATATTATTGAAATAGTATTACTCTATATTTAAAAGGATAAGATATGAATAATTTTAGAGGGAGCTGTGATTGTATTATAAGTAAAAAAAATTCAAAAAAAATATTTGAAAAAACTATTGTTTTATTTGATGATTTTATACCAAATCAACTTCTAGCTTGAATTTTCTTAAATTACAGTCTGATAAAGACTTTATGCATCAAATTATGGGCGTGAGAAATTCTTCAAAAAGAAATAAGCTCAATTTTAACACACACTAAAGGAAGAAATACAGAAATTTATATCTTCAGGGAATTCCAAAGTCTGTATTTCTGATAGTTTTCCATTCCTTGTGATGAATAGAATATAAGATTCAAAATGATCCCTTATTTTGAAACAATATCTATATTAGATTTGATAAAATCAAGAAGAAGTGTATATTTAAGGTTTTTATATTAAACTCTTGATAGTATTGATATTAATCAAGGGTAATATTACTGTCCTCAGTAGAAATACAATTAAATTAGTTATCATAAACACAAATTGGCATAATTTTTAAACAAATAATAATAAAAGAATGAATGTTATCAAATAATTTGATCATAAAAATTTTAATAATCATAGTAAAATACAATTATTATATCATTATAATGTTTAAAAATGGCTATAATAATAAGGTATATTAAAGCTATTGATGAAAACATCATATGTGAATAATGATAATATTTATAAACTTAGAACAAATAGTAGTATTATTCAGAATAAAATTTATCACAAAAGCTGCTTATAGATTAATATTGTGGAGAAATTATATATAAAAAACTAATTTTAAGACAAAAAATATAGAAATTAAGAGAAAAACATATTTATAATATTTATCCAATACAATGAGTCAAACAACAAGAGTAATAGTATTGGATAATTTTAATAAGCAAAAAACATGCCTTAAGAAAATATTTAAAAGAATAAGAAAATTATTGTATGATAAATCATGGTTTAGGAACTTTAAGAGAAAATTTGTGGATTTTAGAGAGATTTTAAGACAACAATTTTATATGATAAAATCAATTAACAGTTATTGAAAAGATATGATATCAATTCTAACATTTAAAGTATTTATTAAAAATATATAAGAAAATAACTACAAAATTATTTCTAATAATATAGGCTTATATATTTTATAAAATATGACTTATTCAAAATTTTTGATGTATTGATTGATGATGATTCATACAGACAGTGAGGAAAAGCTTCCTTTATTAATTAGAGAAAATATCTAATAATTAACTATATATATGGAGGGAGTTATCAGATCAAAACTGACAAGCCATACTTGAAAATATATGTTATTAAAATAATGACATTTATCTTTAACCTTATTTTGAAGTTACCAGTGATATTATTAGCTCCAAGAATCTTTAGTCTTAATTAATGTATATTAACTATTGATTTAATATTAAATAATTGATGTTTTTACTGAATTTATTCATTTGAAGAATACAAAGAAAAGATTGCAAGAAAAAATGTTGTCATTTAGATTGTTGATTGATTTTCTAAAATTTCTTTTTGAGTATTGAATTAGATTCGAAGAGGGTAATTTAAGGGGTTATTTGAAAGGGGGTTTATTAAGAATACTGGCCTCATTTTTGGTTTTGATGCGGGTGGAAAATTTAGAGAAATAAATCAAGATTTAGATTTTTTATGAATTTTTTAATTTATTTCTTTTGTACACAAAATATAGCAGTACAGCTAAAATTAACCTTTGATAAGGCTTCAATGAAGCTGAAGCTTATTTAAGTTTTTTAAGTCTTCAAATATCTCATTAAAGAAGTAATTCAAGGGGTATTTAACATATTTCAAGTATAAAATTCTGGTCTAATTGGGGATAAGCCAGATTAGAATCTAATTTTTCAATTAAAGTCTGATTTTGAAGCATATTTAAGGTCATAAATACTTCCATACAGACAAAAAACCTACTTTAATCATTGAAGATAAGAATAATTGGGTACCTTTAACCCTTTTTACCTTTTTCCTTTGTATACAAAGTTGGTTTGGGATTCTACCCTTTGTTATTCATTTGGAAACATAATAATGGAGTTAAAACCTTTCCAGATGAGCTCCCACATAATTTACCACCTGTAGGGCAGATACTTAGCAAATTAAGTAACCAAACAAAAAAATGATCTTGAAACTTTTTTATAAGTTAACGTCTACATGGTTTAACTTTGAAATAAGCTACATCCACCATGGGTGTATCAAAAAATTTATTGAAAAGAAAGTAATTATAAATTCCATGGACATTCATAACACAAATATTAGTGTATAGGTAAAATGAGAATTTCAAGAATCCCATCATTTTGGTATGAAAATGAAAAACAACTTTTTTTCTCAGTTATATTAAGTGGTGTTCATAATTATTTGTTGAAGTATTTTTCTATATCACCACTTCATGAATTTCCATTAAGCTTATCCACCCTATGCAGCTAACCTATGTGAGAAATCTCTGTGGAATCCAAATCTGGCCTTAAATCTTTGGGTTTATGTACTCAAAAAAAGGTTATCCATAACTCTATTTATGAAAGATTATGAAATTTGAGTATGCACATATTCAATTGGATTTTCATGATTTAATTTTTCTTTGAAACTTATTTTTGGCCTCTTTGGGTATGTAAAACATACCTCAAGGTTTAAAATCTTTTGTTTTTTGCCTTTTTGTGACAAAATGATGGGATTATGACAAGTTCCATTTCACAAATAACCTGGAATTGGTGTTTTTCATATTTTTAGATTACAAAAATACTTTACTTATACATAAAGTATTTTTAAACCAATAGAGGATATGTATGTTAAAGGCTGAAAAACCATTGTGCTCTGAAAAATAGTCAAGGGTGAAAAAGGACATCGAAGAGAACCAGGGTACCCAGCCTCTGAAGCCTCTGAGAAATATTCATCTATATATCTTGGGACCATGCTCTAGTCTGTTCCAATTGTTATATCAAACCCATTTGTAATATTTTCTACTAAGGCTAAGACCCATTAAATAATGCAAAAATAGCAAATGAGCTGCTACTTTGACATTCCAAAAAGGCAATGAGCACATCTTAATCCTTTATCCATGTCAAATCTATAAGACAAAAGAGATTAAATAAAAAACTTTTTGGACTAGAATGAATAGAATTACCTCATGGAAACCAGCTATTTTTATACTGATTGCACACACCACATAAAAAATTAGGTAGAACTTCAAAGATTTATTGAAAACTAAGTTCTTGATGAATCTATATTGAGCCTAAAACACTAAAAAAGAAGGAAAGAACATAAAATATGGCCAAAAAGAATTTTAAATACTTGTTCTAAATGAAAAGCCTTACTTACATTACATTCCTGATCATTCCATGTGAAACACTTAATCCTAAAAAATTTAGAAAAATTACATCCTGTGATTAAATATCTAATAAAATTGATAAGTTTGAGAAAACATGTTTTTATTGAAATTGAATATTTAATTTTGTAAACTAATTATTTCTTAACCATAAATGGGTTGGTATCCACGTAGAATAACATAATGTAGTAATTATGACAATGTTACATGGAAAAAGGTGATTTAACCATAAATAAAAATGAGGAGAGTGGACTCTCATTTATTTAGACTTTATTGGACTCCTTTCCATGCCTCTATGAGCTTATTTGGACTCAAAAAATCCTACTATTTCTAGTTTTTTCAATTTTATAAATTTATACTGGTATTGTGGTATTTCATACCAATTTGTTTTACCAGGATCAAGCTCATAGTACCCGACAGAAGCAGTAAGCTTCACCCACAGGTAGACCTGCTGTAAATTTTAACATCCAAATGTCAAATTTACATTGAGAAGCTGAATATTATTCATAAACCCATGGCACAGGAGCCCAAAAGGCAGTTTATGTGCTAAAATAAACTATTATATTTAATTATGCATATGTGAAAATGAAGTTACATATATCAAGCCAGTCACAACAAGAAAGGTACCACCCTTTAAATTACCCACCCAGCTTTACACCCCTCTTATAACCAATGGACTAATGAAGCAAGAAAATGACACCTGCATTAATTACACAAACACCTTGAATTAAACATAGAGAAGTAACATGGTTCAAAGATCACCCCCATGGGATTCCTAAAAGTCAATCCCAACACAGCCACAGGAGTACCTTATCTTATATACACATTAACCCAGCTTAAAACAGCCTGAAATTTGTAAGGACACAGCCATAAAAGTTTATGAAAGGAAATTGGTAACCTTGTTTGCCACATAATAAGTAAAATTCAAATTTTTCAAACTACTTAAAACCTCATGAAAGTAAAAAAAAACAAGCTTTATGGGGTACAAACCCTTATTTAAATCTCAACCACATGACTATGCACAGCATGTGTCAAACTAAATCAATCACATCATCTAATCCATAAAAGGAAATTAATCAGTGCGAGAAATTATTACCTTCCCTCACTTTAAATTTCAAAAAGAAGAAACACAGCCATTCCTACCAAGCCTAAAACAAATGACATATGCAAGGAAAATTTAAATTCATCATGTGATACTTCCCCCACAAACAGCATATAATGTGACAGAAAAAGGGCTGTGAAAAAGAAAAATCCCCATAAAAAATGAAATCACCTCATGCATGAAAGGAAACTCCAAGAAGATCATATAATAACCAGCTCACCAAAAAAAGAGTCATGTGATAAAAGGAGGCTGTGAAGAAGGAAAATTATCACCAAACCTTAATCACCAGACCCATTCCAGAAAGTTTCTCACCAAAAAAAAATTCACATGATGTCATAAAGAGGAGTTAATGAAGAAAGAGAAAGCTTCATGGAGAACCCCTGGGCTTGCAAAAGGTATAAATAGAAAGGCTCTCTCAAAACAAATTTTCAAATCCCCTCCATGAAAATTATATCTTCTGAACATTATAATTAGAGGAATAAATCATAACTCTCCTGGGAGGTAGTCCAGAATATCATAGTGAATTTATTTTCCCTAGTAGCCGAGCTCAGTGGAAGTATAGTTTTGAAGATTTCCCAGTAGCTAAGCCCAGTGGAATTTTAGTATTAAAAGGAAATTATCCAGTATCTAATATGAGGGTTACTTCTCTATTGAAAAATATATCACCAAGTAAAATAAAACTATTTACCAAGATTTTGAATTAAATTAACCCTCTGAACATCCAATATTATAGATTCTTACCTTTGAAATTTAAAAAAGAAAATTTTGTCTTATTATTAACCAATCTTAAAAAAATAACAAAACTTTGAAAAAAATTATTTAACCTTATCATAACTTTACATTAACAAAATCAACCTTACCAACAACCATAATATTTTCCAGAAAACCTTAAATAACCCATCTTATTAAGAAGAAGAAACCAATCATCCTAATTTTAAAAAAAATAAAAATCAAACAGACAAGTATTTCATTAAATTAAAATTTAACCAGAATTCCTGACATTACATTTCATATTCTATATTGAATAGGTATGATCTGAGACTTCTGAAGCTTTAAAGCCACTTAATAATTTTTTTTGTGAGCTCTAAGGAAGATTTTGTTCAGTATTTTAGGAGGGGAAGCCAATACACCCTTTCCACCCTTGGTTACAGGAGATATTAGCAATTCAAAACTAGCTACCTGTGGTTTACCTCTCCAGGTACTGCCTCATTTTAATCCCACACAAGAGGAGCTCCCACATCTGGTGTCTCAACAGTGGCCTTTCAACCTCAAACTTCAATAAAAAATGAATTAAATAAAAATAAATTTACCTCAAAAAAAGGAAAAATGACTACTCCCAGAAACATATTTTCTAAATAAAACAATTTGAGTCAAACAATCAAAATCAGAAAAAATAATCATCTCAAGAATCTCAATCATCAACTAACTCTGACCATTATTATTATCCACCCAAACAAAAAAACAGAATTAGTGGAGGAATTAAGAAAATATTACAATTATCCAATTGAAAAAGCAAGAGCTAATAAAAGAGAGTTGAAGGTTGTGGAAGCATTTTTTCTTGATCTCCTTGAAAGAAAAAAAGAAAAAAAATTCAAGAATAAAAAGAAGAAATAAAGAAATCAAAAATGGATAAACCTTATTAATAAAAATTACCTTCCAGTATTGAAGAAATTAAGGAAAAAAACTTCAATCAAGAAACTGTTGAAGGACATGAAGAAATGTCTTCAAAAGAAAGAATTAACCAGAAAATTTTACAAATGAAAGAAGAATTAATAGCACTAATAAAAAAGGAAGGGAAAATGAAATAATCAAGTTATACTCCACAAAATAGTCCACTAGAAGGACAAAGAACCCTTCAAAGATCATTTAGGACACATGGATCACCTTCACCTTATTCAAGACCCATGGCCACATTAAAACCATATACAGAAAAAAGACAAAATAATTTACCAAGAAGATTAAACATTTCTGCCCAAATACCAACTCAATTAAATTAAGAAGCTCCAAGAAAAACTAATCCAATAGTGAAAATAAGAGCAAGGACTATTATTTGTGGCTTTGTGGAAAGGATGTTGAAAGATTTATCCAAAAAGTTGAGAATATTGCAGAAATTAGAAGTGAAAGTGGAAGAGAAATTGCAAGACAAATAGCAATTTGGACCAAATATGAAGAAATAAGCTACCATATTGAAGGAATGCCAGGATATGAAACAGCTGATTGGGAGTAATTGAAAGTGGATATGAAAAGAAGATGGGAAAAAGTATGAACTGAAAGAAGATACAGATTATCTTCAATAACTGAATTATTCACAAAAATTCAACAAGAAGGTGGAATAAGAAACATGACACAGTACAGAAAATTTAATGGGGAATATGAAGCAATATAATCACTTACCTCAAAAGATACAAATATATTCAAGGTGGTATCAACCATAATCAAGAAATATTGGCCAGCCCTTCCACTAGTGTGAAAGAATAAATTTATAAACAAATTATTAAGGACAGAGCCATTGTTCAAGCCTTGGATGGTGGCTACATCATTCCAATATTGGATATTTTGAAATTGAAAATTGAAGGGTATTTGGAGGCTAAGGTACTGATACAACAAAAATAATTTTCTAAAAAAAAAACCAGAAAAGAAGACAAGATTTGAGGATGAAAGCTGGGATGCATTCTTAAAACAAGTAAAAGAAATCACCCACAAGATCAAAAATCTCCACAACCAGAACCTGAACCAAGAAATGAAGGAAAATAATCTTTCAAAGAAGCTTTCAATAAAATCAAAAACTTATCAGAAGCAGTAAATCCACCAAAAAGGAACTGGAACAATAATAAAGAGAAAATATTCCTTCAAAATAATTAGCCATACAGGCCAAAAAATACCTTACCACCATTTTCATCCAGTTACAAACCATATATACCAGCTCAAATGGCTCCAATAACACCATTGAAATGTGCTTACTGCAAGGAAGAAGGCCATTAGGAAACTCAATGTCCTCATCTTGCTTAAGATTTTGATATAAGAATTGTCAGAAATCAAGTATAATCTTATCTATTACCCAGCTATCAGAGAGTACCCATGCAAGCAAATGAAAGTGCAAAGGACATAGTTAGGGAATTTAAAAAAGAACAAGCAGAAATCAACAAGGAATTCATGGGGAAAGCTGTGGTAAAAAAAAACCAGAGGAAGGGGTTAAGCCAACTGAAAAAGAAACAGAAGAAAAATCAACCTCAATTCCAAATTTTGAATATTGGTCAAATTAGAAACCAATTACCATTTCCTCAGCCAATGACCCCTTTGAATCACACATTGGAATAAGGCAGATGAGACAAATAATAGAAAGACAAGCCCAAGAGGAAAGAAGCTATTACAGGAACTTACATTGAAGAAGAAAGAGATGAAGAAAGAATCCTCATCCCTGAAAAATTCCAAAAACAGACCAACCTGAGCAGGAAATTGAAAATATTGCCAATAAAAAAAGATGGAGATATTCTAAAAGAAGGAAATAAACTTAGAGGACCTCACAAGAAACAAGTTGAACCAAAACCAGAAATTGATAAGATTATCAAGAAAATTATTAAACAAAAGATCAACCTCACCATTGATGAAATTCTGAGGATTTCACCCAATTTTTTCCATAAGCTACAGGAATTATCAGAAAAAACAAGGAGAAAATTAAATAACTCAACTCAATGGATCTTCAAGAAAGACTATTATCATTTGTATTCAAAGAAATACCAAAGCCCAAGACTTATTATGCTTGTCCTTTGGGACTTATGGGAATATTAATAGGAAAGGAATAATATTATATCAGAGAATTGGTGGACACTGGTGCAGAACTAAACATAATAGCAGAATAAATAGAAATAAAAGCTTCACTCACCACAAGATGACTGAAAATGAACCTCAGAGGCATTGGAGGGCATACCACTTTATTGGTTGCACTATAAGAATTTACTCCAATAATTATGGCCTCAGGAGAAGAAATGCAAAGTGACTTTTTCATTGAAAAAGAATATGTACATACAGTACTTGGAATACCTTTCTTGGAAGACAAAGATATAAGACCAGAATTCTCCCATAAACAAGGTGAAATAATCAGCTATCAAGAGCTTGATGGAAGAATATTATGCATGCCCTTGTTCAAACCTCAAGAAATTGAATGGAAAACTGGTCCACCTAGCGGAATGGATTTATGAAATATGGGCAAATTGGCCAGAAATACCCCAGGAGAGAAGCTACCAAATGCAAAAAGAGAAAATACCATAATTAATTTAGCCTACAAGACCCAAGAGCTAGCCATATCTCCAAAAATGGATGAATTTTACCAAAAATTGCAAAACACCAAAAGGCCAAACAATCTCAAAAAAAATCCTGAAGACTTCTCCTCTGAAGATGAGTTACCCAGAATAATTTACAAGAAAATTACTAATAATGAAGAAACCTGCCAGATTCTGGTGGATAGAAATGAGAAAATAAATGTAAACCCTTCCAAAACTAAACAACAAAGGCAGACAGTTAGATTTAGTCAACATCATGAGCTTTCAGATGAAGAAATTATTTATGAAATAGAAAAATACTTCTGAATTATGGAAGAAAGAGAAAAAAATTAAAAAAAATATACCATATAAAATTATTAGAAAGACCATTGAACAACAAGGAAGAAACTTATGGATAGAAACTGGAAAACCCTGAGCTCATCCAGAAACCTTCAATGAAGAATATGAAACAGAATCCATATCAGAAAATGAATACAACTACATTTAAATTACATACATTAAATTTGAAGACCTTTATGGGGATGAAGCTCAAAAAATTTAATGTTAAGAAAATATTTATGTCACCTTCCAGGAGAAAACCTGAGCAATATCCAGTTCTTAGGGATATTAACTGATGAGGGAATTGAAGGAAACATTGGAAGTAAATTATGCAATAAAACATTTGGAATGGGAATATTAACAAGAAGAGGACTCTACTTCAATTAAATTTGGGCCCAATGGTACCTTGGTTTGAATGGATCAACATATAAAAATGGAATACTGAAATGGGTTGGAGATGGATATATATTCATTGATTAATATTAATGGTGGTCATAATTTACATCAGAACAAGAAATTGAGTAAAGAATTTCCTTTTTTGAAGCCCTCAAAGACCTTATTTTGCCCAAATTACTAGCAAGAAACTCACCTTTCTCAGTTGGAGGAGTTCAACTCTAAAGAAAATCAACATCATCAAGATTTATTTTCCAATAATGTACCAGTATCATTGATAAAATGTGCCATTAGTTTTTTCTTCTTTTTATTAGTATTTAATCAGCTTTTCCCTATAGGGAAGTGACTTCCTTCCTTATCAAAGATGGAATTCATCAACTAATTATTTCTTGTAAATTGAAAAAAACCAAATATACTTAAAAAAACCAAATAACCTCCTGCATGGCCAATTCACCACTTTTTGGCTCCCATGGGGATTAATTATTGAAAGAAAAGCAAATTTTGGATGAAGATTTGCTTTTGTGACCAAAAGATGAAAATTCAAATGAAATACACCTTTGGCACTTTAAGTATACTGCATCAATATAAAGAATCTAAGATATTAAAGAAATAAATCAATTTATAAACATTATTGAGATTTCTGACAAAACAAACTATCAAATTGTTCAGGAACTAATTGAAAAATAAAATTTCAAACCACTCTGGACCATCTTGAAGCCACATAAAAACTCTTAAATCCAAAAACCAAATAAACAAGTCATATCAAAACTTAATTAATCATCACTATTTAAGTTTTGGCAGTGACTTCCTGACTTAGAAAAGAAGATTACCATTTTGTAAATTGTAAATAATTAAACAAAAAAACAAAATATTCAAATAAATATTATTTGAGTATATAAATTTTATACTATTTTCAATTAATCTTAGCTTTGAACATCCAAAATCCACCAAGAATAATCTTAAATTCCTTGAAAATTAAATCATGGACCTTACCTGAAGAAAATACTTGGTCAATGGCTACAGATATCAACTTGATAGAAGAAGATTCCTGGATCAATACCAATCATAAACAAGAATAAAATGAAAATAATGAATTGGTATTTTCAATAAAACCAGAACTGTTTCCTGATATTTCAACAATAGTTCTCCCAAATATGGAGTTTGAGGGAATATTTTGAAAGAAAAATAACCATAAGATACTTTATTCTCTCATCTATGAAATTAAATAAACTTGGTTCAGATTATCAAAATATGAATTTTTTGAATTAATCATCTGAGAGGGAATCGAAGTAAGCCTTGGAAAAAAATACTGAAATAAAATATTTGAAATGGATGAACACCTCAGAAGGTCACTATTTTTGGGAAACTGGGAATGCCAAGACTGGTTCAACCTCCAGGATCTTCAAATTAAAAAAGAAAAAATCAGTAAAATCTCAGGAGGCTATATTGTAAAAAATTCTACATGGTATTTTTACCAGGAAGAAACACTTATACCAGCAATCCTCATAATTAGAGGTGGTAAAACTAAATTTAATAAAGAAGATTGGAAATTATTCTGTCAAGAATACTTTTTCAAAACTCTTAAAAGAGCACAATGGAGGGGAGGAAAATTTCTCAAGAAAGAATTAGTGAAAAAAGTATTTGGTTTAAGATTTTTTTCTATCAATAAAGAAGAAAATATCACCTGATAAGTCATCAATTACTTTTTTTTTTCCATCAGTTTTTTTCCTTATTTCTTCTTTTTCCAAAAAAACAGAAAATAAAATGATGAAAATTCTTCTGATAGCTATATTTATTTTTCCTCAAAAGCTAAAGAAGGAAAAAAATATATTATCAATTCTAAAATGTAAAAGAAGAAAAATACAAAAAAAAAACAATCAGTTTCAATTTAAGCTATATCAGTAGATTATAAATACAAGGAAAACTTACATTATATTATAAAATTACTTATTTATTTATTTTATTCATGTATTATTTTACAATTTATTTTATCTCATTTTTGAATTTTATTCATCAAAAAATAAATAAAAAATAGATCTCAGAAGATAGACAGAATTAGTTTCCACTTAATTAATACCAAGTAAATAATAAGTTAAAGAAATAAAGAAACTTACAGTATCTTTAAATAGTTTCTTTTTCAAAACATAAATTAATCAAATGAATATTTAAAAAACATTCAATTACTGAAATAGTTCTTCAGGTAAAATATTATTCATCAAAAACAAATCATTCTCTTCATATTTTAAGAGAATAAAATATAGTAAAAAGAAAGGCTCATGAAGAATTAAATTAAGAATATTATTTCTTCATCCTCATTGTCTTTATTGTTTGTTTGCTTAATATTTTGTTTTTATCTCAAATTAAATTGAATTTAATTATTCATTTAATTGAATCTCAATATAGATAATATTTCATTTTTTGTTGTTCTTTTCATTTCTTTATAATTTCCAAAATAAATCAAGAAAAAGAGGAAGAATACAACAATTTTCTATTTTTAGATAATTTGACTTAATCTTTCTCCTAAAGAAATTGGATAATAGAGGGCTATAAATGAAAATAAAAAACTAGGATTAAGCATGAGTGAAAACACCAAAACTCAATGCTAATTGGCACAGCTAAATACTACTTCTATCCAGAGCTTAAAAATTATAAATAGAAACCTCTTATCATATTTTTCTCCGCGCTTAAAATCAGAATGGTCAACTGGATCACTTCCGCAGACATCAACAAAAGAGAATAACTCCCATTAAACCTAGAAGAACACTCTATCATTCAAAATCACTGTACGCGACTCATAATTTAAAGATAGAATTCAGCGGGGAAGAATAATTTTTTTAACAAGATATCCTGGTGAAAATAACTCTAAGGCCTAGAGAAGGAGTGATATAAATTCACAGACCTAACCCAAAAAAACCTTGAACTACAAATTTAAAATACGAAAAAAATGAGGGGCTTGAGATGTGTCATCAAAGCCAGCTCAAAATGAAAGTTTTTTTATTTTTCAAAAATCATGCTTATATTAATTCTATCTTAAATTTTTTTCAAAATTCATGCTTATATTATTTTATTTCATTTTTTTTGGGTTCAATAAAAACAACCCAGAAAAGAGAGTGGGGATTTATAGTCATCAACTTACTACACCCTAGCTGCAGCATCAAAAAAGAAATTGACAGGCTTCAAAAATACAATGGAGTTAAAGGTAACCTGTCATGTTGAAGTAGCTCTATTGATTGCTGCTGGTATTTATCAATGTGAAAGAAAAAAACATAGAAGGTGGACTTAAAGAAGCCTCTCCAAAAAATTACGAGGCCAAACCATTCAGCACAATTACCCGCAGATCCTACTAAAACACCCCAGGAAAAGACATGATAAAAGGAATATCATTGCCTTAAAATAATGTCAAAAAGCATTTTGAGGACCTTTATTTGCACCAGTATGGGCTTAAAAACACCTCTTTTGAAAAAAATAATACAGTCCACTACCAATTTAATGCCACAAATATGGGCACTTTTGTAACAAAAACTGCACACAAGCAATGTATGCTGTCTTGTGAGAAATGTAGCTTTAAGGACAGCCAAGGAAGAAGGAAGAAGCACCGCTTCTTTTTTCTATAAAATACTAATGGGATAGAAAAATCTATTCAATTGATTTGTGGCTTGCACCATAGACCTGCAGGAATTTCTTCTTGGAATAAACAAATAAGCAGTACTATGACTAGCTCAGTTATATCTTTAAAATAACAACATGAAACCTCAACTACAGCTAAAGAATTTCACCAAATAACATCTTCATCACTAATAGTAATGACAGGTCCTGCTTAGGGTAAGTTTAGCTTGGTGGGAGCTTAAGATGCAGGATCTTGTGCACTAACAACAGAACTATTAATGAAACTTGGATTCTCTTGACTGATTTTTCCCAGCTTGATGTTACCATAGAATTTTAAGATCACAAGAGACAGAAGAAACAAGATTTATCAGAAGAACACCTTGGAATGTTAAAACAAAGAACAAAAAGTTACGTGAAACAAATAACTTGATTACAGAAGTACAATTAACATAAGGCTCACTAACTTAGCAGTAACTCATGATACAGGGCTTCTTTCCACGCACTCACCAGGACCGTCAATTGAAGGTTTGATTTAGATCAGAGGGAGGCTTAAACAACAGTAAAAGCCAGCTGATGTGGTTATTATTGTGAGAACATTTATTAATCAAACCTAAAAAGGTTATAATTCTGCTCGGTCTGCGGTTCAGACATCATGTATCTAGCTTAAAGTAAAACATCCCACACCTCCCTTTGCTTTCTTTAACCCAATTAGATTACATAAAAACGGAGAGAGAAGCCATAGCCTGACATCTTATATCTATAGGTTAGTACATTATATGATGAAATGTAACCCAATTGGATTACGCAAAAATGGAGAAAGAGGCTGTAGCCTGAAATCTTATATTTCTAGATTTCACATTTTAAAAGCTGGATTTCCCAACGAGCTATTAGGACAATAGAAAAAAATTGTTCTTCCTGCCCTATCTCTGCCTATCTATCCGTGACCTGGTTATAACATGCCACTGAGAAGAAAAACTGACAATACTGGCGTCGGGAAACCGGAGAAGCATGCCAAAGACATGCTGAGGCTTTTTACTGAAATAAGCCAGCTAACTGATAGAGTTAAAGCTCTCCAACTTGATCTTTATGCTCAGAAACAACTCAATCAGAAACCTCTCAGAACTTCACCAAACAAAAACCAAAATAAAATCAATCCTGTCCAAAGGCAATTCTGGAAACATCCCTTGGAACTGAATTTTGCCCCGAATACAAAGCATGTCATTCTTGGATTTGATGGTAGAAACTAAATTGCTTTGCTAGAGTGTTTTTCTAAAGCCATAAGTTTTTTGTACAAACTCTCAGAATAAGAAATTTATAATTTATTACCAACTCTAACCAACAATGATGAAGCAAGCATCTTGATTGTCCTACTGAAAACTATTTATTATTCAAAGAAAATATTCTTTCAAAACATTTTATAATGCCATATTCCCTATTCTCTAATATAAAAAGGCAATTTTACTTCTCTGGGTGTGTGGACAAGCTAAACCTGGTCTGCCAATTGCTATCCTGTATTAAAAGCAATCAGAAGGGAGTAACCTTTACCTGGCTCCTGAAACACCAGGATATCTTTAGAAAAATGGTGAAATGGAGATTCTCAATTGATGAATTCTATGGACTTCTTGTGCAATCGGATTTTAAGGTCCCTGAAAATTTTAACCATAAAGTTTTAGAAATCCTGATTCATCAACACCTTAACACTCAGGGAAGCTCACCAAATTTCAACACTGTGTATGAGACTATTCAAGAATCCAAGTCTGTTTCCATGGTTTACATCCTGCAAGTGGTTATAGACCACAGAGACAGTATTTTGGCCTTTGGCTACTTTCCTTAAGGAAAAAAGTATATTCAGCCTGTTATCAACCATCACAAGTGGCCCGGAACTCAGTTTCACTACCACATGTACCATGTAAAATGGTGAGAAAAGCCAGTTCCTAAAGGGGACGGGGTCAATCCAAATCATTAAATGAGAAGTACAGCTCTTCATGCTTGTACTTCTGAAAAGGCCAGCACTGGTATGCGGACTGTGAAGTTTTCTGGGCCAATGTAGGTGAAGGGAAAATTATTGCTCCTCCAAATATACAGAAATTAACAAACAGAACTCCTGATAAAGGGAAGCAAAAGAAAGCCTATCACATCACCTCTGAAGGCATTACTTATGGTGTCTTTATAGAATTAGCAGCTGATATTCATGTGAGTGGTGACAGCCCTGAGTTTATCATGGGAAGAAAACTAATTTTGACTCCAGTTTTGTGTCTGGATTCACAGGAAACTACTACATACCTAACTGGTATTGGAAGACTTTGGATTCAGAGGCCTAGTGGTGCAATGGAATTCATAATGTCTATTACTGTAAGGAAATACAGAGTACCATACTGTCACTTGGCTGCCTTATCAAAATTGGATACCCTCTCATTGTTAATTCAAACTTTCTGAAGCTAGTTTTTTGTTCCCCTGTCTCCTTGGACACTAACTATGTAAATTGATTCTGGGATTTGTTGAAATCCCCAATTAAAGTCAATACTATTTCAAAAATACTTCCTCTAACAGAAAAAGCCTGGCATGAGATTCTGGGTCATTCCTGTAATAGGGTTAAAAAATGTTCTCGCAGAAATTTTTACAAAATGAAACAGTGATTGAGTTTAAAGAGTTAATTTGTGATACATGTGCTCCTAATAAAAGAACTAAGAAGTCTGATAGTCAAAAAACATAATTGAAAATCTCTGAACCGCTTGACTTAGTTGTTTAAGATGTGGCAGGGCCTTTTGAGAAGTATCTAGAGGGGAATCTATTCCTGGTAATCCTGCAAGATCATGAGTCAACTTAAATGTTTACTGCTGCTTTGAAATAATGATCCAAAGTTCCTGAAAACATGCTTTTTTTGTTGGAGTTTGTTTTTAACTTGACTCACCAATACCCAATACTCTTTTAATCAGTAAATTCTGGAGAATATTACGGAAAACTTTCCAAAGAACTGGCTTATTTTGGTATTGAATGGATACCAACCAAGCCTTATTTTCCTGATAGCAACGGAGAGAATGAGCAGGTGAATTGTACTATTGGGGATATGGCAAGAATAATTCTGAGCTCCAGAAACCATCCCCATTCTTTTTGGAGATGCACCTACTCATTTGTGACTCAAATTCATAATCAACTCCCAAAAAGGAAGATTGCTCCTTTAACCCCCTTAGAGCATCTTTTCAACATTGCACCTGATCCCAACCAGATTTTTCCTTTTGGTGCCAGGGCCTGGGTAAATTTTCCGCCTAAGAAAAGGAAAAAAATAGAGTACAGGGAAATTGAATGTGTTTTTCTGAATTCCAAAAAGTCCAAAAAAGGGTGGATTTTACTCAACATCCTATCTAAGTGCATTTTTATGTCAACATTTTCAGTTTTACCTGATTATCGAAATTTACCCATAGCGTCTGAAACAAAAAAGGTGATGTGGAATTTATTTTAAATCACCCCCAATTGGCTGAATTTCCTACTGAATCCATGAATTCTGAACATGAAAAGACCATAAAATTGCTCCCCATTACCCATGATGTCAAAATTCCAAGAACAGTCAAGCAGGCCTTGGCCCTACCTGAATCTCGGATATGGAGGGATTCTTCTGAAATGGAGCTCTGCCAGTTTGAAGAATTCAACATGTGGAAAGCATTAAATCATGTCCCCCCATCAAGGTTTTAGGTGGGAAGTGGGTATTTGATCTGAAGCATACAGAATTGGGAACAATTGAGCGATACAAAACCTGGTATGTGGAACAAGGATTCTCTCAGAAATCTGGAATTTACTGCTTTGACATTTATGCACCTACCGCAAGCTTAATTTTTTTGTGACTCCTGCCGGCTTTGAAAGTTAAGTTTTGTCTTTACATTGAGGGGTTTGATGTCAGCTCTTCATATCTGTATAGTCCAATAGAGGAGGATGTCTATGTGAAGGCACCTGTTGAAATGCGGCAAGAGATAGCCGTAAAAGTAATGGAGTTTAAGAAAAATCTCTATGGTACAAAAGAAGCAGCAATATTCTGGTGGCAGCACTCAAAGAAGACCATGGAATCCCTGGGGTTTACATGGGATGAGCTAGGGAGATTGATATATCCTTTGAAGAAGAAGGAATTTTCCATTATTGTGTGGATCCATGTCAACTATGAGATTGTTCTATCCAGCTCAACCACGGCCCTTCGTACTTTCAAGCAGAACATGATGAGTAATCTGAAATCAGTGGACAACAAATGTAAAGAAAATAGTGGTTCTCAACCTCTCATTCTCGTGGGACTCAGTATCTATCAGTCTGCACCACCTAATTGGAAATATTATCCACGATTACCACTGTCAAATGAGGGAAAATTTTTCGACCCTTCCAATGGCAGTTTTGGCTACAAATATGGGTACAGTAATTAACACAGCTCTTTACAAATCAATTATTGGATTAATCATGTATGTATCAATTGGATAAAGGCCTGATATCAAATTTTCTGTTCATTTCTTGGCTTGCTATGCCTCAAATACAGGATATTATCATTGGAATAGGTTAGACCACCTGGTAGGGTATCTGAGACAACACAAAGACAAAACACTCATTTACCAAAGGAATGTAAAGAGCCTTGCCCCGTGGACTAATTCCAGCTTGGGAGGAAAACATGAGTGAAGCACATAAGGATTTCTGGTAAAAGATTTTGGAAATTTCATAGCCAGGGGATCAAAGAACCAACAATTTGTTGCTCTATCTACCTGTGAAGCAAAGTATGTGGCCTTGGTAGATGGTACTAAATGACTGGAATATCTGAAAATCATCATGGATCCAATATTCCTTAGAAATCAACTCTCAATTAACTTCAAAAACAAGGCGGCATGCCTCATTTCTGAAGATAATACCTTAAAAAAGAAAATGAGATACCCAGATAGGGAATTTTATTTTGTCAATGATTTTATCTGCCAATATCATGTCAAGCTATTATGGATCCCCACTTCCAACCAATACGCCAATATTCTGACTAAGGCTCTAGATAGTGTGAAGCTAGGCAAGGAAAGAGAAGAATTGGGCTTGGGAAAGCCCATTATAGCCTCGGGAGGGGATGTGAGAATGGGTATTGATCAAACCTGACAAGGTTATAATTCTGCCTGGTCTGCAGCACAGAAATAATGTATCTAGCTTAAAAGACAAAATTCCAAGCCTCTCTCTGCTTTCTGTAACCCAATTGAATTACGAAAAAAGGAGATAGAGGCCATAGCCTGACATCTAATATTTCTAGGTTAGTACATTTTATGATGCAATGTAACCCAATTGGATTATGAAAAAATGGATAGAGAGGCTGTAGCATGACATCTTATATTTCTAAATTCAATAATGATCACCTTTAAATACCTCTTGAAGGTAATTAAGCTACGAAAACCTCACCAAGAGGTGTTTTGACAATTTTCAAGTCAAAAAACAAGCTCTAATAACCTGGAAACCAAACCCGATTGATATTTAAGCCAAGGAATGGGTGTGGGAAACCCATCAAGAGTTAAACAACTCTACTTAGCTTTCATCACAGAGTGTATAGAAACCTTCCGACTACCAAAGCACCCGACCTGTCTCAATTTTAAGTACTGTAAAGGTGTAATAACACCTGTAACATACCAAATAAGGCTACTGGATGAGGTATGGAACCTTACAGGGGAAGTCAAAGTACTGTACCTGTATAGCTACTAATCACCCACCCGTAGTGCTTTTGAGCACTAAAAAGGATATAATAGACTAAAATAAGCTCAAAGAAGTGGAAAAAAAGCTATTTTGAGCTAAGGAGACATAGGAAAGGTCATTTTAAGCTCATTGAGAAACAGAATCTCCACCAGGAAATTCCTCTGTATGAAAGAAAAAGCCACCCAAATTAAATTCAAGCTTTACTAGGGGTATTTTAACACCCAAAAAGACTAAAATAGCTCACCCAAAAGCCTTTTTAAGAGGGTTAGAGGAGTTTTAAAGACTATCTCATTGGAAAAAACCAGAGAATCCTAAAAAAGTAAAAAATAAATGAATAAATAAGAAATAATAATAATAACAATATAGCACTTTATTATCAACATTTGAATTCAAGCTACAGGAAAAATAAATAAATATAGAAAATAATAGTCCTCAAAAAGACTTTAAACTGGTGAAGTTATTTTCCTATTTTTGTGTTCAAGTTATTTTTTGCTAATGGCTTTTTTTTTGAAAAAAAAAAGAGCAAAAGTATAGAGTATATATAGATATATACATAAGCTGCTTGTTTTGGGTTTTCTTTTTATTTCTATCCAATCTGTTATCTAAGTTTACTGATAGTTTTCTAACAAAAAAGGTATCAGATTCACTGAGAAAGGCATTAAACTTCTCAATTTTATCCTTATGTTTACTTATGAAATTTTTGATTATTTACTCTACTGATATTTCAGTATTTCATTTAGTTTAATGAAATA
Organism: Austropuccinia psidii; assembly: GCA_023105745.1. Classification (NCBI taxonomy): domain Eukaryota; kingdom Fungi; phylum Basidiomycota; class Pucciniomycetes; order Pucciniales; family Sphaerophragmiaceae; genus Austropuccinia; species Austropuccinia psidii. The sequence goes on from JALGQZ010000003.1 coordinate 6,745,045, forward strand.
ATTTACAAAAAAAACAAAAGACTTCATCAAGGATTTAAACTGATGGTTTTTCTTGTTATAACTGTATTGGGCTTAAATTTCTTATTCTTAATTGCTACAGGGCTATTAAAAGTGTTAAAAGATGCCCTCAGCAAGAAATTCAACGGCTGAATTTTATTTTCTACATTTTATATTAAGAATATTAATTCACAAGTTTCTTTAGGAGTGAAGCAACAAAAGAAGGTTTAATTGATAAGGTCTTTCAAAAGAAAGAGTCCCAAGAAGGAATTAAGCTCATGTGCTTTAAAGAATGAAAAGAAGCCCTCAGAATGGCTCAAATCGCTTTTATTCCTTATTTGATTCTTCTTTCCTCTATCAATTATAACATAATACTTTGAGCTTGATGCAGGTATATTTCAGTGCAAAAAAAACAACCATATTCATTTATATAAATATATAAATTTTTCATGAATTAAGGAGGTTTTGATAATGGAAAAGGAGCCATAAGAAGGGCTTTAAATTACTGTCTTATTTTTTCTTTTATAATAGATTATACTGAAATAATAAAAAAAACAATCCCTGATTTAATAAGATTAAAAAATACTTTCAAAATCAAAATGAGTCCTAAATAACAGTATAAAATATTTTAACCAACCATACAACTTGTCTTCAAAGATAAAAAACATGCCATTAAAATCCAAAGGCATCAACCAGGATCCTGGACATAAGATATGGTTGTTGGAACAACCATAAACTTCCCACTTGAATTCTCAGCAATAACCAATGGTTCTTGGAAAGACCATGAGCTTTCTATTTAGAATTTAAAAAGGATTAGTGAATGTAAACAGGACTTTCAATATTGAGAAAGTCCTAGGAAATAATATATACTACCTAAGAGTTAGGGGCATATACCATTCTGGAGGTCAAAAATATTCTTTTTTATTTATTAACTTCATTATTTATATTGTGCTATTAAACCAAGAGCCGTTAAATTGGCTTAAATTGTAAACTCAAAGATAATTAAAAAACTCTACACCAAGGAATGTGGTTAAATGATAAATTTATTTGAGTTTTTTTTGAACTACAAGAAAGGTATTGTGAATTTTCTAAAAAGGAAAAGTGTTTATGCCATGAAAGGAATAATTGAACTCTTAAGGAGTTATTTATATCAAAAACTCATGAATTGATGACATAATTTGGGGGATTTAAATATTAATAACAGTTCAAAGTGCTATTTATTCCAAATTCAATTTAAAAAGCCCCCTGAAAGCAAACCAGAGTTTCTTTGAACTGTGAAATGTTTTAATTTCACTGTTTGTTTTTCTTAGAAACTCTAATGCACTTACAGGTAATAGAAAATCTGAATGTAACAACCACTAATCAGGGGTAAGGGTATGCATACTTACACCCACTAAAACACCTCAAACCAGCAAATCCACTGTGTGTATAAGCATTCATTTTAAGCAATCTTCTTTGGTGAAACATGCATACAGTCTGGTTCATAAATACAGACTGTCAATACTTGTACAGGTTGGAATTACCCAATATGGTTTGGATACACCATTTCCAAGCTGTATGATCACTCAATACCACCACTCCTCTTGTACAGATCCTGTACATCCATACAGGACCTTTATTGTCCAGACTCAATTCAATGATCAAATCTTATGAAAATTCTCTGTCTGGGTGAGGGCTGGTGATTGTCACATATACCAGCCCCTCTTCCTCCCCCTGGGGACTTTTCTCCAGTTAATTAATTTAGTATATTTATTATTTTAAAATTATTCTTATCCTTATTTGATTTTAAGTTAGTCTTAGCCTGTACAGTATGAGTTGGGTGGCCATATCCTTATTAACCCTTCTCTTTCCATTCTGACAGGTTGAAACAGTGGAATTGGAATCGTTTGTGGTTGGCTCTTTTATTCTTACTCTTATTATTTGTTTCTGCTCTTCTTATATTCTTTTATTTAGAAATTCATCTCTTAACACTCTTCAGTGTACTCTTTTCTTACCATATCCTGAGCCCTCCATAAGTAAGTCCTAGTTTACTGAGTGCCAGGCCTCTTCACTTAGAAGAGCCCCTGTGAAATTAAATTAATTAACTCATATTTTATTCTTTCTTTTCATTCATTCAACTTCATTTCTCTAATTAATTAAATCTTGACTCTTTTATGATCTTATGATTTCCCAGGATTATGATTTCTCTATGTTCAATTTTCATCTCATTCATTATATTCATATGAAAATTGATTCTTTCATTTCTTAATCATTGCTGACCATCTAATTTCATTCTCAATTCTATTTCAATCAAATATATCTTTTGTTTGTTTATTCAGGTCTATCAGGAGTTATTTATTGGTTGATTGATTGGGATTCATTTGGGATATTGATTCAGTGATTCAGGATTTTATTTGGATTGGACTGATTGACTTTGAATTCCTCAAGATAACTGATTGATCCTCAATAATTTATTATTGATTATTGATTAATTTGATTCCTGAAGATATTGATTTTACTGATTGATTCCTCAAGACCTTGAATTGAAATTTAAGAGATTGATTGATTTACTGATTGATTATTGAATTCTTCAAGATTTATTGATATTTAATTGAATGTTGATATTGACTGATTGAATTTTATTTCACCTCAAGACTGTTGATTGATTCCTAAAGATCCTCAAGATTTCATTGATTATTGATTTGGCCAAGCTTTGATTCCTTATTCTCAAGTATCTTTTCTTTTCTTTTCTTAATTTCTCAATAATTCCAGTTTGGAATAGACCTCCAGCCAAGAACACTAGATCTCAAAGAAATACAGCTGTTCTCACTCCTACAGCAAGGGTTCCTCTTGACTGCACACCATCAGTTCATCAACTGAGTGCAAATTTGGACAGAGGACCACCACCCCCCAAAAGAGGGAGAATGAAATAAAGAAGATCAAAATCCTTCTCTGGATTATTGGGTGGTTATCCTGGCATGTCTGAAGGTGCAAGAGAAAGACTAGGAGAAGTTGAAGATGAAGAGGGGAAGGAGTCTGTGGAAGAGGAAGATTCTTGAGAAACTGAAGTGTCAGATGCTTTGGCAAATGCTCCAGAGGTACCCCAGGGTTCTGATCTAGCCCCTACTAATCAACCTCTTTTCTCTAAATCTGATCCAAGTTTCACAGGGGCTCTTTGAAGTGAAGAGGGCCTGGCACTCAGTAAACTGGGACTCACTTATGGAGGGCTCAAGGATATGGTAAGAAGGAATACACTTAAGAGTGCAAAGAGATGAATTGATAAAATATAGAATATAAGAAAGCAGCAACAAAGAATATAAGAGTAAAGAATAGAAGAGCCAACCACAAACAAGTCCAAGTCCACTGTTTCAACCTGTCAGAATGAAAAGAGAAGGGTTAATAAGGATATGGCCACCCAACTCATACTGTACAGGAAAAGAGAGAAATGCAAAGACTAACTTAATATTAAATAAATATAATACCCAAAATAAGGATAAGAATATTCATAAAATAATAAATAAACTAAATTAATTAACTGGGGAAAAGTCCCAGGGGGGAGAAAGAGGGGATAGTATATGTGAGAATTACCAGCCCTGATCCAGAGGAAGAATTTTCATGAGAATAATTGAGTATTGAATTGAGTCTGGCCAATACAGGTCCTGTACAGCTGTACAGAGCCTGTACAAGAGATGTGGTAAAGTTGAGTGATCATAAAGTTTCATAATGGTGTATCCAAGCTGTATTGGGTGAATCCAACCTGTACAGATGTTGACAGGCTGTATCGAGGTACCAAGCTGTATGAATGTTTCAGCAAGGAAGATTTCTGAAACTGAATGCTGATGCAGATAGTGGATCTTCTGATTTGAGGTGTTTGAGTGGGTGTATTGATGAATACCCTTACCCCTGGTGAGTGGTTGCTACAGTATCCCCCTCTTGAAACTGGTGGGCTCCTGAACACCATAATACCCTGCCACTGTTGAGTGGCATCTCAATATCCCCACATTTTTTCAAAAAATCTCTTTTTAATTTTCATTTCCTCTTGACCATTATGCTGAAAATACTTCTTCAAATCTTCTCAGTCAAATTGAATTGATTCCCCCCTTCTTTCAAATTTGAGTAAGTATTCCACTTCAAAATATGCTTCTTTTCTTCTGATTCAATCAATATTTTGTACTTGGGATGTATCCCAAAATGATGCCCAATGAGTATATGAAGTGTACTCATTGGCAAGGCCCAATCAAAAGAAAATCTTGAATAATGCCTTCAAGGGGTCTTGTCCCCATTGGCCTTGGAATTGTCCCAATCAGCCTTCCATAATGATTTTTTGACTTTGGCCCTTTCTATGGTGGATCTTGATAAATCTTGATTTCATGGCCTTTGGGCCTTTTTTGGGTTCTTGATGGTTTTTTGTGATTTTATGATATATGGCCATTTTGGCCCTTTTTTTTCTTCTGGGGTCCTATGGTCCGTGGGGGCTATTGGAGGCCCCCAGGACCAAAATGGACCCCCTGGGCCCAATTTTTTTGGGGACCCAGGGGTACCATGGGACCAAGAATTGGCCCAGAACAAAACAATCACCCTACATGGCCTGGACCCATTGATGGTGTCCAGGACCATCAAGATCCTGGCCTCCCCAAAGTTGCAGGGGAGGCCCTGGGTGATGAATTCAGCCTCAAAGGGGTATGAATCCTCACCTTAGAGGCTTTTAGGGGGGGAATAAATGAGCTATGGCCCCCATTTCCTTGAGGTCAATTTCTTTTGATTTGGAGTAGACTGATTCTGACATCTTGAATCTTCTGCTTGCATATTCTTCAGTTATGAGTTCCAAACTGACTGAACTCACTGAATCTTCTCCTTCTGCACTGCCACCATCTGTTCTTTGTGCTTCTGGCATCTCCAGTTGATTATATTCACCCTCCATGGCTTCTTCTGGTCACTTTGATCCCTCCCAAACCTATGATGTGTACAGAGCAGTTGAAATTCTTGATCCTGCCTGTACTGAATGCTTTGCCAAGGGTAAGGATTGTTTTCAACACTACAATCCCCAATCTCCAAAGTGCCATTATTGCTTCATTGGAAAGAGACCATGTTGCCATACCGGGGTGTTGTCTTCTAACGTCAGGAGGTATTTATGGAGTAGAAAAGATGGGCCTTTTGGGAAAGAGTTCCCAGTCTCTGAGGCACCTACTCCTGATGGAACTTCAGGATTTTCTCAATGTGAGTGATTTGCATATCTTGATTGAACTGGTACTGATATTTTGATGTAGTGACTGGTTCCAGGCAGAGGGATGTGGCAAGGTGGACTAGTGTTGGAGGGCCAATTCCAGTTTGTGGTAGGCCAATATATTCCAGTTCAGAAGTCCCCATCTCCAGGATCAACACTGAAGGGGTAGTGAAAAGAATAAGAAGGATTGCTGATTCCCCAACTGATGCAGATGCTGAAGGTAGTGATGAATTGGATGGTGAAGAAGTTTTAGCTGTTCCTCATTAATTTGGCCATTCATCCAGCAATTCCTCTGCCCAGACTCTTGCCAACAGATTCCCAGTACTCCCAGAACCTTCCAACCAGTGCTTGGTTCCATTCCTACTACCATTCCACCTTCTTCACCAAGTACGTCTCATGCCAGGCCTGCCATGAATCCAGCAGTAAAACCATCACCAAGACAGAAACCCAGGAACTCACCCATAACCACCTCCAAACAACTTCAACCTGTGGCCAGTTCCAGTAGAAGGAGGGATGGTTTGTTTCCTTTACCGTTTCCTGCTGCTCAAGTTTTTCAAAGAAGAGATCGCTGGCCTATGCAAATTACCAGAGAAGATCCCAATGCAGAAAGTGAAAACCAAGAAGCTGTGGACAGATTATTCAGGAAGGTTGATAGAGATAGCAGGGAGGTGATCATGTATGCAAAGGACAGGACTATTCCGGGTACTTCTTCAGAAGAAATGGCTTCAACATTTGCCTGGTATGGGGATGAATTGATAAATGATTTTCAGAGAACCTTTGATGATTTAGGTAGAGATAACTAGTTTCCTTATCCTTGTTTGTATTTGGTTTGACTTCTATACCCACTCTTATAAATACTAAAAACTGAAAAAATAATGGAACCTCCCAATACATGATTTGGGAGGGGATGCTGCTGCTTTAAAGAAATAAAAAGAAAACAAAATTATACAATTAAAGAAAAGAAAGAACATGATAGAAAAAGAGATAAAAGAAATTCCTGATGGTTTGTCCTTCTTGTAGTGAGTTGCTTGATTTTTGGCCAAGAATTGTCTGAAAAATGAAAACCAAGCATTTCATGCTCACAGAGTGGCCAAGGTAATGTTTTACAAGAAGTAGAACCCTCAGGGATGCATACCAGGAGATGGAACTTACTTTCATAACTTCCACTCCCCACCAAGCACCATAAAGACTGAAATAAATTGCCATAAATGACTTCTGAAATGAATTGCCATAAATGACTTGCATTATGATGATTGGCATAAATGAAATGATAAATAAAGAGAAAAGAAAAGAAAAAGAAAGAAAGAAACATTTTGCCATATCTTGATAAGGTCCAAATGGAGGGTATTGATGTTGCATGCTTCCTGAGCCTGTCCAAAGAATTGACAAGTGCTCACAAAGTGGCCAAGGTGATGCTTACAACAAAATATGGGTAGAATACCCCTTAAATGTGCATACCAGGAGAGGAACTTACTTTCATAACTTCTTCTCTCCACCAAGCACCATAAAATCAAACTCTTGAGATATTTGGGCCAGGCTTGTCTGGATACAATGAATGGAAATCCTTGACAAGGTCTGGTGAGTTGGCAAGGCTGAAAGCTGGTTGCCAAGTGGTTCTTTCTGGGTCTTCACTGAATCATTTCCACTCTACAAGATACCATAAATTACCTCTCTTGAGTTTTGAGTCCAGAGCCTGAGCCACTTCACATTATTCTTCCTCCTCCACTAAGACTGGTGGTGGTGGAAATTGATGTTGATTTGGGATAGTTGAATGCTTCACTGGCTCTAATAAGGACACATGGAATACAGGGTGAACTGACTTCCATTGCTGAGGCAACTTGAGGTGATATGCATGGCTGCCAATCTTCTTCAGAACTTCAAAAGGTCCCAACCATCTTTCTGATAATTTCTTGGTGGGTCTTGTTGTCTTGATGTTCTTGGAAGATAGCCATACTCTGTCCCCAGGTTGGAAATCAGGTGGAATTGCTCTATTTCTATCTGCATACTTCTTGAATCTCCTTATTGCTTACTCTAATTGTTCTTTGACAACTTGCTGTACTGATTGGAGTTTTGTTGATAGCTTTCCAGCAGGTGACTCTTGAGAAATATGGATTGAGTCAAAGCTGGGAGTTCTTCCATAAATGGTGAAAAAAGGTGATTGCTTTGTTGATCAATGTTCTGCATTATTTTAGGCAAATTCAGCCAGAGGGAGCCAGGTGTACCAGTCATCTTGATGATAGCTGACATACATCCAAAGATACTGTTCTAGAATCTGATTTAACCTCTCTGTCTGTCCATCTGTTACAGGATGAAAAGCAGTTGAAAGATCTCTTGATATCTTGAGCTGCTGACATAATTGAGTCCAAAATGATGAAACAAATAAAGATCCTCTATCACTGACAATACTGACTGGAAGGCCATGCTTGGAAAATACATGAATAATGAAGATTTGAGCTAAGTACAGAGAAGTGATTGTTCCATAAGTTGGAATGAAGATTGCCATTTTTGAAAACCTGTCCACAACTAATAGAATTGAGTCAAAGTTGTTTGACAAGGGCAATTGAGTGATAAAGTCCATTGATAAGAAATTCCAAGGACCAGATGGAATTTGAAGAGGCTTGAGTAGTCCAAACTTCTTGTGATGAATGTTCTTGTTTCTTGAACATTTCTGACATGAGGACACATATTCCTTGATGAATTGATTAATGCCAGCCCAATAAAAATCCCTCTTGATGAGCTTGAGGGTCTTCTCCTGGCCAGGATGGCCAGCCAATGGTGAGTCATGATGCTTTTGAAGAATATTGAGTTGAAGTTCTTCATTGCTTGGGATTACCACTCTATCTTTGAATAATACCCACTTGGCTTGAGGTTCAAGAGAATAATCTGGAACTGATTCACCTCTTGCTAGTTTCTTGAGTATTTCTTTATAATCTTTGTCTTGCCATACTTCTTTTTGAATCTTGTCAACTAAATCTGAGAATATATCCACTTTGATTGAAAAGAATATTGACTCTTGAATTCCATCTTGCTTGATTACTTGATGAAAATTTTGAGGATTCTTGCTGATGAATTGCACCCCCCTCTCTGGGTACACGTCATCCCGACGTGACAAGGCATCTGGTAAAGTGGCCAGCCTGCCTGGGCGGTAAGTGATAGTGAAGTGAAATTCTGAAAGAAACTCAGCCCAACACGCCTGACAATGAGTAAGAACCTTGGAAGAAATGAAGTACTGAAAGTAAGAGTGGTCTGTCAAGACCTCAAAAGAATTGGAAAGAGAGAGAAGAAATGCTCTCCAGCGCTTGAGAGCCCAAACTACACCAAAGAGTTCCTTGTCATGAATTTCATAGTTCAGCTCAGCTGGGAAAAGCATATGACTATCAATTGCAATGGGATGCTTTCCTGAGTCATTCACCTGACTCAGTACAGCACCCAAGGCATAATCAGAAGCATCAGTCTCTACAATAGTTGGTAGAGAAGGATTGAAATGGGAAAGGATAAGAGAAGTGGTGAATGCTTCTTTGAGTATTTGAAATTGACTAAGAGCTTCCTCATTGAAGATAAAAGGAGATTCTTTTTTGAGAAGGGAAGTGAGAGAAGTGATTCTTTTAGAGTAAATTTTAATGAAACAACGATAAAAATTGGCAAAGCCAAGAAAAGATTGAAGAGCTTTGATGTTCCTTGGCTGAGGCCAATTGAGGATTTTCTGAACTTTTGAAGAATCCATCTTGAGGCCATCACTTGAAACAACATAGCCCAAGTATTCCACACTTGAGGCATGGAATACACACTTGGAGGCTTTGGCCAAAAAATCATTGTCCCTCAGTCTTTGGAGGACAGAGGCCACATGTTTGACATGTTCCTCCTCAGAACTGGGAAAGGCCATAATATTATCTAAATAAACTACAACAAACACATCCAAGAAATCTGCAAATATATCATTCACAAGATACTGGAGAGAAGCTGGAGAATTGGTAAGGCTGAATGGCATAACCAAATACTCATAACTACCATATTTGGTGCTAAAGGCAGTTAAGTGCTCATCCCCCTCTTTGATTCTCAGGAGATTATATGCACCACGCAAATATATCTTGGAGAAGATAGTGGAACCGTTGAATACGGTAAGAAGCTGGTTCATAGGAGGAACAGGATACCTGTTCTTCCTAGTGACAGCATTGAGTTTGCGGTAGTCAACACACAAATGAAGACCTCCATCCTTTTTCTTAACAAAAAGGACAGGTGCTCCTGTTGAAGAGGAGCGCGGTCTTATGAAACCTTTCTCTACATTCTCTGAGATTTAGGCCCACAGTGTTTCTGACTCTTGATTTGATAATGAGTAGATAACACCAACTGGAGGTAGAATACCCTCCAATTCAATATGGTGATAACAGGCGCGGTGTGGAGGAAGTTTCTCTGCTTTCACCTTGGAGAATACATCCAAATATTGGTGATGAGCAGGAGGGACTACCTTCAACACAGTTTAAATTTCTTCTGGCTCTTCCTACTTATCCCACTGCTCCTCCAGGGATGCATGAAAGGATAAGGGAGGAAGGTCCATATCCCTTTGAAAGAGATGACGTGAAGATATAACAACATCTTTTACCTCTTGGAAGACTTCATCTCTTGATGGAAGTAATGACTGAGAGGGAATGATGGAAGGGATATGGACAGAAGAAGAAAGGGAAGGTGTCTTAAGTTCACCAACCAGAGAAACACTGTTGACAGCAGTGGCAAAGTCATTACTAGTAGAAGGAATGATACCACTAGAATCCTTATGACTAGAATCATAGGTGATCAATCCATTTTTCCAATAAATAATGGGATTAAAATGGTAAAGGAAATCATAGCCCAATATCAGGTCTTCTCCCTTGGGTGAATCTATGATAAAGAAGTTCCATTCAAAGCTTGGGAAGGAAGGCAAGTCAACTACCCACTTGGTATAATGGGTGATGACCAAGGCAGGGGATTCATTAGAATCCAGAATTAAAAGAGGAATCTTTTCAGGAAGCTCTGCCAGAGTCAATGAGTACTTGAGAAAAAAACTATTTGCAATAAAAGAGTTTGTAGCACCAGAATCAATGAGAATACTATAGAAAATATCAGAGACAGAAGAGAAAATAAGAAACTTTAAAAATTTATTGACACTAGTATTCAGAGTGCACAATTGTGCTCTTGAAGGAAATAAATGAGAACCATTGAACACATCATGATCCCCACTCAGGCTTTTCCCTGCTTGCTAGGGAAGCCTCTTGATGATGAACCAGGCTTGTTCTGAGGTTTCTTGAAGCATTTTTCAATTGGGTGCTTTCCACCACAATAAGTACACAACCCCTCTTCGATCCTCCTCTCCTTTTCCGAACCGATTAATTTATTGTCCTTATTGAGGAGAAAAACATGAGGCTTGTCCTTTGAAGATTGCAACTTCTTGCCTTTCTTGTTCTTCTTCTGGTGAGGCCTCTTTGAAGATGAGTTTTGAGGAGGCCTAGATTGATTGGATCCAGTGACAGGAGGCTTCTTCTCTTGATTGCCACCCTTTTCTTTTCTGCCTCTCATGATATCTTGTGTCTAATTCTAAAGTGAAATCCATAAGTTCTTGAAGAGTGTCAAAAGTTCCAGGGTGAGAAGCCAACTGATCCAATAATCTCGATGTCAATCTTCTTCTGTAAACATGGATATAAGCTCTTTCCCCCCAATCTCCAATTCTTGACATTAAGATTCTGAAATAAGCAATGTACAAGGATACATGACCACTTTCCTTAATCCTCAAATTGTCCAACTCTTGTTCAGATTTCCTGACCTCATTGGGGTCACCAAACAGAGTGAATAATTGAGATATAAATAATGGCCAATTATTGAGGAGATATGAAGGGTCTTCATTGGAAATATTTGAGAGATAGGGTTAAGTCCACTTACCAGCTCTACCAGTGAGAAAGGAAGTTGAGTAAAGAACTTTCTTCCTGTCAGAGAAGAAATTTTCTGGATCATTATGGAAGATTAATTGACAGGATTGGATAAATCCTCTGAATTTATGAGCTTGAGTACCATCAAAAGAATCAGGTGCCTTCATGGATGGAGTCTTGAAAGCAGGGGCTTTGGAATTGTCCCTGGGAGCAACTGCTTGAGTGAGCTGCCCCATGAATTGGGTAATCTGCTCCATCATCTTGAGGAGACTTGGATCAGTTTGAGAGACAAGAGGTTGACTAGAAAGGGCCAGATTCGAACCCTGAGGCAGCTCTGGAGCATTTGACAAAGCATCTGCCACTTCAGTCTCCCCAGAATCTTCCCCCTCTTCATCTTCAACTTCCCCTAATCTTGCTCTTGCACCTTCAGACATGCCAGGGTAGCCACTCAAAAGTCCAGAGAAGGATCTTGATCTTCTAGACTTCATTCCACCTCTTCTTCCATTGGTGGTCCTCTGTCCAAGTTTGCACTCGGTTGATGAACTGATGGTGTGCGGTCAAGAGGAGCCCTTGCTGTAGGAGTGAGAACAGCTGGATTTTTTTGGGATCTAGTGTTCTTTGCTGGGGGACTATGCTGAACTGGCATTATGAACAGAAGTAGAATAAAAAAACTTGATGGTATTGAGAACAGAAATCAAAACTTGGCCAAATCAATCACAATAAAAATCTTGATGAGTCTTGAGGAATCAATTGAATTCTTGAGGTGAAATCAACTTCAATCAAAAATCAATCAATTCAATAAATAATCAACAATAAATCAAATTCAATATCAATAATCTTGAGTAAATCAACAATAAATCAATATTAAATCAATAATCAATCAATCATTAAATAAGTGTCTTCAATATGAAATAAAGGTCTTGAGGAATCAATCAATAAATTCAAAATCTTCAGAAATCAATTCAAATATCTTGATGAGTCAAAATCAATCAATAATAAAAATCAATTCTTGAGGATCAATAAAATATCTTGGGAATTCAAAGTCAATCAATACAATTCAAATGAAAATTTTTGAATCTCTGAATCAATAAACCCAATGACTCCCAATGAATAATCCAATCAATTAAACTAATCAATAATTACTAAATAATACCTGAATGAGAACACAGAAAAATTTGATTTGATAAAAATAAAATGTAGTGAATGAAATGGTCAGCAATAATTAGGAAAGAAGAAAGAATCAATGCTCATATAACTGAAATGAATGAGATGAAAATTGATGAGAGAGAAAATAATAATAATTAAAAATCATAAGTCATAAAAGATCATAATTGATGAATGAGAGAAATGAATATAAATAAATGAAAAGAAAGAATCAAATATGAGTTAATTAATTTAATGTCACAGGGGCTCTTAAAAGTGAAGAGGGCCTGGCACTCACTTATGGAGGGCTCAAGGATATGGTAAGAAGGAATACACTGAAGAGTGCAAAGAGATGAATTACTAGGATACAGAATATAAGAAAGCAGCAATGAAAGAAATAAGAGTAAAGAATAGAAGAGCCAACCACAAACAAGTCCAAGTCCACTGTTTCAACCTGTCAGAATGAAAAGAGAAGGGTTAATAAGGATATGGCCACCCAGCTCATACTGTACAGGCAAAGAGAGAAATGCAAAGACTAACTTAATATTAAATAAATATAATACCCAAAATAAGGATAAGAATATTCATAAAATAATAAATAAACTAAATTAATTAACTGGGGAAAAGTCACCAGGGGGGAGAAAGAGGGGCTGGTATATGTCAGAATCACCAGCCCTGATCCAGAGGAAGAATTTTCATGAGAATGATTGAGTATTGAATTGAGTCTGGCCAATACAGGTCCTGTACAGCTGTACAGAACCTGTACAAGAGGTGTGGTGAAGTTGAGTGATCATACAGCTTCATAATGGTGTATCCAAACTGTATTGGGTGAATCCAACTTGTACAGATGTTGACAGGCTGTATTGAGGTACCAAGCTGTATGCATGTTTCAGAAAGGAAGATTGCCGAAACTGAATGCTGATGCAGATAGTGGATCTGCTGATTTGAGGTGTTTGAGTGGGTGTATTAATGAATACCCTTACCCCTGGTGAGTGGTTGTTACACCAACTCTCCTCAAGAACATGGAGCAAATGGCTACTATTATGGGACAACCTTCTCAAGAAGCAGCCCCAAGGGAAAATTCCAAAGCCCCTGCATTCAAGACTCCATCAAGGAAGGCACCTTATTCTTTTGATGGTACTCAAGCTCAGAAATTGAGAGGATTTATCCAATCCTGTCAATTGATTTTCCATATTGATCCAGAAAATTTCTTCTCTGACGGGAAGAATGTTCTGTACTAAACTTCTTTTCTGACTGGTAGAGCTGGGTAATGGATTGAACCCTACGCCTCCAGTATTTTCAATGAAGATCCTTCCTACCTCCTCAATAATTGACAGTTATTTGAAACTAAATTATTTACTTTGTTTGGTGATCCCAATGAAGTCAGGAAAGCTGAACCAGAGTTGGCCAATTTGAGGATGAAGGAAAGTGCTCATGTATCCTTGTACATTGCTTATTTCAGAAGCTTAATTTCAAGAACTGGAGTTTGGGAAGAAAGAGCTTATATTAATGTTTATGGAAGAGGATTGGCATCAAGACTTTTGGACCAGCTAGCTTCCTACCCTGGTAACTTTGATAATCTTCAAGAGCTCATGGACATTACCCTGGAATTAGATACCAGATACCATGAGAGACAGAAAGAGAAGGGTATTCATCAAGAAAAGAAGCCTCCTGTTACTGGATCCAACCCTTCAAGGCCTCCTAAAGACTCATATTCAAAAAGGCCTCACCATAAGAAGAACAAGAAGGGAAAGCAATTTCAAGCTTAAAAGGACAAGCCCCATTCTTCTCTCCTCAATAAGGACAATAAATTAATTGTTTCTGAAAAGGAGAGGAAGATCAAAGAAGGGCTATGTACTTATTGTGGTGGAAAGAACCCAATTGAAAAATTCTTCAAGAGACCTCAGAACAAGCCTGGGTCATCAAGAGGCTTCCCTAGCAAAAAGGGAAAAGCCTGAGTGAGAATCATGATGTGTTCAATGGCTCTCACTTATTTCCTTCAAGAGCACAATTGTGCACTCTGAATACTAGTGTCAAGAAATCTTTAAAGTTTCTCACTTTTCCTTCTGTTTCTGATATTTTTTATAGTACTCTCATTTATTCTGGTGCTACAAACTCTTTTATTGTAAATACTTTTGTTCTCAAGTACTCATTGACTATGTCAGAGCTCCCTGAAAAGATTCCTCTTTTCATTCTGCATTCTAATGAATCGTCTGCCTTGTTCATCACCTATTATACCAAGTGGGTAGCTGACTTGCCTTCTTTCCCAAGCTTTGAATGGGACTTATTTATTATAGATTCACCCAAAGGAGAAGACCTGATATTGGTATAGGATTTCCTCTACCAGTTCAATCCTATTATTGATTGGGAAAATCGACTGATAACCCATTATTCTAGTCATAAGGATTCTAGTGGTATTAAATCTTCTGCTAGTAATGCCTTGGCCACTGCTGTCAACAGTGCTGCTCTGGTTGGTGAACTTAAGACACCTTCCCTTCCTTCTTCTGTCCATCTCCCTTCCATCATGCCATCTCAGTCATTACTTGATCCAAGAGATGAGGTCTTCAAAGAGATAAAAGATGTTGGAGAAGATATTTCTATATCTTCACTTCATCTCTTTCAAGGGGATATGGATCTTCCTTCCTGGAGGAGAAGTGGGATGAGGAGGAAGAGCAAAAAGAAATCAAAACTGTGTTGAAGGTAGTCCCTCCTGCTCATCACCAATATTTGGATGTATTCTCCAAGGTGAAAGCAGAGAAACTTCCTCCACACCGCGCCTGTTATCACCATATTGAATTGGAGGGTATTCTACCTCCAGTTGGTGTTATCTACTCATTATCAAATCAAGAGTCAGAAACACTGTGGGCCTAAATCTCAGAGAATGTAGAGAAAGGTTTCATAAGACCGCGCTCCTCTTCAACAGGAGCACCTGTCCTTTTTGTCAAGAAAAAGGATGGATGTCTTCATTTGTGTGTTGACTACCGCAAACTCAATGCTGTTGCCAGGAAGAACAGGTACCCTGTTCCTCATATGAACCATCTTCTTACTGTATTCAACTGCTCCACTATCTTCTCCAAGATAGATCTGCATTGCTCATATAATCTCTTGAGAATCAAAGAGGGGGATGAGCACTTAACTGCCTTTAGAACCAAATATGGTAGTTATGAGTATTTAGTTATGCCATTTGGCCTTACCAATTCTCCAGCTTCCTTCCAGAATCTTGTGAATGACATATTTGCAGATTTCTTGGATATTTTTGTTGTAGTTTATTTAGATGATATTATGGTCTTTTCCAGTTCTGAGGAGGAACATGTCAAACATGTGGCCTCTCTCCTCCAAACGCTGAGAGACAATAATTTTTTTTCCAAAGCCTCCAAGTGTGTATTCCATGCCTCAAGTCTGGAATACTTGGGCTATTTTGTTTCAAGTGATGGCCTCAAGATGGATTCTTCAAACATTCAGCAAATCCTCAATTGGCCTCAGCCAAGGATCATCAAAGCTCTTCAATCTTTTCTTGGCTTTGCCAATTTTTATTGTTGTTTCATTAAAAATTACTCTAAAAAAATCACTGCTCTCACTTTCCTTCTCAAAAAAAATCTCCTTTTATCTTCAATGAGGAAGCTGTTAGTCAATTTCAAATACTCAAAGAAGCATTCACCACTGCTCCTATCCTTTCCCATTTAAATCCTTCTCTACCAACTATTTTAGAGACTGATGCTTCTGATTATGCCTCGGGTGCTGTACTGAGTCAGGTGAATGACTCAGGAAAGCATGCCATTGCTTTTGAAAGTCACAAGCGTCTCCCAACTGAGCTGCATTCTGAAATTCATGACAAGGAACTCCTTGGCATAGTTTGGGCTCTCAAGCGCTGGAGAGTGTTTCTTCTTTCCCTTTCCAATTCCTTTGAGGTCTTGACAGACCACTCTTCTCCTCAGTATTTTATGTCTTCCAAAGTTCTTACTTGTTGTCAAGCCCATTGGGCTGAATTTCTCTCAGAGTTTCATTTCACTATCACTTACCACCCAGGAAGGCTGGCCACTTTACCAGATGCCTGATCATGTCGGGATGACGTGTACACAGAGAGGGGGTGGACTTCATCAGCAAGAATCCTCAGAATTTTCATCAAGTAATCAAGCAAGATGGAATTCAAGAGTCAAGATTCTTCTCAATCAAAGTGTAAATATTCTCAGATTTAGTTGAAAAGATTCAAAAAGAAGTATGGAAAGACAAAGACTATGAAGAAATACTCAAGAAACTAGAAAGAGGTGAATCAGTTACATATTATTCTCTTTAAACTCAAGCCAATTAATTATTATTCAAAGATAGAGTGGTAACCCCAAGCAATGAAGAAATCCAACTCAATTTTTTTCAAGAGCATCATGACGCACCATTGGCTGGCCATCCTGGCCAGGAGAAGACCCTCAAGCTCATCAAGAGGGACTTTTATTGGGCTGGCATGAATCAATTCATTAAGGACTATGTGTCCTCATTTAAGCACTGTTCAGGAAACAAGAAAATTCATCATAAGAAGTTTGGATTACTCAAGCCTCTTCAAATCCCAGCTGGTCCTTGGAATTCTTTATCAATGGACTTTATCACTCAAGTGCCCTTGTCAAACAACTTTGATTCAATTCTAGTAGTTGTGGACAGGTTCTCAAAAATGGAAATCTTCATTCCAGCTTATGGAGCAATCACTGCTTTGGAACTAGCTCAAATCTTTATCAACCATGGCCTTCCAGTCAGTATTGTCAGTGATAGAGGATCTTTTTTTGTTTCATCATTCTGGACCAATTTATGTCAGCAGATCAAGATATCAAGAGATCTTTAAGCTGCTTTTCATCCTGAAACAGATGGACAGACAGAGAGGGTAAATCAGAATCTAGAACAGTATCATTGGATGTATGTCAGTTACCATCAAGATGGCTGGCACACCTGGCTCCCTCTGGCTGAATTTTCCTACAATAATGCAGAACATTCATCAACAAAGAAATCCCCTTTTTTCACCATCTATGGAAGAAATCCCAGTTTTGACTCAATCCATATTTCTCAAGACTCACCTGCTGGAAAGTTATCAACAAAACTCCAATCAGTACAGCAAGTTGTCAAAGAATAATTAGAGTCAGCAATAAGGAGATTCAAGAAGTATTCAGATAGAAATAGGTCAATTCCACCTGATTTCCAACCTGGGTATAAGGTATGGCTAGCTTCCAAGAACATAAAGACTACAAGACCCACAAAGAAACTTTCAGAAAGATGGCTGGGACCCTTTGAAGCCATGAATATCACCTCAAGTTTCCTCAACAATGGAATTCAGTTCACCCTGTATTCCATGTTTCCTTACTAGAACCAGTCAAGCAGTGAAGTATCCCAAATCGTAATCAATTTCTACCACCACCAGTTCTAGTGGAGGAGCAAGAATAATGGGAAGTGGCTCAGTTTGTGAACTCCAAACTTAAAAGAGGTAAATTATGGTATCTTGTAGAGTGGAAAGGATTAAGTGAAGACCCAGAAAGAACAACTTGGGAGCCAGCTTCTAACCTTACCAACTCACTAGACCTTGTCAAGGATTTCCATTCATTGTATCCAGACAAGCCTGGTCCAAATACCTCCAGAGTTTGATTCTTTATGGTGCTTGGTGGGGAGAAGAGGTTATTAAAGTAAGCTCCTCTCCTGGAATGCACTTTTAGGGGGGTATTCTACCCAAATGTTGTTGTAAGAATCACCTTGGCCACTTTGTGAGCACTTGTCAAGCTCTTTGGACAGATTTTGAAGGCCTTGCAACATCAATACCCTTGAGTTTGGACCTTTCATCAAGATATGGCCAAATTCCTTCTTTCTTTTTTATCTTTTGTTTTTATTCTTTTCCAAATTATGCCAATTATATTTATTCAAGACATTCATTACTTCAAAGTCAATTATGGCAAAGTTATCTGTTTTATGGTGCTTGGTGGGGAGTGGAAGTTATGAAAGTAAGTTCCATCCCCTGGTATGCATCCCTGAGGGTTCTACTTGTAAAAAATCACCTTGGCCACTCTGTGAGCATCAAATGCTTGGTTTTTATTTTTTTAGAAAATTCTTGGCCAAACATCAAGCAACTCACCACAAGAAGGAAAACCTCAGGACTTTCTCTACTCTCTTTTTCTTTACTTGTATATTTATTTTATTTCTTTTCTAAACAGCAGCATCCCCTCCCAAATCATGTATTGGGAGGTTCCAATTATTTTTTATTTTTTATTTTAGTAGCTATGAGAGTGGGGATAGAAGTCACACCAAACACAAACAAGGAAGAGGAAACTAGTTATCTCTACCCAAATAGTCAAAAGCTTTCTGGAAATCATTAATAAACTCATCTTCATAACACGAAAACTTTGAAGCCATCTCCTCAGAAGCAGTCCCTGGAATAGTCCTATCATTAACATACATAACCCCCTCCCTACTATTTCTATCAACCCTCCTAATTAAACTGGCCAAAGCATCCTGATGTTCACTTGCCATATTTGGATTTTCTCTGGTAACTGGGATAGGCCATCAATCCCTATGCTGAAACACTTGGGTGGCAAGAAATGGCAAAGGAGAAAGCTCTTCTCTTCTTCTACTGGTACTGGCCACAGGTTGGAGTTAATGTGAGGTGACTATGGGTGAGTTCCTGGGCTGTTGAATGGGGGATGGTCTTACTGATGGATTCAAGGAAGGCCTGGTGTGGGAAGAGTTTGGTGAAGCAGGAGGAATGGAAGTAGGAATGGTAGAAAGAGTGGGTTGGAACGTTCTGGGGGTACTGGGGATGACTTGACTTTGGAATATCTTGGCAGGAGGTTGGGAAGGAGAAGTATTGGATGGATGACCAGCAGAATTAGGAACCACCTCAGCTTCTTCACCATCCAACTAATCACTACCTTCAGCATTGGGATCAGGTGGGGAATTGAAAATTTGTCTTATTATTTTCACTATTCCTTCAGTGTTGATCCTGGAAATTGGGACTTCTGAGCTGGAATATATTGGCCTACCACCAACTAGAATGGGCCCTCCAACATTAGTCCACCTGTGTAAGGTTTGACTATGAAACAATAAGTAAAAATTACTAATACTTGACTTATTGTACTATGAATGTCCTTATAAATGAAATAAATAAGATAAAAATAATTATAATAATAAAGAATTATTATAATTATGGTGTAAAGTAATTATATTATTGAGTAAATATAATAATATAATAAGTAAATATATTAATATAAGATAATTAATATATTTAAAAGCACTTTATTATTGTTACCAACAAATAATAAAGGTGTAAAAACCTGTTTTTGATTAATAAAAAACAATTAATAACAACAATATTACTAATATTAAAGTTATAAATTAATATAAACACTATTTATATCAATTATAGAATTATTAAAGTAATAATAGAGAAAAATTATTATGATAAGAGAAATAACCTACTTTAAATGCTTAATATAATAATTTTGAGTAATTTTACGCCTAAAAATGTAAATACAACTTATTTAAATTGTAGTTACAATAAAATTTAAGAGAAATTACAATTTTTCTTGATTTTAAATGGAATAGAGGTTTTTAAGAGAAATTTAAACAAAAAAATTAAATAATTGCAATAATCACGTCAGGGATGATGATTATAATAAGATTATCTTTGGTCTTTAATAATATAAAAGTTTTATATATAAAGAATAAAGAAATTACCTTTTTATTTAATGATTTAATGTTTTGTAAGTGTCTGAGGGGAAAACAGAGTAAACAGAGCTCTAAATATAGTAAATACCTCCCTCCTAGAGTCCAACAGGCTTTTAGTAGACGTTTACTGATACTTTCTACTAGAATTGATCAATATTTTAAGGTTTGGTTATAATTACATCATGATCAAACCATCTTACCTCATAATTACACCATTATTTAGAGTTATCACTATAACTCTAGGTTTGATGACATCATAGGCTTTGAAGAAGCCTAAACTTTGTGGATTTCATTGGTATTAATAATATTCTAATAGTATTCACCAGGATTACCACTTATATGACTGTTAAGCTTAAAATAAGATTACATTGAGTGATCTTAAATGATCAAATTTAAGCTTGAACTTTGATCATTAATAACTTTTGATTTATACACGCTACATCCATTTCAAGAGTGAATTCTGATAGTTTGGAATGTCATCATTACACTGCCAAGAGCATCTCATTACATCATCAAAAATGTATTTTTGATGATTTTTCTTGTAACTCATCTTTTCTGTTAAAATTTACTATTTTAAACTTCAAACCATGATTTCAAGGGGTTATACCTTGAATATTGTAATAAGAAAAACATAATTCTTCACAAATGAGCTAGTAGAATCCAACTGTCCACTTTTTTTTAAGTTTGGACGACTTTCACAACAAAGTGGTCAACAGCTCTATTGATTTTAATCAATAATCCCTTACAGGTTTTAACCTTTTTTATAGCTTGTGAAATAGAGTTGATTTCTGTATTTTTACAGTATTTACGTGGTGACTTTATTTTTGGCTCATCACTCTATCATTTATATTTCAAAAGATATTAGCTAAACTCCTTGAATATATGTGTTGACCAAAAAAGTGCATATATTCAGCTTAACT
The DNA here is from genome assembly GCA_023105745.1 of Austropuccinia psidii. Taxonomy (NCBI): domain Eukaryota; kingdom Fungi; phylum Basidiomycota; class Pucciniomycetes; order Pucciniales; family Sphaerophragmiaceae; genus Austropuccinia; species Austropuccinia psidii. The sequence continues at coordinate 6,765,894 of JALGQZ010000003.1, forward strand.
CCTTAAGTATTGACTTTGGAGACTAGCTTATTAATTGTTTTATGTGTGGGAATTTATGGAGAATCCAATGGTTCCATTTATTTTACATGTTGTTTCATTTTTATTTGAAATAATTAAGGATTAATGGTTTTTATAAGGTATTATTACTTATAACTCATTAAATATTGACTTTACAGATATGCCATAAAAATGGTATATGTGTATTTTACCATGGGGAATACAATGGTGTAATCTATTTTACATGTTTATTCATTGGTCTTTAAGTTAAACCAAGTTTTATTCCTATTTATGGCATTTTTGTAGCTTTAAGGTAATTATTTTTAATGTATAATTATTTTGAATATTTCTTGTGACCTTTTTGGGTATGTGGTCATATCTCAAAGGTTCACATTCCCTACCACCAAAAACAATTGTACCACAATCTGATATGTGTAATCAGGGTATCATCCACTGTCCTACCTCTTCAATAGACTTTGTTAGTCTTGAAGCTCAATAATGCTTGATTTTTCTATTCTTTAGGTTTTCTTTCATGTCTGAACCTTCTTGTTAGTTTATCAGCATTTGTTATATCTTTCTCAAGTAGCCATTCATCTTCTTGAGTTGAATTTCTATACCTTACAAGGTATTCTCTCTCTTTTTTGTTTCTTGTCCTTCTTTCTTTAAGGACTTTTACAGCTTTCTTTTCTTCTCCTTCTTCCAAGGGGGGAATTTCAAGTGGGGGTTTATTTCTTAGTGTAAATAATTCCTTGTCACTTGAGCTGTAGGCCTTTATCAGACTTACAGGGAAAGTTGGGTGTTTGTTCATTAATTCACCTGTGAGTTCCAATTGCACAGCATTGGGTCCATGAAGTGCCTTTATCATAAATGGTCCTGCAAAGGAATCTTTCAGTTTCTTTGGACCTTTCATGTTATTTAAATGAAGGGTTGATACTAGGACCAAGTCTCCTATTTTGAAGTCAGGTGGTTTATGACTTTTATCCCATCTTTCTTTTGAATATCTGAAAGAATCTTGCATACATCTGTTTGCATGGTGTCTTGCTTTGTCAAGCATTATCTTAAAACTGCTTGCTGTTGGATGTATATCCACTAAGTCCTTTTTGAGGGTATCATAAGGAAGTCTTGGATTCCAACCTTTTTCTAGCATTGCTGGTGTTTTGCCAGTAGAAGAATGGATTGATGTTTTATATGCGAGCTCAAGGGCTGGTATTAGTGTACACCAATCATGGGTAAAGCCTTCAGAATCTTTGAATTCTAGTCCATAAGCACAGAATCTTCTGATCATGTCCTCCAAGGTTTGTATCATTCTTCCTGCTAAACCATTAATTTGAGTGTAAGGTTTGACTATGAAAAAATAAGTAAAAATTACTAATATCTTACTTATTGTACTATGAATGTCCTTATAAATGAAATAAATAAGATAAAAATAACTATAATAATAAAGAATTACTATAATTATGGCGTAAAAATTATTATATTATTAAATAAATATAATAAAATAAAATAAATATATTAATATAAGATAATTAATATATTTAAAAGCACTTCATTATTGTTACCGACAAATATTGAAGGCCTAAAAAATTGTTTTTGATTAATAAAAAACAATTAATAACAATAATATTACCAATATTAAAGCTATAAACTAATATAAATACTCTTTATATTAATTAAAGAATTATTAAAAGAATAATAAAGAGACAATTATTATAATAAGAGAAAATAACCTACTTTTAATACTTAATATCATAATTTTGAGATATTTTATGCCAAAAAATGTAAATACAACTTATCCAAATTGTATTTACAATAAAAAATAGAGAAAATTACAAATATTCTTGATTTTTATGTGGAAATGAGATTTTAGAGAGATTTTTAACAAAAACAATTAAATAAATGATTTAATCACATCAAAATTGATGATTATAATAAGATGATCTTTGGGCTTTAATAATATAAAAGTTTCATATATAAAGAATAAAGATATTACCTTTTTAATTGTATTGATTTAATGTTTTTGATGTATCTGAGGGGAAAACAGAGTAAAAAGAGCTCTATTTATAGTAAATACCTCCCTCCTAGAGTCCAACAGGCTTCTAGTAGACGTGTACTGATCATATCCACTGGAATGGATCAATACTTTAAGGTTTGGTGATGATTACATCATGATCAAACCATATTACATCATTATTACACCATTATTGAGAGTTATCATTATAACTCTAAGTTTGATGATGTCAAAGGCTTGGAAGAACCCCAAATTTTGTGGATTTTATTAGGTTTAATCATAAACTAACAGTATTCACTAATTTTAACACTCATATGACTGTTAAACTTAATTTAAAGTTACAGTGAGTGATCATAAATGATCAAATTAAGCTCAAGCTTTGATCTTCAATAACTTTTAAGATTTACATGCTACAGCAATTCAGAGAGTGAATTCTAATAGCTTGGCATGACCCTATTATGCTGCCAAGAGCATTTCAGTACATCATCAAAACTCTATTTTTGATGGTTTTTCTTGTAACTCATCTTTTCTGTTGAAATTTAATATTTTAAACTTCAAACCATGATTTCAAGGGGTTATACCTTGAATATTATAATAAAAAATACATCATTCTTCACGAAGGAACTAGGAGAATCCAAATGTGTGCTTTTTTTAAGTTTGGACCACTTTCACAACAAAGTGGTCAACAGCTCTGTTGATTTTAGTCAATAATCCCATACAGTTTTTAACCTTGTTCAGAACTTGTGAAATAAACTTCAATTATGTATTCCTACAGTAATTACGTTATGACTTTATTTTTGGTTCATCACTCTATCATGCATATTTCAAAAGATATTAGCTCAAATCCTTGAATATATGCATTGACCAAAAAAGTGCATATATTCAGCTTAATTCCTTAAGTATTGACTTTGGAGCTTAGCTCAATAATTGTTTTATATGTGAAGTTGTATGGAGAATACAATGGTAATATTTATTTTACATGTTGCTTTATTGCTCTTTGAAATAAATAGGGATTTGTGTTTTTTATATGGTATTATTACTTATAACTTATTAAATATTGACTTTACAGATATGCCATGAAAATGATATAGGTGTATCTTACAATGGGGAATCCAATAGTATAATTTATTTCACATGCTTATTCATTGGTTATTAAGTTAAACCAAGTTTTATGCCAATTTATGGTATTTTTGTAGCTTTAAGATAATTATTTTTAATGTATAATTATTTTAAATATTTCTTGTGACCTTTTTTGGGTATGTGGTCATATCTCAAAGGTTCAAATTGAGGATGGTAAGATGTTGAGAATGATAGCTTTCTCCCAAACAGGTTATGGAGATTTGTCCATAATGCTGAAGTGAATTTTGGGTCTCTGTCACTTATAATATTCTGGAATAAGCCTGTATGGCTAATGACTTTATTTCCTATCATTATGGCTGTGTCCATAGCTGTGTCATCTTTGTGACATGGTAGGAACATGGGTGTTTTGCTATACCTGTCAACTAATACTAGGCATGCATTATAGCTTCTTTCTCCTCCTGGAGGTAATGCTGTTACCCAATCCATATGAACTATTTCCCAAGTGGATTTTGGTTCTTGGATTTGGATCATCATTCCAAATTTCTTTCCTGTAGCTCTGTTGGATTTTTGACATCTGTCACAGGTTTGGCAGTATTCTGCAACATCTTTCTTCCAATTTGGCCACCAAGAGCAGGTTTTCACCCTTTCTAGTGTTCTGCCTTCTGAGAGATGTCCAGCTGCAACACTATCATGACACTCATGTAAAATAGTGTTTATCAGGGTTCTATTGGTTAAGGCCATAACACATGTGTGTTTTGTTCTATGGTAAAGGATTCCATCAAGGAGGTGGAATCTTCCTTCATCATATGCCTTTTTCCATGTTTCATCTAATTTTGATGAAAGTAATGGATCTTTGCAGTCTTTCATTAGAAGTTGGCTTAAGATATGGCAATTCTTGTCTATCTTATAGCTTTCTTTAACTTGGTTAAAGAATTTTGTGCCAATGTCTGTAACACATATTCCTCCTATATGGTGCTCTTCTTGTGGTACCCATGCTGGATTGTCAGGGGTATTTGCTAGAGCCCATCTGCTAAGACCATCTGCATTTTTATGAATATTACAAGATTTATGAACAATAGTCATATTTCCTCTATATTCTTGGATAGAAATTTTCCATCTCAGCATATGTCTATTTGGGGTTTTCATATTTAACAGAGATTTTACAGAATTACAGTCTGTAATCACATCAAATACTGTTCCATCTAAGTAATAATGTAATTTTTCTAAAGCCCACACTAAGCAGAGGAATTCCATTTGGCTTGCTCCATATCTTTCTTCTGTTGGCTTTAGCTGTCTTGAAATAAAACAAATTGGTCCTTCCACTCGTTTATCATTGATAATTTGTCTCTGGTGTAGTGCAGCATCTAGTACTTCTCCACAAGCATCAATGTAAAGCTTAAAGGGTAGTTTCCAATATGGCATTAGTAGAAATGGGGCATTTGTCAAGGAATTTTTCAATTCTTCATATGTCTTGACTCTTTCTTCTGTCATTTCATAGACTTTTTGTTGATCACATAGTTTATTCAAGGATTTGGAAATTTTTGCAAAGTCCTTTATATGCTGTCTATAGTAACCAGCAAATCCTAGAAATGATTGCATTTCTTCTTTGGTTTGAGGCATTGGCTTAAGTAGTACTGCTGCTACTTTATTCTTGTCTATGCCTAGACTAAGTCCAGATACAACATGTCCTAGTGCTTTTAGTTCACTATATGCAAAATGACACTTTTTCAAGGAAATTTTTAAATTCACTTGCACTATTTTTTGTAGTACCCTTTCTAGTCTTGTAAGGTGATTTTCCCAAGTTTCTGAGCAAACTATGATATCATCAATATAGATAATTAACCATCCTTCTGATAATTCTTCAGGAAATATGGTATTCATCATCCTTTGATAATGGGAAGGTGCGTTATTTATGCCAAATGGCATTCTTAAGTATTCAAAAATCCCGCAGTGGACTATTATCCTCAGTAGTTTCTTGGCATTGTCTGTTAAGACATTTTGATGAAAACCCTTTAAAGCATCCATGGCTTTAATGAACTTGGCTTGTGACAATTGTGTCAATGTCTCATGGATTCTGGGTATTGGATATCTGTCTGGAATGGTATAGGTGCTCAGGGCTCTGAAGTCTCCTACCATTCTTGATTTTCCATTATGCCAAGTTATAATGACAGGTGTAGTGACCTCTACCTGTTCATTATGTCCTACTTTTCTTAATACTCCAAGGTCCATTAATTCTTTAATGTGTACCTCCAAGGCTTCTCTAGCCCTTGGACTAGCTGGGTAGGCATGTCTCCTTAGTAAAGGTGGGTAAGGATTTTCCACATTGAGAATTATCTCCACCTCATGCCCAATTATGGCACCTAGTGGCTCTTTGTCAGTTGCAAAGGCATTTTTGTACTTAAATAAGAGGTCAATAAATTTGTCTTTCATTTTTTCTGTTAATTCTTGATTGAATTCTCCCTCTTTGAGTTGTTCAGATATAAAAAGTTCCTTTTCTGGACTTTTCTCTTCATTATTAATGACTGTAATTTGATTTTTGTTATTTAAGAAGCCAAACTTTTGTCTTTTGTTGTCTCCTATGGTAAAATATCTATCCTTTTGGTAAGAGATATCTATACCAAAAATTGATAAGTAGTCATTTCCAAGTATGAAGTGATTACTAGTACAGTTGTCCATTACTACAAACTCTACTTTAATTCTGAAACATTGTGAGGGGTGAGAAAAATTAGTGTTAAATCAATTATTCCAAGGGGCTTCATGCTCTCACTTACACTACTAAATTTGACACCTTGTATTGGCATAAGTTTTTCTTGCCAATCTGGGACAATGGTTTTTTAAATAACTTTTACCAACACAGGTACAATATTCTCCTGTATCTAAGCTCACTTTTCCTTCTTGGTTATCAACAATAACAATACTTATACTTGATTTTCCAGCTATATATCCCATTCCTTTTGCAGTTTTGGTTCTGTACATTTTGGCATCTTTTATATTTGTCAGGTTTGTGTCAGATGTTCCAACTTGTGGTAAGCTTGAGCTAACATCTAGTACTTCATAAATTATATCAATATTATTAATTTGTGCATTAATTATATTAATTTCATCACTTTCAGAACTTTCTGATTATTCTGTTTCTTTTTCAGAGTCAGATTTTTCCTCTTTGTCATTGTGGTTCTCTGTTTCCACAATTTCATTAATCTTTGCTTTTTTGAGGCAATTATTGGCTAAATGTCCACTACGTCCACATTTATGGCATTTTATTTGCTCATTATTGTTGGATGTATTGGGCTTGAAAGATTATTTTGATTTATCTTTTTTGATAAATAATTTATTTGGACTTTTAATGTCCAATTTTTTCCAAGTTCTGCCAACTTTTGCTCTTGTAACTATGTCCTCTAGTGCAATGATATACTCTTTTGTGGAGCATGGTTTTATACACCTACTTCTTAGGGCATGTTCTAGCTCTCCTCCACATTTCTTAAGTATTTTTATGTTCACCATCTATTGTGACATTTCTGGGTACAATTCATTGAGTCTTTCAACTTGTTTTAAGAATCAAGTTAAAGGTTTGTCTTTGTCTGGGTCAAAGGAAGAATTTTCAAATGCATTCTCTATCTTGTACCTCCAGGCATCATTAGCCCACTTGGTGATTATTTCTTGTTTCCACCAAGACCAGGTGTTTTTGCCATTTGTTTGTCTTATTCCATAATACCATCTTTTTGCAGATTTTTCAAACAATGAATAAAATCTTGCAGTAATTCATTCATCTGGTATGGCATAATCTTCTTGTAGCATGTCAGTTGTCTTGATAAATGACATGTGGTCATATTAACCTTCTCCTGTGAATGTTGGCCATTCTTTTAATTGAGGTGCTTCCTTAATTAAGACTTGGTTATTGTCTTGGGGACTTAAGTCTGTTATTAATGGATTTGTTAATTCCTCTTTTGGCTTAACAGGGCTTCTTATGTGAGAAAATGGGGTTGATAACGTTGGCATATTTGAGTTAGCCTCATTAATTTTATCCATTTTTTCAGTGATAAGCCTTATTTCACTTTGAATGTCATCTTTCAGATGCATTCTTGCTTCATCACTCTTTTCCACATGGTCCAAAGGTAATTTTTGGTGTGATGAAGTCTTTTCTTCCAATTTTTCTACAGAAATACTTAGTTTGTTTAATTTTTCTGTAAGATTATCAATACTCACGTCATAATTGATTGTCAAACTTTTATCTTTGATATCTTTTATGTACTTATACAATTCTTGTTGTACTTGTATTAATTTTTGAGTGTTATAAATTGAAATCTTTGGTTTATTATTTTCAAAAATAAACTTAATGTTGTCCATTTCTTTTTCATTCTGTACAACAATTTTTGTTAAAGAAGATAAGCTATTGTTCATTTCTTGTAATGATAATAAACTGTTTTTAATTTCTTTTAGAGGTAATATACTACTTTTAATTTCTGTTAAAGTATTCACAACATCTTTGGACAAGTTTATTTCTTTGGGAAATGAGGTTGTCTCATTCTTTGTTCTTCCTTGTCCTTGAATTCCATCAAGGTTCTGGCCATGTTGAATACATTGTCCATGGCATCCTTTTGGATTTTTGGAATCCTGTAGCTTGGGGAATATGGTTTTTTCCAATTCTTTTTCTTGTTCTTCTTTCCTTCTTGGGGAAGTGGGTTGGCTTGGGGCTTCTTCCTTGGTTGCCTCCTTCTTTTTGGCATGGTACTCCTTTATCTTTTTGATTTGAGGTTTGGATGATAGTGGATTCCATCCATTGGAGTATCTCACTATTTCCTCCTCTTTGAGGAACGTTTTCAGGATGTGCCAGGAGTTCATCACTCCTTGGTGTATTTGGGGCAACATTTCCCAGTTGTTGTCTTTGTACACTGTGTAGTACTGTTTGTACTGGGTCTATTTGAGCCTTCTGAATGTGATTTGTACCTGTTTGAGTCACTCATAGTTAGTTCTAACTCTGGTTCAGATATCATGGGCATTTCTGGGACTTGCCTTTGGGATAAGGCACTTCCTTGTGTGGATTCTGTTCCACTGGGGATATTGCCCTTCCTTTTCCTTTTTGAGGAATCAATCCTACCTCTGAGTCTAGCTCCATCTGATTGGATGGAGTATTGGGAGCCTCTTCTGGTAGTCATATTTTAAGAAAAATAAGAAATAAGAGAATTTTAGAACAGGAATTCTTCTTATGGCAATTTATAAATGAGGTACTCACCTTCAGAGTCCTGAATAGTGGGTCCTGGAAAGTCTAATTTCTTAGCTTTCTTTTTCTTAGTGATTATTGGTGTTGGAGAACTTTGACAAGTTTCTTCCACCAATCTTTCAACAGTGGTTTGGTTTTCCTCTGTTGGATTGTCTTCAAACACTAAAAAAGACAAATAAATATAAGTCTTTTATATAAAAGGTGTTATTTTTGGTAATATATGGCAATTTTCCACGTAAAAATTGCTTTTATATCTTAAAAAATGAAAATAAATAAAGAAATGAAATTAAAATGAATAAAAAATAACTTTTTTTTATTGGTTTTTATTTATAATTTTTTTTGTTTTTTATATTTTTATTTTTAGAGAATAAAATAAAAAAATGAATATGATTCTTTTATAAAATTCATTTATAATAGAAATTTTTTTTTAATTTATAAAATATATTTTTCAATTACTAGAGTCACTCAAAGAAAGTTCTTGCAAGTCTAAGGATGTGAAAAACCATGTGTAAGACAGTACAATTGCTTTCCAAATGCCTCAATAGTATTTAAAATCAATAAATATAAAATTATTATATGATCTTATGATTATAATTCTAATTTATTATTGGATAAACCAAATTAGAATCTTTTCAAAGGTCTTTTAGAGTAAATATCACTGCCAGGCCCCCAAATGTAAGGTTTGACTATGAAACAATAAGTAAAAATTACTAATATTTTACTTATTGTACTATGAATGTCCTTATAAATGAAATAAATAAGATAAAAATAATTATAATAATAAAGAATTATTATAATTATGGCATAAAATAATTATATTATTAAATAAATATGATAATATAATTTATATTATAGAAAAATAATATAATAAGTAAATATATTAATATAAGATAATTAATATATTTAAAAGCACTTTATTATTGTTACCAACAAATAATAAAGGTGTAAAAAATTGTTTTTATTAATAAAAAACAATTGAATAAAAATAATATTACTAATATTAAAGTTATAAATTAATATAAATACTATTTATCTCAATTATAGAATTATTAAAGTAATAATAGAGAAAAAGTATTATAATAGAAGAAATAACGTACTTTTAATTCTTAATATAATAATTTTGAATACCTTTATGCCTAAAAATGTAAATACAACTTATTTAAGTTGTAGTTACAATACAACTTAAGAGAAATTACAATTTTTCTTGATTTTACATGGAATAGAGGTTTTTAAGAGAAATTTAAACAAAACAATTAAATAATTGCAATAATCACGTCAGAGATGATTATTATGATACGATTATCTTTGGTCTTTAATAATATAAATGTTTTATATATAAAGAATAAAGAAATTACCTTTTTACTTAATGATTTAATTTTTTGTAGGTGTCTGAGGGGAAAACAGAGTAAAAAGAGCTCCATTTATAGTAAATACCTCCCTCCTAGAGTCCAACAGGCTTATGGTAGACGTGTACTGATGCGTTCTACTAGAACTGATCAATATTTTAAGGTTTGGTGATGATTACATCATGATCAAACCATCTTACCTCATAATTATGCCATTATTTAGAGTTATCACTTTAACTATAAGCTTAATGACATCATAGGCTTGGAAGAATCCTAAACTTCGCGGATTTTATTAGTATTAATCATATTTTAATAGTATTCACAAGTTGTATCACTTATATGACTGTTAAGCTTAAAATAAGATTACAGTGAGTGATCTCAAAGGATCAAATTTAAGCTTAAGCTTTGATCATTAATAACTTACAAGCTATACACGCTACAGCTATTATGAGAGTGGATTCTGATAGCTTGGAATGTCTGAATTACACTACCAAGAGAATTTCATTACATCATCAAAACTGTATTTTTGATGATTTTTCTTGTAACTCATCTTTTCTGTCTAAATTTACTATTTTAAACTTCATACCATGATTTAAAGGGGTTATACCTTGAATATTGTAAGAAAAAAATACATCATTCTTCACAAATAAACTAGTAGAATCCAACTGTTTAATTCTTTTTAAGTTTGGACCACTTTCACAACAAAGTGGTCAACAGCTCTATTGATTTTAATCAATAATCCCTTACAGGTTTTACCCTTGTTTATAGCTTGTGAAATACAGTTCATTTCTGTATTCTTAAAGGAATTTACGTGGTTAATTTATTTTTGGTTAATCACTCTATCATGTATATTTCAAAAGATATTAGCTAAAATCCTTGAATATATGCGTTGACCAAAAAAGTGCATATATTCAGCTTAACTCCTTAAGTATTGACTTTGGAGATTAGATTCTTAATTGTTTTATGTGTGGGAATGTATGGAGAATCCAATGGTACAATTTACTTTACATGTTGTTTCATTGTTATTTGAAATAATTAAGGATTCATGTTTTCTTATAAGGTATTATTACTTATAACTCATTAAATATTGACTTTACAGATATGCCATAAAAATGGTATATGTGTATTTTACAATGGGGAATCCAATGGTGTATTTTATTTCACATGTTTATTCATTGGGGTTTAAGTTAAGCCAAGTTTTAAGCCTATTTATGGCATTTTTGTAGTTTTAAGCTAATTATTTTTAATATATAATTATTTTAAATATTTCTTGTGAACTTTTTGGGTATGTGGTCATATCTCAAAGGCTCAAAACCTGTCCACATACCTCTGCCTAGAGCCAGTCACTGAATCAAGATATCAGTATCCATTCAAGCAAGAAAATCAATTCACTTGAAAGAAAAATACCCTGAAGTACTATCAAGGGCAGGATCCTCAGAAACTGCAAACTCTTTTCCAAAAGGCCCATATTTCTTACTCCACAAGTAGCTCCTCAAATTGGAAGATTGCTTCTTCCCAATAAAGAAGTAGTGGGATTGTGAAGATTTGGGATTGTAATGTTCAAAACAATCCTTTCCCTTTGCCAAAGATTCAGTACAAGCAGGATCAAGAGCTTCAACTGCCTTGTAACCATCATAAGCTTGGGTGGGATGAAAATGACCAGAAGAAGCCATTGATGGTGAAGAAAATAAACTCAGAATTTCAGAACCATGAAGGACAGATGGTGGTGGTGCAGAAGGGGAAGATTCAGTGAGTTCAGTCAATTTGGAACTCATGACTAAGGAGTATGCATGCAGAAGATTCAAAAGTCAGATTAAATCACTTCAAGTCTAAAGAAAATGCCCTCAAGGAAGTGGGGACCATAATTCAATGATGGCCCCCCCTCAAAGTCCTTAAGGTGGTGAGTCCATGTCTCTTTTGTACTGAAGTCACCACCCAGGAACTCCCCTGAAGCTTTATCGTCCCATGGGACCCCTGAAGCCCCAGAAAATTTGGGCTCAGGGGTCAATTTTGGTCCTGGGGGCCTCCAATAGCCCCCACGGCCCACGGACCACAGACCGTAGACCATTGCCCACGGACCATAGGACCCCAAAATCTGCAAAAGATCAACTTGGGCCAAGAAATGCCCTAAATCCAAAAAGACCAAAAATCACCATAGAAAGGGCCATGACCCAAAATTCATGGTGGGGCCAATTGGGCCCAAATCCATTTTTTGAGGCATTTTCAGGGACAATGGGGACAAGACCCTCATTAGAGACTTTTTGAAGGGATTCCAATCAGGGAAAGAAGAGACAAAACATCAATTTGGCCCATTCACGATGAGGTATATGAACATATACACATTGGCCATCAATTTTTGAGCATAAGAGCTCTGTGGAACTCATTTTGGGAGACAACCAAAAGGCCATGCCTTGAAAGGAAGGAAAGGACTGAATCCAAAGAAGAAGCATTTTTGAAGATGAAAGAACTTACTAAAGTTAAAGGAGGGGGGAAGATAATTGAAATCAAGTAGGACAGTGAAGAAATGAAGGTGGGATTTTCAAGATAATGGTCAAGAGGAAATTAAAATTAAAAGAAAATTCTTTGAGAAAAGTGGGGGGATATTGAGATGCCACTCAACAGTGGCAGGGTATTATGGTGTTCAGGAGCCCACCAGTTTCAAGAGGGGGATACTGTAGCAATAACTAATCAGGGGTAAGGGTATTCATACTTGCACCCACTCAAACACCTCAAACAAGCAAATCCACCATGTGTATCAGCATTCAGTTTCAGCAATCTTCCTTGCTGAAACATGCATACAGTCTTGGTAATCAATACAGCCTGTCAATACTTGTACAGGTTGGAATTACCCAATACAGTTTGGATAAAACATTTCCAAACTGTATGATCACTCAATACCACCACTCCTCTTGTACAGATCCTGTACATCCATACAGGACCTGTATTGGCCAGACTCAATTCAATCATCAAATATTCTTATAAAAACTCTCTGTCTGGATGAGGGCTGGTGATTCTCACATATACCAGCCCCTCTTTCCCCCCCTGGGGACTTTTCACCAGTTAATTAATTTAGTATATTTATTATTTTATAATTATTCTTATCCTTACTTTAGGTATTAAAATTATTTGATTTTAAGTTAGTCTTAGCCTTCTTTCTTTATTTGCCTGTACAGTATGAGCTGGGTTGCGATATCCTTATCAACCCTTCTCTTTCCAGTCTGACAGGTTGAAACAGTGGACTTGGACTTGTTTGTAGTTGGCTCTTTTATTCTTACTCTTATTATTTGTTGCTTCTTTTCTTATATCCTTTTATTTAGTAATTCATCTCTTAACACTCTTCAGTGTCCTCTTTTCTTACCATATCCTGAGCCCTCCATAAGTAAGTCCCAGTTTACTGAGTGCAAGGCCCTCTTCACTTAGAAGGGCCCCTGTGACACTTAACCACAAAGGGGATGGACTTGAAATGAAGTCTGAGTCACCATTATTATTCCAAAAAGCGGAGTTGTGGCATCATAAGTGTTATTATATGAGTAAATGACTCAAATTATGATCATTCAATTGTTTCATATTTCTTATAGATACTCCCAAGAGCACCAATGTTTACTTATTGGGACAAATTAAAACCTTTAACCAAACAGCTCCATGAGCTTAATTGTAAGGTTTGTCTATGAAACTCTTGATAATAGTAACCAATATCAAGAGTACTATGAATATACCAACTAGAAAATATAATATAATTAAATATTATAGCAACAAATTAATATAATTATTTAAAAAATTATATATAAAAAAGGACTTTAATTATTATTAAATGGTTTGACAATAAGAAAAATCTTGATAATTATAATAAATTATAATTATTCTATTATTATTACGATTACTGAAAGTTATGATAATAGAAAGTATAAATATCTTGATGAGACAATTATACATGGAAAATATTAATATTTAACAGCTTATAAATAATAGAAGTATTATTTATAAAAGAAATATCAAACTTCCTTTTCAGCAATACCTCTTATAGAAAGATTTCATATAAAAAAGATATATAATTTTAGAGGAAGCTTACTTATAATATATATCTAACACAATAAGTCCAACAACAACAGCTATAATATTGAATAATTTTCACAGGTTGAAAACACGCCAAAAATCAATATTTCAAAAGGTAAAAACAGCTTTCTTATGATAAAATGAGATTTAAGAGTTTTTTAGAGGAATTTGCGGATTTTAAAAGATATTCAAGACAATAATTTCATAAGATAAAACGTATTATTGGTGATTAAAACAATAATCTGAATTCTATTATTTCAATTTTTTAATTCAAAATTAATGAAGAACAAAATACTTAAGAGTTGACTTTAATAATAAAATTTTATATTTAAGAAAAATTTACCTGTTTAAATGTCTAATATGATTGGAATGAGAATTTGTCATTGGCAAAAGCAGTGATTTAGAGGCTCCTTTTATTCCTGCAGAACATCTTGCATTATTAATAATGGATTAAGAGGGCCTGATCAGGTTAAAAATACAAAACCATGCTCAAAAATAAGGCTCTTAACTTCAGGGAGCTTATTTTTAATTCCAATTTAAAGTTACCAGTGTTATCCTCAACTCCAAGTAGCTTAGCTACTCTTTTGAGTTAATTATTTCAATTTGAAATATGAAATAAGTTTATTTATGTTAAATATCATTACAGTGAGAACTTAGAAATAAATTCTAAAGCAGAAATATTCTAAACTGAATTCTTAATTAATTTTTAAAGAAATCTTAATTTTATTTAAGAATACTTTAAAAGGTTAATTCCAAGGATAATTACCAATTCAATTTTTTTAAAAACAATACTTAAGATTTCATTTATACATAGATAGAATGAGCATTTCAGCTGTGTGAAAGTTTCAAGCAAATTCATTGTGAATCAGATCTTGAATGTATTTTTGAGGTTATTGCTATTTTTCCATGTAAAGTAGCAATACACACCAAACCTTAACTTTTGATAAGAGTTTAACATTTATAGCTTGAAATTTGAAGATTTTTTAAGCTTTGAAAGTTCTTAAAAACTTGATTTCCGGCCTGCATATAGGGACTTACCCTTTTTCATCTTGAAATTCCTGTCTAAATTGGGATAAAACCAGTTTAAGCTGCAATTTTCAGTGAATGTCTAATCTTAAAGTACAAACAAGGTTGAAAAACTTAATAGAGTACTTGCAGATCCCAAAATCTGGGTAACCTGGCTCTATTTGGTCTTTTTCATTTGTCACACCTTTCCACATGGGTTTTTCCCTTTTATTTATTTAAAGCCATACTATGGACTTAAAACACTTTACATTGAGCTCACACAGTATTTAAATCCTGTATGGAAGACCCTTTGCCAATTAAATAAAGATACACCACACCTCAATTCTAACTAAAATTTTGGTAAGTTTGCATAAATCTTATGCAACTTTAAATTTAAGCTTAAATTTAACAATTTCAAAGAATATTAAGAAATTTGCAATTTTAATGTGATATTTTTAAATTTTTTAATAACATAAGAAATAGCCATATTTGGGTATAGCTCCTTATGGGTCTACCCTTGATTATTTTTGGTTTGGAATAAAAAAATGACATAATAATTATAGCTTTTTTTATCAAAAATTAAGTTATGCTTATTTTTTAAATACAATTGATAAGTCTTTTTAAGACTATATGTGAGCCTTAGAGGTAATTTCATATACCCAAAAGACCACAAATATAAAAAATAACATATTAATATAAATAAAATAAATTTATTTATATTATTAAAATAAAAATAAAAAAATATAAATATAAAATTATATTAAAAATAAAAAATTAATTATAATTTAAAAATAAAATTACTTTAAATTTTGTAAATATAAAATTACATTTATACTTGAAAAATTTAAGTAAAAATGAAATTTTAACAAAATTGTGAAAAAATAAATAAATTTGGAAAAAAGTTAAATAAAATTTATTATAACTTTTTATCCAATAAATAAACATATAAATTTTATTTCACCATTGGATTCCTCATAAAAAATCAGGTGGGGTCACCTCTGAGTGAAATTTTTGTAACTCAACTCTAAATAAGCTTAAATTAAGTTTTTAGTATTTTCAATACAAAAGTTGAAAATCCTCAAAACCTTAATTTAATTCACACCACATGTGGTGTTAACCATCAATTTTTGTGTTAAAATTGAGGTGTTGTGTTTAGTTTAGAAGTTATGAGGAATTAAAGTATTTTCAATTGAATTCAATTGAAATGTCAAAATGTGCGCGTGTATTACATAAGTGAACTTTGATTTACATATGAGGTGTCAATTATTACTGTATTGTACTGTACAATTGAATTGAATTACATGTGTAAATTATAAGTATAATACATGATGAGGAATTAAAGGAAAAATAAATTGGAAAGATTAAATTTGGGGGGGAAAAGGAACTCCAGCTCTAAGGGGGAGCTAGACCCCCAAAATCCTTGCTGACAGGCGTGGGATGTCAAAATTCACGCAAAAGTTCATCACTTTTGGCCTGGAATTGAGTTACAGGGTCTGTGGACTCAATTGATGATGAGGTTTTGATACCAACTGGGGTAGTTTTAGCTGTTGCCAAGAAGGTAAAACTACCCTTAAGATAAAACAATCATAATAAAAACAGTTTTAACTGGTTTCTACGCCTCTGACACACATTCTGACGTGTTTTGAAGGCTCTAGGCCTGGTATTGCTATAGTAATGGCTGATTTAAAGGTCTAAAATGGCTAAAATTGGCTAAAAATGGCTTAAACCAGCCCTTTTTGGTCTAAACCAGGGTTCAATGATGCCATAATTGGCTTTTCTGTTGTCAGACTGTTTTTCACGACTGACAAGAGTAAATTTTACTTTTGGAGTAAGAGAATTGATGGCTATAAAAGAATGTCTTCTTTGCCCCACTTTTCTCTTCATGTTAGAATCTTTTCCTTTTATTAATTAGTTTAAAACTGTTAAACCAATCAATCAAAGATTCCAACCACCACTTTTAAATCATTTTAATCCTTTTAACCACGTGAAAAAATCATTATAATCATTGTTTGTAACTCTTATAATCATTTTTTACCCCTGAACCACCCCAAAAGTGAATTAAAGCATCTTTCATCACTGTTAACCTTGTCACTCTGTTTCCAAATTCACTCTGGTCACTTTTGGGCGTGTTTTCTCTTTAATATTCTTTTCAAAGACTTTGTTCTTTAATTAATTGCTTGCAGTTCTTTGCTCAATTAATTCCAATTGAAATTGCTCTTGAAGAAATTTCTTTTGTAGCCTTAAAATATCTCTTGTAGAGTATTTTTTGGATAAATCTTTATTGTTGGTAAAACAATAAATTTTTATATTATTGTTTTATACTAATAAAGTTATAAACAATAAAATTGGCGTGTTTTCTCTTAAAAATAATATTTCATACTATTTTTAACTGAATTTTACCTTATACAAATTTTGAGGACAGGAAAAGTACTTGATTTTTAATCAAAGTTTCATATCCACACCTTGGATTTGGGGGCCCAGCCGTGATATTTTACCTGTGACATATTTTTTTTACTCTTTTTAAATCTTTTTTCTTATATTGAAAAATTTAAAAACATATAAAAAATACTTATAATCCAAAAAAATCCTTAAAAAATAATTTTTTTCATATTATAAGTGAGGCTTATATTTTTATTTCTTTTTTGAAATAACCTTTTTTTACTTAATTAATTGGCTTTTTCATTAATTTTAGTGTCTGACAACGTGGTAAGACAAGAAAACATTGAAACAGCCTCAACAGTAACCAGCATTATCCCTGCCAGTACTGTTAATTCTGATCATAATAGTACTGTTATTGTGACTCAAAATAATCAACCTGAACCAATATCTTCTGAATTAATTAACTTGGATATAAGTAATACACTTCAGAAAGCCAAAAATTTGGCCAATAGTAAGTTTTTGACGTAAAAATACTATTTTAAGCCTTTTTTAACCATAATTATGCCTTCAACCAGGTCAGGAGCCAGCTACAACCCCTCAAGCAGCTCCCAAAAAGGTAATAGACGTGATTATGGCAGAGGCCAACCAGGTACAGAAGGAAAAGGGTCAGTTGATGACTTCCAAACAACTAAAATGGGTCATTCTGAAGCTGATAATACCATTTTACCTTCAAAAAGAGCTGACACCGCCACAACAAGCCTCTGTGGACATATACAAAGCCAGCCACAGTGCATACAACAATGCACTCCAATTCAAGGAATACCAGATCCTTGCAGACCTGTGGAAGAATTGCATGAATTCTTACCTGACAGTAAGAAAATTCTTGGGCCATCCCAACACTTGCAAATTGCTCAATGGATGGCATCCATTAATGGAGAAGAAAAACATGATGCTTTTGACACTGGAATGGAGGAAAAACAACCCTCCACCACCAAAACCAGTGCCAAAAACAGCCCCAGTGGCCAGCAGCAGCAATTCCAACGTGAAAAAGCAGCCACAACCTCCAAACAAGGGCAAAGGGAAGGCACAAGCTCCAAAACCTTACAGACAGGGCTACAGGATTCCAAAGATTCAACAGGATGCCATGGAAAATGTATTTCAGATGGCCAGAACCATGATGGAATTACAAAAGAAGGAGGAAGACAGATTAAAGTTCCAGAAATGATTTCTGATATATTTGATTCCATCCCAGAGTTGTATGATGCTATAAATGACGTGAAAAAACATCTTCCTGATAAAAATGAATCCATTTGTAACAACATTAAAACAAACAACCTGAGTCTGTGCCAAATTAATGAAACACTTATGTGTTTTGAAAAAGTTTTGAGAACAATTAAAAATTCCAATAGTGATAATTCTTCTAACATTAAAATAAATGAACAATCTGCCATTATTAAAGAATTAACAGATAAATATTCTAAATTCAATATTGATGACATGATTGAAACAAGAATTAAACAAGCCATAAATATTATCAAGACAGATAACAAGAAAGTCCTTGATGACATTTCAAATTCATTTACTGAAGTAAAGACATATACCATTGCCTTGAAAAAGTGTTTTGATACTTCACAAGAAGAAGTATCAAAATTATCAATGAAATTGAATCAAGTCACTGCTGATAATACAAGACAGACAGAGTTATGGCAAGAACTTACACATAAAGAAGACATGTATAAAATTGAAGTAATAAATTTAATACAAAGCTTCCAACATGAATACAGAAATTCCCAAAGGTGTAGCAACAGTAAAATGAATGACATTGAACAATTACTGAACACCTTACCAAGAATGTCTACACCTCTAAATCAAAATGAGGGCACAAGAATTTCAAATCCACAAGTATTGGATCCTGATAATTCACAATTAAAAAATGAATTATCCACTTCTTTTCATAGCTTGGAACCATCAATGGGCCAAGCACTCTTGAAAGAAGTTCCAAAACTTAAAGAATGGCCTCACTTCAGTGGTGAAGGAGAGTATGACCATATGGAATTCATTAGAGGTATTTACATGATCAAAGAGGATTTTGAATTACCAGACAGATTGGTAACAGCCAGGTTTAACACCTTGTTTACCAGATCAGCTCACAGATGGTACATCAAAATAAGACAAGCACATGGACACCAGAGTTGGACTTGGTGGAAAACCCAAATCATCAACAAATGGGCAAATGATGCTTGGAGGTTTAAAGTTGAAACAGCCTTTGAATCTGCCAAATTTAATGCTGATAAAGACAAAGCTTTACCATGGTTTTGCCAACAAAAGGACAGATTAACAGCATTATATCCTGACATGTCAGAATTTATGATCCATAGAAAAATTCTGAGACAATGTGGAGGTGACTTAGAGCATGCTGTCAAAAGCAGGACTACTGAACAATCTTCAGCAGAGGATATTATCAATATACTAGAAGAAGTAACCACCAGAACCAAAATTGGTTCTAGTAGGGTGAATCTTAAAACAAGGTTTAATACACCTTGGAAAGATTCTGTGGACAAAAACCCCAAAGAAAATTCTAGTAATATTAAATATAAATCTGCAGATACAGTCAGAAAATGCCATATTTGCCAAAGCACCACCCATTTAGCCAATACATGTCCAAAAAGGGGGAAAATCAATGAAATTGACATTGAAAAAGAACCAGATGTTGAAAAAGAAGACATAATTGAAGACAATTCAGATGATAAGTCATCCATATTCTCTGAATCTTCAAAAGATATAGAAAATATCAATGCCACTTTTGACATCATGGAATCTTATTCCCACTTACCACAATTGAGCAATGGTCAAGTTGATCTATCAAAAGTTCAAGATGCACAACTTATGAAGACAAAACCAAACAGAGGAAAAGGTTATACAGCTGGTAACTCCTGTATAACAGAAGTGGTGATTGACAACAAACCCACCAAACTTTTGCTTGACCCAGGAGCCTTCTGCTCTTGTGTTGGAAAATCTTTTCTTAAGACTTGTGTACCAAATTTTGAAGACCAATTGTTACCAATTGATGGTATAAAATTCAACAGTGCAAGTAACCCAATGAAAGCATTAGGAATCTTTGAGACCAATGTCATATTCCCACACATAAATGGGAATTTAAGGATCACAGTTGAATTTGTTGTTATGGAAAATTGCTCTAGTACCCATTTTATATTGGGAAATGACTATTTAATCATGTATGGGATAGATTTACATAATAACAAAGACAGATACTTTACAATTGGAGACAATAAGCGCCAGAAATTTGCCTTTTTACCCTTTAAAAGACAAATTACAGTAATCAAAGTATCACCAGTCAACTTAGAGTTAGAGAAATTCAAGTCTGAACAGTTAAAAGAGGCTGAAATAAGCCTTCATCTGACTGATAAGCAAGAAAATGAACTTTCTTCCCTTTTGTATGACCACAGAGGAGCATTTGCTACAGACAAAGAACCCCTGGGAGCAATTATTGGTCATGAAGTTGACATCATTCTTAACATTGAGAGACCTTATCCACCACTCTTAAGAAGACCTGCTTATCCAGCAAGTCCAAAATCAAGAGAAGCTCTAGAAATTCATATCAAAGAACTTCTAGACCTTGGTGTAATAAGAAAAGTAGGCCACAATGAGGAAGTAGAAATAACTACACCAGTCATAGTGGCGTGGCATAATGGAAAATCCAGAATGGTTGGGGACTTTAGAGCTCTGAACACTTACACTGTTCCAGACAGATACCCAATACCAAAAATCCAAATTGCCCTTACTCAAATATCTCAAGCAGTGTATATAACCACTATGGATGCCCTTAAAGGATTCCATCAAAATGTAGTAACACCAAGAGCAAGAAAATACTTGAGAATTATTGTTCATTGTGGAGTGTATGAATACTTAAGGATGCCCTTTGGTATCAAAAATGCACCTTCACACTTCCAAAGAATGATGAATGAAATCTTCCCTGAAGAACTCTCAGAGGGATGGTTAATCATTTACATTGATGACATTATTATCTGTTCAAAGACTTGGGAGGAGCACATGTACAGATTATCAAGAGTTTTGACAAAAATCCAATCAGTAAACATGAAAATCTCCTTGAAGAAATGTCATTTTGGATTTAAAGAACTTAAGGCACTAGGACATGTTGTATCTGGTTTGTCCCTTGGAATTGATAAAAACAAAGTTGCAGCAGTATTGTTAAAACCCATGCCTCAGAATAAGAAGGAAATTCAGTCATTCTTAGGTTTTGCAGGATATTACAGGCAACACATTAAAGACTTTGCATCCATAGCAAGACCACTTTATAAGTTGTGTGACAAAGACACAGTATTTGAGATGACTGTTGACAGAGTCAAAGCTTTTGAGTCTCTAAGAGAAGCATTGACCACTGCTCCACTCTTACTGATGCCAGACTTTAAATTGCCTTTCAAACTGTATATTGATGCATCAGGGGATGGACTAGGTGCTGCACTTCACCAAGTTCAGATCATAAATGACAAACCTGTAGAAGGACCAATATGTTTCATATCCAGGCAAATCAAACCAACTGAAGCCAGATATGGAGCAAGTCAAATGGAATGTCTATGCCTTGTCTGGGCCTTAGAGAAATTGAACTATTTCTTAGAAGGATGTGTTTTTGAAGTAATAACAGATTGTACAGCTGTGAAATCACTTTTGAACATGAAAACACCTAACAGACACATGCTCAGATGGCAAATAGCCATACAAGAATACAGAGGCAATATGACTATTGTTCATAAGGATGGGAATATTCATAAGAATGCAGATGGACTAAGCAGATGGCCATTACCAAATAACATTGATAATCCTGCTTATGTTCCAGAAGAAGCTTCACCACAAATTCCAATAGAAGGAATAAGTGTTACAGACTTGAACACCACCTTCTTTGAAGAAGTCAGAAATAGTTACACTCAAGATAAGAATTGTAGCATCTTATGCCAATTACTTAACAAAGACTGTAAAGACAACTCTCTAATACATGCCTTGGATGAAGTATGGAGAAAATCTTATAATGAAGGGAGATTTCACCTACTGGATGGTATAATTTACCACAGAACCAAGCACACATGTGTCATGACAGTTGTAGACAGGTCATTAATCAATCTTGTACTGAAAGAATGCCATGATAGTCCCTTTTCAGGACATCTTTCTGAGGACAGAACAAGAGAGAAAGTAAAGACCTGCATATGGTGGCCAATGTGGCAAAAAGATGTTGCAGAATATTGCAAAACCTGTGACAGATGCCAAAAGGCAAATAAATCCACTGGCAAAAGACTTGGAAATATGATGAAAATCCAAGAACCAAACAGACCTTGGGAAATTGTCCATATGGATTGGGTAACTGGCCTACCACCAGGAGGTGACAGGAGCTATAATGCTTGCCTAGTAATTGTGGACAGATTCAGTAAAACTCCAATCTTTTTACCATGTCACAAAGATGATACAGCCATGGATACAGCTCTTCTGATATGGAATAGAGTAGTGTCATGGACTGGGATATTTACAAATATCATCAGTGATAGAGATCCCAAATTCACTTCAGCTCTATGGACAAATCTTCACCAATTATTTGGCACAAAACTGTCTTTCTCTACAGCCTACCACCCACAAACTGATGGTCTGGCTGAAAGAATGATCCAAACCTTAGAGGACATGGTGAGAAGATTTTGTGCATATGGCCTTGAATTCAAAGATTGTGATGGATTTACCCATGATTGGTGTACTCTGTTACCAGCACTGGAATTAGCATATAAAACATCAATCCATTCCAGTACCAATCAGACTCCTGCTATTCTAGAAAAAGGATGGAACCCCAAGTTACCCCAAGATTCCTTGAGGAAAGAGTTAATTGAAATACATCCCACAGCTGCTAGCTTCAAAGGAATGCTAGACAAAGCTAGAAAGCATGCAGTGAGATGCATGGAGGACTCTTTTGCATATGCTAAAGACAAATGGGATAAATCTCATGCAACTCCAGATTTCAAAGTGGGGGACCTAGTTCTTGTATCCACCACTAACTTCAATAACATCAAAGGATGTAAAAAGTTAAAAGACTCCTTTGCAGGACCTTTTGTGATTAAGGCCCTCCATGGAGAAAATGCTGTTGAAGTAGAGTTATCTGAAGAACTTAGCAATAAGCACCCTACATTTCCAGTAAGCTTGATAAAGCCATACAAATCTAGTGATGCTGAGAAATTTCCCTTGAGGAATAAGATTCCCCAAGTTATACCTCCTATTGAGACATCTGGTACTAAGAAAATAACCAAAGTTCTTAAAGAAAGGAAATTAAGAACCAAGAAAGTAAGGGAATACCTTGTTAGGTACAGTGACCCAACTTGTGAAGATGAATGGTTAGAAGAGAAAGATATACCAGAAGCCACCAAACTCCTGAGGAGATTCAGACACACTAGAAACACCAATATTACAAAGTAATATTCTTTTTTTAGGGGGAGGGAATGTGAGCCTTAGAGGTAATTTCATATACCCAAAAGACCACAAATATAAAAAATAACATATTAATATAAATAAAATAAATTTATTTATATTATTAAAATAAAAATAAAAAAATATAAATATAAAATTATATTAAAAATAAAAAATTAATTATAATTTAAAAATAAAATTACTTTAAATTTTGTAAATATAAAATTACATTTATACTTGAAAAATTTAAGTAAAAATGAAATTTTAACAAAATTGTGAAAAAATAAATAAATTTGGAAAAAAGTTAAATAAAATTTATTATAACTTTTTATCCAATAAATAAACATATAAATTTTATTTCACCATTGGATTCCTCATAAAAAATCAGGTGGGGTCACCTCTGAGTGAAATTTTTGTAACTCAACTCTAAATAAGCTTAAATTAAGTTTTTAGTATTTTCAATACAAAAGTTGAAAATCCTCAAAACCTTAATTTAATTCACACCACATGTGGTGTTAACCATCAATTTTTGTGTTAAAATTGAGGTGTTGTGTTTAGTTTAGAAGTTATGAGGAATTAAAGTATTTTCAATTGAATTCAATTGAAATGTCAAAATGTGCGCGTGTATTACATAAGTGAACTTTGATTTACATATGAGGTGTCAATTATTACTGTATTGTACTGTACAATTGAATTGAATTACATGTGTAAATTATAAGTATAATACATGATGAGGAATTAAAGGAAAAATAAATTGGAAAGATTAAATTTGGGGGGGAAAAGGAACTCCAGCTCTAAGGGGGAGCTAGACCCCCAAAATCCTTGCTGACAGGCGTGGGATGTCAAAATTCACGCAAAAGTTCATCACTTTTGGCCTGGAATTGAGTTACAGGGTCTGTGGACTCAATTGATGATGAGGTTTTGATACCAACTGGGGTAGTTTTAGCTGTTGCCAAGAAGGTAAAACTACCCTTAAGATAAAACAATCATAATAAAAACAGTTTTAACTGGTTTCTACGCCTCTGACACACATTCTGACGTGTTTTGAAGGCTCTAGGCCTGGTATTGCTATAGTAATGGCTGATTTAAAGGTCTAAAATGGCTAAAATTGGCTAAAAATGGCTTAAACCAGCCCTTTTTGGTCTAAACCAGGGTTCAATGATGCCATAATTGGCTTTTCTGTTGTCAGACTGTTTTTCACGACTGACAAGAGTAAATTTTACTTTTGGAGTAAGAGAATTGATGGCTATAAAAGAATGTCTTCTTTGCCCCACTTTTCTCTTCATGTTAGAATCTTTTCCTTTTATTAATTAGTTTAAAACTGTTAAACCAATCAATCAAAGATTCCAACCACCACTTTTAAATCATTTTAATCCTTTTAACCACGTGAAAAAATCATTATAATCATTGTTTGTAACTCTTATAATCATTTTTTACCCCTGAACCACCCCAAAAGTGAATTAAAGCATCTTTCATCACTGTTAACCTTGTCACTCTGTTTCCAAATTCACTCTGGTCACTTTTGGGCGTGTTTTCTCTTTAATATTCTTTTCAAAGACTTTGTTCTTTAATTAATTGCTTGCAGTTCTTTGCTCAATTAATTCCAATTGAAATTGCTCTTGAAGAAATTTCTTTTGTAGCCTTAAAATATCTCTTGTAGAGTATTTTTTGGATAAATCTTTATTGTTGGTAAAACAATAAATTTTTATATTATTGTTTTATACTAATAAAGTTATAAACAATAAAATTGGCGTGTTTTCTCCTAAAAATAATATTTCATACTATTTTTAACTGAATTTTACCTTATACAAATTTTGAGGACAGGAAAAGTACTTGATTTTTAATCAAAGTTTCATATCCACACCTTACACTATATCAACTGTATTCAAAGCTATTTGTGGCCTTATGGGTATGTCATACATATCTCCCAGGCTCAGATAGTTGTGATTCAGGCTTATTTCATTTATATTGTGATTTTACTCAGATTTTTTCAAGTATTGACTATTTCATACTTACATTAAGAAAATATTGAATTCTCATTAAAAGAAGATAATTTCAATTTACGTTATTATTATTTATTAATATTAAAATCACCATAAAAAGTAAGGGGTGGGTAAATTTATTTCATAAACTATCACTTATAGTGGAAGTTTTGAGGGAATGTGGATATGTCCTCTTCAAAATTTGAAAACAAACTCAAGATTTCAACATGGGGAGGAGGGCCCTCATCCAAAAGAATATTATTAGTATTATTAAAAGAATAATTAATTCAAAAAACCAAAAACTAAATCTTAAATCACCTTAGTATTATCAATTTTAATTTATATGAAGTTTTCTATGACAGGGATACTTTAGGAATACAGAAGAATCAAGGGAGATAAATTATTTTTAAGAATATCAAGAGAATTGAAAAAATAAATCATTCATTAAGAGATAAATTATTCAGAATACTGAAAATGAATAAAAGGAGAAGTTCCTTATGGATTGATTATTGGAAAACACAAGAGCATGGTCATTTATCTAATTCTGGATTGAAGCCCACTTGGACTTCAAGACTCACTGGTCAAGATTTATGGAATAAAGGATGAATCAAACAGATTAATTATGGACTGAGGGCTCACTCAAAATGATGGACCCACAAGAGAATGTAAAAACCTCATCTCAAATTTCCCTTGGGATTTTAAAGAAGCTTTAAGACTAAAGAGGTCCTCAGCATTACACTCAACTTCTTCCCCTGTAGACCTGGGCAGGGAAAATTAGAAGAAAACAAAACAGCCAAGAAGCTTGAGGGGATTTTCCTAGTCAGGAAAAGTTCTGAAGGACCATTTTTTACTTAGCACAATAATAAAAGGCTCCCTTTTGTAACAGGAACAAGGGGCTTCACAAGTGTTTATAGTTAACAAATTGGCCACAATGAAAAAAGTGCCTTCTCAAGCAATAAATTAAGACAAGAAAATTACTCATCAAGAAATCAAACAACCAGAAGAATATTGAATTAAATAGGAATAATAAATATTGAAGAATAAAACAAAAGTCAAGCGGAATCCAAATTAAAGCCCAAAAGAACTCAAGAATCAGAAAATGTCCTTGGATGAAGCAAGGAGGTCCTTGCATGACCTAAGCTGAAGGACTTGTATACTGAAATACAGGGGTTACACACCTAGTTGTAGGTCCTGTATGACTGTCAGCCTGTGACTCAAAACAGAGCACTAGCATGACATCCAACATACCATAAATAATGGTATGACAAGTATTGAACAAACATAGTCAATACAGGTAATAAATAAGAGAAAACAATCCTCTTAAATTAAACACCAACCTTATCCAAACAGAATAAGGAAACCTAGAGGAGAATAAACAGGTCAAAACCCTTATTTTCACCTCTCATCTAGCTTATGCATATTTAAGTTATTACATACCAAAATGGTATTTTTCTTAAAGCTCACATAGAGAGCTACACAATGATATCATCCATGTTGTTGTAACACCACTACAACTGGAGATACCATGTGACCTTTATTTCAACACCAAGACCCCCCTGAAAGTCAAAGAGGGCTTGTACAAAACTGTAAAAAGGTATAACCAAATTAAAGATATAAACAAGAGCTTTAATTTGAGATACATTAGACCTCTGTATCTCTTAAATTGACTGAGGGATCTTGGTTCAAAGGTTTAACAACCAGAAATACAGATATTCTGAAAACAAGAAAGTAAACAAACCCCTGTATCTTTGGCATACACTCATACAACTGTACAGTGTAATATACCAAACTGTAGAGCTAACCAAGCCCTACAAAACTGTATCATCAGAATACAGATATCTTCCAAATTGAAGAAGATATCTGGCATAGAAGTTTTTGAAGCCCCATACTGATGTACAAAAATACATCTAAAAACTTAAAACCCTTACAACTTTTGCTATTTGAAAGAAGGGTAAACATGAAGCATACCAAATTGAAGAGCTCATTAAGCCCTTCAATTATGTGCTCCTGGTTTCTTGATATCTCTAAAACTGACTAAGATATCTTGGTTGGAAGTATTTTGACCAATACTGGCCTGTACCAAACCTGTACCAACCAGTACTGTCTTGATACTCAAAATGATGGTTGTTCAAAGCTTAAACCCGCCCAGAATGACCAGTATTGATCATACAGACACCAGAACAACGTCACCCACGTGCTGACGTGGCAGGTGAAAAGTTTTTTCACCCTGTATTGATCCAGAATGATCATTTGTGGTTCCAAAACCACAATTCTGCCTCTACTGACGTCAGAATTGAGGATCCAGAACCACAGACTGACCATTGGAGTGAGAATTTTCACTCCTCTGACATGTGAAGAGTTAATAACTCTTGACAGTCCTGAAAGATATAAAAAGAAGGGTTTTTTCCTTCAAAAACCCATCATTTTATCTTACTTTACCTATATTCTTACGTGACAAGGCTGTTATCCATCAGTAGTGTCCTTAGAATAATTAAAGATATAATTAAAATATAATTATTGTAGTGTTTCTTTACAGTCAAAGATATTAGAGCATTGCAACCCAGGTCCTCAATAGACTCATCACCACTGTTACCACGTAGCAGTAGGACCTGAAGATTTAATTTATTATTTGTTTTTTGACGTGTCACAGTCATAATACTAGCTTGTATTTACATTTTATAGCTACTATATAGACTCACCCTGACATTTTGGGGGCCTGGCCATGGGTTTTCAACCTTATTGGACGTGTTTTGAACTGAATTAGGAGTAAAATTCAGCTATTTACAAGGTATTTTACTAAAAGTGAGTAAAATTTCTGATTTATTTTATATTATTATCAATTTCTTTTAGCATCATATATCATATATACAAATTTTTTTTATCTCCAAAAATATATATTACAACATATTTTTGTTGAGAGTAGGAGTACAAATCCTCCTTTTTATTATATTGCAATAATTTCCACGAAATTTAATAATAATACAACAGTATTATTTAAATTTCAATATAAATAATAATATACAAACAGTATATTATTTATTTTACTATTATTTTTCACCAAAGTGCGTGAAAATTAATATAAAAACATTTATTAATAAATAATTAATAAATATTAAATAATAAAATAATTTTTCATTATTTACAAGGGATATTTTAATTAAATATTTCCTTTAAAACAAGATATCACTCAAATTGACGTGAAAACTTGTAATTAATTGATATTTGAATCAAATATCAAGTGTTATAATAAATATTATTTATAATATTTATAATAACAAATCAAATTTATTATAATTTAATAAATTTGACGTGTTTATACAAAAACACAATAATATCCAAGTGAATCATTCACAAAACACTTGGATATTACAGTTTTTCATTTATAAAACATAAGTGAAAAACTCAAAAACTGTTATTTTTCAAAAAAAAACATATAAAAATAATAAAAAATATATAAAATACTTCAAAATTTCGAAAAATAACAGTAGAATTGAATATAATCATTTTGTTTTATCATAAAATACTGATATACAATCTGAAATATATTTTCTGAATAGTGGAAAAAGACTACATTCCATTAGAAACCCAGTCACAAGGAAACCCATCTGTGACAGCCTCAGAAGACAGAGAGGTGCTGCCAAAAACCAAGGGCAAGCAGAAAAGACACAGTGAAGTGACAATCAACTCAAAAGATTGGACACCAATAGCTGTGCCAAGGGCCAAAAAACCCAGAAAAGCTCCAACAAAACCAGTTGGATCACCAAAACAAATTGAGAAACAGAAAATCACTGTTATCAACCCAGTTGTAAACTCTAAAGGCAAATTGCCAAAGAGTATAGATCATAAATTTGTACAAGGGCCTGCTAAAGGTAAATAAACCTTGAAAAATACAACATTTTTTATTGTCTGTCATTTTTCAACATTGTTAACATGACACCTCCACTTCTTAGAGATCTTGGATTCCCAAGAAATCAACCAGAACACTGGCCAAGAAGACACAGAGGAAGAAGAACTGGAGCAAATGACCAGAAAAGGACTTACCATCAGGGAACTCCTACCCAAGGTCTTATTCCAAATCAAATTCAACCCAGAAGTCCAACCAGGAGATTGGACAGATGCAGAACAGGTCCTCCAAATACACAAACTCCTGAGAGACCTCTTCACATGGAGCATGGACAACAAAATGTTCACTATGGCAGCATCATGGGCAGAAGTGGGTATAACAACCCAGAAGATCTGTCTCAAGCAAATTGTAACAACCATCCATCAGGGGTAAGGGTATTCATTCATACACCCACTCAAACACCTCAAATCAGCAAATCCAGTATCTGCATCAGCAGTCAGTTTCAGCAATCTTCATTCTGAAACATGCATACAGTTTGGTACATCAATACAGCCTGTCAATACTTGTACAGGATGGATTCACCCAATACAGCTTCAATACACCAGTATGAAACTGTATGATCACTCAAATGCACCACACCTCTTGTACAGGTTCTGTACAGCTGTACAGGACCTGTATTGGCCAGACTCAATTCAGTAATCAATTATTCTCATGAAAATTCTTCTCTGGATCAGGGCTGGTGATTCTCACATATACCAGCCCCTCTTTCTCCCCCCTGGGGACTTTTCCCCAGTTAATTAATTTAGTTTATTTATTATTTTATAATTACTCTTATCCTTATTTTGGGTATTATAATTATTTAATCTTAAGTTAGTCTTTGCATTTCTCTCTTCGCCTGTACAGTATGAGTTGGGTGGCCATATCCTTATTAACCCTTCTCTTTCCATTCTGACAGGTTGAAACAGTGGACTTGGACTTGTTTGTGGTTGGCTCTTCTATTCTTTTACTCTTATCTTTTGTTGCTGCTTTTCTTATATTTATTCTTTAGCAATTTATCTTTAACACTCTTAAGTGTATTCCCTTTTATCTTATCTTTGAGCCCTCCATAAGTGAGTCCCAGTTTACTGAGTGCCAGGCCCTCTTCACTTCGAAGAGCCCCTGTGACATTAAATTAATTAACTCATATTTGATTCTTCTTTTCATTCATTTATATTCATTTCCTCTCATTCATCAATTATGACCTTTTCATGATTTTATGATTTTTATGATTTTTTATGAATTTCCTCTCTCATCAATTTTCATCTCATTCATTTCACTCTTATGAAAATTGATTCTTTTTCTTTTCTCAATCATTGCTGACCATTTCATCACTTCATTTTACTTTTATCAATCAAATTTTTTCTGTGTTCTTATTCAGGTTTTATCTAGGGATTATTGATTGGTTTAATTGATTGGATTATTCATTGGGATTCATTTGGGTTATTGATTCAGGATTTATTGGATTTATTGACTTTGAACTCTCAAGATATTGAATTGATTTCTGAAGATTTTGAACTGATTGATTGATTCCTCAAGACTTGATTTCATATTGAAGACACTTATTGATTGATTATTGATTGAATATTGATTGATTATTGATTTCCACAAGATTATTGATATTTGATTGAATTGATTGTTGATTGATTGAATTTATTTGACTGTTGATTGAATTTGATTCCTCAAGATTTGAATTGATTCCTCAAGATTCATCAAGATTTTATTGTGATTGATTTGGCCAAGCCTGATTATTCTTCTTAATACCATCAAGTTATTTTAATTCTTTCATAATGCCAGTCCAGCATAGCCCCCCAGCAAAGAATACTAGATCCCAGAAAATTCCAGCTGTTCTCACTCCTACAGCAAGGGCTCCTCTTGACCGCACACCATCAGTTCATCAACTGAGTGCAAATTTGGACAGAGGACCACCAATGGAAGGAGCAGCACCCTCAAGAAGAGGTGGAATGAAATCTAGAAGATCAAGATCCTTTTCTGGACTTTTGGGTGGCTACCCTGGCATGTCTGAAGGTGCAAGAGCAAGATTAGGGGAAGTTGAAGATGAAGAGGGGGAAGAGTCTGTGGAAGAGGAAGATTCTGGGGAAACTGAAGTGGCAGATGCCTTGGCAAATGCTCCAGAGGTGCCTCAGGGTTCTAATCTAGCCCTTTCTAGTCAACCTCTTGTCTCTCAAACTGATCCAAGTCTCCTGAAGATGATGGAGCAGATGACTCAATTCATGGGACAACTCACTCAAGCAGTTGCCCCCAGGGACAATTCCAAAGCCCCTGCTTTCAAGACTCCATCCATGAAGGCACCTGATTCTTTTGATGGTACTCAAGCTCATAAGTTGAGAGGATTTATCCAATCCTGTCAACTAATTTTCCATAACGATCCAGCAAACTTCTTCTCTGACAGGAAGAAGGTTTTGTACTCAACTTCTTTTCTTACTGGTAGAGCTGGCAAATGGATTGAACCTTACCTCTCAAATATTTCCAATGAAGACCCTTCCTACCTCCTCAATAATTGGCCATTGTTTGAATCTCAATTATTCACTCTGTTTGGTGACCCCAATGAAGTCAGGAAAGCTGAACAAGAGTTGGACAATTTGAGGATGAAGGAAAGTGGTCATGTTTCCTTGTACATAGCAGATTTCAGAAGCTTAATGTCAAGAATTGGAGATTGGGGGGAAAGAGCTTATATCCATTTTTACAGAAGAGGATTGGCATCAAGATTATTGGATCAATTGGCTTCTCACCCTGGAACCTTTGATACTCTTCAAGAACTTATGGATGTCACTCTAGAATTAGACACAAGATATCATGAGAGGCAAAAGGAAAAGGGTGGCAATCAAGAAAAGAAGCCTCCAGTCAGTGGATCCAATCAGTCTAGGCCTCCTCAAAACTCATTTCAAAAGAGACCTCATCAGAAGAAGAATAAGAAGGGCAAGCAATTTCAACCTTCAAAGGACAAACCCCATGCTGCTCTCCTCAATAAGGACAATAAATTAATTGGTTCTGAAAAGGAGAGGAGGATTCAAGCAGGGTTGTGTACTTATTGTGGTGGCAAGCACCCAATTGAAAAATGCTTCAAGAGACCTCAGAACAAGCCTGGGTCATCATCAGGAGGCTTCCCTAGCAAGCAGGGAAAAGCCTGAGTGGGGATCATGATGTGTTCAATGGTTCTCACTTATTTCCTTCAAGAGCACAATTGTGCACTCTGAATACTAGTGTCAAGAAATCTTTGAAATTTCTTATTTTCTCTTCTGTCTCTGATATTTTTTAAAGTATTCTCATTGATTCTGGTGCTACAAACTCTTTTATTGCAAAGAATTTTGTTCTCAAGTACTCATTGACTCTGTCAGAGCTCCCTGAAAAGATTCCTCTTTTCATTTTGGATTCTAATGAATCCCCTGCCTTGTTCATCACCCATTATACCAAGTGGGTAGTTGACTTGCCTTCCTTCCCAAGCTTTGAATGGGATTTCTTTATCATAGACTCACCCAAAGGAGAAGACCTGATATTGGGCTATGATTTCCTTTACCATTTCAATCCCATTATTGATTGGAAGAATGGATTGATCACCTATGATTCTAATCATAAGGATTCTAGTGGTATTATTCCTTCTACTAGTAATGACTTAGCCACTGCTGTCAACAGTGTTGCTCTGGCTGGTGAACTTAAGACACCTTCCATCCCTTCTTCTGTCCATATTCCTTCCATAATTCCCTCTCAGTCATTACTTCCATCAAGAGATGAAGTCTTCAAAGAGATAAAGGATGTTGGAGAAGATGTTGCCATATCTTCACTTCATCTCTTCCAAGGGGATATGGACCTTCCTCCCTTATCTTTTCATGCATCCCTGGAGGAGCAGTGGGATGAGGAGGAAGAGCCAGAAGAAATTGAAACTGTGTTGAAGGTTGTTCCTCCTGCTTATCACCAATATTTGGATGTATTCTCCAAGGTGAAAGCAGAGAAACTTCCTCCACACCGCGCCTGTGATCACCATATCGAATTGGAGGGTCTTCTACCTCCAATTGGTGTTATCTACTCATTATCAAATCAAGAGTCATAAACACTGCAGGCCTACATTTCAGAGAATGTAGAGAAAGGTTTCATTAGACCAAGCTCCTCTTCAACAGGAGCACCTGTCCTTTTTGTCAAGAAAAAGGATGGAGGTCTTCGTTTGTGTGTTGACTACCGCAAACTCAATGCTGTCACTAGGAAGAACAGATACCCTGTTCCTCCTATGAACCAGCTCCTTACCGTATTCAACGGTTCCACTATCTTCTCCAAGATAGATTTGCGTGGTGCATATAACCTTCTGAGAATCAAAGAGGGGGATGAGCACTTAACTGCCTTTAGAACCAAATATGGCAGTTATGAGTATTTGGTCATGCCATTTGGTTTGACCAATGCTCCTGCTTCTTTCCAAAATCTAGTAAATGATATCTTTGCAGATTTTTTGGATGTGTTTGTTGTGGTTTATCTAGATGATATTATGGTCTTTTCCAGTTCTGAGGAGGAACATGTCAAACATGTGGCCTCTGTCCTCCAAAGACTGAGGGACAATAATCTGTTTGCCAAAGCCTCCAAGTGTGTATTCCATGCCTCAAGTGTGGAA
Organism: Austropuccinia psidii; assembly: GCA_023105745.1. NCBI lineage: Eukaryota > Fungi > Basidiomycota > Pucciniomycetes > Pucciniales > Sphaerophragmiaceae > Austropuccinia > Austropuccinia psidii. The sequence goes on from JALGQZ010000003.1 coordinate 6,799,937, forward strand.
TACTTGGGCTATGTTGTTTCAAGTGATGGCCTCAAGTTGGATTCTTCAAAAGTTCAGCAAATCCTCAATTGGCCTCAGCCCAGAAACATCAAGGCTCTTCAATCTTTTCTTGGCTTTGCCAATTTTTATCGACGTTTCATTAAAAATTATCCTAAAAAAATCACTTCTCTCACTTCCCTCCTTAAAAAAGATTCTCCCTTCATCTTCAATGAGGAAGCTCTTAGTCAGTTTCAAGCACTCAAAGAAGCTTTCACCTCTGCTCCTATCTTATCTCATTTTAATCCTTCTCTACCTGCTATAGTAGAGACTGATGCTTCTGATTATGCATTGGGCGCCGTGCTGAGTCAGGTGAATGACTCTGGAAAGCATCCCATTGCATTTGATAGTCGCAAGCTCTTACCAGCTGAGCTCAACTATGAGATTCATGACAAGGAACTCCTTGGCATAGTTTGGGCTCTCAAGCGCTGGAGAGCATTTCTTCTTTCTCTTTCCAATCCCTTTGAGGTCTTGACAGACCACTCTTCCTTGCAGTTTTTCATGTCTTCCAAAGTTCTTACTCGTCGTCAGGCCCGTTGGGCTGAATTTCTCTCAGAATTTCATTTCACTATCACTTACCGCCCAGGCAGGCTGGCCACTTTGCCGGATGCCTTGTCACGTCGGGACGACGTGTACCCAGAGAGGGGGGTGGACTTCATCAGCAAGAATCCTCACAATTATCATCAAATACTTAAGCAAGATGGAATTCAAGAGTCAAGATTCTTCTCAATCAAAGTGGAAATTTTCTCAGATTTAGTTGACAAGATTCAAAAAGAAGTATGGCAAGACAAAGACTATAAAGAAATACTCAAGCAACTAGCAAGAGGTGAATCAGTTCCAGATTATTCTCTTGAACCTCAAGCCAAGTTATTATTATTCAAAGATAGAGTGGTAATCCCAAGCAATGAAGAACTTCAACTCAATATTCTTCAAAAGCGTCATGACTCACCATTGGCTGGCCATCCTGGCCAGGAGAAGACCCTCAAGCTCATCAAGAGGGATTTTTATTGGGCTGGCATGAATCAATTCATCAAGGACTATGTGTCCTCATGTCAGCAATGTTCAAGAAACAAGAACATCCATCACAAGAAGTTTGGATTACTCAAGCCTCTTTCAATTCCATCTGGTCCTTGGAATTCATTATCAATGGACTTTATCACTCAATTGCCACTGTCCAACAACTTTGATTCAATTTTAGTAGTTGTGGACAGATTCTCAAAAATGGCAATCTTCATTCCAACTTATGGCACAATCACTGCTCTGGATTTAGCTCAAATATTCATCAGCCATGTATTTTCCAAGCATGGACTCCCAGTCAGTATTGTCAGTGATAGAGGATCCTTATTTGTTTCATCATTCTGGACTCAATTGTGTCAGCAGCTCAAGATATCAAGAGATCTTTCAACTGCCTTTCACCCTGAAACAGATGGACAGACAGAGAGGGTAAATCAGATACTAGAACAGTACCTTCGGATGTATGTCAGCTATCATCAAGATGACTGGTACACCTGGCTCCCTCTGGCTGAATTTGCCTATAATAATGCAGAACATTAATCAACCAAGCAATCACCCTTTTTCACCATTTATGGAAGAAATCCCAGCTTTGACTCAATCCATATTTCTCAAGACTCACCTGCTGGAAAGTTATCAACAAAACTCCAATCAGTACAGCAAGCTGTCAAAGAAGAATTAGAGTCAGCAATAAGGAGATTCAAGAAGTATGCAGATAGAAATAGGGCAAGTCCACCTGATTTCCAACCTGGGGACAAAGTATGGCTAGCTTCCAAGAACATCAAGACAACAAGACCCACCAAGAAATTATCAGAAAGATGGTTGGGACCCTTTGAAGTTCTTAAGAAGATTGGCAGCCATGCATACCACCTCAAGTTGCCTCAGCAATGGAAGACAGTTCACCCTGTATTCCACGTGTCCTTATTAGAACCAGTCAAGCATTCAACTATCCCAAATCGTCATCAATTGCCGCCACCACCAGTTTTAGTGGAAGAGAAAGAAGAATGGCAAGTGGCTCAGGTTCTGGACTCAAAACTCAAAAGAGGTAAATTATGGTATCTTGTAGAGTGGAAAGGATTCAGTGAAGACCCAGAAAGAACCACTTGGGAACCAGCTTCCAACCTTACCAACTCACCAGACCTTGTCAAGGATTTCCACTCATTGTATCCAGACAAGCCTGGTCCAAATACCTCAAGAGTTTGATTTTATGGTGCTTGGTGGGGAGAAGAAGTTATGAAAGTAAGTTCCTCTCCTGGCATGCACCTTTAAGGGGGTATTCTACCCATATGTTGTTGTAAGCATCACCTTGGCCAATTTGTGAGCACTTGTCAATTCTTTGGACAGGTTCAGGAAGCATACAACATCAATACCCTCTGATTTGGACCTTATCAAGATATGGCCCAATGTTTTCTTTCTTTATGTTTCATTTTCTTTCTTTATTATCTTTTCATTTTATGCCAATCATCATAATTCAAGACATTCATTACTTCAAGTCATTTACGGCAATTCATTTCAGTAGTCATTTATGGCAATTCATTTCAGAAGGCATTTATGGCAATTTATTTCAGTCTTATGGTGCTTGGTGGGGAGTGGAAGTTATGAAAGTAAGTTCCATCTCCTGGTATGCATCCCTGAGGGTTCTACTTCTTGTAAAACATCACCTTGGCCACTCTGTGAGCATCAAATACTTGGTTTTCATTTTTCAGACACTTCTTGGCCAGAATCAAGCAACTCACCACAAGAAGGACCAGCCATCAGGAATTTTTCTTTATTTCTTTCTTTACTCTCATTTTCTCTTATTCTTTCATTTTTTCTTTCTTTCTTTACTTGTATAATTTTCTTCTTTTATTTCTTTAAAGCAGCAGCATCCCCTCCCCAAATCATGTATTGGGAGGTTCCATTATCTTTTTTATTTTTTATTTTTTAGTAGTTATAAGAGTGGGGATAGAAGTCAAACCAAACACAAACAAGGAAAAGGAAACTAGTTATCTCTACCCAAGTCACCAAAAGTTCTCTGGAAGTCATTTATCAACTCATCTTCATACCAGGCAAATTTTGCAGCCATCTCTTCAGAAGCAGTACCTGGAATAGTCCTGTCATTGGCATACATAATCACCTCTCTGCTATTTCTATCAACCCTCCTGAATAATCTGGCCACAGCATCTTGATTTTCACTAGCCGCGTTGGGATCTTCTCTGGTAACCCGGATAGGCCAACATTCTCTTCTTTGAAAAACTTGAGCGGCAGGAAACGGCAAAGGAGACAATCCATCTCTTCTTCTGCTGGAGCTGGCCACAGGTTGGAGTTGACGGGAGGTGTTTATGGGTGAGTTTCTGGGCTGTTGAACTGGAGATGGTCTTACTGCTGGATTCAAGGCAGGCCTGGTGGTATGGGAAGTAGTTGGTGAAGGAGGAGGAAGGGTTGTAGGAATAGAAGCAAGCATTGGTTGGAAGTTTCTTGGAGTGCTGGGAATAATTTGGCTTTGGAATCTGGTGTTGGCAAGAGGTTGAGAAGAGGAATTGCTGGATGGATGGCCACTTGAATGAGGAATAACTTGAGCTTCTTCACCATCCAACTCATCACTTCCTTCAGCATCTGGATCTGATGGGGAATCAACAATTCTTCTTAGCTTCTTCACTACTTTCACCACTCCATCAGCATTGGTTCTTGAAATTGGAATTTCTGAGCTGTAGTGGATGGGCCTACCACCAATTGGAATGGACCCTCCAACATTAGTCCATCTGGCCACATCCCTCTGCCTGGAACCAGTCACTATATCAAGATATCAGCACCAATTCAATCAAAATATGCAAATCACTCACATTGAGAAAATCCAGAAGTGGCATCAGGGGTAGGTTCCTCAAGAATGGGGAATTCCTGCCCATAAGGCCCATCCTTCCTACTCCATAGGTGCCTCCTGACCTGGGACAAAGTTGATCCGGTACGGCGGCATGGCTTCTTCCCAATAAAGCAGAAATGGCATTTTGACGATTGAGGATTGTAATGTTGGAAGCAATCCTTACCCCTGGCCACACACTCAGTACAGGCAGGATCAAGAACTTCAACTGCTCTGAACCCATCATATGTTTGGGAGGGGTCAAAATGGCCAGAAGACGCCATAGAAGGAGAAGACAATCGACTGAAGACGCCAGAACCATGAAGAATAGAAGGTGGCGGTGCAGAAGGGGAAGATTCAGTGAGTTCAGTCAGTTTGGAACTCATAACTGAAGAATGTGCAAGCAGAAGATTCAAGACGTCAGAATCAATCCACTCCACATCAAGAAAAAGGAATTTGACTCAAGGAAATGGGGCCATAACTCAATTATGCCCCACCACAAAGCCTGTAAGGTGAAGGTTCACACCCCTTTGGGGCTGAACTCATCACCCAGGGCCTCCCCTGCAACTTTGGGGGAGGCCAAGATCTTGATGGTCCTGGACCCCTTCAATGGGTCCAGGCCATATATGGTGAAATTTGGGAATGGGCCATTTCTGGGCCCCTTGGTCACTCTGGGTCCCCAGCAAATTTGGGCCCAGGGGCTCCATTTTGGTCCTGGGGGCCTCCAATAGCCCCCACGGACCGCGGACCGCGGCGTACGGCCCACGGACCGCGAACCACAGCCCACGGACCGCGGACCGTAGGATCCCAGAGACTCAAAAGGGCCAAAAAAGGCCAAAAATCAATAAATCAAGGTTTTTCACCAGAGCACCCAAAAAGGCCTAAAAGGCCATAAAAAGCAAATTTCATCAAGATCACTCAGGATGGAGGCCACAGCCCAAAACCCACTTGGAGGGCTGTCTGAGGCCAATTCCTTGGATGATGGGGACAAGACCCCTTGGAGGAAAGTTTCACTCATTCATTGGATTAAGTCTGGGCCAATGAGTACAAGTCATATACTCATTGAGCCCCAATTTCTGAGCACAAGTGCTCAATGGCCTTTATTCTGGGATATATCCCAAGGCCACATCCCAAGGCATGGCTGATTGAATCAAAAGAAAAAGAATGGCATATTCTGGAAGGAATACTCACTCAAGCTTGGAAAAAGAGGGAATCAATTGAATTGGGCAGGGAAGAAGGAATGAAGGATTTTCAGGATAATGGTCAAGAGGAAAGAAATTTAAAAAAGAAAAATTTTTGAAAAAAATGTGGGGATATTGAGATGCCACTCAACAGTGGCAGGGTATGATGGTGTTCAGGAGCCCACCAGTTTCAAGAGGGGGATACTGTAACAACCATCCATCAGGGGTAAGGGTATTCATTCATACACCCACTCAAACACCTCAAATCAGCAAATCCAGTATCTGCATCAGCAGTCAGTTTCAGCAATCTTCATTCTGAAACATGCATACAGTTTGGTACATCAATACAGCCTGTCAATACTTGTACAGGATGGATTCACCCAATACAGTTTCAATACACCAGTATGAAACTGTATGATCACTCAAATACACCACACCTCTTGTACAGGTTCTGTACATCTGTACAGGACCTGTATTGGCCAGACTCAATTCAGTAATCAATTATTCTCATGAAAATTCTTCTCTGGATCAGGGCTGGTGATTCTCACATATACCAGCCCCTCTTTCTCCCCCCTGGGGACTTTTCCCCAGTTAATTAATTTAGTTTATTTATTATTTTATAATTACTCTTATCCTTATTTTGGGTATTATAATTATTTAATCTTAAGTTAGTCTTTGCATTTCTCTCTTCGCCTGTACAGTATGAGTTGGGTGGCCATATCCTTATTAACCCTTCTCTTTCCATTCTGACAGGTTGAAACAGTGGACTTGGACTTGTTTGTGGTTGGCTCTTCTATTCTTTTACTCTTATCTTTTGTTGCTGCTTTTCTTATATTTATTCTTTAGCAATTTATCTTTAACACTCTTAAGTGTATTCCCTTTTATCTTATCTTTGAGCCCTCCATAAGTGAGTCCCAGTTTACTGAGTGCCAGGCCCTCTTCACTTCGAAGAGCCCCTGTGACACAAATGGCTTGGATGGAACTTATGACAGAAATGCAAGGTTGGAATCCAAACAAGAATTTCAAACTCTTAGAAGAAAGAGCAACCAGAATCAAAGAGAACCAGGCAGCCATACAAGCCATAGAGAGATCTTGGCACAAGGAAGAGCCCAGTCAGATTCAGGTACCCTCAGAAATGGAAGGAGAAGTCCCATCTTCCCCACAACAATCCAGCAGTTCCAGGCCCTACAAGCCAAAGGAAACTTCATCCAAAGCTCCCCAACCCTTCCAGGTAGTTTCCAACAGGAGAAAAGGAGCCCAAGGGAAAAACAAAACTTCTTTCAACCAGAGGAAGAAGGAAGCAGACCCATTGATGAAAAAGCTGATGGACTTAGTCCAAGAAGTACACAAAAGCAAGAAATAGTTGTACCTACAAATAGTTTTGATAGTTCTGACTCAAAAGACCCAGAATTAATAACTGAAACTACAATCCACACTCATGAGTTTGAAAACAAATTCACATGGACCAAATTGGCCCAATTCATGGATTGGACATATGAAACCTCAGGAAAAAGGAGGACAGAAGTGGAAACATTGAAAGAAGAAAATGCTTTCCAAGCAACAGTCATAAAAGACTTAAATACAAATCTGGCCAAAATTTGGACAGAATTTGAAAAAACTAACAGACAGTTGAATTCAATTCTAGAAGAACAACAAACTGTGAGGAGGGATCTGAGGAGTATCCAGCAGCAACAGGATAGCTTTGACAAAGAAATTGATTACCTCTATGACAGAGAAGACAATCAATACCCTCCAACACAAGGTCAGCCTACTACCTCTACAAAATTGAAAGAAGAGGATAAAGACTATGACCAGGAACCTGAATATCAGATTCCAAAGTTAAGATCAGAGTCAGTGTACCAAGATTGGGAAAATCTCAACTATTCAGAGAAACAGGCACTAAAACAGTTACCAGAAGTAACAAACTGGCCAAAGTTCTCAGGAATTGGGGAATATGACCATATGGAGATCATTGACTATATTGATGGACTCTTTGTTGATGTCCCAAAGATACCAGACTACTGGATCACAACAAGACTTAACACAGCATTCAGAGGCCATGCAAAAATATGGTATACTGAGATGAAAGAAATACATGGCAGGAAAAGCTGGCCATGGTGGAGGAACCAGATTATACAAAAGTATAGCAATGGTAGTTGGATCTGGCAAAAGACCATGTCCTTTGAAAGTGATAGATACTCCACAGAAAAAGACCCTTATGAATGGTGCCTCAAACAAACAAAGAGGCTAAAAGCTATTGATCCCAATATGACAATAGAAATGAGAAACCATAAACTCCTAACAAAATTGCCAGGAGATCTAGAACATGCAGTCAAATGCAGATGCAACAACATCAGCAGCATTGATGACATAGCAAATGTCATACAAGATGTGAGGAAAAAAACCTCCATAGGAAGGTACACATCCTATAAACCAAACTTCAAAAACAAGAGGTCTGAAGTTAAAGAGACAAACAAAGAAAAAGGGAAAGAAACCCCCCAAAAAAAATATGTGTGCCACAACTGTGGATCACCAGACCACTATGCCAACAATTGCACAAAACCAAAAAAGAAAATATATGCAATTGATGAAGAATCAGAAGAAGAACAAACAGGTGAAAAATCTGATTCTGACAGCATGGGAAATGGTATGAGAGCAGAATCACAAAGTGAACCTGATACCATAGAAGAATACATAGTGGAATGAAATGAGGAAAGCTCACTTGACATACAAGACATTGAATTGGATTCAGGAATACCACAAATAACAACAGACAAAGAGCTCTGTAAGCACACACAGAATGCACAAACATTCCTGGTAACCCCAAATAGAGGGATGGGATTCATTCATGGAACACCTACAAAATTGACAGTTTACATTGAGAACTGTAAACACCCAATGATCATTGACACAGGAGCAAGTTGCTCCATAGTGGCAAAAGAATACTTGAAACAACACTTCCCCAAATGGGAAGAAGATATAATCCCAACAAAAGCTAGAAACTTTAAAAGTGCATCAGGCAAAATGCACTCACTGGGGACAATAATCAAAGAGATAATTATCCCACACCAAAAAGGAAATATCAGACTGGAACCTGAATTTGTAGTTCTAGAGAATGCACATGTACAAGGATTCTTACTAGGTACAGAGTACCAAAGAATGTATGGTATGGACATTTGCAATAGTAAAAACAGATATCTTACCATAGGTACAAACAAAGACAAAAAATTTTCCTTTGACATAAATCATGTAACAAATGATAACACCTTGAAAGAACTAGTGGAAGAATTCAAAGAAGCCCAATATGGCACTCAACTCACCAGTAAAATGAAACTCAACTTACTGAAATTATTGAGAAAGCATAGAGGAGCTTTTGCAATAGGAGATGAACCACTAGGAAAAATTAAAGGACATGATATAGAATTATATCTGGATGTAGAAAGACCATATCCACCTATGCTTAGGAGACCACCATACCCAGCCAGCATGGAAACTAGGAAAGAAATCGAGAAACATATCAATGAACTCCTAGAAATGGGGGTCATAAGGAAAATAGGACATAATGAGATAGTAGAGGTCACTACACCAGTCCTTATAACTTGGCATGATGGTAAATCCAGACTATGTGGTGACTTCAGGGCTTTGAATAATTACACCAAAGCAGATAGGTACCCCATCCCAAGGATACCACATGCACTAGATAAACTAGCAAAAGCCAAGTTCATTACAAAAATGCATTGCATGAAAGGCTTTCACCAGAATGGGGTGAAACCAGATTCCATCAAATTGCTAAGAATTATATGCCATATGGGCATATATGAATATACTAGAATGCCATTTGGCATTAAGAATGCACCAGCCCATTTTCACAGGATGATGGATACCATATTTCAAGATGAAATAATGGAAGGGTGGATGGTAGTGTACATTGATGATATCATAATATACTCAGAAACATGGGAAGACCATGTGAAGAAAATTGAGAAAATATTGGGAAAATGCACACCAATCAACATGAAGATATCTCTTAAAAAATGTAACTTTGGACAGCAGGAACTGCTAGCCCTAGGACACAAAGTTTCAGGTTTGAGCCTAGCTATAGACCAAAATAAAGTTGCTGCAGTACTGAAGAAACCAGTACCAAAGAACATCAAGGAAATGCAATCTTTTTTGGGCTTTGCTAGCTACTACAGAAGCCACATTAAAAACTTTGCACACATCACTAGTAGCCTATACAAACTGTGCTCAAAAGATGTAGTCTTTGAAATCACCAAGGAAAGAAGAGATGCATTTGAAAAGATCAAATATGAACTGATCAATGCCCCTGTCGTAATGATGCCTGATTTTGAACTACCATTCAAACTATATATAGATGCAGCATGTAGCCAAGAACTAGGAGCAGCACTACACCAGAGGCAACTAGTGGATGGGATACCCAAAGAAGGAGTAATTTGCTACATATCAAGACAACTGAAAGACTCAGAAGCCAGATATGGAGCTACTCAGACAGAATGCCTATGCTTGGTATGGGCATTAGAAAAACTCCATTACTACTTAGAAGGAGCAGTATTTGAAGTTTTTACTGACTGCACAGCCCTCAAATCACTGTTTAACATGAAGACAACAAACAGACACATGCTTAGGTGGCAAATAGCCATACAAGAATACAGAGGGAAAATGACTATCATCTATAAAGAAGGGAAAAGTCATACTAATGCACATGGTCTCAGCAGGTGGCCACTGAAGAATGACCAAGACAATCCAGCATATGACCCAGAAAATGGGACCAAAATACCTATACAATGCATGGAGATAGATAGGAGAAAGAACTTCAAACTATCAAACTGGGCATTAGGGAATGACCCATCAAGCCCAGCACAGAGCTATGGGGAGAGTAAAGAGATACCCATACTGGGAATCAGCTCCTCTAATCTGAATACAGAATTCTTTAGCATAGTACAATCAGCATACAATAAACACAAACAGTGTAGTATATTGATACAGCTATTAAAACAAAAGTACAGGAGTCCTGAACTAGAGAGCCAATTGGAAGAGTCATGGCTCAAAAACTTCAAAGAAAATAGATTTTTTCTGATAGATGATCTACTGTACCATAGGGAAAAACACACAAGTGCCCTGGTAATAATAAATAGAGAACATATTTCCCTGATACTACAGGAATGCCATGACTGCCCATACATGAGACATATGAGTGAAGAAAGAACTAAAGAAAGAGTCTTTAGCACAGCTTGGTGGCAAAAGTGGGAACAAGACTTTAGTGAATACATCAACACTTGTACCAGATGCCAAAAAGCCAACAGAAGTCATGGCAAAAGATATGGATTACTCCAGAGTATAGAGAAGCCCAAACACCCCTGGGAAATAATAAACATGGATTGGGTAACAGGCCTGGTCCCTGGAGGGAAAGACAGCTTTAATGCATGCCTAGTAGTAGTAGACAGGTACAGCAAGAGTGTCAGATGTCTTCCCTGTCACAAAGAGGACACAGCAATGGACACAGCCTTATTGTTCTGGAACAATGTGATAGCTAACTGTGGAGTTCCAAGAATTATAATTAGTGACAAAGACCCTAAATTCACATCAGAATTTTGGACTAATCTATATGAGATGCTAGGAACCAAACTAGCATTCTCCACAGCTTACCATCCACAAACAGATGGTCTAGCAGAAAGAATGATCCAAACATTAGAGGACATCATTAGAAGGTTTTGTGCATATGGCATGGAATATAAAGACAATGAGGGATATATCCATGACTGGGTAACCCTCCTACCAGCTGTACAATTGGCATACAACACAAGTATACACTCAGTGACAGGAAAAACCCCTGCCACATTAGAGAAAGGATGGAACCCACTACTTCCAGTAGACTACTTGAAGAAGAACCTCCTCTCAGTACACCCCACAGCTAAGGACTTCCACACAATGTGGAAGACTGCCTGTTAAAAAGCAGAGCAATGTGTGGCTGAAGCCAAATTATATAACAAACAGAGATATGATAAAAGTCACCAAGAACCTGATTTCAAAGAAGGAGACCAAGTTCTAATCTCAACTCTTAACTTCAACAAACTAAGAGGACCCAAGAAGATGAGAGACTCATTCATAGGACCATTCACCATTATTGAATTAATAGGAAAGAATGCAGTAGAAGTCAACCTGACCAAAGAGTTCTCTAGGAAACACCCAGTTTTCCCTGTGAGCCTGGTCAAACCTTATCACCAGACAGATGAGGAGAAATTCCCTGACAGAAGGAAGACAGTCACCCATGAAAGATTTGTAGAGGAAGATGACTCACCTGGACCAGTGAAAAAGATCATTAAAGCCAGGAAAATAAGAATTAATGGGAAAGACAACAGGCAATATCTGGTTAGATTTAAGAATCAACCAGCAGATAAAGACAAATGGTTAACTGAGAAAGAAATTCCAGATGGACAAATACACCTCAGAAGATTCAGAGCCTCCAGGAGGGCTGAAGAGTCTCATCAATGATGAGCCTTCTTTTGAGGGAGGGTATGTCAGCCTGTGACTCAAAACAGAGCACTAGCATAACATCCAACATACCATAAATAATGGTATGACAAGTATTGAACAAAAATAGTCAATACAGGTAATAAATAAGAGAAAACAATCCTCCTAAATTAAACACAAACCTTATCCAAACAGAATAAGGAAACCTAGAGGAGAATAAACAGGTCAAAACCCTTATTTTCACCTCTCATCTAACTTATGCATATTTAAGTTATTACATACCAAAATGGTATTTTTCTTAAAGCTCACATAGAGAGCTACACAATGATATCATCCATGTTGTTGTAACACCACTACAACTGGAGATACCATGTGACCTTTATTTCAACACCAAGACCCCCCTGAAAGTCAAAGACGGCTTGTACAAAACTGTACAAAAGTATAACCAAATTAAAGATATAAACAAGAGCTTTAATTTGAGATACATTAGACCTCTGTATCTCTTAAATTGACTGAGGGATCTTGGTTCAAAGGTTTAACAACCAGAAATACAGATATTCTGAAAACAAGAAAGTAAACAAACCCCTGTATCTTTGGCATACACTCATACAACTGTACAGTGTAATATACCAAACTGTAGAGCTAATCAAGCCCTACAAAACTGTATCATCAGAAAACAGATATCTTCCAAATTGAAGAAGATATCTGGCATAGAAGTTTTTGAAGCCCCATACTGATGTACAAAAATACATCTAAAAACTTAAAACCCTTACAACTTTTGCTATTTGAAAGAAGGGTAAACATGAAGCATACCAAATTGCAGAGCTCATTAAGCCCTTCAATTCTGTGCTCTTGGTTTCTTGATATCTCTAAAACTGACTAAGATATCTTGGTTGGAAGTATTTTGACCAATACTGGCCTGTACCAAACCTGTACCAACCAGTACTGTCTTGATACTCAAAATAATGGTTGTTCAAAGCTTAAACCCGCCCAGAATGACCAGTATTGATCATACAGACACCAGAACAACGTCACCCAAGTGCTGACGTGGCAGGTGAAAAGTTTTTTCACCCTGTATTGATCCAGAATGATCTTTTGTGGTTCCAAAACCACAATTCTGCCTCTACTGACGTCAGAATTGAGGATCCAGAACCACAGACTGACCATTGGAGTGAAAATTTTCACTCCTCTGACGTGTGAAGAGTTAATAACTCTTGACAGTCCTGAAAGATATAAAAAGAAGGGTTTTTTCCTTCAAAAGCCCATCATCTTATCTTACTTTACCTATATTCTTATGTGACAAGGCTGTTATCCATCAGTAGTGTCCTTAGAATAATTAAAGATATAATTAAAATATAATTATTGTAGTGTTTCTTTACAGTCAAAGATATTAGAGCATTGCAACCCAGGTCCTCAATAGACTCATCACCACTGTTACCACGTAGCAGTAGGACCTGAAGATTTAATTTATTATTTGTTTTTGACGTGTCACAGTCATAATACTAGCTTGTATTTACATTTTATAGCTACTATATAGACTCACCCTGACAATGACCTTAAGCTACATTTTTTATGGAATAAAAAAGAATTGTGAATAACTAAAGATCTCAGTAAACTATCAAGTTATTTGAAAGAATTGAACTACCTAATTGAAGATAGATCACCAAATTTAAGCAGCCAAATAGAAATAAGTCCTGAAGAAGGTGAGACCAGTCAATGAGCCAATGCCTCAAGACCTCAATCCACCTTTGTCAAGAGATCCTTATGAAACACCCTCATCACCAAACCCACCTATATTTCAAGAAACCTTTAAGGTTACCCCTGAAAGGCTGAAATCAGTCAATTTTGGCCCACCAGGATGGTTATCTAATGAGGAAATAAATTTACTAAAAAATTCCATTACCTGAAGAGAAAAATTCAACAGACTTCTTCAAGGAAGAAAGAGGATTACTAAAGCACTCATATGGAAAGCCTTAAGACATACCAGTAATACCCCATGAAACTTTGAAAAAGAAACAAATTCCCATACCCAAATCGATTTTACCTCAGTTTACTGAATTAATCAGGGAAAGAATCAGTACTGGACTCTATGAGAAATCCACTTAATGATACCCAAGCCCAATCTTTTGTGTGGAAATATCAAATGGGAAACTCAGAATTTTCCATTACCTTGAATAACTCAACAGGGTAACCATCAAGGCTTCTGGCTTACCACCTCACATTGAATAATTTATAGATACATTTTCTGGAAGATGATGCTATGGAATAGGTGAGATCATGGGAGGATATGATTAAAGAGAATGAGATGTCACTGAGAGACCCCTTGGAAGGATGAAACTCACAAGATTACCCTGAGGAGCCACTAACTTGGTATCAGTATACCAAGCAAAAATGACCTGCATACTCAAAGAAGCAATACCAGAAATGGTACGAATTTTTGTTTATGATGGTGGAATAAAAGAAACAAGATCACTTTAAAACCAAGAAAACTTCTAGAAAAACCCTCAATCAGAAGATTTATATGGGAATATGCCATGACTTTACAAAGAATGTTATTCAGGATTGAAGAAGAAGGACTTACCTTGTCAGGATCAAATTTTGCATGCTTTGTTGCAGCTTTGGAAATAGTAGGAAATGATGTATCATTCAAAGGAAGAGAAATCTCAAAACAAAAGATCAACAAAATGAAAAATTCTCCAAAAAATCTCAACAAGAAGGAAATAAGAGTATTTCTTGGAATTTGTGTCTATGTAAGAATGTTTATTGAAAGCTTCTCACAAGTTTCATCACCACTAAGAAGGCTCACAAGGGAGGATGTTAAGTGGAATTGGGATGAAAATTGTGAAGAATATTTCAAGAAGCTCAGGAAAATTGTTGGAGAAGAAATTACCCTCAAGAAATTGGATTGTGACAAAGGAGCAGGAAAAATAAAATTGGAAGTAGGCTAAAGATACATTGATGAAGGAGCATTATTCACTCAAGAAGAAAAAGAAGGAAAAGACAGAGCAGTATTATATTAATAAATAACTACTTTTTCAAAATTGGAATCAAAATACTCATAATCCAAATTGGAGCTCTGTGGCATTGCAAGACTTCTCAAGAAGCTTCAAGCAATACTTTGGGGACATAAATTTGAGTTACAGGCTAATTCCAATTCCTTAATTGAAATTATTAACACCCCTTGCTTACCCAATTCTCACATGACGATATGAGTAGCTTTCATCCAACTATTTTCCTGTGATTTGGTACACAAGCCAGGGAGAACCTTCACTATGCATGATGGTATATCCAGGAGACCAAAAAATTAGAAGGAGAAGATGAACCATAATTTGATGAAAAAAGATGGATCAAGCCACAACCTGAATTTGGGGCTAAGAATGTAGATTAACTCAATTTTTTTAAGAATACAAGTACCAAAAAAGGAAGTATTTTGGAAGAGAATGCAAGAATTCTTAAGTAAAATAAAAAAACACAACCAAGTAAGGATGAAGAATTTAGAAGGATAAAAGGAAGTTCACTCTAATTTTTCTTGGAAGATGGCCTGCTAAAAAGAAGAAATAACCCCAACCCTCAATTATTTATATCAACTAAAGAAGATCAAAGCTAAATTTTGAAGTAAATTAATAAGTAAATAGGCCACAGAGGGGAAAATGAAGCTTTTATAAGGATTAAAGCAAGATTTTTGCTGGAAGGAATTAAGAAATCAGTGAGGAAACGGGTTCAATCTTGCCTGGACTGCCAAAAGAGAAGTCAAATATTACAAAGAGAAAAAGAAAAGTCTACACTAATATCAAAAATCTTTTAAAGGGCCATGATGGATGCAGTACATATAAGATCTGGAAGATGGAAGTACATGGTTAGGGCCAAAGATGATTTTTAAGGATGGCTAGAAACAGTTGGATTTATAATATTAACAGAAAAAGAAGTTACAGAATGGCTCAACTCATAATGGATATGCAGGTATGGCTCACCAAAGGAAGTTACTGTTGAGGGAAGACCAGAGTTTGGGAAATAATTCCAGGATGCAGTAAAGAAAGCAGGATAAAGGATAAGAGTCACAACATCCTACTACCAAGAGTCTCAAGGAATGGCTGAAAGAGGCCATAAACAACTCAAAAATTCACTAGTCAAGATGTGTAGAGAAAATGGTGAAAAATGGAAAAAAAATCTACCTTAGGTTACTTTGGCTGATGGAATTTCAACAAAAAAAACTATGGGCTTCTCACCATTTGAGCTCCAGTTTGGAAAACTACCAGTATTACCAATTTAAATTGAAACAAAACCATTTTTAGAAGTGTAATAGCACAAAATATCCACAACTGAGGAACTATTGGAGTCCAGAGCTGAAACTTAGAAGGAAAAGACTAAATGAAAAGGAGAGAAGCAGAAAAACTCAGAAAAACAAGGGGGGACTCTATAAAATATTGAGACAGAAGAATATAACACTAATCAGGATAACCACTTAATCCAGAGGATTTGATACTGTTTTACAGAAAAAAAGTAGAAACCAATTTGGGACTACTTTTCAAAAAAAATTGGAATGGACCATACAGGGTAATTAGACAAGTAAAAAATGGGTCATATAAACCGGAGGAGCAGGATGAAACTAAATTATTAAGAAGAGCTTCTGTTTCTCAAGTCAAGAGGTTTTACAAAAGAGGAAAGCTGATAGACACAAAAGAAGACACAGAAGTAGAAAAAAGTGAAGAATATGAACCAATAAATAAGTAAGAGGTATTTGAGGATACCACAGAATAAGGAGCTCTCAACTGAAATCCTGGGGACAGAATTAAATTGAAATGGAGATGTGTCACAGGGGCTCTCCTAAGTGAAGAGGGCCTGGAACTCACTTATAGAGGGCTTGGAAGGAATAAGATGGAATACAATTAAGAGTGTAATAAGGATATAATTGCTAATGAAATACATATAAGAAAGCAGAAAAAATACAAATAAGAGTAAGTAATAGAAGAGTAAACCAAAAACAAGTTCAAGTCCACTGTTTCAACCTGTCAGAAAGAAAGAGAAGTTTTAATAAGCATATGGCCTCCACAACTCTACTGAAGAGGTGAGGAATCTTAAAGACCAAATTACAACCAATAAATATAATACTACAAAATAAAGAATAAGAATATCAATTCACTGGGGAGAAAGAGGGGCTGGTATATGTGAGAATCCACTAGCCCTGATCCAAAGAGTTAATTTTCTTGGTAGGACTCTTTATTTGAATTGATTTGGATAATACAGCCCCTGTATGGATGTACAGGACCTGTAAAAGAGGTGTGAAGGAGCTGGGTGATGATACAGATTCAGGCTTGTGAATTCAAACTGTATTTGGTGAATACAGCCTGTAGAAGTGTTGAAGTTCTGTATTCATTAGCCAAGATTTATGCATGTTTCAGCAAGAAGATTTTCTGAAACTGATTACTGATATACATACTGGATTTCTGGTTTGATGAGTTTGAGTGGGGCTAAAATTGAATACCCCTACCTCTGAATAGTGGCTATGAAAGTATCCCCCTCTTGAAGCTGGTGGGCTCCTGAACACCATAATACCTTGCCACTGTTGAGTGTCAACTCAAATCCCCACATTTTTTCTAAAATCTTGAAAATTAAATCTTCATTCCTCTTAATTATTATCCTGAAAATCCCTTCTTAACTTCTATTTTCTTTATCCTCTGATTAACTTTCCCCTTCTTATAGCAAGTGAGATTTTCCTATTTCTTTGAGTTATCTTTCAGTCAGTTTTTTTGTTTTTCTTCATTGGCCATGGGATGTATCCCAAAAATCAAGGCCACCACATTCTTCAGCTCAAAATTTGAGGAAGAATGGCTATATGAACATATATTCCTGCATGAATTGGAACAATTGTCTTCTGGGGCCTTTTCTTGCAGTAAGTATTGATCTTGAATATCCTGATTGTCTTGAAAGGAGGGGTCTTGTCCCCATGAGACTTGAGGAATTGGCTCAAAATGCCTTTTGAGGCCATTTCCTGATTTTTGCTGAAATTTTGGCCTTTTTGGCCATATGGGGGGTTTCACGGCCTGTATGGTTGGTAAGCCATGGGGGCTATTGCAGTCCCCCTGGGCCCAATTTTGCTGGGATTCCACAGGTCCAAGGAACCAGATGGAGGATTTTGGACCATATGGCCTGGATTCATTGAGGGTGGTCCAGGACCATGAGGAAGAGTTACCCCTCAGAGGTGAAGAGGGGATTCTGGATTTTTGATTTGGAGCCCCACTTGAGGACCTTGAGGGGGCCATAAATGGAATTATGGCCCCAAGATTTGATGAGATTCAGGATTTTGATATGCATATCTTACTTAAATGACTTATTTTTCTTTGATGACTCTGATAATGAGTTCTAAGCGACTTAACCTACTGAATCTTCCCCTTCTTTTTGGGTCTGGAATCTTCAGTTAATTGGGCTCACCCTGGTTCATGGCTTCCTCAGGAAGCTTTGATCCTCATCAAACGTATGATCAGTACAAGGAATTTGAACTATTGGATCCACCTTGTTCTGAGTGTTTGATGAGGGGTAAAGAATGCTTCCAGCATTTTAACCCAAGTTCTTCAAAGTTCCACTATTGCTTCATTAGAAAGAAGCCATGTAAAAGTCTAGGGGTACCACTTTCCACCATCAAAAGATACCTGTGGAGAAAGAAGGATGGGTCTTTTTGGGAAAGAGTTCTGAGCCTCTCAGGGCCCTACTCCTGATTGTACTTCAGGATATTATAGCTGTAAGTTCTTTAATTTTCTTGTATGACTTGGTACTGATGGCTTGAATTAGTGACTGGACCCAGGCTGAGGGAGGTTGCAAGGTGCACCAATGTTAGAGGGCCCATTCCCATTGGTGGTAGGCCAATTTAATCCAGCTCAGAGGTCTCAATCTCCAGGATCAATAACCAAGGGGTGGTGAAAAGAGTAGGGAAGATTTTTGATTCACCAACTGATCCAGATTCTGAAGTTAGTGAAAAATTGGATGGTTAAGGATTTGAGGTGCTTAATCCATTGTTTGGCCACTCAACCTCTTGCCAAGAAGTTCCAAAGTCACTTTATTCCCAGTACTCCAAGAAAATTCCAACCTTTCCTGTCTTCACTCCCTTCTCCCCCACCTAAACGTTCCACTGCTAGGCCTATCCTGGCTTCACCAATGAAGCCATCTCCTATCCCACAGCCCAGGCCATCAACAGTAAATACCTCCCACCAACTTCAACATGTGTCCATCACCAGACAAAGAAGAGAAGATTGGTAACCTTTGCAATTGCCCATGGCTCAAGTATTTCAAAATCAGGAGCATTGGGCAATCAGGGTTACCAGAGAGGATCCAAATGTGGTGAATTAATCTCAAGCTTCTGTGGCCAGATTGCTCATAAGACTTGATAGAAATAGTAGGGAGGTGATTGTATATTCTGATGATAGGATGATTAACAGTACTTCTTCTGAAGAGATGGCTTCCAAGTTTTTCTGGTATGAAGATGAATTTATAAATTAATTCCAGAGAAGCTTTGATGAGCTTGGTAAGGATAACTAGTTTCTTGGCTTTTTTGTAATTGGTTTTATTTTATCCCAACTCTTACTGATACAGAGTAAAAAAATGGAACCTCCCAACACATGATATGGGAGGGGATGCTGCTGCTTTATAAAAGAAATAAAATGAAAACAGAGTTATAAAATTAAAAGAAAATAAAAGAAAATAAGAATTAAGAGAAAATAGAGTAAATTAAAATAAAAATAAAGAAACATCTGAGAGCTTTACCTGTTGTAATGAGCTGCTTTATTTTGGCCATAAATTTTCCAGAAAGATAAAAGCAAGAATTTAATGCTCATAGAGTGGCCAAGGTGTTGTTGTAAAAGAAGTAGAAACCCTCAGAGATTCATCCCAGGAGATGGAGATTAATTTAATAACTTTATCTCTCCACCAAGTGCCATAAAACAACAGAAAATCTTTTTTCACAAATTTCCTTGATGTAAGGAATGTATTGAATATTGATTAATGGTATAACTTAGAAAAAAAAGGGGTTTGACCATATCTTGTTGAAAGGTCCAAACTTGAGGGTATTAATGTTTCAAGGCCTTCTAAATCTGTCCAAAGAATTTGAAAAGTGCTCACAAAGTGGCCAAGGTGATTCTTACAAAAATACTCCCTTAAAGGTGCATGCCAGGAGAGGTGCTTACTTTCATAACTTCAACTACCCACCAAGTGCCATCAAATAAAACTCTTGAGGTATTTGGGCCAGGCTTGTCAGGATACAAGGTATGCAAATACTTTACAAGGTCTGGTGAGTTGGTAAAGTTGGAAGCTGGTTCTAAAGTTGTTATTTCTGGGTATTCACTGAATGCTTTCCACTCTCCCAGATAACATAATATACCTCTCTTGAGTTTTGAGTCCAAAACCTGAGCTAATGCCCATTCCTCTTGCTCTTCCAATAGGCTTGGTGGTGGTGGCAATTAATGTTGGTTTGGGATAGTTAGCTTATTCACTGGCTCTGATAAGGACACATGGAATACAGGGTGAACTGACTTCAATTGTTGAGGAAAATTTAGGTGATATGCAATGCTGCCAATCTTCTTCAAGACTTTGAAGGGTCCAAACCATCTTTCTGCAAGCTTCTGAGTGGGTCTTGTAGTATTTATATCTTTTGAGGATAGCCATACTTTGTGCCCAGGTTGGAAATCAGGTGTAATTGTCCTATTTCTGTCTGCATAATTCTTAAAAAACCTTATTGCCGACTTCAATTCTTCTGTGACAAATTGATGTAATGATTGTAATTTTTTTGATAATGTTTCAGAAGGTGTGTCTTGAGAAATGTGAATTCAATGAAAGCGGGGATTCCTTCAATAAATGGTTAAAAGAGGTTATTGTTTTTGTTGATGAATGTTCTGCATTATTATAGGAAAATTTAGCTGGAGCGAGCCAGATGTTCCAGTAATCTTGATGGTAACTGACATACATATGGAGATACTTTTCTAGAATCTGATTTACCCTCCCTGTCTGTCCACCTGTTTCAGGATGGAGAGAAGTTTAAAGATCTCTTGATATCATGAACTTCTGACATAATTGGGTCTAGAATGATGAAAGAGATAAAGAGCCTCTATAGCTAACAACACTTATTGGAAGGCCATGCTTGGAAAAGGAATTACTGATCAAAATTTAAGATAGGTCTAGAGCAGTTGTTGTTAAATAAGATGGAATAAATATTGAAATTTTATAGAATCTGTCCACAACTACTAAGCTTGAGTCAAATTTATTGAACAATGGCAATTGGGTGATAAAGTCCATTGATAAGGAATTCTAACAACCAGATGGAATCTGAAGGGGCTTGAATAATACAGATGTTTTATGATGAATGTTCTTGTTTTTTGAAGATTCATGACAGGAGGAAACATAATCCTTGATTATTTGATTCATGCCAGCCCATTAAAAATTTCTCTTGATGAGCTTGAGGGTCTTCTCCTGGACGGGGTGGCCAGCCAATGGTGAGTCATAATACCTTTGAAGGACATCCAATTGAATTTATTGATTTATTGGAATAATAACTCTATATTTGAATGATAATAAATTGTCTTGAGGTTCAAGAGAGTAATCTGATACTGATTCACATCTTGCTAGTTTCTTGAGTACTTATTTATAATCTTTGTCTTTCCATACTTTTTTTTGAATCTGATCAACTAAATCTGAGAAAATTTCTACCTTTATTGAGAAAAAGTTTGATTATTTAATGTTATCTTGATTGAGAACTTGATGGGAGCTTGAGGATTCTTTTTTATGAAGTCCACCCCCTCTCAGGGTACATGTCTTCCCAACATGAGAAGGCATCTGATAAAGTGGCTAGCCTGCCAGAATGGTAAGTGATAGTGAAATGAAACTCAGAGAGAAATTCAGCCCAGAAGGATTTACAACAAGTAAGGAATCTAGAAGACATAAAATATTAAAGGGAAGAATGGTCTGTCAAGACTTCAAAGGAATGAGAAAGAGAAAGGAGAAAAGCTCATCAGTGCTTGAGAGCCCAAACTATGCCAAGGAGCTCCTTTTCATTAATTTCATAGTTGAGCTCAGCTGGAAGAAGCTTGCAACCATTAAATGAAATGGAATGCTTTCCTGAGTCATTCACCTGACCAAGTACAGAATCCAAGGTGTAATCAGAAGCATCAGTCTCAACAATAGTTGAGAGAGAAGGATTGAAACAAGAAAGGATAGGAGAAGTGGTGAAGGTTTCTTTGAGTAATTGAAACTGACTAATAGCTTCCTCATTGAAGATGAAGGGAGAATAATTTTTAAGAATGGAACTGAGAGAAGTTATTTCTTTGGGAGTAATTTTTAATCAAGCAACAATAGAAATTGGAAAAGCCAAGAAATGATTGGAGAATTTTGATGTTCTTGGGATGAGGAAAATTGAGTATTTGTTGAAATTTTGAAGAATTCATATTTAGGGCATTACTTGAAACATCATAGCCAAAGTATTCCACATTTGAGCCTTTAGCAAACAGATCATTGTACCTCAGTTGTTGGAGTACAAAGGCCACATTTTTGACATGTTCCTCCTCAGAACCAGAAAAGACCATAATATCCTCTGATTAATTATAGCAGAAATATCCAAAAAATTTGCAAATATATCATTTACAAGATTTTGGAAAGAAGCAGGAGCATTGGTTGAGCTAAATGCCATAAACAAGTACTAATAACTACCATATTTGGTTCCAAAGGCAGTTGTGTGCTCATCCCACTCTCTAATTCTCAGGAGATCATAAGAATCACACACATCAATATTGGAGAGAATAGTGGAGCCATTGAATATGGTAAGAAGCTAGTTGACGGGAGGAAAAGGATACCTGTTCTTCCTAGTGACAGAATTGAGTTTGCAGTAGTAAATACACAAAAGAAGGCCACCATCCTTTTTCTTAACAAAAAGGACAAGTGCTCCTGTGAACGAGGAGCTTGGCCTAATGGAACCTTTCTCTAAATTCTCTGAAATGTAGGCCCATGGTGTTTCTGACTCATGATTTGATAAAGAGTTGATAACACCAACTTGAAGTAGAGACCCCTCCAATTTGATATGATGTTCACAGACCCAGTGTGGAGGAGGTTTCTCTGCTTTCACCCTGGACAACACATCCAAATATTGGTGATAAGCAGGAGGGACTACCTTTGACACAGTTTTACTCTCTTCTGGCTCTTCCTCCTTATCCCACTGCTCCTCTAGGGAGGCATGAAAGGATAAAGGAGGAAGGTACATATCCCCTTGAAAGACATGAAGTGAGGATATAGCAATATCTTACCCAAAATCTTTTATTTCCTTTAAGACTTTATTTCTTTATTAAATTAATGACTGAGAGGGAATAATGGGAGGAATATGGACAGAGGAAGGAATTGGAAGGTGTCTTAAGCTCACCAACCATAGCAAAACTGTTGACAGAAGTGACAGAGTCACTACTAATAGATGGAATAATACCACTAGAGTACTTATGACTAGAATCATAGATTATCAATCCATTTTTCCAATAAATAATGGAATTGAAATGGTAAAGGAAATCATAGCCCAACATGAGGTTTTCTCCGTTGGGGGAATCTATTATAAAAAGTACCATTGAGATCTTGGGAAGGAAGGAAAGTAAAAAATCCACTTGGTATAATGTATTATGACCAAGGAAGTGGATTCATTAGGATCCAAAATGAAAAGAGGAATTTCTTCAGGGAGCTCTGAAATATTCAATGAGTACTTGAGACCATAATTCTTTGTAATAAAAAGGTTTTTAGTGCAAGAATCAATGAGAATAATATGAAAAAGAAACAGAGACAGAAGAAGAACAAACTCAAAGATTTCTTGACACTAGTATTCAGAGTGCACAATTGTGCTCTTGAAGGAAACAAGAGAGAACCATTGAACACATCATTATTCCCACTCAGACTTTTCCCTGCTTGCTAGGGAAGCCTCTTGATGACCCTGGCCTATTCTGAGGCCTCTTGAATAATTTTTGAATTGGGTGCTTTCCATCACAAAAAAAGAATATAACTTCTTTAATCCTACTCTCGTTTCAAGAACCAATTAACCTATTGTCCTTATTGAGGATAGCAGCATGAGGCCTATCCTTTGAAGGTTAGAAAATCTTCTCCTTCTTACTGCTCATATAATGAGGCTTCTTGGAAGATGAGTCTTGAGGAGACCTGAGGGGATTGGAAGAAGTCACTGGTGGCTTATTCTCTTGATTACTACCATTCTTGTTCTTCCTCTAATGGTACCTGGTATCTAACTCCAAGTTAATGTCCATAGGTTTGTGAAGGCTATTGAAATTGCAAGGGGGAGAAGGTAATTGATCCAATAACCTTTATTTAAAGCCTCCTCTATAAAGCCTAATTTATGCCCTTTCTCCCCAATCACCAATTCTTGAAATCAAGCTCCTGAAATCAGAAATGTACAAAGAGACATGACCACTTTTCTTCATCCAGAGAGTTTCCAGCTGCTGTTCAGATTTCTTGACTTTATTGGGGTCACAAAACAGAGTTAATAACTGGGTTTCAAACAATTTCCAGTTATTGAGGAGATAGGATGGGTCTTCATTGGAGATATTGGAGAGATATGGCACAATCCATTTCCCAGCTCTACCAGTGAGAAAAGAAGTTGAGTAAAGAACCTTTTTCCTTTCAGAGAAAAAGTTTGCTGGGTCATTATAGAAGATTAATTGACAGTATTGAATAAATCCTCCCAATTTATGGGCTTTAGTACCATCAAAAGAATTGGGTGCCTTCATGGATGGAGTCTTGAATTATGGTTCTCTTCAAATGTCCCTGGGGCAACTTCTTGAGTTCTTTGTCCCATTACTTGAGTAATTTGCTTCATAATCTTGAGAAAATTTGGTTCAGCTTGGGATACAAGAGATTGATTAGAAAGGGATAGATTTGGAGCCTCAGAAGCCTCAGGGACAACTTACAAGGCTGCTGCCACTTCAGTCTCCTCAGAATATTCCTCTTCCACAGACTCCCCCTAATCTGCTTCTAGGCCCTTGAGAAATTCCAGGATAGCCACCCAACAAGCCAGATAATGATCTTGATATTCTCGACTTCATACCACCTCTTCTGAAGGGTTCTTCTCCTTTCATTGGTGTTCCTATGTCCAAATTTGAACTCAATTGATGAACTGATGGTGTGTGGTCAAGAGGAGCCCTTGCTGTAGGAGTTGGAACATCTTGAATTATTTGGGATCTTGTATTCTTGGCTGAAGGGCTATTCTGAACAGGAATTATTTGAAAAGTAAAGATAAACTTTATTAAACTTTCAGAAAAAAATTGAGGCTGGACCAATTCAAATCAAATGAGAATCTTGAGGAATAAATCAGAATATTGAGGTGAAATCAATCTCTTGAAGGACTTCAATCAATGTTAATCAATAAATCAAGTAAATTCAAATTTAAAATCAAAATTAATTATGTCTTGAGGAGTGCAGTCAATCAGTCAATATGTTCAAAAGTCAATTCAATATATTGAGAAATCAAATCCAAATAAAGCAATCAAATCAAATATTGAGGATTAGTCTGCTAGCTTGAGGAATAAAAGTAAATTAAATAAAGTGAATAAATTCTTGAAGTGAAAATTAATATCTTGAGGACTCCCAATCACAAAATAGCCAATCAATTCTTGAGGAATTAAAAATAAAATAACAATCAATCCAAATCCAATGAAAAAATCCTGAATTTCTGAATCAATTATCCAATGAATTCC
Organism: Austropuccinia psidii; assembly: GCA_023105745.1. Classification (NCBI taxonomy): domain Eukaryota; kingdom Fungi; phylum Basidiomycota; class Pucciniomycetes; order Pucciniales; family Sphaerophragmiaceae; genus Austropuccinia; species Austropuccinia psidii. Next base: position 6,825,202 of record JALGQZ010000003.1, read on the forward strand.
AATCAATCAAGACCTTAATCAATACCCAAATTCAGAAAGAAAAAAAAATTGAGAATCAATTAAGAATTAATAGTGAAATCTCAAGGTAAGTGATTTCTAATAAATAATAAGGAAGATCAATTTTCATACGAATAAAATGAATAATATGAAAATTGATGAGAATCACAAAATGATAAAATCATGAGAAGTCATAATTGATCAATGGGAGAAATGAATATCAATTAATCAAAAGAAAAACAACTATTATTGAATTAATATAATTTCACAGGGGCCCTACTAAGTGCAGAGGACCTGACACTCAGTAAACTGGAACTCACTCATGGAGGGCTCAGAAGGAAGAAGATGGAATACAATAAAGAGTGTAATAAGGATATGATTTCTCATAGAATAAGTATAAGAAAGCAGCAATAATAATAATAATAGTAAAGAATAAAAGAGACACCCACAAGAAAGTCCAAGTACACTGTTTTTACCTGCCAGAAAGAAAGAGAAGGTTTAATATGGATATGGCCGCCACATCTCTACTTAACATGTAAGGAATTGCAAAGACCAAATTGAAAACAATAAATATAATAATACAAAACAAATAATTAGAATATTCATTAAATAATAAATAAAATATATTAATTAACTGGGGAGAAGTCCCCAGGGGGTGAAAGAGGGGCTGGTATATGTGACAATCCACCAGCCCTGATCCAAAGAGTGAATTTCCTTGGGAGGACTCTTCATATTAATTGATTTGGATAATACAGCCCCTGTATGGATGTACAGGGTCTGTACAAGAGGTGTGGTGGAGTTGGGTGATCATACAGTGCTAGGATTGTGAATCCAGCCTGTAAAAGCTTTGAAAGGATTTATTGATTAACCAAACTGCATTCATGTTTCAGAAAGACAATTTTCTAAAACTGATTACTGATACACATACTGGATTTCTGGCTTGATGAGTTTGAGTGGGGCTAAGATTGAATACCCTTACCCCTGAATAGTGGCCATGACAGGATGTGGTATTCCACACCAATTTTTCCCCAAGGCTCAGTCTCATAGTACCCAACAAACGCATCAAACTCCACTCACAGGAAGACTTCCTTTGAGCTTCAACACAAGAATGTCAACTTTACATCAAAAAGTTTCAGCTTATTCATAAACCCATGGTACAAGAACCAAAAAGGAAGTGTATGTGTTGAAATGAATTATTCAATTTCATTATGCATATGTAAAAAATGAATTTAAATATATCAAACTATTTTAAACATAAGAGTTTCCACCCTTTAAATTAAGGGCGCAGATTTACACCCCTCATATAGCCAATGGACTCATGCAGCAAGAAAATGATACCTGCATGAAATTCACATCCACCTTTCATTCAAAATAGAAAACTAACATGATGTGCAGATAAACCCCCTGGAATTCGTGAAATTCATTCCCAACACAGCCACAAGAGTACTCTATCTTATATCCTCAGTAATCCCACTCAAAAAAGCCCAAAATCTATAAGGAAACAGCCATAAAAGCTTAAGCAAGGCAAGTACAAACTTGTTTGGCATGAAATCAGTAAAGTTAAAATTATTTAGCCTACTTGAATCTTCATGCAAGTCAATACAAAGAAGCTTTATGGGGGTACATGCCCTTATTTAAATCTCATCCACATGAATATGCACAGAATGTGTCAAGCTAAATCAACTGCATCATCTAATCCATAACAGGAAACTCATAAGTGCAAGAAATTATCACCTTCCATCACTTTTAAGCTCAAATGAAGAAAAAAAATATGTAACACCTGAATAAACTACACAGCCTTTTCTACCAAGCCTTAAACATATGACATATGCAAGGAAGATTCAAAGTCATAATGCAATACTTCCCCCACCAATGGCATATGATGTGACAGAAAAAGGGCTGTGAAAAAGAAAAATCCCCAGAAAAAATCAAATCACCTCATGCATGCAAGGAAACTCCAAGAAGATCATATCAAAACTAGCTCACAAAAAAGAGAGTCATGTAATAAATGGAGGCTGTGTAGAAGGAAAGTTATTACCAAACCTTAAATCACCAGACCCATGAAAGAAAATTTCTCAACAAAAGCAAAGTCACATGATGGAATAAAGAGGTATTAAAGTGGAAAAAAACTCCATGGATGACCCCCTAGGCTCCCAAAGGGTATAAATAGAGGGGCTTTCTCCCCCATGCACATTATAATCACAGAAATAAGTCATCCCTCCCCTGGGAGGTAGTACAGAATATTATAGTGAACTTACTTCCCCAGTAGCTAATATCAGGGGAAGTATATTTTTGAAGACTTCCCAGTACCTAAGCTCAGTGGAATCTTAGTTTTAAAAGAGAACTATCCAGTACCCAAGATTAGGGTTGCTTTTATACTGAAAAGTATCTCACCCAGTGAAATAAAACCATTTACCAAGTTTTATGATTAAATTAACTATTTAAACATCCAAGATTACAAAAGCTTACCTTTTTAATTTAACAAATACAACTTTATTTTATGCTTAATCACTCCTAGAAAAAAAAAGCCTTGAAAAAAATCATTTTACCTTATTATAGCTTTACCTGAACAAAACTGCCATTACCAACAATAATCATATTTTTCAGAACACCCTTAAATTAACCATATTATCAAGAGCTTATCATGAAGAAGAAACCACTCATCATAATTTCACAAAAATTTAAATTAATCATACAATTCTTTCATCAACCTCGAATTTAACCACAATTAGTAACATTATATTTCATATTATATATTGAATAGGTATGATCTGATACTTCTGAATTTTGTCTTCTCCAGTTGTAAAGCCACTTACTAATTTTATTTTGGTTTGTGAGCTACAAGGAGGATTTTGCTCCATATTTTAGGAAGGGAATGCAATAAACTGTTGCCACCCTTGATTACAGGAGTTATTAGCAATTCAAAAATAGTTACCTGTGATTTCCCCTTCCAGGTAGTGCCTCATTTCAATCCCACACAAGAGAATTTCCCATAGTATATCACTACAAGGTATCATAGAAGTATTCTTAATTTTCTAAAAGGGACTAAATTATCAAGAAATTTGAATTAAAGAGTATTACTGTTAGTTCTGATAGTAGCTAAATATTTGAACTTTATATTCATCAAGTTTCTAATTCATTGTTGTAAATCAATAAGTACTCTTTTTCAGATTACTCAAGAACCTTCAAACCTTCAATTATATTATTTTGAAAGGTTTCAGTCTCTTATTTCATGTTTTTTTTTTTTTGGATTTTTGGACTTATAATAATCTGTGTGGATCAATTTTATATATAGTTAGCTTAAAAACTATTTTATACTCGATTCTTTCTGAAATGATTTCAAAAAGAAATTCTATTCAATATTATCTTCTTGGAATAAAATTTCCCAATATTTTTTGAGCTATAAGACTCTATGGTGATTTGGAAACTCCTTTTTTCAGTATTCTTAGCTCTGGTAGAGAAATAATACCCTTACCTTAATATCAGGGGGTGTCAAATTCAAGAAATTCCTAGTTAGAAAAAATATTTTCTCATCAAATCCCACATATATTCTTATAGATTTCTGAAAACACACAATCCCTGATTTGTGTGTTTTCAAAGGTCCAGAAACCCATATTCTTGGGAATATCCTGTTTAAAAACCCCCAAAACCACTTGTGAAAATACAAATACTGGATCTTTTAACTGCACACCTCACCAAATGCATTTAATTCTGAATAAAAGATGTGTAATTTGCATAAATATCTGTTAAATTTAATTAAATTCACAATTCCTTCTACAATCCTTTTATGGTCAAATCCACAAAATATTCAAAATCCTAATTCTTCCTCAATTTATCAAAAAAATCACCAATAATCCCTTTACTTCAAGAATTAGAGGTATTGGACTATGATTATGATACTGTTTTAGAAGCCCACATCAAATTTCTTTATCACCTAAGCACACAACAATAACTTGGACCCCAAACAAAGTATCTTTTTAGATTATACATATACCTCAGCGGATTTGGTCAGCTTATCAAGTCACAAATTTTTGAACAGCTTTACCACACTACCTATCAAATTTTGAAGAATTATTGTTAATGATACAAGATGATTAGGTATTTCAGAATGGCTCTCAATGTCAGACTGTGGCTTAAAGCCAGAGAACAAGCATGACAGCCAAAATATCATAAACCAATGGTAGAGTAAAAATAACACCAAAACAGCTCAAAATTTATATAAAGGAAGAGGAAGCTAATTTCTTTTCAAATATAAAATTCCCATAATCATAGGACAAAGAATAACAAAGTTATTCAGGCTCAAGGCAGCTTCTGAGCATAAACCTTAATTTTCTCCGCCAATATAAGATCCAGAGAAAGAGACTGAACCTCACCAAATGGGGTTTTGAATTAAATCTCTCAGTAAGGGCTACTCAATGGTACTAGTGAAACTGAGCTAGCAGAAAAACTAAAGAAGTTATGCCCAAATTAAAGCCAAATGAGGGTGAATAGAATATTCATCTCTCATATGACTTCTACAGTTTTAGTGTTAGAAACTTAAAGTGGGGTAATTTTGGAAGGAGTAAAATAAGTACTATCTGATGCTGCTATTAATTACCCCATAACCTATCTACAACAAAGGTTATGTAGCAAACTAGTGCCATACAGTATTTGAGAAAAATCCATATTTTAATAATGGAAATTAAACATTGTATAGCTTTTCCATATTGGATTTTACCCATACCAAATGAGGTACCATTGTGTAGACCTTATCTAGAGCTACACAATGAACCAAATTTGAGCTCAATATCTTGAAATCTGACACATTCATGGCAGTTTTAAGGTCAAAGTCCCACAATTTGGCCAATACACCTTTACTGTGGGATAAATTACCATATCCTTATATATGAGGTGTCAATTCTACAAAAGAAATTTTTTATCATTAAATACCTGATATTTTGGTCAATAAAGGGTATCCATACAGGTTCTGTACAGCATTCTGGGTGTCATACATGTCAAAAGAGGGCTGTGTGGTCATCAGATGACACTTTTTACCCTGTATTGGTGAAAACTTGCCAGAGCTGGTTTCAAAACCACATCTGAGCCCATTAAAGGCTATATATACTTTTTTTAAAATCAAGAGACATTCCTTGGAAGTGAAAAATCCTCACTTCCTCTATGTGAACTGGTCTAGAGGACCCTTTCACCCATTTTCAGGATAAAAAGGGACCTTTTTCTGGCCAAAAGAGGAATGCCCATCCTCCTACTGAATTTCCACTGCCTGCATAAATTAATAAAAATGACCTATGTGATGTCAAGTCACAATAGTTTGTTTTATTTTTAATTAACCATGTTTTTCTGATTTAATGGTTTATTTAATACAAACTAGTCCTGGTTTATTCAATTTGAACAAGTCATGGTTTATTAAATGTGAGCCAGCCTTTTTTCAGTTAACATAAAATATCATTGGTTTATTTGATATGAACGAGTAATGGCTTATTTAATATGAAATACCAATGGTTTACTTAGTACAAGAAAGGCATTGTTTACTTAATATAAAAAAATCTTGGTTTCTTTAATATAAAAAAATCTTGGATTACTTAATAGAAACTAGTCATGGTTTATTTAATATAAACAAGTCATGGTCTATTTGATATGAATAATTAAATCATTTACTCATGATGGGTAAAAAATTCCCAATCACGCTAAATAAATTCCTCAACATTAGTAATCAAGTCTTCATCATGATTAATAAATTCCTAATTATGGGTAAACAATTCCTCATCATAAGGAATAAATTCTTCATCATAAGTAATCAATTCCTCATTATGAGAAACCTGGACTGGTTTATATGAAATAAACCAAGAATGGCTTATATTAAATAAACCAAGATCTTTTTATATTAAATAAACAAAGATTGTTTCATATTAAATAAACTAATATTAGCTTGAATTAAATAAAACAATAATGATTTATGTTAAATAAACCAATGATGCTTTATGTTAAATAAACTGATAAAGGCTCATATTGAATAAACCAAGATTGGTTCATAGTAAGTAAATCACAATTGGTTTAAATTAAGTAAACCACGACTGGTTTATATTCAGTAAGCAATTTACAATTCATATCAAATAAGGCATTACTAGTTTATAATAAATAAACCAATAATATCTTATATTAAATAAAGCATTACTGGTTTACATTACATTAAGAAATGACTAGTTTATGTTTAATAAACCATTAAAGCAGTAAATAAATGGTCTATTCAAAATTAAACAAGGTAGTGTGACTTGATGTAACAAAAGTAATGATTATGAATTTACGCAGGCAGTGGTTTACCAAAAGCTATACTCATGGAAAATAATCAGTTATAACCATAATATTAGTTATTTTGGTCTTTATTATAATAAACCAATTGATAAAGCTGCACCCATGGCTTTCAACAGCACTCACCACCACTATTCCTCAATAGCAAATCCCTGAATATTATTATTAACATACTTATTCTTATTATTATCCATGTCAAAGTAAGAGTTGAATTTTTTAAATTTACTTATTATTACTTTATCATAGACTCAGCCTGATACCCAATTTAAATGGAGAGATCCAGCCATACAATTGGTGGTAATTTTATCCCAATGAAGATAAAATGAAAATGTGGCTTCAGTTGGAAAACTAGGAATGCTATCCAAAGTAAGTCATGTGGCCATTTTATTGTATACTCAGCATATAATCCAAGTATTTATCAATTATGAGAAATATTATTTCTACTGGCCCAATATTCGAAAAATAAAGGGAAAATCATACATTATCCAGGAAGAGGTATTTCCTGTTTTTTTTTTGGTTTGATAGATGAGAGTCTCTTCCCCTGTTCTCAAAGGACACTAAAAGATAGGGAGGTAGGTTTTTTTGATTGATATAAGGATGAAACTATAATGATAGGAGAAAATATGGGTATTCAATGTCAATTCAATTAGCATGTGACATCAATAGAATATTTTTAGAACCTAATGTTGGATGTGCAGGTTTTTTTCATGAATCTAGTGTATATCAACATCTCAAAATATCCAAAACACCAGGAATATTTTACTCAAGGGATCATTATATTCTATCTGATTCAGAATATGCAAGTTCACCATAGGTTGTACCAGCCCAAAAAGAAGAAAAGTCCCAGTCACAACAATGGGTATATCCCACCCATGGATGGATTACAGAATTTCTTCTTCATGGCCATTCTTGTGGTCTGTCACTTCCTGAGTCCCACCCACTTCACTTGGACAACTTAACCTCAGTGGCCATTCCATAACATTTGGCCCTCCTCAGCCTTCACCATCAATGATGTCCTAAAGGTCATTACCCTGAATTCGGCCCCTAGGGGGATTCACCATTTTACTAGGGCCCTATAGAACTTGTGGCAATCCCCCTTTCATTAAGAGACTTTGGGAAATTTGAGCCCCATATGGTCCATAAGACCCCTAGGCCCGCTTTTTTCCTAAATCAAATGTAGCCAAAGAAAGCCATAGGCTACATCCTATGGCGCACCTGCCCCATTTTTGGAAATAAATCCCCATGGACTTCCCAAAATAAATATTGGCCCCTGGAATTTATAAGAGGGAAATCAATCACCAATATGGGCCAATTCCTTTCAATGGCCAAACTTACCTCCCTTCCCTTTGGACCATATAGCTTCTGGATCTTAACAAATGGCATATATGGTGTTATAAATCTTTATGAGCCATTTTTCTTATAAATTCAATGGTAAAGCTTTCAAGACTAAATTCTTCCATGTGAAAAAAGAAGCCAAAAGTCCTCAAGTCACTTTTACAGGAAGGATTACAGGAATGTCAAATTATCATCCATGGGGGTAGTGAATAGGATTCCAAAAAGGGAATTGAAGGAAACCAATCAAATTATAAATTGAGGTATAATATAATAAATCATTCAGTATTCCCCTAAGGGAATAATGTACAGGTATATTCAAGAGATATTAAAGAGGGAGTTATTCACATAAGCTGTCAAGGCATCAAAAATCCATTGCCTCCTTGGACAACTCAATCCATCCATACAGGATTCAGTAAAGAAAAAGTTATGGAATTAACCCTTTTGGGTCAATTCAATTCAATGGCAAAGGTATATATATCCTAAAACAGTGAATACAGCTGGCCACCATTCACACAGATGGGTTCTCAAATTTCAGTATTTAGTTTCTTAACTCCTCATATATACTGGCCACTATTTCCTCCCCTGGGGACTTTTACCAAGTGAATTAATTGACTGGATTTATCTTTATCTTTATTTTTCTATTTAACCTTATATTAAGATAATTATATTATTAAGTCAGTAATTTGCACCATTTTCCTTGCCTTTCAGTGGATATTAGTGTTAATATCCCTTACTGATTACATTGTTATTTCTCTCAGGTTGAAACAGTGATAAAGGATTTACATGGTTTGTTTTTTTGCCATTATCCTTTCTTCTTATTTTCATCTCATCTTGTACTTGCATATCCCATTTTAAAGAAATATATTCTTTTGTTATTTGTTCAATTATTTGGAGTCCTTCAAGTGAGTTCCAGGCCACTCTTGTTTCTACAAAGAGCCCCTGTGACAAAATGAAACCTTCAATTTTTTTGTCTAAATTGCAAGTTTGAATCAAACATGTAATTGGTGTGTCAAAAGGGTGGTGGGAATGTTTGAGGGAAATGGGAAACAAAATTTGTGATAATAACTATGTGGAATACTTTGTAAAATGGGTGTTGACATTAGTGATTTTACAAAATATCTTGGAAAAGGTTTGTGATCAATGGATTGATTTGTATGAAAAAAATAATCCACCAGAATTGAAATACTTGATAGCTAAAGGCAGTTAACATGTCCAGGATAATATTCAGGAAAGAATTAAGCCATATATGTCCAATTGGCATGATAATAAATTAAAATACCTTTTGTTTTTTTGAATGAGTTTGTGTAAATTCATAGCAGAAATCACTTGTAAATATAATTAAAAGAATTATGAAAGGTAAAACATATTTACAAATTTCTTTTTTTGGGAAATATTATTTCATCTTGTTTGTTTCTTTTCTTCTGCCCAAAAAAGCATAGATGTCATTTCATTAGGAGATAATTGTTGAAGGTTTTTGCCAATTTTTAATGACCTTTGGTTTATTTGAAAAGAGTAACTGAAATGGGTGTTTTCCTATGGCTTATTAATTCTTGGGGAGGTTTTGTGTCTTGAGGAATTTTTGATGAATTTTTAAAAAGATAATACATAATACCCTCCTTTTTGGAACAAAAATGAAATTTGAGAGGAGGTAAGATCAATCCATGGTGTAATTTCTGAACAGGAGCTGGAATTGGTTGGAATTGGTTTGTATTTCCAAATTAAAAAATCCAATCTGTTTATGGTTTAAGATCATTTTTATCAACATGAGCATTTTTTTGATACCATAATAAGATAAGATCAAATTGCAAAAGGAATTTGTCACAATTGGGTATTTCTGTTCATTATTTTAAAATTGGTTTCTCTCATTAATAAATTATTATCTGTTTATGAATTTATGTTTTTTTAATGATTTTATGATTTTTATGATCTGATGATTTCTAATCAATCTTCATCTCATTAATTTTATTCATATTAAAACTGACTCCTTTTTCTTTTCTTAATTTTTCTGACCTTTTCATTTCATTCTTAATCCTTAATCAAATATTAATTTCTTTCTGTTTGAATTCAGACTTTTGATGGTCTAATTGCTTGGTTATTTTGTGATTAGGAATTATTAGGACATTAATTTTCACTTCAATATTTTCTTGATTTCATTGAATTGACTTTTATTTCTCAATATAGCTGATTAATCCTCAAGATTTGATTTGATTCCTCAAGATATTGGTTTGACTTTTGATGATATTGAATTATTGATTTAATTCCTAAAGACATAATTGGGTTTGATTCTGAATTGATTGATTTATTAATTGACATTGATTTGGAGTTATTCAAGATTTTGATTGATCCCTGAAGATTCTCATTTGATTTGATTTGGTCAAGCCTTAACTTTCAATTCTCAAAGTACCATAAAGCTCTTATTTTTCTGATTTGTCAATAATGAAAGTTCAGAATAGCCCTCCACCCAAGAATACAAGATCTCAAAGACATCCGGCTGTTCTCACTCCTACAGCAAGGGCTCCTCTTTACCGCACACCATCAGTTAATCAACTGAGTGGTAATTTGGATAGAGGACCACCAATGAAAGGAGAAGAAATCTTCAGAAGAAGAGGTATGAAGTCAAGAAAATCAATATCATTCTATGGATTGGGGGAGGAGTTTGTTGAAGAGGAAGAGTCTGAAAAAACTGAAGTAGCAGATGCCTTGGAAGGTGCCCCTGAGGCTTCTGAAGCTCCAAATCTAGGCCTTTCTAATCAACCTATTTTCTTTCAAGATATTAATGTTTATAGAAGAGGATTGGCCTCAAGACTTCTGGACAAGTTGGCCTCTCACCCTTGTAGCTTTGATACTCTTCAAGCACTCATGGACATTACTTTGGAGTTAGATAAAAGATATCATGAGAGGCAGAAAGAAAAGGGTAGTCATCAAGAGAAGAAGCCTCCAGATACTGGATCCAATTCTTCCAGGCCTCCTCAAGATTCATCTTCCAAGAAGCCTCATCACAAGAAGAGAAAGAAGGGGAATGATTTTCAAGTTTCAAGGGATAGGTCTCATGCTTCTCTGCTCAATAAGGACAATAAATTAATTGTTTCTGAAAAGGAGAGGAGGATTAAAGCAGGCTTATGCACTTATTGTGGTGGAAAGAACCCTATTGAAAAATGCTTCAAGAGGCCTCAGAATATGCCAGGGTAATTTAAAGGCTCACCTAACAATCAGGGGAAAGCCTGATTGGGAATAATGATGTGTTCAATGGGTTTCACTTATTTCCTTCACTAGAAAAGTTGTGCACTCTGAATAATAGTGTCAAGAAATCTTCAAAATTTCTTATTTTTTCTTCTGTCTCTGATATCTTCTATAGTATCTTCATTGATTTTGGTGCTACAAAATCTTTTATTGCAAAGAATTTTCTTCTCAATTACTCATTGACTATTTCAGAGCTCCCTGATAAGATTCCTATTTTCATTTTTGATTTTGATCAATCTGCTTCCTTGTTAATCACCCATTATACCAAGTTGGTGGTTTACTTACCTTTTTTCCCAAGCTTTGAATGTGACGTTTTTATAATATGTTCACCCAAGGGAGAAGACCTAATATTGAGCTATCATTTCCTTGACCATTTTAATCCCATTATTTATTGGAAAAATGGATTGATCACCTATAATTCTAGTCATAAGGATTCTGATGGTATTGATACTTCTACCAGTAATGACTTTTCCACTTCTGTCAACAGTGTTGCTCTGGTTAGTGAGCTTAAGACAGCTTTTCTTCTTTCTTCTGTCCATATCCCTCCCATCATGCCCTCTCAGTTATTAATTCTATCAAGGGATGAAGTCTTCAAAGAGATAAAAGATGTTTGAGAAGACGTTTCTATATATTCATTTCATTTCTTTCAAGGGGATATGGAGCTTCCTTTTTTATCTTTCCATGAATCCCTGGAGGAGCAGTGGGATGATGAGGAAGAGCAAGAAGAAATCAAAAATGTGCTTAAGGTTGTCCCCCCTGCTTATCACCATTATTTGGATATATTCTCCAAGGTGAAAACAGACAGACTTCCTCCACATTGTTCCTGTGATAATCATATTAAATTGGAGGGTCCTTTACCACCAGGTTGTGTTATCTACTCCTTATCAAATCAAGAGTAAAACCACTGTGGTCCGACATTTTGGAAAATTTAGAGAAAGGTTTTGTCAGGACAACCTCCCCTTCAACAGGGGGAACCTGTCCTTTTTGTTAAGAAAAAGGATTGTGGCCTCTGTTTGTGTGTTTACTAGCGCAAACTCAATTCTGCCACTAGGAAGAACAGATATCCTGTCCCTCCTATGAATCAGTTTCTCACCATCTTCAATGGTTCCACTATCTTATTGAAGATAGACTTGTGTGGTGCTTATGATCTCCTGAGAATTAAAGAGGGGGATGAGCATTCAACTTCCTTTAGAACCAAATATGGTAGTGATGAGTATATGGTGATGCCATTTGGCTTAACCAATGCTCCTGTTTCATTACAGAATCTTTTGCATGATATATCTGTAGATTTCTTATACATCTTGATTTTAGTTTATTTAGATGATATTATGGTCTTCTCAAGAACTGAGGAGGAACATGTCAAACATGTGGCTACTTCTCTACAAAGGCTGAGGGACAATAATTTGTTTTCCAAAGACTCAAAGTGCATATTCCATGCCTCAAGTGTTGAATAACTTGGCTATGTTGTTTCAAGTGACAGACTCAAGATGGATTTTTTAAAAGCTCAACAAATCCTCAATTGGCCTCAGCCCAAGAACATAAAGGCTCTTAAATAATTTCTTGGCTTTACCAATTTTCATTATTTCTTCATTAAAAATTACTTCAAAAAAACACTTCTCTCACTTCCCTTCTTAAAAAAGATTCTCCCTTTATCTTTAATGAGGAAGCTCTTAGTCAGTTTCAATTACTCAAAGAAGCATTCACCACTGCACCTATCCTTTCTCCTTTCAATCCTTCTCTACCAACTATTGTGGAGACTGATTCTTCTTATTATTCCTTGGCTTAAGTACTGAGTCAGGTGAATGACTCAGGAAAGAATCCCATTTCCTTTTATAGGTACAAGCTACTCCTAGCTGATATCAACTATGAAATTAATGACAAGGAATTCCTTTCAATAGTTTAGGCCCTCAAGCACTGGAGAGATATTCTTCTTTCTCTATCTGATTATTTTGAATTATTGAAAGACCATTCTTCCCTTCAGTACTTCATGTCTTCCAGAGTCCTTAATTTCCATCAATCCCACTGATCTGAATTTCTCTCTGAGTTTCACTTTACTATCACTTACATCCCAGGCAGACTGGCCACTTTAACAGATGCCTTGTCACATTGGGACAACTTGTATCCAGAGAGGGGGGTGGAACTAATTGACAAGGATTTTCAAATTTTCATCAAATTCTTAAGCAAGATGGAATTCAAGAATTAAGATTATTTTCAATGAAAGTAGATATGTTCTCATATTTAGTTGACCAGATTCAAAAAGAAGTATGGAAAGACAAATATTATTAAGAATACTTAAGAGACTAGCAAGAGGTGAATCAGTACCAGATTATTCTCTTGAACATCAAGCCAAGTCACTGTTATTCAAAGATAGAGTGCTTATTACAAGAAATAAAGAGATTCAACTGGATATCCTTTACAAGTGTCATGACTCACAATTGGATGGCCATCCTGGCCAGGAGAATACCCTCAAGCTCACCAAGAGGGATTTTTATTGGGATTTCATGAATCAAATCATCAAGAGCAATGTTTTCTAATGTCAGAAATGTTCAAGAAACAATAAAATTAATCATAAGAAGTTTTTATTACTAAAGCCTCTCCAAATTTCATCTTTTCCTTGAAATTCCTTATCAATGGAATTTATCACTCAATTTCCATTTTCCAACAACTTTGAGTCAATTTTAGTTGTTGTTGAAAGATTCCCAAGAAGGGAAATATTAATTCCAACCTATAAAACAATTAATTCCTTCTTCTCAGCCCAAATCTTCATCAGTAATATCTTTTCCAAGAATGGCCTTCCAGTCAGTATTGTTAGTGATAGAGGTTTGTTATTTGTCTCATAGTTCAGGACCAAATTATGTCAGCAGCTCAAGATTGTTGAAAAACAAAGCCACGAAGAGCTAAGGTTAGTTCCATCCCAGCCCAAAAAATCCAAAAACTGCCGTAGGCAGCAAGGCATAGATCAGAAACTAACTCTGATCCATGCCTACAGACCTAAGTCACCGACGTATCAAAAACTACAGCCTATTGCTGTTGTCAAACAATGATTAAGGAATCACATAGTGATCTTAATCAAACAATTGTGCTCTCACTATAAATACATACCGTGTGATAGAAAGTAAAGGGAATCGACTACTGGAGAGTCTTCACCTTATAAAAACATTATTCATTACTTTATTGTAAATTACGCTTAATTACAAAACTCTTATCATCTTTGTAATTTGCTCGTACTCTATCAGATTTACAGTCTCGGCGTCTCTTAGCTCGTATGAATTAAGAAAGTAGATTACCAAAATGAATGACAAGACATTAGACATCAAAGATATCTCTACCATACCCATTCTCGATGGCACAAACTATGGGCACTGGCAGATGAGAATGAAAATCCATTTAAGATCCAGAGATCTACTTGACGTCTGCGAAAACTCAAGATCTAATGATACCTCAACCAGTTCAACTAATAAATGGAAAAAGGCAAGCTTCGAAGCCATCAACTTTATCACCATCAGAATCACCAAAAGAGTATTCAGAGAAGTAGTCAACTCTGAAACTATCGAAAATTCACATCTACTTTGGACGAAGATCTCAGAGCAGTATGCCTCAAAACGCGCTGTAAACAGAGGACGAGTCTGGATGGATTGGCAATGCTGTTTTTATGATGGAAACCTGCAAAACTACATTGACAATTGCAGAAAACTCATGATGGAGTTAGACGCTGTTAGCATAGTAGTTCCAAACGAACTCCTTTCATACTCCTTGCTGGGAAAGCTGGGAGGTAATCCTCACTTAAGCCAGTTTGTTGAGACTCTTACCTTTAACAAAGATATAATTGAAAAACCGATGATAATACTATCACGACTTCAAGATTTTGCCAGCCACATCAACCACACTAACAGCACTAACGCAAAAAGGGAGAGCGACTCCTCTGCCTTGATTACCTCCTTTGAGGAACCGCACAAGGTAATTTTCTATTGCACCAATGGTAAACACAACAATAGATGCACGACACACAAAAAAGAGGACTGTTGGGCTGAAAACCCACACTTAAGGCCCTCTCGACAAGAAAAGAAATGTAAGAACAATCCTAGGACCCACCTTTCCATAGCCCAGGCTCTGACAACGATAGGAGGCTCAATGTCTCCTATGCGCAATCAAGTTATAATTGATTGTGGTGCTACTCACCACATGTTCAATACCCCTGAATTCTTTCCCAACTCCTTTAAAAATATCAGATCCGAAGTTGCCACAGGAGACTCTCAAAGTAATCTCCTAGCTTTTGGTGTAGGTAAAGCAGAACTCAAGTGCAATGGAAAAGTACTTAAACTTGAGAACTGCCTGTTCGTGCCCAAACTAAAATGTAATCTGATTAGTATGCTAGAGCTCTTCAAAGACCAACTGACCATTCAACAAGAAGATAATCTTTTCTCTCTCAGTTCTAAAGGAAAAATATTTCTTGAAGGAGAAATTCGTGACAGACTAATGTATATCACCTATGATTTTCCAAAAACACTGCTCACCACTGTCGACGCAAGTCTTTGGCATTATCGTCTAGGACATCCCGGGCATACTGTGCTGAAAAACCTCGGCCTACCTGACTTAAATCACCCTTGTCTCACATGCAAGACTAACAAATGTTGTCTACTTCCCTTCCTTGAACATTTTGAGCCAGCTAATCACCCTTTGGCTATCATACATATTGATGTGGTAGGACCCATTGCTCCTGAATCAGTATCCGGCTGTCGCTTCCTACTCACCATTGTGGATCAAGCCACCTTGTACAAAATAATCAAGTTTCTTGTTAAAAAATCCGACGGCTTCAATCAATTCGTAATTGCAAAAAACTACAATGGAAAACCAGCGCTCTAATCACTCTGAGCCACCTGAAGAATCATCCATTGAATCCATGTCTTCTCTCAACACTCCTACTCTTTCCTCTGTCAATCATCATCTGATGAATCATGAAGACTCACCGAATCAACAGCAACAAAGTACCAACAACGGGACACAGTGTCTTAAAATCATTGGCCCACGCCATCCTACTCTGATTACCTCCAACGTAGATCCAATTCACATTCTCCCTTATAAGAGAAGGGCAAAAACCTTCATCACTACATCCACCTCTGCCCCGAAAACCTATCGGCTTGTTCTACAATGTAAAGACAGGAATGAATGGATAGATGCCATAAGAAGAGAGCTCCTGTCCATGAACGAATTGAAGGTATGGGACATCGTGAATCTCAGAAGTGACTACAAGTTGGTAGGTATGACATGGGTTTTTAAGCTAAAAAGGGACCATCTCCATCAAACCATAGAATACAAGGCGCGCCTTTGTGCGCAAGGATTCACTCAGACACCAGGAGTTGATTTTGACAAAACATATGCGCCGACAGGAAGATTAAACTCCTTGAGAGCATTGATTGCTCACTCCTGTGCTAATGGTTTAGATTTCCATCAGATAGATGTAAAGAGTGCCTTTTTAAATGCCTCTTTGACAGAAACAGTTTATCTGTCCATTCCTCAGGGTCTGGAAATCAATCGACGGAATTACTGCCTGAGACTCAAAAAGGCCATATATGGCCTCAAACAAGCCCCCCTTTCCTGGTACAATAGTCTCAGGAATTGGCTGCATAGTGTTGGCTTTAACGCGTGCAAGCTAGATCCCTGTGTATTTCATCGGAAACACCCCGACGCCTTGTGGATCTATGTCCACGTTGATGACATGGCAATCTTTGGGAAAAACGTCCAGCAGTTTAAGGAGGAAATTAACAGGGAGTTCAGCATTAAAGACATTGGCCCAGCTGATCTCCTGTTGGGAGTAAAAATCCAACAAATGGACAATGGTATCACTCTGGATCAACAACACTTTGTTGATTCCTTACTGGTTCTCTACGGCATGCAGAATTGTAAGACCGTCGGCACCCCTCTTGTGCCTAATGAATATCTCTTACCCGCAAACGACGACGAGAAAGAAGAATTTGAAAACTTGGGGATCAACTTCATAAGCGCAGTTGGTAGCATAAACTACCTGAGCACTGCAACTCGCCCAGACCTGTCACATGCAGTGAGCAGTCTTTCGCAATACCTAGAGAAACCAGGCATGCGACACTGGAAGGCTTTCCTTCACATCCTCAAATATTTGCGTGGAACACAAGAAATAGGATTATATTACAATCGAAAATGCAATCCAGGTTTGATTGCTTTTGCAGACGCTGACTGGGGCAATTGCCATCTAACGCGACGCTCCACCTCGGGGTACCTAGCACAACTACATGGCTGCTTAATTTTCTGGAAAACCAGAAAACAGCCATTGGTATCAATTTCCACCGCTGAGGCAGAGTATAAATCACTCTGCGATCTGACCTCAGAACTTCTGTGGTTCAGACAATGGTGCCAGGAAGCAGATATCTTCCACTTCAATAATGCTATCACAGTGTGGGAAGACAATCAGAGTTGTATCAAAACTGCCAACGGTAACTGCAACCTCAACACAAAGAGGATGAAGCATGTGGACATCCAACTCCACTTCGTGAAAGAGGCGATACAAAATCAGTTGATTCAGATTTGTTATGCACCAACGTTGTGCATGCTAGCAGATTTCTTAACCAAAGCGGTACCAAAACCAAACTTACAAAGGGCCCTTGAGGCCCTAGGAGTTTTGAAGCTGGGGTCGAGGGGGGGTGTTGAAAAACAAAGCCACGAAGAGCTAAGGTTAGTTCCATCCCAGCCCAAAACATCCAAAAACTGCCGTAGGCAGCAAGGCATAGATCAGAAACTAACTCTGATCCATGCCTACAGACCTAAGTCACCGACGTAGCACAAACTACAGTTGACGTATCAAAAACTACAGCCTATTGCTGTTGTCAAACAATGATTAAGGAATCACATAGTGATCTTAATCAAACAATTGTGCTCTCACTATAAATACATACCGTGTGATAGAAAGTAAAGGGCATCGACTACTGGAGAGTCTTAACCTTATAAAAACATTATTCATTACTTTATTGTAAATTACGCTTAATTACAAAACTCTTATCATATTTGTAATTTGCTCGCACTCTATCAAAGATATCAAGAGATCTTTCAACTGCTTTTCACCCTGAAACAGATGGACAGACAGAGAGGTTAAATAACATTCTAGATAAGTATCTTTGGATGTATGTCAGTTATTGTCAAGGTGATTGGCACATCTGGCTCCCTCTGGCTGAATTTTCATAGAATAATGCAGAAAATTTATCCACTAAGCCATCACCATTTTTTACCATTTATGGAAAAAATCCAAGCTTTGATTCAATTCACATTTCTGAAGACACACCTTCTGGAAAGGTGTCAACAAAACTCCAATCAGTACAGAAAGTAGTCAAAGAAGAACTGGAGTAAGCAATAAGGCAATTTAAGAAGTATGCAGATAGACATAGGAAAACTCCACCTGATTTCCAGCCTAAGGACAGCTTGTGGCTAGCCTCAAGGAATATCAAGACTACAAGACCCACAAAGAAACTTTCAGAAACATGGCTTGACCTTTTGGAGTCTTGAAGATGATTGGCAGCCATGCATATCACCTCAAGTTGCCTCACAAATAGAAGGCAGTTCACCCTGTGTTTCATGTGTCCTTATTAGAACCAGTCAAAAAATCAACTATCCCAAACTAACGTCAATTGCCACCAACACAAGTCTTATTGGAGGAGCAGGAGGAATGGGAGGTGGCTCATGCTCTGGACTCAAACATCAAGAGAAGTAAATCATGGTATTTTTTAGAGTGGAAAGGATTAAGTGAAGATCCAGAAAGAACAGCTTGGGAACCAGATTTCAGCCTTATCAACTCACCAGACCTTGTCAAGGATTTCCAAACTTTGTACCCTGACAAGCCTTGACCAAAAACATTGAGAGTTTCATTTTATGGTGCTTGGTGGGGAGTAGAAGTTCTGAAAGTAAGTCCCTCTCCTGGAATGCACCTTTAAGGGACTATCCTACCCAAATATGCTGTAAGCATCACCTTGGCTACTTTGTAAGCACTTTTCAATCTCTTTGGACAGGTTTAGAAGGCCTTGTAACTTCAATACCCTTGAATTTTGACCTTTCATGAAGATCTGCCCAAATTCCTCCTTATTTAATTTCTATTCTTGTATTCTAAATTATGCCATTTGTCATTATTAAAGACATTCGTCACCTCAAAGTCATTTATGGAAATGTTTTTTCTGTTCTCTTATGGTGCTTGGTGGGGAGTATAGTTTATGAAATTAAGTTCCATCTCCTGGTATGAATCTATTAGGGTTTTAGTTCTCTTAAAACAACACCTTGGCCACTGTGTGAGCAACAAACGCTTGGTTTTATCTTTCAGGAAAATTTATGGCCAAAATTAAAGAAACTCACCACAAGATGAACACCTCTAAGAGGTTTCTTTATCTTTTTTTCATATAATTTTTTTTCTTTCCTTACTTGTATAAGTCTTGTTTCCTTTATTTCTTTCTAAAGCAGCAGCATCCCCTTCCATATCATGCATTGGGAGGTTCTGTTTATTTTGAATTTTAGTTGTTACAAGAGTGGGGATTAAAGTCAAACCAAACAAAAACATGGACAAGGAAACTAGCTATCTCTACCCAAATGATCAAAGATTTTCTGAAAATAGCTAATGATTTCATCCTCATACCATGCAGGTTTAGCAGCCATCTCCTCAGAAGAAGTACCAGGAATCATCCTATCATTAGCATAAGTAATCACCTACCTAATATTTCTGTCAACTCTTCTAAGAAATATGGCCATTGTATTCCACATCTGGAATCCTCTTGTAACCTGGATAAGCCAATGTTGTGAACCTGTGAGGTATATATGACATACCCATAAGGCCACACATAACTTTATATACCATTTATTCAGTGTTGAACAGACTTTTCAATAGAATTTCAAACAGAAAATAACAAAAAATAAGTATAACTTTTATTTGAATAGACAAAGTTATAGTTATTATTATTTTTTTGCATTCTACACCAAAAATAACCTAGGGTACACCCATAGGGTGTTATACCCAAAAATGAATATTTCTTAAGTTATTAGAACTTTTAAGAATCTCACAGTACAATTACAAATTTTTTTAACATTTTTGAAAAATTAATAAATTTAAGCTTAAATAAGCTTAAATTTAAAGTTGCATAAGGTTTATGCAAACATACCAATTTTTTAGTTAAAATTAAGGTGTTGTGTATATTTACTGAATTGGGTAAGGATTTTCCATACAGGATGTAAATCCTCCATGGGCTCAATTTAAAAGGGTTTAAGGCCATAGTATTGCTTTAAATAAATAAAAGGGCAAAATCCACCAAAAATGTGGGACAAAGGAAAAAGACCAAACAGATCTGGGGTACACAGCTTTTTGGATCTGCAAGGATTCAATTAAGGCTGTCCACCTGTATTTGAGGATTCTCAAACTTATTTAAACTTTAAGATTAGACTATGATCCAACCTTAAAGTTTAAGCTGGATTTAACCCAATTGGGACAGGAATTTCAAGCTGCCAAAGGATAAATCCCAATACAAAAGCTTGAAATTAAGCCTTTAGGAACTTTCAAAGCTTAATTGAGCTTAAAGATCTTAAATAATCTTAAATCCTTAAAACCTTATCAGAAGTTAAGGTTTGGTGTGTATTTCTATTTTACATGGAAAAATAGTAATAACTTCAAAAATTCATTGAAAAACCAATTCTTAATGGATCTTCTGGAAATGTTTACACAGCTTAAAATGTAATGTTATCTCTGTATACTTTAGATTTTAAGTATCTTTTATAAACAGTGTTTATTGGTAATTAGCCTTGAAGTTTACTCTTCTAATTATACTTGAAGAAAATTAACATTTCTTTGAAAATTGATTTTAAGACATTTTGGCTTGGAACTCTATTTTCAAGCTTTTGATGTGATGAGCTTTAATATAAATAAACTTATTTTATATTGAAACTTAGATTAATTAACAAAAATGAGGATTAAAGCTACTTGGAGTTAAGAATAGCACCAGAAACTTGAAATTGGAATTAAAATTAAGTTACCTTAAGTTAAGGACCTTATTTTTGAGAACGGTTTTTCATTTTTGACCTGAGAACGCCCTCTATATCCATTATGAATCATGAGAGCTTCTCTGAAGACATAAAAAGAGTCTATTAATCACCATTTTTATCCATCATTCATTATCACTCCAATTATATTAGAAATTGAAACAGATAAAGGTTTACCGCATATAGAATCTTATTATTAAACCAATTATCAAGTTATTTCATTCTTCATTAATCTTAAATTAAAGAATTGAAATCATATATCTCAGATTATTGTTTTAATCACCAATAATATATTTTATTTTAGAAAATTATAATCTTAAATATCTTTTAAACTCCACAAATTCCTCTTAAAAACTCTTTACATCATTTTTTTATTATAAAAATTTGTTTTATCTTTGAAATATTTATTCTTTGGTGTGTTTTAGCTTATAATAATTATTTAATATAATAGCTGTTTTATTTTACTTGTTGTATTAAATATATATTATAATTAAGTTTTTCTCTGAAGTTCTATATTTTTCATCTATTATTAGTTTTTTTATATAGAATATTTCTCTAAAAATTATTTCTGCACAGTGTTTGTGATAATGCTTTTATAAATAATATTTATATTGTGTATAAGTAGTTAAATATTCATATTTTCCATGTGTAATTGTATCATAAAGAGCTTTACACTTCTTATTGTTATAATTGTCAGTCACTATAACAATAATAGAATAATTATAGTTTATTATAATGATTAAGATTTTTTTATTATCAAATTCTTTAATAATAATTAAATTTCTTTTTTTAATATAATTATTTTCAATAATTATATATATTTTTGGTTATAATATTTTATTATGTTATATTTTTCTACTGAGGAAAGTCATAGTACTCTTGATATTGCTACTATTATCAAGAGTTTCATAGATAAACCTTACAAATGCTCCCTTTGCTTAAAGGCTTGGGTGGCAGGAAATGGAAAAGGTGATATCTCTTTTCTTCTTCTGCTGGAGCTGGCCACAGGTTGTAGTTGTTGGGAGGTGACTATCAAAGAATTTACAGGCTGTTATATGGGTGATGGCCTCACTGCTGATACCAGGGCAGGCCTTGCAGCAGAAGGATTTGGTGAAGGAGGACAAATAGTGGAAAGTACTGGCTGTAAGCTTCTGTGGGTACTGTGTATTACTTGGCTTTGAAATCTTCTGGAAGCAGGTTGGGAAGCTGAAGTACTGCATTGGTGGCCAAAAGAGTTAGGTACCACCTCAGATTCTTCATCATCTAGCTCAGAACTACCTTCAGAATTGGGATCGGTGGGTGAATTGGAAATTCTTCTCAGTCTTTTCACCAAACCCTGGCTGTTGATCCTGGAAATGGGGAATTCTGAACTGGAATAACTTGGCCTACCACCAATGGGAATGGGCCCTTCAGCATTGGTCCACTTAGCCACATACCTCTCCCTGGAACCAGTCACTAATGCAGATTCTCAGTATCACAATCAATCAAGAAAACTACTAAGCTTACAGTTGGAATACCCTAAATTAGAATCAGGAGTAGGAGCCTCAGAAACTGGGAAATCTCTCCCAAAAGGAACATTCTTTCTACTCCACAAATACTTCCTGACATTAGAAATTGGAGCCCCTGGATGCTGGCAAGGTTTCTTCCCAACAAAGCAGGGATGGCACTTAGAAGACAGGGGGTTATAAGTATGGAAGAACTGTTTCCCCTTCTTCAAGAATTTAGTACAGGCAAAAGCAAGAGCTTTGACTGCCTTGTACCCATCATAAGTCTGGGAAGAATCAAAATAACCTGAAGAAGCCATTGAATAAGGGGAACACAGCCAACTGAATATGCCAGAACCACAAAAGAGAGACAGTGACAGAACAGAAGGGGAAGATTAGATGAGCTCATTCAGCTTGGAACTCATTTCTGGAGTTATGGAAGAAAAAGAGTCAAGGGTGTCAGATATGCATATCAAATTTCTCAATCACATCAAAGTTCTGGGGCCATCCTCAATTATGGCCCCCCTCAAGGTCCTCAATGCAATTCTGGGCCCAATCAAAAAGGGTGGACTTCCCTTCCAATCCTTGGGAGGTCCCCCTTTTTTTATGGTCCTGGACTGGTCTCAGCAGTCCAGGCCATATGGGCCAATTTTCCCCCCTGGTAACCCCTTCAAAATTGGGCCCAGGGGGACTTCAATTGACCCCTCATTGCACAGACAGTGGGCCATAAAAGTAAAAAAAGGCCAAAAATGGCCAGATTGCCTATTTCAAGGAAAACTTCCATAGCTTGGCAAGGACCCAAATGACCTGAAAAGGCTATTTGAGCCCATTTCCTCAATAATCATTGGGACAAACCCCCTTCTTTGATATGGATATTGAAGGAATTGGTGCAAGAAAAGACCTCAAGCAGTTCATGGCTAAATCCTGTGGGTCCCTAGACATTCGCATAGCCATCCTTAACCATTTTGCAAGCTGGGGGTGATGGTGGCTTCCATTTTGGGATTCAGCCCATGGCCACCAACCCTCCTTGATTCAAGCAGGAAATAACTCAAGAAAGAAGAATCACTTACTTAATGAAGAAGATTTAATTTAATAAAAGGAGGTTTGAAGGGAAGGATTTTAAGTATGATGATCAACAGGAAAGGATATTAAAAATTATTTTTTTTGGAAATCTTGCAGGGAATTGGGGATGATACTCAAGAGTGGCAGGGTATTATAGTGTTCAGGAGCCCACCAGTCTCAAGAGGGGGATACTTTCACACCAAGGGAATTCAACCTTAAGCCCACTCAAACGTATTGAAACAGCAAGTCCAGTATGTATATCAGAAAGTAGTTTCAGCAAATCTTCTTGCTAAAACATGCATACAGCCTTGCTCATCAATAGAGCCTATCAATACTTGTACAGGTTGGATATCCCAAATACAGTTTGGATTCACAAGACTGAAACTGTATAATCACCCAACTCCACCACACCTCTTGTACAGACCCTGTACATCCATACAGGGGCTATATCATCAAAATCAATTCAAATAAAAACTCCCCTCAAGAAAATTCACCATTTGGATCAGGGCTGGTGGATTCTCACATATACCAGCCCCTCTTCCTCCCTCTGGGGACTTTTCCCCAGCTAATGAATATAGTTGATTTATTATTCAATGAATATTCTGACTCTTACTTTGGGTATTATATTTATTGGTATCATGTTACTATTTGTATATTTTCCTCACCCATTTAGTGGAGCTGTGGTTGCCATATCCTTATAAACCCCTCTCTTTCTTTCTGACAGGTTGAAAATGTTGACCTGCATTTGTTTGTGGTTGTCTCTTTGATTATTACTCTTATCTTCTTTTCTGCTTCTTTTTTTATATTTATCTTATTTACACTCTTACATGTACTCACTCTTATCAAATCGTTAAGCCCTCCATAAGTGAGTACCAGTTTACTTGGTTCCAGGCCCTCTTCACTTTGAAGAGTCCTTGTGACAAAATTGAACTTGTCTTTAGTGTTTAATTGCCATTTTGATTGACTGAATTTTGGTACTTTGGATGCTTGCATTATTTTTTTATTATCATTGAATACATTTTTTGGAGAAGTGTTGAATTATTGAGTGAGTATATTAATCAAATTTTTGAATCTTCTTCCATTATGAATTTTCGTCATGAATCTCCTTTTTGGATAACCCTGGATTACTTGCATAAAAAATCCAACTTGCTAAAATCAAAGCCTTGACAAAAGCCAATATCCTTCATGATACCTCCTTGATTTCCCTCATTAGTGGTTATGTTTTTTCTATTAATTTCAATTCTATTCAGAGTTATTATTAGTTTCTCAAGTTTGTTTAATATGTGATTAGGGCTTTTGAGCGGATGTATTTCATAAATAAATATTCTACCATATGGTGTTTCATTGTTGAGTATACAAGAAAGAGATGATAAAAACAAGGATGAAGTTAATTATTATTATTATTTCATACTTCAAATTGAAAAAAACTACTTCCTCTTTATATACTCAAAAGTATAGTACTAGTACAGGAGAAGCATACAATAATTTAACAGCCAAAGTACTCTACTTTTGTTTTTAAAAAAAGTAAGATTATAATAAATAATAAAAGTGTAAAAAAAGGAAAAGGCACCATTTTGAAAGTGCATAGCTCCAACAAGGCCCCTCACTGTCAAGATGGTGCAAGTTAAAAGGAAATTGAAATATTGTCTTCATCATGATGAGCTATGATATTTTTATTGTTCTTTTGGATATTTCTTCAAGAAGTTTTCTTCCATTTAGCTCTTGAGCTTGAAAAAACTACAGATTTTTTTGTTTATTTGACTATAGAGTACACTTGTGGCTTCACGGCTATCTTCATTTAATTCAAATTTAAAATAGTATTGTTCTAGTTTTTGAAGAATGAAGTAGAGTCCCTTGTTCTGAAAGCCATGGGACATGAATTGCACAAATCAATCATTTTATGTAGGCTGTTTACTAAGCACCATAATTCTTAAAGCTGACTCTTCCAATTTGAACCCTACCAATTGCATTTTTGTGACAATATTTCTAATTTCTTAGATAGAATCTACATTTGTAGTGAATTCAACTTGACTAAATTTTGTACATTCTAAAGCTTGACTTGAAATTTCATTGGTCATGTATTTTTATTTTAGCATATTCAATATAGACTGTCCATTTCTCTTATTGTCATCACTGAGAATACTTAAGAAAAATGAAATATTTTCTTCATTTAAGCATCAGATGATCAATTTATAGGCCTTGCAATTGAGATTATATTTCACTTCTCTGGACAGTTGATCAGGTCCTAAAATCAAGTCTGAGGCTCCAATAAGATCTAACTCTAATTCAATAATGGTTATCCATGTTGAATAATTGTCAGAAGTTAGTGATAGAATACTATTTGAGTTGTTTTAGGACATGATGACGATAGTATGACAAAGGAGACAAATCTTTGGGATAAAACCAGCAGATCTTTGTCTCTGGGATCACAAAACTGAGATGAGTAAAATAGAATGAGATGCTGTCATACAACCAGTCGGTTGTTTTCATCTGGGTTCACCCAGCTGAGACAAGTATGATTAAATAAGAATATAGGATACAACAAGTAGGTTGTTTTCCTCTGTGATAACACAGCTATGAAAAGAATTAAAAAAAATCAATACAAAACTTGAAATAAAGAAGTTTTCAGTTTCTGAGCAATTGGTAATGATGATGTGTTGAGTATACAATGATGAGATGACAACAAAAAGAATTAAATGAGTTATTAAAACTATTTCATACTTCAAATTACAAGCTATTTCCTCTTTAAATACTAAAGAGTACAGTACTAGGACAGAAGAAATATAAAATAAGTTAAAAGCCATAGCACTCCAATTTTTTTATATAAAAAAGTAAAAGTATAATAAATGAGAAAAATTTAAAAAAAAGGAAAATACACTGTTTCAAAATTGCATACCTCCACAATTCATTCTTTTTGATGAGTATATATGGCTGGATTGAGCTTTTTTGGGGAGGTATTTGGAGCCAGGATTTATTGTTATTCTTCTTTCTAGCCAGTTTAATTCAAGAAAAGTGTTCATTAATAGGATCATGGGGTTTTTCAGCTTGATCATGGTAACCAATAATCTTTCTTCATTTCCTAGTGAGTTATTTCTTCTGTATTAGGTAGTTGGGAATATGATTTGAATATTTTTATTGATATTTGAAAACTGTGTGATAATCTGGTTGAGTCCCAAAAGTCATCTTATCCCAAGATTTCAAAGAGTTTTATTGAGCATTTTCAGAATATGATCCTAATAGTTCTGGTTCATATTTTAAATTAATGTGATAATCAGGCCGAGTCCCAACAGTCATAATATCACATTATTTCAAAGTGATGGAAGTGGAGAAGGGTGAGAACAGTGTGGGGAAGTTGAAAGGCTGTATTAATTGCAATGGTAAGATATAATATTATTTAATATCATTCCCACCCCTACAAACAAAAATGAAGAAAGAACATCAGTATGATCATCAAGCATAATTAAAATGAGAGTAGAGATTGATTCTTTTGTTTGAAGTAAAATAATTGAAGATGAGATGGCCTTTTTTAATTGAGATAATCTAGAGGTATAAATAAATGATGATGAAGACAAACAAAATTCAGTTAAGAAATAGATTTATTATTGAAAAAGAAAAATAGTATTTCTCTTTTAAGTGATGCAGCATAGAAAGACTATCGCAATCTGCTGAAAAGATCAATAGCACATAAAAAAAAGTGACACGAAGGAAAAAATAAAATAAAATAAAATAAAAATAAGTGCTATTGCAGATTGAAATAAAAAATGAACAAAATGAAGAACTTCTATGCTTAACAATTCAAAGGAGCATTGCTATTGAAATAGCAAATAAAAAAAAAATCTATAAAAAGAAATATTAATATTTTTTAAGAAAAATATCATTAGTAAAAAAATAATATGTCTTTTCAAGTGGTTGGAAATGAAAAAGAGGGCCTGGAGATGATTTTTTAATTCCTCTGTGGTGAAATGGTGGTGGGTTTTTTTCAGGTAATAAGTAAAGTTGATGGCCCTGAAGTCCTGAAAGGTGCTTTGGTAATATCTTGAAGAATAAAAAAATGAGTTCCAAAAGATATATTGTAGCTTTAGACTGCTATAGGACTAGACGCAAGAAAAAGTTAGGATAGAAATATCAGCCTAGGATTGGATCAGATAATTAAATTTTGAAAACAGACCTTGATAAATATGAGGATAATTTATAATGGGTGAATAGTAGTTTAAAAAAATAAATGGAAAAAAGGTTGAGGTTAGAGCTATAAAGAAAGATGGATTTGAATTTTGAAATATTTTTTTGATATTTTGGTTGTTTTTTTCTGTAAGAACAGTGTTTAGCTATATTTAATTCAGCTTGGGGAACTTATTGATTTCATTTTAAATTCCAAATGGCTGGTAATTTGATTTTTTAAGCTAGCTGAGAAACTCTATTCAAACTGGTTTATTTGGAATTTGAAATTTGAATGCATACCTATCAATTAACACTGCAATTCATTCTATAGTCATTCACACTTATACCAATTATTTCTAATAGATGAAAGAAAATTCTCTTCAATAAAATAAGCATTAATTTAATCATTTTAATTATTTCAAAAAACAAGAATGATTAAAATCATTTTTTGATGAACAAACAACTAATTTAATGATATTAAACAATTTGATTATAAATCTCCAAAAAAACATTGCTTTGTAGGTTTTCTTCCAAAAACACAACTTTTAATGAGAAAAATACTTTCTTATATGTATATTATTGAAATTATTGCATCTGTAATCTTCAAAATCTGGAAGATGATTCACACTTTTAAAAGAAAAATTTTAGTCTTTAAGAAAATTTATAATGAAATAAAATTTAAACAATAATATAATATTCAAATTGTGAAGATTTTTTAATTAAATTAAGAATATTTTTGAAATATGCACCTGGATGTGACAAATTCAATGCCACAATTATAATATCAATTTTTTGTTGTCTTTCTCACATTTTCATCTTGTTCTGAATCTTTTGTTTCTATAAATAACTTTTCTTTCCTTTTTGACAATATCAAATTCCAATTGTGATTGTAACTTTGCCTCTTCAAATTTTCTACCCTCAAATGTTTACTCTCAAATTTTAAATCCATTTCCTTTATTATTATTTTATTTCCTGTTTGCATTGTCTCTGTATCCTTATCCTCATTCAAATTCTTATTATCTTACTCTAGGAATGTATGGTCATGAGCCTCACAGCCTAAAATAAATGTATATTAATATTCGTTAATAAAGATACAAAAACTTCCAAGATACTTACCTTTTTGAATATTTGTTGATTTGATTCATAAAATATATCATAAGGCCTCTTTTGGGACCCACTTTCCTCATTTATATTTAAGATTGAGTCCTTCCTCCTTTTCTGTGATGATTGCGGCTCTGACCGCTGTGGCTGATTTTGAAAAATACCATGTCAGACACCCAAACCAATCACATATATGAGCAAACATCATCACATCATCTCAAACGTCTACTCAAATATTAATTTTCAGTGTGAGTTTTTATTATCCAGTCATTTTTCCCCCTGGTTTTACATTCTTTAGTTGTTTCAGAAACGTCACTTGTGTTACTTTAGGCAACTTACATCTTTATAAAGATTTTTGGCTTAACCCTCATGATTATTGTTATCCAATACTTCTTGAGAATCATAACTTTCTAGTGGTATTATATTTGGGTTCTGACCATAAAGTGCATCCATTTCTACATAGAATGGACACACACACTCAAGCATTTAGGCCATAGTATGTTCCCCTTTTTTCTCATCCTCTGAAGTGATATCAGCGCCAGTTAAGTTTTTAAATTTCTTTTATGTGGTATACTTTCTCACACTTACACCATCTGTTGCAAATTCTAGTTGCACTAAGACTTAACTGTCTGCATGGTTTATTATTGACCTCCATAGCCATCAGGTGAGCCTCATTTTTTTACTTGAAAGAGGGTGTCCTGCAGATGCTCCTCCACTAGTCCCAAAACATGTATTGAAGTTTGTCTTTTGTCTCAACCAATTGATAATACATAACTTTTTGAGAATTATTAGGTGTCCTGAAGGATGAGAAATACCTGGGGCTCCTTGTGATTTATTAAGGATTGAGTAAGCATAAAAGAATGGGAGAAGTCATAAATTTGATAAAGGATTGGTGATATTTTTGATAGGCTTAGGTGATTCAGGATTTACTATTCAGATATTTTATTTAAGATTTAATTTCAGGTGCTTCCAAATATTTTTGTTGACTGGGGTTAGGTTCATTTGGAAAAATAAATTCAATCAGAAAACTGAAGTAGTTTATTTTTCTTAGACTACCAGGTAACTGAGCTTAAAAATGCGGAATTTATTATAGTAAATCATGGGTTGGTCACTAAATTATTTGGGTATCAAATACAACATTTCTTTGATGTTGGGTTTGGTACATTTGACACCCCCTATTTCTGGTAACGTACTTTGGTAGTGAAATGGTTATTGTAATACAATTATTGAATCATCTTGTTTCTCATTTGATATACTTTATTATATCACTTAATTGGTAATTTCATAGCTTAATTTTATAAGTAATTAAAGATTTAAACTTGCGGTTATGAATATCTTCTCTCCATTATATTGATTTTGAGTACAGTCATAACAAACTAGTCTTATTTTGGATAGTTGTTTCATAGACAAACCTCAGAAAATCTCTTCAGCTTTGGAACCCATTAAAAAACAAAATTTATGTGAGACCAAAAGCAATTTTAACACACCTTTCAAGTACTCAGTATTGTTTCCATGAGAATATATTTAATATTCCATGAAGAACTATTTATATTTTTCTGTTTCTTTCACAAGAATACATGGAAAAGCCCTAAAAGAAAGGCTTATCTTTATTTCACAGAACCTTCTGGTGATGATAAGCCAAAGTATTTACAGACTTATTGTGTCTCAGTGAGACTGAAGTTTTGTCTTCTAAAAAATATTGATATTTTTATCAGCTTAGAAATTTGTATTTTCCTAGGTGGTAATTCAGGTGATTCATTGGCCACTAAATTATTGAATTTACTGAAGAGATCTGATGTGAAAGATAAAAATATATCTGTCACAGCCTATAATCCCTTTGTTAGCTGTTGAAAGAGTTTTTAAGGTTGTACCACAAACCAATAAGCAAATATTAAAAATATTTTACTTATTTTACTATGAATTTCCTCATAAATTCAAATAATAAGATGGAAAAATAATAATTATAATTATGGGGTAGAACATCTATATTGTTGAATAAATCAAATAATATAAATTATATTATCAAAAAATAATATAATAATAATCAATATATCAATATTCAATAATTGATATATTTATGGCACTTCATTATTGTTACAAAAAAATAATAAAGGTGTAAAAAACTGCTCTTTAATAATAAAAATTAACCTATAACAATAATATTACTAATATCATAGTTATATATTAATATGAATACTATTTATACTAATAAAATAACTCCTAAGATAATAATGAAGAGAAAACTATTATATAAGATTAAAATAACCTACTTTTGACACTTGATATAATAATTTGGAATACATATATTTTTATTCATTTTAAATACAACTTATTCAAACTGTATTTACAATAAAAATAGAAGAAACTATAAATATTGTTATTTTTACATGGAATTAGAGTGTTAGAGAGAAATTTAATAAAAACAATTAAAAGTGGATTTAATCACATCAAAATTGATTATTGAAATCAATATTAACTTAATTATTTTAAATATATAATTGTTTTATATAAAATGAATAAAGCTTTTACATTTTGTTTTAATAATTAGATGTTTTTTTGTTGTGTCTGAGGGGGAAATAGAGGTAAAGAGAGCTGTATATATATTAAAATCCTCCCTTGGAGACCCCAGAAGGCTTCTAGTAGACGTTTAATTATGGTGTCCACTGCAATCAATAAGTATTTGAAGCTTTAGTGATGATTACATCATAAGTAAACCATCTTATCCCATTATAATGCCATTTTTTAGAGCTATCACTGTAACTCTAAGTTTGCTCCAATCATAGGCTTGGAAGAAGACTAAACTTTGCAGATTTGATTATTCTTAATAATAATAAGCTAGCATTAACCACTTTTATCACTTATGTGACTGTTAAACTGAAATTAAGACTACAGTGAGTGATCACAAATGATGAATTTTAAGCTTAAACTTTGATCATCAATACCTTTTGATTTGTTTACACTACAGCTATTTGGAGAGTTAATTCTTATATCTTGGCATGTCATTATTAAGCTTCCAAAATAATTTCATTATGTCACCAAAAAAAGTTTTTTGATGATTTTTCTGGTAACTCATCTTTTCTGTTAAAATTCACTTTTTTAAACTTCAGAAAATTATTTCAAGGGGTTATACCTTGAATATTATGATAAAAGTGACAAACTTCTTCACGTATGAGCTATTAGAATATTAATATCTACCTTTTTTGGGTTCTGACAACTTTGAAAACAAATTGGTCAACAGCCATAACAACTTTGTTCAATAAACCCCTACAAGTTATAATCTTGTTTATAAAATGTCAAATAAAGTTTTTATCTTTATTTTTACAGTAATGAAGTGGTAAACATATTTTTGGGTAAACTATCTATCATTTATATTTCAAGGGATTTGAGCTAAAACTCATGAATATATGCACTGATAATAAAAGTGCATATATTCAGGTTATTTCCTTAGTTATCCACTTTACAGATATGAAATAAAAATTTTATATGTATAGGTATTAATGGGAAATCCAATGGTACAAACTATTTGACATAGTGCTTCATTGGGTTCTCAGATAAACAATAACTTATACTTTTTTATTGCATTTTTAATCATTACACAGTAAGTATTTTTTTACAGATATGACAGGAAAATGTTATATGTGTATTTTACCATTAGTAATATGATGGTAAAATTTATCTCACATGTTTATTCATTAGATTATGAGTTAATAAAGAATTTATGCCTATTTATGGCATTTTTTACTTATTTCAAAATATTATTTTGAGCTATTATTATTGGAATCATTGTTGTAAAATTATTTTGTGAAATTTTTGGATATTTATTCATATCTCAAAGGCTCACATTCCCTACCACCACAGAATATCGTACCACAATGTTATATAGTTAATTAGGATATCATCCACTGTCTTACCTCCTTATTAGACTTTATTAATCTTGAATCTCAATAAGGCTTAACTTTTATACTCTTTAGGATTTCCTTCATGTCTGAAAATTCTTGATATTTTATCAGCATTAGTTATATCTTTCTCAAGTAGCAATTCACCTTCTTGAGTTGGGTTTCTATGTAAGAGTTCAAACTAAAGGTAGATTTCTTAATACAATAACTAGCAGTCAAGAGATAATAATAAGATGATCTACCTAAAGGTGGAAAGAAATCTGTAATACAACACTTTTAGTGAATGGTCTTATTAGGAACCAAAACTATAAGATCTTTGGAGTAAATTTTAATACTGCAGTAGCTACAACAACGATGGAATAAGAGGCATTACATAGTAATGCTTCTTTAGAAGAAGTCTAAATGATTTAAAACAAGGATAATTCTGTGGAGAAAAATTA
Source organism: Austropuccinia psidii (assembly GCA_023105745.1). Lineage (NCBI taxonomy): Eukaryota > Fungi > Basidiomycota > Pucciniomycetes > Pucciniales > Sphaerophragmiaceae > Austropuccinia > Austropuccinia psidii. Next base: position 6,858,256 of record JALGQZ010000003.1, read on the forward strand.
ATTATTGATTATAAGAATAATTAGATAATACAGTATGAATGAGGAAGTGAGTTCTCCAAGTGGAAGGGAGTTAATTGTCAGGAGATGTCACTCCTTTTATAGAAAAAATAATCGTAACACAATTAATGATTAATTACATCATGGTCAACAGTCATTCTTTGTTTAAGAGCACTAATCATAATTAATAGTTACACAATCTTAGTTTGCCAGTCAACACAATTTCATATATCATTTGTTTTCATTTAAACATTCCCTCTTGCTTTTAGACAAAGAATGTGGATAGAATCAATACATTTCCTCAGAGAAGGCAAGCCAACAGACTTAGTAATTAAATTGGCAAGCATTCCATGTGTTGCAACATAGGTGACCGGTATTTTCTTCTGATTAATCACCTCTCTGATGAAGTGAAGTTGAATATCAATATGCTTCATTCGCCGATTATTGGAATTACTGTCACCCTTTGATGTGTTGATCCATGCCTTATTGTTCTGAAAAAGTCTATTGGAACATCAATAAGACCAAGCGACAATTCCTGAACAAATTTTCTGAGCCAGAGTAATTTTGTGGTGAGATCTGTAAGGGCTTTGTACTCCTCCTCTGAAGTAGAAAAGGAAACAGTTGGTTGTTTCCTGGTCTTAAAAATCACAAGTAAATAATTAAAAGTGCTTATGAAGCCAGTGACAGACCACCTGGTTTGACAACAGCTCCCCCAATCGGCGCCAGAGTAGTATTGTATGCCTGATCTTGCTTCTACAGGGTACATCAGACTACGCTGAGCTGTTCCCCTTAGTTAGCGTAGGACATGTAGAAATTCTTTCCGAATCTTGATACCAGGAATTTCCAAGAATTTGGATAGAGAGCTCACCACAAAGGAGATATTGGGTCTTGTTTCTATGCTGAGATAGCTCAAGCTGCCAACAGAACTACGATAATTGATCTTCAAGTTTTTGAAAGCTTCTTTATTATCTAATGATGCTTCTTCCAGATGGAGGACTTGCACCATTGGGGTAACAACAGGTCAACAGTCCTACATACCATATGCAGCCAGAAAGTATTCAATGTAATGAGCTTGAGAAAGCACAAGTCCATTAGGGACTTGAACCATTTGTATGCCTAACATTAATTTGGTATCACCCATGTCCTTTAAATTGAATTAGGCCCTTAATTGACTCTTTAACAGATCCATGTCCCTTCCAAAGACCGCAATATTTTGACATGGAAGAATAACCAAATTGTAGAACCTGTTGAACAATAGAAGACAAATGGATCGGATAATGAGGAAGTGAAGCCTAAGTTGATTAGCCAAGCAGTTAGTCCATTGCACCAGGAAAGAAGAGCTTTTTTGAGGCCATAAATTGCCTTTTTGAGCCTCATACAATGCTTTTTTTGGTCAAATTTCAAACCATGTGGAATTCCAAGATAGATGTCTTCTTTCAGCTCAGCATTTAGGAATGCACTTCAAATGTCAAGTTTCTGTAATTTCAGGCCATTAGTCACTGAGAATTCAATTAGGGTCCTCGGACAGTTCATTTTTCCAGTTGGTGAAAAGGTCTTGGAGTAGTCTTTGCCAAAGGTTTGTGAAAAAACTTGGGCACATAATAATTCATTATACTCTGTTTGGGAAGCAGAGAATTTATTCTTTCTTTTGAAAGCACAAGTGGTTCCCACTAACTTGTAGTGTGGTTCAAGCTTGACAACATCCCAGACCCCAACATTTCTCATCTTATCCATCTCTTTCTCAATGGAATAAACCCAGTGAGAGGAATCTTCTCGGCCACTCACAGCTTTGAAGTACGGAAATGGATCGACATCTTTGACACTTATGAGCGCTTCTGGTCTACAAGGAAAAGGAAAGCTGGTGGTCTGGCTTATATCTCCTCTGATTAAGGTGCGGTGCCGAGGACTGATGAATTTTATTTTTCAAGGATTTCTGGGATATGTGTCTTGAGCAGATTGTTCAGTCACATTTGGTGGAGGAGATTCTTGAGCTTCAATCTCATGACGTTCTGGAGGAGAGAACTCAATATAACCATCATTGACCGTAACTTCATTGCAATCAGAGAATACATTTGTTTCATCACCAGTGTCCACCCATCTAGAGCAATCAGTGGGATCAGACTCTTTATCAAGAAATGAAAAATTGTCTTCAATAAATAAAGCATGCTTTGTGACTAAAATTTTCTTGTCCGTAAATCGAAGAATCCAATAGGATGAATTGTCATTTTCAAAACCCAACAATATTCCCTCCTTGCTGGTAGGAGAAAGATTACAGTCTCTGTCTTTTTTCTGTACTAGGATAAATGTTTTGAAACCAAAAGTCCTTAATCTCCTCAATCAAAGAATATTTGAGGCCCACAAGACAAAAGTATAGCTATTGTTTCTAGAAACAGTTAGAGTTAGTTTTGAAAGAAAAGTAGCTGTGTTCCCATCCTTGGCCCAGTATGACCGTGGAAGATTAATCCTAATCAACAATCATCTAGCTTTGTCAAGAATGGTATGATTAGCCCGCTCAGAAACCCCATTACTTTCAGGGGTTTCTGTTGGAGCAAAGATATTAATAAAGCCATATAATGTTGCCAGATCTTTGAACATTTTGTTTTCAAATTTTCCCCCTCTGTAACTGACCAGTTTTTTATTTTGGTTATGTGAAAGGTTTGAGATAAAGCTTTCCATTTGAAAACCTCATCAAACACTTTACTTTGAGCTTTGAGAAACACCACCAACTTGAAAGATGTAAATTGATCTAACATGGTAAGAAAATATTTAAGTCCAGTGTTTGAACTAGGACTAATAGCACCAACAACATCTAAATGGACACAGTCAAGTGGGTGTTGAACGTGATCAAAACTTCCAGAGAAGGAAAGCAATGATGATTTCCAAGTGAGAAAAGCCTCACAATGTTCAGAAAAAGAAGGTAATCCAAGAATTTATATGATTTGATTAGATGGATGCCCAAGCCTTTGATGCCACAGGGTTCCAATTGAAACCAAATCCTTCACTGGCTGATGTAGGACTTTCATGAGCCTATTTGAAATTTTTTTCAGAGAAATTTTTTACCATTAGAGATTTCGATTAAAAACCTCCCCAATGGAAATTTTTTTATTGTAATGGAGTTTGTAAAACACTCCAGAAAACTAATGAGATTATGAGATATTTTTGGTACCACAATACAATTCTCTAATATTAGTGTTTTCCCTTCTATCACAATATTTCCTGACCCAACACCTTTGCAAGCAGATTTCTGGTGGGATCCCCTGTTGCAACAATATAAGGAGCAGAATTCTTGAGACTTTTAAGCATGTACCTGTCACTGAACATATGGTGAGTTTCTGCACTGTCAATGATTATCGGTGCTTTCTGATTGTTGACTCCAGTGCTATTTACTAATTGTTGAGCTGATGAGAGATGTGTAGATGGAGTTTTATTATCCTTTTCCTTCTGTTTTGGTCAAAGGTGTGGGAAATTTATGTAACACCTGCTGGGCGTTTTAGAAGTGTTCAATGGATTATTGTCACAACCATTGCAATTACCCTCCTGGACTCCATATCAATCTTATGGCAATTTGTCCATATCCATAATAACTGGCCAAATTGGTTCTCCCATCTTTTCTGGCCTTTTATGGTCATTCCACTCCTGGGGCCAACCTGGCCCCTTCACTATCATCAGGCCATTCCCTGTTTTTGGGCACCTTCAGGTATTTTCCAGTAAATAGGGAAAATACAGCCCAAAAGCCTGTATTTGGCTTTTTAGGCTTTAAAAAAAAGTTTTGCGCATTTTGCGCATTTTTGCTGTATTCAGCTGTATATGCCATTTTCCATGTATTATGGGAAATATTTCCAAAAGGCCATATCAGGCCTTTTGGGGCTTAATTGCCAGTTTTGCTCATTTTGCGCATTTCTGCACACTTTGCGCAAATACAGTTTTAAAGCTGTATAAGCTGTATTTGCCCAGAAACCCAAAATTGACCAATACACCCAGAAACACCTTCTCACCTATGAAGTCACCCAAAGCCCAATGTTCACTCTCATCCTCCTGACTCCACTCACAAAGACCTTTGGCCACTTTCACCCTTAAGCAACCCAAATTGTCATTAATGGTGTTATACACCATTCTGCACCTTTTTTCACCAGCAGTTCAATGGTGTCAATATCAGAGGGGTAATTCAACATTCCATAAGTCACCAAAGTGTCATGTCATCCAGAGGATATATGAAGGCTCAAGTGCAGGTGTAATTTCTCAAAGACCAATGAGGCCATCAGGAATTCATTGGTTATTCTCACTTCAATTATTCCCCCCAAGGGAATACTGTCCATTAATTTCCAAGGTGTATTCAAGAGTCAGTTCCAAACAAATCATCAAGTGTCAATGCTCCATCAATCCAACTTGGCAACCACATTTTAAGCTTTAAATAAAGTTTTGCACATTTTGCGCATTTTTGCTGTATTCAGCTGTATATTCCATTTTCCCATGTATTATGGGAAATATGTCCAAAAGGCCATATCAGGCCTTTTGGGGCTTAATTGCCAGTTTTGCTCATTTTGCGCACTTTTGTGCACTTTGCGCAAATACTGTTTGAAATCTGTATAAGCTGTATTTGGCCAATACACCCAGAATCACCTTCTCACCTATGAAGGCACCCCAAGCCCAATGTTCACTCTCATCCTCCTGACTCCACTCACAAAGACCTTTGGCCACTTTCACCCTTAAGCAACCCAAATTGTCATTAATGGTGTTATACACCATTCTGCACCTTTTTTCACCAGCAGTTCAATGGTGTCAATATCAGAGGGGTAATTCAACATTCCATAAGTCACCAAAGTGTCATGTCATCCAGAGGACCTATCAAGGCTCAAGTGCAGGTGTAATTTCTCAAAGACCAATGATGCCATCAGGAACTCATTGGTTATTCTCACTTCAATTATTCCCCCCAAGGGAATACTGTCAATTCATTTCCAAGGTGTATTCAAGAGGCAGTTCCAAACAAGTTGTCAAGTGTCAATGCTCCATCAATCCAACTTGGCAACCACATTCATTTCAATACAATCTGGATTCATCAAAACCTGTATTCCAATCATACATCATGGGAAAATCATTCAACACAGTTCATTTCCCAATCTGGCAAGGTATAAACTTCGTCAATCTGTCAATACAGCTTCAAGGATTCAATACAGACCAGCTATCAGCCTGACACCAGGGCATTTTTGGTGTAACCTGCTGGCCAGTCACACATTATTACCAGGAGAGAGCTTTAGCATACTTTGTTTGTTCTTGATATGTGACTTCATTTTTACCCTTATATCACTTCAGTATTACTTTTTTATTCTTATTAGCTGAAAATAAAGTGTTTTAATTTCTCTCAAGAGAAGGACTTGATCATAATAATAAAAGAATCCAACATTAAACATTGCCAAAAATCCAAATTTTACTCACCTTTATTCTAGAGTTTTATACTTCCCACAAGTAGGCTTTCACTTCATTTAATTTACAGAATGTTCAGGGATTTTCAATGAGAATAATTTACAAGAGTATCTGACATAAATGAAGAAATTATTCATTAGATAATAAAGGTTAATCCCATTTGTGTTCTTAAAATTTACTGAATTTAGTATTTATATTTTTTCCAGGAAACTGAAAAAAAAGAAATTCCCAACCTCTTAAGAGAACCAAATTGAATCTATAGAAGAGAAGAGTACTCATTAAGATCACTGAAAGTGAATTAAGTGATATGCCCAAGGAATGGAGGAGAATATCATAATTTTGAATGTCACAAATAGCTGGAAGCAAGAAATAATTAAATAGATGCTATAAATTTAATACTCTTCTGATTTTTGGTGAATTGTATAAATAAAAGAAGTTATAAATTAGGAATTTTCTGATCCAAAATATAATGTTCTTCATGCATATGGATTAATTTCTTTATGAAAGATTGATAAATAGTATTTTTCATTTAGGTGTGATCCAAAGAAATTAAAAGTTAGTTTTTCTATGAGAACTACAAATCTTATTGCTTAATAATCCCTTCATAATTTTCAAATTTTGGTTTCTGAAGTTAATTTTTGGATAAGAAAGGTCTTTTACCTTGGGTAATGATGAGAATCATTTTTCAAAAGTATTTTTGATAAAAAAAATATTTTTTCTTTTCTACAAAAATCAGAGTTTTCTGAAAGAACACATTACTTAGTAGAAAAATCTTGTTTTCTTAAGTTGAATTCCATTGGGTTTTTTGCAAAAAAAAGCTTTCTTGTTTCAAAATTGGAGTTTTAAATAAAATGATTCAGTTTGAATAAAATTACAGGATACTCTTTGAAAAAGTCTTTTGCAAGGTCACAGTTTTTTTTGAAAAAAAGAATAGATTTTCTGAAAAATGTAGTTCTATTCAAAAAGAAATAACAACTTTCAACAGAAAGATATTTTCTTGTTGAAAAAATAGTTCTTTTGGAATTCTTAGTTTTTTGAAAAAAGTTGCTTTTGAAAGAAATCTATATTTTTGAGGAAAAAACAGTATTTCCAAAATAACAAGTTACTTGGGAAAGCTTTCCTAGAAAAATCAATTTTGCTTCTAAAATTACAAAAAAGTGTTTTTATGTTGGAAATTTAGCTGGTTTCTTTGACAAAGAAAAGGGTAACATTGAAAAAAATGTTCTTTTTCCACAAAACTTCCTTCTTTCAAAAAAGTCATTTATAAAAAAATTAGTTAAACTTTGTTTTTGCAAAACTATTTGAAAATAGTTTTTTTAAAAGACCCTTGGAAGAATAGTACAAGGTAGTAAAAAAACACTTTTTTGAAAATACTAGTAAACAAACAATCAATTGGAGAAAACTAATCAAAAAAGCAGTGTTTCTAAAAAAATAATACAATGGTTTTTTCAAGAAAACAAGTTCAAAAAAGATTTTTTGCTAAAAACTAGTACAGAAATATTTTTTTGAAGAACAACTGGTGCAAAAATAGTTTTTTGAAAAAAACTAGTACAAAAATAGTTTATTTCAAAAAAAACTAGTACAAAAATAGTTTATTTCAAAAAAAACTAGTACAAAAATAGTTTATTTGAAAAAAACTAGTACAACAATAGTTTTTTTGAAAAAAACTAGTACAAAAATCGTTTATTTGAAAAAAACTAATACAAAATTGTGGATGAACTTGCAACATCCAATTGTTCCTCTCTTAGCTGGTAAGCCTTGCATCTGCACTACTTTCTCACTTTGCCACAGATTCAAATCACCCATGTGGCAGGCAATGAGGCACTCCTTGCTAAGATCCATGGGGGGCTCTCCTATTGTAGAGAGAAACCACCCATTATGCCTCAGTGTTTTGCTTGACTGGTGCCGCCAGGGCCCACCTGCAATATTCTAACACTGCAGAGCCTGGTGTTTTACAGCCGGTTTTGGGGGGGTTGTTTGCGCTAGCTGATGAGAACAACCCCCCGGCCTTTTACTGCTTGTTTCGGGGGATTTTTTGCACTAGCTGATGCAAACAACCCCCTGGCCTTTTACTTCTTGTTTCGGGGGATTGTTTGCGCTAGCTGATGTGAACAACCCCCCGGCCTTTTACTGCTTGTTTCGGGGGGTTGTTTGTGCTACCTGATGCAAACAACCCCCAGGACTTTTACTACTTGTTTCGGGGGGTTGTTTTCAGAAGCTGATGCAAACAATCCCCCACCTTTTTGCAGCCAGTTTTGGGGGGTTGTTTTCACTAGCTAATGCAAGCAACCCCATACGTTTGCCACTGTTTTTAGGGGGCTGTTTGAGCTAGCTGATGCAAACAAACTCATGGCCTTTTACGCCTGGCTTTGGGGGGTTGTTGGAAACAGCACCCCTCCAATTTCTATTTGGTTTTAGGGTTTTTTTCACACAACCTTTTTGTAACCAAATCCACAGTCTTGGAGATGGTGTCATAAGTCCTTTTACACTAGTGGGATCAAACCACCCCCAGCCATTTGAAGCTGGTTGTGGGGGGTTGTTTACAATACCATATATGAATTACCTCTGGATTTTAGAGCTACCTTGTGGGGGCTGTCTGCAGCAGGTGATATAAACCAACCCCCAAACCTTTTAGTATAGGAAGATATTATTTTGATTATCTATCCCTGCAAGCCAATGGAAACAAGCTGAGTCATTCCATGTATTTGAGCATAATTGTGAAATAATTTTAATCATCTTTAGAGGGAGGTTCATCATTAGAGGAAAAGAAAGAAACTGATGGAGAACCTCAGCTGCCATTTGATATTTTTTGGAATATTAACTATGCAAGAACACTCACATTTTCCAATTTTGTAATGGTTAATGGTCTGAAATTTATTATTAGTAGTAGTGTTCAGTGAGTGGGGCAACAGAAATTATAATTAAAGATGTACTTTCAAGCAGAGAATATAATTCATGTGCACACCACTCTATAGCATCTGAGAAACCTGTCACTTTTTCCTGCCTAAAGAAAACTCATAGCTCACATATTCATTTTGAAAAAAGTGGGGTTCAATATAAGCCTTATAGGAGGGAATAAACTTAATAATTTCATGTTTTCCCAGTAATTAGAATGCAAAACTTTAAGTTCTAGTGGCATACTTTATATATAATATAAAGTTTGACAAAGAATGAAAGTAATGTTATATTTATGGAGTAGCCAAAATACTTGTGAAGATTAATTTCTAATAAAAAGTAATTCCCAAATTTCTCATATTTAAGCTTAAATTTACATTTTTTGGTTGAACATCTTTGAATTACTACTAAATTTCTGATATTATTCAAAAATAACTGAATTTTGAGGTAGAGTATGTAAAATTTGAACCAAAAACCAAAAACAGTTTCATAAAAACAAAAGCCACCAAAACATATTACTGTGGACACAAGTGTTTGTATATTCAAAATACTAATGTAGAAAAAATGTTTTTACCAAACATATGTTCTGAATTTTTGGAAATTTCAATACAATGAAGAAGCTTTTCTTCACCTGAAAGATGAAATTTAAGCATATTTTTTATAATTATGATGATTTCTGCATGTTAAAGGTGTATCTTATCAAATACTCTTTAAAGCCTCCAAGGATTTCCATTGCTTATCTGTCAGAAAACTATTAATTCTTGTCCACAGAGCTTCTTTCAGAAATTGTTGGTGGTGTGTTCTGTTTCAGAGGGAAGTGTATAACAAGCTAAAATGATGAAAATGTTTGAATTTGGAATATATGGGTATGGCTGAGCCTTCTTGATATTAGTTCCCAAAATCATTTCATAATTTCTGTTATTTGGATATTTATCAATTTTTATTCTGTGCTCTCAATGGAACATTTAGGGCTCATATCAAGACATGATGACCTTTTTTTCTGCAATAAATTGTGCTCTTAAACAATAGATATTATTTGTTAATTGATCAAATTCCCATTTTTTTCCTCCCTTAATTGAAAGATATTCTTCCCATATCACATAGCTCACAGAGAATTACTGAGTAATTCATAGCCTAATTTGGAATACCATTAAGTGATAAAATAGCTCATTAAAATGAATATGAATATTCAAAGGGAAAGTGAAAATTTCTTTCTTTTTGACTCTATAAACACAAATTATACAATATTTATTGATATCTCAAACATTTTAAAGGGGGGTAAATTCTGAATAATAGATGCTTGAGGAGAAAAGGATGCTGCTCAAAATACTGAAATAACCCACTTCTTCTCCATGTAATTTTCTTTGAAAATATTATTGTTAAGTTATGAAAGGTTCTTTCAATCATATATTGAGTTAATCCAGCTGTGAAAGAGAAATTTAATACTGAAGTTCATGCAGGTATTATTTGGGCTTTTCTTAGGTTATCGTATAATTATATCTTGGTTATATTAATTTCACATTAAGAGATATTTTCAAGTCACAGACAGGACACATTAAATTACTGGCTAACCAGTCACATGAAAATTGCCCTGGTGTGAAGGAGTCAAGCTCTCAACTTTTCACATATACCAGACTCCTTTGACCCTGGGGGGTGTTCCCCCAGTTAATTAATATATTTTGATTTTATTTTATCTTTCTTTATCTTATCATTTTTGTTAAGTGAATACTGATATTATCAAGTCAGTAATTTAGCACCTTTTCTCTTTCTTTCTTTGCCTGTCAATGGATATTTGGTGGTCATATCATTACTAGTTCCATTGTTCATTTTGGCAGGTTGAAACAATGATTAAGGACTTACTTGGTTGGCTCTTTGGCCATTTGGCTTCTCATTTCTCTTATTGAATCTATGTAAGGTGTGGATATGAATCTTTGATTAAAAATGAAGTACTTTTCCTGTCCTCAAAATTTGTATAAGGTAAAAAACAATTAAAAATAGTAAGAAATATTATTTTTAAGAGACAACATGCCAAATTTATTGTTTATAGCTTCATTAGTATAAAACAATAATATTATAAAGATTTATTGTTTTACCAACAATTAAAATTTATCCAAAAATACTCTACAAGAGGTATTTAAGGCTACAAAAGAAATTTCTTCAAGAGAAATTTCAATTGGAATTAATTGAGAAAAGAACTGCAAGCTATTAATTAAAGAACAAAGTCTTTTCAAAAAATGTTAAAGAGAAAACACGCCCAAAAGTGACCAGAGTGAATCTGGAAACAAAGTGACAAAGTTTACAGTGATGAAAGATGCTTTAATTCACTTTTGGGGTGGTTCAGGGGTAAAAATGATTATAAAAGTTACAAACAATTATTATAATGATTTTTTCACGTGGTTAAAAGGTTTAAAATGATTTAAGAAAGGTGGTTGGAAACTCTTATTTATTGGTTTAACAGTGTTTAAACTAATTATAAAAGGAAAAGATTTTAACATGAAGAGAAAAGTTGGGCAAAGAAGACATTCTTTTATAGCCATCAATTTTCTTACTCCAAAAGTAAAGTTTACTCTTGTCAGTCGTGGAAAACAGTCTGACAACAGAAAAGCCAATTATGGCATCATCAAACCCTGGTTTAGACCAAAAAGGGCTGGTTTAAGCCAATTTTAGCCATTTTAGACCCTTAAATCAGCCATTACTATAGCAATACGTGGTCTAGAGCCTTCAAGCCACATCATAATGTGTGCAAGAGACGTAGAAACTAGTTAAAACTGCTTTTACTATGATTTATTTATCTTAAGGGTAGTTTCACCCTCTTAGCAACAGCTAAAACTACCCCAGTTGGTATCAAAACCTCATCATCAATTGAGTCCACAGACCCTGTAACTCAATTCCAGGCCAAAAGTGATGAACTTTTGCATGAATTTTGACACCACACGCCTGTCAGCAAGGAATTTGGGGGTCTGGCTCCCCCTTAGAGCTGGAGTTCCTTTCCCCCCCCAAATTTAATCTTTCCAATTTATTTTTCCTTTAATTCCTCATCATGTGCTATGCTTATAATTTACATATGTAATTCAATTGAGTTGTAGAGTTCAATACAGTAATAATTGATACCTCATATGTAAATCAAAGTTAAATTATGTAATACACGTGCACATTTTGACATTTCAATTGAATTCAATTGAAAATACTTTAATTCCTCATAACTTCTAAAGTATACACAACACCTCAATTTTAACACAAATTTTGGTTATTAACACTACATGTGATGTGAATTAAATTGAATTTTTGAGAATTTTCAATTTTTCATACAGAAAATACTGAAAAGTTAATTCAAGCTTATTTAGAGTTGAGTTACAAGATGTTCACTCAGAGGTGACCCCACCTGATTTTTGATGAGGAATCCAATGGTGAAATAATTTTTTTATATTTCTTTATTGGATAAAAAGTTATAATAATTTTTATTTAACATTTTTCCAAACTTATTTATTTTTTTACAATTTTGTTAAAAATTCATTTTTACTTAATTTTTTCAAGTATGAATGTAATTTTATAATTTCAAAATTTGATGTAATTTTGTTTTTAAATTGTAATTAAATTTTTAATTGTGAATATAAATTTATATTTGTATTTTGATTTTCATTTAAATAATATAAATAAATTTATTTTATTTATATTTATATGTTAATTTTGTATTTGTGGTCTTTTGGGTATATGAAATTACCTCTAAGGCTTACAATCTAATCTTTATATTTGAATTCTTCTTTGAGAAATTCAATTCTTTGGTTTTATTTTCTTTATTCTTTTGGAGTCTTCCAAGTGAGTTCCCTGATTTCTGAGTGCCAGGACACTCTTGTTTTTCTGTCCAAGAGCCCCTGTGACATTATATTAATTAACTTATAATCTCTTTTCATTCTGTTCATTCTTTCTTCATAATTTCATTCAATCATTTCATTGAAATTATGACTCTTTAATGCTTATGAACCTTATGATTTCTTTTAACCTCTCAATTTTCTCTCATTCATTCTTCAGTTTGAAAATTGAAAGCTGACCCAATTGTATTTTGTTTCTCTTTTTTAAATCTCATCTCAAATCATCAATTTTGATTCATTCATAATGCAGGCATAATGTTAATTTTCATTTGATTTTCAAATTTTTCATCAAGTTATTCAGACACATTCTTCACATCAAGATTCATATTTGATTTATTCTTCAAGAATTTTGATTTTTGAAGAAGAAATCACTTGATTTTGATTTGATTGATTGATTTAACATAAATTGATTTTGAACTCAAGAAAATTGATTGACCTGAAGATTTCATTGATTTTGCTCATTTTTCACATCAAGAATTTGGACATAAATTGATTTTTCTTCAATGATTTGTTTTATTGATTGATTTTCTGCAAGATTTTGATTTTGATTGATTTTACATATTGATTCATTGACTTCAAGATTTCATTTGACATTGATTGATTTGTTTTCCTTAAGTTTTCATTTTGACTTATTCAGTTCATTTACTTCAAGTTTTCATTTGATATTTAACTGATTGATTTACCTGAAGATCTCATTTTTATTTATTGATTTTCTTCAAGATTTTAATTTTGACTTTTGAATTCAAGCTTTATTTCAAATTGCCTCAAGCCCCATCTTCAAATCCTGATTATTTTTCCTTTTACTTAATTTTTATCCTGAAATCATGCCCATCCAACCCTCACCTCCTGCAAGGCAGACAAGATCTCAGGCCAGACCTCAAGCTGTTCTTACTCCAACTCCATGGGCTCCTCTTGATGGCACCCCAGCAGTTTCTCAACTGAGGGCTAAATTGGACAGAGGACCCATTTTGGAAGGAGCAGAACCGTCCAGGAGGGATGGAAGAGTGCCAAGAAGATTAAGGTCATTCTCAGGAGTAGTTGGCGTATTCCCAGTACTTTCAAGGACCACTCTCAAAGGTCCAGGTGAGGATGGTGAAGAGGAGGGGGAGAATTATGTGGAAGAGGAAGGCTCTGATCATACTGAAGGTGTGCCTGCTCCTGTGGGGCATCCCAAGGTACTGGAGGGCCAACTCTAGCCCAGTCTAATCAGCCTGTCTGTCATCAGTCTTAACCATCTTTATTTTCCATCATGCAGCAAATGACTCAAATTATGGCCAACCTTCAAGAAGCTTCATCCTCTGAAACATCAAGACCACCAGCCTTCAAGACTCCATCTATGAAGGCACCAGAATGCTTTGATGGGACTCAACCCTTCAAAGTTAGAAGTTTCATTCAGTCTTGTCAATGGATTTTTCATAATTCTCTGGAAAGTTCTCTCAAGACAGAAAGAAAGTTCTATATGCCACTTCATTTTGTATTGGAAGGGCTGCAAAAATGGATTGAGCCTTATCTTTCCAATCTCACCAATCAAGACTCAAATTACCTTCTCAATTCTTGGAGCTTATTTGAATCTCAACTCTTTAATTTATTTGGGGATCCAAATGAAGTCAGAAAAGCTGAAGCAGAATTGGATTCTTTGATAATGAAAGAAGGTGGGCATGTATCTTTATACATTTCTGATTTCAGAAGTCTGGTCTCAAGAATTGGAGATTGGGGTGAAAGGGCTCTTATTCATCATTTCAGGAAGGGATTGCCATCCAGTATTTTTGATCAATTGGCCTCCCATCATTCAAGAATTAACTCTCTTCAAGACTTAATGGAAATTAACCTGGAGCTTGATATCAGGTACCATTAGAGGCAAAATGAAAAGAGCCATCATCAAGAAAAGGAGCCAGAAGCCTCAAAGTCAAATTCTTCTCATCCTCAAGATTCATCAAGCTCAAGTCAAAAGAAGAAGAAGAATTTCCAGAAGAGGGACAAGCCCCATCCTTCTTTATTGAACAAAGATTTCAAGCTGATGAATTATGAAAAAAGAAAGAAGAATCAAGGAGGGTTTATGTATCTATTGTGGTGGGAAGCATAGTCTTGAGTCCTGTTTCAAAAGGCCTCAAAACAAGCTTACCCAGCCATGAGGCAGTTTTCCAAGCCAGGGAAAAGCCTGAGTGAAGATCATGTTGTGTTCAATGACCTTCACTGTTTTCCATCCAGAGTACAATTGTGCATTCTGAATACTGGTGTCAAAAATTCTCTTAAATTCTTTGTTTTTTATTCTCTCTCTGATATGTTTTACAGTATTCTCATTGATTCGGGTGCTACCGACTCATTTATTGCAAAGACATTTGTTCAAAAGTATTCTTTGACCATGTTGGAACTCCCAGAAAAGATTCATCTTATCATTCTTGACTCCCCTGAGTCTCCTTCTTTATTTGTGACTCACCATACTAAATATATGGTTGAGCTCCCTTCTTTTGCAAGCTTTGAATGGGGCTTTTTAGTCATTGATACTCCCAAGGGAGGAGATCTCATATTGGGCTTTGACTTTCTCAATCAGCTTAATCCATCTATTGATTGGAGGCAAGGTCTGATCACCTTTAATTCTTATCATAAAGACTATAATGATCCTTCAAAATCTTTCAGTAATGACCTTTCTTCTGCCAAATCATGTGCAGCTCTGGTTGGTGATTCTAGAAAACCATAATTTCCATCTTCTGTCCATATTCCTTCCCTTAATTCCCATTGGTCATTAATATGATCTAGGGATGAAGTCTTCAAAGAGATAAAAGATGTTGGAGAAGATAATTTTGTATCTTCACTTCATCTCTTCCTTGGGAATGTGGAACTTCCTCCTTCATCTTATCATGACTCCCTGGAGGAGTTGTGGGATGAAGAGGAAGAGCCAGAATAAATAGAAACCGTGATGAAGGTTGTCCCTTCTGTGTATCACCAGCACTTGGATGTATTCTTCAAGGTGAAAGCAGAGAAACTTGCTCCTCACCACACCTGTGATCATCATATTGAGCTGAAGGGGCCTCTACCTCCAGCTGGGGTGATATACTCTTTATCAAACCAAAAGTCCGATACACTCAGGGCCTACATTTCAGAGAATGTAGAGAAAGGTTTCATCCGTCCAAGCTTCTCTTCAACAGGAGCACCTGTCATCTTTGTCAAGAAGAAAGACGGTGGCCTCTGTTTGTGTGTTGATTACCGCAAACTCAATGCTGTTACTACTAAGAACAAGTATCCTGTTCCTCCTACGAATCAGCTTCTTATTGTATTTAATGGTTCTTCTATCTTCTCCAAGATTGATTTGTGTGGTGCATATAAACTTCTCAGAATAAAGGATGGTGATGAACATTTGACATGTTTTAGAACTAAATATGGCAGCTATGAGTATTTGGTTATGCTATTTGGGCTCACCAGTTCTCCTTCCTCTTTTCAAAACCTTGTCAATGATATGTTTTATGATCTTCTTGATATTTATGTTGTGGTTTATTTGGATGAAATCATGGTCTTTTCCAAATCTGAAGAAGAACATGTCTCTCATGTGTCCACTGTTCTTGCCAGACTCAGAGCCAATAACCTCTTTGCTGAGGCCTCCAAGTGCCTATTTCATGTTTCTAGTGTAGAGTACTTAGGTTATGTTGTTTCTTCTAGAAACACTCAATATGAACCAAGCAAAAGTCCAGCAAATTCTGAATTTGCCACCTCCAAGAAACCTCAAGGCACTTCAATCATTCCTTGGCTTTTCCCACTCTTACTGCCGTTTCATCAAGAATTATTCAAAGAAAATTAGTTCACTCACAAGTTTCCTCAGGAAAGATTCCCATTTTCCCCTCAGTGAGGAAGCTCTTAGAAAGTTTCATCAACTCAAAGAGGCATTCAACATTTCTCCAATCCTTTCTCACTTTGATCCTTCTCTACCCACCATTGTAGACACTGATGCATCAGATTATGCCTTGGGTGCTGTACTGAATCAGATTTCTGACTCAGGAAAACATCCCATTGCATTTGATGGCCGCAAGAATCTCCCAGCTGAGCTCAATTATGAGATTCATGACAAGGAACTCCTTGGCATCGTCTGGGCTCTCAAGTGCTGGAGAGCTTTTCTCCTTTCTCTTTCTTCCTCCTTTGAAGTTCTCACCAATCATTATTCACTTCAATACTTCATGTAATCAAAGATTCTCACTTGCGATCAAGCCTTCTGGGATGAATTTCTCTCCGAATTACATTTTTCAATGACTTACCCCCCTGGCCGCCTGGCTACCCTTCCAGATGCATTGTCACATTGGGATGACGTTTACCCAGAGAAGGGGGAAGATTTTATCAGCAAGAATCCAATTAATTATCAAAAAAATAATCAGGCAGGATGAAGCTCAAGACTCAAAGGTCTTTGCACTCAAGGTGGAATCATTTTCAATTTTGATTGACTCAATTCAGAAAGAATTATGGCCAGATTCTCAATATAGAGCTATTCTTCAAGATTTGGGTAAAGGTAAATATGTCCAAGATTACTTTCTTGATTCCTCTTCCCAACTTCTCTTATTGAAAGATTGGGTAGTGGTCCCAAATGACCCCACAATTCAACTAACCATACTTCAAAAGAGGCATGACTCTCCTCTAGCTGGACACCCTTGCCAACAGAAGACTCTCAAACTTGTCAAACATGAATTTTACTGGTCTGGAATGACTCAACCTATCAAGAATTATGTCTCATCCTGTCACAAGTGTTCAAGAAACAAAAATATTTGTCATAAGAACGTTGGACTCCTCAAACCTCTTCCAATTCCAAATGGTCCTTGGATTTGTATTCAAATGCATATCATCACTCAATTGCCACTGTCCAATTCCTTTCACTCAATCCTTGTCATAGTGGACATATTCTCAAAATGAAAGTTTTTGTTCTAATAATGTCTTCAATAACATCACTGCACTTTGACCATTTATTCATCAAGAATATTTTCCCAAAGCATGGCCTTCCTTCAAGAATTGTTAGTGATAGAGGTCCTCTTTTTGTTTCTTCATTTTGGGCCAATCCTTGTCAGAAGCTCAAGATTTCAAGAGATCTGTCAACTGCTTACCATCCAGAAACTGATTGAAAGACAGAGAGGGTAAATAAGATACTAGAACAGTACCTTTGGATGTATGTCAGTTATCATAAAGATGATTGGAACACCTGGCTCTCTCTTGCTGAATTTTCCTACAATAACTCTGACCACTCTTAAACAAAACAATCACCATTTTTCACTGTTTATGGAAGAGATCCACATTTTGACTCAGTTCACATTACTCAAGGTAATCCTTCTGAAAAGTTATCAACAAAAATCCAATCAGTACAGAAAAATGTCAAGAGAGAAATTGAAGTTTCCATAAACAGGTTTAAGAGGTACGCAGATAAAAGTAGAGCAAGTCCACCTGTTTTCAATCCTGGTGAAATGGTATGGCTTTCTTCCAAGAACATCAAATCAACTAGACCCACCAAAAAACTGTCTGAAAGATTGCTGGGTCCTCTTACAATCTTGAGGAAGGTCAGCACTCATGCCTACCCACTCAAGTTCCCATCTCAATGGAAGTCCATCCACCCAGTCTTCCATATTTCACTCTTAGAACCAGTCAAGACATCAACAATCCCAAATAGGAATCAAGAGCCTCCTCCCCCAATAATCATTGAAGAAGAAGAGGAATCAGAAGTCTCTCAAATACTGGACTCAAAGATTAACAGAGGCAAATTATGGTATTTGGTGGAATGGAAAGGTTTCAGTCAAGACTCAGAAAGATCCACTTGGGAACCAACTGAAAACCTCAAGAATTTTCCTCAACTGGTCAAGGATTTACATTCTTTATATCCTGACAAACCATGACCCAATTCTTCAAGAGCTTGATTTTCTATGGTGCTTGGTGGGGAGAGGAATTACCAAAAGTAAGTCCCACTCCTGGTATGCATCTTTCAAGGTATTCTACCCTTTCTTGTTGTAAGCATCACCTTGGCCACTCTGTGAGCACTCTGCAATGTTTGGATACAGATCTTTGGCCTGGCTTTCAACATAAATTCCAAAAATCATGGCCATTTTCACATGGGAAAATGGACCATTCCTTTTATTAAGTTCTTTCCAAGTCTTTCCAATTACAAGTCATTCCTTTAACAAATTTACTTCCTTTTATGGAACTGGCAGGAGTGGTAATTACCAAACGTAAGTTCCTCTCCTGGTGTGCACTTCCCTGAGGGGTCTACAATCTTTCAGAGCATCACCTTGGCCACTTTGTGAGCACCTGGCATGAAATTTCTCTTTCCAGGTCCTTGGCCAATTTCAAAATCAACTATCAACCTCTGTGATGAAGATTGGAACCTCCTCAAGATTCTTTTCTTTCTTTTCTTTCTTATTTTCATTTTATTTTCATTGAAAATTTTTCTTTATTTAAGTCAAAATAAATTCATGAACCAACGTCATTCACTTTAAATTCACATCAATTCTGAAGCCAATGTCAAAAGAAGACCAAGAAGGTCCCGCGTCTCATGCCAGCTTTTCAATATCAGTATCCAATTATTTTTCTCTTAATCACTCCTCTTGAATCCCTGTCTCAAATCCTTTCCAGTTGCCTCAACAGGCTTCACCTTGTGTTGGTGCTCAGGAGCTCACCATTCCAAGGTGGGGGTACTGCCACAACCATGGCAATTACCCTTATGGACTCCATATGGAATATCAGTGCCATATCAAACTTATGGAAATTTGGCCATATCCATAATCACTGGCCAAATTGGCCCTCTCATCTTTTCTGGCCGTTTGTGGTCATTTCACTCCTGGGGCCAACCTGGCCCCTTCAGTATCATCAGGTCTCTCCAGGCCATTCTCTGCTTTTGGGAACCTTCAGGTATTTTCCAGTCAATAGGGAAAATACAGCCCAAAAGCCTGTATTCCGCTTTTTAAGCTTTAAATAAAGTTTTTCACATTTTGCGCATTTTTGCTGTATTCAGCTGTATATTCCATTTTCCCATGTATTATGGTAAATATGTCCAAAAGGCCATATCAGGCCTTTTGGGGCTTAATTGCCAGTTTTGCTCATTTTGCGCACTTTTGTTCACTTTGCGCAAATACAGTTTGAAATCTGTATAAGCTGTATTTGGCCAATACACCCAGAATCACCTTCTCACCTATGAAGGCACCCCAAGCCCAATGTTCACTCTCATCCTCCTGACTCCACTCACAAAGACCTTTGGCTACTTTCACCCTTCAGCAACCCAAATTGTCATTAATGGTGTTATACACCATTCTGCACCTTTTTTCACCAGCAGTTCAATGGTGTCAATATCTGTAAGGTTTGACTATGAAACAATAAGTAAAAATTACTAATTTATTACTTATTGTACTCTGAATGTCCTTATAATTAAAATAAATAAGATTAAAATAATAATAATAATAAAGAAATATTATTATTATGGCGTAAAAATATTATATTATTAAATAAATATAATAATATATATTAATATTATATGAAATTATAATATTATAAATAATATATTAATATAAAATAATTAATATATTATTAAGCTCTTTATTATTGTTACCAACAAATAATAAAGGCGTGAAAAACTGTTTTTTATAAATAAAAAACAATTAATAACAATAATATTACTAATATTAAAGTTATATATTAATATAGATACTATTTATATTAATTAAGAATTATTAAGAGTAATAATAAGAGAGAAATTATTATAATAAGATGAAATAACCTACTTTTAACACTTAAAATAATAATTTTGAGATATTTTATGCCAAAAGAATATAATACAACTTTTTCAAATTGTATTTACAATAAAAAATAAAGAAAATTACTAAATTTCTTGATTTTACGTGGAAATGAGTTTATAGAGAGATTTATAACAAAAACAATTAAAGAATTGATTTAATCACGTAAAAATAGTGATTAATATTAAGATGGTCTTTGGTCTTTAATAATATAAGAGTTTTTATATATAAAGAATAAAGAAATTACCTTTTATTTAATTGATTTAATGTTTTTTGATGCGTCTGAGGGGAAAATAGAGTAAAAAGAGCTCTATTTATAGTAAATACCTCCCTCCTAGAGTCCAACAGGCTTCTAGTAGACGTGTACTGATCATATCCACTGGAATTGATCAATATTTTAAGGTTTGAGGGTGATTACATCATTATTACACCATTATTTAGAGTTATCACTATAACTCTAAGTTTGATGACATCAGAGGCTTGGCAGAACCCCAAATTTCGTGGATTTTATTAGTTTTAATCATAAAATAATAGTATTCACCAATTTTATCACTCTTAAGACTGTTAAACTTAAATTAAGGTTACAGTATGTGATCATAACTGCTCAAATTAAGCTCAAACTTTGATCCTCAATAACGTTTAGGATTTACACGCTACAGCAATTCAGAGGGTGAATTCTGATAGCCTGGCATAACCTTATTATGCTGCCAAGAGCTTTTCATTACATCATCAAAACTCTAATTTTGATGATTTTTCTTGTAACTCATCTTTTCTGTTGAAACTCAATGTTTTAAACTTCAAACCTTGATTTCAGGGGGTTATACCCTGAATTTAATAATAAAAATTACATCATTCTTCACGAATGAACTAGGAGAATCCAACTGTGTACTTTTTTTTAAGTTTGGAACACTTTCACAACAAAGTGGTCAACAGCTCTGTTGATTTTTATCAATAATTCATCATAGGTTTTAACCTTGTTTATAATTTGTAAAATAAAGTTCATATCTGTGTTCTTACAGTAATTACGTGGTAACTTTATTTTTGGTTTATCATTCTATCATGTATAGTTTAGAAGATATTAGCTATGATCCTTGAATATATGCGTTGACCAAAAAAGTGCATATATTCAGGATAATTCCTTAAGTATTAACATTGGAAATTGGCTTATTAATTGTTTTATGTGTGGATTTTCATGGGAAATCCACTGGTACAATTTATTTCACATGTTGTTTCATTAGGCTTTGAGATAAATAAGGTTTTATGGTTTTTATAAGGTATTATACCTTATAATTCCTTAAGTATTGACTTTACAGATATGCCATAAAAATGGTATATGTGTATTTTTCCATGGGGAATCCAATGGTGTAATTTATTTTACATGATGATTCATTGGTTTTTAAGTTAAACCAATTTTTGTACCAATTTATGGTATTTTTTGTATATTTAATTAATTATTTTCAATGTATAATTATTTTAAGTAATTTTAATATAATTATATTAAAAGTCTAATTATTCTGAGTCTTTTTGTGACCTTATTGGGTATGTGGTCATATCTCAAAGGCTCACATTCCCTACCACCAGAAAGGATTGTACCACAATCTGATATGTGTGATTAGGGTATCATCCACTGTCCTACCTCTTCAATAGACTTTGTTAGTCTTGAAGCTCAATAATGCTTAACTTTTTTATTTTTCAGGTTTTCTTTCATGTCTGAATCTTCTTAGTAATTTATCAGCATTTGTTATATCTTTCTCAAGTAGCCATTCATCTTCCTGAGTTGAATTTCTATACCTTACAAGGTATTCCCTTTCTTTTTTGTTTCTTGTCCTTCTTTCTTTAAGGACTTTTACTATTTTCTTTTCCTCTCCTTCCTCCAAGGGGGGAATCTCAAGTGCGGGTTTATTTCTTAGTGGAAATAACTCCTTTTCACTTGAACTGTAAGGTTTTATCAGACTTACAGGGAAAGTTGGGTGTTTGTTCATTAGTTCACCTGTGAGTTCTAATTGCACAGCATTGGGTCCATGGAGTGCTTTTATCATAAATGGTCCTGCAAAGGAATCTTTCAATTTCTTTGGGCCTTTTATGTTATTGAAATTAAGGGTTGATACTAAAACCAAGTCTCCTATTTTGAAATCAGGTGGTTTATGACTTTTATCCCATCTTTCTTTTGCATATTTAAAAGAATCTTGCATGCATCTGTTTGCATGGTGTCTTGCTTTGTCAAGCATTATCTTGAAACTGCTTGCTGTTGGATGTATATCCACTAAGTCCTTTTTGAGGGTGTCATAAGGAAGTCTTGGATTCCAACCTTTCTCTAGCATTGCTGGTGTTTTGCCAGTAGAAGAATGGATTGATGTCTTATATGCCAGTTCAAGTGCTGGTATTAGTGTACACCAATCATGGGTAAAACCATCAGAATCTTTGAATTCTAGCCCATAAGCACAGAATCTTCTGATCATATCCTCTAGGGTCTGTATCATTCTTTCTGCTAGACCATCAGTTTGAGGATGATAAGCTGTTGAGAAAGATAATTTTGTCCCAAACAAGTTATGGAGATTTGTCCATAATGCTGAAGTGAACTTTGGGTCTCTGTCACTTATAATATTTTGGAATAAGCCTGTGTGACTAATGACTTTATTCCATATCATTATGGCTGTATCCATAGCTGTGTCATCTTTATGACATGGTAAGAACATGGGAGTTTTACTGTACCTGTCAACTAACACTAGGCATGCATTATAACTCCTGTCTCCTCCTGGAGGTAAGGCTGTTACCCAATCCATATGAACTATTTCCCATGGGGATTTTGGTTCTTGGATTTGGATCGTCATTCCAAATTTCTTTCCTGTGGCTCTGTTGGCTTTTTGACATCTGTCACAGGTTTTGCAGTACTCTGCAACATCTTTCTTCCAATTTGGCCACCAAGAGCAGGTTTTCACCCTCTCTAGTGTCCTATCTTCTGAGAGTTGTCCAGATGCAACACTATCATGACACTCATGTAAAATAGTGTTTATTAGTTTTCTATCTGTTAAGGCCATAACACATGTGTGTTTTGTTCTATGGTAAAGGATTTCATCAAGGAGGTGAAATCTTCCTTCATCATATGCCTTTTTCCATATTTCATCTAGTTTTGATGAAAGTGATGGATCTTTGCAGTCTTTCATTAGAAGTTGGCTTAAGATATGGCAATTTTTGTCTGTCTTATAGCTTTCTTTAACTTGGTTAAAGAATTCTGTGCCAATGTCTGTAACACATATTCCTTCTATATGGTGCTCCTCTTGTGGTACCCATGCTGGATTGTCAGGGGTATTTGCTAGAGCCCATCTACTAAGACCATCTGCATTTTTATGAATATTCCCAGATTTATGAACAATAGTCATATTTCCTCTATATTCTTGGATAGCAATTTGCCATCTCAGCATCTGTCTATTTGGAGTCTTCATATTTAATAGTGATTTCACAGCATTACAGTCTGTGATTACATCAAATACTGTGCCATCCAAATAATGCAGTTTTTCTAAAGCCCATACTAGGCATAAGCATTCCATTTGGCTTGCTCCATACCTTGCTTCTGTTGGCTTTATCTGCCTTGAAATAAAACAAATTGGTCCTTCCACTGGTTTGTCATTGCTAATTTGTGTTTGGTGAAGTGCAGCACCTAGTCCTTCTCCACAAGCATCAATGTACAGTTTGAAGGGTAGTTTCCAATCTGGCATCAGAAGAAATGGGGCATTTGTTAAGGAATTTTTCAATTCTTCATATGTCTTGACTCTTTCTTCTGTCATCTCATAGACTGTTTGTTGGTCACATAGCTTATACAAGGATTTAGCAATCTTTGCAAAGTCCTTTATATGCTGTCTATAGTAACCAGCAAATCCTAGAAATGATTGCATTTCTTTTTTGGCTTGAGGCATTGGCTTAAGTGGTACTGCTGCTACTTTATTTTTTTCTATGCCTAGAGTAAGGCCAGATACTACATGTCCTAGTGCCTTTAATTCACTGTATGCAAAATGACATTTTTTCAAGGAAATTTTCATATTTACTTGGACTATTTTCTGTAATACCCTTTCTAGTCTTGTAAGGTAATTTTCCCAAGTTTCTGAGCAAACTATGATATCATCAATATAGATAATCAACCATCCTTCTGATAATTCTTCAGGGAATATGGTATTCATCATTCTTTGATAATGGGAAGGTGCATTTTTTATTCCAAATGGCATTCTTAAGTATTCAAAAATTCCACAATGGACTATTATTCTTAGTAGTTTCTTGGCATTGTCTGTTAAGACATTTTGATGAAAACCCTTCAGAGCATCCATAGCTGTGATGAACTTAGCTTGTGACAATTGGGTTAATGTCTCATGGATTCTGGGTATTGGATATCTGTCTGGAATGGTATAGGTATTCAGGGCTCTGAAGTCTCCTACCATCCTTGATTTTCCATTATGCCAAGTTATAATGACAGGTGTAGTAACTTCTACTTGTTCATTATGTCCAACCTTTCTTAATACTCCAAGGTCCATTAATTCTTTAATGTGCACTTCTAAGGCTTCTCTAGCTCTTGGACTGGCTGGATAAGCAGGTCTTCTTAATAAAGGTGGGTAAGGTTTTTCTACATTAAGAATTATATCCACTTCATGTCCAATTATGGCACCTAGTGGCTCTTTGTCAGTTGCAAAGGCATTTTTATACTTAAATAAGAGATCAATCAATTTTTCTTTCATTTTTTCTGTTAATTCTTGATTGAATTCTGCCTCTATGAGTTGTTCAGATATAAAAAGTTCCTTTCTGGAATTTTTTCTTCATTCTTAATAACTGTGATTTGTTTTTTGTTATTTAAGAATCCAAACTTTTGTCTTTTGTTATCTCCTATGGTAAAATATCTATCCTTTTGGTTGGAAATATCTATACCATAGATTGATAAGTAGTCATTCCCAAGTATGAAATGATTACTAGTACAGTTGTCCATTACTACAAACTCTACTTTAATTCTGACACATTGTGAGGGGTGAGGAAAAATTAGTGTTAAATCAATTATTCCAAGGGGCTTCATGCTCTCACTTGCACTACTAAATTTGACACCTTGTATTGGCATAAGTTTTTCTTGCCAGTCTGGGACAATGGTTTTTAAATAACTTTTGCCAACACAAGTGCAATATGCTCCTGTATCCAAGTTAACCTTTCCTTCTTGGTTATCAACCATAACAATACTAATACTTGATTTTCCAGCTGTATATCCCATTCCTCTTGCAGGTTTGGTTCTATACATTTTGGCATCTTGTATGTTTGTCAGATTTGTGTCAGATGTTCCAACTTGTGGCAAGTTTGAATTAACATCTAGTACTTCATAAATTATATCAATATTATTAATTTGTGCATTAATTATATTGATTTCATCACTTTCAGAGCTTTCTGACTCTTCTGTCTCTTTTTCAGAGTCAGATTCCTCTTCTTTATCATTGTGGCTTTCTGTTTCCACAATTTCATTAATCTTTGCTTTTTTAAGGCAATTATTGGCTAAGTGTCCAATACCTCCACATTTATGGCATTTTCTTTTCTCATTATTGTTGGATGTATTGGGCTTAAAGGATTCTTTTGACTTATCTTTTTTGATAAATGGTTTATTTGGGATTTTAATGTCCAATTTTTTCCAAGTCCTGCCAATTTTTGTTCTTGTCACTATATCTTCTAGTGCATTTATATACTCTTCTGTGGAGCATGGTTCTATACACCTGCTTCTTAGGGCATGTTCTAGTTCCCCTCCACATTTTTTAAGTATTTTCATATGCACCATCTTCTGTGACATTTCTGGGTACAGTGCATTAAGCCTTTCAACTTGTTTTAAGAACCAAGTTAGAAGGTTTATCTTTCTCTGGGTCAAAGAAAGAGTTTTCAAATGCATTTTCTATCTTATACCTCCAGGCATCATTTGCCCACTTGGTGATTATTTCTTGTTTCCACCAAGACCAGGTATTTTTACCATTTGTCTGTCTTATGCCATAATACCATCTTTTTGCAGATTTCTCGAATAATGAATGTAATCTTGCAGTGATTAATTCATCTGGTATGGCATAGTCTTCTTGTAACATGTCAATTGTTTTAATAAATGACATGTGGTCATATTCACCTTCTCCTGTGAATGTTGGCCATTCCTTCAATTGAGGTGCTTCCTTCATTAAGACTTGGTTATTGTCTTGGTGACTCAAGTCTGTTATGAAAGGATTTGACAATTCCTCTTTTGTCTTAACAGGGCTTCTTATATGAGAAAATGGTGTTGATAACTTTGGCATATTTAAATTAGCCTCATTAATTTTATCCATTTTTTCTGTAATAAGCCTTATTTCACTTTGAATATCATCTTTCAGATGCATTCTTGCTTCATCACTTTTTTCCACATGGTCCAAAAGTAATTTTTGGTGTGATGAAGTCTTTTCTTCAAATATTTCTACAGAAATACTTAATTTATTTAATTTTTCTGTAAGATTGTCAATACTCACATCATAATTGATTGTCAAAGTTTTGTCTTTAATATCTTTTATGTATTTATACAATTCTTGTTGTCCTTGTATTAATTTTTGAGTATTGTCAATTAAATTCTTTGGTTTATTATTTTCAACAATAAACTTAATGTTGTCAATTTCTTTCTTGTTTTGCACAACAATTTTTGTTAAAGAAGATAAATTGTTATTTATTTCTTGTAGTGATAATAAACTATCTTTAATTTCTTTTAGAGGTAATATACTTTTTTTAATTTCTGTTAAAGTATTTACAACATCTTTGGACAAGGTTATTTCTTTGGGAAATGAGGTTGTCTCATTCTTTGCTCTTCCTTGTCCTTGAATTCCATCAAGGTTCTGGCCATGTTGAAAACATTGTCCATGGCATCCTTTTGGGTTCTTGGGATTCTGTAACTTGGGGAATATGGTTTCCTCCAATGCTTTTTCTTGTTCTTCTTCCCTTCTTGGGGAAGTGGGTTGGCTTGAGGCTTGCTGGTAGAGGCTACTGGGGCTTCTTCCTTGGTTGCCTCCCTCTTTTTGGCATGATAATCCTTGATTTTCTTTGATTTGAGGTTTGGATGACAGTGGATTCCATCCATTGGAGTATTTCACTATCTCCTCCTTTTTGAGGAACTTTTTCAGGATGTGCCAGGAGTTCATCACTCCTTGGTGTATTTGAGGCAGCATTTCCCAGTCTTTGTCCTTGTATACTGTGTAATACTGCTTGTACTGGCTCATGTAGATGTCTATTTGAGCCCTCTGAATGTGATTTGTACCTATTTGAGTTACTCATACTTAGTTCCAATTCAGGCTCAGATATCATGGGCATTTCTGGGACTTGCCTTTGGGATAAGGCACTTCCTTGTGTGGATTCTGTTCCACTGGGGATGTTGCCCTTTCTTTTCCCTTTTGAGGGATCGATTCTACCTCTGAGTCCAGCTCCATCTGATTGGATGGAGTATTGGGAACCTCTTCTGGTAGTCATAATTTAAAGAATAAGAAAAAATAAAAGTATTTTAGAATAAAATTCTTTTATGGCAATTTAAAAAGAGGTGCTCACCTTCAGAGTTCTGAATTGTGGGCCCTGGAAAGTCTAATTTCTTAGCTTTCTTTCTTTTGGTGATAACTGGTGTTGGAGAACTTTGACAAGTTTCTTCCACCAATCTCTCAACAGTAGCTTGGTTGTCTTCTGTTGGGTTATCTTCAAACACTAAAAAAGACAAATAAATATAAGTCTTTTTATAAGAAGTGTTATTTTTGGCAAGATATGGCAATTTTCCACGTAGAAATTGCTTTTATATCTTTGAAAAATTGAAATAAATAAAGAAATGAATAAAAATGAATAAAAATAACTTTTTTATTTGTTTTTAATATTTTTTAATATTTTTTATATATTTTTTATTTTTAAAGAATAAGATAAAAAATGAATATGATTCTTATAAAATTAAATTATAATAAAAATTATTTTTAATTTATAAAATATCTCTTTTAATCATTAGAGTCACTCAAAGAAAGTTCTTGCAAGTCTAAGGATGTGAAAAAACCACGTGTAAGACAGTACAATTGCTTTCCAAATGCTTCAATAGCTTTTAAAATCAATAAAATATAAAATTATTATATAATTTTATGATTATAAATATAATTTATTATTGGATAAACCCAAATAGAATCTTTTCAAAGGTCTTTTAAGTAAATATCACGGCCAGGTCCCCAAATGTAAGGTTTGACTATGAAACAATAAGTAAAAATTACTAATTTATTACTTATTGTACTCTGAATGTCCTTATAATTAAAATAAATAAGATTAAAATAATAATAATAATAAAGAAATATTATTATTATGGCGTAAAAATATTATATTATTAAATAAATATAATAATATATATTAATATTATATGAAATTATAATATGATAAATAATATATTAATATAAAATAATTAATATATTATTAAGCTCTTTATTATTGTTACCAACAAATAATAAAGGCGTGAAAAACTGTTTTTTATAAATAAAAAACAATTAATAACAATAATATTACTAATATTAAAGTTATATATTAATATAGATACTATTTATATTAATTAAGAATTATTAAGAGTAATAATAAGAGAGAAATTATTATAATAAGATGAAATAACCTACTTTTAACACTTAAAATAATAATTTTGAGATATTTTATGCCAAAAGAATATAATACAACTTTTTCAAATTGTATTTACAATAAAAAATAAAGAAAATTACTAAATTTCTTGATTTTACGTGGAAATGAGTTTATAGAGAGATTTATAACAAAAACAATTAAAGAATTGATTTAATCACGTAAAAATAGTTATTAATATTAAGATGGTCTTTGGTCTTTAATAATATAAGAGTTTTTATATATAAAGAATAAAGAAATTACCTTTTATTTAATTGATTTAATGTTTTTTGATGCGTCTGAGGGGAAAATAGAGTAAAAAGAGCTCTATTTATAGTAAATACCTCCCTCCTAGAGTCCAACAGGCTTCTAGTAGACGTGTACTGATCATATCCACTGGAATTGATCAATTATTCAAGGTTTGCGGGTGATTACATCATGATCAAACCATATTACATCATTATTACACCATTATTTAGAGTTATCACTATAACTCTAGGTTTGATGACATCAGAGGCTTGGCAGAGCCCCAAATTTCGTGGATTTTATTAGTTTTAATCATAAACTAATAGTATTCACCAATTTTATCACTCTTAAGACTGTTAAACTTAAATTAAGGTTACAGTATGTGATCATAACTGCTCAAATTAAGCTCAAACTTTGATCCTCAATAACGTTTAGGATTTACACGCTACAGCAATTCAGAGGGTGAATTCTGATAGCCTGGCATAACCTTATTATGCTGCCAAGAGCTTTTCATTACATCATCAAAACTCTAATTTTGATGATTTTTCTTGTAACTCATCTTTTCTGTTGAAACTCAATGTTTTAAACTTCAAACCTTGATTTCAGGGGGTTATACCCTGAATTTAATAATAAAAATTACATCATTCTTCACGAATGAACTAGGAGAATCCAACTGTGTACTTTTTTTTAAGTTTGGAACACTTTCACAACAAAGTGGTCAACAGCTCTGTTGATTTTTATCAATAATTCATCATAGGTTTTAACCTTGTTTATAATTTGTAAAATAAAGTTCATATCTGTGTTCTTACAGTAATTACGTGGTAACTTTATTTTTGGTTTATCATTCTATCATGTATAGTTTAGAAGATATTAGCTATGATCCTTGAATATATGCGTTGACCAAAAAAGTGCATATATTCAGGATAATTCCTTAAGTATTAACATTGGAAATTGGCTTATTAATTGTTTTATGTGTGGATTTTCATGGGAAATCCACTGGTACAATTTATTTCACATGTTGTTTCATTAGGCTTTGAGATAAATAAGGTTTTATGGTTTTTATAAGGTATTATACCTTATAATTCCTTAAGTATTGACTTTACAGATATGCCATAAAAATGGTATATGTGTATCTTTCCATGGGGAATCCAATGGTATAGTTTATTTTACATGATGATTCATTGGTTTTTAAGTTAAACCAATTTTTGTACCAATTTATGGTATTTTTTGTATATTTAATTAATTATTTTTAATGTATAATTATTTTAAGTAATTTTAATATAATTATATTAAAAGTCTAATTATTCTGAGTCTTTTTGTGACCTTATTGGGTATGTGGTCATATCTCAAAGGCTCACAATATCAGAGGGGTAATTCAACATTCCATAAGTCACCAAAGTGTCATGTCATCCAGAGGACCCATCAAGGCTCAAGTGCAGGTGTAATTTCTCAAAGACCAATGACGCCATCAGGAATTCATTGGATATTCTCACTTCAAGTATTTCCCCCAAGGGAATACTGTCAATTCATTCCCAAGGTGTATTCAAGAGGCAGCTCCAAACAAGTTGTCAAGTGTCAATGCTCCGTCAATCCAACTTGGCAAAACATTTATTTCAATACAGTCTGGATTCATCAAAACCTGTATTCCAATCATACATCATGGTAAAATCATTCAACACAGTTCATTTCCCAATCTGGCAAGGTATACACTTCATTAAGCTGTCAATACAGCCTCAAGGATTCAGTACAGACCAGCTGTCATCCTGAAGGAGTCAAGCTCTCAAACTTTCACATATACAGGCCTCCTTTGACCCTGGGGGGTTTTCCCCCATTTAATTAATATATTTTGATTTTGTTTTATCTTTACTTATCTTATCATTTTTGTTAAGTGAATACTGATATTATCAAGTCAGTCATTTAGCACCTTTTCTCTTTCTTTCTTTGCCTGTCAATGGATATTTTGTGGTAATATCCTTACTAATTCCATTTTTCATTTTGGCAGGTTGAAACAGTGATTAAGGACTTACTTGGTTGGCTCTTTGGCCATTTGGCTTCTCATTTTGCTTATTTCATCTCATCTTTGTATTTTCATTCTTCCTAGAGAAATTCAATTCTTTATTTTTATTTTCTTTATTCTTTTGGAGTCTTCCAAATGAGTACCCTGATTGCTGAGTGCCAGGCCACTCTTGTCTTTCTGTCCAAGAGCCCCTGTGACAATTATGTACTCCATTAGCACAGTAGTAGACTATTTTACTAGGTTGATATGAACTACTTGTGAGAAGAGCAGTTTTTGGATGCTCTTCAACCAAGTCTAATTTCTTTTATCCAAGATGTTGTTCATAGTTTTGTAGTTGATTTATAGTCACATTTGGATTTTCTGTGGCTTCAATGCTCATTTCAAGACTGTCTTCCAAGTGATACATACTAGTATGATCACAGAGCTTACCCAAAATCACATATTATGGAACATTGGATGGAATTTTGATGTTTACTGAGGCTAAGTCTACTAGAGCCTTATGACATTTCTTGATGAAGTCATCCAGATTTCCTTTATAGGTGATAGCTACCCACTCCATAAAAACCTTTCCAAGATTGATTTTCATCTTTAAGGAATATTGCATATTGATTCTTTCCCAGAGAAGATTTGAATATTCCATTGTGTCATCTTCCATCACTTAAATGAACACTCTTGTATGTATCTTACCCAAAATGAATCTGATAGCCTCACAAATTAATTTATTCCATTTGTTCACAGAAGTACGAGTTGCATTGTCTGTTTCTTGTCTTAATAAAACGTCCAGTAGGTCTTTTGACTTGAGATAGATATGGGTGCACCTACACAATTCAGTATAATTTAATTTGTTCAGGATTGGAATACTACTACAGTCCTTGGGTTCATTATTTTTTTGGACATCATCTAAGGAATTTTGTTGTCCACCTTTTTTTTCTCTAGAACCTTGAAACTTTAAATCTGTAATAGTTAAAACTAAATTTGGTCTAATTAATCAAATAAATAAAAGTTAAGAGATAATAATAAGCTGATATACCTAAAGGTTTCCAGAAAGCTGTAATACAAAATTTTTAGTTAATGGTCTTATTAGGAATCTAAATGATAAGATCTTAATAGTAAGCTTTAATAATGCAGTAGCTACAGCAAAGATGTAACAAGAGGCATTACCTAGTAATGTGAGTAAGTCTAAATAATTTAGGACAAGGATAATTCCTGGGAGAGAAATTAATTATTAATTATAAGAACAATTAGCTGATATAATATGAATTTGGAACTTAGTTCTCCAAGGGGAAGGGAGTTAATTGTCAGGAGATGTTACTCCTTTCATACACAACATAATCATAACACAATTGATGATTGATGACGTCATGGTCAACAGACATTCTCTTTTTGAGAGCATGTATCATAATTAATATTTACACAATCTTAGTTTGCCATTCAACACAATTTCATTTATCATTTGACCTCACAAGGTATTCCCTTTCTTTAAGTACTTTTACAATATTCTTTTCTTCTGCTTCCTCTAGAGGGGGAATTTGAAGTGGAGGTTTATCTCTTAAGGGAAATAACTCTTTATCACTTGAGCTTTAACGTTTTATTAGACTTACAGGGAAATTTGGGTGTTTATTCATTGATTTACCTGTGAATTCTAGTTGCACAGCATTAGGGCCATGTAGTGCTCTTATCATAAAGGGTCCTTCAAAGGAATCTTTCAATTTCTTTGGGTCTTTAATATTCTTAAAGCTTAGAGTTGATACTAAGACCAAGTCTCCTACTTTAAAATCAGGTGGCTTAATTCTTTTGTCCCATCTTTGTTTTGCATATTTGGAAGAATATTGCATGCATCTGTTTACATGATTTATTTCTTTTTTGAGCATAATTTTGAAACTGCTTGCTGTTGGATGTATGTCCACTAGGTCCTTTTTGAGAGTTTCATAAGGAAGTCTTGGATTCCAACCTTTTTCTAGCATTTCTGGTGTTTTTCCAGTTGAAGAATGGATTGATGTCTTATATTCCAGTTCAAGATCTGGTATTAAGGTACACCAATCATGGGTAAAGCCATAAGAGTCTTTGAATTCTATGCCATAAGCACAGAATCTTCTGATCATGTCTCCTCAATTTTGTATCATTCTTTATGATAAACCATCTGTTTGAGGGTGGTAGGCGTTTGAGAATGATAGCTTTGTCTCAAACAAGTTATGGAGATCTTTCCATAATGCTGAAGTGAGTTTTGTATCTCTATCACTTATTATGTTTTGTAATAAGCCTGTATGACTAATGACTCTATTCCATATCATGCTGGCTGTGTCCATAGCTGTGTTATCTTTATGACATGGTAATAACCTTGGGGATTTCCTGTACTTTTCAACTAGTAATAGGCATGTATTGAAACTCCTGTCTCCTCATGGAGGTAAGGCTGTTACCCAATCCATGTGAGCTATTTCCAATGGGGATTTTGGTTCTTGTATTTGGATAATCATTCCAAACTTCTTTCCTGTGTTGGTGTTTGATTTTTGACATCTGTCACAGACTTGGCAGTACTAAGAAACATCTTTTCTCCAGTTTGGCCACCAAGAGCAGGTTTTCACTCTCTTGAGTTTCCTATCTTCTGATAGGTGGCCAGATACAACACTATCATGGCATTCATGTTGTATAGTTCTTATAGATTTCTTTCTGTTAATCTTATAATACATCTGTTCTTGGTCCAATGATAAAGAACTCTATCAATTAGGTAGAATCTTCCTTCATAATATGCTCTTTTCCATACTTCATCTAGCTTGAAGGATAATGATGGGTATTCACAATCTTAAATCAAAATTTGGAATAAGATATGAAAATTTCTTTCCATCTTGTAGCTTTCTTCAACTTGATTAAAGAATTCTGTGCCAATATCTGTAACACATATCCCCTCTATATGATATTTTTCCTGTGGTACCCATGCTAGGTTTTCAGGTGTGTTTGCTAAAGCCCATCTGCTGAGATCATCCGTATTATTGTGAATATTTCCAGATTTATGAACTATAGTCATATATCCTCTATATTCTTGGATAGAAATCTGCCATCTCAGTATGCGTATATTTGGTGTCTGCATGTTTAATAACGATTTTAAACCATTGAAGTCTCTAATGACATCAAACACTTTTACATCCAAATAGTAGTGCAATTTTTCTAGAGCCCATACTAAGAAAAGATATTCAATTTGGCTTTCTCCATATCTTCCTCCTGTTGGCTTTATTTGTCTTTAAATGAAGCGAATTGGTCCTTACACAGGTTTATCATTAATTATTTGTTCCTGGTGTAGTTCAGCACCTAGTCCTTCTCCACAAGAATCAATGTACAGTTTGAAAAGTAGTTACCAATTTGACACCAGAAGAAATGGGGCATTTGTGAGGTAATTTTTTAATTCCTCATATTCCTTCACCCTTTTTTCAGTCATTTCATGGACTTTCTGTTGGTCACAGTTATACAAGGATTTAGAAATTCTTACAAAGTCCTTTATATGATGTCTGTAATATCCAGAAAATCCTAGAAATGATTGCATTTCTTTCTTGCTTTGAGGAATTGGTTTCAGTAGTAATTCTGATAATTTGTTGTTGTCTATTCCCAAGCTTAATCCAGACACAAAATGTGCCAGTGCTTTTAGTTCACTATATGAAAAGTGACATTTTTTCAAGGAAATTTTCATATTTACTTGAAATATCTTTTGCAAAACTCTTTCCAGTCTTTTTAAGTTATTTTCCCAAGTTTCTGAGCAAACTATAATATCATCAATAAAGATAATTAACCATCCTTCTGATAATTCTTCAAGAAGTATAGTAATCATCATTCTTTGATAATGGGGAGGTGCATTCTTTATACCAAATGGCATCCTGAAGTATTCATATATTGTAAAGTAGACTGTTATCCTCAGTAGTTTCTTGAAATTCTCTGTTAAGACATTTTGGTGAAACCCTTTAGGGCATCCATGGCTGTGATGAACTTAGTCAGTGACAATTGTGTTAATGTCTCATGGTGTCAGAGGGGCTCTTGGGAAAACAGTAGTGGCCTGGCACTCAGAACTCAGGGAAATCACTTGGAAGACTCCAAAAAATAAATAAGATAAAAATAAAAGAAATGAATTTCTGTGAAAAATATGCAGGTACAAAGATGAGATGCAATAACAGAAATTAGAAACCAAATGGCCAAAGAGTCAATCAAGTAAGTCCTTATTCACTGTTTCAACCTTCCATAATGAGCAATAGAGTTAGTAAAGAATACAACCACCAATATGCACTGACAGGCAAAGAAAGAAAAGAGAAAGGAGTGCTAAATTACTGACTTGATAATATGAGTATTCACTTAACAAAAAGATGAGATAAATAAATATAAAATAAAATCAAAATATATTGATTAACTGGGGGAAGACCCCCCATGGTCAAAAAAGGCTGGTATATATGAAAGTGTAAGGTTTTCTTATGAAACTCTTGATAATAGTGACAATATCAAGAGTACTATGACTGTCCTCAGTAGAAAAATATAATATAATAAAATATTATAGCCACAAATTTAAATATAATTATTAAAAATAATTATATATAAAAAGTAAATTTAATTATTATTATATATAATAATAATAAAAAAATATAATAATTATAATAAATTATAATTATTCTATTATTACTATAGTCACTGACAATTATAACAATAAGAAGTGTAAAGCTCTTAATGAGACAATTACATGCAGAGAATATATATATTATTTATAAAAGAATTATAACACACACTTTGCAGAAATAATTCTTATAGAAAAGTTCTATATAAAAAACTAATAATAGATACAAAAGATATAGAATTTTATAGAAAACTTACTTATAATATAAATTTAATACAACAAGTCAAATACGACAGTTATTATATTCAATATTTATTATGAGTTAGCAGCACGCCAAAAATCAATATTTTAAATGATAAAACAACTTTTTATAATAAAAAATATTATTAAAGAGTTTTTGAGAGGAATTTTTGGATTTTAAAAGATATTTTAAAGACAATAATTTTATAAAATAAGATATATTATAGGTTATTACAAAAATAATCTAATTTCTATGATTTCAATTCTTTAATTTAATATTTATAAAGAATAAAGTACTTAAAAGATCTTTTAATAATAAGATTTTATATATAATAAAGCTTTACCTGTTTAAATGTCTAATATGATTGGATTGATAATTGATGATGGAAAAAAGCAGTGATGAGAAGACTCTTTTTATGCCTACAGAGCAGCTCTCATGATTCATAATGGATATAGAGGGAGTGCTCAGGTTGAAACTGAAAAGCCATGCTTAAAAATTTGGTTCTTAACTTAAGGTAACTTATTTTTAATTCCAATTTAAAGCTACCAGTGTTATTCTTAACTCCCAGTAACTTTGATCCTCATTTAAGTTTAATATAAAAATTTTTTACTTATATTAACATTAGTCATATGAACAACTGAAAAATAGAGTTTCAAACAGAAATCTCTTAAACTCAATTTTCATTAATTTTTAAAGAAATCGTAATTTTCTTTGAGTATAATTAAAAGAGTAAATTTCCCTAACTACCCAGGAAATCTGTTTATAGAGGATACTTAAAATTTTATTTATATATAGCTAATATCAAATTGTAAGCTGTGTGAAAATGTCAAGTAAATCCATTAAGAATTGGATTCCTGATGAATTTTTGAAGTTATTGCTATTTTTCCATGTAAAATAACAATACACACTAAACCTTAGCTTTTGTTAAGGTTTCAATGCTTGTAACCTTAAAGCTTTCACCTTATTTAAGCTTTGAAAGGCCTCAAAACTTTAATTTCAAGCCTTAATATTGGGATTTACCCTTTGGCAGCTTGTAATTCCTGTCCAAATTGGGATAAAACCAGTTTAAACTTTAAGGTTGGATCAAAGTCTAATATTAAAGTTTAAATAAGTTTGGAAATCCTCCAATACAGGTGGACAACCTTAATTGAAACCTTTCAGATCCAAAAAGCTGTGTACCCCAGAACTGTTTGGTATTTTTCCTTTGTCCCACCTTTTTGCATATATTTTGCCCTTTTATTTATTTAAAGCCATACTATGGCCTTAAATACTTTTAAGTTGAGCTCACGCAGGATTTGAATTCTGTATGGCAAATACTTAGCCAATTCAGTAAATATACACCACACCTTAATTTTAACTAAAATTTTGGTAAGCTTGCATAAACCTTATGCAACTTTAAATTTCAGCTTATTTAAGCTTCAATTTAACAATTCTAAAAAAATGTTGAGAAAGTTACATT
This sequence comes from Austropuccinia psidii, assembly GCA_023105745.1. Taxonomy (NCBI): domain Eukaryota; kingdom Fungi; phylum Basidiomycota; class Pucciniomycetes; order Pucciniales; family Sphaerophragmiaceae; genus Austropuccinia; species Austropuccinia psidii. The sequence goes on from JALGQZ010000003.1 coordinate 6,895,365, forward strand.
AGTACTGTGAGATTCTTGAATTTTTCAATAACATAAGAAATAAGATTTTTTGGGTATAACACCCTATGGGTGTACCCTAGGTCATTTTTGGTGTAGAATCCAAAGATGACATAATATTTATAACTTTGTTTATCCAGAAAAAATTTATACTTATTTTTTGATATTTTTTACTTTAAATTCAATTGAAAAGTCTGTTGAAGACTAAATCAGCTGTATATCAAATCATTTGTGGCCTTATGGGTATGTTATACATACCTCACAGGCTCACATTCCCTACCATCAACAAAAAAATGTACCACAATTTTCTTTTAGTAGTATACCCCCAAGTTAATTTGGGGGGTATCATCCACTGTCCAACCTCTCTACTTATACGTTCAAGTATGTAAATCACACAATTCAGATGTTTTATTTAGGAATTGGTCTTCTCTCATGTCTGAATCTTCTGAGAAACGTTTGGGAATCAGGTAGCCTTTCTGCTATAATCCATTCATCTTCATGTTGTGGATTTCTGTACCTGACCAAGTATTCTCTTTCATCTTTTCCCCTAAGTCTTCTTTCTTTCAAGACTTTTAGTACTTTTTTCTCTTCACTCTGATGAAGTGGAGGTTTTTCTAAGGTTGTTTCATTTCCCAAAGAAAATAATTCCTTATCACTTGAGGTGTAATGCTTTACCAGACTAACAGGAAAAGTTGGATGTTTGTTTTCCAATTTCCCTGAAAGCTCTACTTGTACTTCATTTTTCCCATGAAGGGCTTTAATAATAAATGTTCCTGCAAAAGAATCTTTCAATTTCTTTGGAAATTTAATATCATTAAAGGTCAATGTTGAAACTAGCATCAAATCCCCTACTTTGAGTCCCTGGGTTTTATGACTTTTATCCCATTTCTGTTTAGTATATTCAAAGGCATCATTCATGCTTTGATTTTCATGATTCCTTACTTTATCAAGAAATAACATAAAGCTTGAAGCAGTTAAATGAATATCAACTAAATATTTCTTCAAAGTATCAACTGGAAGTTTAGGGTTCCATCCTTTTTCCAACATTGCAGGATTCTTTCCTTTTGAAGCATGGATAGAAGTCTTGTAGGCTAATTTCAATGCTGGTATAAGAGTACACCAATCATGGCTAAAGCCATAAGAGCCTTTAAGCTCCAGGCCATAAGCACTAAGTCTTCCGATCTTGTCCTCAAGGGTTTGAATCATTCTTTCTGATATCCCATCTGTTTGTGGATGGTATGCTGTTGAGAATGATAGTTTTGTACCCAAAAGCTTATGTAAATTGGTCCATAAGGCTGATGTAAATTTTGGGTCTCTATCACTAATGATATTTTTAAGGAGACCAGTATGAGATAAAACTATGTTCCAAATCAAAAGACCTGTATCCATAGCTGTGTCATCTTTATGACATTGTAAAAAGATTGGTTTTTTGCTATCTCTATCTAAAATGACAAGACATGCATTGTAGCTTTTATCACCTCCAGGTTGTAAGGCAGTTACTCAATCCATATGAGCCACTTCCCATGGGGTACTTGGTTCTTGGATATGAATCATCAAACCAAATCTTTTACCAGTAGCTTTATTGCCTTTTTTGGCATCTATCACAACTATGAAAGTACTCAATGACATCTTTTCTCAAAGTTAGCCACCAGGCACATGTCTTAATTCTTTCCATTGTTCTGTATTCATACAGATGTCCAGAGTAAATTTTATCATGGCATTCTAGCAGCATTTTGTTAATTAACATTCTACTACACAGGACCATGACACATGTGTGTTTAGATCTATGATATTAGATACCATCAAATAAATGGAATCTTCCATTTTCATAAGATGTTTTCTAAATATCATCCAGGGAATTAGCAAAAGCTGCATCTTTGCCATCTTTGTCAAGTAGAGAAGTAAGAATATGACAATTCTTATCCAGCTTATAGCTATCTCTAACTTCTTCAAAGAATTCTGTTCCAACATCTGTGAAGTTAATTCATTCAATTGGAATTTGAGGTTCTGCACCTGTTGGAACATAGACAGGAGTGTCAGGTATATTGAGTAGTTCCCATCTACTTAAGCCATCAGAACTCTTGTGAATATTTCCAGCTTTATGTACTATGGTCATATTGCCTCTATACTACTTAATAGCAATCTTCCATCTTAATATGTGTCTGTTAGGATTCTTCATGTTAAGAAGTGATTTTACTGCATTACAATCAGTAGTTACTTCAAACACACTACCATAAATATAATAATGAAGTTTTTCCAGAGCCCATACAAGGCAAAGGCACTCAATTTGTCTAGCTCCATATCTGGCCTCAGTAGGTTTTATTTGTCTTGAAATACAACAAATTGGACCTTCATAAGGTTTGTCATTGACAATTTGAACTTGATGAAGAGCTGCACCTAGGCCCTCACCACATGCATTAATATACAGCTTGAAAGGAAGTTTCCAGTCTGGAATCAGTAGTCATGGTGCATTGTTCAAGGCATATGTTATCTTTTCATATTCTTCAATCCTCTCCTGTGTCATTTCAAAGACAGTTTGTTGATCAAAAGTTCTGTACAATTATCTGGCATGGATTTCAAAATCTTTAAGGTGTTTCCTGTAATAACTGGCAAACCCTAAGAAAGGCATCATTTTTTTCTTGTTCTGGAGCATTTATTTCAGTAACACTGCAGCCACTTTGTTTTTATCAACACCAAGGCTCAGTCCTGAGACTACATGTCCTAGAGTTTTGTCCTAATGAAACCCTAAATTAGATTTTTTAAGAGATATTTTCATGTTCACTTGAATAATTTTCTTAAGTACTAATGAAAGTCTCTCTAAATGCAATTTCCAGGTTTCTGAGCAAATGATAATGTCATCAATATAAATGATTAACCATCCCTCTGATAATTCATGTGGGAAAATGGTGTTCATCATTCTTTGATAGTGAGAGGGTGCATTTTTAATACCAAAAGGCATCCTCAAGAATTCATAAATACCAAAATGAGAAATAATCCTTAATAATTTCCTAGCACAAGGTGTTAAAACACTCTGATGGAAGCCTTTAAGAGCATTCATAGAGATAATAAATCTTGCTTTGTATAATTGTGAGCCTTAGAGGTAATTTCATATACCCAAAAGACCACAAATACAAAATTAACAAATTAATATAAATAAAATAAAAATAAAAATTAATTAAAATATAAAAATAAAAATACATTAAATTTTGTAAGTGTAAAATTACTTTTATACTTGAAAAAATTAAGTAAAAATGAAATTTTAACAAAATTGTGAAAAAATAAATAAATTTGGAAAAAAGTTAAATAAAAATTATTATAACTTTTTATCCAATAAATAAACATATAAAATTTATTTCACCATTGGATTCCTCATAAAAAGTCAGGTGGGGTCACCTCTGAGTGAAATTCTTGTAACTCAACTCTAAATAAGCTTAAATTAAGTTTTTATTATTTTCAATACAAAAGTTGAAAATCCTCAAAACTTTAATTTAATTCACACCACATGTGGTTTTAACCATCAAATTTTGTGTTAAAATTGAGGTGTTGTGTTTAGTTTAGAAGTTATGAGGAAGTGAAGTATTTTCAATTGAATTCAATTGAAATGTCAAAATGTGCGTGTGTATTACATAAGTGAGCTTTGATTTACATATGAGGTGTCAATTATTACTGTATTGTACTGTACAATTGGATTGAATTACATATGTAAATTATAAGTATAATACATGATGAGGAATTAAAGGAAAAATAAATTGGAAAGATTAAATTTGGGGGGGAAAAGGAACTCCAGCTCTAAGGGGGAGCTAGACCCCCAAACTCCTTGCTGACAGGCGTGGGATGTAAAGAATTTCAATTTTGCATACAGTGAACTAAAACCACTAGGAGATGTAGTGTCTGGACTAAGTCTGGGCACAGATTAAAATAAAGTAGCAGCAGTACTACTGTGAGTCTGAGAGGTAATTTTATACAACCAAAAGACCACAAATACAAAATTAACATATAAATATAAATAAAACAAATTTATTTATATTATTGAAATAAAAATCAAAATATAAATATAAAATTATATTCAAAATTAAAAATTTAATTACAATTTGAAAATAAAATTACATTAAATTTTGAAATTATAAAGTTACATTTATAGTTGAAAAAATTAAGTAAAAATGAATTTTTAACAAAATTGTAAAAACTTAAATAAATTTGGAAAAAAGTTAAATAAAAGTTTTTATAAATTTTTATCCAATAAATAAACATATAAAAATTATTTCACCATTGGATTCCTCATAAGAAATCAGGTGGGGTCACCTCTGAGTGGAAATTTTGTAACTCAACTCTAAATAAGCTTAAATTATGTTTTCAGTATTTTCTGTATGGAAATTGAAAATCCTCAAGATTTTAATTTAATTCACATCACATGTAGTGTTAATCACCAAAATTTGTGTTAAAATTGAGGTGTGGTGTATATTTTAGAAGTTATGAGGAATTAAAGTATTTTCAATTGAATTCAATTGAAATGTCAAAATGTGCGTGTGTATTACATAAGTGAGCTTTGATTTACATATGAGGTGTCAATTATTACTGTATTGTACTGTACAATTGGATTGAATTACATATGTAAATTATAAGTATAATACATGATGAGGAATTAAAGGAAAAATAAATTGGAAAGATTAAATTTGGGGGGGAAAAGGAACTCCAGCTCTAAGGGGGAGCTAGACCCCCAAACTCCTTGCTGACAGGCGTGGGATGTCAAACTTCACGCAAAAGTTCATCACTTTTGGCCTGGAATTGAGTTACGGGGTCTGTGGACTCAATTGATGATGAGGTTTTGATACCAACTGGGGTAGTTTTAGCTGTTGCCAAGAGGGTAAAACTACCCTTAATATAAAACAATCATAGTAAAAACAGTTTTAACTGGTTTCTACGCCTCTGACACACATTCTGACGTGTTTTGAAGGCTCTAGGCCTGGTATTGCTATAGTAATGGCTGATTTAAGGGTCTAAAATGGCTAAAATTGGCTTAAACCAGCCCTTTTTTGGTCTAAACCAGGGTCCAATGATGCCATAATTGGCTTTTCTGTTGTCAAACTGTTTTTCACGACTGACAAGAGTAAAGTTTCCTTTTGGAGTGAGAGAATTGATGGCTATAAAAGAATGTCTTATTTGCCCCACTTTTCTCTTCATGTTAGAATCTTTTCCTTTCAGTAATTAGTTTAAACACTGTTAAACCAATAAATAAAAGATTCCAACCACCTTTTTTTAGATCATTTTGAACCCTTTAACCACGTGAAAAAATCATTATAATCATTATTTGTAACTTTTATAATCATTTTTACCCCTGAACCACCCCAAAAGTGAATTAAAGCATCTTTCATCACTGTAAGCTTTGTCACTTTGTTTCCAAATTCACTCTGGTCACTTTTGGGTGTGTTTTCTCTTGAATATTCTTTTTAAAGACTCTGTTCTTTAATTAATTGCTTGCAGTTCTTTGCTCAATTAATGCCAATTGAAATTGCTCTTGAAGAAATTTCTTTTGTAGCCTTAAATATCTCTTGTAGAGTATTTTTGGATAAATTTTTATTGTTGGTAAAACAATAAATCTCTATAACATTATTGTTTTATACTAATAAAGTTATAAACAGTAAAATTGGCGTTTTTTCTCTTAAAAATAATATTTCTTACTATTTTTAATTAATTTTTTACCTTATACAAATTTTGAGGACAGGAAAAGTACTTGATTTTTAATCAAAGTTTCATATGCACACCTTACAATAATTGGTTCAAAGTCTCATGCATTATAGGGATTGGATACCTGTCTGGAATAGTGTAGGTATTAAATGCTCTAAAATCACCAACCATCCTTGACTTATCATTATGCCAAGTAATGATTACAGTAGTTGTGACTTCTACTTCTTCATTTTAGCTGGGTAAGCTGGTCTTCTTGAAAGTGGAGGGTAAGGTCTTTCCACATTGAGCATAATTTCGACTTCATGGCCTTTGATATCCCCAAATGTTTCATTATCAGAAGCAAATGCTTCCCTGTATTGCAATAAAATTTCAATAAGTTCTTCCTTCATTTCTGGTGTTGATTAAGGACTAATTTGTGCTTCAATAAATTGATCTGACACAAATCTTTTCTTTATTAACATTTTTCACTTGTCTAATGACAGTGGTTTCTCTTTTTTCTAGAGGAGAAGCAAATTTTCGCCTTTTATTTTCCCTAAAGTGAAATACATGGCATTATGATTATTAATATCAATACCATAAGTATTGAGATAGTAACTTCCAAGTATAAAGTGCTGTGAAGTACAATTACTCATAACAACAAATTCAATTTTTAATCTGATACTTCCTGCAGGATGAGGGAATATTATTGCTGCTTCAAATATACCCAAGGGGTGCATATTGTGGCTGGCACTGCTGAATTTCATACCTTCAATTGGCATTAACTTGTCTTTCCAATTGGTATAAATCTTTTCAAGATAATCCTTTCCAACACAAGTACAAAAAGCACCTGAGTCAAGATGTATCTTGGCTTTTCTGTTGTTTGTAACAATATTAGTGATACATGATCCAGCTGTATAACCTTTACCTCTTGCTGGCTTGGTTTTCTGCATCTTAGCATCTTTCACATGTATGAGATCCATACATTCATCACTGTACTGTGGTAAGTGAGTATGCACTTCTGTGACTTCAAAGGAAACATTAATATTTTCTATACTAATTTCATCTGGTAATCCCTCCTCTTCAGAAGGCTCAGAATCACTTTCATGTACAGGGAAATCATTTGTTTCTTTTGTGTCATCTTTTTCAATTTCTATCTCATTGATTCTTGTCTGTTTTGTGACAAGTATTAGCCAAATGAGATGTAATTTCACACTTATGACATTTCAAAGGAGCTTTGTAATGTGGTTCATTGGGTTTTGGAATTGGTTTCCCACTGGCCTTGTTGTCCATTGGGGGTTTATACCAGTTTCTACCAATTTTTGTTCTAGTAGTGATGTCCTCCATAGCATTGATATAATCTTCTGTAGAGCAAGGCTCAATACATCTGCTTCTTATAGCATGCTCAAGGTCACCAGTACACTTTCTTAATATCCTTTTATGTACCATTGGTTCAGACATATCAGGATGAAGGGCAGTTAATCTGTCCTTCTGTTTAAGAAACCAACTCATGGGCCTGTCCCTCTCAATATTAAAAATGGCTTCTTCAAAAGAATTCTCCATTTTAAATATCCAGGAATCATTTGCCCATTTGGAAATAATTTGTTCTTTCCACCAAAGCCAAGAATGTTTATCATGGTCTTGTCTCATTTTGTAATACCATTTCTTTGCTGATTTGGTAAACAATGAGTGTAATCTGGCACTTATTTATTCATCTGGTATGTTCAAGTCTTCTTTAAACATATAAATTTTAATCATAAATTCCATATGATTATATTCCCCTTCACCACTGAAGGTTGGCCATTCCTCTAATCTTGGAATGTCTTTAAATTTCAAGTAGTTTCCACTTCTTCATTACTTGAAGCTGTATGATGTAAGTCATTATTCAAGTTTGGAACATTTCTGTCAAGAAATGGTGTAGACTGTCTTGGCAAATCATTATTCAGTGATATATTATTAATTCTTGTTTGAATATCTTCTTTCAATTCAAGTCTTGCTTTATCACTTTTTTCCAATTGTTCTTGGAAAAGAGCTGCATTGTTCCCAGTTGAGTTTTCCAAGTTTTGAGCTTTTAGTCTTAATTCTTTTAACTGTCTAGTTATAAAAGAAATAGAATTTCCATCTGGTTGATTGAGTAAGGTAACCTTAGACTAAATTGTTGCACAAATTTGCGCCAAAGACAAATCATTGTCTTTATTAACATTTTCAAGGCCAATAATGGTCTTTTTGTGACTCTTTTACTTGTAGTATCTCATTACCCCACTTTTGTTGGATATACTCAAATATTTTAAACTTTGTTATAGTTCCTTTATTCCAAGTTTCAATTTGGTTTACAAGTTTTACAAGATCTAATTTTTTCAATCTTTCCTCTTCCTTGTTTTTGAATTCCATCAGAGTTCTTTCCATATTGAACACATTTTCTATGGCTGTCTTCTCTTTCTTGGGAATCCTGTAATTCTGCGGGTAAGGCTTGTTCCACTTGGGCTTTGCCTTTCCCTATGCCTTTTTCTAGCCCTTTGGGTTTGTCTTTGGGGTTTTCTTGGGCTTGTTTGGCACTTGTTGAGGCGTATTTTTGCTTGTGGAGGCTTGGGGAGCTTCCACTGGGCTGTTTTCCTTCCCTTGAGCCAACTTCTTCTTCTGGTCCTCTGATAACATGCTTTGGTTTTTCAACCAAGCTTTTATCTGTTAAACTTTTCCTTTGCAAGACATGGGTGTCCAACCCTTCAGAAATTACTCTGTCTTTGATGGCCCCATGAACTTCTTCACCTGAAGATATGAGTTCATGGTGTGAGCCTGTGAGGTATGTACGACATACCCATAAGGCCACAAATGATTTTATAAAAAGTTAATTTTGTCTTAAACAGACTTTTTAGTTGAATTTAAAATAAAAAATAATAAAACATAAGTATAACTTTTTTTGGATAAACAAAGTTATAAATATTATGTCATTTTTGTATTCTACACCAAAAATAACCTAGGGTGCACCCATAGGGTGTTATACCCAAAAACACTTATTTCTTGTGTTATTGGAAGATTTAAGAATCTCACAGTACTAATGTAACTTTTTTAACATTTTTTAAAATTGTTAAATTTAAGCTTAAATAAGCTTAAATTTAAAGTTGCATAAGGTTAATGCAAACTTACCAAAATTTTAGTTAAAATTGAGGTGTGGTGTATATTTACTGAATTGGCTAAGGATTTGCCATACAGAATGTAAATCCTGCGTGAGCTCAGTTTAAAAGGGCTTAAGGCCATAGTATGGCTTTAAATAAATAAAAGGGCAAAATCCACACAAAAAGGTGGGACAAAGGAAAAAGACCAAATAGAGCTGGGGTACCCAGCTTTTTGGATCTGCAAGGATTCAATTAAGGTTGTCCACCTGTATTGGAGGATTTTCAACCTTATTTAAACTTTAATATTAGACTTTGATCCAACCTTAAGGTTTAAACTGGTTTTATCCCAAATTGGACAGGAATTTCAAGCTGCCAAAGGGTAAATCCCATTATGCAGGCTTGAAATCAAGGTTTTAAGAACTTTGAGAGCTTAATTAAGCTTAAAAACCTTAAATAAGCTTAAAACTTTAAAGTTTCAAGCATTAAAACCTTATCAAAACTTAAGGTTTGGTGTGTTTTGCTATTTTACGTGGAAAAATAGCAATAATTTCAAAAATTCATTAAAAATCCAATTCTTAATGGATTTGCTTTAAAATTTTACACAACTTAGAATTTAATATTATCAATATATAAATTAAATTTTAAGTATCTTTTATAAATAAATTTTCTGGGTAATTAGCCTGGCAATTTACTCTTTTAATTAAACTCAAACAAATTTATGATTTCTTTAAAAATTAATTAAAAATTGATTTTAAGAGATTTCTACTTGAAACTCTATTTTTAAGTTGTTCATGTGATGAACTTTCATATAAATAAGTTTATTTATATTAAAAACATAAAATAATTAGTTTAAATGAGGATTAAAGCTACATGGAGTTAAGAATAACACTGGTAACTTTAAATTGGAAGTAAAAATAAGTTGCCTTAAGTTAAGAGCTTTATTTTTAAGCATGGTTTTTCAGTTTTGACCTGAGCACGCCCTCTACATCCATTGTGAATCATGAGAGCTGCTCTGAAGACATAAAAAGAGTCTTTTCATCACTGTTTTTGTCCATCATTCATTATCAATCCAATCATATTAGAAATTTAAACAGGTAAAGTTTTATTAAATATAAAATCTTATTATTAAAAGTAATTCTTAAGATATTTTTATTCTTTATTTATTAAAATTAAAGAATTGAAGTCATAGAATTTAGATTATTGTTGTAATCACCAATAATATATTTTATTATATAAAATTATCATTTTAAATATCTTTTAAAAATCTACAAATTCCTCTCAAAAACGCTTTAATCATAATTTATATTATAAAAAGTTGTTTTATCTTTAAATTTATTGATTCTTGACGTGTTTTTAACTTATAACCTTTATTTAGTATAATAACTGTTGTATTAGACTTGTTGTATTAAATAAATCTTATAAGTAAGTTTTCTTTAAAGTTCTATATTTTTTTATCTAAATATTAGTTTTTTTTATAGAATTTTTATTCTGAAAGAATTATTTCTGCACAGTGTGTGTTTAATTCTTTTTATAAATAATATTTATATTATTTATAAGTGGTTAATATTCATATTTTCCATGTGTAATTGTCTCATTAAGAGCTTTACACTTCTTATTGTTATAGCTGTCAGTGACTATAACAATAATAGAATAATTATAATTTATTATAATTATTATTATTATTTTATTATTATATTATTATAATAATAATTAAATTTATTTTTTTATCTATAATTATTTTTAATAATTATATTTAAATTTGTGGTTATAATATTTTATTATATTATATATTTCTATTGAGGACAGTCACAGTACTCTTGATTTTGCTACTATTATCAAGAGTTTCATAGACAAACCTTACATTTGGGGGCCTGGCTGTGATTTTAAACCAGTTTTTGGGACATCAATCATATTCTAGGCCTTATTTTACTGTTTTTTGACGTAAAATTGCCATATTTGTCTTAATATTGGCTTTTTTGGGACTTATCCCTTATAAATAATCTTTATAATATTAATAAAGTTAATTTCTTCTTAAGAATATTGTTTGAAACAATATACTATTGAGTGATTTGGAATAAATTTATTTTGTCTAACTAGTGGCTTTTTCACATCACAGACTTGAAATTTATTCTTTGAGTTATTCTAGTATAAAGTGAATAATAATACAATTTTGATTAATTAATTTGTTAATTGCATAATTATTATTTCTTTAAAGAAAATAATAAATCAAATAAAAAATCTTTAAAAATAAAAATCTTTACTAAAAATATTTTTTCTTTTTTATCTTAGACATTTTTCTTTATTTTTTGACATAATTTACCATAAATTACATAAAAACAACTTTATTTAATAAGTTGAGTTTATAAGTTATTTTTATTATTTAATAAAACAACTTATATTTTTAATTTTCTCTAGTGTCTTCAATCAGAGAAAGTTCTTCAGACTCTGAAGCCTCAGAGTCCAGTATTGAAATTCAAACCAGCCCAGCACCAAGGGGTTTAATAACCAAAGAGCCCTTTAAAGGTCCTGCAGGTGAATTCAATTCAATTTTACTCTATTTTTTATTAAGATTGACGTGAAATGACTCCTACTAGAAGTGGAAGCAACTACTCCATCCAATCAAATGGATCTGGACCAGGACATTCCAGCCACAAATCCAAAAGGCAAGAATGTCCTCCGAGAGGAGAGGCACAAATGGAGGATGCCAGAACTTCCACAAGTTCCCAAAGGTTAGCCAGCACCTTTGAACCTCTTATTGAGAGTCCAGAAGCTGACATAACTGCTATTGCTGTTAGACCTGAACCATTTCCAACAGGCAGCTGTGGAAATTTATCAATCCCAATGGAAAAACTGGTTCCTGGCGTCAAAACAACAAGAGTGGGAACTCCTTCCAAGTCTTTGGATAGGCACCATGAACTCTTATCTTCAAGTGAAGAAGTTCATGGGGCCAGAAAAGACAGAAGATCTTCTGCTGGGTTGGACACCAATGTCCGCAAAGGACAAGTCCACCAGATCAAAGCTTGGTTGAAAAACCAAAGCATGTTGTCAGAGGATCAGAAGAAGAAATTGGCTCAAGGCAAGGACAACAGCCCAGTGGAAGCTCCTCAAGCATCCGCCTCAACAAGTGCCAAACAAGCCCAAGCAAGCCCCAAAGACCAACCAGAAGGGCAAGCAAAAGGCAAAGGGAAAGGCAAAGCCCAAGTGGAACAAACCTTACCCTCAGAATCACAGAATCCCAAAGAAGGAAAAGACAGCCATGGACAATGTGTTCAATATGGCAATGTCACAGGGGCTCTTCGAAGTGAAGAGGGCCTGGCACTCAGTAAACTGGGACTCACTTATGGAGGGCGCAAGGATAGGATAAGATGAGATACACTTAAGAGTGTTAAAGATGAATTACTAAAAGAATGAATATAAGAAAAGCAGCAACAAAAGAAATAAGAATAAGAAATAGAAGAGCCAACCACAAACAAGTCCAAGTCCACTGTTTCAACCTGTCAGAATGGAAAGAGAAGGGTTAATAAGGATATGGCCACCCAACTCATACTGTACAGGCGAAGAGAGAAATGCAAAGACTAACTTAAAATTAAATAATTATAATACCCAAAATAAGGATAAGGATAATTATGAAATGATAAATAAACTAAATTAATTAACTGGGGAAAAGTCCCCAGGGGGGAGAAAGAGGGGCTGGTATATGTGAGAATCACCAGCCTTGATCCAGAGAAGAATTTTCATGAGAATAATTGATTGTTGAATTGAGTCTGGCCAATACAGGTCCTGTACAGCTGTACAGAACCTGTACAAGAGGTGTGGTGTATTTGAGTGATCATACAGTTTCATACTGGTGTATTGAAACTGTATTGGGTGAATCCATCCTGTACAAGTATTGACAGGCTGTATTGATGTACCAAACTGTATGCATGTTTCAGAATGAAGATTGCTGAAACTGACTGCTGATGCAGATACTGGATTTGCTGATTTGAGGTGTTTGAGTGGGTGTATGAATGAATACCCTTACCCCTGATGGATGGTTGTTACAGTATCCCCCTCTTGAAACTGGTGGGCTCCTGAACACCATAATACCCTGCCACTGTTGAGTGGCATCTCAATATCCCCACATTTTTTCAAAAAAAATTTCTTTTTAATTTTCTTTCCTCTTGACCATTATCCTGAAAATCCTTCATTACTTCTTCCCTGCCAAATTCAATTGATTCCCCCCTTTCTTTTCAAGTTTGAGTGAGTATTCCTTCCAGAGTATGCAATTCTTTTCTTTTGATTCAATCAGCCATGTCTTGGGATGTGGCCTTGGGATATATCCCAGAATAAAGGCCATTGAGCACTTGTGCTCAAAAATTGGTGCCCAATGAGTATATGACTTGTACTCATTGGCCCAGAATTAATCCATTCAATGAACCTCCAAGGGGTCTTGTCCCCATGATCCAAGGAATTGGCCTCAGGCAGCCCTCCCAGTGGGTTTTGGACTGTGGCCTCCATCTTGAGTGATCTTGATGTATCTTGCTTTTTATGGCCTTTTTGGCCTTGCTGGGTGTTTTGGTGATTAGGGCAATTTTTTGATTTTTCTGGTTTTTTGGCCATAATAGGCCTTTTTGATGTTTTGGGGTCCTACGGTCTGCGGTCCGTACGCCGCAGACCGTGGTTCGCGGTCCGTGGGGGCTATTGGAGGCCCCCAGGACCAAAATGGAGCCCCTGGGCCCAAATTTGCTGGGGACCCAGGGTGACCAAGGGGCCCAAAAAATGGCCCAATTCCAAATTTCACCATATATGGCCTGGATCCATTGAAGGGGTCCAGGGCCATCAAGATCTTGGCCTCCACCAGAGTTGCAGAGGAGGCCCTGGGTGATGAGTTCAGCCCCAAAGGGGTGTGAACCTTCACCTTAGAGGCTTTGAGGTGGGGCATAATTGAGTTATCTCCCCAGTTCCTTGAGTCAAATTTCTTTTTCTTGATGTGGAGTGGATTAATTCTGACGTCTTGAATCTTCTGCTTGCACTTTCTTCAGTTATGAGTTCCAAACTGACTGAACTCACTGAATCTTCCCCTTCTGCACCGCCACCGTCTGTTCTTCATGGTTCTGGCGTCTTCAGTCAATTGTCTTCTCCCTCCATGGCGTCTTCTGGCCATTTTGACCCCTCCCAAACATATGATGGGTTCAGAGCAGTTGAAGTTCTTGATCCTGCCTGTACTGAGTGTTTGGCCAGGGGTAAGGATTGCTTTCAACATTACAATCCTCGATCGTCAAAATGCCATTTCTGCTTTATTGGGAAGAAGCCATGCCGCCGTACCGGATCAACTTTGTCCCGGGTCAAGAGACACTTGTGGAGTAGGAAGGATGGGCCTTATGGGCAGGAATTCCCCATTCTTGAGGAGCCTACCCCTGATGCCACTTCTGGATTTTCTCAATGTGAGTGCTTTGCATATTTTGATTGAATTGGTGCTGATATCTTGATGTAATGACTGGTTCCAGGCAGAGGGATGTGGCCAGATGGACTAATGTTGGAGGGTCCATTCCAATTGGTGGTAGGCCCATCCACTACAGCTCAGAAATTCCAATTTCAAGGACCAATGCTGATGGAGTGGTGAAAGTAGTGAAGAAGCTAAGAAGAATTGTTGATTCCCCATCAGATCCAGATGCTGAAGGAAGTGATGAGTTGGATGGTGAAGAAGTTCAAGTTATTCCCCATTCAAGTGGCCATCCATCCAGCAATTCCTCCTCTCAACCTCTTGCCAACACCAGATTCCAAAGTCAAGTCATTCCCAGTACTCCAAGAACCTTTCAACCAATGCTTGCCTCTATTCCTACAACCCTTCCTCCTCCTTCACCAATTACTTCCCATACCACCAGGCTTGCCTTGATTCCAGCAGTAAGACCATCACCAGTTCAACAGCCTAGAAACTCACCCATAACCACCTCCCGTCAACTCCAACCTGTGGCCAGCTCCAGCAGAAGAAGAGATGGATTATCCCCTTTGCCGTTTCCTGCCGCCCAAGTCTTCCAAAGAAGAGAACGTTGGCCTATCCGGGTTACCAGAGAAGATCCCAACGCGGCTAGTGAAAATCAAGATGCTGTGGCCAGATTGTTCAGGAGGGTTGATAGAAATAGCAGAGAGGTGATTATGTATGCCAATGACAGGACTATTCCAGGTACTGCTTCTGAAGAGATGGCTGCAAAATTTGCCTGGTATGAAGATGAGTTGATAAATGACTTCCAGAGAACTTTTGATGACTTGGGTAGAGATAACTAGTTTCCTTTTCCTTGTTTGTGTTTGGTTTGACTTCTATCCCCACTCTTATAACTACTAAAAAATAAAAAATAAAAAAGATAATGGAACCTCCCAATACATGATTTGGGGAGGGGATGCTGCTGCTTTAAAGAAATAAAAGAAGAAAATTATACAAGTAAAGAAAGAAAGAAAAAATGAAAGAATAAGAGAAAATGAGAGTAAAGAAGAAATAAAGAAAAATTCCTGATGGCTGGTCCTTCTTGTGGTGAGTTGCTTGATTCTGGCCAAGAAATGTCTGAAAAATGAAAACCAAGCATTTGATGCTCACAGAGTGGCCAAGGTGATGTTTTACAAGAAGTAGAACCCTCAGGGATGCATACCAGGAGATGGAACTTACTTTCATAACTTCCACTCCCCACCAAGCACCATAAGACTGAAATAAATTGCCATAAATGCCTTCTGAAATAAATTGCCATAAATGACTACTGAAATGAATTGCCGTAAATGACTTGAAGTAATGAATGTCTTGAATTATGATGATTGGCATAAAATGAAAAGATAATAAAGAAAGAAAATGAAACATAAAGAAAGAAAACATTGGGCCATATCTTGATAAGGTCCAAATCGGAGGGTATTGATGTTGTATGCTTCCTGAACCTGTCCAAAGAATTGACAAGTGCTCACAAAGTGGCCAAGGTGATGCTTACAACAATATATGGGTAGAATACCCCCTTAAAGGTGCATGCCAGGAGAGGAACTTACTTTCATAACTTCTTCTCCCCACCAAGCACCATAAAATCAAACTCTTGAGGTATTTGGACCAGGCTTGTCTGGATACAATGAGTGGAAATCCTTGACAAGGTCTGGTGAGCTGGTAAGGTTGGAAGCTGGTTCCCAAGTGGTTCTTTCTGGGTCTTCACTGAATCCTTTCCACTCTACAAGATACCATAAATTACCTCTTTTGAGTTTTGAGTCCAGAACCTGAGCCACTTCCCATTCTTCTTGCTCTTCCACTAAAACTGGTGGTGGCGGCAATTGATGACGATTTGGGATAGTTGAATGCTTGACTGGTTCTAATAAGGACACGTGGAATACAGGGTGAACTGTCTTCCATTGCTGAGGCAACTTGAGGTGGTATGCATGGCTGCCAATCTTCTTAAGAACTTCAAAGGGTCCCAACCATCTTTCTGATAATTTCTTGGTGGGTCTTGTTGTCTTGATGTTCTTGGAAGCTAGCCATACTTTGTCCCCAGGTTGGAAATCAGGTGGACTTGCCCTATTTCTATCTGCATACTTCTTGAATCTCCTTATTGCTGACTCTAATTCTTCTTTGACAGCTTGCTGTACTGATTGGAGTTTTGTTGATAACTTTCCAGCAGGTGAGTCTTGAGAAATATGGATTGAGTCAAAGCTGGGATTTCTTCCATAAATGGTGAAAAAGGGTGATTGCTTGGTTGATTAATGTTCTGCATTATTATAGGCAAATTCAGCCAGAGGGAGCCAGGTGTACCAGTCATCTTGATGATAGCTGACATACATCCGAAGGTACTGTTCTAGTATCTGATTTACCCTCTCTGTCTGTCCATCTGTTTCAGGGTGAAAGGCAGTTGAAAGATCTCTTGATATCTTGAGCTGCTGACACAATTGAGTCCAGAATGATGAAACAAATAAGGATCCTCTATCACTGACAATACTGACTGGGAGTCCATGCTTGGAAAATACATGGCTGATGAATATTTGAGCTAAATCCAGAGCAGTGATTGTGCCATAAGTTGGAATGAAGATTGCCATTTTTGAGAATCTGTCCACAACTACTAAAATTGAATCAAAGTTGTTGGACAGTGGCAATTGAGTGATAAAGTCCATTGATAATGAATTCCAAGGACCAGATGGAATTGAAAGAGGCTTGAGTAATCCAAACTTCTTGTGATGGATGTTCTTGTTTCTTGAACATTGCTGACATGAGGACACATAGTCCTTGATGAATTGATTCATGCCAGCCCAATAAAAATCCCTCTTGATGAGCTTGAGGGTCTTCTCCTGGCCAGGATGGCCAGCCAATGGTGAGTCATGACGCTTTTGAAGAATATTGAGTTGAAGTTCTTCATTGCTTGGGATTACCACTCTATCTTTGAATAATAATAACTTGGCTTGAGGTTCAAGAGAATAATCTGGAACTGATTCACCTCTTGCTAGTTGCTTGAGTATTTCTTTATAGTCTTGGTCTTGCCATACTTCTTTTTGAATCTTGTCCACTAAATCTGAGAAAATTTCCACTTTGATTGAGAAGAATCTTGACTCTTGAATTCCATCTTGCTTAAGTATTTGATGAAAAATGTGAGGATTCTTGCTGATGAAGTCCACCCCCCTCTCTGGGTACACGTCGTCCCGACGTGACAAGGCATCTGGCAAAGTGGCCAGCCTGCCTGGGCGGTAAGTGATAGTGAAATGAAATTCTGAGAGAAATTCAGCCCAACGGGCCTGACGACGAGTAAGAACTTTGGAAGACATGAAAAACTGCAAGGAAGAGTGGTCTGTCAAGACCTCAAAAGGATTGGAAAGAGAAAGAAGAAATGCCCTCCAGCGCTTGAGAGCCCAAACTATGCCAAGGAGTTCCTTGTCATGAATTTCATAGTTGAGTTCAGCTGGTAAGAGCTTGCAGCTATCAAATGCAATGGGATGCTTTCCAGAGTCATTCACCTGACTCAGTACGGCGCCCAATGCATAATCAGAAGCATCAGTCTCTACTATAGTAGGTAGAGAAGGATTAAAGTGAGATAAGATAGGAGCAGAGGTGAAAGCTTCTTTGAGTGCTTGAAACTGACTAAGAGCTTCCTCATTGAAGATGAAGGGAGAATCTTTTTTAAGGAGGGAAGTGAGAGAAGTGATTTTTTTAGAATAATTTTTAATGAAACGTCGATAGAAATTGGCAAAGCCAAGAAAAGATTGAAGAGCCTTGATGTTTCTGGGCTGAGGCCAATTGAGGATTTGCTGAACTTTTGAAGAAACCATCTTGAGGCCATCACTTGAAACAACATAGCCCAAGTATTCCACACTCGAGGCATGGAATACACACTTGGAGGCTTTGGCAAATAGATTATTGTCCCTCAGTCTTTGGAGGACAGTGGCCACATGTTTGACATGTTCCTCCTCAGAACTGGAAAAGACCATAATATCATCTAGATAAACCACAACAAACACATCCAAAAAATCTGCAAAGATATCATTTACTAGATTTTGGAAAGAAGCAGGAGCATTGGTCAAACCAAATGGCATGACCAAATACTCATAACTGCCATATTTGGTTCTAAAGGCAGTTAAGTGCTCATCCCCCTCTTTGATTCTCAGAAGGTTATATGCACCACGCAAATCTATCTTGGAGAAGATAGTGGAACCATTGAATACGGTAAGAAGCTGGTTCATAGGAGGAACAGGGTATCTGTTCTTCCTAGTCACAGCATTGAGTTTGCGGTAGTCAACACACAAACGAAGACCTCCATCCTTTTTCTTGACAAAAAGGACAGGTGCTCCTGTTGAAGAGGAGCTTGGTCTAATGAAACCTTTCTCTACATTCTCTGAAATGTAGGCCCGCAGTGTTTCTGACTCTTGATTTGATAATGAGTAGATAACACCAATTGGAGGTAGAAGACCCTCCAATTCGATATGGTGATCACAGGCGCGGTGTGGAAGAAGTTTCTCTGCTTTCACCTTGGAGAATACATCCAAATATTGGTGATAAGCAGGAGGAACAACCTTCAGCACAGTTTCAATTTCTTCTGGCTCTTCCTCCTCATCCCACTGCTCCTCCAGGGATGCATGAAAAGATAAGGGAGGAAGGTCCATATCCCCTTGGAAGAGATGAAGTGAAGATATGGCAACATCTTCTCCAACATCCTTTATCTCTTTGAAGACTTCATCTCTTGATGGAAGTAATGACTGAGAGGGAATTATGGGAGGGATATGGACAGAAGAAGGGATGGAAGGTGTCTTAAGTTCACCAGCCAGAGCAACACTGTTGACAGCAGTGGCTAAGTCATTACTAGTAGAAGGAATAATACCACTAGAATCCTTATGATTAGAATCATAGGTGATCAATCCATTTTTCCAATCAATAATGGGATTGAAATGGTAAAGGAAATCATAGCCCAATATCAGGTCTTCTCCTTTGGGTGAATCTATGATAAAGAAATCCCATTCAAAGCTTGGGAAGGAAGGCAAGTCAACTACCCACTTGGTATAATGGGTGATGAACAAGGCAGGGGATTCATTAGTGTGAGCCTTAGAGGTAATTTCATGTACCCAAAAGACCACAAATACAAAAAATTAGTATATAAATATAAATAAAATAAATTTATTTATATTATTAAAATAAAAATCAAAATATAAATATAAAATTATATTAAAAAATAAAAAATTAATTATAATTCAAAAATAAAAATACATTAAATTTTGTAAATATAAAATTACATTTATACTTGAAAAATTTAAGTAAAAATGAAATTTTAACAAAATTGTGAAAAAATAAATAAATTTGGAAAAAAGTTAAATAAAATTTATTATAACTTTTTATCCAATAAATAAACATATAAATTTTATTTCACCATTGGATTCCTCATAAAAAATCAGGTGGGGTCACCTCTGAGTGAAATCTTTGTAACTCAACTCTAAATAAGCTTAAATTAAGTTTTTAGTATTTTCAATACAAAAGTTGAAAATCCTCAAAACCTTAATTTAATTCACACCACATGTGGTGTTAACCATCAATTTTTGTGTTAAAATTGAGGTGTTGTGTTTAGTTTAGAAGTTATGAGGAATTAAAGTATTTTCAATTGAATTCAATTGAAATGTCAAAATGTGCGCGTGTATTACATAAGTGAACTTTGATTTACATATGAGGTGTCAATTATTACTGTATTGTACTGTACAATTGAATTGAATTACATGTGTAAATTATAAGTATAATACATGATGAGGAATTAAAGGAAAAATAAATTGGAAAGATTAAATTTGGGGGGGAAAAGGAACTCCAGCTCTAAGGGGGAGCTAGACCCCCAAACTCCTTGCTGACAGGCGTGGGATGTCAAAATTCACGCAAAAGTTCATCACTTTTGGCCTGGAATTGAGTTACAGGGTCTGTGGACTCAATTGATGATGAGGTTTTGATACCAACTGGGGTAGTTTTAGCTGTTGCCAAGAAGGTAAAACTACCCTTAATATAAAACAATCATAATAAAAACAGTTTTAACTGGTTTCTACGCCTCTGACACACATTCTGACGTGTTTTGAAGGCTCTAGGCCTGGTATTGCTATAGTAATGGCTGATTTAAGGGTCTAAAATGGCTAAAAATGGCTAAAAATGGCTTAAACCAGCCCTTTTTGGTCTAAACCAGGGTTCAATGATGCCATAATTGGCTTTTCTGTTGTCAGACTGTTTTTCACGACTGACAAGAGTAAATTTTACTTTTGGAGTAAGAGAATTGATGGCTATAAAAGAATGTCTTCTTTGCCCCACTTTTCTCTTCATGTTAGAATCTTTTTCCTTTTATTAATTAGTTTAAAACTGTTAAACCAATCAATAAAAGATTCCAACCACCCTTTTTAAATCATTTTGAACCTTTTAACCACGTGAAAAAATCATTATAATCATTGTTTGTAACTCTTATAATCATTTTTACCCCTGAACCACCCCATAAGTGAATTAAAGCATCTTTCATCACTGTTAACTTTGTCACTTTGTTTCCAAATTCACTCTGGTCACTTTTGGGCGTGTTTTCTCTTTAATATTCTTTTTAAAGACTCTGTTCTTTAATTAATTGCTTGCAGTTCTTTGCTCAATTAATTCCAATTGAAATTGCTCTTGAAGAAATTTCTTTTGTAGCCTTAAAATATCTCTTGTAGAGTATTTTTTGGATAAATTTTTATTGTTGGTAAAACAATAAATTTTTATAATATTATTGTTTTATACTAATAAAGTTATAAACAATAAAATTGGCGTGTTTTCTCTTAAAAATAATATTTCATACTATTTTTAATTGATTTTTACCTTATACAAATTTTGAGGACAGGAAAAGTACTTGATTTTTAATCAAAGTTTCATATCCACACCTTACAATTAGAATCCGAAATGAAAAGAGGAATCTTTTCAGGGAGCTCTGACAGAGTCAATGAGTACTTGAGAACAAAATTCTTTGCAATAAAAGAGTTTGTAGCACCAGAATCAATGAGAATACTATAAAAAATATCAGAGACAGAAGAGAAAATAAGAAATTTTAAAGATTTCTTGACACTAGTATTCAGAGTGCACAATTGTGCTCTTGAAGGAAATAAGTGAGAACCATTGAACACATCATGATCCCCACTCAGGCTTTTCCCTGCTTGCTAGGGAAGCCTCCTGATGATGACCCAGGCTTGTTCTGAGGTCTCTTGAAGCATTTTTCAATTGGGTGCTTGCCACCACAATAAGTACACAACCCTGCTTGAATCCTCCTCTCCTTTTCAGAACCGATTAATTTATTGTCCTTATTGAGGAGAGCAGCATGGGGTTTGTCCTTTGAAGATTGAAATTGCTTGCCCTTCTTATTCTTCTTCTGATGAGGCTTCTTTTGAAATGAGTTTTGAGGAGGCCTAGACTGATTGGATC
Organism: Austropuccinia psidii; assembly: GCA_023105745.1. Classification (NCBI taxonomy): domain Eukaryota; kingdom Fungi; phylum Basidiomycota; class Pucciniomycetes; order Pucciniales; family Sphaerophragmiaceae; genus Austropuccinia; species Austropuccinia psidii. Next base: position 6,917,019 of record JALGQZ010000003.1, read on the forward strand.
CACTGACTGGAGGCTTCTTTTCTTGATTGCCACCCTTTTCCTTTTGCCTCTCATGATATCTTGTGTCTAATTCTAGAGTGACATCCATAAGTTCTTGAAGAGTATCAAAAGTTCCAGGGTGAGAAGCCAACTGATCCAATAATCTTGATGCCAATCCTCTTCTGTAAACATGGATATAAGCTCTTTCCCCCCAATCTCCAATTCTTGACATTAAGCTTCTGAAATCTGCTATGTACAAGGAAACATGACCACTTTCCTTCATCCTCAAATTGTCCAACTCTTGTTCAGCTTTCCTGACTTCATTGGGGTCACCAAACAGAGTGAATAATTGAGATTCAAACAATGGCCAATTATTGAGGAGGTAGGAAGGGTCTTCATTGGAAATATTTGAGAGGTAGGGTTCAATCCATTTGCCCGCTCTACCAGTAAGAAAAGAAGTTGAGTACAAAACCTTCTTCCTGTCAGAGAAGAAGTTTGCTGGATCATTATGGAAAATTAGTTGACAGGATTGGATAAATCCTCTCAACTTATGAGCTTGAGTACCATCAAAAGAATCAGGTGCCTTCATGGATGGAGTCTTGAAAGCAGGGGCTTTGGAATTGTCCCTGGGAGCAACTGCTTGAGTGAGTTGTCCCATGAATTGAGTCATCTGCTCCATCATCTTGAGGAGACTTGGATCAGTTTGAGAGACAAGAGGTTGACTAGAAAGGGCTAGATTAGAACCCTGAGGCACCTCTGGAGCATTTGCCAAGGCATCTGCCACTTCAGTTTCCCCAGAATCTTCCTCTTCCACAGACTCTTCCCCCTCTTCATCTTCAACTTCCCCTAATCTTGCTCTTGCACCTTCAGACATGCCAGGGTAGCCACCCAAAAGTCCAGAAAAGGATCTTGATCTTCTAGATTTCATTCCACCTCTTCTTGAGGGTGCTGCTCCTTCCATTGGTGGTCCTCTGTCCAAATTTGCACTCAGTTGATGAACTGATGGTGTGCGGTCAAGAGGAGCCCTTGCTGTAGGAGTGAGAACAGCTGGAATTTTCTGGGATCTAGTATTCTTTGCTGGGGGGCTATGCTGGACTGGCATCATGAAAAGAATTAAAGTAACTTGATGGTATTAAGAAGAATAATCAGATTTGGCCAAATCAATCACAATAAAATCTTGATGAATCTTGAGGAATCAATTCAAATCTTGAGGAATCAAATTCAATCAACAATCAAATCAATTCAATCAATCAACGATCAATTCAAATCAAATATCAATAATCTTGAGTAAATCAATAATCAATAATTCAATAATTCGGCGTCTTCAATATGAAATCAAGGTCTTGAGGAATCAATCAATCAGTTCAAAATCTTCAGGAATCAATTCAATATCTTGATGAGTCAAATCAAATCAATAATCAAAATCAATTCTTGAGGATCAATCAATAAAATCAAATAAATTCTTGAGGGTTCAAAAGTCAATCAATAATCCAAATGAAGTCCTGAATCAATAATCCAATCAACCAATGAATCCCAATGAATAATCCAATCAAATAACCAATCAATTACTCCTGAATAAGACCTGAATAAAGCACAGAAAAAATTTGATTTGATAAAAATAAAATGAAGTGATGAGATGGTCAGCAATGATTAAGAAAGAAAAAATAATCAATTTTCATATGAATGAAATGAATGAGATGAAAAATTGATGAGAGAGGAAATTCATAAAAAATCATAAAAATCATAAAATCATGAAAAGGTCATAATTGATGAATGAGAGGAAATGAATATAAATGAATGAAAAGAAAGAATCAAATATGAGTTAATTAATTTAATGTCACAGGGGCTCTTCGAAGTGAAGAGGGCCTGGCACTCAGTAAACTGGGACTCACTTATGGAGGGCTCAAGGATAGGATAAGATGAGATACACTTAAGAGTGTTAAAGATGAATTACTAAAAGAATGAATATAAGAAAAGCAGCAACAAAAGAAATAAGAATAAGAAATAGAAGAGCCAACCACAAACAAGTCCAAGTCCACTGTTTCAACCTGTCAGAATGGAAAGAGAAGGGTTAATAAGGATATGGCCACCCAACTCATACTGTACAGGCGAAGAGAGAAATGCAAAGACTAACTTAAAATTAAATAATTATAATACCCAAAATAAGGATAAGGATAATTATGAAATGATAAATAAACTAAATTAATTAACTGGGGAAAAGTCCCCAGGGGGGAGAAAGAGGGGCTGGTATATGTGAGAATCACCAGCCTTGATCCAGAGAAGAATTTTCATGAGAATAATTGATTGTTGAATTGAGTCTGGCCAATACAGGTCCTGTACAGCTGTACAGAACCTGTACAAGAGGTGTGGTGTATTTGAGTGATCATACAGTTTCATACTGGTGTATTGAAACTGTATTGGGTGAATCCATCCTGTACAAGTATTGACAGGCTGTATTGATGTACCAAACTGTATGCATGTTTCAGAATGAAGATTGCTGAAACTGACTGCTGATGCAGATACTGGATTTGCTGATTTGAGGTGTTTGAGTGGGTGTATGAATGAATACCCTTACCCCTGATGGATGGTTGTTACAGGCAAGAACTTTGATGGAATTCAAAAACAAGGAGGAGGAAAGATTGAACCAATCCTTTCCAAAGAAGTAGATCTTGTAAAACTTGTAACTTACTTTGAATCTTGTAATAAAGAAATTATGGCAAAATTTAAAGCATTTGATCATGTCCAACAAAAGTTGGGTAATGAAATATTACAAGTAAAAGACCAACAAAAGACCATAATTGGCCTTGAAAATGTTAATAAGGCAAATATTTTGTCTTTGATGCAAATTTGTGAAAGACTTGAGTTTAAGGTTACCTTACTCAATCAACCAGATGAACATTCAATTTCTTTTATAACTGGACAGCTAAAAGAATTGAAAATACAAGTGCAAAAGTTGGAAAATTCAACTGGTCACAATGAAGCTCTTTTTCAAGAACAATTGGAAAAAAGTGATAAAGCAAGACTTGAATTAAAAGAAGATATTCAATCAAGTATTAACAATATATCACTGAAACATGAATTGCCAAGGCAATCCACACCAATTCTTGACAGAAATGTGCTTAACTTGAATAATGAATTACATCATACAATTTCAAGTCTTGATGTGGAAACTGCTTGCAATTATAAGTACATTCCAAGACTAGAGGAATGGCCAACCTTCAGTGGTGAAGGAGAATATAATCATATGGAATTTATGAAGACAATTGATATGTTTTAAGAAGACTTTAACATACCAGATGAATACATAAGTGCCAGATTACACTCATTATTTACCAAATCAGCAAAGAAATGGTATTACAAAATGAGACAAGACCATGGTAAACATTCTTGGCCTTAATGGAAAGAACAAGTTATTTCCAAATGGGCAAATGATTCCTGGAGATTTAGAATGGAAAATTCTTTTGAAGAAGCCATTTTTAATATTGAGAGGGACAGGCCCATGAGTTGGTTTCTTAAACAGAAGGACAGATTAACTGCCCTTCATCCTGATATGTCTGAACCAATGGTACATAAAAGGATATTAAGAAAGTGTACTGGTGACCTTGAGCATGCTATAAGAAGCAGATGTATTGAGCCTTGCTCTACAGAAGATTATATCAATGCTATGGAGGATATCACTACTAGAACAAAAATTGGAAGAAATTGGTATAAACCCCCAATACACAACAAGACTAGTGGGAAACCAATTTTAAAACCAAATAAGCCACACGACAGACCTCCTTTGAAATGTCATAAATGTGGAAGTACATCTCATTTAGCAAACACTTGTCCAAAAAAGACAAGAGTAAATAAGATAAATGTTGAAAAAGTGGAAGAAACAAAAGAAACTGATGTATCTTGACATGAAAGTGATTCTGAGCCTTCAGAAGAAGGAGAAGCATCAGAGCAACTTGGTATAGAAAATATTAATGTTTCTTTTGAGGTCACTGAGGTACATACTCACTTACCACAGTACAGTGATGAATGTATGGATTTCATACATGTGCAAGATGCCAAAATGCAAAAAACCAAACCTGCTAGAGGTAAAGGTTATACAGCTGGGTCATCTTGTATCACTAATATTGTGATAAATAACACAGAAGCCAAGATACATCTTGACTCAGGTGCTTTTTGCACTTGTGTTGGAAGAGATTATCTTGACAAAATTTATACCAATTGGCAAGACAAGTTGATGCCAATTGAAGGTGTAAAATTCAGCAGTGCTAGCCAGAACATGCACCCTTTGGGTATATTTGAAGCAGCAATAATATTTCCTCATCCAGCAGGGAGTATAAGATTGAAAGCTGAATTTGTTGTTATGAACAATTGGACTTCACAACACTTTATACTTGGAAATGATTATCTCAATATCTATGGTATTGATATTAACAATCATAAGGACAGGTATTTCACTATAGGGTAAAATAAGAGGCAAAAATTTGCTTTTTCTCTAGAAAGAAAAGAAATTACTGTCATCAAACAAGTAAAGAATGTTAAAAAAGAAAAATTTGTGTCAGATCAGCTAAGTGAAGCACAAATTAGTCCTGAATTAACACCAGAAATGAAGGAAGAACTTATTGAGGTTTTATTTCAATATAGAGAAGCCTTTGCTTCTGATAATGAACCACTTGGGGCTATAAAAGGCCATGAGGTGGACATTATGCTTAATGTGGGAAGGCCTTATCCGCCACTATTAAGGAGACCAGCTTACCCAGCTAGCCCTAGGGCTAGAGAAGCATTAGAAAATCATATTAATGAGCTAATGAAACTGGGAGTTCTTAGAAAAGTTGGGCACAATGAGGAAGTTGAAGTCACAGCTCCAGTAATCATTACTTGGCATAATGATAAGTCAAGGATGGTTGGTGATTTTAGAGCACTGAATACCTATACTATTCCAGACAGGTATCCAATCACTAGAATTCATGAGACTTTGACTCAATTATCCAAAGCAAGATTCATCACTTCTATGGATTCTCTAAAAGGCTTTCACCAGAATGTTTTGACACCTCATGCTAGGAAATTATTGAGAATAATTGCTCATTGTGGTATTTATGAATATTTGAGGATGCCTTTTGGTATTAAAAATGCACCCTCTCATTACCAAAGAATGATGAATACTATTTTCCCACATGAATTATCAGAGGGATGGTTAATCATTTATATTGATGACATTATCATTTGTTCAGAAACCTGGCAATTACATTTAGAGAGACTTTCATTAGTACTTAAGAAAATTCTACAAGTGAACATGAAAATTTCTCTTAAAAAATGTAATTTTGGGTTTCAGGAGTTAAAAGCTCTAGGACATGTAGTCTCAGGACTAAGCCTTGGTGTTGATAAAAACGAAGTGGCTGCAGTTTTACTGAAACAAATGCCCCAGAACAAAAAAGAAATGATGTCTTTCTTAGGGTTTGCCAGTTATTAAAGACAACACCTTGAAGATTTTGCAATCCATGCCAGATCATTATACAGAATTTGTGATCAACAAACTGTTTTTGAAATGACACAGGAGAGAATTCAAGCATATGATAAAATCAAGTATGCATTGACCAATGCACCATTATTATTGATGCCAGATTGGAAACTTCCTTTCAAGCTGTATATTGATGCATGTGGTGATGGTTTAGGAGCTGCTCTTCATCAAGTTCAAATTGTCAATGACAATCCTTATGAAGGTCCAATTTGTTTCATTTCAAGACAAATTAAACCTACTGAGGCCAGATATGGAGCTAGTCAAATGGAGTGTCTTTGCCTTGTTTGGGCTCTGGAAAAACTTCATTACTATCTTTATGGTAGTGTGTTTGAAGTAATTACTGATTGTAATGCAGTTAAATCACTTCTTAACATGAAAACTCCAAACAGACACATGTTAAGATGGCAGATTTCTATACAGGAGTATAGAGGCAATTGACCATAGTACATAAAGCCGGAAATATTCATAAGAATGCTGATGGTATGAGTAGATGGGTATTGCCAAATACACCTGATAATCCTGCCTATGTTCCTACAAGTGCAGAACCTCAAATCCCAATTGAAGGAATTAATATCACAGATGTTGGAACAGAATTCTTTAAAGAAGTTAGGGAAAGCTACAAGCAAGATAAGAAATGTCATATTCTTACTGCTCTACTTGACAAAGATTGTAAAGATGCAGCATTGGCTAATTCTCTGGATGATATTTGGAAAACATCTTATGATAATGGAAGATTCCATTTTTTTGATGGTATACTATATCATAGATCTAAACACACATGTGTCATGGTCCTATGTAGTAGAATGTTGATTAACACAATACTACTAGAATGCCATGATAACATTTATTCTGGACATCTGTCTGAAGACAGAACAATGGAAAGAATTTAGACATGTGCCTGGTGGCCATCTTGGAGAAAAGATGTCATTGAGTACTGTCATAGTTGTGATAGATGCCAGAAAGCCAATAAAGCTACTGGTAAAAGATTTGGTCTGATGATCCATATCCAAGACCCAAGTACCCCATGGGAAGTGGTTCACATGGATTGGGTAACTGCATTACCACCTGGAGGTGATAAGAGTTACAATGCATGTCTTGTTATTGTAGACAGATATAGCAAAACACCAATCTTTTTACCATGTCACAAAGATGACACAGCTATGGATACAGCTCTTTTAATCTGGAATAGAGTAATATCCCATACTGGTCTCTTTAAAAACATCATTAGTGACAGAGACCCAAAATTTACATCAGCCTTATGGACTAATTTACATAAGCTTTTGGGTACAAAATTATCATTCTCAACAGCATACCATCCACAAACAGATGGGTTAGCAGAAAGAATGATTCAAACCCTTGAGGACATGATCAGAAGATTTTGTGCTTATGGCCTGGAGTTTAAAGATTCTGACGGCTTTACCCATGATTGGTGTACTCTTATACCAGCATTGGAATTAGCCTACAAGACCTCCATCCATGCTTCAACAGGCAAGACCCCTGCAATGTTAGAAAAAGGATGGAACCCCAAACTTCCAGTTGATACTTTGAAGAAAGATCTAGTTGATATTCATCCAACTGCTTCAAGCTTTAAATTGTTGCTTGATAAAGTGAGACACCATGAAAATCAAAGCATAAATGATGCCTTTGAATATGCTAAGCAAAAATGGGATAAAAGTCATAAGACCCCAGAATTCAAAGTAGGGGACTTAATACTAGTTTCAACCTTGAACTTTAATAATATTAAAGGTCCAAAGAAATTGAAAGATTCCTTTGCAGGACCATTTATTATTAAAGCCCTTCATGGGACAAATGCAGTACAAGTAGAACTGTCAGGAGAACTTGAAAATAAACATCCAACATTCCCTGTCAGTCTAGTAAAGCATTACACTTCAAGTGACAAGGAATCATTTCCTTTAAGAAATGAAACACCCTTAGAAGTACCCCCACTGGACCTAAGTGAGGAGAAAAAAGTACTCAAAGTCTTGAAAGAAAGAATACTTACGGGAACAAATGAAAGAGAATACTTGGTCAGGTATAAAAATCCACAACATGAAGATGAGTGGATTGTAGAAAACAAAATACCTGATTCCCAAAAGTTTCTCAGAAGATTCAGACATGAGAGAAGACCAATTGCTCAATAAAAAGTTTGAATTGTGTGCTTTACATACTTGAAAGTATAAGTAGAGAGGTTGGACAGTGGATTATACCCCCCCAAATAACTTGAGGGTACACTACAAAACAAAAATTGTGGTACAGTTTTTTTTGGTGGTAGGGAATGTGAGCCTGTGAGGTATGTATGACATACCCATAAGGCTACAAATGACTTTATAAACAGTTAATTTTGTCTTAAACAGACTTTTTAGTTGAATTTAAAATAAAAAATAATAAAAAATAAGTATAACTTTTTTTTGGATAAACAAAGTTATAAATATTATGTCATTTTTGGATTCTACACCAAAAATAACCTAGGGTACACCCATAGGGTGTTATACCCAAAAACACTTATTTCTTGTGTTATTGGAAGATTTAAGAATCTCACAGTACTAATGTAACTTCTTTAACATTTTTTAAAATTGTTAAATTTAAGCTTAAATAAGCTTAAATTTAAAGTTGCATAAGGTTAATGCAAACTTGCCAAAATTTTAGTTAAAATTGAGGTGTGGTGTATATTTACTGAATTGGCTAAGGATTTGCCATAAAGAATGTAAATCCTGCGTGAGCTCAATTTAAAAGGGTTTAAGGCCATAGTATGGCTTTAAATAAATAAAAGGGCAAAATCCACGCAGAAAGGTGGGACAAAGGAAAAAGACCAAATAGAGCTGGGGTACCCAGCTTTTTGGATCTGCAAGGATTCAATTAAGGTTGTCCACCTGTATTGGAGGATTTTCAACCTTATTTAAACTTTAATATTAGACTTTGATCCAACCTTAAGGTTTAAACTGGTTTTATCCCAAATTGGACAGGAATTTCAAGCTGCCAAAGGGTAAATCCCAATATGCAGGCTTGAAATCAAGGTTTTAAGAACTTTCAGAGCTTAATTAAGCTTAAAAACCTTAAATGAGCTTAAAACTTTAAAGCTTCAAGCATTAAAACCTTATCAAAACTTAAGGTTTGGTGTGTTTTGCTATTTTACATGGCAAAATAGCAATAACTTCAAAAATTCATCAAAATCCAATTCTTAATGGATTTGCTTTAAAATTTTACACAACTTAGAATTAAATATTATCAATATATAAATTAAATTTTAAGTATCTTTTATAAATAAATTTCCTGGGTAATTAGCCTGGAAATTTACTCTTTTAATTAAACTCAAAGAAATTTATGATTTCTTTAAAAATTAATTAAAAATTGAGTTTAAGAGATTTCTACTTGAAACTCTATTTTTAAGTTGTTCATGTGATGAACTTTCATATAAATAAGTTTATTTATATTAAAAACATAAAATAATTAGTTTAAATGAGGATTAAAGTTACATGGAGTTAAGAATAACACTGGTAACTTTAAATTGGAAGTAAAAATAAGTTGCCTTAAGTTAAGAGCTTTATTTTTAAGCATGGTTTTTCAGTTTTGACCTGAGCACGCCCTCTAAATCCATTGTGAATCATGAGAGCTGCTCTGAAGACATAAAAAGAGTCTTTTCATCACTGTTTTTGTCCATCATTCATTATCAATCCAATCATATTAGAAATTTAAACAGGTAAAGTTTTATTAAATATGAAATCTTATTATTAAAAGTGATTCTTAAGGTATTTTTATTCTTTATTTATTAAAATTAAAGAATTGAAGTCATATAATTTAGATTATTGTTGTAATCACCAATAATATATTTTATTATATAAAATTATCATTTTAAATATCTTTTAAAAATCCACAAATTCCTCTCAAAAACTCTTTAATCATAATTTATATTATAAAAAGTTGTTTTATCTTTAAATTTATTGATTCTTGACATGTTTTTAACTTATAACCTTTATTTAGTATAATAACTGTTGTATTAGACTTGTTGTATTAAATAAATCTTATAAGTAAGTTTTCTTTAAAGTTCTATATTTTTTTATCTAAATATTAGTTTTTTTTTATAGAATTTTTATTCTAAAAGAATTATTTCTGCACAGTGTGTGTTTAATTCTTTTTATAAATAATATTTATATTATTTATAAGTGGTTAATATTCATATTTTCCATGTGTAATTGTCTCATTAAGAGCTTTACACTTCTTATTGTTATAACTGTCAGTGACTATAACAATAATAGAGTAATTATAATTTATTATAATTATTATTATTATTTTATTATTATATTGTTATAATAATAATTAAATTTATTTTTTTATATATAATTATTTTTAATAATTATATTTAAATTTGTGGTTATAATATTTTATTATATAATATATTTCTATTGAGGACAGTCACAGTACTCTTGATTTTGCTACTATTATCAAGAGTTTCATAGACAAACCTTACATGGTGCCTATCCAAAGACTTGGGAGAAGCTCCCACGTTTGCTGTTTTGCTGCCATCAACCAGTTCTTGTAATGGGACTGGTAGATCTCTATTGTTGTCTGTTGAAAGAGATTCAGGTCTAACAACAGCAATAGCAGTTATGTCAGCTTCTGGACTGTCAATCTGAGTGTCAAATGTGCTGGCTAACCTTTGGGAACTGCTGGAAGTTCTGGCATCCTCCATTTGTGCCTCTCCTCTGGGCTGACATTCATGTCTTTTGGATTTATGACATGAATGTGCTGGTCCAGATCCATTTGATTGGATGGAGTAGTTACTTCCACTTCTAGTAGGAGTCATTTCACGTCAATATGAAGCAATCAAGACTAAGAAATGGATCTAATTCACCTGCTAGACCTTTAAAGGGTTCTTTGGTAATTAAACCCCTTGGTGCTTGGCTAGTTTAAATTTCAATACTAGACTCTGTGTCACATGGTAGAATGTGATCTACAACTTGCCAGTATTAATTGGTCTTTCAACAAGTTTAATAGCCTTTTTTGCAAGAGTTCCCTTTGCTGAGGTCTGGCAGACAGCATTGTGACACTCTGAGGCTTCAGATTCTGAAGAACTTTCTCTGATGGATGACACTAGAGAAAGAAAAAATATAAGCTGTTTTATCAAACAATTAAAGTAAATTATAAACTCAACTTATTGGATAAAGTTGTTTTATTGTAATTTATGGAAAATTACTCAAAAAATAAAGAAAAATGTCCAAGATCAAAGAAAAAATGTTTTTAGTAAAGATTTTTAATTTTTCAATTTTTTATTTGATTTTATATTCTCTTTAAAGAAATAATAATTATGCAATTAACAAGTTATTAATCAAAATTATATTATCATTCACTTTATACTAGAATAACTCAAAGAAAAAGATTTCAAGTCTGTGATGTGTAAAAGCCACTAGTTAGACAGAAGAAATTTATTCCAAGTCACTCAATAGTATATTCCTTCAAACAATATTCTTAAGAAAAAATAGCTTTATTAATATTATAAAGATTATTTATAAGGGATGAGTCCCAAAAAAGCCAATATTGAAGGAAAGATGGGAATGTTATGTCAAAAACCAGTAAAATAAGGCCTATAATATGATTTGTGACCCAAAGATTGGTTAAAATCACAGCCAGGCCCCCAAATGTAAGTTTTTTCTATGAAAATCTTGATAATAGTAACAATATCAAGATTACTATGACTGTCCTCAGTAGAAGAATATTATAATCACAAATTTAAATATAATTATTAAAAATAATTATATAGAAATAATAAATTTAATTATTATTATATTTAATAATACTTATAATAAACTAGAATTATTTTATTATTGTTATAGTAACTGACAATTATAACAATAAGAAGTGTAAAGCTCTTAATGAGACAATTACACATGGAAAATATAACTATTTAACCACTTATAAATAATATATAAATATGCTTTATAAAAGAATTATAACACACACTGTTCAGAAAGAATTCTTATAGAAAAATTCTATATAAAAAAACTAATAATAGATAAAAAAGATATAGAATTTTAGAGAAAACTTACTTATAATGAAAATTTAATACAACAAGTCAAATACAACAGTTATTATATTCAATATTTACTATAAGTTAAAAACAAGCCAAAAATCAATATTTTAAATGATAAAACAACTTTTCATAATAAAAAATATGATTAAAGAGTTTTTGGGAGGAATTTGTGAATTTTAAAAGATATTTTAAAGACAATAATTTTATAAAATAAAATATATTATGGGTGATTACAACAATAATCTAATCTTTATGATTTCAATTCTTCAATTTAATATTTATAAAGAATAAAATACTTCAGGAATATTCTAATAATAAGATTTTATATATAGTAAATCTTTACCTGTGTAAATGTCTAATATGATTGGATTGATAATTGATGATGGACAAAAACAGTGATGAAAAGACTCTTTTCATGTCTACAGAGATGCTCTCATGATTCATAATGGATATAGATAGAGTTCTCAGGTCAAAACTGAAAAACCATGCTTAAAAATAAGATTCTTGACTTAAGGTAGCTTCTTTTTAATTCCAATTTAAAGCTACCAGTGTTATTCTTAACTCCAATTGAATTTAATCCTCATTTAAGTTAATTATTTTAAGTTTCATATAAAAGTAGTTTACTTATGCTAAAGTTAATCACATGAACAACTGAAAAATAGAGTTTCAAGCAGAAATCTCTTAAACTCAATTTTCATTAATTTTTAAAGAAATTGTAATTTTCTTTGAGTATAATTGAAAGAGTATATTTCCAGGCTAATTACCCAGGAAATCTGTATATAGAGGATAATTAAAATTTTATTTATATATAGCTAATATCAAATTTTAATCTGTGTGAAAATTTCAAGCAAATCCATTAAGAATTGGATTCTGAATGAATTTTTGAAGTTATTGCTATTTTTCCATGTAAAATAACAATACACACTAAACCTTAACTTTTGTTAAGGTTTCAATGCTTGTAACCTTCAAGTGTTCAGCTTATTTAAGCTTTGAAAGGTCTCAAAACTTTAATTTCAAGCCTTAATATTGGGATTTACCCTTTTGCAGCTTGAAATTCCTGTCCAAATTGGGATAAAACCAGCTTAAACTTTAAGGTTGGATCAAATTCTTATATTAAAGTTTAAATAAGGTTGAAAATCCTCCATTACAGGTGGACAACCTTAACTGAATCCTTTCAGATACAAAAAGCTGTGTACCCCAGATCTGTTTGGTCTGTTTCCTTTGTCCCACCTTTTTGCGTATATTTTGCCCTTTTATTTATTTAAAGCCATACTATGGCCTTAAATACTTTTAAATTGAGCTCACACAGGATTTACATTCTGTATGGCAAATCCTTAGCCAATTCAGTAAATATACACCACACCTTAATTTTAACTAAAATTTTGGTAAGCTTGAATAAACCTTATGCAACTTTAAATTTCAGCTTATTTAAGCTTAAATTTAACAATTTTAAAAAAAATGTGGAGAAAGTTACATTAGTACTGTGAGATTCTTACATTTTCCAATAACATAAGAAACAAGCTTTTTGGGTATAACACCCTATGGGTGTACCCTAGGTTATTTTTGGTGTAGAATCCAAAGATGACATAATATTTATAACTTTGTTTATCCAAAAAAAAGCTGTAATTTTTTTTGTTATTTTTTATTTTAAATTCAATTGAAAATTCTGTTGAAGACTAAATAAGCTGTATATCAAATCATTTGTGGCCTTATGGGTATGTTATACATACCTCACAGGCTCACAGAAAGACTGAGGGCTTGAATCCTTCAGGCTGGCAGCTGATCTGTATTCAATACTGGAAGCTGAATTAATTGTATGATAGAATGTATACCTTTTCAAATTGAGAAATGAACTGGGTTGAATGATCTTTCCATGGTGTATGATTGAAATACAGGTCTTGATGAATCCAGAGTTTATTGAAGGAATATGGTTTCCAATGTGGATTTATGGAGCATTGACACTTGACAGATTGGTTTGGAACTACCTCTTGAATAGCCCTTGAGAATTAATTTCAAGTATGACTTTGGAAAATGGCTGTGAGTAAGAATATACAATGATATCTTGATGGCTTCATTGATATTTGAGAACAACCCTTGTCCTTGAGCCTTGATGAATCCTCTGGATGACATGATGCCTTGATGAACTTATGAAATGTTGAAATAACCTTGTAAAATAGGAGCCATTGGATTTCTGGTGCAAAAAGTTGAATAATGGTTTATAAGACTATTTATGGCACTTTTGGTTATTGGAGGGTGAAAATGGCCAAAGGTCTTTTGGAAGGATGCCAGGATGATATGGGTGAAACATGGGTTTTGGTGGCTTCAGAGGTGACAAAGAGGGTTTTGTATTTCTTGGCCAAATACAGCTTATACATCTTCAAAACTCTATTTGCGCATGGTGCACAAAAAATGCACAAAACTGGCAATTAAGGCCCAAATGGCCTAATATGGCCACCTGGCCATATTTCCCATATTTCATGGGAAAATGACTGAATACGACTAAATGTTTCAATCTGTAAATAAATCTTAAAAAGCCAAATACAGGATTTTGAGCTGTATTTTCTGTGTTTACTGGAAAATACATAAGATTGCCCAAAAGTAGAAGCTGGCCAGGAAAGGCCTGATGATGATGAAGGGGCCAAGTTGGCCCCAGATAGTGAAATAGTTATAAAAGGCCAGAAAAGATGAAATGGCCAATTTGGCCAATGATTATGGATATGTCCAATTTTCCATAAATGGGATATGGCATGGATATGCCATATCGAAGTCCAAGAGGGTGAATTGCCATGGTTGTGACAGTACACCCCACCTTGAAATGGTGAGCTCCTGAGCACCAATACAAGGTGAAACCTGTTGAGTCTATTGGAAATAGTTTGAGAGAGGGATAGGGAGGAGTTCTTTTGAGAAATAAATATTTTATACTGATATTAAAGTGTTGGCATATGACATGGGACTTGCTTGATCTTCTTTCGAAATTGGCTTCATGATTGATGATTACATAAATGAAAGATGATTTTGGGACATGAAATTTGATGTGATAAAAGAAAAATTGAAATCAATATAAGAAAAGAAAAAGAGAGAAGTGAAAAGAAATGAGTCTTGAGGAGGTTCCAATCTTCATCACAGAGGTTGGTAATTGATTTTGAAATTGGCCAAGGACATGGAAAGAAAAAAATTGAGGCCAGGGTGATGTTTTGACAGATTGTAGGCCCCTCAGGGAAGTGCACACCAGGAGAGGAACTCGCTTTTGGTAGTCACCACCCTGCCAGTGCCATAGAACCAAAGGATTGTTGAATGAATGAATTGTAAAGTGTAAAGACTTGGAAAAGAATTAATAAAGGATGGTCCATTTGCCCAAGTGAAAAATGGCCAATTTTGAAATGATTTTGAAAGCCTTGCCAAAGATCTGTGTCCAAATAATTGGAGAGTTCTCAAAGAGTGTCCAAGGTTATTCTTAAAAAATAGAGTAGAATATTTCTAAAGGTGCATAGCAGGAGTGGGACTTACTTTTGGTAATTCCTCTCCCTACCAAGCGCCATAAAATTATCAAGCTCTTGACTAATTGGGTCCTGGCTTGTCATGATATAAAGAATTAAAATGCTTGACAAGTTCAGGAAATTTCTTGAGGCTTTCAGTTGATTCCCAAGTGGATCTTTCTGGCTCTTTACTGAAAACCTTTCATTCCACCAAATACCAGAACTTTCCTCTCTTGACCTTTGAGTCCAGTATTTGAGATTCTTCCTATTCCTCTTCTTCTTCAATGATAATTGGAGGAGGAGTCTCTTGATGCCTCTTAGGGATTGTTGATGTCTTTACTGGTTCTAATAGTGAAATATGGAAGACTGGGTGGATGGACTTCCATTTAGATGGGAGCTTGAGATGGTAGGCATGAGTTCTGACTTTCTTCAAGATTGGAAAGGGACCCAACCATTTTTCAGAAATTTTTTTTGTGGGTCTAGTTTATTTTAAGTTCTTGAAAGAAAGCCATACCATTTCACCAGGATTTAAAACAGGTGGACTTTCTCTACTTTTATCCGCATACCTCTGAAACTTGTTTATGGCAACTTCAAGTTATCTCTTGACATCTTTCTGTACTGATTAGATCTTTTTTGATAACTTTCCAGAAGGAGTATCTTGAGTAAGGTGAACTGAGTCAAAATGAGGATCTCTGCCATAAAAAGTGAAAAATGGTGATTGTTTTGTTGAAGAGTGGTCAGAGGTATTGTAGGCAAATTCAGCCAGAGGGGGCCAGGTGTTCCAATGATCTTGATGATAACAGACATAACTCCAAAGGTAGTGTTCTAGTATCTGATTTACCCTCTATGTCTTTCCATCAGTTTCTGGATGATAAGCAGTTTACAGATTTCTTGAAATATTGAACTGCTGAAAAATATTGTTCCAAAATGAAGAAACAAAAAGAGAACCTCTATCACTAACAATGCTTGAAGGAAGTCAATGCTTTGGGAGAATATTCTTGATTAATAAATGGGCCAAATCCAGTGATGTTGTTGAAGAAATTATTAGAATAAACAATTCGATTTTTTATAATCTGTCCACTACAAAAAGGATTGAGTCAAAGGAATTGGACAGTGGCAATTGAGTGATGATATGCATTTGAATACAAATCCAAGGACCGTTTGGAATTGGAAGAGGTTTGAGGAGTCCAAAGTTCTTGTGACAAATATTTTTGTTTCTTGAACACTTGTGACAGGATGAGACATAATTCTTGATAAGTTGAGTCATGCCAGACCAGTAAAATTCATGTTTGAAAAGTTTGAGAGTCTTCTGTTGGCAAGGGTGTCCAGATAGAGTAGAGTCATGCCTCTTTTGACATATGCTGAGTTGAATTGTGGGGTAATTTGGGACCACCACCCAATCTTTCAATAAGAGAAGTTGGGAAGAGGAATCAAGAGAGTAATCTTGGACAGATTTACCTTTACCCAAATCTTGAAGAATACTTCTATAATGAGAATCTTGATATAATGCCTTCTAAATTGAATCAATAAAATTTGAAAATGAATTCACCTTTACTGCAAAGAATGTTGAGGCTTGAATTTAATCTTGTTTGATTATTTTTTGATAATTCATTGGGTTCTTGCTGATGAAATCCTCCCCCCTCGCTGGGTACATGTTGTCCCAATGTGACAGTTCATCTGGAAGGGCTTCCAAGTGGCCAGGGTGGTAAGTTATTTAGAAAATGAATTCAAATAAGAACTCAGCCCAGAAAGCTTGACAGCAAGTGAGGATCTTTGATTACATGAAGTATTGGAGTGAAGAGTGATCAGTGAGAACTTCAAAAGGGGAAGAAAGAGAGAGAATAAAAGCTTTCCAGCCCATGAGATCCCAGATTATTCCAAGGAGTTCCTTGTCATGAATCTCATAGCTGAGCTCTTCTGGGAGAGTCTTGCAGCTATCAAATGCAATGGGATGTTTTCCTGAGTCAGAGACCTGACTCAGTACAGCACCCAAGGCATAATCAGAAGCATCAGTCTCTAAAATTGCGGGTAGAGAAGTATTAAAGTTAGAAAGAATTGGAGCAGTGGTGAAAGCCTATTTGAGCTTATGAGACTGCCTAAGAGCTTCCTCATTGAGGTGAAAACAAGAATCTTCCATGAGGAAACTGGTAGGTGAACTAATTTTCTTTTAATAGTGCTTGATTAAACAGCAGTAGAAATTGGCAAAGGCAAGGAAATATTGAAGAGCCTTGAGGTTTCTCAGAGGTGGCCAATTGAGAATTTGATGGACTTTTTCTTGGCCCATTGAGGCCTTCACAAGAAACAATATAGCCTAAATTCTCTACACTAGAAGCATGAAACAGGCACTTTGAGGCCTTAGCAAAGAGGTATTGGCTCTGAGTCTGGAAAGAATGGCGGGCACATGAGTGACCTGTTCTTCCTCAGATTTGGAAGAGACAAAAATGTCATCCAAATAAACCACAACATAATAATAAAGAAGATCATGAAAATTATCATTGAAAAGGTTTTGAAAAGAGGCAGGAGCTTTGGTGATCCCAAATGGTATCATCAAATACTCATAGCTGCCATATTTAGTTCCAAAACATGTCAAATGTTCATCACCTTCCTTGATTATTATCAGGTTATATGCACCACACATATCAATATTGGAGAAGATAGAAGGACCATTGAAAACATTGAGGAGCAGGATACTTGTTCTTCCTAGTAACAGCATTGAGTTTGCAGTAATTAACACACAAATGGGGGCCACCATCCTTGTTCTTGATAAAGAGGACACGTGCTCCTGTTGAAGAGGATCTTGGCTCAATGAAACCTTTCTCTATATTCTCTGAAATGTAGGCCCTGAGTGTATCTGACTCTTGGTTTGATAAAGAGTATATCACCCCAACTGGAGGTAGAGACCCCTCCAGCTCAATATGATGATCACAGGCATGGTGAGGAGGATGTTTCTCTTCTTTCACCTTGATAAATACATCCAAATACTGGTGATAAGCAGAAGTAACAACCTTCATTGCAGTTTCTCTTTCTTTGGGTTCTGCCTCTTCATCCCACAACTCCTCCAGGGGGGTCCATATTCCCAGAGAAGAGATGAAGTGAAGATACAGAATTATCTTCTCCAACATCTTTTATCTCTTTGAAGACTTCATCCCTAGGGGATAGTAATGACTTATGGGAATTAAGGGAAGGAATATGGACAGAAGATGGAAATGATGGTGTTCTAGAATCACCAACCAGATCTGAAAATGATTTGGCAGAAGAAAAGTCATTACTGAAAGAATTTGAAGGATCATAATAGTCCTTATGATCAGCATTAAAGGTGATCAGCCCTTTCCTCCAATCAATAGATAAATTAAAATTATTAAGAAAGTCAAAGACCAACATGATGTCTTCTCACTTTGTAGTATCAATGACTAGAAAGTCCCATTCAAAGCTTGGGAAGTATAGAAACTCAGACATATATTTAGTATGGTGAGTCACAAATATAGAAGGGCACTCAGAGGAATCTTCTATGGGATTTCTGACATGGTCAAAGAATACTTGTGAACAAACTGCTTTGCGAAAAATGAGTTGGTAGCACCAAAATAGATGAGAACACTGTAAAACATATCAGAGAGATATTAAAAGACAAAAAATTTAAGAGAATTCTTGACACCAGTATTCAGAATGAATAATTGTGCTCTGGATGGAAAGAAGTGAAGATCATTGAACACAAGATGATCTTAATTCAGGCTTTTCCCTGGCTGGGAAATTTGCCTGACGGTTGGGCAAGCTGATTTTGAGGTCTTTTGAAACAAGACTCAAGACTATGCTTCCCACCACGTTAGGCACATAAGCCATCCTTGATTCTTCTTTCTTTTTCAGAACACATCAACTTGAATTCCTTATTCAGCAAAGAAGAATGGGCTTTTTCCCTCTTCTAAAAATTCTTATTCTTTTTTTGATTTGAGGATGAGACAAATTTGACTTTGAGGCTTCAGGCTTCTTCTCTTGAAAATGACCCTTCTCCTTTTGCCTCTCATGGTACGTGGTATCGAGCTCCAGGTTAATATCCATTAAGTCTTGAAGAGAGTCAATTCTTGAAGGATGGGAGGACAATTGATCCAAAATCCTGGATGACAATCCCTTCCTGAAATGATGGATGAGAGCTCTTTCACGCAAATCTCCAATTCCTGAAACCAAACTTCCGAAATCAGCAATGTGTAAGGAAACATGCCCACCTTTTTTTATTTCTAAGTAATCCAACTCTGCTTCCAAATTTCTAACTTCATTTGTGTCCCCAAACAAAGTGAAGAATTGAGATTCAAATAAAGTCCAAGAATTCAGAAGGTAGCTTGGATCTTGATTGGTGATATTGGAAATATAAGGCTCAATGAATTTTGCAGCCCTGCCAATAAGAGTTGAAGTGGCATAAAAGCCTTTCTTTCTGTATTGGGAGGAATTCGCCAGATAAATATGAAAAATAAGTTGGCAGGACTGAATAAAACTTCTCACTTTGAAGGGCTGAGTCCCATCAAAGCATTCTGGTGCCTTCATAGATGGAGTCTTGAAGGCTGGTGGTCTTGATGCTTCAGAAGATGAAGCTGCTTGAAGATTAGCCATAATCTGAGTCATCTTCTGAATAATGGCCAATAAGGATGGTTCAGGCTGATTAAACTGGGCTACAGTCGGCCCTCCAGTACCTTGGGATGCCCCCACAGGAGCAAAGACACCTTCAATACCATCAGACCCTTCCTCTTCACTATCTTAACCAGGACCTCTGAAAGTGGACCTTGAAAGTCCTCAAAAACTGTAAACTACTCCTTAAAAAGAGCTTGATTTTCTTGTCCCTCTTCCTTCCTTCCAAATGGGGTCCTCAAATGAGGAACTGCTGCGGTGCCGCCAAGAGGAGCTCTTGTAGTTGAAGTGAGAACAGCTTGAGCTCTTGCCTGAGGTGTTGTCTGTCTTGCAGGAGGTTAATGTTCAACAGGCATGATTTCAAAAATAAAATTAAATAAAATGAATAGAAATCAAAAATTTGAAGATGAAAAACTTGAGGAAAATCAAACAAAAACTTGAAGTCAAAATCAAAATCAAAATCAAGGAAAAATCAATGAACCAGAATGAAATCTGCAGGTAAATCAATCAATAAAAGTTCGAAATAAAATCTTCAAGTCAATAAATCAATTTCAAATCAATCAAATCAAAATATTTCAGAAAATAAATCAATCAAATGAATTCTTCAGGAAAAATCAATTTATGTCAAAAATCTTGATGTGAAAAATTAGCAGGATCAATAAAATATTCAGGTCAATATTAAATTTATTTCAAATCTATCAATAAAATCAAATAAATTGAGTTCTCCTTTAAAAATCAAAATTACTGAAGAATTAATCAATATTAATCTTAATGTGAATAATGTGTCTGGATGAATTTTGATGACAAATTTGAAAATCAAAAGAAAATGAAGATTAAACTTGGATTATTGATGAATTAATTTGATTATCTGAAGAAATATTTGAAAGAGAAAACAAAAATAAAAAATAGGTCAGCTTTTCATTTTCATAAATGAAGAATGGATGAGAGAAAGTTTTGATATTAAGATTAACCATAAAGCCTGTAAACATTAAAGAGTCATAATTTCAATTGATGAGTGAATGAAATTATAAAGAAAGAATGAAAATAATGAAAAGAAATTATGAGTTATTTAATATAATATCACAGTGTCTCTTGGGGAAAACAGGAGTGGCCTGGCACTCAGCAATCAGGGAGCTCACTTGGAAGACTCCAAAAAATAAATAAGATAAAAATAAAAGAAATGAATTTCTACAAAAAATATTCAGGTACAAATATGAGATGCAATAAGAGAAATTAGAAGCCAAATGGCCAAAGAGTCAATCAATTAAGTCCTTAATTACTGTTTCAACCTTCCAGAATGAACAATGGAATTAGTAAAGGATATGACCACCAATATCCACTGACAGGCAAAGAAAGAAAAGAGAAAGGGGTGCTAAATGACTTACTTGATAATATCAGTATTCACTTAACAAAAATATAATATAAATAAAGATAAAATAACATCAAAATATATTAATTAACTGGGGGAGAACCCCCCAGGGTCAAAGGAGGCTTGTATATGTGAAAGGCTGAGAGCTTGACTCCTTCAGTCTGGAATCTGATCTGTATTGAATACTGGAAGCTGTATTGATTTTCTGATTGAATGTATACCTTTTCAAATTGAGAAATGAACTGGGTTGAATGATCCTTCAATGGTGTATGATTAAAATACAGGTCTTGATGAATCCAGAGTGTATTGAATGAATATGGTTTCCAAGGTGGATTTATGGAGCATTGACACTTGACAGATTGGTTTGGAACTACCTTTTTAATACCCCTTGAGAGTTAATTTCCAGTATTCACTTGAAGGAATGCTGTGAGTGAGAATATACAATGGTGGCTTGATGGTCTCATTGATATTTGAGAGTAACACTTTTTCTTGAGCCTTGATGGATCCTCTGGATGACGTGATTCCTTGATGAACTTATGAAATGTTGAAATAACCTTGTGAAATTGGAGCCATTGGATTTATGGTGAAAAAATATTCATAATAGTGTATAACACCATTTATGGCACTTTTGGGTATTGGGGGGTGAAAATGGCCAAAGGTCTTTTGGAAGGATTCCAGGAGGATATGGATGAGAAATGGGTTTTGGTGGCTTCAGAGGTGACAAAGTGGTTTTTGGATTCTTTGGCCAAATACAGCTTATACATCTTTAAAACTGTATTTGCACAAAGTGTGCAAAGAATTTGGAACATGTGCAAAACTGGCAATTAAGCCCCAAATGACCTAATATGATTATTGGGGCATATTTCTCATATTACATGGGAAAATGGCATAATATGGCTGAATACAGCTAAATGTGCTAAATGCGCAAATCTGTATTTGAAGCTTAAAAAGCCAAATAAAGGCTTTTGGGCTGTATTTTCCCTGTTGACTTGAAAATAAATAATATTTCCCAAAAGCAGGCACTGGCCAGGAAAGAACTGATGATGATGAAGGGGACAAGTTGGCCCTGGATTGTGAAATGGCCATAAAAGGCCAGAAATGATGAAATGGCCAATTTGGCCAATGATTATGGATATTTCTAAATTTCCATAAATAGGATATGCCATATTGAGGTCCAATAGGGTGAATTTCCATGGTTGTGACACATGGATTCTGGGTATTGGATACCTGTCAGGGATAGTATAGGTATTTAAAGCTCTAAAATACACTAACATCCTTGATTTTCTATTGTCCCAAGTTATAATGACAGGTTTACCAAGGTCCATTAATTCTTTAATGTGTACCTCCAAGGCTTTTCTAGCTCTTGGGCTAGCTGGGTAAGCTGGTCTTCTTCGCAAAGGTGGATACGTTTGTTCCACATTAATAATAATGTCTAGCTCATGTCCAATTATTGCACCTGGTGGTTCTTTGTCAGTTTCAAAGGCACTTTTTTATTTAAATAAGATGTCAATCATTCTTTTTTTCATTTTGCATGTTAATTCTTGATTTAATTCTGCCTCTGTGAGTTTTTCACTTATGAATGAATGCTTTTCTGGGTTTGGCTCTTCATTCTTAATAGCATTAATTTGTTTTGTATTTTTTAGAAAACCAAATTTCTGTCTTTCATTGTCTCCTATGGTTAAATATCTGTCTTTCTGGTTAGAGATATCTATGCCATAAATAGACAAGTAATCATGTCCTGGTATAAAATGGTTACTAGTACAGTTTTCCATTACTACAAACTCTACTTTCACTCTTATAAATTGGGATGGATGAGGAAAATTTAATTCTAAGTCAATCATTCCAAGGGGCTTTGTTCTTTAACTTGGACTACAAAATTAAACCCTTTGTATTGGTATAAGTTTTTCTTCACAATCTGGTATAGTTGTTTTCAAATAGCTTTTACCAAAACATGTACAGTATACCCCTGTGTCCAGGTTTACTCTTTAATCTTGGTTTTCAACCATGAAAATACTCATAATTGACTTTCCAGCTGTATATCTTATTCCTTTGGCATGTTTGGTTCTATGCAGTTTGGCATCTTGTATGTTTGTGAGGCTTGTATCAGATGTTCCAATTTGTGGTAAGTTTGAATTCAAATCTAGTACTTCATATATTAAGTCAATATTATCAATTTGTGCATTAATTATATTAATTTCATCACTTTCAGAAGTTTCTGACTCTTCAGTGTGTTTTTCAGAATCAGACTCATACACCCCCAAATGTAAGGTTTGAATATGAAACAATAAGCAAATATTACCAATATTTTACTTATTGTACTATGAATGTCCTTATAAATTCAAAGAATAAGATGATAAAAGCATAATAATAAAGAAATATCATAATTGTGTTGTAAAATATTTATATTATTGAATAAATCAAATAATATAAATTATATTTTAAAAGAATTTTATGATAATAAGAAATATATTAATAGTTAATAGTTAATATATTTATGGCACTTTATTATTGTTACAAGCAAATGATAAAGGCATAAAAATATTTTTTTCAATAATAAAAAATAATTCATAACAATAATATTACTAATATTAAGGCTATGTATTAAAAAAATAATTATTAAGGTAATAATAAAGAGAAAATTTGTGAGCCTGTGAGGTATGTATAACATACCCATAAGGCCACAAAAAATTTTATACACAGTTAAAATTGTCTTCAACAGACTTTTTAATTGAATTTAAAATAAAAAATAACAAAAAATAAGTATAAATTTTTTTTGGATAAACAAAGTTATAAATATCATGTCATTTTTGGATTCTAAACCAAAAATAACCTAGGGTACATCCATAAGGTGTTATACCCAAAAACACTTATTTCTTATGTTATTAGAAGATTTAAAATTTTACAGTACTAATGTAACTTTTTTAACATTTTTTTAAGTTGTTAAATTTAAGCTTAAATAAGCTTAAACTTAAAGTTGCATAAGGTTTATGCAAACTTGCCAAAATTTTAGTTAAAATTGAGGTGTGGTGTATATTTACTGAATTGGCTAAGGATTTGCCATACAGAATGTAAATCCTGCGTGAGCTCAGTTTAAAAGGGCTTAAGGCCATAGTATGGCTTTAAATAAATAAAAGGGCAAAATCCACACAAAAAGGTGGGACAAAGGAAAAAGACCAAATAGAGCTGGGGTACCCAGCTTTTTGGATCTGAAAGGATTCAATTAAGGTTGTCCACCTGTATTGGAAGATTTTCAACCTTATTTAAACTTTAAGATTAGACTTTGATCCAACACTAAAGTTTAAACTGGTTTTATCCCAAATTAGACAGGAATTTCAAGCTGCCAAAGGGTAAATCCCAATATGCAGGCTTGAATTCAAGGTTTTAAGAAATGTAAAAGCTTAAATAAGCTTAAAATGTTAAGGTTACAAGCATTAAAACCTTATCAAAACTTAAGGTTTGGTGTGTATTGCTATTTTAGGTGGAAAAATAGCAATAACTTCAAAAATTCATTAAAGATCCAATTCTTAATGGATTTGCTTGAAAATTTCACACAGCTTACAATTTAATATTATCTACATATAAATTAAATTTTAAGTATCTTTTATAAATAAATTTCTCGGGTAATTAGCCTGTAAATTTACTCTTTTAATTAAAGCTCAAAGAAAATTATAATTTCTTTAAAAATTAGTTAAAAATTGAGTTTAAGAGATTTCTGCTTGCAACTCTATTTTTGAGTTGTTCATGTGATGAACTTTAATATAAATAAGTTTATTTATATTAAAAACTTAAAATAATTAGTTTAAATGAGGATTAAAGTTACATGGAGTTAAGAATAACCCTGTTAACTTTAAATTGTAATTAAAATTAAGTTACCTTAAGTTAAGAACTTTATTTTTAAGCATGGTTTTTCAGTTTTGACCTGAGCACGCCATCTATATCCATTATGAATCATGAGAGCTGCTCTGAAGACATAAAAAGAGTCTTTTCATCACTGTTTTTGTCCATTATTCATTATCAATCCAATCATATTAGAAATTTAAACAGGTAAAGTTTTATTAAATATAAAATCTTATTATTAAAGTAATTCTTAAGTTATTTTATTCTTTATTAATTAAAATTGAAGAATTGAAATCATAGAATTTAGATTATTGTTGTAATCACCAATAATATATTTTATTATATAAAATTAAAACATCTTAAATATGTTTTAAAATCCACAAATTCCTCTTAAAAACTCTTTAATCTTAATTTTTATTCTAAAAAGTTGTTTTATCTTTAAAATTATTGATTTTTGGCGTGTTTTTAACTTATGATTATTATTTGATATAATAACTGTTGTTGTTTGACTTGTTGTATTAAATAAAAATTATAAGTAAGTTTTCTCTAAAGTTCTATATTTTTTTTATCTAGTAATAGTTTTTTATATAGAATCTTTCTTCTATAAGAATTATTTCTGCACAGTGTGTGTTTAATTCTTTTATAAATAATATTTATATTGTTTATAAGTGGTTAATATTCATATTTTCCACGTGTAATTGTCTCATTAAGGGCTTTACACTGCTTATTGTTATAACTGTTAGTGACTATAACAATAATAGAATAATTATAATTTATTATAATTATTATATTTTTTTTTATTATTATATTTTCTTATATAATTATTTTTAATAATTATATTTAAATTTGTGGTTATAATATTTTGTTATATTATATATTTCTACTGAGGACAGTCATAGTACTCTTGATTTTGCTACTATTATCAAGAGTTTCATAGACAAACCTTACAAAATTATTATAAAATATGAAAGCAACCTAATTTTGACACTTGATATAATAATTTTGAATCAATTTATTCCAAAAAATGTAAATAAAACTTATTTAAACTGTATTCAAAATAAAAAAATAGAAGAAATTACAAACATCCTTATTTTTATGTGGAATTAGAGATTTTAGAGAGAAATTTAACAAAAACAATTAAAAATTGAGTTAATCATGTCAAAATTAATGATTAAAATGAAGATTAACTTGAGTATTTTGAATGTATAATAGTTTTATATAAAAAGAATAAATCTTTTACCTTTGGTTTTGATCATCTAATGTTTTTGTTTCATCTGATGGGGAAATAGAGGTGAAAAAAGCTCTATACATAATAAAATCCTCCATAATAGATTCTAGAAGTCTTCCAGTAGACGTATAATGATGGTATCAACTGTAATTTATCAGTATTTTAAGGCTTTGTAATGATTACATCATAATTAAACCATCTTATCTCATTATTACACTATTTTTTAGAATTATCATGGTAACCCTAAGCTTGCTGACATCATAGACTTTAAAGAAGAATAAGATTTGTGGATTGAATTATTTTCAATAATAATAAACTAGTATTCACCACCTTTATCACTTATATGACTGTTAAACTTAAATTAAGATTACAGTGAGTGATCATAAATGATTAATTTTAAGCTTAAACTTTGATCATTGATAACTTTTGAGTTTTACATGCCAAAGCTATTTAGAGAGTGAATTAAGATAGCTTGTCATGTAATTTTCAAACCTCCAAGATAATTTTATTACATAATCAAAACTCTATTTTTGATTATTTTTCTTGTAACTCAACTTTTCTGTTGAAATTTACTATTTTAAACTTCAAACCATGATTTCAGGGGGTTTTACCTTGAGTATAATTATAAAAAACCATCATTCTTCACATATGAACAGGTAGAACTTGGATATTCAATGAGTTTTAAGTTTGGACAATTTTCACAACAAAGTGGTCAACAGCTATAGCAATTTTATTCATGAAACCCTTACAAGCTATAACCTGTTTTATAGCTTTTCAAATAAATCCCATATCTTTATTCTTAAATCTATTACTTGTAAAAAAAAATTATTTCAACTCTCTATCATGTATATTTTAAGGGATATAAGATAAAAACCATGAATATATGCACTGATCATTAAAGTGCATATATTCAGGTTATTTCCTTAGGTATTGACTTTACAGATATTACATGAAAATTTTATATGTGTTTTGTTTATGTGTAATATAATGGTACAGTTTAATTTACATTTTTTTAATTTTTTTCTGGGATAAAAACTACCTTATGCCTTTTTATGGAATTTTTGCTTATTACACAGTAAGTATTGTCTTTACAGATATGAAATAAAAATGTTATATGTGTATTTTACCATGGGTAATCTAATGGTACAATTTATTTCAAATTTATATTAGCTATATTCTGAGATAATCGAAAATTCATGCCTAGTTATGGCATTTCTACTTATTCTAGGATAATATTTTCAATTCTCATTATTAGAATAATTGTGGTAAAGTTATATGTGATCTTTTTGAATATGGGGTCATATCTCAAAGGCTCACATTTGGGGGCCTGGCCATGATATTTACTTAAAAGACTTTTTAAAAATATTCAAATTGGATTTATTGAATAAAGATTTTTTGATTATATAATAATTTTATATTTATTGATTTTAAAAGGAATTGAGGCATTTAGAAAGCAATTTTACTGTCTTAAGCATGGTTTTTCACATCCTTATACTTGCAAGAACTTTCTTTTAGTGACACTAGTAATTAAAAAAGATATTTGTAAATTAAAAATGAATTTATATTTTATATTAATTTCAAAGAAAGAATCATAATAATTCTTATTTTATGCTTTGAAAATAAAAATCATTTTTATTCTTTTTATTTGTTTCTTTTATTCATTTCTCTCTTTTTAAGATATATAAAAGAAATTTTTGCATTGAAATTCCCATATCTTCTCAAAAATAACACTTCTTATAAAAAAGAATTATATTTATTTGTATTTTTTAGTGTTTGAAGACAACCCAACAGAAAACAATAAGACCACTTCTTAGAGATTGGTGGAAGAAACTTGTCAAAGTCCTCCAACACCTGTTGTCAATAAGAAAAAAAAGGCTAAGAGATTGGTCTTTCCAGGACCCACTGTTGAGGACTCTGAAGGTAAGTACCTCACTTAAAACTTCCATAAAAAGATTTTTGTTAGTGTTCTGAAATATTTTTTATTTCTTATTCCTTCATTATGACTACTGGGAGAGGATCCCATTACTCCATCCAATCAGATTGGAGGACTCGGAATTAGAATTGATCCCTCAAAATGGAAAAGAAAGGGTAGAATCCACACAAGGAAGTGCCATATCCCAAAGGCAAGTCTCAGAAACTCCCATAATGTATGGGCCAGAGTTGAAACTAAGTATGAGTAACTCCAACAGGTACGAAGTACATTCAGAGGGCTCAAATAGACATATATATGAGCCAGTACAAGCAGTACTTCATGGTGTACAAGGGCAAGTATTGGGAAATTTTTCCACAACTTCACAAAGGAGTGATGAGCTCCTGGAGTATCCTGAAAAAATTCCTCAACAAGGAGGAAATATTGATATACTCCAATAGATGGAAGTGACCATTATTCAAACCTCAAATAAAAAATATAAAGGACTGGAACAACAAAAATAAGGAGGAAAGCAAGGAAGAAGGCCCAGTAGTGTAAGGTTTTACTATGAAACAATAATTAAATATTACCAATATTGTACTTATTTTACTATGGATGTCCTTATAAATTTATATAATAAGATAAAAAAATAGCTATAATAAGAAAGAATTACTATAATTACGGCATAAAATATTTATATTATTGAATAAATAACATAATATAATGATAATAATTATATTAATATTTAATAGCTAATATATTTACGGCTCTTTATTATTGTTACAAACAAATGATAAAGGCATTAAAAATTTTGAATTAAAGAATGAAAAAATCATAACAATAATATTACTAATATTAAAGCTATATATTGATATGAATACTATTTATATTAAAAAAGAATTATGAAAGTAGTAATAAAGAGAAAAAAACCTACTTTTGACACTTAATATAATAGTTTTGAATAAGGTTAGGCCAAATAAAGTAAATAAAATTTATTTAAATTGTATTTAAAAATAAAAATGAAATAAATTTCAAATATTTGTGATTTTATGAGGATTTAGAGTTTTTAGAAAGAATTATAACAAAAATGATTAAAATATTGATGTAATCATGTCAATATTGGTGATTTGAATGAAGATTATCTTTTTTCTTAGATAATATAATGAACTTATATATAAAGAAGAAAGAAATTACCTTTTAATTTAATGTTTTAATGTTTTTGATGCATCTAAGGGAGAAATAGAGTAAAAAGAGCTCTATTTATAGTAAGATCTTCCCTCCTAGAGTTCAACAGGCTTCTAGTAGACGTGTACTGATTGTATCTACTGGAATTGATAAGTAATTTAAGGTTTAGTGATGATTAAATCATAATTAAGCCCTCTTATCTCATTATTATGCCATTATTTAGATTTATCACTATAGCTCTAAGTTTGATGACATCATAGGCTTGTCAGAAGCATAAAATTTGTGGATTTTATTATTATCATTAATAATATAATAGTATTCACCATTTTTATCACTTATATAACTGTTAAGCTTAAAATAAGATTACAGTGAGTGAACATAAATGATCAATTTGAAGCTTAAGCTTTTATCATTAATACCTTTTGATTTATACATGCTAAAGCTATTTGGAGAGTGAATTATTATATCTTGGCATGTAATTATCAATCTTCCAAGAGAATTTAATCACTTCATCAAAAATCTATTTTTGATGATTTTTCTTGTAACTCATCTTTTCTATTGAAATTTACTATTTTAAACCTCAAAAAATGATTTCAAAGGGTTATACCTCCAATATTATGATGAAAATTACATCATTCTTCACATATAAGCTATTAGAATATGAATATCTATTTCTTTTTAAGTTTGGACCACTTTCACAACAAAGTGGTCAACAGTTATAACAATTTTGTTCAATAAGCCCCTACAAGGTATAACCTTGTTTATAACTTGTCAAATAAATTTTATATCTGTATTCCCAAGTAACTACATGGCAGTGTTTTTTTGGTTCAACTCTCTCTCATGTATATTTCAAGAGATATTAACTAAAAACCATTAATATATGCACTGATCATAAAAGTGCATATATTCACGTTATTTTCTCAAGTATTGACTTTACAGATATGACATAAGAATGTTATATGTGTAGTCTTTCATGGGGAACTCAATGGTACAATTTATTTGCCATGTTTTTTCATTG
The DNA here is from genome assembly GCA_023105745.1 of Austropuccinia psidii. Lineage (NCBI taxonomy): Eukaryota > Fungi > Basidiomycota > Pucciniomycetes > Pucciniales > Sphaerophragmiaceae > Austropuccinia > Austropuccinia psidii. The sequence goes on from JALGQZ010000003.1 coordinate 6,947,171, forward strand.
ATTTCTTAGATAAACAAAAATTCATACATTTTTATGGCATTTTTACTTATTCCACAGTAAGTATTGTCTTTATGGATATGACATAAAAATGTTATATGTGTATTTTACCATGAGGAATCTAATGGTACAATTTATTTTACATTTTTATTCACTATATTCTGAGTTAATCAAGAATTTATGCCTATTTATGGCATTTTTACTAATTTTAAGATAATATTTTTAATTCTTATTATTAGAATAATTGTTTTAAAGTTATTTTGTGACCTTTTTGGATATATGGTCATATCACAAAGGCTCACAGATTTTCTTGTGGATTCTTTGACTAGAGATAAAAGTCCAATGGGATGAATGAGCCACATGATATATATTTAAGAATGTTATTTCCTTAATGTGTTTGCTTAGGGAAATTCTTCTTCAAAAAGAAAAATAAGAGATACGGTCAATGAAAATTTCCAGCCTAACTGAACCACCAGATGGTCAAAACATAAAATAAAACATGATAATATTCCAATTTTTTTCCTTGGCTCTTATGTATATTCCAGAGCCTATAACAAGAAGAAAATTCTTGACAATGATGAAACTATTTCATAATGACACCAAGGGGAACACCTTTAGAAATATTTACCACATAATGGGGCTTCACATTTGATATCTTTGAGTGTGAATGGTCCCCCAAAAATGCATATGAGCAATTTTATGTGCCACCCAGTATGAATCAATGTTGCTTGTCCTCCCTTAAATGGGAGAAAGTTGAGGTTGTAATACAATATCTTTATCCTCTCTGCAAAGCAACAGGCATTATATGTGGCTCAAGATAACCAACTATTAAATATATTCTACCTTTTTACATCTTAATAATGAATAGAGCCCATAAGGTAAGCCAATATGTAATATTTCTTCACATAGGAAATTTAAATGATTTTTATGTTTTATTTCATTATAATTGTAGGCTTACAAAACTTATGATGATCAGAAAATCAAGCCAGAAAAAGCTTTAGTGACTGTAAATCTATAAAAAATGAACTTCACAGGTTCTTTTCAGAGCCACCCAAGCCAAAGGCAAGTAATATTACAAAATCTTGGATATCACAAGGTACAGTATTACCTACACTTTGCCTTATACCATGGAAATACCTAGCTATACCAGCTACAAGAATACCATCTGAGTAGGGTTTTTCTTGTGGAAGAAAGATTCTCTATCATCAAAGGGCTTTTCTCCCAGTCATGCTCATAGAATAATTAGTTTGTCTAAAAGATTTGCACCACAATTTTGGGCTTCTCTACTTGAATGAGGGATTTTGATTTATGTCAATAGTTTCTTTTTGGTGAAATCAATATGGTGCACTCTACTACAAAAATGAACCAGGGTGTAAAAGGGAATTGTTCAATGGATTTCTAGTCAACCTGTTTGGGATATATATATATATTGACTCCTCATATGATGGCCAAGTTGTTGTTTCAAGGGTGAGGTCTGTAGCAATCAATGAAGATTGTCCATAACATGGGACTGGTAGCATTTGAGTGCTCTACAGTGCCCTGACCCCTTCAAAGACCTTTCTTTTGCTTGCCAAATTACAGACCTGACCCCAGCCTTGAACCCATCCCCAAATGGAATTCCTTGATTGACCAGGTCCAGGTGGCAGCCTTAGATAATACTGTTACAGTCTGTGGGCCTGCTATGGCACCTACTGGCCAGGCTATGTAAGCCTGCCTTATGCCTAGTGATCCAACCCATATCATTGTCCCTTGCAATCCTAAGCTCTCACAAATACCACAGAAAGATTGGGTCCCTATCCAAAATGGTTGTGAAAATTCCATTGTAATTTTAATACAGCCTATATAATTTTATAGAAGCCATTATTTCTTGATAAATGCATGATGCTGGGTTGAAGATTGGAATGATCATGAGCTGAGTCCCTTTATCTTTCACTCTGCAGGTCCAGGTTCAACTCTTCCTCTTGTCTGTATACAATGTCATCCTAATCCTCACTCTGTGCCAACACTTGGTTATGGCCCTGCACTTTATTATCCTCAGTCTGCATTCTTCTATCTAGAGCACTCTGCCTCTTCCTTCATGGCCTCACTTGAACAGCTATGGCATTGCACTCTCAAATTTGTGGCTCAATAATCCATAATCCATGTACACCAGCTCATTTAAGCTTATGGGCTCCTCTATCAATCATTCCAACCCAGTCACATCAACACTCTCATGGATGGATTGGCAGCTCTCTATTCCACCTGCTATACAACATCAATCTTTTTAATGATTTTTGATTTAATTCGCAATCCTTAGCTGAGATCCAATTAAAGATGACTCACATTTGCCTTGATGAAACAAATCTTGAAATAAGTTCTCATCCAAGATTTATAAATAAAATCTTTCTATCATCTTAAATGAAGTTTCTTTAATAAATTTTGGTTATCATCAAAACAAAATAAAAAATAACTATTGAAGTTGAGAAATCAATCTTGATCAATTTTTTCAGTCTGATTGCTTAAAATGATCCACTTCAATCAGCGGTAATTGATGACGTCATGATTTGATTCGGGTCGGATTTCGTTGCTTCTCTTTTCCTTTCTTTTTTCTTTCCGATTCCCACTCCCACTCCCAATCCCATTCTCCTTCTCATTGTCATTCTCATTGTCATTTTATCATGTCCTCCTCTCAGCTTTCAATCAAACGTTGGCTGGATCAAGTCGTCATACCTGTCAGTATTCCATCTCATGTTGATGATCTTGATAAAAAATTAATTTATTCAAAAATAAACCCTTAGTATAGATTTCGTCTTCAAGTGATCTCCCAAATCGACGCAACCTTATCAAATTATTCTACTCTATCACCAAAAACTGATTCATTCAGTCGGTCTCATTTTATTTCTAAACAAATATTTTTTAATTCTTAAAATCTAACCCAATCTCGTGCTTTTAGCTTTTGATGATGGTAGAACCGCTTTATTGATTTGCTTATCAGGTACCATCCTCGTTAATTATCGTGGTTCGAATTACAACATTCCTATAGCAATTTGGCTACCATACGATTTTCCGAAAGAAATTCCAATCGTTTATGTCACCCCTACTAGTGATATGATCATCAAAACTTCGGATTTTATCGATCCTGCTGGAAAATGTATAAATGGTTACTTAGACTCTTGGAAATCTAAACCTGAGGTCAGTCGTCTTTTTTATCATTTTTTAATAATCCCTTCAACTCAAATCTCACCATTGATTTATTCCTTAGGCTTGCTCTTTAAACATCTTATTAGGATGCCTTCAAGATCTCTTTTCTCGTCAACCTCCTCTATACGCAAAACCAAAACAATCATTGCCTACTTATAATTCTCATCTTAATCCCCCTCCTTCTATCTCTTCTCAACTGCCTCCTAGACCTCCATTACCTCATCAATTATCTCACTCGATTTCAAATCCTTCAATCTCCATTCAACCTCATCAAAAACCTTTACCTCCTCCTCGTCCCCCTTTACCTCCTCCAATTTACTCTCAGACTTCTTCTAATTCGAATCAAATCTCTCCACCCTCAACTTATCCTTCTTCATCCCAGCCTTTTCCTCTCAATCATTCAATTCATCCTTCTCATTCATCCTCTCCTCCTTCTCAAATACACCCTAACAATTTTCTTCCTCAAGAACAATTCAATCCCACTCTCAATCACTCTCAACATCCTCAATCTTCTTTCAATCTCACTCAACCTGGCATTTTGAAGCCTCTAAATATACCTATTGAAACACAACTTGACTCACTTCGAATTCATGACCAAGCCAGCACTTTCAAAACACAAAACTTACTTGATGACCTAGATGATCATTTAAATGAATCAACAACAACAACTTTAACTTCGGCCCCACCAATCCCTCCAAATCCAATTTTGCTCTCACTCAGGCAATCCGTTCATCAAAAATTGAGTTTTGAACTTGATCAATTAAATACTCAACTGAGCCTCGAACGAGATCAATTATTAATACTACAAAGCGATCTTCTCAAAGGTGAACCAGCCGTATTAGATGAAATGGCAAGATTAGAAGCAGTGAAAGATGTTTGCGATAGTGTTGGTAAAAGATATGAATCTTTAATCGATCAATTAAACTTGAGAATTAAAGAATTAAGAGAAAGTCGGAAAATTGTATCTGTTGATGAATTGATTTGCTCAACTACTGTACTGCACAATCAGTTAAGTAAACAATCATAATCGTGTTTTTACTTGGCGTACGATGGACTAATTAGCCTGGAGCGTTTTTTAGGTTATGGGAACTCATAATTGAAGATCAAGTGATCGATGACTTGATTTATCATTTGGCTAGATCTTTAAACAATTCATCATCAGAAAATACGAAAATCGATCTAGAAAAATTTTTAAAGGTCTGTTTTTTGTCAATTTAGAAAAATATATAGCATAGAACTTATAACCTATCTTTTTGTCACAGAAAGTAAGAGGTTTGGGTTATGAACAATTCTTAATCAGGTCAATGATAAATCAAATTTCTAAAGGGCTTGGACTTACGCTATCGTAATTAACAACATTGAACAAAAAGTACATTTTTTCTATCATGAAAAAGTTGAATATTTGATAAAAGCCATAAAGCTAATATGCTGACAAAAAAGGAAGGCCTTCGGGATCTAATAATTACTTGGCTATGCTCATCAGCAATGGTAAGTACTGTCAAAAAAGAATTTACGGTATTACATTTAAGTCATCAGAGAAATAAAATTGGTGCCGTGCCATTCATGAACTCTTGAATTATTTTGACATCCAGCATCTTTTATCTTGGCAAAGAAACATACAGGCAAAGCCAGGGGAAAAGAGGGCAAGTCCTTTAATCAAACCATTTTGTTTTTTTAAAGTGTAGATCATTGGTGACTTATTAGTATTGACCAACTAGGCACTGCAGCTATTGGGTAAAAGACTCAAACCATAAGACTGCCTAAAACATTACTTTAATACCTCAGTAAGGCTGCAAGCACCACCTCGACCTGCAGCCCAGGTGCATAGATTCTTCATTAAAGTTATTAAATCATGTAACAAACAAAAAGGAAATGAGACAACATTCAAGCTGGCCTTGAAGTAGGCCAAACCAATAGCCATGACACAAAGACTGTCAATTAAAACCAACATAATAACAAAATAGTAAGAAATAAAATATGGTTTCTAAAAATAATTACAGGTATTTGACTGAAAACTAATATGCAAAAAAATGTGAAAAAGACAAGTAAGATCAATTGACCACATTTTTGAACCCTTGAGAAGATAAATAATTCAATTTCACATTAATCATCCAGCCCTCATAAATACATTTTTAAAGACCACATTGTTTGTTTCATTGTTTGGGCCTGTTCCCTTTTGCTTTGTGACCATGATTTTTGTTGAGTAACTTGATCTGAATCTTGATAATGCCACATAAAGCTGTCAATGTGAGTAAAATGGTTCCTGAAGATTGACTCAAATGACATTCAAAGCCTTTCCTTGTGACTTGTTCAAAGTTCATAGAAATCAAACCTGAATGAGAAGCTGTCAAAATAACATTTCAAAAGGCAATCCTGAAGACTCAGGACCAGTAACCAAAGTCATTTGGGGTATGTAGAAAATCTGTCCTTTTCAGCTTCTAACCAACATCAGTTCCTTAATTATGTGGTGTCCTAAAGACCTTAAATATCAAGCAGGTACCATTTCTTGATGCTTAATTCAATACTATAGAATCTGTCAGCCTGTGACTCCAAACAGAGCACCAGCATGACATTCAAAATACCATCAATAATGGTATAGCAAGTATTGGAAAAATACAGTCCATATAGGCATAAGTATAGAGTGGGAAAATACCCAAACAATAATATACCAACATTCTTCAAATAGCATAAGAAACAACAAAGATAAGACAAAATAAGTAAAAATCTTATTTTCACCACTCATCTAGCTTCTGCATATTCAATGAAGCCACAATTAAAATTGCCTTTTTCTAAAATATCCCAATGAGATCTATCCAATGGTACCATCCACTTTCCTTGAGCACTCCTACTCCAGTAAATACCATTATCACCCCTTTTTGACCAAAGAAACCCCTCAAAGTCTGGGACGGCTTGTACAAAACTGTACAAAATTACAACGAAATTGAGGATATAAATGAGAGATTTATTTTGAGATACCTTAAACCTCTGTATCTCTGAAATTGACAAAGAAATCTTGGATCAAAGGTTTACTACTCAAAATACAGGATATCTAGAAATAGAAATAGAAATAAACTCCTGTATCTTGGCCATATATGCATAGAGAAATACCGTAAATTATACCAAACTTTATATCTAATCAAGAATTAAAATTCTTAATTATTAGAATAAAGATATCTTCTAAATTCAAAGAGATAATTGGCTTGAAATTTTCTTAAGCCACATGATAATGTAAAAAGATACTTCAAAAAACTTCAACTCCTTATAGATTTTTCTCTTTTTGACCAGTGTAATCATGAAGCACACCAAATTGAAGAGCTAATTAATCCCTTCAATTCTTGATATATCATTCATTTATTGTGATATATGGGTTTGAAGGGTTTTTGGCCAATACTTGTCTGTGTCACAACCATTGAAATCACCCTCTTGGACCTCCATATGGAATATCAATGCCATATGAAATTAATGGCAATTTGGCCATATCCATCATTTCTTAGCAAAATTGGTCATCTTCACTCTTTTTTCCTTTTATGGCCATTTAACCATCTGGGGCTAACCTGGCCCTTCCTGGCCACTTTCTGATTTTGGGAACTTTTGGGTATTTCCCAGTCAGCAGGGCAAATACAGCTCAAAAGTGTAAGGTTTGATTATGAAACAATAAGAGAATATTACAAATATTTTACTTATTGTACTATTAATGTCCCTATAAAGTTTTAAGAATGAGATAATAATAAAGAATTCTTATCATAATGGCATAAAATAATTATATTGTTAAATAAATATAATAATATAGTAAAAATAAATATATTAATATTTGATGATTAATATATTTATGGCAATTTATTATTGTTACCAACAAATAATAAATGCATAAGAAACTGTTATTTAATAATAAAAAACAATGTAAAACAATAATATTACTAGTATTAATGTTATATATTAATATAAATACTATTTATATTAATAAAAGAATTATTAAGGATAATAATAGAGAAAACAAAATCATAATAAGTGAAAATAACTTACTTTTGACTCTTAATATAATAATTTTGGATGAATTCATGCCAAATAAAGTAAATACAACTTATTTAAATTTTATTTTAATCATTTAAATATTTGTTATTATAATGAAGATGATCTTTGGTCTTTAATAATTTAATGAACTTATATATAAAGAATAAATAAATTACCTTTTAATTTAATGTTTGAATGTTTTTGATGCATCTGAGGGGGAAATAGAGTAAAAAGAGCTCTATTTATAGTAAAATATTCCCTCCTAGAGTCCAACAGGCTTCTATTAGACATTTACTAATGGTATCCACTGGAATTGATCAGTATTTTAAGGTTTAGTGATGATTAAATCATAATTAAACCATTTTATCTCATTATTACCCCATTATTTAGAGTTATCACTATAACTCTAAGTTTGATGACATCATAGGCTTTGCAGAAGCCTAAAATTTGTGGATTTTATTAGTTTTAATCATCACTTAATTATATTCACCAGTTTATCACTGATATAACTGTTAAGCTTAAAATAAGATTACAGTAAGTGATCATAAATGATCAATTTTATGCTTAAACTTTGATCATTAATAACTTTTCAGTTATACATGTTACAACCAATTGGGGAATGGATTTTGATAGCCTTAACTGTTATTATCAAACATCTAAGAGAATTCCATTACATAATAAGAACTCTTTTTTTAATGATTTTTCTTGTAATTCATCTTTTCTGTCAAAACTCACAATTTTGAACTTCAAACCATGATTTCAAGGGGTTTTAACTTGAATATAATGACAAAAAAATACACAATTATTCACGGATAAGCTATTAAATCCTGAATATATACTTTATTTTAGGTTTGGACTACTTTAACAACAAAGTGGTCAACAGCTATAGCAATTTTGTTGAATAAACCCTTACAAGTTATAACCTTGTTTATAACTTGTCAAATAAACCTTATATCTGTATTTCTACGGTAGTTAGGTGATAAATTAATTTTTTGGTTTAACTCTCTATTATATGTATTTTAAGAGATATGAGCTAAAAACCATGAATATGAGCACTCACAATAAAAGTGCATATATTCAGGTTATGTCTTTAAATATTGAATTTAAAAATATGACATAAATGTTTTATATGTGTAGTCTTTCATGGGGAATCCAATGATGAAATTTATTTTACATTTTGTTACATTAGTTTCTGAGATAAATAAGAATTTATGTCTTTTATATGGAATTTTTACTTATTATTCATTAATTATTGACTTTACAGATATTCTATAAACATTATATATGTTTATTTTATCATGAGGAATCTAATGGTGTAATTTGATTTTAAATTTTTACTAATTAGATTCTAATTTAATTAAGAATTTGTGCCTATTTATGAAATTTTCACTTATTTTAAGATAATCAATTTAAAAGAATAATTATTGTGACCTTTTTGGATATTTGGTCATATCTCAAAGGCTCAAAAAAATACTGTATCTGAATTTTTGATATTTAAATAAAGTTATTAAAAATTTGGGAATTTCAAAACATTTGGTACATTTATCCCTTTCATGCCATTTTCCTATGTAATATGGGAAATATGCCCAAATGACCATATAAGGTCATTTGGGGCTTAATTGCCAGATCTTAAGTTTTTTGTTAAATTGGCACAAATACAGTTTTCACCCTGTATAAGCTAGTTTTGGCAAAAAAACCCAAAGATGGCAAAAGCAACTCTGCAAGTCCTGAAGCCACCTGAAATCCATTTTATCTCATTATCCTCCAGGCAACCTTTGAAAAAGACCTGTTCTTAATTTCACCCTTCAATAACCAAAAGTGCCATAAATGGTGTTATACACCATTATGCATATTTTTTCATCAGAAATAAAATGGTTTAACTATAAGAAGATTGTTCCAACATTACATCAAGTCATCAAGATAGCACATCATCCAGACGATCAACCAAGGTTCAAGTGCAAGTGTTATTCTCAAATACCAATGGATTTTCAATGCTCAATCAATCCACCTTGGAAACCAAATTCATTTCAATACAGTCTTAATTCATCAAGACCTGTATTATTCATTCATACAACCTGGGAAGATCATTAAACTCAGTTCCTTTCCCAATTTTTCAAGGTATACACTTCATCAAGAAATCAATTCAGCTTCAAGGATTCAATACAGACCAGCTGTCATCCTGAAGGAGTCAAGCTCTCAACTGAGCATATATAGCAGCCTCCCATTCAACCATGAGGGGTTTTCTCCCCAAATTTGATTAATATACTAGGATTTATTTCTATCTTTATGCTCTTTCATCTAAATAGTGAATCTCAATATTCTTAAGTCAGTCGTTTTCACCTTTCTTTCTTTTCCTGTGAGTAGATATTTTGTGGTCACATCCTTACTAATTCCATTGTTCATTTTGGCAGGTTGAGCAGTGATTAGGGACTTACTTGGTTGTCTCTTTTCTCTTATTGCATCTCATCTTTGTACCTGCATATTTCTTAGAGGAATTCAATTCTTTTCTTTTCTTTTCTTTATTCTTTAATACTGGTGCTAGCTCAGTTTTGCTAGTACCCTTGTATAGCCCTGACTTGGAGCTTTAATTTGAATACCCATTTGATGGGGTTATGCCTCTTCCTCTGGATTTCAGATGAGAGGTGAAAATTAAGGTTTATGCTCAGCAATAGCTTCGAGCAGGAACAACTTTGTTATTCTTTGTGCTATGATTATGGGACTTGTATATTTGGAAAGAGGTGATTTTCTTCTTTCTTTTGATACCTTTTTGAGTTAATTTGGCTCAGCTCCATGTTTTGGTGGTATCTTGGCTTTACCATTGGTTTATGGTATTTGGCTGTCATGCTTGTGCTCTGGTTTTGAGTCACAGGCTGACATCTTTATTGATTTTATTTCTTTTATTTTAATTTTCATTATTTCTATTTTCATTATTCTAAATTTTCTTTTATCACATCACATTTCATTTCACCAAACATCATCAATCAATTGAAATATTTTACCATAAATAATGAAGCCAATGTTAAAAGAAGATCAAGCAAGTCCCAAACCATATTCCAGCATTTTATTATCAGTTTCAACTTTTCTCTTTCTCAAAGGAACTTGTCCTTATCACTTTCTAAATCCCTTTCCAAATAGTCTCAACAGGATTTACCTTGTTTTGGTGCTCAGGAGCTCACCGTTTCAAGGTGGGGGTACTGTCACAACCATGGCAATCACCCTCTTGGATCTCCATATGGCATATCAATGCCATATCCTTTATTCATTGGCCAAATTGGTCATATCCAATCTTTTGGCTTTTATGGACAACCTGGCACTTTCAGGCTACTTTCTGCTTTTGAAAACCTTTGGGTAGTTCCCATTCAACAGGCAAAATACAGCCCAAAATCCTGTATTTGGCGTTTTAAGCTTTAAACACAGTTTTGCACAATTTGTGCACTTGTGTGCATTTATCCCTTTGATGCCATTTTCACATGTAATATGGGAAATATGCCCAAATGGCCATATCAGGCCATTTGGGGCCTAATTTCCAGATTTTCCCAAATACAGTTTTCAGCCTGTATAAGCTAGTTTTGGCCAAAAACCTGAAAATTTGAAAAAAAATCTCTGCAATTCCTGAAGCTGACCAAAGTCCATTTTCTCTCATTATCCTCTGGGCATCCTTTCAAAAGACCTTTGGTGAGTTTCAAACTTCAATAAACAAAAGTGCCATAAATGGGGTTATACACAATTATGCATCTTTTTTCACCAGAAATCCAATGGTGCCAATATCAGAAGGTTATTCAAAAATTCCTTCAAGTCATCAAGGCATCACATCATACAGAGGATTCAAAAAGGCTCAAGTGCAAGTGTTATTCTAAAATACGAATGATGCCATCAAACAGTAATTGGAGATTTTGATTCACAGTATTCCTCCAAGGGAATAATGGGAGTTAATTCTCAAGGGATATTCAAGAGAAAGTTCTGACTCAATTTTCAAGTGTCAATGCTCCATCAATACACCTTGGCAACCAAATCCATTTCAATACAGTCTTGTTTCATAGATACCTGTATTTCAACCATAAACCCTGCAAAGATCATTCAGCTCAGTTCATTTCCCAATCTGGCAAGGTATACACTTCATCAAGCAATCAATAAAGACCAGCTGTCAACCTGAAGGAGTCAAGTGCTCAACTGATTATATATACCAGCCCCATTTTCAACCCTGGGGGGTTTTATAACATACTAATTAATATAATAGGATTTATTTCTACCTTTATTTTCTTTCATCTTGATAGTAAATACTGATATTCTTAAGTCAGGTATTTGTACCTTTCTTTCTTCACCTGTCAGTGGATATTTGGTGGTAATATCCTTATTAATTATATCATTCTTTCTGGAAGTCTGAAACAGTGATTGAGTACTTACTTTGTTGGCTCTTTGGCCATTTTTCTTCTATTTTTTCTTATTGAATCTCATCTTGCACTTGCATATCTTCTTAGAGAAATTTTATTCTTTTATTTTATTTCTTTATTCCTTTGGAGTCTTCCAAGTGATTTTCCTGATTTCTGAGTGCCAGGCCACTCTTGCTTTTGTCAAGAGCCCATGTGAAATTCTGAAACAAACTTGTTTCAACCACTACTGGCTTAAAACTCAAAATAATGGCTGTTTAAATCTTAAAACCTCACAGAATGACTCATATTAGTCATCAAACCACTCTGGATATGTCAAAGAAGTGCTGATGTGGCCTGGGAAGAGTTTCTTTCACCCTGTATTGATCCAGAATGATCATTTGTGGTCCCAAAACCATGATTCTGAATATGCCAACATCAGCATTGATGATACAGCACTACAATACAGCCTCCAGAGTAAATATTTTCAATCTTCAGACACTTTCAGAGCTTACCAGCCCCTAAAAGTCCCCAAAAGGGATAAAAGAAGGCCTTTCCTCACCGGAAAAGGACCTCATCATCAATTAATTAGCAACACTACATAGTAAAACTGCCTTATAAAAGTAGTATGCATTCAGATAATATTGATATAATGAAATTAATTAATTATTGTATTAATTTTTACGGTAAACTGAGATTAAGTTATTCAAATCAAGGATCTCAGTAGATTTATCACCAATGTTATTATATAACAGTAGAACCTTTTATCTATTTTTGAAATATTTTTGTTGTGTCACAGTCATAGTGCCAGATTCTATTTACTGTTTTTCAGCTACTAGCTAGACTAAGCCTAAAGAAATAAATAATAACATTTAGAATGAATAAAGCATACCCTTGTAAGATAATCCTGCAAAATTAAAGAACAATGGAAGAGATTTCCATTTTTCCCAATTTAAGAATTATTCAAAGTACTGATACTGATTATTGATACATTCCTCATTTTTTTTCAAATAAAATATAAATAAGTGTATTCTCTATTATATTTCCAAAAAGAACCAAGTAAAAACACAATTTCAGCTTTACCTTATAATCGTCAACCTCAAAAAAAATTTTTTTGTCTTTCCTTGTTTTTTTTCAAATTAAATCAGATACTCAAAGGCTGTTGAAAATAGTACTAACACATTTGATTGTTTTATTGCTATTTGTATCACCTAAAAACAAATATAAGAAAGAAAATCTTTAAATTCTCCTTCCTTAGATATTTTCAATGAAACCAATTAATGCAAAAAAAAATCAACTAAATAAGTATAAGAAGTTGAATTAATTTCAAGATTATTCTCAATTTACATCTGAAATATATACTCCTGGATACTGGAGTTGAATAAAATAAATTTAAAGCTCTGCTATTTAAAACAATTGAAGTTTTATGAATCAATAAAAAATATTCAAAATATTCTGATTTTCTTAATCAAAATCAAAAAATTTAACTGAAGGGATTGATTTATTTCTAGTAAGTATTAGATTTTAAAATAAAAATGGTATAATTGAGATTTAAAAATGAACACCTTTGTTTTAGTTTTTGCAATTGAAGCTAAACTAAAAGGAAGTTAAGTTGTTTCTTTTTTTTGAAATCAAGAAAAAAATTGAAGTGATAAAGAAAGGTAAATAGGATTTTTTATAATGTATATTTAAGATGAAAGAGTTCATTGTTTTGTTAATCCTTTATTTCAATATTTGAAATCATTGATTCTTGAAATAGAGTAGTAGAGTTTGACTTCATCTTTAGTTAGATCTCAATTATTGAAATTGGATCAAGTATGAGTTTTATCTTGTTCTATTTCAACCAGAAAGATCAATAATTCAATTTAATATCAATCCTTTATAAAAAAAAACCCAAAGAAACATTTTTAAATGTAGAAAATTCACTTTTAGAACTTCTTCTATTAGGAAGAAGTAATTTGAAAATAATATTCTAGTTGAATATTTTTGATTGAAATAGGTAAATATTCATTTTACTCCACATATTTTTGACTCTAATAACATTACAAAATACATAAAAAAATATTAATCATAAATTGTTTTTCTTGTAATAATAAATTAATATTAGCATGAAAATGAAGCAAAATCATGCTTTAATCAATACAGTAAGTAACTTTAATTTTTTTTTCAGAAAAATGTGCAAATTTCTTTTTAAAAGAATATATAAAGTTGTAAAGTAACTTTTATGTGTTAGTTTTAAAAAAAGAGGCTTCAGAATTAAGTTTAAATTCCTCAATACACACCTTATGTAACCCTCTCTTGCTATTTTTTGTATACACTATGAGATTGTGCCCCAGCTAGTTGAGAATCCTTCTTGACATTTATCAAAGAAAAATTTTGTGTCCTCATCTCAATTTAGGTTGGAGATTTGGCTTGGGAAAGAAAAAGTATCCAAAGTAGCATTGATATATGAAGTACAATTTTTGGAAGCCACTGAACTGTGTATTGTAAGGTTCAAGAATTTTTGATACCCTGCATTATATACTGAGAATTTCCTGAATATTCAATAACTCCAGAAATAATTTCTACTACTGAAATAATTTTCTAATGTAGATATCTTATTTATATCAATTACCCTGAACTATTTCTTATTTCTTAAGAAATATTTGTTTGATCAAATAAAGGAAACATCTTAAGTATGGAATAACTCATATTACCACCTGAAGTCACTGGTGAGTATTGTGGTGATTCTTAATATTATTGTATTTTATATTTAAAAGAGTCATTTCTGAAATTTGTGCCAAAAATCCAGTGATTTCAGCTTAACATGAAATCCAGCCAATAGGCTGTTGTTTCCTGAGAAATATTGTATTAGCCACCTGAAAATAGACTCAAACCACTCAAATACCAGGGGTAGATGTGAGATACCTTTGAGGAAAAATCCAAAATTTAAGACCATTTTTAATATAGAATGGACAATTTATCTCAATATAGAACTTCAGGAATACTCTCACGGGGTCCTACGTTTAATGATGTTATTCCAAGGTCACCATTCCATTTGACAAATAAAAAGATCCTATAGCCAAAATTGGATTGATGTGTTCTTAATCTTGATAAAAGTGATAAGCTGCAAAAATTGAGCTTCAATCTCCGGAAACCATTTTACTATTTTATACCATTTACTTATAAAATCAAGCTCAAGATCCAGCTCAAACTTCAATTTTTTTTTAAATGAATTAATATCTTAAAAAAATTAATTTCAATATAAAAATTGAATTCTAAACCTAGATTTATCAACAACAATTTATATAAATTAGAGAATCAGAAACTGTTTTTTCTTATTACGTAAGGAATTTTACAAAGTTAGAAATTTTAATTGAATCTCTGGAACAATTAAGATCATAATTTTATACAAAGAAAAACTGAATGAGTCTCATCAACATATTTCTTCTAAGTAAACAAATCATAATAAACAAATGATGATTATTGTTATGAGGATGACGATGAATTAAGTATACCCATTCAAGAGATCCTATAATGTTCATTAATATCTTTAAAAAGAGTGTAAGTTATTTCGACAAAACTCCCAACAATACTAAGATTGATGAATATTATTACATCTGTTTCTATGAAGATATAATAATAGGAATTATAATAGCCAAAACAATGGGTGAATAATTTCTCAATTATTCATTTTACTTGTCATATACTACTAATAATATAAAAATAAGCAGAAATTGTATACTGGAATGAATTAAAAGAAGTAGTAGTAGTAATGCTTTATATTAAGATAATATGAAATTATTCTAATCAATACTTATCTTATAAAAGAGTGATTATTTTGAATTTTTTGAAGAAAACGATAGAACTTGAAGAATAAAATATTTAATAATTAAAAGAATACACACTTACTGATAATTCAAAAGAAATAATCTTAAATATATTTTGAAGAGTTATTTGAGGGATTATTTGTGGATTTAAAGAATCACAATTCAATGAAAGATCAGTAGTCAAACAGCTATAGTTACAACACTATTGAAGATAGTAAAAATATTTAATTTGAAGTTTTTACAGTTGATTTAGTTATTCAAAAACCTCAATAATGATTTTCTAACTGATATGGAAGATGGTATTGATGATATATTGAATTTAATCAATAATAATGATTAATATTGGGGAAAAAAGTAACAGTAGACTTATTTTGAGCCTAAAAAAGCTCAAAGAGGAATTAAGAAAAAGTTAATGGACGGAAATGGATAAGAAAACAATAATGATATCTGTTTTTATTATTTAAATACTTGTTTTCACAAAACATTATCATAATTCACTAATTAGGTGATTTTATGTGGTTTCCAACATATTTATAGTTAAGAAATTTTGAGCTTACTACTATAAATATCATCTTAATTACAAATGAAAATTATTTTTTCAAATTTATCAATATAATTCTACATTATATCAGAGGCTATAATTTCTGTGAATTTTTGAAGATACAGTGTTTTGAATTGACTCATCCATAAGGGACTATAAATAAGAATTTTAATTGAAATTATAAAGCAATATTCATTTTGATTTTAACTTGGGATACAAAAATTATTCATTTTTCTTAAAAAGATCATAAAAATTTATTAATTATTGTAGCTTGAGTGAATTTTTTAAGTTTTACCTCATTTTATATGTGGTGAAACCAATACCATAATAACTGTGAGCCTTGAGATGTGTCTTACATACCCAAATAGGTCACAAATTACTCCAAAATAAAATTTGAATATGAAAATCCCATAATTCATTTTCATATCTAAAATTCATTATTTTCATGAAGAAATGTATGAATAACATTTTTGTAAGGATGTAAATCCATGGATTCAAGGAAAAATTTGAATTGTACACAAAGATCAACCTAAGGTAACTCCCTAAGGTTCCCATTATTAAATAAATTCTATGAGGTGGTAATCTGGAAGATGGTTCAAATTTTCATCATAAATACCAAATTAAAGGTTTGTGTAAATCTTTATGCCAAAATAATGGGATCCTGGAAATTCCCATTTTACATATATGCCAACATTAGTTTTATGCATGCTTATGGCACTCAAAATCAATTTACTGTGACATAAATTTTTTAAACACATATTAGATATTAGTCTTGAATCACAAATCAATATTTTGGAAATAAGAATAACTAAGGGGGCAAAAAAAACAAAGAGAGCCAGTGTCGACCAATTTTTGATGCCTCTGGGGAGTAGCCAGTACTAGAGCCAGAAATAGAGATTGGATAAACGGATTGTTTTTATTTAAGCAATAAGTCTAGACCTTTCGGGGAAATTGTTAGTGGTGCTAAGTCTCATTAAAGCATTAGAAGGGAGCAAATAAGCTTCTATATTGAGCTGACAAGGAGGTAATGTGCAGCTCTTTCTACTTTAACATGTCCATTATTATTTATTTCCATTGAAGTAACCATAGAACTACCTCAGGGAAGCCAGTTGTCAATTTGTGTCACAATGCTGTCTTCCAGACCTCAACAAAGGGAACTCTTTGCAAAAAAGGCTATTAAAACAGTTGAAAGACCAGTTAATACTGGAAAGCTGTAGATCACATTCCACCATGTGACAATATGCTATTTTCCTGAGCCATATAGAAAATGAGGTAAAACTACAAAAATTAATTAAAAATACAACTCTTAATGAATCTCTCTGGAAAAATTCAGGGCCAGTGGATGAATATTTAATTAAAACTCAAATAAAATAGATTTATTAGCTAATACTCTTAACCAAAAGTTTTACTTACAGTCCAATTTTAATGATTTCACATGAAACACTGAATTTCCAAAAATTCACAAAAATTATGACCCTTGAAAAAATTTGGAATTAAATTTATCACTTGGCAAGAATAATTTTTATTTTTGAATAGAAGAGTATTAAGATTTGTAACTCCATTATTTTTTGACTTTAAATGGGTTGGTACTCAAATAAAATTTTATAATGAAGTAATTATGATAATTTTATGTGACAACAAGTCATGTAACCATAAATCAAAAGAAAGGTATTTTATCACCTATTTGTTCTTCATTTTACTCCTTTGTATGCCTATTCCACCTTTTGTAGAAATCAAAGAAGCCTACTCATTATTGTTTTGCTAATAATCATATTATAATTGATTCAATTTATATTAAGCTATACTAGTATGATACTGAGAGGTTTTATAAAGGTGTTATTAATAATTAAGAGAAAATTAGCTCCTAAAATAACATGAAATAAGGAATATTAATTATTTAATAATAGTTTCTTCTTACTTGGAGTGAATATTAGTTGAATCTCTAAATGGTTTTTGTAACTCCACAGTTAATATTTTTGAAATTACTCAAAAACCATCAGCTTTTCAAATGATACAGGTTTTAAAGTTTTTGATATTTCATTTTAATGGTTTTATTTCTGTTCTGTATTTTTCTAATAATATTTGGACTAATTTAAATTGACTCTTATCAATTTTATGAATCAGTACACTTACAAATTCTTTTTATAGTACATTTCTTCAAAATATCTTGATATTATTTTTCTAAAATGCTATCTTCCAGTAATTTTGTGTCCTTAAGACTTTATTGTAAGATTAATACTTTTTTTCAGTATTATTGAATATGGTAGAGAAATATTACCATTACCTTAATATTTTTGGTAACATATTTTGGTTATAGGATAATTTTTTTGAAAAATTATCAAATTATTATTTTTTTCAATGTGATAAAAGTCATTATCTTCCTTAAAAAGTAATTGTATAGCTTAAATTTTTGAGTAATTAAGATTCAAAAGCTTGTGGTTATGATAAACTCTCTTTTATTATATTCTCTTGAGGGTGGTAATAGTACACTGTTCCAAATTGATTAGTTTTTTCATAGAAAAAACTTGATATTAATGCTACAGCTTAATTGTTAATATTCCTTCAAGAAAAATTCTTCTTTTTAATTTAATTGGAAATATGGGTGAAATTTCTTTGTAAAACTGGGTATTTTTAAAAAAGTAATCTTTGTTGGGTCATGATAAAAAATATATTCAAAGCTTAAGTTTATATGGGGAAAGTATATTGAGGCTCAAGAGGGAGTTTTGTGTATTTTCAAAGGGTTTTGCAAGTAAGTAATACATAATTATATTTATCAAATACATATTATGGCGAAGGATATATAATCCTGGGTGAATATACCTTCTAAAACATATTTTTTGATCAAAGGTAAAACAAGAAATCTCTTGAATAATCCATTTTGAATTTTTTATGATATAGGTCACATTATTTAAAGAAAATTTCCCAAAAAATGTTTCATTATATACATATATAGTGGGACTGTGAAATAAGCATCATGGTGGTCAACATGATTTTTATGCTTACTGCAAGGTATTCTTATCGCGTAAATAAGAATTTTCAAGGGGTCTCCCCTCATGGCGAGAATAATTTGAGAATATAAAATACTTCTTACAAAAAAAATAAATAATTTCCTTTAAAAAACTATATTTTTGATTATATCTCAAACAAATAAACCAAGTACTGTAGTAATCACACAAAAATTTTCTTTCAAGACAAATACATTAAATAAAAATTAAATGAAATACAGTAAATGAATAAAAATGAACAAAAGTTAGAAATTAAAGAGAGCTCACTTTGAAAAATTCTTTCAGAGCTATTTGAATCTTGTTTGATTCTTGAGCCAAAGTTAAATTGCTTTGAAGTGCCAATAGTGCCTTAAGATGAGGTTTCCAGGATGGGTCTTTTGACCCAGCTGGTCTTCTGGAAAGTGTGTCATTTATATGAGTAAGATCTTAGGTGACCTCGTTCAACTTTTATGGAATTTTCTCAAACTCAATGATGTCATTTTTTCCTCATCTTGGTCTGTTAATTGATTGCTTTTGTGGTGTTGATCTTGAGATCCAGTTAGGATTTAATTCTTGAACACAAGCTGTTCGTCAGATGGAATCCTTATCGTTCTGTTCAGAAAGAGGATTGAGAAGATTCTCAATACTTATCTGTGCTAAAGGTTGGGATTTAATGAGTTCTTTGCAGTGGGTTAAGTTATTGAGCTGTGTTTGCACCTCTTTTATTTCATCATTAACTCTTACTATCTTGTTTTTGAGAATATCTGAATATTCAGGGTCCAAAAAAAAAACTACAGATTTTGGTATTCCAGAATTTTGCAATTATCTCTTGACTAACCTGATCCCATGCCTTGTGCATCATTAGCATTCCTTGAATCTGATTGATGTTGTAAATTTCCTGAGAGGTACTAGATATGGTTTCATTGTATCTTCTGACTAAAATTTACAGAAAGGAAGCTTGATAATAGGCTTTACAGGTCTTGATAATAACTGTATTGCATGGTTTAAGGATGCTGGTAAGGTTGAGTGGAAAAATGTATATTTGGATGTTTGTTAGGATCTCCGATTCTGCGGCTCTGATGTGGCCAATGAAATTGTCCAGTAAGAGAAGAATGTTTCGATCTTCCTGTTGAAATAAGTTATTGATTTATTTCAGCCATTCTGAGAAGATGAAGGTCATCATCCAGGCTGTCTGGTTATAATAGTAGTTGAAGCCCCAATGTAAGGCATCCTTCCTACCAAAGGCCCATGGCCGTTTTGCGGTTCCAATGACAACTGGCTCAAGCTTATGAGTGCCAGTTGCATCACATGCCAGCAGGTAAGTCAGCCATTTATCATTACCTTTAAGTTGCGAGACAGTTTCTGTAGCCAATGAGCGATTTGAAGGCATTCTATAAGAGTAGAAAAAAAGTTGACAATGAATAAAAATAAATAAAAAACCTCACCAATACATCAATCCTGTCTGAATAGCTTCGTAGATTTCTTCAATTTTATAAAAGCTGATTACTTGCTGTAGCTCACAGCAAGCCAAACCAACATCCTTGAGATTGTCTGAGCCAGCTTTGCCGTGAAGTTGGAAGCTCTTGATGCCATGTTGGAGAATAAATTTATTAAACCATCCTTTTGAAATTACAAAGTTGATTTTGAGGAGGTTTGAAAATCTTGAGGCATGAATTATCAGTATTTGGTCACTTATGATTAATCTACAGCTTTGTGACTCTATAATCCATCGGTAGACGGATTTTTCAAGGTCAGGGTAAGCGAATTCTTGGTGATGCTTTGATAAACCATTATTTTGTGTTTTTTGGTGATTATTGCTTGGCTAGATTGAAGCCATTGGGAGAGTTGTGTGTTTGGCTGATTTCAAATTTGCGAGAAGTTTCAGCTTGAGCTAATAAAGGATTTGTTTGATAGTCATATATAACTTTTTTACAAAAGCGGAATTTTTGGACAATGCATTCTTGCGAATTAAAAGATTTTTTGTATTTTTTGTATTTTTTGTATTTTTTGTATTTTTTGTATTTTTTGTATTTTTTGTATTTTTTGTATTTTTTGTATTTTTTGTATTTTTTGTATTTTTTGTATTTTTTGTATTTTTTGTATTTTTTGTATTTTTTGTATTTTTTGTATTTTTTGTATTTTTTGTATTTTTTGTATTTTTTGTATTTTTTGTATTTTTTGTATTTTTTGTATTTTTTGTATTTTTTGTATTTTTTGTATTTTTTGTATTTTTTGTGTTTTTTGTATTTTTTGTATTTTTTGTATTTTTTGTATTTTTTGTATTTTTTGTATTTTTTGTATTTTTTGTATTTTTTGTATTTTTTGTATTTTTTGTATTTTTTGTATTTTTTGTATTTTTTGTATTTTTTGTATTTTTTGTATTTTTTGTATTTTTTGTATTTTTTGTATTTTTTGTATTTTTTGTATTTTTTGTATTTTTTGTATTTTTTGTATTTTTTGTATTTTTTGTATTTTTTGTATTTTTTGTATTTTTTGTATTTTTTGTATTTTTTGTATTTTTTGTATTTTTTGTATTTTTTGTATTTTTTGTATTTTTTGTATTTTTTGTATTTTTTGTATTTTTTGTATTTTTTGTATTTTTTGTATTTTTTGTAATTTTTGTATTTTTTGTATTTTTTGTATTTTTTGTATTTTTTGTATTTTTTGTGTTTTTTGTATTTTTTGTATTTTTTGTATTTTTTGTATTTTTTGTATTTTTTGTATTTTTTGTATTTTTTGTATTTTTGTTGTTTTTTCATGGTAAGCCAATTTTTCTTCTTATTTGAGTGACATTACTTGCTTCACCTTTCATTTCTGACACAGAAAAATAAGTTTATAAAAAAAATAAGAAAATAAGATATGTATCTTCAAATAAACCGCATAAATGCTCAATCTTCAGCAGAAGAAGCCCATCCATATCCAATTTTGGGTGCTTCCAAGCTCTTTGAAGATACAAAAATCACCAGATCCATGCCAAAGAATTCCTGGAAAAGGTGTTCAGTACCACAGTTGACTCCAAAATTTGCATCAAGTGCAGTGTTTACCGCAAACCATATTCCTTCACCCTGGTTGTCTAATGAAAGAATTTGATGTTTAGAAGAAATATTGTTGTCTCTGGTTGCGATTGGCACCATGAGACATTCTGTTGAATAGATGAGCAAGTGAGAAAGAATTTCATTTACCTTTGAAGTAACTGAGGTCATGATAGAAGGGAGGAAAAATGAAATGAAAAGAGATAAGAGAAGAGTGAAAAAAGCAACGAAATTGGGAGAAAGGTACATTGAAGGGAAAATTGGATCAAAACTCCTTCAGACTCAGCATTTTTGATCACTTTTTCAAAACTTCTTTTCATATATCAAAATAGGCATTGTTAGGATAATTTAATAGGCAACCCACATTGGCAAAAAATGGTCAACAGAAATTACATGCTTACCACAAAGTTTTCTTAAATTGTGGTTTCCTATTCCATGGGCCCACTACATCTCAAACCAAATTTTTAAAGTTCCATTGATTTTAAAGAAATAATTAATCTAATTTTCCTTTTCAGATAGCCACACCAAAAGATTTCTTAATAAATCTTTATTTTTAAAATGCTCTTAATTGTTTTTTCTAATATTGTAGAACTCCTTTTATTGTGGGGTTAGATAGGGCAGTCCTTGAGGGGGAATCCCAGGTAAACAGTTTTGAATTGCTGAAATAATCCTATAACAAAGGGTGCTAAGGTGTATTAGCTGCTACTCTGAAGATACTCAAACATTTACCTACAGAGCTCACAAATCAATACTTAATATTGTGGCTTTCCAACTAGAAAAGACTTTTCAGAAGTCTCTATTGGACCTAATCAATATTCAGTCTAATGATAAAATAATACTAATCTAAATAAAATTACTTCAAAAGATAAATGTTTAGGTGGTTTCAAGATATTAAAATGATAATTGAGTAAGTAGATATTAGATATAATAATACTGAGTGGTAATTTAAGTTTCTTTTTTTAAAGGTAATTATTTAATGGATAATAGTCTAATTTGAGAATATATAGTAATAGTGATATTATATGAATATTTGTTTGATGGTTAAATTTGGATTAATGATATGTTAGCTATATAGTGGATAATAGTAAAAGTGATAGCTAAAAAGTAGTAGTAATTATATATAATAACACTACTATAATCTTGAAAGAAATACAGGTGAATTTTAATAAATATGTTACTACTTATACCTGTAAGATTTGATGATAATTGGGATGATAAAAAATACAATTTACTAATAGCAACAGTTGTGAAACTACTAGTATGTATTTTTTTGTAACCTGATAATAATAATAATGATATAAGTTTTCTTCTAGATAGAAGATTATAATATAAATATTCTTTCTGTCTTGTTGAATATGAGTATTTGACTAATAGATAAAATTATAATATAAGAAGAATTCATGCTAACTACAGCTAATGATAAATCACTATTATTGTAACTTAATATAAATAATGATAATTTATAGATTAAACTAATAGTAAGGGATGAATAATCTTTCTCCTTATTGGTATCTAGCTAATGACATGAGGGGAGAGGAGAAAATGAGATAGAGATGCCTCCTTTTATGTTGTGAGAGGTACCCACAGGCTGTCCATGCAAAACTTTATTTTTTCCTTGAGAGAATTTTTCTGGTGGTCATTTTGTGAATGAAGTCATGTGACTGAGCTATTCTCATCATTTCTTTGGAGAAAATTAAGGTTGAGATGTCTTTTATGGTGTGGATTTTGATAAAAAAGATATCAGATGACTTTTTATTCACTGAATTTGTCAGCTTACAAAGCCTTGAGGGATTAATTCTGGTAGTTAAAATTGAGGATGGTGTCATATGACTAAGAGATTTCACCATTTTTTGTAAGATTATGTAATTCAAGGTGATAATTCTGCGTGATTTGGGAATAGCATTTTGAGTTGTAATATCTGATTACTGTAATTGCTGTGTAATTTAGTGTATTTCCCTTGCACCTGCAGCCAGTTTAATTAGCTTTAATTGAGTTGGAATTGATTATTCTGTGGCTGTGTCATGTACAGATTTCATTCATGTGGATCTCATAAACCTTCTTTGGGGGCCTGTATTGTTATTTAATTTTGAGGTTTTTAGTGGATTTTTGATGCATTAAGTTGAAGTTGATACTTTCAGGTGATCATTGTGTTGCATAAAAGTCATTTTTGATGATTGAAACTCTAGTAAGATAATCTTCATGATGGATTTAGGGTGGATATAACTCTACACTGTTACTTTATACATGTAATCTGGTGTTTTCTGTATGTATTAAACTATATTGTTGATGCTGTAAAGCTTGTATGTAAGTCTTCTTCTATAAATACATAATATTTGCTTCCTGTATTGTTAGTTTAATTCTGCAAATATTTTTGGTTATTTCTATTCTGAATTCCAAAATCTTCCTTTCCTCCATACTATTTATGTTATTACTGAGCTTTTATGATTTTACTTATGTCTTTTCAGTGGTTTATTACTTAATCAGTCATTCAAATCTTTATTTTTCCAGCTTTCAATTTTCAAAATTTATTGAAACAGGGCCAAAAAGGTATAGAATACCACTTCTCCCTCTTTATTTAATGCTCTCCCCTGAATTCCAGCTTCAGGTACATTGTTCTGGGTTCGTAAATGGGAATTTTCTTTCTTTAAGGTTGTATTTTAATAAGTTCAGTTGATAGTTTCTGTTTATTTCTTTTTATGTTGATTCTGAATCTGAAAAGCTTCTTGTGTGTGTTTTCCTTCAAAATATTTTCCTTATATTCTTTAATTATGGAAAATATGCCATATCTTCTGTTTAATGTTTAACTCCTTTTGAATCTTCTGTTAATGCTTAATTTTTTTTTCTTTTTCCACATGTGTCCCAGTGAAAACACTTCATATTTGAAGTGGTTTTTTCTGTTTTATAGCCATGGGCTTTTTTTTCTTGACATGTGACTCCAGATCTTACTATTTATTTATCATATAAATATCTTTTCTTTTTTCTTTTTGTGTAATTTCTCCACTCTACTATACTGTAGATTACAGTACTCTTCTCCTTCCATTGTTCTTGATTGTTTTTTTATTTTCTTTTAGAAAAAATAATAAAAAAAGAAATAATTTTTTTGTTGTTTGTTTGATGTACAGTACTGTACTCTTCTTCTTGAGTTATGATCGGTCATTTTCTTCTTTTTTTTTAACATGTATTTTCCATTTTTCTGATTCTTTTTTTCTATATTTATGTATGTTGTTGTAACAAAAGCTGAAAGTTGAATATATATATTTTTTGTTGAAAAAGAAAATCATTCCATTTGTTTAAAATTATCTATGATAATAATAATAATAATCATAACAATATTTCATCATTATTTGGGAGAAAAAAATAGAATAAACTAAAAAATCAAAGAACAAAAGATAAAAACTAAAATAAATAGATAAATAAATTAATATATAAATAAATAGATAACAACTTAGTAATGCTAAAACACTTGAAATTCTAATCAGGTGAATGAATTTATTTATATCTTTTTTTGCATATTTGACGCTGAAAAACTGAAATTTAAGAGGTAAGTATAAAATCTCATTATTACAGTCAAAATTTGTTAAGGCTGTGAAGATTTTTTCAAGCTTACCCTTGAACTTGGGATTATTAGCTGTAAGTTCATTTCTACTTTCTTTATTCAAATATTGATCCTCAAGATATTCCTTGTTACTATCATATTAATGTACAATATTTTCATTTTTATTCTTTTTTTCTGACCAGTCCTCATATTTTGTTGAAATTTGATATTGCCTTGCCAAATGGGCTCTCAAACTTAAACACATATTTTTGTTCTGACTAATCCAAAAATATTCTTTTTCCATTTCAGTATTTTTTTCTCTTTACTATTTTTATCTTTTATTTTTCTTCTTCATTCTTCTTAGGTGCACTCACTTCTCCCAACCACTTAACATGTTGGTTTGAAAATTTATAGTTGGCCCCGGAATTATTATTGTGCTCAAAATTGAAGCTGGAATTTCTTAGAGGCTTCCAATTTTTATATCCTTCCCAAGGAAATTCTTCTTCAGTAAGTAAAAGTTTCTGTTCATCTTCTTCACCTTGTATTCCGATTTGGAAAAGTGAGATGACTTCTTCCTTATATTTTGGGGTAAAAATATCCACTATTGTTGTGATTGGTGGGGTTAATGGAGTTTACCTTAAGACTTTTTTTGCATGAGCCCTAATTTTGGGAAGATCTTTGAGCCTTGGGGTAATTGGATTTTTCTTTTTGGTATTATTTACTTTTTCTGTGGATGTGACAATGGTGATCAAATTTTGATTAATGTTCTGGGGAATTTCTTGTTTGATAACTTTATTTTTAGGTTGAATTTCATCTTTCACCTTGATTTTTGGGCTGATAGCATTCAGGTACTGATAATTTTCTGAGAATGTGGAATACTTATTGGATGTAGGAATTTGAAATAGGTAATTTGTTTCCAAAATCTAGGTATCTGATTATTATTTTTTGTATGGAATTACCACTTTGGACTAATTTTGTTTTGTTTTACTAACTTCAACCTTGGAACCTTTCAGGTTCTCTTTGACAATATTATTATTTTCTATTCAAAGCCTTGGGACAACATTTGCCATATTTGAGGACCAAGGTTAAATCTCTTGAAGCTTATTATTTTATTTTTTTAGTGAAGCTTCTGGCTTTAGTAATTCAAAAAGCCTTGTTGGTGTATTAATCACTTCTTATGGTAAGCTTGTTTAACTTTTATCCACATTATTTTTGATAGTGGATTTTCTGGGTTATGCCTTTGGAGTTTCTTGAACATAATAATTTCAATTTATTTGGTGGTTATTAGTGATATATTATAAAGTATTATTTAATTCTGAATATTCTTTAGGTTTTGAATTTTATTCAATACTTCTGTAACTCTATTGTTTTCTTTAGGTCTGAGATAATCATTTATGATAATATTGTGTTTGAGGGTAATTTCTCTTAAGGAATTAAGGGATTATTTATCAGACTTAGAGTTCAAATTCTCTTCTTCTGAGGTGACATCAATTAGTGTTATTACTGGTTTTGTTCTTTTCTTCCAATTTATTTTGAAAATGCACTCTGAAAGGAACTTCAAAGCCTTAATAGGTGTGAAGATTTGTTTTGATAGTTTTTCTCTACTAATTTCAGGTTGATTGAATCCATTTTCTTTCTCTAGTATTAAATTTCTGTTAATTTTCCTTCTTCCGGCTTTGAAATTATATCTTCTGTATTAATTGGGGTTAATTCTCCTTTTATTTACACTTTATCTTCAGATTCCTTCATTTCCTCACTATTGAATACTTGATTAAGATTTTCTCTTGTATTTTCCTGATTTTCAGAGCTTGATTCTTGTTCTACTGATGATTCCTTCCACTCAGCTAATTTGCAGCTGCACAAACTTCCATTCCTGCTGGTTGGTTTTCCCTCCATTCTACTTTCTGGGTGAAAAATTGGTAGGAAAGGTTTCCTTCCATGTAGCTCTATGTAACTGAATATTTCCCCTTTTGTCTGAGAAAACTCTAATATTATGTTATTATCCGCATGGAAAGGTCTTCCTTCTACAAAGATGAGTATATTTTTTCCACCAGGAACCAAAGTGATTAGAGTAAAATCTTCCAAAACAAATATTGAGGTACAGTGGCCACCAATTCGCCTTGAATCAATGTTGAGGCATCTTGCGGTAAGTACTAATTTGATTTCCCAGTCTTCTTCTCTTATTTTAAGTTCTGATCCTGCATCTACTAATGCCATTATTCTGGGCCCTTCTTTCCTTTAATATACTTGCATAAATACTAATGGATAAGAATAGCGTAATTTTGTTTTTCATAATCTCCCAAATGATGGTTTATACTTTTGGCTTGAACGTCTTCTGTGTCAAGTGAGCCAATTGAGCTTCTTTCTTCTTTTGACAGGTTATTCAGATTTTTGATTACTTTGGGTGACATAATAAGAACTTGTTATAATGTGAGATTTATTTTCTGATACTAGAACATTTTAATTATTTGGCTCACAGCCTCCTGAAGTTCTGTGTTTTCTAGATTGATAAACTTTTTTAGGAGTATTCTAAGTTAATTACTGTTTCTTTAAAGAATACTCTTTTTCTTCAGCTTCTGGGGTTACTTATTTTTGATATTTCAGCTCTTGAGGTTTCTTGTATATAGTGGGAATAATTGTTTTTTCCACTGTACCTTTTTCATCTTCAATGTAGGCTCCAGGTATGTTTGGTTTCTTTTCAATGGATTTTCAGTTGTCCTTGGTGATGTTCCAGTTTCCTTTGGCAATGATTTTTTGGTTATTGAATTGTAGACTCATGTCTTGAGGATCTTTTTTTAGTGTATCTTAATCCATAATTATTGAGGAATGGATCATTGGCTGATGATATAGTTGGTGGCAGCCAGTTTCCCCAATTTTAAAATTTGGCTATAGCAGCTGAAATATATTATTTCTTCAATTGTATCATGTTAATTTTCTTTTGTTTGGGCAATGAGTCTTTACCTTAAACTTCTTTCCTTTTCTTGGAAGGTTTTTCTTTTTCTTTTGAAAATTCTTCAGCTCATTTCTTTGGAAATCTTTTTACATCTGTTGGTGATCTTTTTCAATTGGGAAATAAGAATCCAGCTCCTTGTCTGCTGACCTATTTTTTATCCTGATGTTCAAAGAGGTAGTTACATCTTTTCACTGAATCTCCTTCCTCCAGAAAGTAATAACATTCAAAATATGTTTTTGGTATGTTTTATGCTGGTGTATGGGGAATATGCCTTTGTGAAAGAGTTGGTAAACTGTATTTTGGGTAACTTGTTTGATTTTATTGCTTGAATACCTGTCCTGTTTCATTTTGAGGTATTACTGCTTCTTTAAATTCCTCAATATGCTTAATGAAATGCTTCATTTCCTTCTTTTCTTCGTAATCCTGAATATTGGGTCTTTGTTTCTCTTTAACTTTTCTATCAATCTCTTTTAGATTATTTGAGGAATTTTCCACGATTTAATATGCAAATTGGACTTCCTTTGCTTGTGTTTTATCTGAATGATGATGATTGAATTTATCTTGAGGAATTATTTTTTCAGCTTTGTCCCTGGATATAATCACATTTTCTAGTTCTTGCTCTATATAGATCTTCAATACTTTCATTTCAGGTACAATATATCCACCATCCCTTGCTTGGATCATGAACTTATCTATTCTCATTTATTTAATAATGGAGGTCCTAATTTCTGGTAAAATACTGGAATAGAGCTCTTCATTCCCCTCAAATTACCTTCTGATATATCCATATTTATATAGATAATTTGTTATATTTTAATATTCTTCAATAAATATTTTGTATTCAGCTAAGTTACTGCTTCATACTTCTCTTTTGGTATTTATCAAAATATTCTCCAAAGATTCTGGTATATATCTTCTGTCTGGATCTACTATTCCTCATTCTGTGGTAAGCTCTTCTTTGCGTTTTTTCCAGTTATGCTCTTCATAACCTTGCATGGCTTCAATTTTCTCTTTCACTTATTCATATGATGACAGAAAAATAGCTTTTATTTCTATATCTCCTCCACTATCTCCTTCAATTTCAGATTTTTCTTCTGCTCCATCAATGAATTTTTTCTACTTCATTACCATCAGAAACAAGATTTTAATCATTGAAACTTATTTTAACAATAGGAGAAGTTACCTTAGGAATTTCCTTTTTTAAGGGACTTGAATTATTTGGTGTGTACAAAAATACTTTGGAATACTATGTAATCTTTGTTCTGTTTTTGGGTGTAGATGTTGCTCTACGGCCAGGTGTAGGTGATATTTGTGATTATTCAGGCCTACCATTCCTTGGTAATGTGGGTTTACTTTGACTAGCTCCAGGTGTGTAAGATGTTTGTTCTCTTCAATTTTATTTTTTTCTTTGTTTTAGTAATAAATCTTGCATTTGCTTTACAAATATTTGGATCTGTACTTTTTGATCCTTTTATTCACTTCATTTTGCATACTGTCCTTCTACAGTATCTTCAGGTAATGGTGGTAGCTCAGATGTTGTTTGTTGATAAATTTTTACTTGGTAAACTGATCCTTTAAATTATTTTGTACTTCGCTTGTTTTTCTTTGCTTCTTGAAGTATCTTGGAAAAAAATCTCCACAATTTTTCCTTGTCACAGGGGCTGTTGGGGAAAACAAGAGTGGCCTTGCACTCAGTAATCAAGAACTCACTTGGAGGGCTCCAAAGGTATAAAGAAAAAATGAAATGTTCTATTTCTTTAAGGAAAATAATAGCAAGTACAAATATGCCAAGGATAAGAAAGAAGCCAAAGGCCAAGGATAATAAAAGAAGCCAAAAGCCAAAGAGCCAATCAAATGAAATTCACTTTTTCAACCTGACAGAAAGAACAAGGGAATTAGTAAAGGATATGACCACCAATATCCACTGGAAGGAAAAGAAAACATGCAAATGACTGACTTATAGATATAAGTATCTACTTTCAATAATGAAAAGAAAATAATAATAAAAATAAATCCAATATATTAATTACCTGGGGAAAAGTCTCCAAGGGTGTAAAGGTGGCCAGTATGTGTGAAAAGCTGAAAGACTTATCAGTTGATTACCCAGCTGTATTGAATGTTTTGGGTCAATACATACCTGGCTATTTTGAGAATTGACATGTGTGCCTTTAATTCTCACAGTGGAATATGAACTGACCCAAAAGGGTCAATGCCCTAAAGATTGCCTGAATACAACCTGTATGTACAATTGAGTTTTCCAAAGAGTTCTGGAGCTCTTGATGCCTTAACAAATTATTTTATAATTAACAGCCTCTTGAAACTTCCCTTGAAGAATCTTGGGCCAGTATTCCCTTAGGGGAATACTGTTTAAATGAAAAGGCCAACACCTGAAGGGCCAGGTGATTGGGGTCCTTGAATGGTCTTGTGAATGCCACCATTGATTGAAAGGTTGAGTAACTTGAGTTTTCCTTATAAATGGAATGATAAACTGGTGATGTGACTTTAAATGGGGAAATGAAGTCTTGAAAGTGTTACCATTGGATTTCTGAGGAAAAACAGTGCATGATGGTATATAATACCATATATGCCCCATTCCTGGTTCCTGCAGCCTGGGGTCCATGATTGTGGGGAAAGGTTTCCCTTGTATTGGGGGTAAACCCTGATGGAAGTAAACTGGTGGTTTCCAGAGGCCATGAATTGCATATATAAGGTCTATAGCCATTTATGGCTATTTGGGTTTATTTGTTTTTATGGGCTATTTTGGGTCATATGGGGTCCAGGTGTTCCAAAATGTGGTTTTGGACCCACCTGGGAGTGGGAGCTACTGAGGTTCCCCCTTGGCCCCTTTTGGCCTCATTGGAATTAGGCCAAAAGGGGCCTAAATGGTTCCATAGCCTATGGAATGCAGGCTTTGAATCACAGACCATGGGACATAGAGGATGTATGGGTCCTAAATGGCCCAAAAAGGCCATTTAGCCCCTAAGACCCCTAAGAAAAGGGTGTGGGCCAAAGACCCCCCAGGCCCAAAAGCAGTGAGATTGGCCTGTGGTCTAAAATGGAAAGATTTATTTGAGGATTGTTATTGTTGTGACAATCATTTTGAATCAAATTTATTTCCAGATTCCAGATTGTATAAATGTGGTGATTTTTAATTATTTGTGAATAAGAGATTTTCTGTGGGGTAGGCTTATTTTATCATCTTCTGATTGATTATTGACTGATTATTAATTGTTGAATTTGAGAAACACCACTGTTGGAACACTAGATGTGGAACTTGATAAGGCAGTCCTTTAGGGGTAAATCATAGGGAAACAGTTCTGAATTGCTGAACCAATCCTGTAGCCAAGGGTTCTAATGGTATTTTAGCTCCCCTTCTATATATACTAAGAAATCTCCCTACAGAGCTCACAAATTGAATTTCAAGACTTTGGAATTACAACTAGTGAAGACCTTTCAGCCATCTTTATCAGAACTAATAGATAATCAGTCTAAAGATACTAATAAATAATAATTCAAATAAAACAATTCAAATATAAGTTTGGAGGTGGATCCCTTCAAGTTGGATACCCCAAATGCTAGTACAGTTTTAGTTTTTTTCAAGATAAGTAAATGATAATTGGGTAAATAAATAGTAGATATAATAGTACTGAGTGATGATTTAAATTAATCTTTTATTGAACGTATGTCTCAATAGATAATAGTTGAATTTGAGAGTATATGATTATTTTTATAATGGTTAACTAGCTGTAATTAATAATAATATTGATAAGATGATAACTGGACTATTGATGATAATAATAGTGAATTCTAAGAGGTAATCATATATATAATACAAATATTACTACTATAGATGATAGCACCGCTATAAGCTAATAAAGTTCTGGTAAATTTTGATCAATATGCTACAAATTATAATAGTAATAATGAAAGATAATTGGGATTATAAAAAATAAGATTCACTAATAGAAACAGTTATTAAACTACTAGTATTAATTTTATTCTAAATTTTAAATAGTAGATATAATAGTACTGAGTGATGATTTAAATTAATCTTTTATTGAACGTATGTCTCAATAGATAATAGTTGAATTTGAGAGTATATGATTATTTTTATAATGGTTAACTAGCTGTAATTAATAATAATATTGATAAGATGATAACTGGACTATTGATGATAATAATAGTGAATTCTAAGAGGTAATCATATATATAATACAAATATTACTACTATAGATGATAGCACCGCTATAAGCTAATAAAGTTCTGGTAAATTTTGATCAATATGCTACTAATTATAATAGTAATAATGAAAGATAATTGGGATTATAAAAAATAAGATT
The DNA here is from genome assembly GCA_023105745.1 of Austropuccinia psidii. NCBI lineage: Eukaryota > Fungi > Basidiomycota > Pucciniomycetes > Pucciniales > Sphaerophragmiaceae > Austropuccinia > Austropuccinia psidii. The sequence goes on from JALGQZ010000003.1 coordinate 6,979,920, forward strand.
CACTAATAGAAACAGTTATTAAACTACTAGTATTAATTTTATTCTAAATTTGATAATAATAATAATAATATAAATTTTCTTCTAGTAAGAAGAGTATAATACAAATATTTTTTCAAACTTGTTTAATATGAGTATTTGATTAATAGATTAACTTATAATATAGGTAGACCTACTTTTAAATACAGCTAATTATAAATCAATATTAGTGTAACTTAATATAAATAATAATGATTTCTAGATTAACCTACTAGTAAGGTATGAATAATTATTCTCATTCTTGGTATATAGCTAATTGCATGAGGGAAGAGGAGAAAATAAGAAAGAGAGGTCTCCTTTTATGTTGTGAGAGGTACCCATGGGCTCTCCATGTAGAACTGAATTTTTTCCTTGAGATAACTTTCCTGAGGGCGCTTTTGTTGATGATTTCATGTGACTGAGCTATTTTAATAATTTTTTTGGCCAGAATTAAGGTTTGTATGTTTTTTCTGGTGTGGATATTGATAAAAAAGATATCAGATGACTTTTTTTACACTGCATTAGTCAACTTACACAGCCTGAAGGGATCAATTCTGTTAGGTAAAATTGAGGATGGTGTCATATGACTAAGATATTTCACCATTTTTTGTAAGATTATGTAGTTCAAGGTGATAATTCTGTGTGATTTGCAAATAGTGTTTTGAGTTGTAATATCTGATTACTGTAATTGCTGTGTAATTTGGTGTATTCCCCTTGCACCTGCAGCCAGTTTAGCTTTAATTGAGTTGGAATTGATTATTCTGTGGCTGTGTCATGTACAGATTTCATGCATGTGGATTGCATAAACCTTCTTTGGGTGCCTTTATTGCTATTTAATTTTACGGTTTTTAGTGGATTTTTGATGCATTAAGCTGAAGTTGATACTTTCAGGTAATCATTGTGTTTCATAAAATGAATTTTTGATGATTGAAACTCCAGTAGTATAATCTTCATGATGGATTTAGGGTGGATATAAGGCTACACTGTCACTTTGTACATGTAATTTGGTGTTTTCTGTATGTATATAGCTATATTGTTGATGCTGTAAGGCTTGTATTTAAATCTTCTTCTATAAATCCATAAGGTTTTTTTTCTTCATTATTCATTTAATTTTGGAAATATGATGGTTATTTCTATTCTGAATCCTAAAATATTCCTTACCTCCATACTATTTCTGTTATTACTGGGTTTTAGTGATTTTAATGATATCTTTTGAGTGGTTAATTCCTAAATTAGTAATTTAAATATTTATTTTTCTAACTTTTAATTTTCAATAATTGCTTGCAGCTTGGCCAAAAGGTATGGAATACCACAATATTATTGAGCAAGGATATTAGATCCTCCCATTACCAATTAGCTGAGGATTTATTTCCATAAAGAAAATATTTATGCACCATGATTTTAATTTTCTCAAACATTTAACATTAAATTTTTACTAAACAAATAATTGAATTTTCAGAGAAAAATGTCATATATGAAGACTTATAGAAAGCTGAATTTTAGGTAGGTATTTTTATCCATATCATCATTTTGCTATAAGATACGGTAAAAGTAAAAAAATTCAGCCTTGATTAAATTGATTTTTTTTTAAATTTCAATAAAAACTATATTTTAGCTTTTCTATGAAAAGAAATAAATGAATAATTACAGGGAGAATCTTCAGTAAAATATTTGAGAAACTAGCTATAAATTATATTTAAAAGTAACATTATTAAAAATCTCATTTAGATTTTGCTGATATGGAAGCTCCATTAAGCACAAAAAATCAAAAGGAGGAAAAAATAAGTGATATACTATCATAGCTATAATCTAATTCATTGAAGGAAAATTTGGGAAAGTTTTCAAACTAGCCAAAGTTCCAATTATTGTGAAATGAACAATAATTTCAAATTTAAAATGGAAATACACAAAATGAGAAATAAGAATATACTGTCATATATAATTTTGAGCTTCAAATTATTTCTTATTAATTTCTTACAGAAGTTACATTTTGTCAGAATGATTGAATTTTTTCCTTTGAAGATGTTTTTTCTTGATTGAAGAATATTTTACCAATTTACTTTGTATTACCTCACCTATTCATTTTTCCAACCATACTACATCTATATAATTTCTTTCAGCTTCAACTTGAGAATATAATTCAGCTTTCTTGTATAATCCTGAGAAACCCAACATAGTTTTTTCAAATTATTCTTAATTTAAACATCTTTGAAAGAACTTATATTTAAATGGAACTGACTTGAACCTACTTAAGATTATTATTAATATTCATAAAATCTATAATAAACAATCCATTTTTCTTTCCAAGATATGTTCAAAGAATCCTCAAATTGGAAATATAAGAATTCCTGAATTTTGAGGAATACCATTTCCAAAAATTCTTACTCATTAAGATTTTTTTTGCATAGAAATTCCAGCTTAAAACAAAGTAAAATCAACTTTTATATAATTTGTCAGCCTGCGACTCAAAACCAGAGCACAAGCATGACAGCCAAATACCATAAACCAATGGTATAGTGAAAATACTACCAAAACAAGGACCTGAGCCAAATCTTCTCAAAAGGTATCAAAGGAAAGAGGAAAATCACCCCTTTCCAAATATACAAGTCCCATCATCATACACTACAAAAATTAATCAATTTATACAAATTTCTCATACCATGCTAAAATAATGACAAATGTCAACAAAGTATTTATAAGTTGATATGAAGAAGTACTTACTTGAGAAGCTCAGAGGTGGACTGGAGGGCACTGTGTGTAGCTGTGGTGAGCATGCGTAAGAAACCCCATGCACAAGCTAACTGCTATCCTTTATACCGTGAAAAATAACTGATATTCTGCATAGTAAAGCAGTTAATACTGTGAAGAATAACTGATATACTGCACGGTAAAACAGTCAATATTTTCAGTGATAGGACAAAGAATAACAAAGTTATTCCTGCTCAAAGTTGTTGCTGAGCATAAACCTTAATTTTCACCTCTCATCTGAAATACAGTCTAAGAAGCCTAACCCCATCAAATGGGTATGAAACATAAAGCTCTAAGCCAGGGCTATCCAATGGTACCAACCAAACTGAGCTAGCACCAGTATTACAGAAGTTATTGTCAAATTCAGGCCAGATAAGGGTGAATAAAATGTTCACCTCTCATCTAACTTCTACATTTTCGGCGTGAGATACTTCAAGTGGGGTCTTTTTACAAAGAGCACAATCAGGGCTATCTGATTTTGCCATTAATTCTTTCATAAATTACCTAGAACAAACGTTATGAGGCAAAAAAGCCCAATACAGCTTCTTTTCTAAAACATGCATATGTACAAAACTCTTGTACATGGGATAACTTTGCCATATTCAATAATAACCATACCAAATAAGGTACCATTGTGTAGATCACAAAACAACTTGCAGAGCTTTGTTAATTTTATAAAAGGATCAAATTTTATGAGACAAGAAAAAACAATTGTAAATAATATATTTACAATCTCTATGATTCTCAAGTAAAAGTATTAATTTTAGTTCAAAAATCATAATCTGCAGTACTTGGAGTATTTTTATGAATCAGTATTTCAAGGCTTTCCAATTCTTCAATGAGTCATCAAAACTTTGAGGTTGATATCTCAAGAACTGACAAAGGTATGGCTGTTTTAAGGTCAAAATCCCACAGTTTGGCAAATACAGACTTACCATGGCATAATATTCCATAACCATGATTATGAGGTGTCAAACTGACAAAGAAGCTTGTTTTTACTTCAATACTGGGTTTCCATACAGGTTCTGTATAGCATTCTACGTGTCATACACGTCAGAATCAAGCTGTGTGGTCCCCAGATGAAAACTTTCACCCTGTATTGGTGAAAACAGCCCAGATGTGGTTTCAAAACCACATCTGAGCCCAATACGGGCTATACAGGACTTTATCAAACCACAAGCCTGTCTTAGAGAGTGAAAAATCTTCACTTCCTATACGTGGAAAGTTCTGGCAGTCTTTCCACCCCATTTCAGAATAAAAAGGGGCCTTTTCACAGCCAGAAAAGGTTTTCTCATCCTGCTCTTGAATTCCTACGTAGTATAACTGTCAAAAACAGTTCTACTCTTCAAAAATAAACAGGTATAGTTCTAATTTTAAGTATTGTAGACTTTATTATTGTAATCCAACAGGTAAAGCTGCACTCAGGGTTTTCAATAGCACTCACCACCACTATTATTCAATAGTAAAACACTTTTTATTTTAATAATAAACCATTATTATACTTTAATACCTTTATTTTTAATATTTATAACCGTGTCACAGTCATATTTAAAGCTGTAATTATTTCTCTTACAGCTTCATCATAGACTCAGCTTGACACAATTAATGTGTAATATGTGAGATATTTCCAGGGAATGAATGAAATTTATTTCTCATAAGCTTAGGATTTATGATTGCAAGCTCTTTGAAAAAAAATTATATTTGTTTTTGTTTGTTGTTGTGGAAAGAATTTCATTCTCAATAAGTATATAAAAAGACCTCTTTCCTATTATGTTGGCTTAAATATATCTTAAAATTGATGAGGCTTGTAAGGGGTGGATACAAAAATTTGATTAAAAGTCAAGAAATTTGTGTCTCCTCAAAATCTTTATAAGGTAAATTTTGATTAAAAATAATAAGTTTTGAGATATTTGAGAGAAAACATGCCAAATCTATAGTTTCTGACTTTTTTTAGTAAAAAACAATAATATTATAAAGATCTATTGCTTTACCCACAATAAAAAGAGAAATTTTAATTGGAATTACTTGAGAAAAGGACTGAAAAAATTCATATGAGAGAAGAGTCTCAAAAAGTAATATTAAAGGAAAACACACCAAAAAGTGACTAGGTCAGTGATAAAATATTTTTTAATTCACTTTTGGGGTGGTTCAAGGGTAAATATGATTATAATAATTTTCTTATGTTGTTAAAATGGTTAAATTTATTCAAAAAGGTTTGTTAGAATCTTTAATTGATTGGTTTAACAGTGTTTAAACTATTTTGAAAGGGAAATATTCTGACATGAAGAGAGAAGTGGGTAAAAGAAGACATCCTTTTATAGCCACCAATTTTATTACTCTAATAAGTAGTGAGAAAGACACTGGCTACCAAAAATCCAATTAGAGAATCCTTGAACCCTGGTTTAGACCAAGAAAACACCATTTTTAGCCACTTTTTTCTATTTTCAGCCATTTTAGTCCCTTAAATAAGCCATTGCTCTAGTAATAATTGGTTTCAAGCATTAAAGACACTTCAAAATATGTTTAAGAGACCTCAAATTCAGTTGAAACTGTTTTAACTTAAGGGTAGTTTTACCGTCTTGGCAATAGCTACAACTGCCCTGGTTGGTATCAAAACTTCATCAACAATTGACTCACAGACCCTGTGACTCAATTCCAGGCCAAAAGTGATGAAAATTTGCAGAAATTTGAAATCCTACACCTGTCAGAAAGGAATCTGGGGAAGTCTGGCACCCTTGGAGCCACAATTCCTTTCCCCTCCAAAAATTAATCTTTCCAATTTATTTTTCTTTAATTGCTTATTGTGTACTATACTAGAGTTTTTACATATGTAATTCAATTGAAAAATTACAGTACACGACTGTAATTATTTATTCCACATATTTAAATGAAAGTTCATTTAATTATGTAATACATTGGGACATTTCAACATTTCAATTGAAAATACTTGTATTCCTCATAACTTCTAAACTACACACCACACCTCAATCTCAACACAGGAATTTCTTGTTAAAACCACATTTGGTGTGAATTAAATCAAATTTATGAGTATTTTCAGATTTTAATTAAGAAAATACTAAAAGCTTAATTTAAGCTTATTTAGAGTTGAGTTACAGAATTTTCATTCAGAGGTGACCCCACCTTATTTTTTATGAGGAATTCAATGGTGAATTAATTTCAATAATTTTATTCAATGGAAAAAAATAATAATGAATTTTATTAAATTTGTGTAAAAAATATTTCAATTTTGATAGTTTTCATGAAGATTCATCTTTGCTTAATTTTTTCAAGTAAAAGTCTATTTTCACATTCTTAAATTTTAATGTAGAGCTACTATTAAAACTTGATATGTATATTTAAATATTCTTTGTATAATAGAAATGAGCTTATTTATTTTTAATTATAACTTAATCTTATTACTTGTGGTCTTTTGGGTATATTAAAATACCTCTAAGGCTCACAAAGCTATTAGTCTTGACATGAGAAATATAAAATTTAATTTCTAATTTATAAGTTTTAAAATTAAAATATCCTTTTGATATTTTTTTCAGGATGAAACTATGATAAAGGTGTAAAAATAGTCTAATTACTACTTTAACTATGTTTGTGACATGGAAAAAAGGTTTAGGATAAAGATTTGAAAGATAATAAGGGTATTCAATAAAATAAAAGGGCTTTACTATCAAGAGATAGTGGTGGTGAGTGCTACTGAAAGCCCTGGGTGCAGTCTTACCAGTTGGATTACTATAATAAGAGCTACAATACTAAGTTTTATAGTATAACCTGATTATTTTCCAAGAGTAAAACTGTTTTTGACAGTTTACTACGTAGGAATTCAAGAGCAGGATGAGGAAAGCTTTTCTGGCTGTGAAAAGCCCCCCTTTTATCCTGAAATGGGGTGAAAAGATGGCTAGACCGTTCCACATGGAGGAAGTGAAGATTTTTCACTCTCTAGGACAGTCTTGTGGCTTACAAAAGGCCTGTATAGCCTTTATTGGGCTCAGATGTGGTTTTGAAACCACATCTGGGCTGTTTTCACCAATACAGGGTGAAAAGTTTCATCTGGGGACCACACAGCCTGATTCTGATGTGTATGACACGTAGAATGCTGTACAGAACCTGTATGGGACCCCAGTATTGAATGAACTATGAGGTATTGAAGTAAAAACAAGCTTCTTTGTCAGTTTGACACCTCATAATCATGGTTATGGGATATTATCCCATGGTAAGGCTGTATTGGTCAAAATGTGGGATTTCGACCTTAAAACAGCTATACCTTTGTCATTTCTTGAGATATCAACCTCAAAATTGAATCAGTGTGTAGCTCTGTATGTGTTTTACACAATGGTACCTTTTTTGGTATGGTTATCATTAAATATGACAAAGCTATCCCATGTACAAGTTTTTGTACATGTGCATGTTTTTAGGCAAAAGCTGTATTGGGCTTGTTTGCCCTATACATTTTGTTCTAGTGGAGATATGGAGAAATGAATGACACCATCAGATATTCCTGATTGTTCTCCTTCCAACAAAACCGCACTTTAGGTATCTCACACTAAAACTGTAGAAGTTAGATGAGAGGTGAATGTTTTATTCACCCTTATTTGGCCTGAATTTGACCATAACTTCTGTAATACTGGTGCTAGCTCAGTTTGGTTGGTACCATTGGATATCCCTGGCTTAGAGATTTATCTTGTATACCCATTTGATGGGGTTAGGCCTCTTAATCTGTATTTCAGATGAGAGGTGAAAATTAAGGTTTATGCTCAGCAACAACTTTGAGCAGGAATAAATTTGTCATTCTTTGTCCTATGATGATGGGACTTGTATATTTGGAAAGGGGTCATTTTCCTCTTTTGTTTGATACCTTTTGAGATGATTTGGCTCAGGTCCATGTTTTGGTGGTATTTTGGCTATACCATTGGTTTATGGTATTTGGCTGTCATGCATGTGCTCTGGCTTTGAGTCACAGGCTGACATACCCTCCCTATAAAAAAGGATCATCATTCATGAGAATGTTCAGTCCTCCTAGAGGCTCTGAATCTCCTGAAATGAAGGTTCCCCTCTGGTATGGCATCTTCTGCCAACCATTTGTCTTTATCAGCTGTCTGGTTCTTGAATCTTACTAAGTACTGTCTCTGATCCTTTCCATTAAGTCTGATCTTACTGGCCTTGATGATCCTCTTCACTGGTCCAGGGGAGTCTTCCACTCACAAGGAAGTCTTTGTCTGTGGAGTGGATGGTCAGAATATTCTTCTTCAAGTGATCCACAGGCAACAGAGGATTCCAGCCTTTCTCTACCAATGCAGGTGTTTTTCCTGTGGTAGAGTGCTGAATTGTATTATAAGCCAGTTGTACAGCTGGTAGGAGGGTAGCCCAGTCATGGGTGTATCCCTCATGGTCCTTGTATTCCATGCCATAGGCACAAAACCTTCTAAGGATGTCCTCCATTGTTTGGATCATCCTTTCAGCTAGGCCATCTGTCTGTGGATGGTAAGCAGTGGAAAATGAAAGCTTGGTGCCAAGCATTTCATACAAGTTGGTCCAAAATTCAGATGTGAATTTTGGGTTCCTATCACTTATGATGATCTTAGGGACTCCATAGGTGGATATGATGTTATTCCAGAATAGCAAAGCAGTATCTATGGCTGTGTCCTCTTTATGGCATGGCAGGCACCTCATACTCTTTCTGAATCTATCAACCATGATTAAACATGAATTGTAGTTTTCTTTGCCTTCTGGGACAAGTCCTGTGACCCAGTCCATATTGATGGCTTCCCATGGGTGTTTGGGTTCTTCTATGTGTTGAAGTGACCCATACTTCTTCCCATGTCTCCTATTTGCCTTTTGGAATCTTTCACAAGTGTTGATGTATTCACTCAACTCTTGTTCCCACTTGGGCCACCAAGCTGTGCTTGATACCCTCTCTTTGGTCCTGTCTTCACTCATGTGTCCCATATAGGGGAAGTCATGGAATTCCCGCAGGATCAGGGAGATGTGATCTCTGTCTACCACTGTGAGTGCACTTTCATTTTCTTCTCTGTGGTAAAGCAGGCCATCTACAAGGAAGAACTTGTTATCCTTGTAGGCCCTCAAACAGGGTTCTTCCAGCTGGGATTTCAGGTCTGAGCTCCTGTATTTTTGCTGAAGGAGTTGTAGTAAGATGCCACACTATTTGTGCTTGGCATATGACTTTAGTACTGCACTGAAAAGTTCATTGTGTAGTTCTAAGGAGCTTAACCCCAGTATGGGAGTTTCTGTTCCTTCTGAATAGGTGTTTCCACTGTCAAAGGTACCACTTTCTGGTTCCCATTCAGAAAATCTGAATTTCTTCTTCCTATCTATCTCCATGAAATGGATAGGGATCTTGGCTGAAACTTCAGGGTCACAAGCTGTATTGATTTTGACATTAGCCAGTGGCCATCTGCTAAGGTCAACTGCATTGGTATGGCTTTTACCTTCCTTGTATATGATGGTTGTATTCACTCTATACTCCTGGATGGCTATTTGCCATCTCAGCATGTGTCCATTTGTAGTCTTCATGTTTAGTAAAGACTTCAAGGCTGTGCAGTCTGTGTAGACTTCAAAGACTGCACCCTCCAAATAATAATGGAGTTTTTCCAGAGCCCAGACTAAGCATAGACATTCAGTCTGGGTGTCCCCATACCTGGCTTCTGAATCTTTCAGTTTCCTAGAGATTTAACATATTACTCCCTCTCTTGGTTCACCATCCATAATTTGTCTTTGGTGAAGGGCTGCTCATAAACCTTGGCTACATGCTGCATCTATGTATAACTTGAATGTTAGTTCAAAGTCAGGCAAGATGAGCACAAGTGCATTTTTGAGTTCATGTTTGATCTTCTCATATGCATCCCTCCTTTCCTTGGTGATTTCAAAAACTACATCTTTTGAGCATAACTTGTATAAACTACTAGTTATGTGGGCAAAACTCTTGATGTGTTTTCTGTAGTAGCTAGAAAACCCAAGGAAGGATTGCATCTCTTTGATTCTCTTTGGTACTGGCTTTTGTAGTACTGCTGCTACTTTATTCTGATCAATTTCCAGACTAAGACCTGAGACTATGTCCTAGAGCTAGTAGCTCTTGTTGGCCAAAATTACACTTTTTCAGTGAAATTTTCAGATTGATGGGTGTACATTTTCTCAGAACTCTGTCTATGTATTGTACATGGTCTTACCATGTCTCTGAGTATATAATGATGTAATAAATATATACCACCATCCAGCCTTCCAATATTTCTTCTTGAAATATTGTGTCCATCATCCTTTGAAAATGGGCTGGTGCATTTTTAATGCCAAATGGCATCCTGGTGTACTCATATATGCCCATGTGGCATATTATTCTGAGTAATTTCATGGAGTTTGGTTTAACCCCATTTTGGTGGAAGCCTTTCATACAATTAATTTTGGTTATGTATTTGGCTTTTGCCAGTTTATCAAAGCCATGAGGTATCCTGGGTATAGGGTACCTGTCTGCTTTTGTGTAGTTATTCAGAGCTCTGAAGTCTCCACACAGTCTAGACTTGCCACAATTCCAGGTGATTAGGACAGGAGTGGTTATCTACACTATTTCATTATGTCCAATCTTTCTGATGACATCCATGTCCAGGATTTCATTGATATGTTTTTCAATTTCTTTCCTGGTTTCCAGACTTGCTGGATAAGGAGGTCTCCTGATCATTGGTGGATAATGTCTTTCCACATCCAGATATAGTTCTATATCATGGCCTTTGATCTTGTCTAATGGATCTTCACCAATGGCAAATTCTGGTCTGTTCTTCCTCAGCATCTTCAGTAAACTTAGTTTTTGTTTACTGGTGAGGGTAGTGCTAAACTGGCCCTCCCTGAATTCGTTCAGTAGCTCCTCCAGTGGGTCATGGGTAGAGATTTGGTATATATCAAGTGAGAATTTCTTCTCCTTGTTGGTGCCAACGGTATTATGCCTGTTTTTACTATTGTAGATATCTATTCCATACATCCTTTGGTAATCTGTTCCCAGCAAGAACCCTTGGATGTGGGCATCATCAAGCACTACAAACTCTTGGTTGAGCCTGATATTACCCTTCCTATGAGGTATAATGGAAGTCATCTTTCCTGATGCACTCTTGAAGTTTTTTGCCGTGGTTGGCAAGAACTGTTTTCCCCAATTTGGGAAGTGGTTATCCAGATAATTTCTGGCCACTATGGAGCAGTGTGCAACACTATCAATGATCAATGGATGTTGAGCATTTTCAATACAGACAGTCATTTTTGTGGCTGTTCCATGTATATATGCCATTCCTCTGGTTGGTGTGACCAGGAATGTTTGTGCATCTTGGGTATGTTTGCACAAGTTTATGTTGGAAGTATCTTGTGGCATCCCTTCTTTAAACTGTATTTCCTGAGTTTCTAGTGGGGTTTCCTCTTGGTATTCCACTAGAAATTCTTCTCTTGGGTCTTGGTCATCATCAGATGGTTCTCTGATGGCATCACCCATGGAGTCTGATTCAGAATCCTCTGTTGGGGATCCCTCCTCTGGGACTTTCTCAATGGCATAGACTTTTTTATTTGCCTTTGGACAATTGTTGGCATAGTGGTCTGTTGAACCACAATTGTGACAAGAATTCCTCTTCTTTGCCACTTCTGCCACCCTTTCTTTGGGTTTGTCTTTAAGCTCTACCCTGAAAGGTTGTTTCTCTTTGAAACCACTGCTCTTGTAAGGTGTGGATATGAAACTTTGATTGAAAATCAAGTACTTTTCCTGTCCTCAAAATTTGTATAAGGTAAAAATCAATTGAAAATAGTAAGAAATATTATTCTTGAGAAAAAAAGCCAATTTTATTGTTTATAAATTTATTAGTATAAAACAATAATATGATAAAGATTTATTGTTTTACCAACAATGAAAATTTATCCAAAAAATACTCTACAAGAGATATTTTAAGGCTACAAAAGAAATTTCTTCAAGAGCAATTTCAACTGGAATTCATTGAGCAATGAGCTGCAAGCAATTAATTAAAGAGAAAAGTCTTTAAAAAGAATATTAAAGAGAAAACACACCCAAAAGTAACCAGAATGAATTTGGAAACAAAGTAACAAAGTTTACAGTGACAAAAGATGCTTTAATTCACTTTTTGGGTGGTTCAGGGGTAAAAATGATTATAAGAGTTACAAACAATGATTATAATGATTTTTTCACGTGGTTAAAAGTTTTAAAATGATTTAAGAAAGGTGGTTGGAATCTTTTATTGATTGGTTTAACAATGTTTAAACTAATTATAAAAGGAAAAAGATTCTAACATGAAGAGAAAAGTGGGGCAAAGAAGAAATTCTTTTATAGCCATCAATTTTCTTACTCCAAAAGTAAATTTTACTCTTGTCAGTCGTGCAAAACAGTCTGACAACAGAAAAGCCAATTATGGCATCATTGAACCCTTGTTTAGACTAAAAAAGGGCTGGTTTAAGCCATTTTTAGCTATTTTAGACCCTTAAATCATCCATTACTATAGCAATACCTGGTCTAGAGCCTTCAAAACAGGTCAGAATGTGTGTAAGAGACGTAGAAACCAGTTAAAATGTTTTTTACTATGATTGTTTTAACTTAAGGGTAGTTTTACCCTCTTGGAAACAGCTAAAGCTACCCCAGTTGGTATCAAAACCTCATCATCAATTGATTCCACAGACACTGTAACTCAATTCCATGCCAAAAGTATTGAACTTTTGCATGAATTTTGACATCCCACACCTGTCAGCAAGGAGTTTGGGGGTCTAGCTCCCCCTTAGAGCTGGAGTTCCTTTTCCCCCCAAATTTAATCTTTCCAATTTATTTTTTCCTTTAATTCCTCATCATGTATTATACTTATAATTTACATATGTAATTCAATTGATTTGTAAAGCTCAATACAGTAATAATTGATACCTCATATGTAAATCAAAGTTCACTTATGTAATACACGCGCACATTTTGAGATTTCAATTGAATTCAATTGAAAATACTTTAATTCCTCATAACTTCTAAAATATACACAACACCTCAATTTTAACACAAATTTTGGTGATTAACACTGCATGTGATGTGAATTAAAGTAAAGTTTTGAGAATCACCAATTTTTATACAGAAAATACTAAAATCTTAATTTAAGCTTATTTAGAGTTGAGTTACAAAATTTTCACTCAGAGGTGACCCCACCTGATTTTTTATGAGGAATCCAATGGTGATATAATTTTTATATGTTTATTTATTGGATAAAAAGTTATGATAATTTTTATTTAACTTCTTTCCAAATTTGTTTATTTTTTTTACAATTTTGTTAAAAATTCATTTTTACTTAATTTTTTCAAGTATAAATGTAATTTTACAATTTCAAAATTTAATGTAATTTTATTTTTAAATTGTAATTAGATTTTTTAATTTTGAATATAATTTTATATTTATATTTTGACTTTCATTTTAATAATATAAATAAATTTATTTTATTTATATTTATATGTTAATTTTTGTATTTGTGGTCTTTTGGGTATATGAAATTACCTCTAAGGCTCACAGCTCTTATATGGGGTGAATCTCCCTATATTAGTTCTTTTCCTTATGTATTGTAAGGTATTAGCAATGTCATCCAGAGTGAAATTTTGGTTGCATCTGCATTTTACTGCATGCTCTAGTTCTCCTGGCAGTTGTTTCAGAAGCTTGTGATTCCTCATTTGGATGTTCATATGAGGATTGATGTCTTTAAGTATTTTAGACTGTCTAAGACACTGCTCATATGGATCTTTGTCCACAGAGTATTTGTCATTTTCAAATGACATGATCTTCTTCCATATCCAAGTACCATTACTGTACTTTTGGATGATTTGACTCTTCCACCATGGCCAGTTTCTTCTGCCATGGATTTCTTTCATTTCTGTGTACCATATACTAGCATGACCTTTAAATTCTGTATTTAGTATAGCAGTAATCCAGTAATCTGGTATGCTTGGTACATCAATGAAGAGTCCATCAATATAATCTATGAGTTCCATATGATCATATTCTCCTGTTCCACAGAATTTGGGCCAGCTTGAGGCCTCAGGAAGCTGTTTAAAGGCTTCCTTTTCAGAATAAGACATATTATCTCCATCCTGGTATTGTGATGGATATCTTGCCTTATTGCCCAACATGGCATCTGGGTGATATGGATTATCCATAACATGGCCTTGTGGCTGGGGCTTCAAGTTATGGTAGACATTAAGCAATTTTTTTATATCTTGGTCCAGACAGTCCCTGTCCCTTCTGCTGTGGTGTTGTTCTTCAAAGACTATATCCAGTCTTTTGTTGGTTTCTTCAGAGGCTTTGCTCAATTGATCATGACCTTCTTGAAGAGTTTTAACAATTTTATCCATGGAGGCTATTGATTATTTCATCCTCTCATGGCTTGCTTCAAGTTCTTAAAACTGCTTTTGACTTTTCTCAGCATATTGGGACATTTTTAACCACAGTGCATCACTGTCAAAGTTACTCTCAGGTGAGACAGCATTATTTTCAATCTTAGTGAGGGTAATATTTCTATTAATAGGACTACTGATTCTAGAGTGGTTTACAGCTACTTCTGGTTCTTGTGAATTTCTTTCACCAAATCCAACAACTTCTGGATCATTGGGTCTGATGCTCTCTTCCTTTGATTAAAAGAGGTCTTGTTTTTCCCCTTGTATCCTTGTCTTCTCCTGGAAACCTCCTGGAATTGTGAAGAATGGTGACTCCTGGTCACTGACTTGTTGGTTTCTGAATAGTGTGAAGCCACTGGAGAGCTGATTTGGCCTTCTCATTGTGAGCCTGAAGGAATCTGAGTAGGCCCTGTCTGGGTTAACTGTTCTTCTATAGCTTGGATAGTGGCTTGATTCTCCCTTCGCCTTTTTTGCCTTGCCTCCAGGAGTCTGAGCTGCCTGGTAGGATCCCAACCTTTGGTGATTACAATAAGGTCCTTGAAGTCTATCTCTTTGAGACAGATCCTCTGGCAACTTGCTTCAAGTTCTGCTCAGTGAGATGCTAGGTTGAACCTCTTGTTGTCCATGCTCCATTTCAATAAATCTTTGAGGAGTTAGTGGAGCTGAAGAACTTGATCCATATCCTTCCAGTCCTCTGGTTTGAGGTTCCTGTTGAATTGGAGTGTGAATGGCAGGGTTTATTTTATCTCCCTCATTGTTTTTCCAACCACCACTGTGTCCAAGGTGTCCTCTTCCAGGTTTTGTGGTTCTAGACAAGCCTTCTCTTTCCTCTGGCTGGTTCCTTTGGAATCCAAGGTCTCTGAGGTTTACAGGTGACATATCAGTGTTTGCAAGCAGTCAAAAACTTTATGTTCTTAGGGTATTTAACTTTGACTGTGCCTTGTACAAATTTGTTGTCTGCTGATTTGGGCAATTTACCTTTAGAGGTTACAACTGGGTTAAGGATAGTAATCTTCCCTGTACAAGTTGTTAAGGTTGGTTTACCTTGTGTTGATGCAGAGTTTTGTAGTTATCTACTCCTCTGGGTGGCTATTGGTGTCCACTTCCTTGCTGTAATCAGGCCTTCACCGTGCCACTTTCCTTTGCTCTTGCTTCCCTCTTGTTCTGAGGGTGTAACTGGTGCGTTGGCCTGTGACTGGCTCTCTAGTGGGATATAGTTCTCTT
Source organism: Austropuccinia psidii (assembly GCA_023105745.1). Classification (NCBI taxonomy): domain Eukaryota; kingdom Fungi; phylum Basidiomycota; class Pucciniomycetes; order Pucciniales; family Sphaerophragmiaceae; genus Austropuccinia; species Austropuccinia psidii. The sequence continues at coordinate 6,995,325 of JALGQZ010000003.1, forward strand.
CCACTGAATCAAAGAAGGAAAAAGAGGGCTTAATGTCAGTGAAGACTCCTTAAAATGTTGTTTGAACGTCTAATAATGGCCTCTGGGCTTTGTATATTACTACAATCTGCCCTGTATAATGACAGTGTAATTGAATTAACAATTCCACATCAGAATTACAGCTGTTGGTACCCTGTTACACTGTTTGTGTACCAGTATACCCCAGATTGACTTGTGGTTTTCAAGTACAATCTGTATGGAGTAGTTCTGTATAGGTGCAATTGAGTCAACAATACACTTAACCACACCTCAACTGATGGTTTTACAGTCAAAGGTGTCCTTATTTGGTCCAAAATACACGACTTATTAATGGCTGAAGTGTTTTTATACGTAAAACACGCCAAAAAAAAGGTCTTGTGGTTATTAGCCATGTGAAAAGTACTCTTATAATATGAGTATAAAATGGTATATACACCAATTAACAATATAAAATATACAATAGATATATTTTTAAGAAACAATTGTCAGAAAGCAATAAATAAGTGAAAAACTTACTTTTAAGGTGCAAAAATTTCAAGAAAACACAGCCAGGCCCCCGAAATGTGAGGATCAAACTATGATAAAGGTGTAAAAATAGTCTAATTACAACTTTAACTATGTTTGTGACATGGAAAAAAGGTTTAGAATAAAGATTTTGAAGATAATAAGGGTATTTAATAAAATGAAAGGGCTTTACTATCAAGAGATAGTGGTGGTGAGTGCTGCTGAAAGCCCTGGGTGCAGTCTTACCAGTTGGATTACTATAATAAGAGCTACAATACCACAATTTATAGTATAGCCTGATTATTTTCCAAGAGTAAAACTGTTTTTGACAGTTTACTACGTAGGAATTCAAGAGCAGGATGAGGAAAGCTTTTCTGGCTGTGAAAAGCCCCCCTTTTATCCTGAAATGGGGTGAAAAGGTGGCTAGACCTTTCCACATAGAGGAAGTGAGGATTTTTCACTCTCTACAACAGTATTGTGGTTTAAAAAAGGCCTGTATAGCCTGTCTTGGGCTTAGATGTGGTTTTGAAACCACATCTGGGCTGTTTTCACCAATACAGGGTGAAAATTTTCATCTGGGGACCACACAACCTGATTCTGATGTGTATGACGCGTAGAATGCTGTACAGAACCTGTATGGGACCCCAGTATTGAATGAACTATGAGGTATTGAAGTAAAAACAAGCTTCTTTGTCAGTTTGACACCTCATAATCATGGTTATGGGATATTATCCCATGGTAAGGCTGTATTGGTCAAAATGTGGGATTTCGACCTTAAAACAGCTATACCTTTGTCAGTTCTTGAGATATCAACCTCAAAATTTAATCAGTTTGTAGCCCTGTATGTGTTATACACAATAGTACCTTGTTTGGTATGGTTATCATCAAATATGACAAAGTTATCCCATGTACACATTTTTGTACATGTGCGTGTTTTTAGGCAAAAGCTGTATTGGGCTTGTTTGCCCTATAGCTTTTGTTCTAGTGGAGATATAGAGAAATGAATGACACCATCAGATAGCCCTGAATTTGCGCCTTCCAAAAAGACCCCACTTTAGGTATCTCACACCAAAACTGTAGAAGTTAGATGAGAGGTGAATGTTTTATTCACCCTTATTTGGCCTGAATTTGACCATAACTTCTGTGATACTGGTGCTAGCGCAGTTTGGTTTGTACCATTGGATAGCCCTGGCTTATAGCTTCATCTTGCATACCCATTTTATTGGGTTAGGCCTCTTACTCTGTATTTCAGATGAGAGGTGAAAATTAAGGTTTATGCTCAGCAACAGCTTTGAGCAGGAATAACTTTGTTCTTCTTTGTCCTATGATGACGGGACTTGTATATTTGGAAAGGGGTGATTTTCCTCTTTCCTTTGATACCTTTTGAGCTGATTTGGCTCAGCTCCATGTTTTGGTGGTATCTTGGCTATACCATTGGTTGTGGTATTTGGCTGTCATGCTTGTGCTCTGGTTTTGAGTCACAGGCTGACAATTTTCGAAATTGACCAGAAAACGTTTTCAAATTAAGTAACTTCATTTTATTCCATCCCAATGAATTATTTTTACCTTAAGATTATTTACTTTCTAATTGGTGATTTTGTATAACTTATTTTCAAAATCTTTTGAGGAATAAGTCTTCATTTTCCTCTTTTCTAAGATTTTTGGGTATAAAAGTGATACATATGGTAGATACTCTACTCAGAAATGGTTAGAAAGAATGAAATAAATGAGGTTTAAAATGGAATAAAATATGACTAAATGTGGGGGAGTCTCTGATTTTGTCAAGTTAATTGAATATACCTTCCTTGCATATGTTTCTTCTCAATACCAAATATTCCAAATATACATCCCAGGTATTGCTAATGTTACATCTGTATTCAACCATAGGTTCAACCCAGGAGTAAAATTAAGTCATCTGGAGTCAGGAAAATCAATTTTACTCATTGTGATAGAATTCTTGGCTGAAAAGCTAATTTGATAATCCAATTCCAATTTACATATTGATTAAGACTTTTCCATTTAGTATCAGCTCTTGTCTCTAAAATGGAAAAACAATTCTGGAATTGTTTTGTATTAACTCATAATACAGTTTCTTGAAAAACTTCCTAAATAACTAGGGTAACTTTGCACTTTCCCATTCATCATATTTTACATGATATTATTCCCACATATTATATTATTAATTCAATATTTTTATCCTCCACTTAACCGTTGATATTGGTTATTCTTCAAAATTTGGAGTTTTCCACAGTACATTATCATTATTTTAATTAATAATTGAGGGTTAATTGTTTAATGAGGTATTTATCCCTTCCATATTTTTCTTCAATTGTGCTATTTTTGCCATATGAGAAGTTGGTTTTCAAATTTTTTACATATAAGTAAGGCTCTCATTGAGTCTTTCAAGCTAATTATTAACTTTGACTCAGCTGAAAGATCATCATTGTAAATTATTATTTATTCATCACTTTTTTCTCAATAATTCAATAGTACCAATTGCTGATAAGAAGGTTTTTCATTAATCTTATTATCTTTTAAAATTAATTGAGATAAAGCTTTCTAATTTATCAAATTTTAAAGAAAATCGATCTTTTCTTTTTTCGGAGCTCAATTTTGGATTTATTATTCTTATATTTAACTCTTGATTAAAACTCTTATTTTACTCTAATCAATATCTTATTATTTCCAATCCAATAACATACTCTTATTCTATAGCTACAAGCTAAATACTTTTGACACTGTTAATTTATTTCCTTTAATTTCCCACTTATTAAGATAAGCATGATAAGATACTTTCAATTCTAATTAATCTATTTAGACAGGAAATTTTTACATTTTTTTTTACCCAGGAAGGAAAGATTTCTTATTCTTTATTCCTCTTTTCCCTTGAGTTCCATCAAAGCTCTTGTCATATTGAACATATTTGTGATGAATTTTATTTGTATTCTGGGAATTTTTCAAAAGGAAAATTCTTCTGTATTTAAGCTTCATTTATCATTGAAATATTTTCTTGAAGACTGCTTGGGCTTCTTTCATCTTGGTTTGTTTCACCTGATTTTTCTTGCTCCTATAGCTTTTCAAATATTTCACTTGGGATTTATATTCAATGGAGTTCATGCATTTTGAAGTTCCAATTTGTCCTCTTATGTAATTAAGATCTCGTAGATCTTCCAATATCTTTAAAGTCATTTATATAATTGAAAAAGGCTCTCCCAATGGGTTTTCTCTTGATAAAATTTCCAGTATGCTTGTAGCTGTATCATGTAAATCTTTATCTGCACTCTCTAGATGGGGTTCGATTATGTGATTTTTGAATATATGCTTTGAATAATAAATATTCGAAACATTGTCAACTCTCTTCAATGAGTTTTTTCAAATTCAAATCTATGCTCCTTTAGAAATGGGTACTTGGCCCTTTTCTTTTCCTTTGTTCAAATCACTTCAACTTTTGAATCTACTTCCATATGAAATGGAGTGATTTTCTTCTCCTCTGAGAGGAACCTTTGTAAAATTAATTATAAATGAAGCCAAAATCTAATAAAGGGAAATATTTAAAGAGAGAAAAATAACTTCTTCTTTCTTTCAGAGTCTGTGAAGCTGGATTTTTCTTTCCAGCAAAGACTAAGTTATGGTTTTTCCTTATATTTTATAACAGAAATTAGTGAAGATTCATAATATTCCTTGAGAAATATCTCAGTTTTTTTTGAATTTTTCTTATCAAAAGAATACCTGAGAAGAAATGAGAACTCAAGTTAAACCCAATTATAAGCCAAAATCATTTAATCTAAATAATAAATAGATAATTAAAGGAAAAATGATATATATATATCATCTTATTTCCCATGTATTTTTATTCTATTAGAATTTTGAATAAAACTCATTCTTTTCCTAAAAGAATCAAAAATTAGAGGATTCGATCTCCTAATTATGAAATTTCAACCAAGATTTCCATTCATTTATTTTATGAAAGAGTTTTTGAGGTTATTCCTTATAATTCCAAACATTTACAAGTTCAAGTTTAAGACAAAAAAGAAATGAATATTTCTTCAAAAGAAATTTTCTTGAATAAAGAATTAAAATTATCATTGCCCATAACTATAAAGATCAAGTTATTGATATAATGCAGAAAAAATTATTTTAAATAAGGTAATTAAGTAAAACTAATGGCACGGGATACTAGCTGAGAAATCTAACTGTGAAGTGATATATCAAAACATAATCCTTCTCCATGGTTTTACTTTAAATTTCCTCATTAAGAAGTAAAAAATAAATAAATTATCATTTATAATGAATTAATTGGAGCATTACTAATTAAAAAATATACTTCTTTTTCAAAATAATTTTCATAATGATGTGTATATACCAGTATGCTACTGATTTTTATATATAACTAAAGCTTTATATTGAGATATCATTAAAACAATAATAGCTTCAATATTATCATTTGAACAAATTATATTATACAGTAATATTATTTGAATATTATGAAGGGAAAGGAATATTATCATATCTTTATAAACAAACTGCCCTTAAAACAAAAAATAATTCTTTAATATAATTTGAGGCCTCTGAGTAATTTAAATACTAAGAATAATAATACTTATAATTACATCATAGGAGCTCATTATGGCAAACACGAATCAACTACAAGATTAGATTAGTAAGTAATTATTCAACATGGTATAAAGCTACCACATTATTGATCTGATAAGGCCAATTTTCCTCAATGTAGAGTTTAAGCGCCACATGAAGCCTCAGTAAGAATTCTCAAAGACAACCAGAAGGCTAAAAGAGATTTTATATAAGGAAAATACCACACAATAACTGGATCACCTGAAAGAAAGTTTTGCATTTCAAATGAGCTTGGATCCTCCTTCTGAGTTAAGCTGAACCCAGGACTTCATTGTTTGTCAATATTCCATATTCTTCCAAGCCACTAGAATATTACATAAACTCCAAGATTTTTATCCTTTTTTCAATTTTTTTATGGTAGCCTCACAGTATACTATATGAAATTCCTCTCCCTTTCGATTTTCATCTTCATTAGAGTATAATTTACTATCAAAATTTGACTTAACCAATATATTCTTAGCTTAAGCACTTCTTTTGGTCTTTTGAAGGTAATAATTACGCAACTCCATCTTGCAATATTAATGAATACTTTCTATTGACTTATTGGAATTTAATTAATCTATATTTGTACTACTACTTATTATTTATTAAAAAAGATGGCTTACATAACTACCTCTAACTATTTTCAAGGAAAGCCATACATTAAAAAATTGAATCAATTTTTAGGTTTTTTTGTGGCTTGTATATTCAAATCTATGTAAGCTCAGAAGGAGGAGTTAAATATTCTAATTATTTACTTTTATGAATTTATTTTTTCAAAAAATAAGAAATGTATAGCTTTTCTTCCTTATCAATTAGAATTTTTTGAGTTTCATTATTATTTTGATTGTTTTTCATTCTATAATTCTTTATTTTTTTATGAATCTCAACAGTTTTTCTCTGATTTATAATTTAATTTTTTTCTCTGATTTATAATTTAATTTCTCTTTTGTAAAGGGAAAATAATGCTTTACTTTTTCAAAAAAAGATATTTTATGAATACAAATAGCAGTAGCAGGCACTTAGCAGTACATCACCTGCTACTGGAGAAAGGCTAACATTTGTGAACACCATAGCTTAAGAGGTTTAGGCTCCCACTAATGTAAGATTGATGAAAATTGTCAGAAATCTTAAATTATCAAGCTGCAAAGCAACTGTCATGTAGAATTGTTGATTATCATCAACAGTTTTGCAGTGGCAGGCCTTACTGGGCTACTACTGTAGCTCAAATACAAAATTAAATATTGAAATCAATTAAAGGAACCCAAGAATTGAAACAAGAAAGGAAAAATTAAAATCAAACTTCAGAAGAATTGAGCGAAAACTGAAAAAAAAAATTAACCATATAAGATAATATTATATAATCATAAATCTATGTATAATAAAACTCAAAAAAACTGAATATAATCAATAAAAAAATTATAGTAGCATTGATACAGTTTTTTTCACATGAATTCCTCAAAGAAAAATGAGAAAAAAAATCTTATGACTAATCAAAAAATCTCAGCTTTAAAAAATAGTTTTATCATGAATTTTCTTAAATTATTTTTATCTTTTGACTTGGATTTTATTTGAGAAAAATTTATTGATTAATTTTTTTTGTTTTATCCTTTAGAAATTGTTGGAAAAAAGTACTTGATTGAGAAAAATATTTGGGAGGTGATAATTTGAATATCATGACTTCAATATACTACTTATAATATGAATTAAAAACCTAAATATTCTATTTTATTTCAAGATATGAGGACCAAGTCACTCAATATCTCAAAGATATCTGAGCATATTATTAATGTTATTAAGTAAGAAATATTCCAAAAAGCTTATTTTAACTGTAATACTGTTCAGCTAAGTTCAATCTTCAAATTGACTTGATTATCTCATTTTCACAAGGATTAGTGAAATGTTTTGGTTATAAAAATCGTATTTTTTCAAACTTCATCATAGTTAATTGATTAATGCATGTTTTAAACATTTAAAGCATAAATTAATCCAATTTTTAAAAAAACTATATTTGTGGGTTTGAAAAACTCTTACATGAAACTTTGCGTGAATTACCATCCAAGAGAAGCTAAAATATTTAAATTCCTTGGGAAATGTTCAAAAATTAAATAAATTTTTTCAGGAGTAATTGAGGCCATTTTTGAAGCTGGTTTTGAATGGTTTCAATTAAAACTTTTTATCCTTAAAGTGTACTTCCCAAAAAGCTACAGCTTATTTATGGGTCCTCTATTTTCAAAATATCGCTTTATTCAATATATCAAGCCCCATTTTAAACATAATTAATTAAAAAAAAAATTGTTCACCTATTCCTTCTGAAAGACACTTGAATGAGTGATATATACCTTTCAATAAGATTCCAATTCCGAATAGGTCATGGGCCCCAATTCAATCTCTTCAAGGCTGTATGAGTTTGTCAATGTAAATTAAACTTCGAAAACTTGTGATAATATTTCTAAATAAACCTTTAGAAAGACACTTTTTAGAATAACTTATTCATCACGGCTATACTTTTTTTTGATTCTCACAAAAAAACTGGATGATTTGTCTATTTCTCCAGAAATTAGAAGTGGCTTATTTTCGCGTTAGATATTTCATATGTAAATTAGTCTTCATTTAATTGTTTATTAGAATACAAAAAGCTTTCCAGAATGCCTTTCAGAGAAATTCAAATTGAGTAAATTTTGGAATAACCTCCTCAATCAGTTTTCATAGATGAAGATTTCTCATTTTTTAGGATTAATAAGATCAAACACTTATTTTGGAGTAGTTGAGTTATAAAACTATTCAATTTTGATTTAGTTTTAAATATTTCACAACATGAATGGCTCTCCATATATACTCCTAATTGAAATAGGGATTAAAAATCAAGTAATTCAAAACAAAAAGAAAGATGGATATAAAAACAGCCAAAATAATTCAGAAATAAAAGACATAGCTAGTGATCCCAATAAAATATATGTAAATAAGTAGATGAGTGATGATAATTAGTCTTGAATTCTTTTTATCTCAAACATATGTTTGTATTTCCTCCATCGAAATTATATCAGAATTAGTTACTTCAGGTACATCAAACTTCTTTAAAGTCCTTACCCCTAAATTATGTGAAATAAGAATTGACAAGATCAAGAATTTTTGAGAGTATAATTCTGGTGTTTCCAATTTTCAAAGAACCCACTGCTTTAAGAAATAAAATTCAGGATTCAAAGTTTTTTATCGGAAATCTATAGAGGGATATATGAACTGGTATTCAGAAAGGAAAAGATTTAATGGGTCAAAAAATCAAAGAACCTGATATCTTGCCTTTTTATTAAAATCAACTATGCACTTGGTAACTCATATTTTTCCTATGAATATAGTAATTATTACTAAAATAAGCCTTTATATCTTATAATGAAACAGTCTTCAAGAAATAAAAAAATAAAAATTTTCACTTTGAATATTCATAAATTCTGGCTATAAGTGGAAAGCCCTGCTCTACAAAATTTTATGATCTGAAATACTAGTTTCTCACTCATAATATATTAAATCTTGGTGAGCCAATCCTCAAAATAAATATGTGCCATGAATATTTATGTTGTTTTAATATGAAATGGAAACCTTATTTTAATAAGAAAATAAAAATAACTAAGATAATGTCAGACTCAATACATATTCTCTTAAGAGAGAAACATTTGAAAACAGGGTATCTCTATTGTAGTCTATATATATGTGCAGAAGCGTTTCAATTTCTTTGGGCATTTTTCAAATAATACAGTGTTGATTCAAAGCTACAGGGGCCCCAGTGTCAACATCATTTACGTATTAATTCAAATAAATTATTTTTAGAGAATTTATCATTAGACTTGTAATCTTTATGTAAAAATAAATAATGAAAAACTCAAATTTTGGGTTTTTTGTTCATTCAAAGAGATAAAGTAAAAAAATGGAATACATGGGGAATTAAAATAACTCATTTCATCTTGTATTGTTTAATCTTTTATATTTGATAACTCTTACCAAACACAAATATTAAGTCAATTGAGTTGAACCTTTGTGGTTTGAATTTCTTCCAAAACTTCAATTTATAAACTTAATTTCTGACCTATTTCTTACCTTGGTCCAATCTATCTCACATGTCAAATGCGAAATGAAACACCTGCTTTTAGGTTTAGTAAGCTTTCTCATGGCTAAAGGGTATAAAATGGTGTTTAATATTCCCCAGAGAGCTCTAGCTTTATGAGCCCTTACCTGTCTGGAGGTTTCTGGGGGATTCCCTCACTTTTTACTTGCAGAATTCACTTAATAAATTTATTGAAAGACAAAATGCAGTTTTTATGACCCTTGCATGGGGAAAATGAACTACAGCCAGTCAAAGGACCCTCAGATGGCTATTAAAATAGATTCCAATATTATAGATCAGCCAAAGTGTAAGGCTTGACTATGAAAAACTAAGTAAAAATTACTAATATTTTACTTATTGTACTTGTAATGTACTAATTTAATGAATAGTAAGATTCAAAAAATTATGATAATAAAGCTATATTATAATTATGGCATGAAATTGATTATATCATTAAAGAATAATAATATAATATAAATTTATTTTAAAAGGATAAAATAATTTGAATGTATTAAGATATTGATGGAAACTTATTAATGTTACAAACAATTAATGGATCCATATAAAATTGATATTTAATAATAAATAATAATTTAATAACAATAATATTACTAATATGCAAGCTGTATTAATATAAGAATTATTAAAGATAATAATAGAGAGAAAATAACCTCCTTTTAGCACTTAAGAGAATAATTTTGCTTATTTTTATGCCTAAGAATATAAATACAACTTATTTAAGTTGAATTTGCAATACAAAATAGAGATAATTACAAATTTTACAATTTTTACATGGATTTAGAGATTTTAAAATAATGTAACAAATGAAAATAAAGAATTCATGTAATTAAATATAAGATTATTATTACTATGAAATTTGGTTTTTTTCTTTAATAATATAAGAGTTTCACTTTAAAGAATAAAAAATTGACCTTTTAATTTAATACTTTTATTGTATTTGTAGCCTCTGAAGAGGAAAATTGGAAGAAGGGGTCCTTTTATAGGTAAGATCTTTCTTCCTATTAGACGTGTTCAGACGGTATCAACTGGAATTGATAAGTATCTTAAGGTTTGGTGATGATTGAATCATTATTGAACCTTTTTATCTCATTATTACACCATTTTTTAGAGTTATTACTGTAACTCTAATTTGATGAGATCATAATCTTGGCAAATGATCTATTTTTTCAAATTATAGTAGTTTCAATTATAAAATACTAATATACAAAAGTCTTATCTTATACACAACTGTTAAGCTTGAAACAAGATTAGAGTTAATGATCATAACCATCATTTTTAAGCCTGAACTGTGATTATTGATACCATTTAGTTTATTCACCCTAAAGAAATTAAGAGGGTAAATTCTGATATCTTAGCATGTCCTTACTAAGCTTTCAAGTGGATTCTATTACATCATCAAACCTCTATTTTTGATGTTTTTTCTTGGAACTCTACTTTTCTGTTGAAATATACTATTTCAGACTTTAAACCATGATTTTATGGGGTTGTACCTTGGATATCATGATAACAATTCTATTATTCTTCACGCAAAAACTAGTGTAATTTTAATATCCACTATTTTTTTAAGTTTGTACCACTTTTCAGCTAAAGTGGTCAACAGCCATGGCTATGTTGTCCAATGACTCCTTATAAGTTTTAACATTGTTTAAAAATGTCTAAATAAAGCTTACATCTTTATTCTTTCAGTTTTTTTGTGGTAAACTGCTCTTTAATAAACTGTTTATCCTGTTCAACTCAAAATATATGAGCTAAAAACCATGAATATATTCACTGATCATCAAAATGCATATATATAGGTTATCTCAGGAAGTATTGATCCTACAGATATAAAATAAATATTTCATATATGCAGTTTTGATGGGTACTCCAATGGTGGTATTTCCTTCATATTTTTATGTATTGTTTTCTGAGATAATAAATAATCTATGGCTTTTTATGGCATTTTTACTTATTTTAAGCTTATAATTTCAATTCTTGTTATTAAAAAATATTTATGATGTTGTTTTGTGACATTTTGGATATTTGGTCATACCTCAAAGTCTTACATTCCCTACCACCAAAGCATATTGTACCACAATCTGATATAGTTGATTAGGTTATCATCCACTGTCCTACCTCTTCAATAATATTTTTTAGCCTTGAAGCTCAATAATGCTTCATTTCATTATTCTTTGGGTCTTCTTTCATGTCTGAACCTTCTTAGTAATTTGGAATAATTAGTTATATCTTTTTCAGCTAGCCATTCATATTCCTGAGTTGGGTTTCTGTATTTCACAAGATATTCCCTTTCTTTAAGGACTGTCACAATTTTATTTTCTTCTCTTCCTTCTTCTCATTGGGGAATTTCAAGTGGTGGTTTATTTCTTAGGATAAATAATTCCTTGTCACTTGAACTTTAAGTTTTTTTCTATCTTTCATCGAAAGATGGGTTCTTGTTTATTCATTCACCTGTTAATTCCAGTTTTACAGCATTAGGGCCACACAAGGCTCCTATAATAAAAGGTCATGCAAAGGAATTCTTTAGTTTCTTTGGTCCTCCAATGTTGTTCAAGCTAAAAGGTGATACTAAGGCTAAGTCTCCTACTTTGAAATCAGGTTGCTTGTTACTTCTGTCCCATCTTTCTTTTGCATATTTGAAAGAATCCTGCATAAATCTATTTTATTGATGTCTTTCTCCGTCAAAAGTTATATTAAAACTGCTTTCTTTTGTCTGTATATAAACCAAGTCCTTTTTTGGGAGTGTCATAAGGTAGTCTTGGGTTCCAACCTTTTTCTAGATTTGAAGGTTTTTTACCAGTTGAAGAATGAATGAATGTCTTACATGCCAGCTCAAGAGCTGGTATAAGGGTACACCAATCATGGTTAAAACCATCAGAGTCTTTGAGTTCTAAGCCATAATCACAGAGTCTTCTGATCATTCCTTCTAGAGCTTGTATCATTCTCTCTGATAGTCCATTGGTTTTAGGGTGATATTCTTTTGAGAATTTTACCTTTGTGCCAAATACATTATGGAGTTTTTTCCATAAGGCTGAAGTGAATTTAGCATCTCGATCACTTATGATATTTTGTAATAAGCCTGTATGACTAATAGCTCTATTACATATCATTCTAGCTGTGTCATCTTTATTAAATGGTAAAAACATTTGAGTCTTGCTGTACCTATCAACTAATACTCAGAATAAATTAAAGCTTATATCTCCTCCTGGAGGTAAAGCTTTCACCCAATCCATATGAACTATTTACCATGGGGAATTTGGTTGTTGTATTTTTATCATCATTCAAAATCTATTGCCTGTGGCTCTGTTTTCTTTTTTGCATTTTTCAGAAGTTTAGAATTATTCTGCAACATATTTTCTCCAATTTGGCCAACAAGAGCAGGCTTTCACCCTTTCTAGTGTCCTGTCTTCTGGGAGAGGTCCAGAAACAGCACTGTAATGGCATTAATGTAGTATAGTTCTTATTAAAACTCTATCTATCAAGTTCATAACACATGCATGTTTGGTCCTATGATGAAGTATTCTATCAAGGAGCTGAAATCTTCCTTCATAATATTCTTTTTTTCCTTCATTTATCTAGTTTGGAAGAGAATTATGGGTCTTTGAAATCTTTCATGAATATTTGGTATAGTATATGACAAAACTAATCCATATTATAGCTTTCTTTAACTTTATTAATGAATTCTGTGCCAATGTCTGTGACACATGTTCCTTCTATATGATTTCCCTCCTGTGGGACCTATTCTTGGCTTTCAGGTGTATTTTCTAGAGCCCATACTCTAATACCATAAGCATTATTATGAATATTTCAATATTTGTGGACTATAGTCATATTTCCTCTATACTATTGTATAGAAATATGCCATCTCAGCATATTCTTTTTGGTTTCTTCATGTTTAATAAATATTTTACAGAACTACAGTCTTTAATCAAATTTAATACTGTTAAATCTAAATAATAGTGTAACTTTTCTAAAGCCCACCTTGAGAAAAGGAATTCCATTTGTGTTGCTCCATATCTTTTTTCTGTTGGCTTGATTTTTCTTAAAATTAATCAAATTGGTCCTTCAACAGGTTTGTCATTGCTTATTTGTGCCTGGTGTAGTGCAGCACCTAGTCCTTCTCCAAAAGCATCTATGTATATTTTGAAAGGTAGCTTCCAATCTGGAATTAAGACAAAAGGGGAATCTGTGAGGGATTTTTTCAGTTCCTCATATTCTTTTTCTCTTTCTTCATTCATTTAATATACTTTATGTGGATCACAGAGTTTATACAAATGTTTTTCAATTTTTTCAAATTATTTTTGCTGTTGTCTGTAATATCCATAAGCTCTTAAGAATGATTGTATCTAGTTCTTGGTTTGGGGCATTTGCTTTAGTAGTACTGCTGCTACTTTATTTTAATCTGTGCCCAAACTTAGTCCAGACACTACATGTTCTAGTGGCTTTAGTTCACTGTATGCAAAATTAAAATTATTTAATGATATTTTCATATTTACTTGAAATAACTTCTGTAATAATCTTTCAAGTCTTGTGAGGTGATTTTCCCAAGTTTATGAGAAAACTATAATCTCATCAATATTGGTGATCAGCCATCCCTCTGATAATTATTCAGGGGATATGGTGTTAATCATTATTGAGTAATGGGAAGGGTCGTTTTTCATACCAAATGGCATTCTTAATTATTAATATGTTATACAGTGGACTATTATCCTCAGTAGTTTTCTGGAATCATCTGTAAAGACATTTTGGTGAGAACCTTTAAGGGAATTCATGGCTGTAATGAACTTAGCCTTTGACAGTTGTGTTATTGTATCAGGGATCCTACATGTTGGATATCTGTAAAGGATAGCATAGGTATTTAAAGCTCTAAAGTTCCCTACCATCCTTTATTTAACATTTTTCCAGGTTATAATGAGTGGTGTAGCTACTTCTATTTGTTCATTATGGCCTAATTTCTTTGAAACCCCTAGGTCCATTAATTCTTCAATGTGTGCCTCTTGGGCTTGCTGGGTAAGCTGGTCTTCTCAACAGGGGTGGATAAGGTTCATGTAAATTCAGAATAATATCAACCTCATGTCCAATTATGGCCCCTAATGGCTCTCTTTCAGTAGCACAGGCACTTTTGTATTTATATAAAAGCTAAATCAGTTTTTCTTTAATTTTTTCTGTTGGTTCATGATTTAATTGTTCCTCTTTTAGTTGTTCACTTATGAATAAGTGTTTCTCTGGGGTTTTTTCCTCATGTTTTATAGCATTAATTTGTTTATTATTAATCAAGAAGCCAAATGTTTGTCTTTCATTGTCTCCTATGGTAAAATATATATGCTATAAATTGATAAGTAATAATTTCCAAGTATGAAATGGATACTAGTACAATTTTCCATTACTACAAACTCCACTTTCATTATTATACATTGAAATGGGTGTGGCAAAATCAATGTTAAATTCATTATTCCAAGGGAATTCATGCTTTCACTTTCATTACTAAATTTTACTCCTTGTATTTGTATAACTTTATTTTCCCAATCTGGTACAATTGCTTGTAGATAACTATTTCCAACACATTTTCAGTATACTCCTGTGTCCAGATCTACTCTTTCCTCTTGATTGTTTGACATAACAATACCTATACTTGATTTACCAACAGTATAGCCCATTCCTTTTTCAGGTTTGGTTCTATGCAGCTTTTCATCCTGTATGTTTGTGAGGCATGTATCAGCCATTCTGATTTGTGATAAATTTGGGTTCACATCTAGCACTTCAAATATTAAATTAGTATTGCTAATATGAGAACAATTTATATTTATTTTATCACTTTCAGAGGTATCCGATTCTTAAGTATCTTTTTCAAAATCAGATTCTTGTTTTTTACCATTGTGGTCTTCTGTTTCCACAATTTCATTTATGTTTTGCTTTTTAAGACAGTAATTGGATAGGTGCCCAATACCACCACATTTAGGGAATTTTCTTGCCTCATTGGTGTCATTGGGCTTGAATGGCTCTTTTGGTTTGTACTTCTTAATAAATGGTTTATTTGGGCTTTTTATGTGCATTTTTTTCCATTTTCTTCCAATTTTGGTTCTTGTCCCAATTCCCTCTAGGGAATTGATGTATGAATCTGTGGAGAATGAATCTATGCACATGCTCCTCAGGGAATGTTCAAGTTCTCCTCCACACTTTTTGAGTATTTTTATTTGCACCATCTTTTGTGACATTTCTGGATATAACGCATTTAATATTTCAGCTTGTTTTAAGAACCAAGTTAAATGTTTGTCTTTCTCTGGGTCAAAGAATGATTTTTAAAATGTATTTTATATCTTTTAGCTCCAGGAATCATTTTCCCACGTGGTTATTATTTCATCTGTTACGCACATGGAAATTCACCCTCTTGGACCTTAACATGGCATATCCATGCCATATCCAATTTATGCGAATTTGGCCAAATTGGCCATTTCATCTTTTTTGACCTTTTATGGTCATTTCACTATCTGGGCTCAACCTGGCCCCTTCATCATCATCAGGCCTTTCCTGGCCAGGTTTTGCTTTTAGGAAGTCTTTTGTATTTTGTAGTCAACAGGGAAAATACAGCCCAAAATCCTGTATTTGGCTTTTTAAGCTTGAAGTACAGATTTGCGCATTTTTCTGTATTTGCGATTTTAGGCCATTTTCCCTTGTAACATGGAAAAAATGTCCAAATGGCCATATTAGGCCATTTGGGGATTAATTTCCATATTTGTGCATTTTGTCCACTTTGTGCAAATACACTTTCAAATCTGTATTAGCTGTATTTGGCTAAAAGCCCAAGATTGGCCAAAACATCCAAAAGCCACTGTGTTGCCTCTGAAGCCACCAAAACCCATTTTCACTCCTATCCTCCTGGCATCATGCCAAATGACCTTTGGCAATTTGCACCCTACATTACCAAAAGTGCCATAGAAGGTGTTATACACCATTATGAATCTTTTGACACCAGAAATCCAATGGCGCCAATATCAAATGGTAATTTTAAAATTCCATCAGGTCATCAAGGCATCAAGTCGTCCAGGGGATTCATAAAGGCTCAAGGACAAGTGTCCATCTCAGATACCAATGACGCCATCAAGCAATCATTTACCATTCTCAATCACAGTATTCCTCCAAGGGAATACTGGAAGTTCATTCTCAAGGGATATTCAAGAGGAAGTTCCAAAGCAATTTGCCAAGGGTCAGTGCTCCATCAATCCACCTTGGCAACTAAATTCATTCAATACAGTCTGGTTTCATCAAGACCTGTATTTCATTCAATACAGTCTAGATTCATCAAGACCTGTATTTCATTCAACCCAGTTCATTTCCCAATTTGGCAGGGTACACACTTCATCATGCAGTCAAATACAGCTTCAATGATTCAATACAGACCAGCTGTCAGCCTGAAGGAGTAAAGCTCTCAACCTTTCACATATACCAGCCTCCTTTGACCCTGGGGTTTTTTTTCCCCAGTTAATTAATATATTTTGATTTTATTTTATCTTTATTTTCTTTTCATTCTGTTAAGTGAATACTGATATTATCAAGTAATTCATTTAGCACCTCTTTGTTTTTCTTTCTTTGCCTGTCAATGGATATTTGGTGGTCATATCCTTACTAATTCCATTTTTTATTTTGGAAGGTTGAAACAGTGATTAAGGACTTGCTTGGTTGTCTCTTTGCTCTTATTGCATCTCATATTTGTACCTGCATATTTCTTAGAGGAATTCAATTCTTTTATTCTCTTTTCTTTATTCTTTGGAGTCTTCCAAGTGAGTTCCCTGATTTCTAAGTGCCAGGATACTCTTGCCTTCCACTAGAGCCCCTGTGACATCATCTTTCCACCAATACCACGTATTCTTTCCATTTATTTGTCTTATGCCATAATAACATATTTTTGCAGATTTTTCAAATAATAAGTGTAATCTTGTACTTATTGATTCATTTGTTATGGCATAATCTTCTTGAAAAATTTCAATTGTCTTAATGAATTCCAGATGGTCATATTCACCTTCACCTGTGAATGTTGGCCATTCTTTCATTGAGACTTGATTGCTTCCTTGATGGCTTAAGTCTGTTATTAAGGGATTTGGTATTTCCTCTTTTTGTTCAACAGGACTTCTTATGTGGTAAAATGGGGTTGATACTTTTGGTATATTGATGTTAGCCTCATTTCTTTTTTTCATCTTCTCTGTAATAAGTCTGATTTCACTTTTGATATCATCTTCAAGATTCATTCTTGCTTCATCACTCCTTTCTTGATGGTCAAGAAGAAGTTTTTGCTGTTCTTAAGTGTTTTCTTCCAATCTTTCAACAGAAATGGATTATTTTTTAATTTTTCAGTCAAATTATCAATACTCTGGTAATAATTGACTTTAAAAGTCTTTTCTTTGATATCTTTTATGTATTTATACAACTTTTGTTGTCCTTGTATTAATTTCTGAGTATTTTCCATTTGAATTTTGAATTCATTATTTTCAACAATAAAATAAATATTGTTTATTTCTTTGTTTTTTTTTACAACAATTTGGCTTAAAGATAATATAATACTGCTTATTTCTTTTAATGAGAATAGACTTTCTTTAATGTTCTTTAAAGGTAATATACTATTTTTAATTTCTGTTAAATTATCTAAAATATCAGGAGACAAAGTTATTTCTTTGTTGAATGTGGTTGTCTCATTTTTTTCTCCTCTTTCCTTTGAATTACATCAAAGTTCTGGCAATTTTAAAGACATTTTCCATGCAACCTTTTTGGAGTCTTGGAATCCTGTAACTGAGGGAATATGATTTTCTCTAGTTCCTTTTCTTGTTCTTCTTCCCCTCTTGGGGGGGTTGGCTGGCCTGTGGTGTTCTGGTAAAAGCTACTGGTGCTTCTTCCTTGCTTGCCTCCCTCTTTTTGTTGTGCCAGTCCTTTATATTTTTTATTTGAGGTTTGGATCATGGTGGATTCCATCCATTGGAGTATTTCACTATTCACTCCCCTTTGAGCAATGTTGTTAGGATGTTCCAGGAGTTAAGCACTCCTTGATGGATTTGTGGCAACATTTCCCAATATTTTTCCTTGTAAACTTTGTAATACGGTTTGTACTGGATCATTTAGATGTCTATTTGAGCCCTCTGAATGTGCTTTGGTTCTGTTGAAATTACCAATGCTTAGTTCCAATTCTGGTTCAGAGATCATGGGAATTTCTGGAATTTCCTTTGGGAAATGGCTCTCCCTTGTGTGGATTCTTTTCCACTTGAGATTTTTCCCTTTTGTGAGATCATTTCTACTTCTGAGTCCACCACCATCTGATTGGATGGAATATTTGGAACCTATTTTAGTAGTCATAACTGAAATAAAATGATAAAATAAAATATTTCAGAAAGATTCTATTCTTTTTATGGAATTTAAAGAAAGGTGCTCACCTTTGGAATCCTCAATGGTGCGTCCTGGAAAAATTAATTTCTTAGCTTTTGTTTTCTTATCAATAATTGTTGTTGGAGAGCTTTTTAAATTTTCTTCCAAAAATCTTTCAGCAGTGGCTTGATTGTCCTCTGTTGGGTTATCTCTAAACACTAAAAATACAAATAAATATAATTCTTCTTATAAAGATGTTATTTTTTGAGAATATATTGGAATTTCAATGTAAAAAATTGGTTTTTATTCTTTTATAAGAGAAATATAGAAAAAAACTGTTTTTTATTTTCTAATTTGTGAAGAATAAAGAAAATAATGAGATTATTTTTCAAGTAAACTATGTTATTGATTTATATTTTTAACTTATGAATATCTTTTCTAATTACTAGAGTCACCCAAAGCAGGTTTTTGCAAGTCTAAGGATGTAAAAGCCCACATTTAAGACAATACAATTACAATTTAAATGCCGCAAACGCTTTTAAAATCAATAAATATAGAATTATTATATAGTTTATTTTTGAATAAGCCCAATTTTAATATTTTTAAATGTCTCTTAAGTAAATATCATGGCCAGGATCCCAAATCTAAAGTTTTACTATGAAACAATAAGTAAAAATTAATAATATTTCACTTATTGTACTCATAATTTCCCAATTTACCAAACAATAAGATTAAAAATAATTATAATAATAAAGATATATTATGATTATGGTGTAAAATTGATTACATTATTGAAGAATAATAATATAATATAAACTTATTATTTAATAATATCATAAGCTGAATATATTAATATATTTATGGAATTTTATTAATGCTACAAACAATCAATAAATTCATATAAAATTGATAGAAAAATATTATAATAAGAGAAAATATCCTACTTTTAAAATGTAAGATAGTACTTTTGATTATTTTTATGACTAATAATATAAATACAACTTATTTAAATTATATTTCCAATAAAAAATAGAGAGAATTACAAATTTTACTTCTTTTATGTGTATTTAGAGATTTTAAGAGAATTTGACAAATGACAATGAAAACTTGATGTAATAAAATAAAAAATGATGATTAATATAATATTTAGCTTTATTCTTTAATAATATAAGAGCTTTATAGCAAATAATAAATAAATCTACCTTTTTATTTAACACTTTTTTTGTATTTGTAGTGTCTGAGGGGGAAATGCAGGAAGAAGAGGTCCTTTTATATTAAAAGTCCTTCCTTCTAGTGACTAAATAGCTCTTAGTAGACAGTTTCTGATGGTATTCACTGAAATGGATAATTATTTGAAGTTTTGGTCATTATCACATCATTATTGAACCTTTTTATCTCATTATTCCACCATTGTTTAGAGTTATAGCTGTAACTCTAATTTTATGACATCATAAGCTTGTCAAATTATTTATTTTTGTGAATTATAGTATTAGTTTCAATCATAAATTCCATGAATCCAACGTTTTTATCTCTTATTTAACTTTGAACCTAAAATAAGATTAGAGTTAATCATAAATGATCATTTTTAAGCCTAGACTTTGATCCTTTATACCTTTTAAGTTATTCATGCTAAAGCAGTTCAGATAGCAAATTCTGATAGCTCAAAATTTCCTTGCTACTCTTTGAAGGGTATTTAATTACATCATGGAAACTCTATTTTTGATGACTTTTCTTGTAACTCTACTTTTCTGTCAAAATTTACTATTTTAGATTTCAAACCATGATTTCATGGGGTTGTACCTTAAATAAAATTATAAAAATTACATCATTCTTTACATATGAGATATTATAATCTTAATATATACTTTTTTTAATTTTGGACCACTTTTACTTTTAAGTGGTCAACAGCTATTGCCATTTTGTCCAATATCTCCTTATATGTTTCAGCATTGTTTATAGCATACTAAATAAAGTTTATATATATATTATTACTGCTATTCCTCTGTAACTTTCTTTTTTAATCAGCTTTTTATGTTTTTTAACTCAAAAGATATGAGCTAAAAACAATGAATATATGCACTGATCATAAAAGTGCATATATTCAGGTTATCTCAGTAAGTATTTATTTTACAGGTATGACATAAATATGTCATATATGTACTTTTGGTGGGGAATCCAGTTGTGTAACTTGATTTACATGTTAATTCATCTTTTACTGAGATAATCAAGAGCTTATGCCTTTTTATGGCATTTTTATTTATTTTATGATTATAATATCAATTCTTATTATTAAAATAGGATTTATAATGTTATTTTGTGACCTTTTTGGATATGTGGTCATATCTCAAAGGCTCACACACATATCCATAAACATGTAAAATAGAATAGAATTATTGTGAGCCTTGAGCAATATTCAACACTTCCAAGTAACTCAAAAAATTCTTCCTGAATGATATTTTTACATAGAATAATTAATAATAAAAATCAGATTTATTCAAACAAAAAAAAATGAAATAATTCTTCCTTTTGATGATAATAGAAAATACAATTATTCTTTTATCATTGTTGAGCCTTTTTCGAATTAAATTAAGTTTCAAAAATATCAAATTGAAATAGAGACCCACCTTTTAAATCCAATGTTTTCAGAAACTTTGCTATAGTGAAAGTGTTGTGGGTTATTCTTGAGTTGGACTTGAAGCTACAATACAGCTGATATATTTTCCTTTCCCTTTTTATAGATACCAACAATATTTCTTGGTGTGGTATCCAATAAAGAAACAAAAAGTGATTGCTAAGGTTAGGGAAAAAGTGGATGATGATAAGTTTTGCCAGGTATCCAGATTTTTTGATTTTTAAAGATTTTTTTTAAAATTGAAAATCTTGAATGAAAGTTATGCATTGAGCTTAGGCTATTGGCAAGCTCTTAGATATTAATTTATGTCCACAATATATAATAAAAGGAAATTACAAGTCAAAATAAGCTCCTTTGACCCTAAACTAAGATTGAAGTCTACATGAACTTTATGTCACAGGGGCTCTAGGGGAAAACAAGAGTGGCCTGGCACTCAGAAATCAGGGAATTCACTTGGAAGACTTCAAAGAATAAAGAAAATAAAAATAAAAGAACTGAATTCCTCTGAGAAATATGCAGGTACAAAGATGAGATGCAATAAGTGGAAAGAGAAGCCAAATGGTAAAAGAGACAACCAAGTAATTCCTTAATCACTGTTTCAACCTGCCAAAATGAACAATGGAACTGGTAAGGATATGACCACCAAATATCCATTAACAGGCAAAGAAGGAAAAAGAAAGAGGCTCTAAATGACTGACTTGATAATATTAGTATTCACTTAACAGAATGAAAATAAAAAAAAGATAAAATCAAATCAAAATATATTAATTAACTGGGGAAAAAGCCCCCCAGGGTCAAAGGAGGCTGGTATATGTGAAAAATTGAGAGCTTGATGCCTTCAGGCGGACAGCTGGTCTGTATTGAATCCTTGAAGCTGTATTTGACTGTTTGATGAAGTGTATACCTTTCCAAATCGGGAAATGAACTGGGTTGAAGGAAATTCCCATGGGGTATGAATGAAATACAGGTCTTGATGAATCCAGACTGTATTGAATTAATGTAGTTTCCAAGGTGTATTGATGGAGCACTGACCCTTGGCACATTGTTTTGGAACTGCCTCTTGAATATCCCTTGAGAATGAACTGCCAGTATTCCCTTGGAGGAATACTGTGAATTAAAATGACCAATTATTTCTTGATGGCATAATTGGTATCTGAGATTGACACTTGTTCTTGAGCCTTGATGAATCCCCTGGATGACATGATGCCTTGATGACCTGATAGAATGTTGAAATAACCATCTCATATTGGCACGATTTGATTTCTGGTGAAAAAAATGCATAATGGTGTATAACACCATTTATGGATCTTTTGGTTATTGCATGGTGAAAGTAGCCAAAGGTCTTTTGGGATGATGCCAGGAGGATAAGAGTGAAAAATTGGTTTTGGTGGCTTCAGAGGTGACAAAGTGCTTTTCAATGTTTTGGCCAATTTTGGATTTCTGGCCAAATACAGCTGATACATATTTATAACTGTATTTGTGTAAAGTGTGCGAAAAATGCACAAAATGCGCAAATCTGGCAATTAAGCTCTAAATAGCCTAATATGGCCATTTGGGCATATTTCTCATATTACATGGGAAAATGGCCTAAAATGTGCAAATCTGTA
Organism: Austropuccinia psidii; assembly: GCA_023105745.1. Lineage (NCBI taxonomy): Eukaryota > Fungi > Basidiomycota > Pucciniomycetes > Pucciniales > Sphaerophragmiaceae > Austropuccinia > Austropuccinia psidii. Next base: position 7,018,162 of record JALGQZ010000003.1, read on the forward strand.
TTTTCAGCTTAAAAAGCCAAATAAATGCTTTTGGGCTGTATTTTCCCTGTTGACTGGAAAATACCAAAGACTTGCCAAAAAAAAAACCTGGCCAGGAAAGGCCTGTTGATTATGAAGGGGCCAGGTTGGGCCCAGATAGTGAAATGACCATAAAAGTCCAAAAAATATGAAATGGCCAATTTGGCCAATGATTATGGATATGGCCAAATTTCCATAAATTGGATATGGCATGGATATGCCATATTGAGGTCCAAGAGGGTGAACTGCCATGGTTGTGACACTTGAAATGGTGAAAGTCTGAGAGAAATCCAGACTCTATTCATAAGTGAAGTCCTTTTATTCACTTACTCATCTTGATGAAAATTGGTAGAAGTTTCTTTTACCTGCTAAGATCTAATATTGTTTACTATTCAACTACTAGGCATACAACTAAAAAAAATGAGTTTTAGTTAAATTATAAGGTTTTTTCTATGAATCATTATGAGTACTATGACTTTCCTCAAATAAAAAGATAATATGATTACTCTATTATTATTATTATAAATCACTGACAATTATAGTAATCAGAATATACAATATCTACCAGAGAACATTGTATTTGGTTTAGATAAATAATATGAAATATTATTAATAATAAATTCTCATACACAACTTTTTATCAATAATTATAGCAATGATTTTATCACAAAGGACAAAAATAAGCTATAAAAATAGGATATTGATGAAAAACTCAATTATGAAACACTAATTTATCAAAAAAAAACAAATTATGTTACAAACTATTATTAAATAATAAAAATAAGTCAAAACATTCCATTGTTAAGAATTAACAGATTTTTGAAGTATTTTTGTATTTTACAAAAAAACTAATTATTCAATCTCATACAAATGCAATCCAATCCTAAGATTTAAATTATTCATTTATAAAGATTACAAAAAATCAAAAAAATTAAGAATGATTTATAATGATATAAGATTCTATCAATAAAGTTTTATTCTTTTCAAGATTCATTGTACTTATTTATGGATAAAAACTGTCTGTTTTTATTCCTTAATACACCTCCTATGTGACCAAAGATTCTCTAAGAGGGATTTTACTAATTAAAACTAAAAACCATCATTAAAAATTGAGTTTTTGATTTAAAACTCTCAATTTTGAATTAAAATTCAAGTTACAGAACTAATGGATAAACTGACTTCCAAGCCAATACCAGAAGAAGAGTTTAAGACCACTGAAAATAAATCAGAAGATAAATAAAGCTCAGTTTTGCATATAGAAGATTAGTGAAATATTCTTTAAGTGACTTTTTGTGTGAATTTGGGGTCCCAGACCTGTTGTGGAGCTCCTTTTAGTGTGGGATTGGGTAAGACAGTCCTTGAGGGGGAAATCACAGGTAAACAGTTTTAAATTTCTGAAGTAATAATGTAACCAAGGGTCCTAATGGTTTTTTAGATGCCCCTCTGGATATAATAAACAATCTCACTAAAGAGCTCACAAGTAAATTTTAGATCTATGGCTTTACAACTAAAGAAGACTTTTCAGAAGTCTCTATCAGAACTGATCAATAATCAGATAACGACCTTAGAAGTTAAAGAAGTATAAAATATAATGTTTCAATAATAATGTGAGATGATATAAAGGTAATACTTTCATATTATTAGAGGTTGATTCAAAATAATGGTATCAATATATAGTATAAGGGTAAGTTTAATTTAATTTTATATCTTTTTTATAGTTATTATTGGTTTGAGAGGTTAATTTCAATATAATATAGCAATAAGAAATCTAATAATTTATTGTTAAGGTATTGTTTTATATAGAAGGGATATTTGCTAAATATATGAGTGATATAATATAATATCAGTGTAAGTTTTTATATAATAATATATATATCTAAGGTATTTTTCAATGTAAAGCTATAATGTGAATATTTTCCTTTATAATATAAAGCTTATGGGGATAAAATAAATAGTATGAGTATAATTTATAGTATTATAGTGATAAAACTAATGTTTTAAATATAGTATGGATTAATAATATAATTTAGAACTTCTGTTAACTACTTTTAGTTAAACATCACTATGAATTAAACTTATAAGTCTATAATACTTAAAAAACATAAATACAATATCCTAACAGTAAGGGATGGATGAGCTATTATCCTTCTTGGTACATAATTAATCTCATGGGTAAAGAGGAGAAAATGAGGGAGAGAAGCCCTCTATTTATATACTTTGGGCTCTCCATAGAGGCACACAAAAACAAGGCACTTGGAAGTTTTTCAATTCTTTTTTCTAGGATAATTTCTTATAGTGGTGAATCTAAAATGATACCATTTTTTTGGCTTATTGCCCCATTTTTATGTATTATTATTTAATCTGAAATGTTTTTTCTGGTAAGGAATTTTGAAATGGTTTCATTTCTTGAACGTATTGCACCATACATTCAGTTGATTGAAACATTTTAATTCATGATTATGTAATCTGGCTAAACTTTGTTTTCTGAGGAATTTCTGATGGTGTTATTTCTTTGAGGTATTGCACCATTTTTGGTAGAATGAGGTGATTTTTTAAAGTTATTTCACCATAGGTCTTTGCACTGTTTGAACTGCAGTTTGATAATCCTGTATAATGTGGGAATTCTATTTTTCCTGTATTAGATTTAATTTTCCTTAATTTAGCTTTATTTTTGGTGGCTTATCAGGTGTCTGTGCTTGTATTCTCACAGATATGATGTGTAATTTAGGGTTTTGATAGACTTTCCTTGCATAAATTGATTGATCTCTCTTTCGGTCTTGTGACTTTTGCTTAAAAAACTTTTAATTTCTTTCTTATTACAGTGGCCTTGATTTAATAAATGCATTTATGATTAATCCAAAGTTTTAGAAGAACTAGGATAACTTGAGTGTTGCACTACCTCTTGCAGTGTTAACTTTAACATTCTTGATATGTTTTCCTTTTCTTTTCCCTATTTTATTTTCATTCTTGTAATCAAATAGACCATTCTTATTGGATTATACATACTGATTAATTTCGATCCATTTTAATGCTGAATTCTCCTATTATAATTGATTAATTATTGATTTCTCTTTGTTTATTCTTCAATTTATAGCCTTATGAATGAAATTTCACTTGAAACTGGGCCATTGAGGTATGGAATACCACACTATCAAAACCTACTTTGATTGGATTTTTGGTCATTTTTGAGGTCAAACTTGGTACTTTCAAGGATAGATACCAAAGAATCTTAATTATATAATATACTTAATTTTGACTAGTTACAAAGATAACATTAAATTTTTATCTTTATAAATATTTCAAGTCTATTTGTTAGCTGGGGCCTCTTTCAAGGCTTCCATACTAAATATTAGGAATTCAATAAATCAAAGAGAATTGGAATACTATTACTTTAAGTAATTGATGTTTCACTAGTGTTATTCAAAATTCAATTAATTTTTTTATGACAATTAAACAGTAAGTTTTTGAAAGCTCTAATATTTTTGCTAAAAAATGTAGGTAATTTAATTTTTAAAAATATATTTGGTTCAGAGCTCCAAGGATTACCTCAAATATAACTAATCCTTTTCCAATATTGTAATCATAAATTTGAAATAAACATATTATATTCTTAATAATGAAATATCTGTTATAGAAACAGGAACAACTATAAAAGCAGCAGTTAATGAAATAATGGGAACAAATGCTATTCCATAAATGAGTGATTAGTCATAGAAGCAAGATTTGATCAATTTTGTGATAAAATTAATCTAACTATTTGAAATTTATACAAAAAATAAAAAAAAATGACCCAAAATTTCAAAGAGAGTAATTGGAGTTTGAATATCAGGTAGAAATTTACATGCTTGCAGGCTCACAAAATGCATTTTGAAATGAATTTTCTATGAATTTTTGAATTCATTGCTTTTTTCCACATAGAGATAGCAATGTACACCGCACCTGAAATTCTGATAAGTTTTTGATCATTTCAAATTTTATCTTAAGCTTATTAAAGCTCATTTATACTTTATTAAGCTTCCAAAACTCTTAAAACCTGTATTAAAAGCCTGTATGAAGGGATTTACCCTTTGGTAGCTTGTAATTTTTTTACAAGTGTAGGATAAGCCCTTTTAAGCTTTAATATTAACAATTAAATAGGGTTGAAAATACTTCAATTCAGAAGAAAAACCTTATTTGGGCTCTTTCACATCCAAAAAGCTAGTTATCCTGGCACCTTTTGCCATTTTCCCCTTGGCCCACCTTTTGCATAGATTTTGAAAGTTTATTTTTTTAGTTAATGGCATTGCTTTAAATCAATTCCACTTGAATTTGTGCAGGACTTACAGGATGTATGGCAAATCCTTAGCCAATTCAGTGTATGAACACAATACCTTAATTTTAATCCAATTTTTGTAAGTTTACATACCCCTTTTTTAACTTTAAATTGTAGTCAAAATGAAAAATTTAAAAATACATATAAGAATTCATCAAATTGATTAAGGTTTCTGGAAAAACTCTTATATCTTCCAATACCAGTCAAATTTACTGATTTTGGGTATAAAAAAATATGGGTTTACCCTAGGTTATTTTTGGTGTAGAATACAAAAATGACATAACATGTATAAACTTGTTTATCCAAAATGAAGCTATATTCCTTTATCATTAGTTTTTATTTTAAAACCATTTGAAAACTCAATTATTGAATTGATCAAATGTATAAGATATTATATGTGGCCTAATGGGCATGTCACATATACCTCACAGCCTCACAGAAATGAAGATAATTGAAACCCAATCTTAAATTAAGCTTAAAATTACCTCAAAAGTCAGAAGTTTTTTTTTACTAATTTAAACCTTTGATAATTGTTTTGCTTATATTTAACTTAATTTAAATTAGTCAAATCTAGTTTTGAGAATTTTGAGATGAAGTCAAAAAAGTATTTTTCCATTGAGAGAAAATGAAGAAATGTTTAATAATTCACTAAAAACTCTAAATAATAACTTCAAAAATGAGTTTCAGTATTTAAAATGGAAATTTCTAGTTATCCAAAACTTAAATAAGCTTATTTGAGAGATCATAACAGTAAAACCTAATCTGTTTACAGTTAACAACTTGTCTTGGTTCCATAATTTTTGAAAAATAGTAGGCTTAAAGCTACCATAATAAGAAAGTAAGTTCTATTTACTGGAAAGATTTACTCTTTAATTTATTTATAAGTTCCTAGAAGCTTTAATAATTAAAATTAATATTTCTCATTGTTCAAAATAACTTCTCACATAAAAAGACCCTATAAAAAAGCTAAAAACCTACTAATCAACCAGGATACAACATGATTTAAGTTAATTTAATAAGTGAATATTGATATTAATCATCTTGATAGATTTTTTCCTTTTAAAAATATTAGATATCTGTTGGACTTATTCACTATAATCATAATATTTCAGTATATTCCTTTAATCTGTAGTGAATGAAAATTCCACTTCATATGTATATTTCTAAAGGCTTAAGCTATCAATGATGTGAGCCTTAAGGTATATTTTACATAACCAAATAGGCCACAATTATATTCAAAAATAAATTTGAACTATGCATGACCCATAAATCATGCATATATTCAAAATTCATCATTTTTGATTTCAGAAAATAGGAATAACTTTTTGATGAGGAAGTAAATTCATGAATTTAAAGCCAGATTTGGATTCTACACAAATATTCACCTATGGTAGCTCCATAGAGTGAATAAGCTTAAATTAACTCTATGAAGTGGTAATATGGAAAATACTTCAATACCACATCAAAGAATTGTGAAAATTTTTGTTTTTCTCAATTTCACACCAAAATAATGGGAATGTGAGAAATCCCATGTTAAATATACACTAATAATAGTGTTATGAATTTTTTGTGGCACTTAATATTATGGTATTCTTACATACAGTTTTGATACACCCATAGTGGATATCAGTCTTGAAGCCTGAATTTCTATTTTTGACATAAAAATAGCTAAGGGGGGCAAAAGACATCAAAGAGGGCCAGGGTACCCAACTTCTGATGCCTCTGACACATGAATAGCTCTAAATCTTGGATCTATGGCTGATAATGGCCCAATTAGCTTACTAAAACCTTTTGTGAACTTGGTTACCAAGTTAAAATCTCATTAAATCATAAGAAAATTGCAAATAAGCTACTATTTTGACATGACAGAGAGGTAAAGAGAAACTTAGACTCATGTAACCATGTTGATTCTTAATGATTTTCCATGGATAAACCTTTAAAGATTAATTAAAACCATTTTTGGACTAGTATCCATTGATTTTACTCATAGCAACCTGCTGTCACAGGGGCTCTTGGTCAGAAAAACAAGAGTGGCCTGGCACTCAGCAATCAGGGAACTCACTTGGAAGACTCCAAAAGAATAAATAAAATAAAAATAAAATATTGAATTTATCTAAGACAAATGCAAGTACAAAGATGAGATGCAAATAGAGAAAAGGGAAGCCAAATGGCCAAAGAGCCAAAGAGCCAACCAAGTAAATCCTTAATGACTGTTTCAACCTGCCAAAATTAACAATGGAATTAGTAAGGATATTAACACCAAATATCCATTGACAGGCAAAGAAAGAAAAGAGAAAAGGGGCTAAATGATTGACTTTATAATATCAGTATTCACTTAAAAAAATGGTAAGATAAATAAAGATAAAATAAAATCAAAATATATTAATTAGCTGGGGGAAAACCCCCCAGGGTCCAAAGGAGGCTGGTATATGTGAAAATCTGAGAGCTTGACTCCTTCAGGCTAGCAATGGTCCTGTGTTGAATACTGGAAGCTGTATTGATTGTCTGATGGAGTGTATACCTTGCCATATTTGGAAATGAACTGTGTTCAATTGTTTTCCCATGATGTATGAATGAAATACAGGTCTTTATGAACCCAGACTGTATTTAAATGAATGTGGTTGCCAAGTTGGATTGATGGAGCATTGACACTTGACAACCTGTTTGAAACTGCCTCTTGAATATCCCTTGGGAATGAATTGAAAGTATTCCCTTGGAGGGAATGCTTGAAGTGAGAATAAGCAATGAACTCCTGATGGTGCCATTAGTCTTTAAGAAATTACACCTGCACTTGAGCCTTGATGGGTCCTCTGGATGACAAGACACATTGGTGACTTATGGAATGTTGAATTACCCCTCTGATATTGACACCATTGGATTGCTGGTGAAAAAAGGTGCATAATGGTGCATAACACCATTTATGACAGTTTGAGTTTCTGAAGGGTGAAAGTGGCCAAAGGTCTTTGTGAGTGAAGTCAGGAGGATGAGAGTAAAAATTGGGTTTTGGGTGACTTCAGAGGTGACAAGGTGTTTCTGGGTGTATTGGCCAATTTTGCGTTTCTGGCCAAATATAGCTTATACAGCTTTAAAACTGTATTTTCTCAAAGTGCGCAAGATGCGCAAAACTGGCAATTAAGCCTCGAAAGGCCTGATATGGCCTTTTGGGCATATCTCCCATATTACATGGGAAAATGGCATAAAAGGACTCATTACAGCCAAATGCACAAAACTGTGCAAAACTGTATTTAACACTTAAAAAGCCAAATACAGGCTTTTGGGCTGTATTTTCCCTGTTGACTTGAAAATACCTGAAAGTGACCAAAAGCAGAGAACGGCCTGGAAAGGCCTGATGATAGTGAAGGGGCCAGGTTAGCCCCAGGAGTGGAATGACAATAAAAGGCCAGAAAAGATGAGAGGGCCAATTTGACCAGTGATTATGGATATGGCCAAATTTCAATAAGATTTATATGGCACTGATATGAAATATAGAGTCCAGAAGGGTAATTGCCATGGTTATGACACCTGCCATATTGTGATATTTGTAATTCTATGTAGAAATGAGTAAAAACTTTAAAAATTCATTCAATATACAATTCTGAATGAATTTTTATGAAACTTTCAGGACCAATGGAGAATGGTATGACACATAAAGAAACCAAAAATAATTATGGTTTCATAAGTAAAATCAAAAGTTTTACTTGCAGTTCATTTGTGATTATTGCATGTGAAAGACTGAATCTTCAAAAATTCACAGAAAATACAACCTGTGATGAAATTTCCAATAACATTAATAAATTTCATTAATTAGTGTTTATTTTGAAATCAAATAAGATTTACAGTTGTTACTCCATTTATTCTCAACCATAAATGGGTTGGTAGTCACATAAAAGCAATAATTAAGTAATTATGATAATCTTATGTGACAACAAATGATGCAATAAATAATCCAAAGAGGATTATTATTTTCTCACCCACTGGTTTTTCTGTTTTCTCTATGGAACACCTCTTTGAGCTGTGTTTGACTTAAAATAGGCCTCCTATTTCTGTTTTTTTTTGAATGATCTTATTGTCCAATTATATCATTGTTACCAACAAGTAAGTATTAGTTAAGCTTTTCTTAAGTGTTGTATTCTTTCATAATAAATAAATAAAGACATGAAATAATATAAATCAACTATATATTGTTGTAATACTGTTAAAAATAAATTTTGATCCCATAAATCCACCATTTCTCTGCCAAATCTCTCTACCATATTCTCTCCAAGGTTCATTGAATATTAGCAAGTGATTTATTATTAATTCTTAAGTTTTTTCTCTAGTATTTTTTTTCTTCCAGAATTTTAATTTTAATTCTTCTTGTAAAAGATGATTATATATTAAAATAATAAAATTATTTTAATAAAGAAGTTTTATCATTTAAATACTTCTTGTAATTGATTCTTGTAGACAATTACTGCTTACTTTTGTATTGATTAGTAGTGTATAACAAGTAAAAGAAATAAACAATTAATTAATTATTCAAATTTTGGTCATAATAATTTTATTATCATATTTCATAAGAACAGTCACAGTATCTTTGATCAATAGTAATATTATCAACAACTTCATATTGTGAGCCTTGAGGTATATTTTACATACCTAAATAGGCCACAATTATCTTAAAAAATAAATTCTGAACTATGAATAACCCATAAGTCATGCATATATTCAAAATTCATCATTTTTGATTTCAGAAAAGATGAATAACTTTTTATTGAGTAGGTAAATCCATGGATTTAAGGCTGGATTTGGATGTTACACAAAAATTCACCTAGGGTAGCTCCATAGAGTGAATAAGCTCAAATTAACTCTATGAGGTGTTAATATGGAAAATACTTCAATACCACATAAAAGAATTGTGAAAATTTTTGTTTTTCTCAATTTCACACCAAAATAATGGGAATGTGAGAAATCCCATGTTACATATACACCAATAATAGTGTTATGCATGTTTATGGAACTTAATATTATGGTATTCTTACATACTTTTTTGATACACCCATAGTGTATATCAGTCTTGAAGCCTGAATTTCTATTTTTGATGTAAAAATAGCTAAGGGGGACAAAAGACATCAAAGAGAGCCAGGGTAACCAGCTTCTGAGGCCTCTGAGGTGTGAATAGCTCTAAAGCTTGGATCCATGGCTCATCATGGCCCAATTAGTTTACAAAAGCCTTTTGGGAACTTGGTTACCAAGTGGAAATCTCATTAAATCATAAGAAAATTGCAAATAAGCTATTATTTTGACATGACAGAGAGGTAAAGAGCAACTTAGACTCCTGTAAAACTGTTCATTATTGATTATTTTCCATGGATAAACCTTTAAAGAGTAATTGAAACCATTTTTGGACTAGTATCCATTCATTTATCTCATAGCAACCTGCCATACTGTGATATTTGTAATTCTATGTAGAAATGAGGTAAAAACTTCAAAAATTCATTCAAAATACAATTATTGATGAATTTTTCTGAAACTTTAAGGACAAATGTAAAATGGTATTATACATGAAGAAACCAAAAATAATTATGGTTTCATAAGTAAAATTAAAAGTTCTACTTGCATTCCATTTTTGATTATTCCATGTGAAATACTGAATCTTCAAAAATTCACAGAAAATACAACCTGTGATGAAATCTCCAATAACATTAATAAATTTTAGAAATTAATGTTTATTTTGAAATAAAATAAGATTTACAGTTGTTACTCCTTTTATTTTTAACCATAAATGGGTTGGTAGTCACATAAAAGCAATAAGTAAGTAATTATGATAATCTTATGTGACAACAAATGATGCAATTAATAATACAGAGAGGATTATTGTTTTCTCACTAACTGGCTTTTCAGTTTTCTCAATGGAACACATATTTGAGCTGTGTTTGACTTAAAAGAGGCCTCCTATTGATGTTTTTTTCAAATTATCTTATCATCCAATTATATCATTGTTACCAACAAGTAAGTATTAGTTAAGCTTTTCTTTAGTGTTTTATTCTTTCATAATCAATAAAGAAAGACATGAAATCATCTAAATCAACTATATATTTCTGTAATACTGTTATAAATCAATTTTGATCCCACAAATACACAATTTATCCACCAAATCTCTCTACCATATTCTTTCCAAGGTTCATTTAATATTAGTAAGTGATTTATTATTAATTCTTAAAGTTTTTCTCTATTATTTGTTTTCTTCAAGAATTATAATTATAATTATTCTTGTAAAAGATAATTATATATTAAAATAATACAATTATTTTAATAAAGAACTTATATCATTTAAATACTTCTTGTAATTTATTCTTGTAGACAATTACTGATTACTGTTATATTTACTAGTAGTGTATAACAAGTAAAAGAAATGATTAATTAATTAATTATTCAAATTTTGGTCATAATAATTTTATTATCATATTTCATAAGAACAGTCATACTATTGTTGATTAAGAGTAATATTATCAACAATTTCATAGAAACATCTTACAAATGAAGATAAAATACCATTTATTATTATATTTTCATGAACTAGTAATTTTTTTATTCAATTAGTAAATTTAATTATTTTGAATTTATGAAGGATCTAATGATATAATTTGTGAGTTATTATCAAGTCTTGTAGAATGTTGATTATTATTATCAGTGTTTTATTGTTGGGAAGCAATATTTTAAAATTCTTAATAAGCTCTTTCATAGATTTCTGATCAAATGTAAATAGGAATAGTTCTTAATCCTATTTTCTTATAATTAAGTTTCTTATATTTCTCTTAATATTATGCTAAATATCATATACTTCATTTATCATTATTGATCTGGGTGTTTCTAATACAAATAATAAGAGAAGAGATAGTAAGGTAATTGAAAAAGCTTTCATAGTCAAGTTTTACAAAGATCCAGTAAGAGATTAAGATATCCTGGACTCTAAGATTTCAAAAATTCAAAAACAGACCTTGGAGAATGTGTTTCAGGTCAGAACAATGATGAAAATATAAAATAAGGTAGAAACAAGATTGAAGTACCTGGAGTAGCTTTTTATCTTTGTATATAAACTTTAAAATTTTTAATCAGCCTTTTATAACATGCAAAAACACAATCTTAAAGGAAATCATAGAATTCTCAAATATCTTGATATAAATAATTTAGGTTTGATCCAAATAAATAGAATACTGAAGTGTTTTTTGAATTTTCAAAAGACAATTAAATAATAAGTTAAAATATATTAAACAGTTCAAAAACAGATCAACATAAAATTAACAATAATAAAGAACTAACAAATAGCTAATTTCCATAGTTTCATCTCACTCAAGTTAAGATGCAGTAAAACAGCTAAAAATAGAACAGATGATACTGAAAGAGGCCAATTTTTTAAAGTTAATTTAAAAATACATAAGAACAAGCTAGCTGAACAATCTTTTAACTGTATATCTGTATATAAATTGATAAAGCTTCACCTTAGTTTTCTAATCTATATTTAATGGATTAATTTTTTCATAATTCTTTCTTTCAAGTTTTTCATAAATTCATTTAATTAAAATATTTAAATTTCCAATTAAATTCTTTTCAAAGAATATGTTACAAGGTCCAATGGCTTCCGTTCTATGGATGGGTCTGTTTTTGGTGATTAATGAATGCTTATGAGATCAAACTTTGGCAACAATAAAGAAGAATTTCCATATGAATTTAAAAAAAAAGGATTTCATATAATAATGCAAAGTTTCCCTCAGTGTAATAATTAATAAGATCAAGAATTTTGAGACATATCAAAGGACATAAAGATGGTCAAATCAATGCAAGAGGAGCAGTTCAATGAGTAAAAGCGTAGTTTTGAAAGATCATTTTTGAAATTAATCTTCCAAAAAAATTAAAGTGATGGATTGGCTGCCATAAATTTTGTTAGTTGAAGCCAAAAGGGATCAAGCCTAGGTATCAAATTCCATAAATCGATCAATTTAGCAGTCCAAAGTTCTCAAGCCAATTGTTCCTTGGGCCACGGCTATCAACTAGAATTCTGTCCTGATTACTGGTAAGCGCCATCTGCAGTAAAATCAAAGTTTGATCCTAAACCTTGTAGATCATGACGTCATATGATGTCATTGCCCCAGGCTACGGTCAATGCGCAGCCAGGGATGCGGATCAAAATGAAAATTTAATTTAAAAGCTGATTTAATTTTTTAATTTTTGGTCAAGGCTCGATTAAAGCTTCCGATTAGAATAAGCAGCCGGAAGAAAGATGATCAAAGATTTAAATCGGAAGGAATCCACTAATTCGAATCGTTTCAAGTTTAGGACGATTCCAACTTCATCTTCTTCGACTATATCACATTTGAACCTCTTACATCAAAAGAAATCATTGAAATCTAAAAATTTGATCAAATCTAATAGTCTCCAAAATTCAAAGGTCTTGAAATCTAATCAAACTAACCTGAAAACTGCAAAAATTAAATCAAAATCGAATCCGCCAAATCATCATTCAGTCATAATCTCTTCAAACTTGAAAAATCAAAAAATTACTTCATTCAAATTTGAAGAAAGAATTCCTATTGATTTATTAGAAAAGATCTTTCAATTTTGTAAATCATTCAATCTCACTTTCATTTTATCAAATTAAATCAATTTATAATATAATCATTTTCATTCGCTCATTTTAGTACCAGATAAATATGGTTTTCCGCCAATCTTCAGATCACGTCACACTAGTTATGGATTTCATCATCATCCAATCTCTTCAATCGATTTAATTCCTTCAAACTCAAATTTCCCTTTATATTCAACTCAAATCGAAAATTTTAATGAATCAGAAGGTTATCATTGGTTAGATCCACCCTTATTCGTCAGACTTGTCAATAAACGTTGGGCTCAAGTAGGTCTAAATGTAAGCAATTTGGAAGCTAAATTTACATGTTTTTTTTTGAATTTTTCAAAAAATAATAGTTGTCACTAAACAAAGAAGCTCATTAAATGGACTCGTAGATCTTTCTTAATCATATCTCTATCTATAACATCTCTCAACTTGAATCAATTAATAAATTAGCATCCTTAAAACCAAATCTGGGCTCAACTATCAGAACTTTAGTCATCAATTTTTCAATCCATCAATCCATCACTCAAAAGCAGTTTCTTCTATTTTATCAAAGAGAAAAATTCAAGAGATTGTTGAGTAAATTGACCAACTTAAGATCGTTAACTATCAAAGGAATCTCTCCCGCCGTACTCTTTCCAACTCGCCTAGAGGTTCATAAACTTTTCCTCCCGATTTCAATCTTACACCTCGCCATCGAATTTAGAAGTGAAGAAGATTCACCACTCTTAAACTCAATTTTCAATCAACAACACATGCGGCAAACTAATAGAAATCAACCCCAACAAGCAGCAGTCATCAGCTATCATGATCCCATCGAGCTACATGCTGCTGAGCTTAATCTTTTCCTCGTTTGTTTACCCAACCTGAAATCTTTACATCTTTCACATTTTCACTCACATTCTCATCGTCCGCTATCGCGCTACATGTTGGGAAAAGATCAAATTAAAAAAAGCGACATGGTCAATCTTCAAAATCGCTCACTCAGATCATTAATTCTAACCGATTGTGACCTATCAGTTAGCGATGCGAGATTTTTGGCCAATCGATTTGTTAAACTGGAATCTCTCACCTTTTCTCAACTCTTTATCAATTCAAATTCAATCTTAGCTCTCAATACCCTTCTCGATCATGATGATGATAATGATGAATTTGTTGATGGGTTAGCTCACAGTTTAGAATTCCTGAAGGTTTCTTTGGAAGATTTCAAATTCAACTCATCAAGCTCAAGAGATCAAAAGTTGAACTTGAGTCATTTAAAAAATTTGAAGGAATTAAGCTTGAAAACAGCAAGTCAAGTACATCTTGATGGATTGAACAGTTTGAAAGAGTTGGAAATTGATCGTAAATTGATTAATCAGGTTTGGAAGATGATGAAAGATAAATCAATAGATGAATCCAATCTCAAACGTTTAGAATCAATCAAAATTCTAGGTGAATTGCAACTTGACAAAAAAGCATTAGATGATGATCAAGAAGAGTTGATCAAAAGCCTCGATCGATTGGAGTTTCAAAAAGAATGTTGGAAACAAGGAATTAATTGGAATTAAAAAAATAACCATAAAATCGTTTTTATTTATTGAATCATAATTGACAATCTACATTGTACCATCACAAACAAGTCTCAACGTTGCTTTCTAGTCAAACACATACAATAAGCTGTATTGTATCTTAATCAAAGAAATATCGAGTTGATTGACGTGTCATGAAAATTGATGTGACACAGCTTTGCTCATGATTATTTCCTATCAAGATCTTTGTTAATCAAACGAGGCCAATTTTAACTTACTGTAAACTTTTATTGAAACTTTTTCTTGTCTACCACGGCAATCGTCATGTAAATCAAACCGTCATCATATTAAAATCGTTGATTCTCAAACCGAAAAGGCTTTGTATCCAAAACTTGATTAAAACTTTCAGCACAAAAACAAATCATTTAAAAGAATTGGATTTGTGGATTAACTTGAAGATTTAAATTACAAGTCAAATTTAAAAGCCATTAAACAAAGTTAAAACAAGCTCAAATAAGTAAAAATATTATTTTTATTTGTTTCTGAATTAATGGTTTATTACCATTTTTTGTTTGAAATGGGGAGAAAAAAAAATCAATCTTAGGAATTTCTTTTCTTAATAAATATTTTAAACACAAAAAATTGAATTATATATACAATACTAAAACCATGAAATATAAACCTTATAGTCTAAATTGAAAAATAATGATAAAAAATGAAATACATATTAAGCAAACCCAAAAGAAAGAAAGAGAATCATTTAAAATCCCAAAGAAATAAAATGGGAACAATCTAAGTTGAAATATTTTTTCTTTGAAAAGATCTCTGAAACATGAGGAAAATAACTAAAAAATATTGAAAGGGTATTGGTAAAAACACATAAGAGCTTACATGTTTTTACTAAAAACTTACATGTTTTGGCCATAAATTGGTAAAAACACGTAAGGGGTGCCCTGGGCCCATTTTTAATTAAAAATGAAACACAACCATGCCTGTATTGGGCCAAAACATGCCCAAAAAAGGGTTTTTTTCCCCCAAAACCCCTCTAACTCCCAACTGTTTCAGATTTTTTTGCCCAACCCCCCCCCCCCAAAAAAAAAAGACCAAACACCCCAAATAATCCACATTATCCCCACCCCAAACAATTTTTCTTTGAAAAACAGCAGTACCAAAGCAATTTTGCAAAGCTTTTCACACTTTTCTTTCTTTTTTTCCCCCAAAGACTGCATTTTCCACCACAGCAAATTGCTTTCAAGCCTCTAAATTTCCAATTTTTACCTTCCCTCATCCATTAATCCCACATTTAAACCACTTTTTTCCACTCTTAACCACTTCTTTTAATTTTTAATACCTTTTTTCACTTCTTTTTCACCTTTCAAAAGGCTCTTATACCATTCCAAATCCCCAAATTCCCCTTTTGTTTCAAATTTATACATCTTTTTTACTCAAAAATGCTGCAACCCCCCACTGAAGGTGAATTTCAGACCCTTGAGCTTCTCTTACAGCATGTGCATAATGTTTCCAGGGCTCAGGGGTATGCTGTGTCCACCTTGAGGTCCAATTTGACCCACAACCAAATTGAAATGGGTTGTGACAAGTCTGGGACCCCAAATGCCAATGAAACCCCTCCAAAACAGTCACTTGAAGAAAGCTTGACTGTCCTTTTAGACTTTATGCCAGAAAATAGGCCAAGAGTACCACTTGAACTCTTAAAGTCAAAAATCCTGAACATTGCCATGATGCCACTGAACATATCATGGCACATTATTCTTTCAGGAAATTCAATGAGCAAGAAGCATCCCAAATTGCTCAAATTTCTGAATCACTGCTTCTGCCAAGGCAAATTCAGGCCCAATTATGCAGCCAGAGGGAGTCTGACAGACCTGTAATCCTTCAAGACATTTACAACCAAGTCAAGAAAATAAAGAAAGACAAACTGCAAGGCAGAAGGCCCATTGATGCTCTTATTGACACTCTCAAAGAAGGATTTTTTTTTTGGTCCTCTGCAAGGGCTTCTGAGGGACACATTACCTCCTTGTTTTTCACTCACCCCCTTGCCATAAAATTTCTTCATGGCTTTCATCATGTCATTCTTATGGATTGTACTTATAAAACCAATAAGTACAAAATTCCCCTTTTTCATATTGTTGGATTCAGCTCAACCAATAAGACCATTTACGGGGCTTTTTGTTTGATGAAGAATGACACTGAACCCTCATATACTTGGAAATTAAATCAATAAATAGAAAAAGGTCCTCAACAACACCAATCTTGTTCCCCCTCCAGTCATTGTTATTGAAAGGGATCTGGACTTGAGAAACTCACTTAAGCTCTTCCCAGACTCCAAAGTCATGTTATGCATTTAGCACATCAATAAAGATGTATCTGCTCATTTCATAAAGAAAATTGGACATGGCACTGATTTTGAGAATTTTATGGTCCTTTGGAGTCAAGCGATATACTTTTATATTTTGCTTTATTTCACCTTTTTTCTTATTATTGTCTTTATTAATGACTTTGGGATTCATTTCTCAGGTTATGTATTCATCCACTAAAAAGTCTTTCAAAGACAACTGGAAGAAGCTTCAAAAGCAAGTCAAAGATCCTGAAGTTTTGCGATATTCTGAAAATACCTGGCTTCCTCTGAAGAAGTATTATGTTCCAGCCTGGACCAACCACCATTACCACCTGGGTGTGGGCTCCACCTCCAGAGTTGAAGGTCCCCTTCCATGGTTAAACTTTGGCTCCAAAAGTCCACTGGTACTCTCCTGGAGGCAGTTGGGGCTCTCCACATGGCATTCAGAAAACAATTTATTGAAATTATCAACAGAATCTCCAAAGGAGACATTTTCCATGCCAAGAATTTTCCTCCACACATCTGTGATCTCAATGGCAAGGTGTCTCATTATACTCTTCAGATGGCCTTTGAAAATTTCAAAACAAAATTTCCTCCCAATGAAAAATGCACTAACAAATACAACAATTATAAAGGCATTCCTTTCAAGAATAAGACTTCAAAGGCATTTTCTAAGTGCCAAAGGCTTTAGATATCAGACTTCCATCCTCACTGGCATTTGAATTTGCCTGTGAGGGTTTTTTAACTTCAAATTCTTGATTTTTTTCCCTATTAACTGAGTTTCTTTGTCATATTCTTCTCAGACTGGTTTTCAAGGTGATGATAAAAGTGTTGAAAAAGAAAGAAAGAAAGAATCCAAGAAAATATTTGAAGATATTGGGGAAGACCTTTTTCAAAGACCAATGGAAGAAATAACCCAAATTCTTCAGAATTTTCAAGATGTTTTGACTGGAAAAGTCCCATTTAACCATATTCCAAGGAGTCAAGGGGATGATCAATATTATGAAGACCCACTATAATGCAAGAATATCCGTGGAAGACCTCAGGGAGCCAAGAATAAAAATAAAAGAGAACCATCAAGATTTGAAATCATTGAAAGTAAATCCAAGAGAAGAGGAAGACCCCCATCAAAAGTGACCAGTACAACAACATCAAGATCACAGTCAAATTTCCCCTCTCCAATTATGGAAGTGAACTCATCTAAAAATTCTGAAGATTCTGAGGCCTCAATATTGAAATCAATCAGTTCATCAGATTCAATACCCTCAGAAGCTGAATCAAATAAATCAGAAGTCACCCTTAGAAGGTCCAGAAGATTGGAAATTGGAAGCAAAACCTCACAAAGAAAGTCACACAAGCCTGCCACCAGCTTGAAGATATATGCTGCAATTGACTTGACCTGTGAGCATTGTCAAAGAAATTATCACACAAGTAATGAATGAACCAAGCTGTTTGTGAGTTTCTGATTCTTTTTAATGTATATTTCTCTTGTTTATTTTGATATTTATTCATCTTTTGACCTTATTTTATCAGATACCTGGCTCAGAAGACTTGCCCAAGTTTATATTGAAATACACCTTCAAGTCCATGCATGTCCAGGGTGATAGAAACTGTGGCTACAGAATAGTATCCCACTACATTTACAAGACTCAAGATCAATGGCATGATGTCAGAGGTGACTTGGCTGAAAAAATTCAACAAAATCAAGACCTTTATGAAGCCATGAACACTTTGATTCCCTCAGTATCCTCTTATTTGGAAAGAATTGAATGGTATGAAGATGTTGGCCAGGCTCCAAAAAGCAATTGGATGTCCATGCCTGACATGGGGGATCCAATTGAAAATAAGTATCAAAGACCAGTCTTCTTTTATTCCACAGTCCAATATTTTTCTTTTTTCCCTTATTTCTGTCCTCCAAATGATAATCCCCCCATTTTCATCTGCTTCTTGGATAGCTGTCGTCATTTTGTTCCTTTGGATATAATCATTTATAAAGCTTAACCAGTACCCCCCATTACTTTGAATTGTAAATTTCATGCCCAACCACAAGCCCTGAGGTGGGCTGATGAATTTAAGAAACAGAGGGTGTTATATTCTTGCAATATTTCCATCCAGAAAAGACCAAATATTTTGGAGGTTGATTCAGATTGATTGATTTTTGTATATACAATTTATGCCAATTATCCTCCTCCTAAGTCCTATTTATTGCTTAAATCCCACCTCAGTCTCCTTTTTTATCAAAAATGTGGCACATTTGTACTTAAAAATAGTCATATTACACACAAGAAAAAAAAACGTATTGTGCCTTCACTTGTCATCCCACCAAAAAAAATTCCCCCAATTCATGAGCTTCTGGTTCTTTATTTTCCAGATTGAACCCTTCATTTCAAAAAGAATGAAGGAAATTAATAAGTGGAAAGATCTTAAATGAATTTTCTAAAAAAATATCCCATTTTGTCATATTGGCCAAAAACAAAATATGAAAAAATTTGTGGATATTGAAATCCCATGTTGGGAAAAATATGACAAAAGAAAATTAAAAAAAAACATCAAAAATTATCCTGAGGAATTTCCTTTGAACAATAAGGTCACTTATGTGTTTTGGCCACAAATTGGTAAAAACACGTAAGGGCTTACATGTGCTTACCAACACCCTATTGAAATTATGAAAATGGAAATAATGATTATATTTATATATATAAAGTCTTGGTATGTAGAGATAAGATCTTAAGTATACCTATCTCTTATGTCTTTCAGCCATAAATTAGTAAAAGCATATAATTCATACCCTGGGGTTTAAATCAATTGAAATTTCTTGAATTTCCCACACTATCCCCTATCAAAGAAATACTCTTAAGCACCTAATCCCTCCACAAAAAAATCCAATAAGTAATCTGAAAATTACAAAGAATTTGAAAAAAAATCATGTGAAAAATATTCCTTTACCATAGGTTGTTTTTCTACTTCAAAATGTACATTTTATCACAAAAAACTAATTTAATACTGAATAAATCAGATTTTACCTTTACTTTTTCCCCCTGAAACTCTTCTTTTTATGCTTAGAATTTTTCTTGTCTGAAATTGTTTAGCCCCAGAATTACCAATATTCAAATATCTGATTCTCCAAATTCTGCATTTGATTATTTTTTCCTCCTTTTCCACCCTCTAATAGATTTTCAGTTTTCCTCAAGAATTCCCTTGTCTAAATTCTGACTTTGTTTATAATAAAATTAACATTGTTTCAAGTGATAACAAATGGTGATTTTTAAACACTTGAGAATATATTGAAAAAATTTCCTGAGTTATCCACTATGTAGTGTGGTATTTCATACCTTTTACCAGTTTCAAGAAATTTTTTGAGAATTAAAAGTTTGAAAATCAAGATCACAATGAATAATTCAGGAAATCACCACTCAAAGGACATGATTAAAAAATCACACACACCCAGGAACAACCTCAATAGTATGGAGGAATGGAAGAATTTAGAATTCAGAATAGAAATAACCAACATATTCCTACAATTAAATAAATAATAGGGGAATCAAATCTTATGGAATTATACAAGAAAACCTACATATAAGCCTTACAGAATCAACAATACGCTTAATACATACAGAAACTCAAAATTACATGGGAAAAGTAACATTGTGACATTATATCCACTCTAAATCCATCAGGAAGATTATATTACTAAGAATCCAATAAATCAAGAAAAAAATAATACATTTCATGTGACACAAGGATCATCTGACAGTATTGAATCCAACTCAATGCATGAAAATCCACTAAAAAATTTAAAAATTACACAACAATACAGGAGCCCAAATAAGACTTATGCAGTCCACATGCATAAGATCTGGAAATTACACAGCCACAGGATTATTAAAATTCAACTCAATTCAAATTCAACTAGCTGCATGCAAGGAAAATACACTAAACTGTAAAGTACACAGCAATTACAGTAATCAAAGATTAAAACTCAAGAAGATATCCCCAAATTACACAGAATGATCACCTGGAACAAAATAAATCTTACAAACAAATTGTACATGGGCTTATTCACATGACACCATCTTCATCCTTTACTCACCAGCATTAATTCCTCAAGGCTTTGCAAGCTGACTAAGGCAGTATAAAGGAGGAGTCATCTGATACTTTTACCAAAATCCCCACCAAGCAAAAGCATCTCAATCTTAAATTTGGCCAAACAAATGATGAAAATATCTCAGTCATATGATACCATTCTTAATTTTACACACTAGCATTAATCTCTCAAGGCTGTGAAAGATTACCAATACAGTGTAACAGATAGGTTTTCTGACTTTTGTTACAAAAATATACACCAGCAAAATTATCTCACGGGCAAGAATAAACCTTTACATGGAGAGTCCATGGGTACTTCTCATAACATAAAAGGAGGCCTCTCTCTCTCATTTTCTCCTCTTCTCGGGATGAATGAAATATAATGAGCTATATACCAAGAAGGAGAATAACTATTCACCCTTACTAGTAGGTTAATCTAGAAATAATAATTATTATTATTACATTACATCAATAGTGATTTATATATAGCTGTAGTTAACAGTAGGTCTGCCTATATTATAAATTCATCTATTAGTAAAATACTCATATTCAACAAAATATTTATATTATACTCTTCTCACTAGGAGAAAAGCTATATTACTATTACTATAGCCAAGTCAATCAAACCAAAATACACACTAGTAGTTTCATATCTGTCACTATTAGTATTTCTTATTATTTATTATCAACCCAATTATAATAAACTATTACTATTATAAGTAGTAACATATTTATCAACATTCACCAATATTTTTTTTAAACCTATAGTGGTGTTATCATTTAGAATTTCTAAATACTTATTAGCTATCACTATTATTATTATCACAAATTTAGTTAACATATTATCAAAATTAGTCATCAACTACAACTATTTAATATTTTAAACAATATTATTACATATTATCACTTATAATAAATATTCTCATATAAAACTATTATCCATTAAACAAAACAAATAACTTTAACAAAAGAAACAACTTAAAATCACCATGCAGTACTATTATATCTACTATTTATTTTACTCAATAATTACTTTATTATCCTAAAAATCACCTACAAATTTATCTTTTGAAATTATTTTATCATTAGTCTGATTATTGGATATGTCTGATAGAGACTGCTGAAAAGTCTTCTCTAGTTGTAAATCCACAATCTTAAATATTGATTTGTGAGCTCTGCGGGGAGATTATTTAGTATATTCAGAGGGGCAGCTAAAACACCATTAGCACCCTTGGTTACAGGATTATTTCAGAAATTCAAAACTGTTTACCTGTGATTTCCTCCTCAAGGACTGCCTTATCCAATCCCACACTAAAAGGAGTTCCACAGTAGTAAAATGTAATTAAAAGGAAATCTAGTCTATTTGAACATATTTGGAAGGCCCACTCCAAATTTTTCTTGGGGTAAGAGCTTATAGAAAAGAAGCTGAAATTTCATTTTGAAATTAATTTAAGAAAATATCTTGATAAAACCTGCTTGAATATTCAGTTCAAAATCCTTGACAAAAAATAAGATCACTTACATTTGTTGTTCCAATGAATCCTTAAGAAATCTTGATAATTATGAATATCCCACAAGCTCACAATTTATTTTTTCTCATGTTATTCCCAGAGAATGAAAGCCACACTTATACAACAAAAAGAAGAAGTTTGGAGTTACCAATTTGTCAGTAAATTTATAGATAAAGGAGGATGAAGAAGGGAGCAGATCTACTTAATCTCATATTTCTCTCCTCTAGAAAGAGTATCTCTTGCTGAAAGGCAAAAGGTAGCAGGAGTACCACAGCAAATAATAATATTTATTTAAGGTTTGAGGAAATCACTAACCTAATGCGGTAATTTCTACACTTTAAGAGCTTAGGAATCCAATTTGATGGCCAATATATGGCTTCAAAAATGAACCAGGTTTTTTCAAACATAATAATCAGGAATCTTCATATGGAATTAAGAAGCAAATGAATTCAATTCAATCAGAAATGAAATACTAAAATAAATTTCAATTACTGTTTAAAATTGATCATATCATATTTTTAGCCCCAATTCAAAAAAATCTTATCATTCCATCCAGATTTTGTTTTTAGAATCGGATTCTCACAATTCTACTTGATGAAAAGGTTTTTCCCAGATATATGAGATATAAAGGGATAACTTCAAATATTCTTAACAAGGATTAATTCTCAGATAGACAAATACTTCAGAGTAAATATACTAATATATAGAAATTAGTATTACCATAAAAGACTTAATTAGTATTTTATTTCATTTTTTATTATTTTTCATGTGATTTTAATTCTAATTGTAGTAAATATGAAAAATTAATTCTTGAATTCTAGACTTTTTGACAAAAAATTGGACAATAAGAAAGAGATTGTATTATTTATTTGAAGAAAAGATAAATTGAAAATAATAATTCCAAAATAAAAAGTATTTTTTATTATTTTATAAATATTTCAATAAGAAAACTGAATTTCTATCTCTTGAATTAATTTTTTTTTTCAAAACAGGGATTATTATCAAGACCCACTTTGTAAGATGTCTCTATGAAACTGTTAATAATATTACTATTAATCAACAGTACTATGTCTGTTCTTATCAAATATAATAATAAAAAATTATTACAACCACAATTAAATAATTAAAGAATTATTTCTTTTATGTGTTATACACTACTAGTGATTATAACAGTAAGCAGTAACTGTCTACAAGAATCAATTACAAGAAGAATTTAATAATAAAAACTTCTTTTATTAAAATAATAAAATTATTTTAATATATAATTATCTTTTACAAGAATAATTATAAAGATAACTCTTGAAGAAAAATATTAATAGAGAAAAACTTTAAGAATTAAGATAAATCACTCACTATTAATCCAATGAACCTTTTTAGAAGATAATAGTAGAGAGATTTGACATATAATTGTGGATTTAATGGATCAAAATTGATATATAACAATATTACAAAGATATATAGTTGATTTCTATGATTTCATGTTTTTCTGATTGGTTTCTGAAAGAATAAGACACTCAAGAAAAGCTTTAACTAATACTTACTTGTTGGTACTAAAGGTATAATTGAATAATGTGATGACTTGGAAAAAACAGCAAGAGGAGCCCTCTTTTAAGTCTAAGACAGCTCACAGAGGGATGCTATGGAGAAAACTGAAGAACCAGTGAGTGAGAAAACAATGAAACTTTTGGATTATTGGTTGCATCATCTGTTGTCAAGTAAGATTATCATAATTACTCAATTGAGGCTCCTAGGTGACTACCAACCCATTTATGGTTAATAATAAAAGGAGTAACAACTGTAAATCTTTTTTTATTCCAAAATAATCATTTATTTCTCAAAGTTATCAATGTTATTGGAAATTTCATCACAGAATGTATTTTCTGTAAATTTTTAAAGATTCTGTGTTTCACATTGAATCATCAAAAATGGACTGTATGTAAACCTGTTAATTTTACATATAAAAGTATGATTATTTTTGGTTTTTATGTGAATTATACAGTTCTTAAGTGGTCCCAAAAGCTTAAGAAGGATTCATTAAGATTTGTATTTTTAATGAAGTTTTGAAGGTTTGACCTCATATCTATGTAGAATTGCAAATAGCAGTATATGGCTGGTTACTATGAGGTAAATCAATGGATACTAGTCCAAAAAGGGTTTCAATTACTATTTTGGGGTTTTTCCATGGAAAGTAATTAAGAATTCACATGGTTACAGGAGTCTAAGTTTCTCTTTACCTCCTTGGCACGTCAAAATAGCAGGTTATTTTCTATTTTCTTGTCAGTTACTGAAGTTGTGACCTGGTAACCAGGTTCCCAAAAGGTTTTGATTTACTGATTGGGCCAAGATAAGCCATGGATCCAAGCTTTGGAGCTGTCCACCCCTCAGAGGCCTCAGAAGTTGGGTACCCTGGCTCTCTTTGATGTCCTTTGTCCCCTCTAGCTATTTTCACATCAAAAATAGAGATTCAGGCTTCAATGCTGATATCCACTATGGGTGTACCAAAAAGTGCATATAAGAATACCATAATATAAAGTGCTCAAAACATGCATAACACTATTCTTAGTGTATATGTAACATGGGATTTCTCACATTCCCATTGCTTTGGCGTGAAATTGAGAAAAAAAAGGTTTAATGGATCTTTTATGTGGTATTGAATTATTTTCCATATTACCACCTCAAAGAGTTGATTTGAGCTTATTCACTATATGGAGATACCCTAGGTGAAATTTTGTGTAGAATCCAAATCTGGCCTCAAATCCATGGATTTACTTACTCAATAAAAAGTTATTCATCTTTTCTGAAATCAAAAATGATGAATTTTAAATATATGCATGACTTATGGGTTATGCATAGTTCAGAATTTATTTTTAAGATAATTGTGGCCTATTTGAGTATGTAAGAGATACCTCAAGGCTCACATTCCCTCCCACCAAAAAATAAAATTGTACTACAATTTTATCAATGGTATAAAGAAGAAAAAGGCCCCAAAGGGGGTTAATGTCCACTGTCCAACCTCTTTATATTACTAAGATCAAGTAATTTAAAGCACATTTATAGACATATTCAGGCTTGTGGCCTTCTTTCAAGTCTAAATTTTCTTAAGAGTTTATCTTAGTCAGGTATTTCTGATTCTGCCAGCCATTCATCTTCTTGTACTGAATTCCTATATCTGAAAAGATATTCTCCTTGATTTTTACCCTTAAATCTCCTTTATTTAATGACTTTTCTTATCTTTTTGTCTTCACTCTGTTCCACTGGTGGTACAGTTGAAGGAGTTGGGTTCCTTAAAGGAAACAATTCTTTGTCAGTTGGTTGATAAGGCTTTATCAAGCTGACTGGAAAGGTGGGGTGTTTATTTTCCAATTCGCCACTCAATTTAACTTTAACTGCATTGTTTCCATGTAAGGCAAAAACAACAAAAGTTCCTACATAAGAATCTTTAAGTTTATTTGAGCTTTTGATATTATTAAGATTCAAGGTTGAAACTAGAACTAAGTCCCCTACTTTGAAGTCTGGTACTTTGTGAATCTTGTCCCACTTCTTTTCTGCATAGTCAAAAGTGTCATTCATACTTTGTTTTGCATGATGTTTCACTTTATCAAGCATTATCTTGAAGCTGGAAGCTGTAGGATGAATGTCAATCAAGTCTTTCCTCAGTGTGTCTGCTGGGAGTCTCCATCCTTTTTCTAACATAGCATGAGTTTCAGCTGTGGAAGGATGGACTGATGTCTTCTATGCAAGTTCCAATGCAGGTATCAGAGTGCACCTGTCATGGGTAAAGCCATCCGAGTCTTTGAATTCTAATTGATAAGCACAAAATCTCCTGATCATGTCTTCTAAATTTTGAATCATTCTCTCTGCTAGCCCATCTGTTTGAGGGTGATATGCTGTAGAAAATGATAACTTATTCCCAAAAAATCTATGAAGATTGCTCCAAAGTGCATATATGAACTTGGGATCTCTATCACTTATGATATTCTTAGATAATCTTGTATGAGAAATAACTCTACTCCATAGAAGAGGAGCTGTATTCGTAGCTGTGTCATCTTTATGACATGGTAAGAATATGGGAGTCTTGCTATAGTTGTCTACAATGACTAAACAAGAATTCTAACTTTTGTCACCACTTGGAGGAAGTTCTGTGACCCAATACATGCAAACAACTTCCCAAGGGGATTTTGGTTTTTGAATATGAATCATTAGTCCAAATTCCTTGCATGTACCCCTGTTTTCTTTTTGGCATCTATCACAGGTGTGGCAATATTCAATGCTTTCCTTTCTCCAAGATGGCCACCATGCACAGTTATTCAAATTTTAAAGTGTTCTGTCTTCTGACAGGTGTATAGAGTGAATTCTATCATGGCATTCATTAAGAATGGTATTGATACGCAATCTGCTACACAATGTCATTACACAAGAATGTTTGGTTCTGTGGTAAATAATCCCATCAAACAAGTGAAATCTTCCTTCAGAATAGGAATTCTTCCAAGCTTCATCCAGTGCATTGACTAAAGATGTATCTTTGAATTCTTTATCTAATAAGGAAGTCAAGATATGGAAATTCTTGTGTTCCTTATAAGATTCTCCGACTTCTTCAAAGAATTCAGTTCCAATATCAGTTATGTTAATTCCTTCAATTGGAATCTGTGGTGCTGCTTCCAAAGGTACATACGCTGGGTTCTTGGGAGTATTGGCAAATGCCCACCTGCTAAGTCCATCAGAACTCTTGTGAATGCTTCCTGCTTTATGAACTATAGTCATGTTTCCTCTATATTATTGAATGGCTATTTGCCATCTCAAGATATGTCTGTTTCAAGTTTTCATGTTAAGGAGTGATTTCACGGCATTAAAGTCAGTTATCACTTCAAAAACACTGCCATCAAGATAATAGTGTAATTTCTCAAGTGCCCATACAAAACATAAGCACTTCATTTGGCTTGCACCATCTCTGGCTTCTGTTGGCTTGATTTATCTTGAGATGTAACAAACTGGTCCTTCTGTAGGTTTATCATCAATAATTTGGACTTGATGTAGGTCTGCCCCTAATCCATCTCCACATGCATCAATGTACAATTTAAAAGGTATATTCCAGTAAGGCATGAGTAGTAAAGGTGCTTCTGTAAGAGCTTTCCTTATCTTCTCATAAGCTTTAATTCTTTCCTGTGTCATCTCAAATAATGACTGTTGATCACAGATTCTATGGAGTGACTTGGCTAGAATCTCAAAGTCTTTCAAGTGTTGCCTATAATAGCTAGAAAATCCCAGGAAAGACATAATTTCTTTTTTATTCTGGGGTATTGGCTTAAGTAACACTGCTGCCACTTTATTTTTGTCAATACGCAAGCTTAAGCCAGAAACAATATGTCCTAATGCTTTGAGTTCTTCAAAACAAAAATTGCATTTCTTTAGTGAAATTTTCATATTAACTTCTGAAATTTTGTGAAGTACTCTTGCAAGTCTTTCAAGGTGCAAAGACCATGAATCAGAAAATATAATGATATCATCAATATAAATGATAAGCCATCCTTTAAATAATTATGTGGGGAAAATGATATTCATCATTCTTTGATAATGGGATGGGGCATTTTTGATACCAAATGGCATTCTCAGATACTCATAAATACCACAGTGAGTGATAATTCTAGGTAATTCTTTCGTTTTGGGCTTTAAAACATTCTGATGAAAGCCTTTCAATAAATCCATGGATGTTATATACTTGGCTTTAGACAATTGGGTCAAGGTTTCTTGGATTCTAGGAATTGTATACCTATCTGGAACTGTTTAGGCATTCAATTCTCTGAAATCTCCAACCATTCTTGATTTATCATTATGCCAAGCAATAATAACAGGTGTTGTCACTTCAACTTCCTCATTATGGCCTACCTTCCTTAGTACACCAAGTTGGATCAACTATTGGATATGTTTTTCCAGGGCTTCTCTAGCTCTGGGACTGGCTGGATAAGCTGGTCTTCTAAGTAATGGAGGTTTCTGGTCTGTCAATATTAAGAGTAATATCAACTTCATACCCTTTTGTAGCACCTAATGGTTCATTATCAGAGGCAAATGCATTATTATATGTGTATAACACATCAATAAATTCATGCCTCATCTTTGGTGATAATGATGGATTAATTTGTGCTTCAACAAGTTCATTATACACAAATTCTTCCTTATAAGTATTTTTAACAGAAGATATCACAGATATTTTTTTTGGCATATTGAAAAAAGCAAATTTTTGTCTTTTGTTTTCTCCAATTGTGAAATATCTGGCTTTATGGTTATTGATGTTAATACCATAAATATTCAAGTAATCATTTCTAAGAATGATATGCTGAGATGTGTAATTTTCCATTACTACTATTTCAGTTTTCATCCTTATACTCCCTGTTGGATGTGGAAACACAAGATTAGTATCCAATATGGGCAAAGGGCACATATTATTACTGGAACTACTAAATTGTACATCTTCTATTAGTAATAGATGGTTTTTCCATACAGGGACTATGGCTTGAAGATAATCCTTTTCCTACGCAGGTACAAAATGCCCCTGTATCCAAATTTACTTTGGCTTCAATATCATTCATCGGGATTGATGTGATACACGATGCTGCAGCAGTGTATCCTTTACCTCTAGAAGGTTTGGTTTACACATTCTGGCATCCTGGATATTGATCAGGTTATGAAGATCCTCACTGCACTGTGTCAAGTGAGTATGGACTTCTGTGACCTCAAAGAAAGCTGTAATGTTTTCAATGGGATAATTCTCTACTGGTGTGTCTTCAATGACTGCAAAATCTTGGTCAGATTCTTCTTTCTCTTTAGTACACTGAACCTCTTCAATGACTTGAACTTCATTAATATTTGTCTTTTTGGTGCAAGTGTTGGCTAAATGTGAAGTACTTCCACATTTATGACACTTCAAGACAGGTTTCTCAGGTCTTCTTTCCTCTCTGGAAATCTTTGGGACCATTTCAGACTCCATAGGGATGTTAGTCCAAGTTCTACCAATTCTTGTTCTAATAATGATAGCTTCCATTGCATCACTGTAGTCCTCTGTTGAACAGGGTTCTACACATCTTCAATTGATAGCATGTTCCAGTTCTCCTCCACATTTTCTTGATATTTGCATATTAATCATAGTGTCAGACATATCTGCGTGTAAAGCAGATAATCTGTCTTTTTGCTTGAAGAACCAAGTAAGTGGTTTATCTTTTTCTGAGTTAAAAATGGAACTTTAAAAAGGAGTCTCTATTTTAAACCTCCAAGAATTATTGGCCCATTTGGTAATCAGTTCAGATTTCCACCATGACCAATTGTGTTTTCCATGATCTTGTCTCATCTTGTAATACCATTTCTTTGCAGTTCTGGTAAGCAGAGAGTGTAATTTGCCCAATATAATTTCATCAGGTATATGAAAATCTTCTTGAAACATATCAATAGTTTGGATGAACTCAATATGGTTGTATTCACCTTCACCAGAGAATGTTAGCCATTCTTCCAATTTGGGAATATCTTTTGCAGAGATAACAATTTTGCCTTAAAAAGGGGTCAGACTTTCTTTCACAGAAAGCTTTTCTTCAGTCAAAGGTATTGAATGTCTTGGCATATGTGTATTTGATTAAAAATTCTTATGAATTTGCTCCACTTGTGCAAGTATTTCCTCTTTTAATTTCTTCCTTTAACTGTAACTTCTTGCCAAATGTGTGGAAACTTGATTTGGATTTTCAGCCATTGCCAAAACATAGTCTTTAAGAACTCTAAGTTCATCTTTGATGTTTCTTGTGGAAAAATCTTCCATTTCATCATCTTGGACATGATATTTAATCTCAATTCTATCACATGTATTGGTAAGTAATTCCAGTTTTGCAATTACAGAATTATGCATTTCAGAAGAATGTTTGTCATTCTATTTCAAGTAATTGATGTCCAAAGCTATTTTAGTTAGCTTTGCATCAATTTTACCAATTTCTACATTAATACTAGTTTTAACAAAATGAATTTCCTGCATTTTTTCTGTGGAAAGGTTCTTTTCATCCTTTCCTGCTCCTTGGCTGTGAGATCCATAAGAGTACTGGCCATATTTAAGACACTGTACACAGCTGAAGGCTCCAATTTGGGGATCCTGTACCCTTGTGGGTAAGGTCTGTGCCAATTGGGTTTGCCTTTTCCCTTGCCTTGATGGTTCTTGGGACCTTTCTGCTTCTTCTGAGGTCCTTTGGGCTTGTCTTGGGACACTTCTGGAGCTGGTAGACACCACTGGGCCTTCTGTCTCCAAAGCTGGAGTCATTTCCAGCTCCTTCTGGTCTATGGATAAAAGACTTTGGTTCTTCAACCAATTCTTTATCTTTTTGACTTTGTCTTTGCAAGACAATGGGATCCAACCTCCTAAGAGCCTTATGGTCTTCTCCTTATTCA
The DNA here is from genome assembly GCA_023105745.1 of Austropuccinia psidii. Lineage (NCBI taxonomy): Eukaryota > Fungi > Basidiomycota > Pucciniomycetes > Pucciniales > Sphaerophragmiaceae > Austropuccinia > Austropuccinia psidii. The sequence continues at coordinate 7,048,976 of JALGQZ010000003.1, forward strand.
GAAAGCTCTTGATTGGTAAGTAGGAGTTCATGGCCCTCTGCAAAAGGCTTGGGCATATTTCCCACTCCTCTTCTTTGGCTGCTCTTAGCCAATTTTTGTAGTGGAGTTGTTAAATTTCTATTGCTTCCACTTGAAGGTGGTTCAGCCCTTAAAATATTATCATGAATTGGTACAGATTCAGAATTCACGTCAACGTTTGTGGGTACAGATGTTGGGGAATGGAGGGAAACTCTGGCATACTCCATATGTGTCTTTCTTGAGGAAGATTTGACACTTCTGAATATGGTCTTGCCTCTTCCTTGTCCACATCCATCTGGTTGGACTGAATAGCTGCTTACATTTCTGGTATGCACAATTTTCATGTCAATTCAAGAGAAAAAGTAAAATAAAAGGACAGAACTACACACCTTTTGGTGGTAATTTAGCTTGTTCTTTTCTGAATAAATTGCCTCTTTTAGAAATTTTCACTTCAATTCTCTCTTCAGATTCTGGACTAGTAATTTATCTCTTACTGCGCTTATTACCAGCTGCACTGTATTTTATTAAAGACACTAGAGAAACATTTATAAAAGTGAAAAAATTACTTTTATGCTTTTTAAAATATTTTTAAAGATTCTTATAAGTTTTATTATTTTTTAATATTAAAAAAATTTAAAATTCAAGATTTTGATTCAAAATCAATTCAGAGTAACTCAAAGAATAATTTTATAAGTTTTTGGATGTGAAAATGCCACGTGTAAATTAATATAAAATTAAACCAAATTCCTCAATGAAAAAGAGTTTTAAAAACAGTTTCAAAAAAGAAAATTATTTTAACTTCAAATTGAAAGAAGAAATTATTAAATTAATATATTTTAGAACTCAGAAATAAATTAATAAGGGGTACAAGGTTCAAAAAACACAGCCAGGCCCCCAAATGTAAGATGTGTCTATGAAACTGTTGATAATATTACTATTAATCAACAGTACTATGGCTTTTCTTATGAAATATAATAATAAAAAATCATTATAGCCACAATTGAATAATTGAAGAATTATTTCTTTTACGTGTTATGCACTACTAGTGATTATAGCAGTAAGCAGTAATTGTCAGGATGATACTATGATAAAGGTATAACTAGGCTGATTAAAACTTTAACTATGTATGTGACACGTCAGAAAATGATTTAAAAAAGATTTATAAAGGTTTATAATAAGATAAAAGGGTTCTACTATTGAGAAATAGTGGTGGTGAGCGCTATTGAGAACCCTGGGTGCAGGCTTTATCTGTTGGATTACAATAATAAAGTCTACAATAATTAAAGATTATAATTATACCTGATTATTTAACCAAGAGTAAAACTGTTTTTGACAGTTTACTACGTAGGTTATTCAAGAGCAGGATGAGGAAAGGCTTTTGGCTGTGAAAAGCCCTCCTTTTATCCTGAAATTGAGGTGGGAAGGCTGCTAGACCTTTCCACGTAGAGGAAGTGAAGATTTTTCACTCTCTATGACAGGCTTGTGGTTTGCAAACAGCCTGTATACCCTGTATTGGGCTCAGATGTGGTTTTGAAACCACATCTGGGCAGTTTTCACCAATACAGGGTGAAAACTTTCATCTGGGGACCTCACAGCCTGATTCTGACATGTATGACGCGTAGAATGCTGTACAGAAACTGTATGGGACCCCAGTATTGACTGACATATGAGGTATTGAAGTAAAAACATGCTTCTTCGTCTATTTGACACCTCACATTCATGGTTATGGGATATTATCCCATGGTAAGGCTGTATCTGACAGCAGGTGGGATTTTGACCTTAAAATGGTCATAACTCTGTCAGTTTTTGAGATATCAAGCTCAACGTTGGTTCATTGAATAGCTCTGTATGAGCTCTACACAATGGTACCCAACTTAACATAGTTATCATTAAGTATGACAAAGTTATCCCATGTACAAGTATTTTTGTACATTGGCGTGGTCTGGTCAAAAGCTGTATTAAGCTTGTTTGGCCAATAACTTCTGTTGTAGTTGAGTTATGAGGAAATGGATGGCACCATCAGATAGCCCTGATTGTGCTCTTTCCAAAAAGACCCCACTTCAGGAATCTCACACTAAAACTGTAAACGTTAGATGAGAGGTGAATGTTTTGTTCACCCTTATTTGGTCTGAATTTGACCATAACTCAAGTAATACTGGTTCTAGCTCAGTTTGGCTGGTACCATTGGATAGCCCTGGCTTAGAGCTTCATTTTGAGTACCCATTTGATGGGGTTAAGCCTCTCCTTCTAGATTTTAGATGAGAGGTGAAAATTAAGGTTTATGCTCAGCACTAACTTTGAGCAGGAATAACTTTGTTATTTCTTGTCCTATGGTGATGGGACTTATATTTTCAGGAAGAGGTGCGTTTCCTCTTTCTTTTGATACCTTTTGAGCTAATTTGGCTCAGTTCCATGTTTTGGTGGTATTTTGGCTATACCATTGATTTATGGTATTTTGGCTGTCATGCTTGTGCTCTGGTTTTGAGTCACAGCCTGACATACCCTCCCTCTAAAAAAGGCTCATCAAGGATGAGACTGTTCAGTCCTCCTAGAGGCTCCGAATCTCTTTCAATGGAGGTTCCCATCTGGTATGGCATCCTCTGCCAACCATTTGTCTTTGTCAGCTGTCTGGTTCTTGAATCTGACTAGATATTGTCTCTGATCCTTCCCATTAAGTCTGATTTTTCTGGCCCTGATGACTTTACTCACAGGTCCAGGAGAGTCTTCTACTTCCACTATTTCTGGTGGAGTGGTGTTCTTCTTCCTGGAGGGGAATTTATCCTCCGCTGTTTGGAAGTATGGTTTGACCAGGCTTACTGGAAAGACTGGGTGTTTCCTAGAAAACTCCTCAGTGAGCTTGACCTCTACTGCATTCTTCCCTATCAACTTAATGATAGTGAAGGGCCCTACAAATGAGTCTCTCATTTTCTTTGGTCCTTTGAGATTGTTAAAGTTCAGTGTAGACACTAACACCTGGTCCCCTTCCTTGAAGTCAGGTTCCATATGTGCTTTGTCCCACCTTTGCTTATTATACTATTTGGCCTCAGCTATGCATTTGGCAGCAGTATCACAGGCTTTCTTCCACATATCATGGAAGTCTTTGGCTGTGGGGTGGATGGTCAGAAGATTTTTCTTCAAGTGATCCACAGGTAACAGGGGATTCCACCCTTTCTCTACCAGTGCAGGTGTTTTTCCTGTGGTAGATTGCTGGCTTGTATTATAAGCCAGTTGGACTGCTGGTAAGAGGGTGACCCAGTCATGGGTATATCCCTCATGGTCCTTATATTCCATGCCATAGGCACAGAACCTCCTGAGGATGTCCTCCATTGTTTGGATCATCCTCTCAGCTAGGCCATCTGTTTGTGGATGGTAAGCTGTGGAAAAAGCAAGCTTGGTGCCTAGCATGTCATATAAATTGGTCCAAAATTCAGATGTGAATTTTGGGTCCCTGTCACTAATTATGATCTTAGGGACTCCACAGGTGGATATGATGTTATTCCAAAATAACAGAGCAGTGTCCATGGCTGTGTCCTCTTTATGGCATGGTAGACAGCTCATGCTCTTGCTGAACCTATCAACTATGATTAGGCAGGCATTGTAGTTTTCTTTGCCTCCTGGGACAAGTCCTGTGACCCAGTCCATGTTGATGGTTTCCCATGGGTGTTTGGGTTATTCTATGTGTTGAAGCAACCCATATTTTTTCCCATGTTTTCTATTTGCCTTTTGGCATCTTTCACAAGTGTTGATGTATTCACTCAACTCTTGTTCCCACTTGGGCCACCAAGCTGTGCTTGCTACCCTCTCTTTAGTCCTGTCCTCACTCATGTGTCCCATTTAGGGGCAGTCATGGCATTCCTGCAGGATTAAAGAGATGTGGTCTCTGTCTATCACTGTGAGTGCACTGGTGTGCTTGTCCCTGTGATAAATCAGGCCATCTATAAGGAAGAATTTATTGTCCTTATAGGCCCTCAACCAGGGTTCCTCCAGCTGGGTTTCCAGTTCTGGGCTCCTGTATTTTTGTTGAAGGAGTTGGAGTAGTATGCTACACTGTTTGTGTTTAGCATATGATTTCAGCACTGCATTGAAAAATTCATTGTGCAGTTCTGAGGAACTTATTCCCAGTATGGGGGTTTCTGTCCCTTCTGAATCAGTGTTTCCACTGTCAAGGGTACCACTCCCTGGTGCCCATTCAGAGAATCTGAAGTTCTTCTTCCTATTTATTTCCATAAAATGGATAGGAATTTTTGCAGCAACTTCAGGGTAATAAGCTGGATTGCTTTTGACATTGTCCAGTGGCCATCTGCTAAGGCCATCTGCATTGGTATGGCTTTTACCTTCCTTGTATATGATGGTAATGTTCCCTCTATACTCCTGGATGGCTATTTGCCATCTCAGCATGTCTCTATTAGTAGTCTTCATGTTTAGTAAAGACTTCAAGGCTGTGCAGTCTGTGTAGACTTCAAAGACTGCACCCTCCAAATAATAATGGAGTTTTTCTAGAGCCCAGACTAGACATAGACATTCTGTCTGGGTGGCCCCATACCTGGCTTCTGAATCTTTCAGCTGCCTGGAGATGTAACATATTACACCTTCTCTTGGTTCACCATCCACAATTTGTCTTTGGTGAAGGGCTGCTCCCAAGCCTTGACTGCATGCTGCATCTAGATATAGCTTGAATGGTAGTTCAAAGTCAGGCAAGATGAGTACAGGTGCATTTGTGAGTTCATATTTGATCCTCTCATATGCATCCCTCCTTTCCTTGGTTATTTCAAAAACTACATCCTTTGAGCATAACTTACATAAACTACTAGTTATGTGGGCAAAGTTCTTGATGTGGTTTCTATAGTAGCTAGCAAATCCAAGGAAAGATTGCATCTCTTTGATGTTCTTTGGTACTGGCTTTTGCAGTACTGCTGCTACTTTGTTCTGGTCAATTGCCAGACTAAGGCCTGAGACTTTGTGTCCTAGAGCTAGTAGCTCTTGTTGGCCAAAATTACACTTTTTAAGTGAGATTTTCAGATTGATGGGTGTACATTTACTTAGCACTCTGTCTATGTATTGTACCTGGTCTTCCCATGTCTCTGAGTATATAATGATATCATCAATATATACTACCATCCAGCCTTACATTATTTCTTCTTGAAATATGGTGTCCATCATCCTTTGGAAGTGGGCTGGTGCATTCTTGATGCCAAATGGCATCCTGGTATACTCATATATGCCCATATGGCATATTATTCTGAGCAACTTCATGGAGTTTGGTTTAACTCCATTTTGGTGGAAGCCTTTCATACAATCCATCTTGGTTATGTATTTAGCTTTGGCCAGCTTATCCAAGGCATGAGGTATCCTTGGTATAGGGTACCTGTCTGCTTTTGTGTAGTTATTCAGGGCTCTGAAATCTCCACACAATCTATACTTGCCATCATGCCAGGTGATTAGGACAGGAGTGGTGATTTCCACTATTTCATTATGTCCAATCTTCCTAATGACATCCATGTCCAGGAGATCATTGATAGGTTTCTCAATCTCTTTCCTGGTCTCCAGACTTTCTGGGTAAGGAGGTCTCCTTAACATGGGTGGATAAGGCCTTTCTACATCCAGATATAGCTCTATATCATGGCCTTTGATATTGCCTAATGGTTCTTCACCAATGGCAAATGCTGGTCTATTCTTCCTCAGCATCTTCAGTAAACTGAGCTTTTGTTTACTGGTGAGGGTAGTGCTAAACTGTCCCTCTCTGAATTCTTTCAGAAGTTCTTCCAGTGGTTCCTGAGAAGATATCTGGTATATATCAAGAGAAAATTTCTTTTCCTTGTTAGTACCAATGGTAATATGCCTATTTTTACTATTGTAAATATCTATGCCATACATCCTCTGGTTATCTGTTCCCAGTAAAAACCCTTGGATGTGGGCATCTTCAAGCACTAAAAACTCTGGGTTGAGTCTGATATTACCTTTTCTGTGGGGTATAATTATCTCTTTGATAATTGTCCCAATAGAGGTCATCTTTCCAGATGCACTCTTAAAGCTCTTTGCCCTGGTGGGCAAGAGTTCTTTTTCCCAGTTTGGGAAGTGGTTATCCAGATAATTTCTGGCCACTATGGAGCAGTGTGCTCCACTGTCAATGATCAGTGGGTGCTGAGCATTGTCAATACATACAGTCATTTTTGTGGCTGTTCCATGTATATATGCCATTCCTTTGGTTGGTGTAACCAGGAATGTTTGTGCATCTTGTGTGTGTTTGCACAAGTTCTTGTTGGCAGTGTCCTGTGGCATGCCTGCTTCCAACTGTATATCCTGGATTTCCAATAGGGTTTCCTCTTGGTATTCCACTAGAAATTCCTCTCTTGGGTCTTGATCATCATCAGATGGTTCTCTGATGGCATCTCCCATAGAGTCTGGTTCAGAATCCTCTGTTGGAGGTTCCTCTTCAGGGACTTTTTCTATAGCATAGACTTTTTTCTTTGCTTTTGGACAGTTGTTGGCATAGTGGTCTGTTGAACCACAATTGTGACAAGAATTCTTCTTCTTTGCCGCTTCTGCCCCTCTTTCTCTGGGTTTGTCTTTAAACTCCACCCTGAAAGGTTGTTTCTCTTTGAAACTACTGCTTCTATATGGGGTGAATTTCCCTATATTATTCCTTTTCCTTATGTCTTGTAAGGTATTGGCTATGTCATCTAGAGTGCAATTTTGGTTGCATCTGCATTTCACTGCATGCTCTAGTTCTCCTGGAAGTTGTGTCAGAAGTTTGTGATTCCTCATCTGGATGTTCATCTGAGGATCAATGGCTTTAAGTCTTTTAGACTGTCTGAGACACCACTCATATGGATCTTTGTCCACAGAGTATTTGTCATTTTCAAATGACATGGTCTTTGGCCATATCCAAGTTCCATTACTGTACTTTTGGATTATTTGACTCTTCCACCATGGCCAATTTCTTCTGCCATGGATTTCTTTCATTACAGTGTACCATATACTTGCATGACCTTTAAATGCAGTATTCAGTCTAGCAGTCATCCAGTAATCTGGTATGCTTGGTACATCAATGAAGAGTCCATCTATATAATCTATGAGTTCCATATGATCATATTCTCCTGATCCAGAGAATGTGGGCCAGTTTGAGGCCTCAGGAAGCTGTTTCAAGGCTTCCTTCTCTGAAAAAGACCTGCCATCTCCGTCCTGGTATTGTGATGGAGATCTTGCCTTATTCAACAACATGTCATCTGGTTGATATGGATTCTCCATAGCTTGGCCTTGTGGTTGGGGCTTTAAGCTACGGTAGGCATCAAACACTTTGTTGCTGTCTTGGTTCAGACACTCCCTGTCCCTGCTGCTATGGTGTTGTTCTTCAGAGACTTGATTCAGTCTCTTGTTGGTTTCTTCAGAGGCTTTGCTCAGTTGAGCATATCCTTCCTGAAGGTTTTTAACTATCTGCTCCAATGAGGCTTGAGTTTTTCTCTTCCTCTCTTGGGCAGCTGCAAATTCTGCAGCCTGCTTTGCAGATTGCTCAGAATATTGGGACATTTGCAACCACAGTGTATCACTGTTGATGTTGCTCTCAGATGTGATAATGTTAGTTTCAGTCTGAGTGGGGGTAATGTTTCTATTACTAGGACTACTGATTCTAGAGTGGTTTACAACTACTTCTGATTCTTGTGTACTTCTTTTACCAAATATAGCAGCTTCTGGATCATAGGGTCTGACTCTTTCCTCCTCTGGTTGAAGGAGGCTTTGTTCTTGCCCTTGTTGCCTTGTCTTCTCCTGGAAACTTCCTGGAATTGTGAAGAATGGTGACTCTTGGCCACTGATATGCTGGTTTCTGAATGGTGTGAAGCCACTGGAGAGCTGATTTGGCCTGCTCCTTGTGAACCTGAAGGAATATGAGTAGGCCCTGTCTGGGTTAACTGTTCTTCTATAGCTAGGATAGTGGCTTGATTCTCCCTTATCCTCTGTGCCCTTGCCTCCAGGAGTCTGTGCTGCCTGGTAGGGTTCCAACCCTTGGTGATTAACACAAGGTCCTTGAAGTCTATCTCTTTGAGACAGATCTTCTGGCAACTTGATCCCAGTTCTGCCCAGTGAGTTGCTAGGTTGAACCTCTTGTTGTCCATGCTCCATTGAAACAAATCTTTGAGGAGTTGGTGGATCTGAAGAACTTGATCCATATCCTTCCAGTCCTCTGGTTTGAGGTTTCTGTTGAATTGGAGTGTGAATGGCAAGGTTGATATTATCTCCCACATTGTTTTGCCATCCACCACTGTGTCCAATGTGTCTTATTTCAGGTCTTCTGGTTCTAGACATTCCTGCTCTATCCTCTGGCTGGTTCCTTTGGAAGCCAAGGTCTCTGAGGTATGCAGGGGACATATCAGTGTTTGCAGGCAGTCAAAAACTTTATGTTCTTAGGGTATTTACCTTTGACTGTGCCTTGTACAAATTTGTTATCTGCTGATTTGGGCAGTTTGCCTTTGGAGGTTACAACTGGGTTAATAATTGTTATCTTCCCTGTACAAGTGGTTAAGGTTGGTTTACCTTGTATTGAAGCAGAGTTTCGTGGTTTTCTACTCCTCTGAGTGGCTATTGGTGTCCACTTCTTGGCTGTAATGAGGCCTTCACTAAGCCTTTTCCCTTTACCCTTGCTGCCCTCTGGTTCTGAGGGTGTCACTGGTGTGTTGGCCTGTGACTGGGTTTCAAGTGGGATGTAGTTTTCTTCCACTGAATCAAAACAGGAAAAAGAGGGCTTATGTCAGTTAAGACTTCTTAAAAGGCTGGTTTTGCACGTCTAAGAATGGCCTCTGGGCTTGTATATTATTACAGTATGCCCTTGTATAATGACAGTGTAATTGAATTAACAATTTCACGTCAAAAATACAGCTTATGGTGTCCTGTCACACTGTTTGTGTGTCAGTATCCCTCAGATACACTTGTGGTTTGCAAGTGTATTCTGTAAAAGTGGTTTGTATACAAGTGTTATTGAATTAACAAGACCCTTGACCACGCCTCAACTGATGGTTTTTCAGTCAGCGGTGTCCTTATTCAGTCAAGAATACAGGACTTTATTAGTGGCTTATGTGTTTTTATATGCAAAACACGCCAAAAATAATAAATTACTGTGGGTGTTAACCACGTAAAAAATACTCTTATATTATGAGTATATAAAAAAAAGGTAAAAATATATAAAATATATATATTTAAATAGAAATTACGCCTAAAAAAGGATAAAAAAATGTGTTAATAAGTCATAAAAAAGAGAAAAGACTTACTTGTAAGGTCCAAAAAGTCAAAAAACACGGCCAGGCCCCCAAAATGTCAGGATGATACTATGATAAAGGTATAAATAGGCTGATTAAAACTTTAACTATGTATGTGACACGTCAGAAAATGATTTAAAAAAGATTTATAAAGGTTTAAAATAAGATAAAAGGGTTCTACTATTGAGAAATAGTGGTGGTGAGCGCTATTGAGAACCCTGGGTGCAGGCTTTATCTGTTGGATTACAATAATAAATTCTACAATAATTAAAGATTATAATTATACCTGATTATTTAACCAAGAGTAAAACTGTTTTTGACAGTTTACTACGTAGGTTATTCAAGAGCAGGATGAGGAAAGGCTTTTGGCTGTGAAAAGCCCTCCTTTTATCCTGAAATTGAGGTGGGAAGGCTGCTAGACCTTTCCACGTAGAGGAAGTGAAGATTTTTCACTCTCTATGACAGGCTTGTGGTTTGCAAACAGCCTGTATACCCTGTATTGGGCTCAGATGTGGTTTTGAAACCACATCTGGGCAGTTTTCACCAATACAGGGTGAAAATTTTCATCTGGGGACCTCACAGCCTGATTCTGATGTGTATGACGCGTAGAATGCTGTACAGAAACTGTATGGGACCCCAGTATTGACTGACATATGAGGTATTGAAGTAAAAACATGCTTCTTCGTCTATTTGACACCTCATATTCATGGTTATGGGATATTATCCCATGGTAAGGCTGTATCTGACAGCAGGTGGGAGTTTGACCTTAAAATGGTCATAACTCTGTCAGTTTTTGAGATATCAAGCTCAACGTTGGTTCATTGAATAGCTCTGTATGAGCTCTACACAATGGTACCCAACTTGACATGGTTCTCATTAAATATGACAAAGTTATCCCATGTACAAGTATTTTTGTACATTGGCGTGGTCTGGTCAAAAGCTGTATTTAGCTTGTTTGGCCAATAACTTCTGTTGTAGTTGAGTTATGAGGAAATGGATGGCACCATCAGATAGCCCTGATTGTGCTCTTTCCAAAAAGACCCCACTTCAGGTATCTCACACTAAAACTGTAAGAGTTAGATGAGAGGTGAATGTTTTGTTCACCCTTATTTGGTCTGAATTTAACCATAACTCAAGTAATACTGGTTCTAGCTCAGTTTGGCTGGTACCATTGGATAGCCCTGGCTTAGAGCTTCATTTTGAGTACCCATTTGATGGGGTTAAGCCTCTCCTTCTAGATTTTAGATGAGAGGTGAAAATTAAGGTTTATGCTCAGCAATAACTTTGAGCAGGAATAACTTTGTTATTTCTTGTCCTATGGTGATGAGACTTATATTTTCAGGAAGAGGTGAGTTTCCTCTTTCTTTTAATACCTTTTGAGCTAATTTGGCTCAGCTCCATGTTTTGGTGGTATTTTGGCTATACCATTGATTTATGGTATTTTGGCTGTCATGCTTGTGCGCTGGTTTTGAGTCACAGGCTGACAGTAATTGTCTACAAGAATAAATTACAAGAAAAATTTATAAATAAAAACTTCTATTATTAAAATAATAAAATTATTTCAATACATAATTATCTTTTACAAGAGTAATTATAAAGATAACTCTTTAAGAAAACTATTACTAGAGAAAAACTTGAAGAAATAATCTAGATCACTAACCATTAATCCAATAAACCTTTTTACAAGATAATAGTAGAGAGATTTGATGTTGAATTGTGAATTTAATGGATCAAAATTGATTCACAACAATATTGCAACAATATATAGTTGATTTATATGATTTAACGTCTTTCTGATTGATTTCTGAAGACTAAAACACTTAAGAAAAGCTTTAACTAATACTCACTTGTTGGTACTAAAGGTATAGTTGAATAATGTGCTGATTTTGAAAAAACAGCAAGAGGAGGCCTCTTTTAAGTATAAGACAGCTCACAGAGGCATTCTATGGAGAAAACTGCAAAAACAGTGAGTGAGAAAACAATAAAACTTTTGGATTATTGGTTGCATCATCTGTTGTCATGTAAGATTATCATAATTACTTAATTGAGGCTTTTACGTGACTACCAACCCATTTATGGTTATGAATAAAAGGAGTAAAAACTGTAAATCTTCTTTTATTAAAAAAGAATCATTGATTTCTCAAAGTTATCAATGTTATTGGGAATTTCATCATAGAATGTATTTTCTGTAAATTTTTAAAGATTCTATGTTTCACATGGAATCATCAAAAATGGACTTTTAGTAAAATTTTTGTTTTTCTTATAAAAGTATAATTGTTTTTGGTTTTTATATGAATTATAAAGTTCTCAATTGGTACTGAAAGTTTAAGAGGGATTAATTAAGAATTGTATTTTTAATGAATTTTTGAAGGTTTTACCTCACCTCTATGTAGAATTGCAAATAGCAGTATATGGTTGGTTTCTATGAGTTAAATCAATGGATAATAGTCCAAAAAGGCTTTTAATGAATCTTTTGGGGTTTATCCATGGAAAGTCATTCAGAATTGACATGGTTACAGGAGTCTAAGTTGCTCTTGACCTCCTTGGCATGTCGAAAAAGCACATTATTTGCTATCTTCTTGTGATTTACTGAAGTTGTGACATGATAACCAGGTTCCCAAAAGGTTTTATTTTACTAATTGGGCCAAGATCAGCTATGAATCCAAGCTTTGGAGCTTTCCACAACTCAGAGGCCTCAGAAGTTGGGTACCCTGGCTCTCTTTTATGTCTTGTGTCCCCTCTAGCTATTTTCACTTTCAAAAATAGAGATTCAGGCTTAAAGACTGATATCCAATATGGGTGTACCAAAAGGAGATATAAGAATACCATAATATTAAGTGCTCAGAACATGCATAAGACTATTCTTAGTGTATATGTAACGTGGGATTTCTCACATTCCCATTATTTTGGCGTGAAATTGAGAAAAACAAAAATTTTCATGGATCTTTTATGTGGTATTGAAGTATTTCCCCTATTACCACCTCAAAGAGTTGATTTGAGCTTATTCACTCTATGGAGCTACCCTATGTGAAATTTTGTGTAGAGCTCAAATCTGGCCTCAAATCCATGGATTTAATTACTCAATAAAAAGTTATTCATCTTTTCTGAAATAAAAAATGATGAAATTTGAATATATGCATGACTTATGGGTTATGCATAATTCAGAATTCATTTTTAAGATAATTGTGGCTTATTTGGGTATGTAAAATATACCTCAAGGCTCACACACTTCAACTTTAGAAGAAAATTCAGCATGAGAAAAAATGGAATAAAAATTAAGAAGAAAAAGTATTCCCTAAATTGGAAATCATTAACAAAATATTTAAAAAGAAGAGAAAAAGTATCATTCAAAATTATCAGCTCCAAGTAATTGAGGTTCCCATTATATCAATATTAATTTTTCAATTTAATAAATATTCATTAACAAGAATATCAATGTTCACAATTCCTATCTTTATGTCACAAACCACATCAACAAGAACTTTTCAACTTCCTCAAAACCATATGGAAAGACTGGTTTTATCATAGAAGGAATAATTTCTTCCAGCATGTTTGTTGGCTATTTTCCGATGCTAATTCATATGATAACTTTGAGACCCAGGTTTGGTAAGCCCATTCTTTGTAACTAACCCTTCAGAGGTCTCCTATTGCCTGTATGGAGTGGAAGCTGTATCCTGCAGTCCGTAGGGGGGTTTGAATTCCCTTTTTGACCACAAAGCTGCCGCAACCATGGAAAATTACCCTCTTGGACAATTTTACAGCATTTCAATGCCATATCCATCATTGTCTTGCAAAATTGGCCACTTTCACCTTCTTGGCCTTTTATTTCCATTTCATCATCTGGGGCTAACCTGGCCCCTTCACCATAATAAGGCCATTCTTTTCCACTTTCTGCCTTTGGGAGCTTTTGGCCATTTCCCAGTCAACAGGAGAAATATAGCCCTAAAGTCTGAATTATTATTTTTAAGCTTTAAATAATTCTTTGTGCAATTTGCACATTTATGTGAATTATGAATTAATATGCCATCTTCCCATTTGTTAGGGGAAATATGGCCGAATGGCCATACTAGGCCCTCTGGGGCTTAATTTCTAGATTTGAGCATTTTCGCGCAAAGACAGTTTTAAGCCTGTACAGGATTGTTTTGGCCAAAGAACCTAAAGATAGCCAAAACAATTCTAAAATCCCTTAAGCCCCCCAAAACTCCTTTTCTCACACTTTCCTCCTGGTAATATTTTTCCCTCCAAAATTGCCATAAATGGTGTTTTACACAATTATGCACCTTTTTCCATCAGCAATCCAATGGTGCCAATATTAGAAGGTTATTTTCCCATTCCAACATTCCATCATTCCATTAAGGGACTATGTCATTCAGAGGATTTATAAATGCTCAAGTGAAAGTTTCCTTCTCAAATATCAATCATGCCATCAAGTAGTCATTGGATATTTTCATTTGTACAGTATTACTCCAAGGGAATACCGGAATTTAATTCTCAAGGGGTAATTCAAGAGGTAGTTTCAAATGAAGTTTTCAAGTGTCAATGCTCCCTCAATCCATCTTGGAAACCAAACTAACTCAATAAATTATCCTTCCATGGAGGCCAGTATTTCAATCTCAGTCACTAGGAAGATCATTTAACCCAGTTCTTCTTGAAATTATGGCAAGCTGTATTTTACCACATCATTCAACACAGCCTCAAGGTTCAATACAGATTAGATTTCAGCCTGAAGGATTCAATCTCTCAACTGTTCATACATACCAGCCTTTCTTTCAAACCTAGGGGGTTTCTTCCCCCAGTTAATTAATATACTACAATTTTATTCTATATTTTTTTTTCATTTGTTGAGTGAATACTAATATTATCAGATAGTTAATTTAACATGTTTTCTTTCTCTGTTGGAGTTATATCTATTATTCATTTCCTCTCCTCTTTTGATAGTCAATACTGATAACGTTAAGTCAGTAGTTTTCACTTTTTCCTTACCTATTCATTGGATATTAGTGGTGATATCATTGCTAATTTCTTTTCTCCTTCTGAAAAGGTTAAGGAAATGAGATAAATATTTTCTTGATTGAATGTTTGGCCACTGGATATTTCTCTTTTCTTAATATCTTTGAATTTGATTATTGCTAAATAAATATAATCCATATTATTTATCTCTTCATTTCTTTGAAATCCTTCCAAGTGAGTTCTTTTCCACTGAGTTTCAGCCCGCCCTTGTTATTAACCAGAGCCTCTGTACCATTAGATGAACTAACTAATAATTTATTATTTCATTCATTATTTTGATAATTACTTTTAAGAATCATTCATCAATCAATTATGATACTTCTATGGTTTTTAATGACTTCTTCTTCACTACTCTCAATTCTCATTCATTCTGCTATTCTAAAAATTTGATTTCATCTTTGTAACTATCTTTAAAATAATTATTGAATTTTCTTCTATTCTAAAATTTCTTAGTTGACTATTTCCAATCATTTTCATTCCATACAATTTTATTTCAGGTCACAGATTAAATTCTATTTTATTAAATCTTTCATAAATCTCAATTCAATCCAAAATCTCCATCCATCAAGATTTATATTTCATTTCTTCTTCAAGAATTTCAATCAAAAGGAATATTTTATTTGAATTTACCATAAAATTAATTTTTTACTTCATGAAATTCACTGCGCTGGATATTATAATGACTCAGTTTGACTCATTCATAAGTTTATTATTTCTCAGGAATTATTATTGTTTGATACTTCAAGATTTGATTTGATTGATTTATTTTCCTGTATATTTATTCGATTTATCAATTTCTTAAAGATTCTGATTGATTGGTTTCCTAAGGAATAGATTGATATTGATTTCCTTCAAGATACTGAGCTTGTCTGAACCTCAATATTTCACTTCATTGATTTTTTTAAGTTTTGAGATATCAACTTTCATTTTGTCTTCAAGTTGGTTCTTTATTTTTTTTATTTTTATGCCAGTCCAACATCCTCCTTCTGCAAGACAGACAAGATCTCAGGCCAGACGTCAAGCTGTTCTCACACCCAAACAAAGAGCTCCTAAGCTTAGGGCCAGTTTGGAAAGAGGACCCATAATGGACAGATAAGCACCATCAATCAAGGAAGGAAGAGGCCCCACAAAACCAAGCTCATTATCAGTAGTTCTTGGTGCTTTTCCTGGAATTTAAAAGGTCTTAGTGAATGTGGTGAAGAGAAGGAGGAGAATTTTGTGGAAGAGAAAGAGTATGAAGCTACTGAGGGTATTTGTTATCCTGTGATGGCAACTGAAAGTACTGGAGGATAAAATATAGCTAAATCTAATAAGCCTGGCACAGCTTTATAGGCTATTCTTGAAGAGATGACTCAAATCATGGTAAATTATTGATAAGCTTCATCTTCTGAAGCTTCAAGACCACCAGATGTTCAAACTCCATCTATGAAGGCACCAGACGTTTTCAATGGGAGTGTGAGCCTTGTGGTATATTTTATGTACTCAAATAGGCCACAATTAATACTAAAATAAATTCTGAGGTATGAATAACAAATAAGTCATGCATATCTCCAAAAATTCAGTATTTTTACTTTAAAAAAAGACAAATCACTTTTTTATGAGTAAGTAAATCCATGGATTTAAGGCCAGATTTGGATTATACACAAACCTTTACCTAGGGTGGCTCTATAGAGTGAATAAGCTTAAATTAACTATATGAGGTGGTAATATTGAAAATACTTCAATACCAGATTAGGGAATTGTGAAATGTTTTGTTTTTCTCAATTTCACTCCCAAATAATGGGAATTGTAGACATCCCATTTTACATATACACTGAGATTAGTGTTATTCATGTTTTGGAGCTTAAAACTAAAATCTTATTACAGACAGTTTTGGTACACCAATAGTGGATATCAGTCTTGAATCCTGAATTAATATTTTTGATATGAAAATAGTTAAGGGAGACACAAGACATCAAAGAATTCCAAGGTACCAAACTTCTGAGGCCTCTGAAGCATGGCTATATCTAAAGATTGGATTAATGGCTGATCATGGGTCAACGAGTACACTAAAGCCTTTTGGGAACTTGGCTACCAAGTTAAAGTTCCATTCAATCATAAGAAAATTGCAAATAAACTGCTCTTTTGACCTGACAAGGAGGTAAAGAGCAACTCTGACTCCTGTAAGAATTTAAATTATTAATCATTTTACATGGATAAACCTTAAAAGAGTAATTAAAACCCTCTTTGGACTAGTATCCATTCATTTACCTTATGACAACCAGCTATACTGTTCTATTTGCAATTCTATGTAGAAGTAAGGTAAAAACTTAAAAAATGAATTAAAAATACAACTATTAATTAATATTTCTACGAATGGTACTATACATAAATAAATAGAAAATTATGACTTCAGAATTAAAATTCAAGTTTCTACATACAATTCGTTTTTGATGATTCCATGTGAAACACTGAATGTTCAAAAATTCACAGAAAATAAAACCTGTGATGAAGGTTCCAATAACATTGATAAAATTTAAAAATGTATTTTTCATTCTTAATAAAGAAAAATTAACAATTGTTACTCCTTTTATTATTAGCCATAAATAGGTCAGTAGTAATGTAAAAGACTTAATTAATTAATTATGATAATATTACATGACAACAGATGATGCAATAAATAATCCAAAGAGGATGATTGGTTTCTCACTCACTTGTTTTTTAGTTTGATTCATGGAAAACCTCTTTGAGCTGTTGTTGACTTAAAAGAAGCCTCCTATTTCTGTTTTTTTGCAAATTATCTTATTATCCAATTATATATTTAGTACCAACATGTCAGCCTGTGACTCCAAACCAGAGCACAAGCATGGCAGCCAAAATACCATAAACCAATGGTATAGCCAAGATACCACCAAAACATGGAGCTGAGCCAAATAAGCTCAAGAGGTATCAAAAGAAAGAGGAAACTCACCTCTTTCTGAAAATATAAGTCCCATCACCATAGGACAAGAAATAACAAAGTTATTCCTGCTCAAAGTTATTGCTGAGCATAAACCTTAATTTTCACCTCTCATCTAAAATCTAGAAGGAGAGGCTTAACCCCATCAAATGGGTACTCAAAATGAAGCTCTAAGCCAGGGCTATCCAATGGTACCAGCCAAACTGAGCTAGCACCAATATTACTGGAGTTATGGTCAAATTCAGGCCAAATAAGGGTGAACAAAACATTCACCTCTCATCTAACTTCTACAGTTTTAGTGTAGGATACCTGAAGTGGGGTATTTTTGGAAAGAGAACAATCAGGGCTATCTGATGGTGTCATCCATTTCCCCATAACTCAACTAGAACAAAAGTTATGGGGCAAACAAGCTCAATACAGCTTTTTGCCCAAAACACGCAAATGTACAAAGATCTTGTACATGGCATAACTTTGCCATATTTAATGATACCCATATCAAATGAGGTACCATTGTGTAGAGCACATACAGGGCTACACACTGAACCAATTCTGAGGTTGATATCTCAAGAATTGACAAAGTTATGGCTGTTTTAAGGTCAAAATCCCACCTGCTGTCATATACAGCCTTACCATGGGATAATATCCCATAACCATGAATATGAGGTGTCAAATAGACAAAGAAGCATGTTTTTACTTCAATACCTCATATGTAAGTCAATACTGGGGTCCCATACAGTTTCTGTACAGCATTCTACGCGTCATACACGTCAGAATCAGGCTGTGAGGTCCCCAAATGAAAATTTTCACCCTGTATTGGTGAAAGCCACCCAGATGTGGTTTCAAAGCCACCTCTGAGCCCAATACAGGTTATACAGGCTGTTTGCAAACCACAAGTCAGTCCTAGAGAGTGAAAAATCTTCACTTCCTCTACGTGGAAAGGTCTAGCACCCTTTCCACCCCATTTCAGGATGAAAAGGAGGCTTTTCACAGCCAGAATTGTCTCCTCATCCTGCTCTTGAATAACCTACGTAGTAAACTGTCAAAAACAGTTTTACACTTGGTTAATAATCAAGCATACTCTTAAATTAAAGTATTGTAGTCTTTATTAGTGTAACCCAACAGGTAAAGCTGCACCCAGGGCTTTCAACAGCGCTCACCACCACTATATTCATTATAGTAAAGCCCTTTCATTTTAAATTAAATCCATCTTAAACCTTTACAAATCATTTTTAAACTATTTTCCACGTGTCACAGTCATAGTTTTAGTTGTAAATAGTTTTATTACCACTTCATCATAGACTCATCCTGACACAACAGGTATGTATTAGTTAAAATATTTTCTTGAGTGCTTGAAATGTTTCCAATGCAATCTGGAAGATGTGAAATCATAGAAGTATACTATTTTCAATAGTATTTAGCTATTATACTGTTTTATTATTGCTATAAAGCAATTTTGATCCTTTAAATCCACAATTTATCCATCAAATCTATCTGCCAATTCTACTCAAGGCTTTATTGGAGTATTAGTGAGTGTTATTTTATTAAATTTTGAAATATTTCTTCAAGAGTCCTCTTTTTATAATTATTCTTGCAAAAGATAATTATATATCAAAATAATTTTTTTATTTTAATAAAGAAGTTTTGTTATCAAATAATTGTTATTGATTCTTGTAGACAATTACTGCTTACTGTTATAATAAATAGTAGTACATAAGAAGAAAAAGTAATAATTAAGTAATTAATCATTTAATTGTGGTTATAACAAACTCATTCATCATATTTTATAAGAACAGTCATAGTACTGTTTAGTAATAGTAATATCATCAACAGTTTCATAGACACACCTTACATTTGGGGGTCTTGCCATGTTTTTTGAACCTTGAACCCTCTATTGATATATTTTTAAGCTCTAAAGTATATTAATATGAATAAAAGTTTCTGTAATTTTGAAATTAAAATGATTTGTTATTTGAAATGGTCTGAAATATTTTTTTCATTGAGGAATTTGGATTAATTTTATATTGTTTACATGTGGCTTTTTCACATCCAAAAGCTTATAAAATTCTGCTTTGAGTAACTATGAATCAATTTTTGATTCATAATGCTAAATTGGAATTTTTTTCTCTAAAAAGAAGAGATTCTCAATTTTTAAAAAAATAAACCTATAGAAAAATCATAAACATAGTTTAATTTATAAATAATGATTTTTCTTTTATCAATTTTTATCTATTGTCTTTAATGAAGTATGTTTCAGCCAGTAATAAAGTCAGTCAAAGATATATTACTATTGCAGAATATGAAGAAAGTATTGAAGTGAAATTGCTAAAAGAGGCACTTCATTCAAAGCAGAAATATCAAAACAACCACCAAAAGGTGTGTGGTTTCTGTCTTTATTCTTTATTATCTCTTAAATTGACATGAAAATGGTGCATACCAGAAATAAAAGCCACTATTAAGTCCAGCCAGATGTATCTGGACAAGGAAAAGGCAAGACCGTGACCAGATCTGGCGAGTCTTCCTCAAGAAAGAAGTTTCTGGAGGATGCCAGAGTTTCCCCCATCCCCCAAGGTCTGTACCAACAACCTTTGACATTAACCCTGAGCCTGAACTGCTTCAAGGTAAGTTTTTAAGGGCTGAACCATTTCCAAGTTGTAGCCATAGAAATATATCAGTCCTGGTACAAAATCTGGTACAGAGTAGCCAAGGAAGAGAAGTGAGAAATATGCTGAATCCTTTGTAAGGGGGTTACAAACTCCTACTTACACATGTAGAGCTTTCTGGGTAAGGAGAAGACCATAGAGCTCTTAGGAGTATGGAGTCCATTTTCTTGCAAAGACAAAGTCAAAAAGATAAAGAATTGGTTGAAGAACCAAAGTGTTTTATCCATAGACCAGAAGGAGTTGGAAATGACTCCAGCTTTGGAGAAGGAAGTCACAGTGGCATCTACCAGCTCCAGCAATTTCCAAAGACAAGCCCAAAGGACCTTGGAAGAAGCAGAAAGGTCCCAAGAGCCATCAAGGCAAGGGAAAAAGAAAAGGAAATTGGCACAGACCTTAACCACAGGGGTACAGGAATTGCAAATTAGAGTATTCAGCTATGGACAGTGTATTCAATATGGCCAAATCCCTTATGGAATTCACAGCCAAGGATAAGGAAACGATGAACAGGACTTTTCCATAAAAATAATGGATGAAATGAAAGACAATAAATACAGTATGGATGTCCAAATTGGTAAACATGATAAAAGATTAAATAAATTAACTTCAAAATTTAATGACTGAAAAAACAATAAAAGAAATTTCACTGAATGTTTTAGAGTAACTGATGTGAGACATGAGTCAATTTACAATACATGTGACAGAATTGAGAAAAAATGTCAAGTACAGAATGATGACCTAGAAAATCACATTGATGACCAAGTTCCAAATCTGAAAGAATATAATTTGGAAATAGTTGATAATACAAATCATTTCACAACAAATCTACAAATAACTGATAATGAAAGACAAATTTAAAGGATGAAATAATTGCACAAGTGACAAAAATTAATAATAATTATGAACCAAATTCACAAATGCCCAGAAATTTCACACCTTCAAATGAATGAAAACTCTCTGTAAAAGAAAGAATGACCCCTGTTCTAGGAGAAAATGTAATTTATGCAAGAGATATTCCCAAAATAGAATATTGGCCAAAATTTTATGGTGAAGATGAATATAAACATATTGAGCTCATTAGGACAATCGATATGTTTCAGGAAGATTTTTATATACCTGATGAAATAATGGTGGGTAAATTGCACTTCTTTTTTACCAGAGCTGCAAAGAAATGGTATTACAAGATGAGAGAAGAGCATGAGAAACATGATTGGTCTTGGTGGAAATCTCAAATAATAACCAAATCGGCTAACAATTCTTGGAGGCTTATAATGGAAAATGATTTTGAGAGTACCATTTTAAATTCAGAAAAAGATAAACCACTTACTTGGTTTCTCAAAAGGAAATACAGATTATGTTCTTTACACCTAGAAGTTTCTGACCCAATGATTAATATGAAAATATTGAGAAAATGTGGAGGAGAATTAGAAAATGCTATCAAGTGCAGATTTGTAGAACCCTGTTCAAAAGAGGACTATATTAATGCAATGGAAGATATCATTACTAGGACAAGAATTTGTGAAACCCTATGGAATCCAAAATAGTCCCAAAGACTTCCAGACAGGAGAGAAGACCTGAAATACCTGTCTTAAAGTGTCATAAATGTGGAAGCACCTCACATTTAGCCAACACTTGCAAAAAAATACCAAAATCAATGAAGTTCAATTCATTGAAGAGGTTCAGTGTTATGGAGAGAAAGAAGAATCTGACCAAGATTGTGAAATCTCTGAGGAGGACACAACAGCAGAGGATTATGCTGTTTAAAACATTACAGCTTTCTTTGAAGTCACCAAATTCCATACTCACTTGCCACAGTGCAGTGAGTATTGTCATAACCTGATCAATATCCAGGATGCCAGAATGTGTAAAACCAAGCCTGCTAGAGGTAAAGGTTACACTGCTGGAGAATCTTGTATCACATCAATCCTGATGAATGATATTGAGGCCAAAGTAAATTTGGAAACAGGGGCATTTTGTACCTGTGTAGGCAAACGTTATCCTCAAGCTAGATTCCCTGGATGGAAAAACCATCTATTACCAATAGAAGGTGTACAATTTAGTAGTGCAAGTAATAATATGTACCCTTTGCGCATATTGGACACTAATCTTGTGTTTCCACACCATGCAGGAAGTGTGAGGATGAAGAAAGAGATAGTAGTAATGGAAAATTGTACATCTCAACATATCAGTCTTGGAAATGATTACTTGGATATTTATACTATTAAAATCAAAGACCATAAAGACAGATATTTTAAAATTGGAGAAAATAAAGGACAAAGATTTTCTTTCTCCAATATGCCCAAACAAATATCACTAGTATCTCCAAATAGAGATACTTATGGAGAGGAATTTGTGACTGATCAACTTGTTGAAGCGCAGCTTAATACAGAATTATCATCCAAAAATGAGGCAAGAGCTTATTTTTGTGTTATACACATATAAAAAAGAATTTGCTTGAGATAATGAACCATTAGGCGCTATTAGAGGAAATGAAGTTGATATTACTCAGAATATTCATAGACTATACCCTCCAGCACTTAGAGCAACAGCTTACCCAGCAAGCCCCAGAACTAGAGAAGCCTTGGAAAAAACTATCCAAGAGTTTCTAAATTTGGTGTAGTAAGAAAAGTAGGCCATGATGAGGAAGCTTAAGTGACAAATCCTGTTATTATTTCATGGAATATTGATAAATCAAGGATGGTTGGAGATTTTAGAGAATTGAATACGTACACAGTTCTGGATAGGTATTCAATTCCTAGAATCCAAGAAGCTTTGACACAATTATCCAAAGATAATTACATAAGCTCCATGTATGCATTCGAAGGCTTTCATAAGAATGTGTTGATTACCAAAGCCAAGAAATTACTTAAAATATTCATGCAATGTGGTATTTATGAGTATCTTAGAATGCCAGTTGGTAGAAAAAATTCTCCATTTCATTATCAAAGAATGCTTAACACCATTTTCCCCACAGAACTATCTGGAGGATGGCTCATTACTTATGTTGATTATATAATTATATATTTCCAGAATCACAGTCTTTGCACCTTGAAACACTTGCAAGAGTGAATATGAAGATTTCACTCAAAAAATGCAATTCTGGATTTGACAAACTTAAAGCATTGAGACATATTGTTTGTGGCTGAAGCTTGGGTATTAAAAAAAATAAAGTAGCAGAAGTGTTACTCAAGCCAATACCCCAGAATAAGAAAGAAATTACGTCTTTTCTTGAATTTTCCAGTTATTACAAGCTAAACTTGGAAGATTTTGAAATTCTAGCCAAGTAACTCTATAGAATCTGTGATCAACAGACAGTATTTAAGACAACAGAGGAAAGAACTGAAGCTTATGAGAGGATAAGGAAATCTCTTACAGAAGCACCCTTACTACTTATTCCAGACTGGAATATAACTTTCAAAGATTGGATTGATGCACGTGGAGATGGATTAGGGCAAGCCCTACATCAAGTCCAAATTATTGATAAATAACCAATGGAAGGACCAATTTGTTATATCTCAAGGCAAATTAAACCAACAGAAGCCAGATCTGGCACAAGCCAAATGGAGTGCTCATGTTTGGTATGGGCACTTGAGAAATTACATCATTATCTTGATGGAAGTGGTTTTGGGGTGATAAATGACTGTAATATAGTGAAATAACTTATGCACATGAAAACACCCAACAGAAATATGTTTAGATGGAAGATAGCCATTCAAGAATATAGATGTGACATGACTATAGCTTATAAGGCAGTAATTATACATAATAATGCTTCTTTAATTAGAAGATGCTCATTATCCAATACTCCTGATGACCCAGTTTATGTGGCTTTGGAAGCAGAACCACAGATTCCAATTGAAGACATCAACATAATTGATATTGGTACTGAATTCTTTGAATAAGTCAGAGGGTCTTATACACAAGAGAATAATTTCCATATCTTGACATCCTTGCTGGAAAGAGACTGTAAAGACACAGCTTTGGTTAATTCACTAGATGAAATATGGAAAACTTCCTATTCTGAAGTAAGATTTCACTTGTTTGATGGCATAATCTACCACACAAGTAAAAACTCTTGTATAGTGACATTATGCGGTAGATTTTTCATTAATACCATTACTCATGAATGTAATAATAGAATCTACTATGGACACCTTTAAGAAGACAGAACACTTGAGAAAGTGTAAAACTGTGCATAGTGGCCATCTTGGAGAAAAGAGACCATTGAATACTGCCATACCTGTGACAGATTCCAAAAAGCAAACAGCAGTAAAAGAAAGAAAATTGGACTAATGATCCATATTCAAGAGGAAAAATCCCCTTGAAAACCTGTTCACATGGATTGGGTCACAGCACTTCCTCCAAGTTGTGACAAAGGTTATAATTCTTGTTTAGCCATTGTAGACAGATACAGAAAAACTTCCATATTATTACCATGTCATAAAGATGAAACTGATATGAAAACAGCTCCTCTTCTATAAAATGGAGTTATTTTAATACAGTGTTATATAGGAATATCATACGTGACAGAGACCTCAAGCTCCAATCTTTACTTTGAACCAATATTCATAGATTTTTGGGACTAAGTTATCATTTTCTACAGTGTATCACCCTAAAACTGATGGGCTGACAGAGAGAATGATTAAAAATTTAGAAGACATTATAAGGAGGATCTTTGCCTAAGTATTAGAACTAAAAGACTAAGATGGCTTTACCCTTGACTGGTGCACTCTAATACCTGCATTAGAACTGGCACATAAGACATCAGTTCATTCTCCCACAGGTCAAACTCCTGCTATGTTAGAAAAAGGATGGAATCCAAAACTCCCAGAGGAGATACTGAGGAAAGGCTTAATTTAAATCCATCCTACAGCCTCCAGCTTCAAGATTATTCTTCATAAAGTGTAACAACATGCAAAACAAAGCATAGATGACACTTTTGACTATGCAAAAGAGAAGTGGGACAAGAGTCATAAAGTACCAGCCTTCAAAGTAGTGGACTTTGTTCTAGTTTAAACCTGGAATTTTAATGATATCAAAGGACCAAAGAAACTCAAATGTTCTCATTTAGGCCCTTTTTCTTGTCTTCTTACATGGAATAAATGCTGTTCAAGTGGAATTGAGTGGTGAATTAGAAGCTCAATACCCCACCCTCCCAGTTATCTTGAGAAAACCATATAAACCAGCTGATAAAGAATTGTTTCCCTTAAGGAACCCAACTCATTCAGCTGTATAACCAGTGGAGTAGAATTAATACAAAAAGATAAAGAAATTCATTAAATAAAGGAGAATTAGGGGTAAAAATCAAAGATGATTTCTTTTCAAATATAGAAATCCAGTACATGAAGTTGAATGTCTGGAAGAATCAGACATACCTGACTCAGATTAACCTTTAGAAAGATTTAGACATTAAAGAAGGCCACAAGCCAGAATATCTCTATAGATATGCTTTCAATTGCTTGATAGGAGTAATATAGAGAGGTTGGAAAGTGGAAATTAACCCCCTTTGGGGCCTTTTCGTCTTAATAACATTGAGAAAATTTTAATACCCTTTTCAGTGAGGGGGAATGTGTGCTTTGAGGTATATTTTACATACCAAAATAGGCCACAATGAATATTAGAATAAATTATGAACTATAAATAACCAATAAGGTATGTATATATCCAAAATCCATCATTTTTCTTTTGAGAAAGGAGGAAAAATGTTTTTGTAAGTAAATCCATGGATCTAAAGACAGGTTTTTATTCTACACAAATATTTACTTAGGGTAGCTCTATAGAGTGAATAAGCTTGAATTATCTCTATAAGGTGGTAATAGGGAAAACAACTCAATACCACATACAATAATTGTGAAAAGTTTTGTTTTTCTCAATTTAACGCCCAAATAACACGAATGTGAGAAATCCCATGTTACATATACACTAAGATTTTTGTGATTTATGTTTGTGAAACTTGATATTACAGTCTTCTTACATTAAGTTCTGATAAATCAATAGTGGATATCAGTCTTGAAACCTGAATTACTATTTTTGATGTGAAAATAGCTAAGCAGGACAAAGACCATCAAAGAGAGCCAGGTTACCCAACCTCTGATGCCTCTGAGTCATGGATAGCTCTAAAGCTTGAGTCCATTCCTGATAATGGCCCAATGAGTACACTAAAAACTTTTGGGAACTTGGCTACCAAGTTAAAGTCCCATTAAATCATACGAAAATTGCAAATAAACTGATATTTTGATGTGACAAGGAGGTAAAGAGAAGATCTGACTCTGGTAACCATGTCAATTCTTAAGTATTTTTCATGGATCAATCTCAAAAGAGTAATAAAGACCCTTTTTTGGACTAGTATATCTTCTTTTACCTCATGACAACCAGCTATACTGTGCTATTTGCAATTCTATGTAAAAATAAGGTAAAAGCTTCACAAATGTATTAGAAATACAATTATCAATTAATAATTATGATACTCTCAAGAAAAATGGATAATTGTATGATATATAAAGAAACCATAAGTAATTATGACTTCAGAGCTAAAATTAAAGGTTTTACTCACAGTCCTTTTTGATGATTCCATGTGAAATAATGAATCTTCAAAAATTCACAGAAAATACAACCTTTGATGAATGTTCCAATAAAATTGATAGGTTTTAGAAATTAATGTTCATTTTGAAATAAAGAAAGATTTACAACTGTTACTCCTTTTATTATTAACCATAAATAGGTTGGCAGTCACATAAAAGACTTAATCAGGTAATTATGATAGTATTACTTGACAACAGATGATGAAATCACTAATCCAAGGAGGATAATTGGTTTCTCACTCTGGGGTTTTTAATTTTGATTCATGGAATGCCTCTGGGAGCTGTTGTTCACTTAAAGGAGGCCTCTGCTTTCTGTTTTTCCAAATTATCTTATTATCCAATTATATCTTTAGTACCAACAAGTAAGTATTAGTTAAAATCTTTTTGTAACTTCTTTAAATCTTTCTGACTTAACTCTAAAAACTTGAAATCATAGAAAAATAATATTTCCAATAGTATCTAGCTGTTATATCGCTGTATTATTTCTATAAAAAACTTTTGATTGTTTAAATCCAAAATTTATCTGTAAAATCTATCTACAAATTCCATTTAAGAGTTTTTTGGAGTATGAGTGAGTGTTTTTATTAATTCTTCAAGTTTTTCTCTTTTAATAGCTTTATTCAAGAACCATCTTTTTATAATTTTCTTTCAAAATATAATTATATCTTAAAATGATTTTTTTATTTTAATAAAGAAGTTTTATTATAAAATACTTGTCATTGATTCTTGTAGACATTTACTGCTTACTGCTATAATAACTAAGAGTGTATAACAAGTAAAACAAACAATTAAGTAATTAATTATATGATTTTTTTTAATTATAATAAATTTTTTTAGCATATTGCATAAGAACAGGCATAGTACTGTTGATTAATAGTAATATTATTAACAGCTTCATAGACACATCTCACAGGGACCAAACCCCTAAAATTCGAATTTTTTGTGCATTCCTTTCAGCTTATTCTCCTTAATGACATGACTTATATCTCTTAAGAAAGTATGAATGCGCTTCATGCCACATGATTTCTCACTGGCGTGGCTGGAAAATGGATAGAGCCATATATTTGCAATCTCACCAACATGGACCCAGCATAATTTTCAATAGTTTGTCCTTATTTTAAACTAAGATTTTTACATAATGTCTTTAAATACCAATTGAGTAAAAAAAGATGAAGAAGTACCAGGTTATTTGAGGATAAAGGAAGGTGGGTATGTATCCTTGTAAATTTACAATTTCAGAATTTTATTTCAAGAATTGGAGTTTGAGGTGAAATTTCTTTTGTGAACCATTTCATAAAGGGATTAGAACCCAGGATTTTGGACTAATTCTACTCCCATCCTTCAACTATTGATCCTCTACAAGACTCAATTTAAAATAACCTGGAGCTTGATAGCAGGTAACATGAGAGGAAAAAGGAAAATAATCATTTCCAAGAAAAGAATACTGAATCCTCAAAGTCAAGATCTTATTATACTCAAAATTCTTGTAGTTCAAGTGACATGAGGAAGAAAGATTTTGATTCTACAAGGAAGGCTCAACCCCATTCTTCCCTGTTGACTAAGCACCACAAGTTGATTCTGAAAAGGAGAGAATATTTAAGGGGGGCATTTGCTCTTATTGTGGTTGAAGAACATTATGTAGACTGGTATCAAAAAGCCTCCAAACCAGCTTTTCAAGCCATAGAGAAGCCTGAGTGAATATCATTTTGTGTTCAATGGTATTGACTATTTTCTATCCAAAGAACAATTATATATTCTGAATACTGGTGTCAAAACTCCTCTCCTGTTTTTATGTTTTCTCTTCTCTCTCAAATATGTTTTGCCGTATTCTCTTTGAGTCTGGTGCTACAAAATAATTTATTGCAAAGAGTTTTTCTCAAAAGTTTTCTTTGACTATGTCAGAGCTCTCAGAAAGTCTTCATCTAATCCTTTTGGACTCCTCAGAGTCCCCTTTTCTATTCATACCTCACCATACCAAATGGATGTTTTCCCTTCCTTTTTTACCACTATTCAAATGCACCAGGGAAAGGTTTGAGTCACTTTCTAGAAAGTGATGCAAAGTCACATTAAGGTAAAATTAATTAGAAATCACTCTGAAGTAACTTTCATGTCATAAAGTATTAAACTTAGGGGAAGATTAAGCTTTGGGTGGAATGGAATGGTTCCTATCCTTAGGGAATGAATATATGCACTTTTTCTCTATCAGAATGCAATATCACCCATTATAAGAATATTAATATGCTCATAATAAATGTGCTCATTGATTCAGAATTTGTGTTAATATTGAGTAATGAAAGTGATATTAATAAGCTTCCATAAGTAGTAATATTTTGGAAGTGCATATGGATATATTAGAAAGAGCTCAGATTTTAGGAGAATAAACATAAAATCCAGGGTTAATACACATGAAGATACCATATATATATAAAGAGATACTTTTTTCCCTCACTTGAAGGTGATAAATAGATTATAAATTTCATTACAAGGTTTTATATCCTTAATATTAGAATAAACTCCTTTTAAATTGGTAAAATTTATCCTTATCATCTTTGATATTGATTTTAGGCTGAATATTAAATGGAAAACTATATTAATTAGAAAAAATATATAATTTCACAGATAAAAATAATTCAGGGGTTATCTCAGTAAGTATTTACTAATAGCTTAATAGATCTCTTGGTTCTTGGTTAAAAGAATATGTAAGGGTATATCAATCAAGTCAAATAAAACAGATATTCTCTTCATTGTTGTTTTGTCGAAAGAAAAAAAGGTAGGTGGTATGATTATGAAAATTGGATACTCAAACCTCTTAACAACTAAGAGAATCTCCACCAGTGTTGCTAAAAATTGAGAGCTATAGCCCACAGATAGCTCTTCAATTCTGTAAAATTGCTTCTTGATGTGCAATGCAAAATTGCAGTGTAGGTATCTGGGGAGGCAAATTTTAACTTTCACAAAAACAGTATTTTTTTTCTAATTGAGTAGAGGTGGTTGAGTGATGGTTTGAAAATTTCAAACACAAGTTTCACACAAATTGATGAGTGTCATGGGAGCTAGAAGGTTTCCAGATCTGGCAACCCACGCTCCATTTTTAGAAACGGAGATAAATGAAATTAGCCTTTAGCAACGCTGGTGGGGCTGGATTTTGGATGGGGAGGGTCTAAACTTTGAAATCTCACTATTTAGAAACGCTGGTGGAGATGCTCTATGTTCATAGAATTACTACTCACACCAATACTGAAACTTGGTAGCATAAGTCACATCATAGTAAGAAATAGTGGAAGACTAAATTAATAAGATAAAATTGAATAAGTAAATTTTGTTTAGAAAAGAGTTATAACAACAAAATGTAACAACGGAATACTCTAGTAATGGCGAATATAAAAAATTAGGTTTGGAACGTAGAAGAATGAGAAAATGCAAGATTCTTGTACCCTGAAGTGAATTCTGTTATTGAATTTTAAATCTTGGAAAATAGTATAGTTTTTTCTTAGTGTTCTGAATAAAACTATAGTTTAGAAAGAAGGCTCTTCGTATGCTTCTGTGAAAAACCACTTAAATCACCATCTCTGTGCCATCATCCTGGAGATCTTTGCCAATGGCACAATAAAAATTCTTTATGTTTATAAAAGAGAAATTTCTGCATTATTTTGTGTGAAAGTATAAATTTAATTAACTCATGAAGATCTTCATAGATTCAATAAAAGAATAATGATCTTTAAGCCATATATATCAACTGGTTCCCAAATGTTCACTCCTGTTCCACCTTATAGCTTTATTCTCATTGATAGAAAACCAGCAAATTTGAACAGTTGATTGTATTTTTCCACTCCTCAAGGAAATCTAGATTCTCAGGAAGTCATATTTTATGCTTTTATGCAAGAATAAATGTCTTGAATACTTGAACTTCAACCTTTTCCCAAGACCTTTCTTCCTATGCTACCATATAAATTGATTTTTTTGATAAAAAAATTCCTTTGAAAAGTTAAATGGATGGTTTTTAATCCAATTCACGAATTTAGATTGCCATTGTAAGTTTTGTTATTTCATGAATTCAAGTGTCAAAATTGTGATATATTGTATATTGAAGTCTCTCAAAAGGTTTTCCCGAATGAAACAACATAAACTTCTTTTTATGGATTGAAGACCATTCCAATTAGCAATTTGAATGGCTTTTAAATACTGAAATTTAGGCATTTAACCTTCCAGGTAAACATCTGTTATGCTATCAAAAACGTGGGAAATACCCCCCATTGATGGATTTAAGACAGCTTTTGTCATAATAATCTTATTCCAAATGGGCCATCTTGGTTCTCAGTGCCCTCCCTAGGCCACATTTCCCTTGCCATTTTGGACCCAATAATCAAGTATTTACTCACATGCGATATTCAGTTCATTGGCCCCCAGGTCATCCCGTTGGAATTGGGCCTAGGGGGCCTAAATGACTATTTTGGGCCATGTAGGCCCCCTATGACCTGTAATTGAACAGCCTGTAGGCTTTGGATCACAGATGATGGTATTTAGGACTCCCCAGGCCTCTTTTGGCCTAAAATCAATGAGTCCAAAGGGGGCCAATGGGCCATACCCACTGGCCCCCAAACCATATTTGGCCATGAATTCCTCAAAGGCCAACATGGCAAAAAAGACCCATTAATTCAATATATGGTGTTATACACCATTATTAATCATTTTGAATTATAACTTCAATGGAACTGATTTCAGGTCCCAAATACTTCATCTGAAATAGTTCACAAGCTGTAAATCCAATTTTAAAAGGAAGGTATTCAAGGGTTCCAATCAATATGCCATGGAGGTAGTGGGTAGGACTTCAGCAGGACATTCTAGGACACCAATAGCCTGTTCAATTCAGTTATTGGTAGTTCTTAATTCATACATTATTTATCAAAGGGAATGTTGGTCAAAAATTTCAAGGATACTCAAGAGGCAGTAATTCATATTTTTTTCAAGGTGTGAAAGCTCCAATACTCCTTGGACAACTCAGTTGATACATAAGTACTTTGCTCATAAAATAGGTATGTAACTAAACCATTTTTTTGAGTTCAATCTAAATACTGTAGTTGTTAAAGCACCCAGTTCATTTGCTGTAAGATTTGCATATGAAACTGTTGATAATATTACTATTAATCAAGAATATTATGACTGTTCTTATGAAATCTAATAATGAAAATGTTATAAAAACAATTAAATAATTAATTGATTATCTACTTCCCTTACTTGTTATACACTACAAGTGATTATAACAGTAAGTAGTAATTGTCTACAAGAATAAATTGAAAGAAGTACTAAATAAGAAAAACATCTTTTATTAAAATAATGAAATTATTTTAATATATAATTACCTATTACAAGAATAATTATAAATATAATTTTGGAAGAAAAAAATAATAGAGAGAAACTTCAAGAAGGAATTATAAACCACCCACTAATATTCCAATGAGCTTTGAATAGAATATGGTAGAGAGATTTGAAGGATAATTGTGGATTTAAGGGATCAAGATCTATTTATGACAATATTACAACAATATATAGTTTATTTCTATTATTCAACGTCTTTCTGATTGATTCTGAAATAATGCAACACTTAAGAAAGGATTTAACTAATCCTTACTAGTTGGCATCAAAGATATAATTGGATAATAAGATGATTTGGAAAACAGAAAGAAGAAGTTTATTTTAAGTCAAAAACAGCTCACAGAGGTGTGCCATGGAGAAAACTCAAGGACCAGTGAGTGAGAAAACAATAATCATTTCTGTATTGATGACTGCATCATCTGTCATCATGTAAGATTATTATAATTACTTAATTAAAGCTTTTACATGACTACCAACCCATTTATGATTAATAATAAGAGGAGTAAAAACTGTAAATATTTCTTTATTTCAAAATAACAAATTGATTCCTCAAATATATCAATGTTATTGAAAATTTCATCACAGGTTATATTTTCTGTGAATTTTTGAAGATTCAGTGTTCCATGTGGAATCATGAGAAATGGCCTGGAAGTGAAACTTTGAATTTTACTTATGAAACCATCATTATTTCTGGTTTTTTTATGAGCCATATCATTCTCCATTGGTACTTGAGGTTTCAGAAGGATTCATTAAGAATTGTATTTTCAATGAATTTTTGAAGTTTTTACCTCATTTCTACATAGAATTGCAAATAGCACAGTATGGCTGGTTTCTATGAGGTAAATCAATGGATAATAGTCCAAAAAGTCTTTCAGCTACTATTTTAAGGCTTATAAATGGAAAATAATTAAGAATTGACATGGTTACAGGAGTCTAAGTTGCTCTTTGCCTTCTGGTCATGTCAAAATAGCAGCTTATTTGCAATTTTAATGAGAGTTTAACTTGGTAGCTAGGTTCCCAAAAGGGTTTAGTATACTAATTGGGCCATGATAAGCCATGGATCCAAGCTTTAGAGCTATCTAGGCCTCAGAGGCCTCAATAGTTAGGTACCCTGGCTCTCTTTGATGTCTTTTGTCCCCCTTAGCTATTTTCCCATCAAAAATAGTAATTCAGTCTTCAAGACTGATATCCACTATGGGTGTATCAAAAATGTTTGTGTTAAGACCATAATATTAAGTGCCACAAACATGCACAACACTATTCTTAGGGTATATATAGCATTGGATCTCTCACATTGCCATTATTTTGGCATGAAATTGATAAAAACAAACCTTTTCACAATTCTCTTATATGGTATTGAAGTATTTTCCATATTAACACCTCATAGAGTTAATTTAAGCTTATCAACTCTATGAAGCTACCCTAGGTAAAGTTTTGTGTAGACTTCAAACCTGGCCTTGAATTTATGGATTTACTTACCCACAAAAAAGGTATTCATATTTTCTGAAATACAAAATTATGGATTTTTAATATATGTATTACTTATGGGTAATGCATAGTTCAGAATCCATTTTAAATATAATTGTGACCTATTTGGGTATGTAAAATATACCTCAAGGCTCACGTTTCCTCCCACCAAAAAATGAAATTGTAATACAATTTTTTTAATGATATTAGGAAGAAAAAGTCCCCAAAGGGGGTTAATGTCAACTATCTAACCTCTTTACATTATGCAGATAAATTAATTTGAAGCACATTTATACACATATTCAGGCTTGTAGCCTTCTTTCCTGTCTAAATCTTCTCAAGAGTCTATCTAATTCTGCCTGCCATTCACCTTCATGTACTGGATTTCAATATCTGAAAAGGTATTCTCTTTGATTTTACCCCTAAGTCTCCTTCCTTTGATGTCTTTCTTTATCTTTTTTGTATTCACTCTGTTCCACGGGTGGTACACATGCAGGAGCTGGGTTCCTTAAAGGAAAAAATTTCTTGTCAACTGGTTGATAATGTTTTATCAAGCTGATTGCACAAGTGGGGTATTCACTTTTTAATGCACCACTCAATTCCACTTGAACTGCATTTTCTCCATGTAAGGCAAAAATACGAAAAGTTCCTACATATTAATATTTGAGTTTCTTTGGCCTTTGAGATTATCAAAATTCAAGATTGAAACTAGACCAAAGTCCCCTACTTTGAAACCTGGTACTTTATGACTCTTGTCCCATTTCTGTTTTTCATAGTCAAAAGCATCATTCATGCTTTGTTTCACATGGTGCTTCACTTTATAAAGAAGAATTTTGAAGCTAGAGGCTGTAGGATGGATGTAAGTTAAGCCTTTCCTCAGTGTATCTGCTGGGAGTCTTGAATTCCATCCTTTTTCTATCATAAAAGGAGTCTGACCTGTGGAAGAATAAGCTTATGTCTTATATGCCAATTCCAATGCAGGTATTAGAGCTCACCAGTCCTGGGTAAATCCATCTGACTCTTTTAATTCTAATACATAGGCACAGAATCTCCTGACAATGTCCTCTATGGTTTGGATCACTCTTTCTGCTAGCCCATCCATTTGAGGGTGATATGCTGTAGAAAATTATAACTTGGTCTAAAGCAATCTATGAAGATTGGTCCAAAGTTCAGATGTGAATTTGGGATCTTTTACACTTATAGGATTCTCAAACAACCCTGTATCAGAAATAACTCTATTCCATAGAAGAAGAGCTGTATCCATAGAAGTGTCATCTTTATGACATGGTAAGAATAGAGGTGTTTTGCCTTATCTGTCTATGATTACTAAGCAAGAATTATAACTTCTGTCACCACTTAAAGGGTGTTCTGTGACTCAATCCATGTGAGAAACATCCCAAGGGGATTTTGGGTCTTGAACATGAATCATAAGTCTAAATTTCTTGCCTGTACTCCTGCTTGCTTTTTGGAATCTTTGACAGGTATTGAAATATTCAATGGCTTCTTTTCTCCAAGATGGCCACCATGCACAGTTCTACACTTTCTCAAGTTTTCTGTCTTCTGACGGGTGTACAGAACAAATTCTTTCATAATGTTTATGAAGAACTGTATTGATAAGTAATCTACTTCATAATGTAATTACACAAGAATGTTTGGTCCTGTGGTAGATTATGCCATCAAAAAAGTGAAATATTCCTTCAGAATAGGACGTTTTCCATACTTCATCTAATGAATTAAACAAAGATTTATTTTTGAAGTCTTTATCTAGAAAGGATGTGAAGATATGGAATTTCTTGTCCTGCTTATAAGATTTTCTGACTTCCTCAAAGAATTCAGTCCCAATATCAGTTATTTCAATGCCTTCAATTGGAATCTGTGTCTGTGCTTCCAAAGGCACATAATCTGTGTTATCAGGACTAATTGATCAAGACCACCTACTAAGTTTATCAACATTCTTATGAATATTTCCTGATTTAGGGAATTTGGTCATGTTTCCTCCATATTATTTGATGGCTATCTTCCATCTCAAAATATGTCCATTGGGTGTCTTCATGTTAAGAAGTGATGTCACTGCATTACAGTCAGTTATAACTTCAAAAAAACTGCCACCAATATAATAATGTAATTTTCAAGTGCCCATACAAAAATAATCACTCCATTTGGCTTGCATCATATCTGGCTTCTTTTGGTTTAATTTGCCTTGAGATATAACAAATTGGTCCTTCTTTAGGTTTTTAATCAATAATTTGGATTTGATGTAGGGCTTCTCCTAATCCATCTACACATGCATTAATGTAAAATTTGAAAGGTATATTCCAGTCTGGCATGATGACTGAAGGTGCTTATGTAAGAGCTTTCCCTATCTTCTCATAAGCTTTAATTCTTTCTTGTGTCATCTCAAATGCTGTCTGTCTATTACAGATTCTATAGAGTGACTTGGCTGGAATTTCAAAATCCTTCAGGTGTTGCCTGTGATAACTGACAAATCCAAGAAAAGACATCATTTCTTTTTTCTTTTGGGTTATTGGCTCAAGTAATACTGCTTCTACTTTATTTTTCTCAATACCCAAGCTTAAACCAGACACAATATGTCCCAGAGCTCTAATTTCTTCAAATCCAAAGTTGCACTTGAGTGAAATCTTCATATTCACTCCTGAGGCTTTTTCAAGTACCCTGGCAAGTCTTTCAAGATGCAAAGACCATGAAGCTGAACATATTATTATATCATCAATGTAAATAATGAGCCATCCTTCAGATAATTTTGTGGGGAAGATGGTATTCATCATCCTTTGATAATGATATGGAGCATTTTTAATACCAAATGGCATTCTAAGATCCTCATAAATACCCTGGTGGGTGATAATTATAAGTAATTTCTTGGCTTTGGGCATCAAACCATTTTGATGAAAGCCTTTGAATGAATCAATGGATGTTATATTCTTAGCCTTGGACAATTGGGTTAAAGTTTCTTAGATTCTAGGAGTTGGATACCTATCTGGAACTGTGTAGGTATTCAATGTTCTTAAATCTCCGACCATCCTTGACTTATCATTATTCCAAGAAATAATAACAGGTGTTTTCACTTAAGCTTTCTCATTATAGCCTACCTTTCTTAGTACACAAAGCTGTATCAAATCTTGGATATGTTTTTCCAAGGCTTCTCTAGCTCTGGAGCTTGCTGGGTAAGCTGGTCTTCAAAGGACTGGAGGGTATGGTCTGTCAATATTAAAAGTAAGATTAACTTCATGTCCTTTAATATTGCCTATTGGTTCATTATCTGAAGCAAATTCATTTTTATATGTGTACAACACATCAGAAAGCTCATGCCCCATTTTGGGTGATAATGATGGACTAATCTGTGCTTCAATAAACTGATTCTTCAAAAATTCCTCATTATGAGTATCCTTATTTGCAGATACTATTGATATTTGTTTGGGCACATTGGAAAAAGAAAATTTCTTTCTTTTACTTTCTCCAATTGTAAAATATCTGTCCTTATGGTTATTGATGTAAATACTATAAATATTCCAAGAATCATTTTCAAGAATGATAATTTGAGATGTACAATTGTCCATTACTACTATCTCTGTCTTCATTCTTAAGCTTCCTGCAGGGTGTGAAAATTCAATATTAGTGTCCATCATTCCCAAAGGGTATATATCATTACTGGCACTACTAAAATTCACAAATTCTATTGGTAACAGATTGTTTTCCCATTGAGGGAGTATAATTTGAAGGTAGTATTTTCCTATACAAGTGCAAAATTCCCCTGTATCCAAATTGAATTTGGATTCAACATCATTCATCAGAATTCATGTGATACAAGATGCTCCAGCCGTATATCCTTTGCCTCTAGCAGGTTTAGTCTTACACATCCTAGTATCCTGTATATTTATCAGGTTATAGAAATCTTTGCTATCCTTTGGCAAGTGCTTATGAGCTCCAGTTACTTAAAAGAAGGCTGTAATGTGCTAAATAGAATAGTCCTCTACTGGTGTGTCTTCAGAGACTGCAGAATCTTGGTCAAATTCTTCTTTCTCTTCAGCACACTGAACCTCTTCTGTCAGCCTGTGACTCAAAACCAGAGCACAAGCATGACAGCCAAAATAACATAAATCAATGGTATAGCCAAAATACCACCAAAACATGGAGCTGAGCCAAATTAGCTCAAAAGGTATCAAAAGAAAGAGTAAACTCACCTCTTCCTGAAAATATAAGTCCCATCACCATAGGACAAGAAATAACAAAGTTATTCCTGCTCAAAGTTAGTGCTGAGCATAAACCTTAATTTTCACCTCTCATCTAAGATCTAGAAGGAGAGGCTTAACCCCATCAAATGGGTACTAAAAATGAAGCTCTAAGCCAGGGCTATCCAATGGTACCAGCCAAACTGAGCTAGCACCAGTATTACTTGAGTTATGGTCAAATTCAGACCAAATAAGGGTGAACAAAACATTCACCTCTCATCTAACTTTTACAGTTTTAGTGTGAGATACCTGAAGTGGGGTCTTTTTGGAAAGAGCACAATCAGGGCTATCTGATGGTGCCATCCATTTCCTCATAACTCAACTACAACAGAAGGTATTGGCCAAACAAGCTTAATACAGCTTTTGACCAGACCACTCCAATGTACAAAAATACTTGTACATGGGATAACTTTGTCATATTTAATGATAACCATGTCAAGTTGGGTACCATTGTGTAGAGCCCATACAGAGCTATTCATGGAACCAACTTTGAGCTTGATATCTCAAAAACTGACAGAGTTATGACCATTTTAAGGTCAAAATCCCACCTGCTGTCAGATACAGCCTTACCATGGGATAATATCCCATAACCATGAATATGAGGTGTCAAATAGACAAAGAAGCATGTTTTTACTTCAATACCTCCAATGTCAGTCAATACTGGGGTCCCATACAGTTTCTGTACAGCATTCTACGCGTCATACACGTCAGAATCAGGCTGTGAGGTCCCCAGATGAAAGTTTTCACCCTGTATTGGTGAAAACTGCCCAGATGTGGTTTCAAAACCACATCTGAGCCCAATACAGGGTATACAGGCTGTTTTCAAACCACAAGCCTGTCATAGAGTGTGAAAAATCTTCACTTCCTCTACGT
This sequence comes from Austropuccinia psidii, assembly GCA_023105745.1. Classification (NCBI taxonomy): domain Eukaryota; kingdom Fungi; phylum Basidiomycota; class Pucciniomycetes; order Pucciniales; family Sphaerophragmiaceae; genus Austropuccinia; species Austropuccinia psidii. Next base: position 7,087,388 of record JALGQZ010000003.1, read on the forward strand.
GGAAAGGTCTAGCAGCCTTCCCACCTCAATTTCACGATAAAAGGAGGGCTTTTCACAGCCAAAAGCCTTTCCTCATCCTGCTCTTGAATAACCTACGTAGTAAACTGTCCAAAACAGTTTTACTCTTGGTTAAATAATCAGGTATAATTATAATCTTTAATTATTGTAGACTTTATTATTGTAATCCAACAGATAAAGCCTGCACCCAGGGTTCTCAATAGCGCTCACCACCACTATTTCTCAATAGTAGAACCCTTTTATCTTATTATAAACCTTTATAAATCTTTTTTAAATCATTTTCTGACGTGTCACATACATAGTTAAAGTTGTAATCAGCCTAGTTATACCTTTATCATAGTATCATCCTGACATTTTGGGGGCCTGGCCGTGTTTTTTGACTTTTTGGACCTTACAAGTAAGTCTTTTCTCTTTTTTATGACTTATTAACACATTGTTTTATCCTTTTTTAGGCGTAATTTCTATTTAAATATATATATTTTATATATTTTTACCTTTTTTTTATATACTCATAATATAAGAGTATTTTTTACGTGGTTAACACCCACAGTAATTTATTATTTTTGGCGTGTTTTGCATATAAAAACACATAAGCCACTAATAAAGTCCTGTATTCTTGACTGAATAAGGACACCGCTGACTGAAAAACCATCAGTTGAGGCGTGGTCAAGGGTCTTGTTAATTCAATAACACTTGTATACAAACCACTTTTACAGAATACACTTGCAAACCACAAGTGTATCTGAGGGATACTGACACACAAACAGTGTGACAGGACACCATAAGCTGTATTTTTGACGTGAAATTGTTAATTCAATTACACTGTCATTATACAAGGGCATACTGTAATAATATACAAGCCCAGAGGCCATTCTTAGACGTGCAAAACCAGCCTTTTAAGAAGTCTTAACTGAAATAAGCCCTCCTTTTCCTGTTTTGATTCAGTGGAAGAAAACTACATCCCACTCGAACCCCAGTCACAGGCCAACACACCAGTGACACCCTCAGAACCAGAGGGCAGCAAGGGTAAAGGAAAAAGGCTTAGTGAAGGCCTCATTACAGCCAAGAAGTGGACACCAATAGCCACTCAGAGGAGTAGAAAACCACGAAACTCTGCTTCAATACAAGGTAAACCAACCTTAACCACTTGTACAGGGAAGATAACAATTATTAACCCAGTTGTAACCTCCAAAGGCAAACTGCCCAAATCAGCAGATAACAAATTTGTACAAGGCACAGTCAAAGGTAAATACCCTAAGAACATAAAGTTTTTGACTGCTTGCAAACACTGATATGTCCCCTGCATACCTCAGAGACCTTGGCTTTCAAAGGAACCAGCCAGAGGATAGAGAAGGAATGTCTAGAACCAGAAGACCTGAAAGAAGACACATTGGACACAGTGGTGGATGGCAAAACAATGTGGGAGATAATATCAACCTTGCCATTCACACTCCAATTCAACAGAAACCTCAAACCAGAGGACTGGAAGGATATGGATCAAGTTCTTCAGATCCACCAACTCCTCAAAGATTTGTTTCAATGGAGCATGGACAACAAGAGGCTCAACCTAGCAACTCACTGGGCAGAACTGGGATCAAGTTGCCAGAAGATCTGTCTCAAAGAGATAGACTTCAAGGACCTTACGGTAATCACCAAGGGTTGGAACCCTACCAGGCAGCACAGACTCCTGGAGGCAAGGGCACAGAGGATAAGGGAGAATCAAGCCACTATCCTAGCTATAGAAGAACAGTTAACCCAGACAGGGCCTACTCAGATTCCTTCAGGTTCACAAGGAGCAGGCCAAATCAGCTCTCCAGTGGCTTCACACCATTCAGAAACCAGCAGATCAGTGGCCAAGAGTCACCATTCTTCACAATTCCAGGAAGTTTCCAGGAGAAGACAAGGCAACAAGGGCAAGAACACAGCCTCCTTCAACCAGAGGAGGAAAGAGTCAGACCCTATGATCCAGAAGCTGCTAGATTTGGTAAAAGAAGTACACAAGAACCAGAAGTAGTTGTAAACCACTCTAGAATCAGTAGTCCTAGTAATAGAAACATTACCCCCACTCAGACTGAAAATAACATTATCACATCTGAGAGCAACATTAACAGTGATACACTGTGGTTGAAAATGTCCCAATATGCTGAGCAATCTGCAAAGCAGGCTGCAGAATTTTCAGCTGCCCAAGAGAGGATGAGAAAAACTCAAGCCTCATTGGAGCAGAAAGTTAAAAACCTTCTGGAAGGATATGCTCAACTGAGCAAAGCCTCTGAAGAAACCAACAAGAGACTGACTCAAGTCTCTGAAGAACAACACCATAGCAGCAGGGACAGGGAGTGTCTGAACCAAGACATCAACAAATTGTTTGATTCCTACCATAGCTTAACGCCTCAACCACAAGGCCAAGCTATGGAGAATCCATATCAACCAGATGACATCAAACCAGATGCCATGTTGTTGAATAAGGCAAGATCTCCATCACAATACCAGGACGGAGATGGCATGTCTTATTCAGAGAAGGAAGCCTTGAAACACCTTCCTGAGGCCTCAAACTGGCCCACATTCTCTGGATCAGGAGAATATGATCATATGGAACTCATAGATTATATAGATGGACTCTTCATTGATGTACCAAGCATACCAGATTACTGGACTACTGCTAGACTGAATACTGCATTTAAAGGTCATGCAAGTATATGGTACACTGAAATGAAAGAAATCCATGGCAGAAGAAATTGGCCATGGTGGAAGAGTCAAATAATCCAAAAGTACAGTAATGGAACTTGGATATGGCCAAATACCATGTCATTTGAAAATGACAAATACTCTGTGGACAAAGATCCATATGAGTGGTGTCTCAGACAGTCTAAAAGACTTAAAGCCATTGATCCTCAGATGAAAATCCAGATGAGGAATCACAAACTTCTGACACAACTGCCAGGAGAACTAGAGCATGCAGTGAAATGCAGATGCAACCAAAATTGCACTCTAGATGACATAGCCAATACCTTACAAGACATAAGGAAAAGGAATAATATAGGGAAATTCACCCCATATAGAAGCAGTAGTTTCAAAGAGAAACAACCTTTCAGGGTGGAGTTTAAAGACAAACCCAGAGAAAGAGGGGCAGAAGCGGCAAAGAAGAAGAATTCTTGTCACAATTGTGGTTCAACAGACCACTATGCCAACAACTGTCCAAAGGCAAAGAAAAAAGTCTATGCTATAGAAAAAGTCCCTGAAGAAGAACCTCCAACAGAGGATTCTGAACCAGACTCTATGGGAGATGCCATCAGAGAACCATCTGATGATGGTCAAGACCCAAGAGAGGAATTTCTAGTGGAATACCAAGAGGAAACCCTATTGGAAATCCAGGATATACAGTTGGAAGCAGGCATGCCACAGGACACTGCCAACAAGAACTTGTGCAAACACACACAAGATGCACAAACATTCCTGGTTACACCAACCAAAGGAATGGAATATATACACGGAACAGCCACAGAAATGACTGTATGTATTGACAATGCTCAGCACCCACTGATCATTGACAGTGGAGCACACTGCTCCATAGTGGCCAGAAATTATCTGGATAACCACTTCCCAAACTGGGAAAAAGAACTCTTGCCCACCAGGGCAAAGAGCTTTAAGAGTGCATCTGGAAAGATGACCTCTATTGGGACAATTATTAAAGCGATAATTATACCCCACAGAAAAGGTAATATCAGACTCAACCCAGAGTTTTTAGTGCTTGAAGATTCCCACATCCAAGGGTTTTTACTGGGAACAGATTACCAGAGGATGTATGGCATAGATATTTACAATAGTAAAAATAGGCATATTACCATTGGTACTAACAAGGAAAAGAAATTTTCTCTTGATATATACCAGATATCTTCTGAGGACCCACTGGAAGAACTTCTGAAAGAATTCAGAGAGGGACGGTTTAGCACTACCCTCACCAGTAAACAAAAGCTAAGCTTACTGAAGATGCTGAGGAAGAATAGACCAGCATTTGTCATTGGTGAAGAACCATTGGGCAAGATCAAAGGCCATGATATAGAACTATATCTGGATGTAGAAAGTCCTTATCCACCCATGTTAAGGAGACCTCCTTACCCAGGAAAGATATTAAGAAACATATCAATGAACTCCTGGACATGGATGTCATTAGGAAGATTGGACATAATGAAATAGTGGAAATCACCACTCCTGTCCTAATCACCTGGCATGATGGCAAGTCTAGATTGTGTGGAGATTTCAGAGCCCTGAATAACTACACAAAAGCAGACAGGTACCCTATACCAAGGATACCTCATGCCTTGGATAAGCTGGCCAAAGCTAAATACATAACCAAGATGGATTGTATGAAAGGCTTCCACCAAAATGGAGTTAAACCAAACACCATGAAGTTGCTCAGAATAATAGGCCATATGGGCATATATGAGTATACCAGGATGCCATTTGGCATCAAGAATGCACCAGCCCACTTCCAAAGGATGATGGACACCATATTTCAAGAAGAAATAATGGAATGCTGGATGGTAGTATATATTGATGATATCATTATATACTCAGAGACATGGGAAGACCACGTACAATACATAGACATAGTGCTAAGTAAATGTACACCCATCAATCTGAAAATTTCACTTAAAAAGTGTAATTTTGGCCAACAAGAGCTACTAGCTCTAGGACACAAAGTCTCAGGCCTTAGTCTGGCAATTGACCAGAACAAAGTAGCAGCAGTACTGCAAAAGCCAGTACCAAAGAACATCAAAGAGATGCAATATTTCCTTGGATTTGCTAGCTACTATAGAAACCACATCAAGAACTTTGCCCACATAACTAGTAGTTTATACAAGTTATGCTCAAAGGATGTAGTTTTTGAAATAACCAAGGAAAGGAGGGATGCATATGAGAGGATCAAATATGAACTCACAACTGCACCTGTACTCATCTTGCCTGACTTTGAACTACCATTCAAGTTATATATAGATGCAGCATGCAGTCAAGGCTTGGGAGCAGCCCTTCAACAAAGACAAATTGTGGATGGTGAACCAAGAGAAGGTGTAATATGTTACATCTCCAGGCAGATGAAAGATTCAGAAGCCAGGTATGGGGCCACCCAGACAGAATGTCTATGTCTAGTCTGGGCTCTAGAAAAACTCCATTATTATTTGGAGGGTGCAGTCTTTGAAGTCTACACAGACTGCACAGCCTTGAAGTCTTTACTAAACATGAAGACTACTAATAGAGACATGCTGAGATGGCAAATAGCCATCCAGGAGTATAGAGGGAACATGACCATCATATACAAGGAAGGTAAAACCCATACCAATGCAGATGGCCTTAGCAGATGGCCACTGGACAATGTCAAAAGCAATCCAGCTTATGACCCTGAAGTTGCTGCAAAAATTCCTATCCATTTTATGGAAATAAATAGGAAGAAGAACTTCAGATTCTCTGAATGGGCACCAGGGAGTGGTACCCTTGACAGTGGAAACACTGATTCAGAAGGGACAGAAACCCCCATACTGGGAATAAGTTCCTCAGAACTTCACAATGAATTTTTCAATGCAGTGCTGAAATCATATGCTAAACACAAACAGTGTAGCATACTACTCCAACTCCTTCAACAAAAATACAGGAGCCCAGAACTGGAAACCCAGCTGGAGGAACCCTGGTTGAGGGCCTATAAGGACACTAAATTCTTCCTTATAGATGGCCTGATTTATCACAGGGACAAGCACACCAGTGCACTCACAGTGATAGACAGAGACCACAGCTCTTTAATCCTGCAGGAATGCCATGACTGCCCCTACATGGAACACATGAGTGAGGACAGGACTAAAGAGAGGGTAGCAAGCACAGCTTGGTGGCCCAAGTGGGAACAAGAGTTGAGTGAAGACATCAACACTTGTGAAAGATGCCAAAAGGCAAATAGAAAACATGGGAAAAATATGGGTTGCTTCAACACATAGAAGAACCCAAACACCCATGGGAAACCATCAACATGGACTGGGTCACAGGACTTGTCCCAGGAGGCAAAGAAAACTACAATGCCTGCCTAATCATAGTTGATAGGTTCAGCAAGAGCATGAGCTGTCTACCATGCCATAAAGAGGACACAGCCATGGACACTGCTCTGTTATTTTGGAATAACATCATATCCACCTGTGGAGTCCCTAAGATCATAATTAGTGACAGGGACCCAAAATTCACATCTGAATTTTGGACCAATTTATATGACATGCAAGGCACCAAGCTTGCTTTTTCCACAGCTTACCATCCACAAACAGATGGCCTAGCTGAGAGGATGATCCAAACAATGGAGGACATCCTCAGGAGGTTCTGTGCCTATGGCATGGAATATAAGGACCATGAGGGATATACCCATGACTGGGTCACCCTCTTACCAGCAGTCCAACTGGCTTATAATACAAGCCAGCACTCTACCACAGGAAAAACACCTGCACTGGTAGAGAAAGGGTGGAATCCCCTGTTACCTGTGGATCACTTGAAGAAAAATCTTCTGACCATCCACCCCACAGCCAAAGACTTCCATGATATGTGGAAGAAAGCCTGTGATACTGCTGCCAAATGCATAGCTGAGGCCAAAGAGTATAATAAGAAAAGGTGGGACAAATCACATATGGAACCTGACTTCAAGGAAGGGGACCAGGTGTTAGTGTCTACACTGAACTTTAACAATCTCAAAGGACCCAACAAAATGAGAGACTCATTTGTAGGGCCCTTCACTATCATTAAGTTGATAGGGAAGAATGCAGTAGAGGTCAAGCTCACTGAGGAGTTTTCTAGGAAACACCCAGTCTTTCCAGTAAGCCTGGTCAAACCATACTTCCAAACAGAGGAGGATAAATTCCCCTCCAGGAAGAAGAACACCACTCCACCAGAAATAGTGGAAGTAGAAGACTCTCCTGGACCTGTGAGTAAAATCATCAGGGCCAGAAAAATCAGACTTAATGGGAAGGATCAGAGACAATATCTAGTCAGATTCAAGAGCCAGACAGCTGACAAAGACAAATGGTTGGCAGAGGATGCCATACCAGATGGGAACCTCCATTTAAGGAGATTCAGAGCCTCTAGGAGGACTGAACAGTCTCATCCATGATGAGCCTTTTTTAGAGGGAGGGTATGTCAGCCTGTGACTCAAAACCATAGCACAAGCATGACAGCCAAAATACCATAAATCAATGGTATAGCCAAAATACCACCAAAACATGGATCTGAGCCAAATTAGCTCAAAAGGTATCAAAAGAAAGAGGAAACTCACCTCTTCCTGAAAATATAAGTCCCATCACCATAGGACAAGAAATAACAAAGTTATTCCTGCTCAAAGTTAGTGCTGAGCATAAACCTTAATTTTCACCTCTCATCTAAAATCTAGAAGGAGAGGCTTAACCCCATCAAATGGGTACTCAAAATGAAGCTCTAAGCCAGGGCTATCCAATGGTACCAGCCAAACTGAGCTAGCACCAGTATTACTTGAGTTATGGTCAAATTCAGACCAAATAAGGGTGAACAAAACATTCACCTCTCATCTAACTTTTACAGTTTTAGTGTGAGATACCTGAAGTGGGGTCTTTTTGGAAAAAGCACAATCAGGGCTATCTGATGGTGCCATTCATTTCCTCATAACTCAACTACAACAGAAGGTATTGGCCAAACAAGCTTAATACAGCTTTTGACCAGACCACGCCAATGTACAAAAATACTTGTACATGGGATAACTTTGTCATATTTAATGATAACCATGTCAAGTTGGGTACCATTGTGTAGAGCCCATACAGAGCTATTCATGGAACCAACTTTGAGCTTGATATCTCAAAAACTGACAGAGTTATGACCATTTTAAGGTCAAAATCCCACCTGCTGTCATATACAGCCTTACCATGGGATAATATCCCATAACCATGAATATGAGGTCTCAAATAGACGAAGAAGCATGTTTTTACTTCAATACCTCATATGTCAGTCAATACTGGGGTCCCATACAGTTTCTGTACAGCATTCTACGCGTCATACACGTCAGAATCAGGCTGTGAGGTCCCCAGATGAAAGTTTTCACCCTGTATTGGTGAAAACTGCCCAGATGTGGTTTCAAAACCACATCTGAGCCCAATACAGGGTATACAGGCTGTTTTCAAACCACAAGCCTGTCATAGAGAGTGAAAAATCTTCACTTCCTCTATGTGGAAAGGTCTAGCAGCCTTCCCACCTCAATTTCACGATAAAAGGAGGGCTTTTCACAGCCAAAAGCCTTTCCTCATCCTGCTCTTGAATAACCTACGTAGTAAACTGTCAAAAACAGTTTTACTCTTGGTTAAATAATCAGGTATAATTATAATCTTTAATTATTGTAGACTTTATTGTAATCCAACAGATAAAGCCTGCACCCAGGGTTCTCAATAGCGCTCACCACCACTATTTCTCAATAGTAGAACCCTTTTATCTTATTATAAACCTTTATAAATATTTTTTAAATCATTTTCTGACATGTCACATACATAGTTAAAGTTGTAATCAGCCTAGTTATACCTTTATCATAGTATCATCCTGACATCTTCAATGACTTGAACCTCATTTATTTTGGTCTTTTTGATGCAAGTATTGGCTAAATGTGAGGTTCTTCCACATTAATCACACTTCAAGACAGGTTTCTTATCTTCTCTGGAAATTGTTGGGGTCATTTTGGCTTCCATAGGGTTTTTAATCAAGGTTTTACCAATTATTTTCCTAGTACTGTTATCTCCCATGGCATTCATGTATTGTTCTGTTCAACAGGGCTCTATGCATATACACTTGATAGAATGTTCTAGTTCTCCTCCACCTTTTCTTAATATTCTCATATTAATCATCAACTCAGACATATCTGGGTGTAAAGCTAATAATCTGTCTTTCTTTTTGAGGAACCAAGTAAGTTGTTTATCTTTTTCTGAGCTAAAAATGGCAATTTCAAAAGCATTTTCCATTTCAAACCTCCAAGAAGTTTTGAACCACTTGATGATAATTTCAGAGTCCACCAGGACCAATCATGTTTTCAATGTTCTTGTCTCATTTTGTAATACCATTTCTTTGCAGTTCTGGTAAACAAAGAGTACAGTTTACCCACTATAATTTCATCAGGTAAATGAAACTCTTAGTGAAACATATAGATTGTTCTGATGAACTCAATATGATTATATTAAAATTCAATAGATAATGTTACCATTCTTCTAATTTGGGAATATCTTTTGCAGATATTGCATTTTCTGCTAGAAAAGGGGCAAAACTTCCTTTCACAGAAGGTTTATCTTCAGTCAAAGGTGTGGAACGTCTGTGAATATGTTAATTTGGTTCATAATTCTTATTAAGTTACTCTAAATGTGCAGTTACTTTATTCTTCAATTTTTTACTTTTATTGTCACTTCTTGCCAAATCTGTGGCAAAAAGATTGGTATTATTAACTATTTCTCAAGAATGATTTTTCAGAATTGTAAGTTAGTTATTAATGTTTGAAATAAAAAGATCTTCCATTCCATCATCTTGGACATTACTTTTACTTTCAATGCTGTCACATTTTTTGGGAATTGACTCAAGTATGACAGTTGTCAACTTATGCCATTCAGCAGAGGCTCTGTCATTCTTCTTCAAGTCATTAATATCTGATGTTATTTTATTCAATTTTGAATCAAATTTACCAAGCTATACATCCATACTAGTTTTAACAAATTGTATTTCATGTATTATTTGCATAGAAAAGTCCTTTTCATGCTTTACTGATCTTTGGCTGTGAATTACATAAGAGGTTTGGCCATGTTGAAAACACTGTCCACAGCTGAATGCTCCAAGTTTGGGATCCTGTACCCTTGTGGGTAAGGTCTGTACCAATTGGCTTTTCCTTTTCCCTTGCCTTGATGGCTCTTTCAACCTTTCTACTTCTTCTGAGGTCCTTTGGGCTTGTATTTGGACATTTATGGATCTGGTAGATGCAACTGGGCCTTCCTTATCCAAAGCTGAAGTTATTTCAAACTTCTTCTTCTGTTCTATTGATACAAGAATTTGGTTCTTCGACCAATTTTAAACCTTTTTTACCTTGTCTTTTTAAGATAATGGGCCCCATCCGCCTAAGAGGTCTATGGCCTTCTCCTGACCCAGAAAGCTCTTGATTCATAAGTAGAAGTTCATGGCTGCCTGCCAAAGGATTGGGCATATTTCTCACTCCTCTTCCTTGGCTGCTCTGTACCAGTTTTTGTACTGGGACTGATATATTTCTATGGCTGCCACTTGAAAATGGTTCAGCCCTTAACATATTACCTTGAATCAGTTCAGTCTCAGAGTTTACATCAAAGTTTGTAGGTAAAGACCTTGGGGAATAGGGGGAAACTCTGGAATCCTCCAGACATGCCTTTCTTGAGGAATTATTGCCAGATCTGGCCCTGGTCTTGCCTCTTGCTTGTCCAGATACATCTGGTTAGATTGAATAGTTGGTTCCATTTCTGGTATTCACCATTTTCACATCAATTTTGGAGAAAATAAAGAATAAAGACAGAAAACACACACCTTTTGGTGGTTGTTTTTCTTGTTCTTCTCTAAATAAAGGGCCTCTTTTAGCAATTTTCACTTCAATGCTTTCTTCAGATTCTACTTCTGACGATTATGGACTAGGAATATATCTCTTACGGAGCGTATTACCAGATGCAATATTCTTGATTAAAGACACTGGACAAAAACTTTATAAAAGAGAAATTATTTTCCATACTTTTAAGATACTTTTTAGATTTTTTTATAAGTTTTGTTATCTTTTGATTTTGAAAAAACTATCCTTTTTAAAGGAAAAATTGAAATTTAAGATTTTGATTGAAAATTAATCAATAGTAGCTCAAAGAATAATTTTACAAGTTTTTGGATGTGAAAAAGCCACATGTAAAAACAGTATAAAATTGAACCAAATTCCCCAATGAAAAAGATTTTGAAGACAATTTCAAAAATAAAATTTATTTTCACTATAAATTGAAAGAGAAACATTATTTAATTAAGATATTTTGGAGCTTGAAAATATATTAATAAAGGGTGAAAGGTTCAAAAAACACAGCCAAGCCCCCAAATGTAAGATGTGTCTATTGAACTGTTAATAATATTACTATTAATCAAAAATAATATGACTGTTCTTATGAAAAATAATAATGAAATTATTATAACCAAAATTAAATAATGAATTAATTAATTATTTCTTTTACTTTTTAAATACTACTAGTGATTATAACAGCAACTAGTAATTGTCTACAAGAATAAGTTAAAAGAAGTATTGTATAACAAAACTTCTTTTATGACAAAATGAAGTTATTTTGATATATGATTATCTTTTACAAGAATAATTCTTGAAGAAAACAAATACTACAGAAAAACTTCAGGATATAATTATGAACCACTCACTAATATTCCAATTAACCTTTAATAGAATATGGTACAGAGATTTGATGGATAATTGTGGATTTAAGGGATCAAAACTGATTTACAACAATACTGAACCAACATATAGTTGATTTCTATTATTTCACTTCTTTCTGATTGATTATGAAAGAATAAAAAACTTAAGAAAGGATTTAACTGAGACTTACTTGTTGGTAAGAAAGATATAATTGGGTAATAAGATGATTTGGGAAAAAAAGCAAGAAACAGCTTCTTTGAAGTCAACAACAGCTCACAGAGGCATGCCATGGAGCAAACTGAAAAACCATTGGGTGAAAAAAATAATCCTTTGGATTGATGACTGCAGAATCTGTTGTCATGTAAGATTATTATAGTTACTTAATTAAAGCTTTCACATGACTACCAACCCATTTATGGTTAAGAATAAAACAATTAAATACTGTAAATCTTTCTTTATTTCAAAACATAAAATTAATCTCTCAAAGCTATCAATGTTATTGGAAACTTCATCACAGGTTGTCTTTTCTGTGAATTTTTGAAGATTCAGTGTTTCACATGGAATCATCAAAAATGGACTGTAAGTAGAAATTTGAATTGTACTTATGAAACTATAGTTTTTTTGGTATGTTTGTGAATCATATCATTCTCCATTGGTACTGAAACCTTTAGAGGGATTTATTAAGAATTGTATCTTTAATGAATACTTGAAGTTTTTACCTCATTTCTACATAGAATTGCAAATAGCACAGTATGGCTGGTTGCTATGAGGTAAATCAATGGATACTAGTCCAAAAAGGGTTTTAATTACTAATTGAAGGTTTATCAATGGAAAATATTTCAGAATCAAAATGGTTACAGGATTGTAAGCTTCTCTTTACCTCCTGGTCATGTCAAAATAGCAACTTATTTGCAATTTTCGTATGATTTAATGAGAGTTTAACTTGGTAGCTAGGTTCCCAAAAGGCTTTAGTATATCAATTAGGCCATGATCGGCCATAGATTCAAGCTTTAGAGATATCCATGCCTCAGAGGCCTCAGATGATGGGTACCCTGGCTCTCTTTGATGTCTCTTGTCCCCCTTAGCTATTTTCACATTGAAAATAGTAATTCAGGCTTCAAGACTGATATCCACTATGGGTGTATCAAAGCTGTATGTATTAATACCATATTATTAAGTGCTAAAAAAATTCATAACACTATTATTAGGGTATATGTAACATGGGATTTCTCACATTCCCATTATTTTGGTTTGAAATTGAGAAAAACAAAGATTTTCACAATTATTTTATGTGGTATAGAAGTATTTTCCATATTAACACCTCATAGAATTAATTCAAGCTTATTAACCCTATGGAGCTACCCTAGGTTAATTTTTGTGTAGGATCCCAATATGGCCTTAAATACATGGACTTACTCAATCACAAAAAAGTTATTCTTATTTTCTAAAATACAAAATGGTGAATTTTGAATATATGCATGACTTATTGGTTATGAATAGTTCAGAATTCATCTTAAAGATACTTGTTTCCTATCTGGGTATGTAAAATATACCTCAAGGCTCACATTTCTCAAAATGGCCAAGTTGTATTTCCCAAAAACAGTCAATACAGCTGTACACTATTCATACATCTGGGTTTCTACTCTTGAGTATCAGTATTTCAACTCTCAACATATACTTTAAACTCCTTCATCACCTGGGGAATTGTTTCCCAATTAATTAATCTATTGAATGGATTATTATTATTTTATTTTCATTTTGAAAGGAAATACTGATATTTCTCAGTTAGTCATTTGCACCTCTTTCTCTTCCTCAAAGTTGATTTTGGTGGTCATATAGTTTCCATATTCCATTGTTCTTTTCTGGAATATTGAAACAGTAAATAAGGGAGCTACTTGGTTTGCCTTTGGCCATTGGATTACCTCTTCTGATCTTCTGCATATTTTATACTTTTACCCTTCTTATATTAAAGAAACATATTCTTCTTTTTATTTCTTTGAGTATTTTGAGTCTTCCAAGTGATTTCCCTGATTACTGAGTGCTTGGCCACTATTTTTATTTACAAGAACCCCCATGAAAACAGATTAATTAGCTCATAATTGATTCTTTCATTATTAATTCTTTATTTTTCTTATTCAAAATCATCCATTCATCAATTATGAAACTCTAATGATATTAATGACTTTTGCTTAAAATGCCACATGTTTTTATCATTATTTCACTCTTGAAAATTGATCTTCTCTTTATAATTTTCATCAATACTTGTAAATTATTTGGGCAACCATCTTTAGTGATTTTTATTCAGGTCATGGGTTAATTTTGATTTTCAAATCAGTTGCAAAATTTATTTCATACACAATCTTTATTCATCAAGATTAATTTTGATTCATTGATCTGACATATAATTGATTTGTCCTGAAGACTTAGCTGATTTTATTTGAGTTAATGATTGATTTTTACTCAAGAGCTCATTGATGTTATGTGATTTTATGATTGATTTTTTCCTCAAGAGCTCATTGATTTGATTGAATCTCCTTAAGACTTATTTATTGAGTTCCTCAATATTTATTGATTTATTGATGGACCTCAAGAAATGATTGATTTTGATTTCCCTCAAGATATTGATTTTGATTTTGACTTAAAGCTTTCCATATTTGAATTGCCTCAAGTTTTTCATATTAAAGTTTTATTTTATGTTATTCTGAAAATCATATCTGTCTAACATTTACCTGCTGAAAGATAGACAAGATATCAGGCCAGAACACAATCTGCTCTTACTTCAACACCAAGAGAGCCTCTTTCTGGGACCCCACAAGCTCCTAAACTCAAGGCCCACTTAGACAGAGGACCAATTATGAAAGTAGCAGCACCAACTAGGAAGGAAGGAAGAGGGAAAAGAAGATCAAGATCTTTCACAGGAGTTGTTGACTCTTTTCATGGACTTCCAAAGTTTTTGGTATGGATTATTAAGAGGAAGTGTCTGATGGTACTGAAGTTGTTCCTGCTTTGGTGGGGGTATCGGAAGGTACTGGAGGACCAAATCCAGCACGTTCTAATAGTCCTGTTTCTCATGAGTGTGCCCCATCCTTGTTGGCCATCATGCAACAGATGCCTCAGATTATGGAAATTCTTCAAGAAGCTTCATTGTATGAAGCCTCAAGACCACCAGCCTTCAATACTCCATCTATGAAAGCACCAGACTGTTTTCATTGGACTCAACCTTTCGAAGTAGGAAGTTTTATTCAGTACTTCTAGATTATTTTCCATAATGATTAGGAATATTTTTCTGAAGACAAGAATAAATTTATTTATGTCACTTTATTTATAATTGGAACAGCTGAAAAGTGGATGGAGTCTTATATTTCTAATCTTACCAATCAAACCCCAAGCTAACACCTCAATAACTGGGGAATATTCAAATACCAACTCTTAAAATTATTTGGGGACAAAAATGAAGTTATAAAAGCTGAAGAATAGTTGGATTCCATAAGAATGAAGGAAGGAGGGCATGTTTCCTTATAAATTGGTGAGTTCAGAATTTTGGTGTCAATAATTGTGGATTGGGGTGAAAGGGCTTTCATGCATCATTATAGGAAGGAATTGGACTCCAGTATTCTGGATCAATGGGCCTCCCATCCTTCAATCATTAATTCTCTTCAAGACTTAATGGATGTTACCCTGAAGCTTTAGAACAGGTACCATGAGAGGCAGAAGGAGAAGAATAATTTTCAAAAAAAGCCTGAAGCCTCAAATTAAAGCTCTTTGCATCTTCAAAATTCTTCAACATTATACAGAATATAGTGATTCTCTTATTCCCCTGAGTGAGGATGTTTGCACTACCACCACTTGTGCAGCTCTTCTTGGTGATTCTAGAACACCATCTTTTAAAGCTTCTTTCCATATTCCCTTCATAAATTCCCCTGAGTTATTAATATCCTGTATAGATGAAAGATGTTCAAGAAGATAATTCTTCATCCTCACTTCATTCCTTCCTCCTTCAGCTTATCATGACTCCCTGGTGGAGCTGGGGGAGGAGAAAGAAGAGCCAGAAGAAATTAAAACCTTGATGAAGGTTGTTACTTCTGATTATAACCACTATTTGGATTTATTTTACAAGTTGAAAGTGGAAGAAATTCCTACTCACTGTGCCTGTTATCATCATATTAAGTTGGAGGGGTCTCTACATCCAGTTGGGGTGAACTAATCTTTATTAAACCAAGATTCAAAGACATTCAGGGCCTAAATTTCAGAGAATGTAGAGAAAGTTTTCATCAGGCCAAGCTACTCTTCAACAGGTGAACCTTTCCTCTTTGTCAAAAAGAATTATTGTGGCCCCTGTTTGTGTGTTGCTTACCACAAACTTCATTCTGTTACTAGGAATAAAAAATATCCTGTTCCTCATATGAACCAGTTTCTTACTGTTTTAAATGGTTGTTTAATCTTCTACAATATTGATATGCAGGGTTAATGTAGCCTGCTCAGAATCAAGTATGGTGATAAAAACCTGAGAGCTTTTAGAAATATATAGGTAATTTATGAGTATTTGGTTATGCCATTTGAGCTCTCCAATGCTTCTTTCCACCTCCAAAATCTTGTCAATGATATTTCCTCTGAGCTTCCTGAGGTTCATGTTGTGATTTTTTGGGTTAAATTATGATTTTTTACAAGTATGAGGAAGAACATGTCACTCATGTGTTCACTTTTCTTACCAGACTCAGAGCCAATAATTTGTTTGATAAGGCCTTGAAGTGCCTCTTTTATGCTTCAAACTTGGAATTTTTAGGTTATATTATCTATTCTGAAGGCCTTGAGATGGACAAATGAAAAGTAGGGAAAATTCTTAATTGGAAACCTCCAATAAACCTCAGGGCTCCTAAATAATTCCTTGGATTTTTCAACTTCTACTTCTGTTTCATCAAGAATTCTTCAAAGACAATCAGTTCACTCATAAAATTCCTCAAAAAAGATTCCATTTTTCCCCTTAATGAGGAAGCTCTTAGCCAGTTTAATCAACTCCAAGAGGCCTTCACCACAGATCCCACCCTCTCTCACTTCCATCCAGCTCTACCCACTATTGTAGAGACTGATGCAACAGATTATGCCTTGGGTGCTTTACTGAGTCAGGTCTCTGACTCAGTAAAATATGGAATTGGATTTTAGAGAAACAATCTCATTCCAGAAGCGCTCAACTAAAAAATTCATGAAAAGGATCTCCTTGGAATAGTCTGGGCTCTCAAGCACTGGAGGGATTTTCTCCTTTCTCTCTTGTCATATTTTGAAGTTCTGGCTTATCAAGCTTCTCTTCAAAAAATCATAACTGCCAGAATGAATGTCTAAACATGAACTATGTGATATCAACTAACACTACCTTGGTGTATTTTAAATAGAACATTTTTACTGATTTGATGGTTTCTTTAAGATAAAAAATTCATGGCTTATTCATTATAAATCATTCATGTTTTATGTCAGGAGGAAACTATGAAAGAGTGGTAATGTAGGCTATTTACAACTCAAACTATGTTTGTGACACAGTAAAAATGCTTTAAGAAGGTTTTGAGATGAGTAAGAATAAATTTAAAGGGCTTTACTATAGTGGTTATAGTGGTGGTGAGCACTGTTGAAAGCCCTGGGTGCAGCTTTATCTGTTGGGTTACAATAATAAAAGACTACAATAATTAAAACTTATAATTATACCTGATTATTAACCAAGAGTAAAACTGTTTTTGACAGTTTACTACGTAGGTTATTCAAGAGCAGGATGAGGAGACAATTCTGGCTGTGAAAAGCCTCCTTTTTATCCTGAAATGGGGTGGAAAGGGGGCTAGACCTTTCCACGTAGAGGAAGTGAAGATTTTTCACTCTCTAGGACTGACTTGTGGCTTTCAAACAGCCTGTATAGCCTGTATTGGGCTCGGATGTGGTTTTGAAACCACATCTGGGCGGTTTTCACCAATACAGGGTGAAAATTTTCATTTGGGGACCTCACAGCCTGATTCTGACACGTATGACGCATAGAATGCTGTACAGAAACTGTATGGGACCCCAGTATTGACTGACATATGAGGTATTGAAGTAAAAACATGCTTCTTTGTCTATTTGACACCTCATATTCATGGTTATGGGATTTTATCCCATGGTAAGGCTGTATATGACAGCAGGTGGGATTTTGACCTTAAAATGGTCATATCTCTGTCAGTTTTTGAGATATCAAGCTCAAAATTGGTTCATTGAATAGCTCTGTATGAGCTCTCCTCAAGGGTACCCAATTTGACATGGTTATTATTAAATATGACAAAGTTATCCCATGTACAAGTATTTTTGTACATTGGCGTGGACTGGGCAAAAGCTGTATTAAGCTTGTTTGGCCAATAACTTCTGTTGTAGTTGAGCTCTGAGGAAATGGATGGCACCATCAGATAGCCCTGATTGTGCTCTTTCCAAAAAGACCCCACTTTAAGTATCTCACACTAAAACTGTAAAAGTTAGATGAGAGGTGAATGTTTTGTTCACCCTTATTTGGTCTGAATTTGACCATAACTCAAGTAATACTGGTGCTAGCTCAGTTTGGCTGGTACCATTGGATAGCCCTGGCTTAGAGCTTCATTTTGAATACCCATTTGATGGGGTTAAGCCTCTCCTTCTAGATTTTAGATGAGAGGTGAAAATTAAGGTTTATGCTCAGCAATAACTTTGAGCAGGAATAACTTTGTTATTTCTTGTCCTATGGTGATGGGACTTATATTTTCAGAAAGAGGTGAGTTTCCTCTTTCTTTTGATACCTTTTGAGCTAATTTGGCTCAGCTCCATGTTTTGGTGGTATCTTGGCTAAACCATTGGTTTATGGTATTTTGGCTGTCATGCTTGTGCTCTGGTTTTGAGTTACAGGCTGACATTTTATTTGATCTAAACCAGTAATAGTTTATTTACCATAAACCACCCATTGTTTTTTTAATATAAACCATCAATTTATTTAAGGTGTTGCTGAAAAGACGTAAGCCCTTATGTGTTTTTACTAAAAACTTATGTTCTTTGCCATAAATTGGTAAAACCATGTAACTTCATGGTAAAAACACATAAGGGGTGTTTTTTATATAAAATATAGCTATTTATGGCATTTCTGATACTATTAATGTCATTTATGAAGTTGTTAAGGCCATCTATGCCATTGTTAAATCCATAAATAGCCTCAAAAAATACTATTTATGGAGTTGTTGTAATGCCACTGTTATGTCCATAAATGGCATCTATATCTCATTCTTGATGCCATTTATGGCATTATTATGTCATTTGTGATTCCATTTATGGCACTTTAAATGCCATAAATGGAAATTTGGATTCCAAAAATGGAATTTTTAACTTTCACCAATGTCATAAATTGAATTTTTGAATTAAATTTATTTCATAAATGGTATTTTAAATTCACTTACAAACATGAACAAAAAAACATAAAAATGGACTTTTTTCACCTATAATTGTCCTGGAAAAAGAAATCCCAAAATTTTGGGCTTATGTTTTTTTATTCTTAAGGCTTTTCTCTTCAATTTAAAGAAGAATTATGGAAATTCATAAGTGGGAAAAGTTTTAATGATTTTTTTTAAAAAATAGGCCATTTTGCCAAATTGGGAAAAAAAAATTAAAAAAATTTGGGGACCTTCAAATCCCATGTTGGAAAAAATATGGAAAAAAGATTATCAAAATACTAAGAATGGAGCCTGAGGAACCTTTTCAAAATACAAGTCACTTATGTGTTTTTACCATAGCATTGCTTGTTTTTGCCATAAATTGGTTAAAACACATATGGGCTACATTTTTTTACTAAAATATTACATGTGTTTACCAACACCCTTCATTTAATATAAAACATCCTTTATTTTCTCAATATGAGAAATAAATAGTTCATTTAATATAAACAAGTCACGGATCCTCATGATGAGGAATGGACTACACATGAAGAGGAATTGATTACCAATGATGAGGAATAAATTACACATTATGGGGAATTGATTACACATGATAAGGAATATATTACCCATTATGGGGAATTGATTAATAAGCTCCTCATTTTATGAGTAATGCATTCCTCAAAATTATTAATAACTTCCTCAACATGAGTAATCTATTCCACATTGTGGGTAATAAATCCCTCCTCATTAGTAATCAATTCCCCACTGGTTTATAAAAAATAACCCATTACTCATTTATGTTAAATAAGTCATTACTAGTTCCTCTTGAATAAACCATTAATAGTTCATATTAAATAAACCACTACTGTTATATATTAAATAAACCATTAATTGTTTATATCAAATAAACTATTACTGGCTTATATTAAATAAAGCCTGAATGGCTTATATTAAATAAACTATGATTTTCTTATATTACATAAACCATTAATAGCTTATATTAAATAAAGCATTACTTGTTTTTATCAAATAAACCAAGACTGGTTAACACTAAATAAACCATTAAGTCAGTAAATCCTTGTATATTTAAAATAAAACAAATTAGTGTGACTTCATATCATATACATCATGTTTATGCATTTCTTCAGGCAGCCTACATAAATGCAAAAAAAGGACCTATTTGATATCAAGTAACATGCCCTTTTTTATTTTCAATAGCCCATGTTTCCCTTATTTAATGGTTCATTTAATATAAGCCATTCAGTCAATTCCTCATGATGTGTAATCAATTTCTCATTCTGTTTAATCATTTCCTCATGATGGGTAATAAATTCTACATCATGATTAATAATTTCCTCATGATGTGTAATTAATCTCACATCATGAGGAGCTATGACTTGTTTAAATTAAATAAGCTAAGAATGGCTTACATTAAGTAAAAAATGACTGTTTAATATTAAATAAGCAATTACTGTTTTATATTCAAAAACCCATGACTGGCTTTCATTCAATAAGCCATGAATATTTTATATGAAATAAACCATTAGATCAGATAAACATTTTCTATTCAAAATAAAAGAAATTAGTATGACTTGATATAAAATAGATCATGTTTATGAATTTATGAAGGCAGTTTCCTCCAAGATTCTTACTTGCCATCAAGCCATCTGGGCTGAATTCCTTTCTGAATTTTATTTCCCAATAAATTACAGCCCTGGCCACCTGGCAGATCTTCCTAAAGCTTTTTCATGTTGGAACAATGTTTACCCAGATAGGGAGGAGAATTTCATCAGAAATAATCCAATGAGCTTCCAACCATTAATCAAGCAATATGATCAACCCTTCAAGTTCTTTGAAATCCAGATGGGCTCTTTTTAAAATTTGGTTGACACAATTCAGAAGGCATTATGGCAAGACTCTCAAAACAGAAGTATCCTTCAAGAGTTTCTTGAACTCTAAGATTTGCAATATTATCTTCTCAATTCCTTTTCCCAACTCCTTCTCTTCAAAAATTGGGTGGTGGTCCCAAATTACCCCACAATTCAACTCAATATACTTCAAAATCACCATGACTCTCCTATAGTTGGAAATCCTGACTAAGAGAAGACCCCCAAACTTTTCAAGTGGGACTTCCACTTGTCTATAATGACTCAATTCATTATGGATTATGTTTCATCCTGTCTAAAGTGCTCAAGAAAAAAGTATATTAATGGCAAGAATTTTGGATTACTTATGCCTCTTCCAATTTCAAATGGTCCTTGTATTTTTCTTTCAATGGAATTCATCAGTCAATTGACACTGTAGAATTAATTTGGTTTAATTCTAGTCATAGTGTACATGATTTCAAAAATGGCAATATTTATTTCAAAAATATCTGAAATTACTTCACTGAAATTGGCCCATTTATTCATCAAGGATATCTTTTCAAACATGGGCTTCCTAAAAGAATTGTCAGCTATAAAGGTTCAATTTTCTTTCTTCCTTTGGAACCAAACCTTTTCAGAATCTCAAGATTTCAATAGATCTTTCAACTGCTTATCACCCTGGAGCTGATAGACAGACAGAGAGGGTACATCAGATACCATAAAAGGACCTTTGTATGTATTCTTGTTATCAACAAGACAAATTTCCCACCTGGATCCCTTTGGATAAATATTTGTACAATAACTCTGATCAAATTTCAAGAAAATGATCACATTTTTTCACTTTTTATGGAAGATATCCTCAATTTAACTCATATCACATTCTTCAATAAACTATTTCTTGAAAGGTATCAACAAAAGTCCAATAATTACAGAAAAAGGTCAAGAGACAACTCAAAGCTTCCATGAACAGGTTTAGGAGGTATTCATATGAAATTAAAAAAAGGCCACCTATTTTCAAGCCTGGTTACATGGTATGGCTTTCTTCCAAGAAGCTTTAAGCAAACAAGACCCACCAAAAGACTGTGAGAAAGGTTGTTGGGCCTTTTCCACTCTTGAAGAAATTCAGCACTCATACTTACCACCTCAATGGAAGTCCCTTAATCCACTACTCCATAATTCCCTCCTGGAACCAGTAAAAAAAGGATAATTACTGAATAGGGGTTAAGAGCCTCCTCCTCCAATTGTCAGCCTGTTACTTAAAACCAGAACACAAGCATAACAGCCAAAATACCATAAACCAATGTTAGAGCAAACTATCATCAAAAACTGAACTGAGGGAAAATATCTCATAAAATTTATTAAAAGACAGAGGAAACTCATCTTTTTTCATACATAGAGCTCCCATAGCCATAAGAAATATAATAACAAAGCTCTTACTTCTCATAGCAAGAGCTGAATATTAACCTTAATTTTCACCTGTAAGGTTTGACTATGAAAAAATAAGTGAATATTACTAATATTTCACTTAATTTAGTATGAATGTCCTTATGAAATTAATAAATAAGAGAAATAATAATTATATTAATGAAAAATTAAGATAATTATAGCATAAAATAGTTATATTATTAAATAAGTATAATAATATAATTTATATTATTAAAGAAATATGATAACATAATTTATATTATAAAAGAATGATATAATTGCATTGAATATATTAAAAGCGCTTTATTATTTTTACAAACAAATAGTAAAGGCATGAAATACTTGTTTTTCATAATGAAAACAATTCATAACAATAATATTACTAATATTAAAGTTATATATTAATACTATTTATATTAAGAAAGAAACTATTAAGAGTAATAATAGAGCGAAATTATTTTAAAAGGAGAAATAACCTACTTTTGACACTTAATATTATAATTTTGAGAGATTTTATGCCAAATAATATGAATAAAAAGTATTTAAATTGTATTTACAATAAAAATTATAATAAATTACAAAAATTCTTATTTTTACATGAAATAGAGATTTTATAGAGAAATTTTAACAAAAACAATTAATAATTGACTTAGTCATGTCAAATTTGATGATTATAATGAAGATTAACTTTATTACTTCAGTATATAATAGTTTTATATAAAAATAAGAAGGCTTTTACCTTTGTTTCAATAATTTTAATGCTTTTGTTATGTCTGAGGGGGAAATAGAGTAAAAAGAGCTCTATTTATAGTAAATTCCTCCTTTCTAGAGTCCAGAAGACTTCTAGTAAACGCTTACTGATGGTATCCACTGGAATTGATTAGTACTTTAAGTTTTAGCGATGATTACATCATAATTAAACCATCTTATCTCATTATTACACCATTATTTAGAGCTATCACTACAACTCTAAGTTTAATGACATCATAGGCTTGTAATAAGACTAAACTTCGCGGATTTGATTATTATTAATCATAATATAATAGTATCCACCAGTTTTATCACCTATATAAATGTTAAACTTCAAATAAGATTATAGTGAGTGATCATAAATGATCAACTTTAAGCTTAAGCTTTGATGATGAATAACTTCTAATTTATACATGCTACAACAATTCAAAGAGTTAATTCTGATGGCTTGGAATTTACTAATTAAAATTTCAAGAGAGTTTTATTAAATCATCAAAACTCCATTTTTGATGATTTTTCTTGTAGCTCATCTTTTCTGTCAAAATTCAATATTTTGGACTTCAAACCATGATTTCATAGGGTTTTACCTTGAATATTATGATGACAAATACATCATTATTCACATAGAAGCTAGTAGAGCCTGAATATCCACTTTATTTCAAGTTTGGACTACTTTCACAACAAATTGGTCAACAGCTCTGGCAATTTTGATCAATCAACCCTTACAAGCTATAAGGTTGTTTATAGCTTGTCAAATAAAGTTACCATATGTGTTTGTGAGGTAATTATGTGTTAGCTTTTTTTGGTTCAGCTCTCTATCATGTATATTTCAAGAGATATTAGCTAAAAGCCATGAATGTATGCACTGACCAAAAAAGTGCATATATTCGGCTTAATTCCTTAAGTATTAACTTTGGAGAAATGACATAAAATTGTTTTATGTGTGGGTCTCCATGGGGAATGCAATGGTGAAATTTATTTCACATGTTGTTTCATTTTTTTCTGAGACAAAGAATAATTCATGTCTTTTCATGGCATTTTCAGCTTATTACTCATTAGTTATTGACTTTACAGATATGCAATAAAAATGATATATGTGGTTTTTATCATGGGGAATCTAATGGTGTAATTCATTTCACATGTTTATTCATAATATCCTAAGTTAATTCACAATTTATGCTTTTTTATGGTATATTTACTTATTTTAGGATGACGATTTGGAGGAATAATTATTGTAAAGTTTTCTTGTGACCTTTTTGGATATCTGGTCATATCTCAAAGGCTCACATCACCTCTCATCCAAAATACTTGGAAATGGGAAGAAACCCATCAAATCAGTGCTTAAATGCTGCCCTTATTCAGGGATATCCAATGGTACTATCCAAATTAAGCTAGAATAAGAACTATGGAAGTTATTTCTGAATATAAGCCAGATAATTCTGAAACAATTATCCACCTCTAATCTAAATCCTACAGCTTTAGTGTGAGGTACTTTAAATGAGGTCTTTTGAGAAAGAAAACAATCAGAGCTTTGTGATGGTACCATTTTAACTTGTTTAACTCACTTGTATCAGAAGTTATTAAGAAAAATAACTCCATACAGCATTTGAGAAAAATCCATATCTGAGTAATTGAATTTGAAAGTTGTATAGTGTTTGCATATTGAATGCTACCCATACCAAATGAGGTTTCATTGTGTAGAGCTCATATGTTGCTACAAAATGAACTCAATTTTAGCTCGCTATCTTTAAAATTGACAGAAGTATAGCAGCTTTAAGTTCAAAATCCCACAGTCCTTCCAGAAACCCAATACTGTGTGACAGTGTCCCACAACTATTGATATGAGGTTTTAATTCTACAAAAAGTTCTTTTTATAAGTAAATACCTCCTAATAGGGCCCTTTCAGGGTCCACTGATTCGTGATGTACAGCATTCTATGCATCTGACCTGTCAGAACACATCTTTGAGGACCCCAAAAGAAATTTTTCACCCTGCATTAGGTAAACATGACCAGATGTTGTTTAAAAACCAAATCTGATCCCAATGAAAGTTTTTATTAACCACAAGCTTTCTCTTTGAAGCAAACAATCTTCATGCCTTCTACATGGTAAGGATTAATGGTTATTATACCCAGTTTTAGGATAAAAAGGGACCTTTCTCTGTACAAAAGAGGAATCCACATCCTGATCTTAAACTCCTAAAAAGTAAATCCTTTTTACAAACAATTTTATTATTAAATAATAACCAGGTACAATTATAGTTTTAATTCTTGTATTCCTTATGATAATGAATAAATTTCTAAATGCTGCATCCAGGGATTTCAGTAGAGCTCAAAATATCTTCCTAGTAGATCCCTGAATATTTTTAATAAACAGTTTCTTATCTTTTATATCCATGCTACAGTCATAGTTAAATTTGTAAATCCTCTCATTATGAACTTAACATAAAATCAACCTGAAAGTTTGGGGGCCTGGCTGTTTTTTTGAGCATTTTGGTGTAAAAGTGAGTTTTTTATTTTATTTTTATATTTCACTTATTACTGTTACTATTTTTTAGTGCAAAACTGTGATCAATAAAAGGAATGATATAGGCTCAATTTTTCAGTGGTATACAACCACATACCACTGTTTTTTCTTTTTTATTAATTTTTTGACATGGTTTGTTATAATTTAATTACCACTGCCTTATTTGGATGTTATTTTTCATATAAAAAACAAGAACCCATTATATTATTCTTTTAAACATTTGGAGGAATCCCCTGTACTAGAAATCACAATTTCAGAGATGTGGCTGGACATATTCATAATTTAAATCTTCCATTATATAGCAACTTATAAGATTCATCTATGAGATATTTGGGATACAGTAGTAAACCATACATCCACAAAAACAGTATTTTTTACATAGAATTGATAAACTGAATAATACATGAGAATAAAAGGGTAAACGATATACACATATTGTATCAGAGGCCGTTGTTAGACATTCAAACAGAATAATAAGGGTCCTAACTCAAATAATCCTTCATTTCCTGTTTCAGTGGGAGAAACCTTCATACCACTAAAGGCCCAGTCACAGGGAAATACACCAATGTCACCCTCAAACACAAATGTGAAGAAGAACAAAAGGAAATCCTTGTATCCCAAAAAAGGTGGACACCAATTTCCAATCAAAGGACTAGAAAGCCACAAAACTATGCTTCCATACAAGTTAAACCAACCTTTATAGCTTGTATGGGGAGGATTACCATTATTAACCCAGTTTTAACCTACAAAGGAAAATTTCCCAAAGCAGTTGAACAGAAATTTGTACAAAGAACATTCAAAGTTAAATACCCTAGGAAAATAAAGTTTTTGAATTCTTGCAAATCAGAAACCTTGAAATACCAAGGAACCACTCAGAGGACAGACCAGGACTGTTCAGAACCAGAATATAAGGGTATGGAAGCCTTGGTAGATGGCCAAAAACTCTGAGAAATTATTCCCACACTGCCATTCAGTTTCCAATTCAACAGGAGCCTCAAAAAAGAGGCCTGGAATGATATGGATCAACTTCTTCAGCTCCACCAACTCCTCAAAGAATTATTCCAATGGAGAATGTAAAACAAGAAGTTCAACCTAGCTTCAAACTGGGCAGGACTTAGGGCAGGCTTCCAAAGGATATGTCTCAAGAAGATACCCTTCAAATACCTTATGGTAATCACCAAAAGTTGGAATCCCAACAGGCAGTTCAAAATCCTGGAAGAACAGGCAGCCAGGATGAGGAAGAATCAATAAACTATCCAAGCCATAGAAGAAAAGTTAAACCAATTTGGGCATACTCTGATTCCTTCAGGCTCACAAGGATCAAAACATTCAGACTCCCCATTGGGTTCACACCACTCAAGCACCAGAAAATCAGTTTACAAGGGTCACCAATTTTCACAATACCAGGTAGTTTCCAGGAGGAGACAAGTATCAAAGAGAATTAACAAGAATTTGTTTAACCAGAGGAAGAAAGAGTTGGACCCACTGATCCAGAAGCTGTTGGACTTAGTGAACAAAGTACCCAAGAGCCAGAAATAGTTGTAAATATTCCTGATAGAATCAATATCCCTACTATTAGGAATGAAGTCCCCCCATAATGAACATAATTTTGTTATACCTTAGAGTAACATAAATAGTAATAAAATTTGGTAACACTTGTCCAAATTTGCAGAAAAAACTCATTTTTTTTGAAAGACTCCATGAAGATATATCAAGGTTACAAGAGGTAAATAACTCGAAAACCAAAATTAGTAATACTCTTCAAGAGGACTCTACTAAGCTAAGTAAAGCCTTGGAAGGGACCAAAAAACACTAAATCAAACTTTGGAGGAGAAATATCACTGCAAGAGGGAAAGGGGACACCTGGATCAAGAAATGAGAAACTTGTTCAATGTGTGCCACAACATGAACCAAAAAACACAGGGCCATGTTTCTGGCAATTCTGCTTACCACCAAAAGGACATAAAACCAGATTCCCCAATGGCAAATAAGCAAATATCCCCATCAAAATAGAAAGATTTAGAAAATATGACTTATTAATAGAAGGAAGCACTGAAGCAAATTCCAGAAGCATCAATTTGGCCAAACCTATCTGGTGTAGGAGAATATGATCAAATGGTGCTCATTGATTATATTCATGAACTATTAATTGATGTATCATGTGTACCAGACTACTGGATAACAGCTAGGATTCACACAGAATTCAAAGGACATGCTAATATATGGTCACAGAAGTGAAAGAAATCCATGGGAGAAGAAAATGGACTTGTTGGAAGAGTCAAATAATCAAAAAGTAAATTAATGGTTCTTAGATATGGCAAACAACCATTTCATATGAAAATAAAAAATATTAAGTGGAAAAATATCCTTATGAGTGGGGTAGTAAACAGTCTAAAATACCTAAAGCTATTGATCCTTAGATAAACATTCAGATGAGGGATCACAAAATCCTGACACAAATTCCAGGAGAACTAGAATATTCAGTAAGATGCAGTTGCAATAATTACTGGAATGTAGATGATATTTCCAAAACCTTGAGCTATGTAAGGAAAATGAAAATATACATGAATATTCCCCATATAAAGGCAACAGCATAAGAGAGAAACAGCCTTTCAGGGTTTACAGAGAAGACCCCAGAGAAAAGGAGGAAAAAGTCCTTAAGAAAAATAACTCCTGTCATAATTGTGGATCTACAGACCACTATTATAAAAACCTCTCAAAGGAAAAGAAGAGAATCTATCCCATTGAAGAATATCAAGATGAAGAAATTCAAACAGAAGATTATTACTATGACTCTATGAGAAGTTTCATCAGGGAAAACTCTGATAATTACCAAGGACCAATGGAGGATAATCTGGTGGAGTACAAAGACAAAACCCAGTTGGACATACAAGATATTCAGTTGGGAGTAGGTTTACCGCAAGACACCACCAAGAAGAATTTGTGCAACCATAAACAAGATACACAAACATTCCTAGTAAAACTAATGAAAAGAATGGCATATATTCATGGGACAGCCACTAAGATGAATGTTTGTGTTGATAAGACTAAACACCCATCACTAATTGAAAGTAGAGCACACTTCTCAATAGTTGCAAAATAATATTTGGACAAACAATTCTCCAATTGGAAAGGCCAACTCTTTCCAACCAAAGCAAAAACCTTCAAGAGTGCAGTAGGGAAGATTACCTCATTAAGGACTATTATCAAAGAGATAATAATATCCCACAGGAAAGGCAACATCAGACTCAACCCAGAGCTTGTAGTACTTCAATATTCACACATCCAAGGATTAATATTGGTAACATACTACCAAATTATTTATGGCATTGATATTTACAACATTAAAAACAGTAATATTACCATAGGTACTAACAAGGACAAGAAATTTTCTCTTTATATATACCAATTTTCTAACAAAGACCCTTTCAAAAAATTAGTGAATGAATTCAAAGAGAGAAAGTTTATTTCTAACCTCACAAGTAAACAGAAGCTTAGTTTAATGAAAATTTTGAGAAATAACAGACCAGATTTTTGCATAGGGGAAGAGCATTTATGCAAGATTAGAGGCCATGACATAGAATTATAACTGGATGTGGAAAAAATGTATCCAAAAATGCTGAGAATACACCCATAGGCAGAAATTTTGTAAACTAGGAAACAGATTGAACAAATTTTAATCAACTTTTAGATATGGATGTGATCAGAAAAATTGGACATAATGAAATTGTGGAAGTAGCCACACCAGTCTTAATCACATGGAATGATGGCAGATCTAGGTTTTGTGGAGATTTCAGAGAGCTGAAGAATTATACCAAAACTGAGAGGTACCCTATACCAAGGTTACCCCATGGCCTGGCTAAACTGTAAAAAGCCAAATACATAACAAATATGGATTGTATAAAAGGCTTTCATAAAAATGGAGTTAAGTTAAACTGCATGAAGCTACTCAGAATCCTATTCCAGGTGGGTATTTATGAGTATACCATGATACCAATTGGCATCAGGAATGCACCAGACCACTTCCAAAGGTTGATGGACACAATATTTCAAGAAGAAATACTGGAAGGCTGGATGGTAGTATATATTTATGATATAATTATATACTCAGAGACATAGGAAGACCATGTTAAATACCTAGAAATAGTCTTGAGTAAATGTGAACCCATAAATCTAAAAATTTCACTCAAAAAGTGAAATTTTGACTAACAAGAACTATTAGCTCTGGGAAAAAAGTCACAGGTCTAAGCTTGGTCATATACCAAAACAAAATAGCAGCATTACTACAGAAGCCAGTAAAAAAATCAAAGGAATTTAATACTTTCTACGTTTTTCTAGCCACTACAGAAACCACATCAAGACTTTTGCGCACATAACCAGTAGGATATAAGAGATATGTTTATAATATGTGGTTTTTGAGATTACCAAGGAGAGGAGGGATGCATATGAGGGATCAATTATGAACTCACCAATGCAACTGTCCTTATCTTACCTGACTTCAAACTGCTATTTAAGTTTTACATGGATTCAACTTTCAGTGAAGGATTTGGAGCAGCATTTCACCAGAGACAAATTGTAGATGGTGAGCCTAGGGAAGGGGTAATCTTTCATATTTCCAGGAAACTGAAAGATTCAGAGGCCAGGTAAGGAGAAACTCAGATAGAATCTTTATGTCTATTATTGGCTCTAGAAAAACTCCATTATTGTTTGGAGGATTCAGTCTTTGAAGTATACACATATTGCACTGCATTAAAGTCTTTGCTCAACATGAAAACTACAAATAGGCACATGTTGAGGTGGCAAATAGCCATCCAAGAGTATAGAGGCAATACTCCCACCATATACAAGAAAGGAAAAAAGCAACAGCAATCCAGATGGCATTTTTAGATTGCTACCAGGAAATCTCAAAAGAACCCCAGCTTATGACTTAGAAGTAGCTTAAAAAATCCCTAGTCACTTCATGGAAGTAGAGAGAAGAAAAAAATTAAGATTCTAAGAATGGGAACCAGAGAGTGGGACACTAAATAATGAAAATATTGAACTAGAGGAGAAAGAGACACCCATACTGGGAATAAGCTCTTCAGAAATTAATACTGAGTTTTTTAATGCAGTGAATAAATCCTATGAAAAACAAAAGGAGTGTAGCATACTGATATCACACCTACAACAAAAATATAGGAGCCCAAAACTGGAATTACAGTTAGAGAAAAATTGGCTGAAGAACTATAAGAATAATGGGTTTTTTCTTATAAATGGACTCTTGTACCACAGGGAAAGTCTATAAGCCTGTGACTCAAAACTAGAGCACAATAATGACAGCCAAAATACCATAAACTAATGGTAGAGTAAAATACCACCAACACATGGAGCTGAGCCAAAAAGCTCAGAAGGTATCAATGGAAAGAGGAAACACACCTCTTTCCAAATATACAGCTCCCATAACCATAGGACAAAGAATAACAAATTTAGTCCTGCTCAAAGCAGTTGCTGAGCATAAACCTTAATCTAAGTCTAAGCTCCATCAAATGGTTGTTAAAATTGAAGCTCACATCTGGGGCTATCTAATGCTACTATCTAAATTGATCTTGCATCAAATATATAGAGGGTATGGCCAAAAAAGCCAAATTAGGGTTAATAAAATATTCATCACTCACCTCTCACCTAACTTCTACAGTTTTAGTGTGAGACACCCAAAGTGGGATACTTTTGGAAAGGGAACAATGAGGGCTATCTAATGGTACTATTCATTTCCTTATATCTCATCCGGAACAAAATTTATGCAGCAAACAAGCTCAATACAGGTTTCGGAACAAACTCAAAAATTGATAATGGAATTTGAAATTGAAATATGTTTTCCAAATTTAATGCTAGCTATACCAAATGAGTAACCATAATGTGGAAATCATCGAGGGATAAAGATTGAGCCACCTTTGAGCTCTGTATATTTAAAACTGATGAAGATATTTGATTTTTAATATCATGATCCTACACTGGCCATTATGGCATCTTACTGTGGGACAGCTGTCCACATAATTGAATTAAATTCTGTTTTTTCTTCAATTTCTCATATCATGAAAAGAAAGAGTCATATAGGAATGATATGTACAGCTTCTGACTTGTCAGAAGCACCAGAACACACCTGTAAAGTTCATTGGTGAAATTCTTCACCCTGTATAGGGTAAAAATGACAACATGTGGTTCTGAAACCACATTTACACCCAATACCAGCCTGTATCAAGTGTATAGAGAAACAAAAAAAGCCCACAGGAGTGAAAATTATCACTGTGTGGTCTTGTGAAGAGGTAAGAGATCTCCCACCACCCCAGAACAAGATAAAAGGAGGCTTTTCCTCACCAAAAATCCAATTAATCATTCTATTCTAGTATTCTTATGTGCTATAACTTCATATAAATAATTGTTACCCCTAGAATTAGCCAGGTTATTTTTATAATATTAATAATTGTAAAGTTTAGTATTTTAAAACAGATAAACACTTCACTGAGGGCTTTCAGTAGAATTCACCATCACTAACACTCATGAGTAAAGCCCCGAAACCCGGATTAAATCGTCCTGTAATCATCTTAGCATTCAATTATCATCATTAATTTCTTGTCACACTCAGAATTATATAGTTTTGTTATCATTGTAAAGCTATATCATAGATTCAACCTGACATTTTGGGGTCCTGGCCTGGTTTATTACCCATTTTGGATGAATATTTAGCTAATTTGTACTATTTTCAGCTTATTTGTATGCTCTTTTGAAGATTTTATACTTGTTTCTTTGCTTAATCATACCTTTATTCAGCTATAGAAAGACCTGAAGTGGATTCATTTGGTTGGTTTTCTCTCATCTTATCTCCTCTGACTCAAAAAAAAAATAATATAAAAAATACATAAAATAAAATAAATAAATAAAATTAATAAATTATACTTAAAATGGAGAAAATAATTCTCCCTTTTCCCTTCATAATTTTGAAGAGTTATTGATATATAATTTCTATTTATAAAGTACTTCATTAAGAATAATAGTCATATTTTTTTTCTACTAAATTTTTCTTTCATGATATGTACAGAGTATATATTAATTGACTTCTTCTTTAATAGAAAATATTATTAATCAAATTTTAACCCAAATTGGCATGAAAATTTATTATTATCATTCTTATTTATAGTTTCAATAATAATTAAACTTTTTAAAAGACTTTATTAAGAAAATATGATCTTATTTTATAATGACTTTCTTATAATGTATAGAAAGTATATATTACTTGAATTTTTCTTCTAAAAAACCCTTATGATTCATATTTTCACCCAAATTGGTGTTAAAATTCATTATAATCATTATTATTGATAGTTTTAGGAATAATTCTAGAAAATATATAATCATAAATCTTCTTTTTTTTATAATAATATACAGAGTATATATTATTTGAATTTTTCTTTAAGAAAAACATTTATAATTCATCTTTTCACCAAAATTGGAGTGAGAATTGATTCTTATCATTATTATCGATAGCTCTTAATATAATACTTCATTTAAAAAATATATAATTATATATTTTTTTCCATGATAGTATATACAAATTATATATTGTCAGAATTTTTCTTGGACAAAGACCTTCATAATTTTTTATCCCATTGGCTTGAAAACTTGAATATTATAAGTATTATTGATAATTTCAATAATAATACCTATTCAAAAAGAAATATAACCATATTTCTTTTACTGAAATTAGTTTAATAATATATACAAAGTATATATTTCTTTGATATTTATCTATAAAAGCTTTCAAAATCCTTTTCTCACCCAAATTGGTGTGGAAAATGGACTATCATCATTATTGATAAGCTCAATAATAATACTTATCCAAAAAGAAATATAGTCATACTTCCTTGACTGTTCTTTTTAGTATATAACAGTTATATATTTTGTGTATTTCTCTTTAAGAAAAACTGCTATCACTAAGTCTTTCACCCAAATTGGTGTGGAAAATTGAGTATCATTAATAATTTTACTAATAACTTGTAAAATCTTACTGATAAATTCTTAGCAAGACAGAGCTTTAGGTCAGCTAGATAAAACTCTAATTCTCTAAATTAGAGATGACACCATCTCATTTAAAAGACTTAGGCTTTCCAAGAAATTATTCCTTACAAAGAGCATCCGCCATCATCAGGAATTGAGACCTGAGAGGGAGAGAAGTTGAAGTTTATCAAATTCATAGGGTATGGCAAAATAAACCTCCCTCAACCTTTTAAGATAGTCTCCAAAAGCAACCCTCCAGGATAGGAGTTCATGGAATCAAAGAAATTTCTTCTGACCAATCAAATATTCAAACTTCTCTAATGGAAAATAGCATACAGGTAATTAAAACTAGAAATCCACTGGAAAGAAATTTTAGAGAATATTCAGGAGATTTCCATCAAAGAGATATTCTTGAAAGAACTCATGAAAATCACCAGAGCGTGAAATTTTTACAGGAAGTTCAAAATTCTGAAAGAAGGGGAAGCCAAGATAACAAATGTCAAGCTACTATCTGAGCTATGGAAGAGCAATGAATCCAGAAATAGCATATAATGATTCCTTCCAGATAACAAGTAGTAGACCAACCCAACTCTCCAGTGGATTCACACCACTCAGGAGTTAGAAGATCAGTGACCAAGAGTCAACATTTTTCCCAATCCCAGGTAGTATCCAGGAGAGGGATAGGATCATATGATAAGGAAGATACTTCTCTCAACCATAGGGAGAAAGCATCAGACCCTATGATCCATAGATTGTTGTACCTTGTGAAAGAAGTACAAGAGAACAACAAATAGTTGTAAATACTCATTATGAATCCAGAGGTCCTAGAATAAAGAATAATATCTCCACTCAGAGTAAAAACAATGTTGTGAAACCTGAGAGAGCCATAAGCAGTAGTGCACTATGGATTCAAATGGCCCAATTTTCAGAGCAAGCTCCAAGAAAACAATGTAAGGCTGCAAGAACTGGAAACCTTACACCAAACAGCCATACAAGCTATTCAAGAGGGCTATTCTAAGCTAAGAAAAGTCCCATAAGAGACTAATAAAAGACTAAACCAAGTTTTAAAGGAGCAATACCACTGCAAGGGGGGCGGGGAATACCTGGGTCAAGGCATGAATAAGAAATTTTAATTTCTGAAAGAACTGGAAGCCAGAGTCAGGGCCATGTTTGTGGCAATAATCCACACCCCCAAGAGGACATCAAGACAGATTCCCCAATTGGGAGTAAGCACCAATCCCCATCACAATACCAAGATGAAGATAAAATTACTTACTCAGAGAAGGAAGCTTTTAAACATCTTCCAGAAGCCACTAGGTGGCCAAAGCTCTCTGGTGTAGGATAATATGATAATATGGAACTCATTGATTATATTTATGGACTCTTCATTGATTTACCAAGTCTACCAGATTACTGGATTACAGCTAGACTGAACACAGCATTCAAAGGACATGCTAGTATCTGGTACACAGAAATGGAAGAAATCCATGGCAGAAGAAACTGGCTATGAGGGAAGAGTCAGATAATCCAGAAGTACAGCAATGGTACCTGGATATGGAAAAAGACCATTTCATTTGAGAATTACAAATACTCAGCATACAAGGATCCTTATGAGTGGTGTCTTAAACAGGCTAAAAGACTCAAAGCAATAGATTCACATACAAAAATTCAGATGAGGAATCACAAACTCCTTACACAGTTTCCAGGAGAGCTAGAACATGCAGTAAAAGTCAGATGCAACAAAGACCACACTCTAGATGAACTTCCAAGTAACTTGCAGGAAGTAATTATTAGAACATCTATTGGTAGATATGATACTCATAGGACTGGTAATAAAAGGGAAAATTAAACCCTGGAAACCAAACAAGCTCATGATCCAGAAGAATTAAAAAAGAAAAATAAATGTCACAACTATGGATAACTTAAGCATTATGCAGACAATTTTCCCAAAAACAGGAAAGAGATATTTTCAGGAGAGGAAGAGACAAGAAAACACCAAAATTTCATGGATCTTGCTCTGATAGTTCAGGGAATGGCTGTGGAGATGTTTCATATAGCAAACCAAACCTGAATGAGAAATATTTGGTGGAAGTTTAGGACCATGATATAATGTAAATTGGATCAGTCCACCCAACTAGAAGGAAACTAATAACCACGAATTTGGATTGATTAAAACATAAACTACAAGACAGGGAAAGTATGTCAACAAGAAGTTTGTTCAAACAAGGTCACATAGACCACACTAAACCCAGTAACTCACTTAGGGGAGGAAAGTCTCATCATGGATGAGCCTTTTTTTAGAGGGAGGGTATGTCACCCTATGACTCAAAACAAGAGCTCAAGAGTGACATCTGAAATCTCATAAACCAATGGTAGATAAAATACCACTAAAACATGAAGCTCAGCCAAAAAAGCTCAGAAGGTATCAAAATAAAGAGGAAAATTGCCTCTTTCCAAATATACAACTCCCATAGCCAAAGGAAAAATGATAAAAAAGTTATTCCTGCTCAGAGAAGCTGCTGAGCATAAACCTTAATTTTTACCTCTCATCTAAAATACAGAGAAAGAGGCTGAACCCCCTCAAATGGGGGTTCAAATCAAATCTCTCAGTCAGGGATATCCAATGGTAATAGCCAAACTGAGCTGGAATGAAAACTATAGAGTTTATGGCCAAAACAAAGCCAAATAAGAGTGAATAAAATTTTAACCTCTAATCTAACCTCTACAGTTTTATTGTGAGACACCCAAAATGTGGTCTTTTTGAAAATATCACAGTCAGGAATATCTAATGATGCAATCCATTTCATCATATCACATCTAGAACTCAAGCTATGGAGCAAACAAGCTCAATACAGGATTCATAAAAAATCCACCAATTGGTATACCTTTTCAATGATTAATTGTAGCTATTCCTAATGAGTAACCAACCTGTAGATTTCATCAAGGGCTAAAGAATGAGACGCTTTTGAGCTCTGTATCTTTGAAACTGATAATTATATTCAGTCTTTGATATTATAATTCTGCACTGGCAAGTATTAGATCTCACTGTGAGACAGCTGTCTAAATAAACAAAGTAAATGCTGTTTATTATTTAGTTTCTCACAACTTTACAAACAAGAGTCATACAAGAATGATCTGTACACATTCTGACGCGTCAGAAGAACCAGAATACACCTTTAAACTCCATTGGTGAAAAACTTCACCCTGTATAAGTTAAAAATGACAACTTGTGGTTCTAAAGCCACCTATCCACCCAATAACAATCTGTATTGTGTGGATAGAGCCCTAAACCAGACCACAGTAGTGAGAAATTTCACTCTGTGGTCGCATGAAACCTTCCACTACCCCATAAAAAGATAGAAGGAGGCTTTTCTTCACCCAAAAGACAATGAATCCTCATGTTCTAGTATTCTTAAGTGGCATTCCTTCATATATAGAAGTAGTACCCTTATAATGAAGCAGATCATTATTATTATATTCCTAATTTTAGGTTTTATTATTGTAAACCAACAGATAAAGACTGCACTCAGAGCTTTCAGTAGAACTCACCATCACTAAGACTCATTAGTAAAGCCCCAAAACCCTTATCAAATAATCCTGTAATCATCTTATCACTTCATTATCATCATTGATTTCGTGTCACAATCAGAGTTATAGCTTTTTTTTATCATTGAAAAGATATATCCTAGAGTAACCCTGACCAAAGCACACTTCTGCCCTCATAGTTATAGACAAAGATCATGTCTCACTGAGTATTCAAGAATTTAATTACTGCCACTATATGTGACCAAGGAGAGGATAGCAAGAAAGGCTTGGTGGCCTCAATGGGAGAAAGAGTTGAGTGAATACATTAGCACTTTTGATAGATGCCAGAAGGCTGAAAGAAAACATGGGGAGTGATATGGACTACTACAGCATATAGAGGAGCCCAAACACCCAGGGGAAATTCTAAATATGGACTGAGTAACAGGACTTGTCCCAGGGCGCAAGGAAGACTACAATTCCTTCTTAATCATAGTGGACAGATTTAGAAATATTGTTAGA
The DNA here is from genome assembly GCA_023105745.1 of Austropuccinia psidii. Taxonomy (NCBI): domain Eukaryota; kingdom Fungi; phylum Basidiomycota; class Pucciniomycetes; order Pucciniales; family Sphaerophragmiaceae; genus Austropuccinia; species Austropuccinia psidii. The sequence continues at coordinate 7,124,877 of JALGQZ010000003.1, forward strand.
TTCCTGCCATGTCACAAGGACATCAGATCTATGAACACAGCATTGCTATTCTGGAATAACATTATAGCCACCAGTGGAGTTCCTAAAATCATCATCAGTGACAGATACTCCAAATTCACATCAGAACTTTTGAGAACCTCTATGGTATGCTTGTGACCAAGCTTTCATTATCCACAGCTTACCATCCAGAAACAACTGGACTGGCTGAGAGGATTATTTCAGACTGTGGAGGACATCATCAGGAGATTCTTTGCCTATGGAATGGAATACAAAGACAATTAAATATACACCCATGACTGGGTTAACCTTCTACCATATATTCAACTGGCTTATAGCACTAGCCAGCATACTACTTCAGGAAAGACTCCATCTATAATAGAAGAAGGATGAAACCCCATATTTCCAGTGTATTACCTGAAGAAAAATCTTCTCACAATCCACCCCACAGCCTAGGATGTCCACTTATAGGGAAGGATGCAGTGGAATTCAAACTCTCAGAGTAATTTTCCAGGAAGTACCCAGTGTTTCCAGTAAGTGTTATCAAATCATACCACCAAACTGGAGAGGATACATTCCCCTCCAGTAATAATTCCCATTGTCTACAAGACATGGTGGAAGTGGAAAAATCACCTGGCCCAGTGAAGAAGATAATACTGAATTTCTTAGGCTGAGTCTATGATAAAGTGAGTAAAAATGTAGTTACAGCTTTAAATCTAGCTATGACATGGATAATTAGTCTAAAAAATGGTTTAATAATGATTTTCAGGGCTTTTCTATTAAGGAATAGTGGTGGTGAGTGCTGTTGAAAGCCCTGGGTGAAGATTGATCAACTGGATTATTATTATGAATGCTGCAATAACTATTATTATAGCTATACCTGATTATTTTCCAAGAGTATAGCTGTTTGTGAGAAGTTGTACTACACAGGAGCTCAAGAGAAGGATGGAGATTCCTTCTTTGGGCAGGGAAAGGTCCCTTTTTATCCTGAAAATTGGTGGAAAGGTTCCCTAGACCACTTCACATAGGGGTAGTGAAGTTTTTTGTTTCCAAGGACTAGCTTTTGGCTTTCACAGGGCCTTTATAGCCTGTATTCCACTCATATATGGTTTTGAAGCCACATCTGGGCAGATTTCACCAATGAAGGGTGAAATGTTTCATCTGGGGACCACACAGCCCTTTTCTGATGTGTATGACGCTTAGAATGCTGTACAGAACCTGTATGGGACCCCAGTATTAGAAAAACTATGAGGCATTGAAGGATGGACAGGCTCCTTTGTCTTATTGACACCTCATATCCAAAGATATGGGAAAATATCCCACAGTAAAGGTGTATTTGCCCAGCTATGATATTTTAGCCTTAAAACTTACCTAAAATTGTGTCTTTTCAAGATATTGAGCTCAAAGTTGGTTCATTGTTTAGCCCTGAATGAGGTCTACACAATATTACCACATTTTATATGGGTAGAAATGAATATGAAAAGGTTATACCATGTTTAATTCCCAATATGTAAATATGGATTTTTTCAAATCCTGTATTATGCCTATTGGCTCCATAGCTTGAGTTCTAGATTATTTATGGGGATATGAGGGGAACCATCAGATAGCCCTGATTATACTATTTCAAAAATGACCCCACTTTATGTATCTCACACTAAAACGGTAGAAGTTATATTGGAGGTGAGTATTTTATTCACCCTTATTTGGCTTTAAATTGACCATACCTTCTGTAGTTTTGATGCTAGCTCAGTTTGGCTACTACAATTGGATATCCCTGACTGAGAGCTTGAATTTGAAACCCCATTTAATGGAGCTCAGCTTCTTTCTCTGGATTCTAGATGAGAGGTGAAAATTACAATTTATGCTCAGCAACTGCTTTGAGCCTAAATAGGTTTTCTATTCTTAATCCTATGATTATGGGGCTTGTATATTTTGAAAGAGGTGGCTTTCCTGTTTTCTATAACTTTTGAGCTTATTTGTCTCAGATCTTTGTTTTGTTGGTATTTCAAGCTACCATTGGTTTATTGTATTCTGGCTGTCATGCTTGTGCTCTGGTTTGACTCACAGGCTGACAGAATGGGAAAGACTATAGAGAGTACATGGTCCGATTCAATAATTAGACATCTGATAAAGACAAATTGCTAACAGGATATTCCATTTCATATGGTGACGTTTACCTGATAACATTTAGATCCTCTAGGCGCTCTGAGAAATCTTCTAAATGATGAGCCTTTCTTAGAGGGAGGGTATTTCAGCATTTCAATCAAAACCAGAGCACAGGCATGACAATCAAAATACCATATACCAATGATAGAGCAAAATACCACCACAAGCTAAGGTGAGCCACAATAGCTCAGAAATGGCATCAAAAGAAAGAGGAAAGTCACCCCTTTTCAAAAACATAACTTCAATAACCCTAAGACAAAGAATAAAAAATTCATTCCATCCAAAAGAAAGAACTGAGCATAAACCTTAATTTTCACCTCTTGTCTAAAATCCAGAGAAAGATGAAGAACCCCATAAAACGTTCTGTCCAATTGAAGTCCTTAGTAAGGGCTAACCAGGGGTACGACCTAAATTAAGCTGGCAACAAAACTACAGACGTTTTGGCCAAAAATAAGCCACATAAGGGTGAACAAGATATTCACCTCTTATCTGACTTCCACGGTTTTGGTGTGAGATACTCAAAGACTGTTTTCTTGTTAAGAGAAAAAGTACAGATTTTTTTATGGTACCATCATTACCTCTGTACCTCACCTGTATCAAAAGTTATTAAGCAAAATAACTCAATACAGGATTTAAGAAAACTCCATATTTGAACAATGGAATTTGAAAGTGGTATAGCTTTGCCACATTTAATTCTACCCATACCAAATGAGGTTTAATTGTGTAACACTCCTCCATGGCTACAAAATGAACCAACTTTGAGCTCTCTATCCTTAAGACTGACAAAGGTATAGAAGATTTTAGGTCAAAATTCCACAGTACTTCCAAAACCTCAATACTGTGGGATAGTGTCTCACAACTATGAATATGAGGTTTCAACTCTATAAGAAAGTGTGTTTAGAATTGAATACCTCCTAGAAGAAGGAATACAGGGTCAACTGATGTGTGATGTATGGCATTCTACATTTTCGACCTGTCAGAACACATCTGTGAGGACCCCAAAAGAAACTCTTCACTCTGCAATTGATTAAAGTGGACAGATGTGGTTTGAAAAGCACATCTGAGCCAAATAAAGGCTTGAGAGGGTTTTTATTAACCAAAATCCTGCCTTTGGAAGTTAAAAAGTCTCCATTCCTTCCATTTGGTAGGTATTAATGATCCTTTCCCCCAATTTTAGGATAAAAAGGGACCTTTCTCTGACCAAAAGAGGAATCCCATCCTTCTCTTAAAATACTATTTAGTGCAGCTTTTTACCAATAGCTATAATCTTGGAAAATAACCAGGTACACTTCCAATATGAATTATTGTAGTCTTTATTATAATGAATAAAGTGATAAATACTGCATCCATGCCTCTCAGTAGCACTCACTACCACTATATCTTCATGTTAAAGCCATTAATATCCTTAATGAATCATATTGTATCTTTTTTTTCTATTCATTTCACAGTCATAGATCAAGTCTCAATACCTCCTATTCTTACTCTAACATAGACTCAGTCTGACACCAATTGTCATTGAAAAGGACAAGAAATGGGAAGTCTGTTAAATCTTGCATTCCAAATTCAAAGGGGGGGATTGTGGTATTTGGTGGAATAAAAAGGCTACATTCAAGAGAAAGAAAGATCCACTTGGGAACCAACCAAAAAACCAAATAATTTCCATTGAATTTTCAAAGATTTCCATTCATGATATCCTGCAAAGCCAAGACAAAGCTCAAGAGATTGATTTTTATAATTCTTGATGGGGGCAGAAATTGATGAAAGTAAGTTTCAACTCCTGGTTTGCACCTTTACAGTTATTCTACCCTTTTTTTGCTGTAATAATCACCTTGGCCACTCTGTGAGCACTTGTCAATTTTTTGGACACAGGACTCTCACCAAGCTTTCAATTTCAATTCCAATTATTATTTCCATTTCTGCTTGGAAAAATGAAAAAGCTTCTTCCTTTTTATATTTCCAATTCCTTACCATTCCAAGTCATTACTTGGAAAGCTAATTTTATTCTTCATGGAACTGGCAGGATTTGTAACTACCAAATGTAATACCCTCTCCTGGTGTGCACTTCCCTGAGGGCTCTACAATCTGTCAAAACATCACCGTAGACACTCTGTAAGAGCCTGGAACCAATGATTTTCTTTCAAGTATGGCCTCACAGTCCATAATCAGTTCATTTTCCCCTTTTGGCCTTTTCAATAATCCTTGATTCTCAGGCCATCCCACTGGAGTTGAGCCTAGGGGGCCTATGGCCCCTGTCATTATGGGGGTTTGGCCCAAATGGCCTGCAGTATTTAGGATTCCCCAGGCCCCTTTTGGACTTAAATCAATGGGGAAAAAGGGGAAATGTCCCCTGGGCCCCAAATCACATTTTTTCCATGGCTTCCTTAAAGGCCAAAATGGATAAGAAGAACCACAGATGCCATATATGGTGCTATACATCATTATTCATTATTTTACCTCAGCAATCCAAAGGAACCAACTTCAGGACCCAAATAATTAAGCTTAAAGAAGCTACCAGACCTAAATTCCATTTTCAAAGGAAGTTATTCAAGGTTTCCAGTCCATATGAAACAGGGGGTAATTGGTAGTACTTAAGGAAGCAATTATAGGACACCAATTACCTGAGCCCTTTAGGTATTGGTAAATTTTTTTAATAAAGTATTTCCCCAATGTAATACTGGTAAAGGACTTTCAAGGATATTCAAGAGGAATTAATTACCATTGATTGTCAAGGTTTCAAAGCTCCAAAACTCCTTGGGCAACTCAACTCATCCATACATACTGTATTAATACAATCTTTATGTCACTTACCTTTTTGGGTAATTTCAATTCAAATACTTCAATTGTCAAAGAATCCAGTTCATTTCCAAAGATTGCCAAGTTGTATTTACCAAAAAAAGTCAATACAGCTTTACACCAATCATACAGCTGATTTTTCAATCCTCCAGGATCCGTATTTTAGCTCTTCGCGTATACTTGCCACTCTTCCATCCCCTGGGGACCTTTTCCACAGCTAATTAATCTACTGGATTTATTATTATTATTATTTCCTTCAAATTTTTAAAGTAAACACTTATATTTCTAATTCAGTAATTTGCACCTCTTTCTTTGTCCGGAAGTGAATTTTGGTGGTCATATCCATTATTAATTCCATTCTTCCTTTCTCCCAGGCTGAAACAGTGAAAAAAGGACTTACTTTGTTGGCCTTTGGCCATTGGATTCCCTCTTCTTATCTTCTTAATATTTTGTGTTTTCACCCTTCTTATATTAAAGAAATATATTCGTTTTTCATTGCTTCTATTATTTTGAGTCTTCAAAGTGAGTTCCCTGATTCCTGAGGACAAGACACTATTTTTATTCTCAAGAACCCCTGTAAAATATTAGTGCATTAAAGTGTAACAGATTTGAGGCCTTACATGTTAGAGTTATCTTGATTGGTTTCCCCCTATGCCACAACATAAATCGATGTTTATGGATAGAAAGCCATTTCAATTGGCAAATTCAATGGCTTTTTCTTTCCAAAATCAAGACAGGTATACTCCCAGAAAAATATCTGCTACTATTTCATGCAAGTGTAATAGTTTTTAGGCCTGAGATGTTAGTGTTTTCTCCATTGGTTTCCCCCTATGGCACCATATATATTAAGTTTTATTGATGGAAAACCACAGATTTTTACAAATAAATTGCCTTATTTTTGAATCCTTGGCACATTTAGACTCCCAGAAAAATATGTGTTATTATTTCATGCCATCTTAACACCTTCAAAGCCTTATATTTTCAAGATTCCTCCAACAAGCATTCTCTATTGTGCTTCCATGCACATCAATTTATATTACTAAAAGAATATGGCATTTTTCCAGCTCTCCAGCTTTATATTTCTTTCATTAAAGATCTCTGTGACTCTGGTTAAACCTCTTAATGGCAGTCAGGTGATTCAGATTTCTCAAATTTTTCAAGATGTTTGAATTTTATGAAACACACATGAAAATGGATGAGGTCTCAAAAAAAGAGCTCAACATAGATGGGTGAATCTTTTATGTTTAAAGTTTCTAAAGGCTACCATACATAAGACTCTACATGATTTTATATATCTCCTTTTTTCAATCCTTCTGCAGGCATAGATAAAAAATGGGACTTTTAGAAAATTTGGAATGTTTTCATCCATATTGCATGCCTGACTAATGTATTTTAAAATACCTTTCTTTAGTAAGTCTCCCTTTTTTTATAAATGTGTGATTAACTAAATATATATAAATCAATAAAGCCATTATATTTTCAGTCTTAAGGAGCTTCAAGGTATATATTTAGATGTATTTTTGAAGCCTAATTGAATGAAAAAAATTACCAATCAAAAGTAAGCTGGTTAAATGACGTTATGTCTGCATATTTATCAATATATATGGCTCAACTGGGATGAAGCTTTTGCGCTGAATTCAATTAATCTTATGGAGTAAGAATCAAATTAACAATTACCAATAGGAAGATTTTTTGTAAAATTTGGAAGTTTGTATGTTTTCATCTGAAGATATTAATATAAAATCTAGCTCAAATTTATATTTTTAAAATGGGAAAACAGCCATTTTCAAATTTACAAATTGAAACTGTTGTCATATAAACAGGATTTTCTCTTATTTTGAACTTCACTTTGATTTGAATAACGCTTAATGATGCAATAAATGGCCCTTTTTGGAGTTCTATTCATATTTATTTACATGTAGAATATTTAAAATATTACTTAATTTATGATAAGAGGAGAAATAATAAGTTTTCAAAACACTGGATAGATTATAAAATATATTACTTCTACAAATAATTAAATCTTATCCATTTAATTTAACCTTTTGAAGAAAAACTGATAAATCTCTCATATATAACCCCAAGGTTCATAAAAAACTCTCTTGAGGTTCAAGAGCCAATTTTTTTAATTAAATATATAGAAATCTGTCTCTATTAAGAAGATAAAAAGTCAAATTAAATTTCCTTTTTTTCTGAATGAAAACATATTTTTCATCACCAATTTCATTCAGGTCATAAAATCGCCAATTATTTAGGCAATGATCCTTCACATTCTTCAGCAAAGTAATAGGCCCAATTCAACAATATTTTTACCAACCTGAAAGCTTCATTATTTTTGGAATATGGAGAAATAAAGATAATTAGATGATAATTTTGAAATTGGGTCCAAATCTCACTCAAGTAAAGCTTTGGGTTGCCTGAGGTTAAACCTTTGGGAATTGGAACCAATGTGACACTGTTTATTGATAAAAAAACATTAATTTAAATTTCTCACAAAGCTTCAGCTTTACTAAGTATGAAATATTTAACACTAAGAAACATTGATATAAAAGGGATTTCATATTTTTTTGCCATATAAATATCCCTATGTTGAGTAAAACTGAATATCAAATAAACACCCAGATTCTTCAGCTGTGAAAATAGCTATAATTATGGAGTTCTGACCTACATGTGTTATAAAGGTAAAATATTATTGATTTAAATTTCCTCCATACTGATTTAGAATTTGTTGTAAAGTGGCACAAATATTATATAATTATTATTGAGGGTCACTTTCCAGAAAATGACTGAAAAAATTCCTTGGTGATGGCTTTCTTTGTAATTGATACTACCAATGTACAAGACCTCATAGTTGGGGTTGAACTCCTTAATTAATTCAATAGGTCCCTTTGTTGAAGGCAAGGGCTGATAATTTCCAATCCTTATTATAAGGACTCTGGTAATTATTCTTTTCCCCTCAGTAATTACTTGAGAGATACCAGTTCAGCTCTTATTGGTTATTATAGAACACAATCCCTTACCTCTTATGTTTACATTCCTTATTCCCATTACATTCTTTAATTATTATCCTCTAGGGATAGAGTCTTCAAAGAGATAAAATATATTGGTGAAAATAATTATGTATCTTCACTTCATCCTATCATGACTCTTTAGAGGACCTGTGGCATGAAGAGGAAGAGCCATAAAAAATTGAAACCACTACGAATGTTTTTCCCTCTGCATGTTACCACTATTTGAAAATTTTATCCAAGGTGAAATAAGTGAAACTTACTTCTCACAGTTCCTGTGATAATCATATAAAGTTCAAGAGGGAAATAACATCAGCTGGGGCATCTACTATCTATCAAATCAAGAGTCAGAGACACTCAGGGCCTACATTTCATAATTTGTGGAGAAAGACTTCATCTGGCCAAGAATATGTCTTCTTTGTAAAAAAGAAGGATGGTGGCCTCCCTTTGTGTTCTTACCACAAACTCAATTCTTTCACTAGGAAGAAACAGTATGCGTTTTCTCCTATTAATCAAGTTCTCACTTTTCTTAATGATTCTTCTATCCTCTCCAAGATTGATCTACATGGTGCTTATAGCCTTATCAGCCTCAAGGAGGGTGATGAGCATCTGAAAGCTTTTAGAGCCAAATATGGCAGCTATGAGTTATTGGTTATGCCATTTGGGCTCACCAATGATCCTTTCTCTTTTCCAAATCTTGTCAATTATATTTTCTCTGATCTTCTTGATATATATGTTGATGTTTATTTGGACAAAATTATTGTATTTTCCAAGCCATAGGAAAAAATCTCACACATTTTTTGCATTTTCTTTCCAGACTCAGAGCTAATAGGCTCTTTTCAAAGGCTTCCAAATGGAGTTTCCATACTCCCTATGTGTAGTATTCAGGTTATATTGTTTCTTCTTAAGAACCCAAGATTAAATAATCCAACTTTCATTAAATTCCAAATTTGTCAGCCCCAATGAAACTCAAAGATCTCAAATCCTTCCTTGGATTTTCCAACTTCTACCTCCTTTTCATCAAGATTTATTTTAAGACAATAACATCACTAATCCTCTCTGAAAAACCCATTTCTACCCAAAATCTTAGAGACCAATTCCTCTAATTACCCCTTGGGTTCTGTACTTAGTCTGGTGACAGACTAAGAAAAGAAATCAATTTCATTTCAAGGTTACACTTTACTTCCAGAAGAGCTCAACTACAATATTCATGACAAGGAACTCATTGGATCAGTCTGGGTTCTCAAGAACTGGAGGTTTTTTCTCCTACCTCTTTCATCATTCTTCAAAGATCTCACCAATCACTCCTCCTTTCAATACTTCATGTCTTAAAACTCAATAAATTTCTTTCAAGCCTTCTAGGCTTAATTACCTTCTTAATTTTATTTCACCATCACTTACTTCCCTTGCTGCATAGCAGCTATTCCAGGTTCTGTGTTCAATTAGGATGAAATCTACCCAGAGAAGTAGGAGGAGTTCATCATCAAGAATGCAGAAAACTTACAAAAGTGTATCAATAAAGATGAAGCTTAGCCCTCAAAGCTTTTGAAGTCACTTTGTAGGGATTTTTAAATTTAGCTGACCCAATTGAGAAGGAAACTTTGCAAGATCCTCAGTACAGAAGTATTCCTCAAGATTTGGATAAAGGTAAATCTGTGAGAGATTATTCTCTTGACCCTTCTTCCTAAATTCTCTTTTTGAAAGATTGAGTTCTTGTCCCAAATGACTCCACAATTCAGCTCAATATACTTCAAAAGTTCCATTTTTTTTCTATAGACAGAAACTCTGGTCAAGAGAAGACCTTCAAATATTTTAAGCAGAGTTTCCACTGATCCAAAATGACTGAATTATTTAAGGATTGATTTTCATTCTGTTAAACATTCTCAAGAAACAGGAAAATTTGCAACAAGTATTTTGGAATCCTCAAGCCTCTTAAAATTGAAAATGCTCCTTGGATTCGTGTTTCACTGTGTTTTATCATTAAGCTGAAACTGTTAAGTTTTTCTGAACCAATTTTGGTCATAACAGAGATATTCTAAAAAATCAAAGCATTCATTCAACCAATTTCTTCAATAGATTCTCTGTATTTGGCCACTTCTTCATCAAGAATGTCTTTCCAATAGTGGCCCTACATCAAGCATTTTCAGTGATTGAGGTTATTTCTGTTTCTTCCTTTTGTACCAAGCTTTGTCAGACACTCAAAATTTCAAGAGACATTCCAACCTCTTATCATTATGAAGCTGATTGATGGAGAGAGAAGGTAAATCAGATACTAGAAAAGTATCTCCTGATGTATTTTGGTTATCATCAAGATGATTGGAACACCTGGCACCCTCTGGCTAAATTTTCCTACAGAAACCCTCACCACTCTTCTACTAAAATAACCCTTTTTCTCTTTTTGTAGAAGAGATCCTCATTTTGACTCACTTAGGATTACTGAAGGAACTCCTTCTGGAGCTTATTGACAAAAATTCAATCAGTACAGAAAAATCTCAAGAGAGAGCTTGAAGCTACCATGAGCAGGCCCAAGAGATGTGCAGATAGAATTAGAGCAACTCAACCTTTTTTTAAACTCTGGTGACATTGTATGGCTTGCCTCCAAGAACCTAAAATCAACGAGACCTTTCAGAAAGATTTTTTGGGTCCACTTTTAATCTTGAAGAAAGGCAGAGCTCATGCCTTCCACCTCGATGAAGGTCCTTCTACCCAGTATTCCATATTTTCCTCCTAGAGCCAGTCAATAAATTAGTTCTCCCACATAGGCATCAATTAACTCCTCCTCCAAACATCATTGCAGAAGAGGACAAATGAGAAGTCTCTTAAAAATTGTATTCCAAGCTCAAGGGAGGAAAATTATAGTATCTTGTGGAATGGAATGGTTTCAGTCAAGACTAAGAAAGATACATCTGGGACCCAACTGAAAGGCTAAAGACCTGTCCTGAACATTTCAGAGATTTTCATCAATTATATTATTAAAGTAAAGGACCAGATTATTGAAGAACTTGATTTTGTATGGTTCATGGCGGGAAGAGGGGATTATAAAAGTAAGCTCTCCCTCCTGGTATGAAGCTTTAGAGGCATTCTACTCCCTTTTCTGTAAGAATCACCTTTTCCACTCTCTTGGAGCGTGGAGAATTCCTTTGAAAACAGGACTATGGCCTTTGCAAACAATCATACCTCCTTTGGATCCTTTTTTTGATATTTAATTCCTTCAAGACACTCTTTATGGCAAACATTTTCATCTTTTTATATTTTTTTATGCTTACTTAGTTCCTGGTGGGAGGTGGAGGTCATGAAAGTGAGTTTCTCTTCTGGTATGCACTTCTCAAGTATTTTCTACATCTTCAAAAAAATAACCATGGGCACTCTGTGGGATCTCCTTGCAAATTTTCTTTACAGAAATCATTTTCAAACAATCCCAATTTCACAACCATGGTAAATACCCCTCATGGGTGGATTGATGGAAATCCCTTTGCATAATCATCTTATGTCCAATTATCCATAGTTATCTTTTTATGGCCAATTGGCCATATTTAACATATTATGGCAATTATTAACTCACAGGACCTATCAATTTTCATTGGCCCCTTGGGGACCTTTTCCATAATCCTTGGCACCCAGGCCATCCCACTGGAATTGGGCCTCTTCAGAATTCCAGTGTCCCATAGCCCCTTTCATTAGGGGGGTTTTGCCCTAAATGGCCTTTTTGGGCCATTTAGTCCCCCTACAGCCTGCAGACTTTAGTCTGAGAGCTACATTCTATAGACCACAAATCATGCCTCATAGACCATAGGATGCCCTAAGCCCCTTTTGGTGTAAAATCAATGGGGCCAATCCCTTTGTTCAAAATAACCAAGAAGACCCCAAATGCTATATATGCTGTTATACACTATAAGGTATCATTTTACCCCAGCCATATATGGAGCCCATTCCAGGACGTAAATCCTTCATCTAAAATAAGTCACCAGCTTTCAATCCCATTTTTAAAGGTGCCAATCTATATGCTATGGGTGGTAAGGGGTAGGGATTCAGGAGGACATTCTAGGACACCAATCACCTGGTCCATTCAGGTATTGGTAGATCTTCATCCATGAAATTCTGGGAAATCATTTTCAAAGATATTGAAGAGTCAGTAATTAAAATTTATTTTCAAGGTGTAAAATATCCAACACTCCTTGGACAGCTCAATCCATCCATACAGATGTCACAAGGATGGGAAATACCTCCCAATTGGTGTTTTATGGCAATTACCTTCCTTAACCATTTTATGTCCAATTGTCCCTTTGTAGCTTTCAGTGGCCTCTTGGCCACACCCACTCTCTCTGTCAAATCCTGGCCTCAGCCCCCATTTATGGCCCATGGGCCATATGCTGAATCCCCTGGGCCTTTTGGACATTTTAATCATCCTTTGCCCTCAGGCCATGCAGCTTTAATTGAGCCTGGGGGGTCTTCTCAGCCTCCCAGAGGCCTATGGATCCTTCTACCATCATCAGATTCTCTAGACTACCCCAAATTATTCTGGGGTCTTGGGGCATTCAGGCCCCCTATGGCCTCTACACACCAGGGCAATTTTTATGTGACTGGTTAGCCGGTCATTTAATGTGTCCTGTCAGTGACTTGAAAATGGCTATTAATGTGAAATGAATATAAACAAGATATAACTATAAGATGAACTAAGAAAAGCCCAAATATTACCTGCATGAACTTCAGTATTAGATATTTCTTTCACAACTGGATTAGCTCAATATATGATTAAAAGAACCTTTCATAATTTAACAATCATATTTTCAAAGAAAATTACATGGAGCAGAAGTGGGTTATTTCAGTATTTTGAGCAGCATACTTTTCTTCTTAAGCACCTATTATTTAGAATTTCCCCCCTTGGAAATGTTTGAGAGATCAATAAATATTGTATAATTTGTGTTTATAGAGTCAAAAAGGAAGAAAGTTTCACTTGCCCTTTGAATATGCATATTCATTTTAATGAGCTATTTTATCACTTAATGGTCTTCCAAATTAGGCTATCAATTACTCAGTTATTCTCTGTGTGTTATGTGATATTGAAAGAATATCTCTCAATTAAGGGATGAAAAAAATGGGGATTTTATCAATTAATCATTAATATATATTGTTTAAGAGCACAATTTATTGCAGAAAAAAAGGTCATCATGTCTTGATATGAGCCCTAAATGTTCCATTGAGAGCACAGAATAAAAATTGATCAATATCCAAATAGCAGAAATTATGAAATGGTTTTGGGAACTAATATCAAGAAGGCTCAGACATACCCATATATTCCAAATTCAAACATTTTCATCATTTTAACTTGTTATACACTTCTCTCTGAAATGAAGCACACCACCAAATATTCCTGAAAGAAGCTCTGTGGACAAGAATTAATAGTTTTCTGACAGATAATAAATGGAAAACCTTGGAGGTTTTAAAGAGTATTTGATAAGATACACCTTTCAGATGCAGAAATTATCATAATTAAAAGAATACACTTAAATTTAATCTTTCAGGTAAAGGGAAGCTTCTTCATTGTATTGAAATTTCCAAAAATTCAGAACATATGTTTGGTAAAAGCATTTTTTACATTGGTATCTTCAATATACAAACATTTTTGTCCACAGTAATATGTTTTGGTGGCTTTTGTTTTTATAAAAGTGTCTTTGGTTTTTGGTTTAAAATTTACATAATCTACTTCAAAATTCAATTAGTTTTGAATAATATCAGAAATTTAGTAGTAATCCAAAGATGTTCAATTCAAAAGTGTAAATTTAAGCTCAAAGATGAGAAATTTGGGCATTTTTTATTAGAAATTCATCTTCACAAGTATTTTGGCTACTCTGTCATTATAACATTATTTTCATCCTTTGCCAAAGTGTAGATTATATATGAAGTATAACACTAGAGCTTAAAGTTTTTCATTCTAATTACTGGGAAAAAATTAAATCATAAAGTTTATTCCCTCCTGTAAGGTTTATATTGAAACCCACTTTTTTCAAAAGGAATATGTGAACTACTAGTTGTCTTTAGGCAGGAAAAAGTGACAGGTTACTCAGATGCTATAGAGTGGTGTGCACATGAATTATATTATCTGCTTGAAAGTACATCTTTAATTATAATTTCTGTTGCACCACTCACTAAATACTACTAATGATAAATTTAAAGCCATTAACCATTACAAAATTGGAAAATGTGAGTGTTTTTGCATAGTTAATATTCCAAAAAATATCAAATGACAGCTGAGGTTGTCCATCAGTTTCTTTCATTTCCTCTAATGATGAACCTCCCTCCAAAGATGATTAAATTTATTTCACAATTATCCTCAAATACATGGAATCACTCAGCTTGTTCCCATTGGCTTGCAGGGATAGATAACTAAAATGATATGTTCCTATACCAAAAAGGTTGGGGGTTGGTTTATATCACCTTGTGCAGACAGCCCCCACAAGTTAGCTCTAAAATACAGAGGTCATTCATATATGGTAGTGTAAACAGCCCCCCAGAACCAGATTCAAATGGCTAGGGGTGGTTTAATTCTACTAGTGTGAAAGGCCTTATAGCACCACCTCCAAGACTGTGGATTTGGTTACAAAAAGGTTTTGTGAAAAACCCCTAAAACCAAATAGAAATTGGACGGGTGCTGTTTCCAACAACCCCCCAAAGCCAGATGTAAAAGTCCATGAGGTTGTTTTCATCAGCTAGCTCAAACAACCCCCTCAAAACAGTGGCAAAGGTACGGGGGTTGCTTGCATTAGCTAGTGAAAACAACCCCCCAAAACTGGCTGCAAAAAAGGCGGGGGATTGTTTGCATCAGCTTCTGCAAACAACCCCCAAAACAAGCAGTAAAAGGCCAGGGGTTGTTTTCATCAGCTAGCGCAAACAACCCCCCGAAACTCGCTGTAAAACACCAGCCTCTGCAGTGTTAGAATATTGCAGGTGGGGCCTGGCGGCACCAGTCAAGCAAAACACTGAGGCATAATGGGTAGTTTCTCTCTACAATAGGAGAGACCCCAATGAATCCTAGCAAGGACTGCCACATGGGTGATTTGAACCCATGGCAAAGTGATCTAGTAGTGCAGATGCAAGGCTTACCAGCTAGGAGAGGAATGATTGGATGTTGCCAGTTCATCCACCATTTTTTATTAGTTTTTTTTAAAAAAACATTTTGTACCAGGTTTTTTCAAATAAACTATTTTTGTACTAGTTTTTTTTCAAACAAACTATTTTTGTACTAGTTTTTTTCAAAGAAACTATTTTTGCACCAGTTCTTTTTCAAAAAAATATTTTTGTACTAGTTTTTTGCAAAAAATCTTTTTTGCACTTGTTTTTTTCAAGAAACCATTGTATTATTTTTTTAGAAAAGCTGCTTTTTTGATTAGTTTTTTCCAATTAACTTTTTGTTTAATAGTATTTTCAAAAAAGTGTTTTTTTTACTACCTTTGACTATTCTTCCAAGGGTCTTTTAAAAAAACGATTTTCAAATAGTTTTGCAAAAACAAAGTTCAACTAATTTTTTCATAAATGACTTTTTTGAAAGAAGGTAGTTTTGTGGAAAAAGAACAATTTTTTCAATTTTACTCTTTTTTTTGTCAAAGAAACCAGCTAAATATTTAACATAAAAACACTTTTTTGTAATTTTAGAAGCAAACTTGATTTTTCTAGGAAAGCTTTCCCAAGTAACTTTTTATTTTTGAAATGCTGTTTTTTCCTCAAAAATATAGATTTCTTTCCCAAAAAACTTTTTTCAAAAATAGTAAGAATTCCAAAAGAACTATTTTTTCAACAAGAAAAGATTTTTCTGTTCAAAGATGTTATTTCTTTTTGAATAGAACTACATTTTTCAGGAAATCTATTCTTTTTTTTCAAAAAAAACTGTGACCTCCCAAAGACTTTTTCAAAGAGTCATTTTTTTGCAAAAGACCTACTTTCTCTCAAAACCTGTAATTTTATTCAAACTGAATCCTTTTATTTAAAACCCCAACTTTGAAACAAGAAACCAATCTTTTCGCAAAAAAAACCATGGAATTCAAGTTAAGAAAACAAGATTTTTCTACTAAGTAAAATGTTCTTTCAGAAAACTCTGATTTTTGTAGAAAAGAAAAAATAATTTTTTTATCAAAAATACTTTTGAAAAATGATTCTCCTCATTACCCAAAGTAAAAACCTTTCTTATCCAAAAATTAACTTCAGAAACCCTTGTTTGAGCTCAAAAAAATATGAAAATCCATAAGAGATCCTAGACTATCACTGACTTTATGAGATTTGAAAATTATGATGGGATTATTCAACAATAAAATTTTTATTTCTCATAGAAAAACTAACTTTTAATTTCTTTGAATCACACCTCAATGAAAAAATACTATTTATCAATCTTTCATAAAGACAGTAATTCACATGCATGGAGAACATTATATTTTGGATCAGAAAATTCCTAATTTATAACTTCTTTTATTTATAAAATTCACCAAAAATCAGAAGAGTATTAAATTTATAGCATCTATTTACTCATTTCTTGATTCAAAATATTTGTGACATTCAAAACTATGTTATTCTCCCACATTCCTTGAGCATATCACTTAATTTACTTTCAGTGATCTTAATAAGTACTCTTCTCTTCTATAGATTCAATTTGGTTCTCTTAAGAGGTTAGGAATTTCTTTTATTTCAGTTTCCTGGAAAAAATATAAATACTAACTTCAGTATATTTTAAGAACACAAATGGAATTAACATTTATTATCTAATGTATAATTTCTTTATTTATGTCATATAATCTTGTAAATTATTCTCATTGAAAATCACTGACCAGTCTGTAAATTAAATGAAGTGAAAGCCTACTTGTGGCAAGTCTAAACCTCTAGAATAAAGGTAAGTGAAATTTGGATTTTTGGAAATTTTTAATGTTGGATGCTTTTGTTATTATAATCAAGTCCTTCTCTTGAGAGAAATTAAAACACTGTATTTTTACCTAATAATAATAAAAAGGAATATTCAAGTGATATCAGGGTAAAAAGAAAGTCACATATTAAGAACAAACAAAGTATGCCAAAGCTCTCTCCTGGTCATAATGTGTGGCTGGCCAGCAATTTACACCAAAAATTCCCTGGTGACAGTATTTAGACTGTGTATTATGGTCCATGGACCATAGACCCTCCTAAGCCCCTTTTGGCCAAAGGGAGTAAATGGAGAGTTCTCAAGGTCCAAAATGGAAATTTGGACCACAGATCCCTCAATAATTAAGTGATGGCCTCTAGCAGTCACCAGAAGCCACCAGAAATTCTTTACCAGGCCTTTATCCTCAAGACAAGGAAAAGCCTTCCCCAATCTTGGACACAGACCTGCAGGGACCTTGTCTGGGGCATATATGGTATTATATACCATCATGCATCATCATTTCTCATATATTCAATGGTGACCATCTCAGGGCTCATTTCTTCCATTTTGAGTCAATTAGCCAGTCCACCAATCCATATCAAAGCAAGGCTTCCTGGGACTGAATCTTTTAATTAATGGGGAACACTTGTAAGACTCTCTGGGGATACCAATTACTTTTTGCTTCAGCTATTGGTCTCTAATTCAAGGTTTGGATATGAAGCTTTGATTGAAAATGAAGTACTTTTCATATCCTCAAAATTTGTATAAGGTAAAATTTAATCAAAAGTAGTAATTTCCCAGTGTTTTAAGAGATTACACCCCAAAGGCATTGCTTTTAAATTTTCAAGTATAAAACAATACTATTATAAAGATTCATTGTTTTACCAACAGTAAAATTTAATCCAAATATACTCTATAAGAGATATTTGAGGCTGAAAAAGAAATTTTTTTCAAGAGAAATTTCAATTGGAATTAATTGTGCGAAAGACTGCAAGTAATTCACATGAGAACAGAGTCACCAAGAATAGTCTTAAAGAGCAAACACACCCAAAACTTACCAGAGTGAATTTGGAAACAAAGTTACAAAGCTAAAAGTGTTTAAAGATGCTTTACTTCAATTTTGGGGTGTTTCAAGGGTAAAAAATAATTATAATAATTTTTTTATGTGCTTAAAATGTTTAAAATTATTCAAAAACAGTGATTGGCATATTTTATTTGTTGGCTCAACAGTGTCTAAACTAACTATAAAAGGAAAAGATTCTAACATTAAGAGAAAAGTGGGGGAAAGATGATATTCTTTTACAACCACCAATCTCCTTACTCTAAAAGTAGACTTTACTCCAATCAGCTGTTGGAAATTCAGTTACAACAGAAAAATCCAATTATGGAATCATTGAACCCTGGTTTAGACTAAAAAGGGCTAGTTTCAGCCATTTTAGTTCATCAAATCAACCATTGCTATAGTATTACTTGGTTTAAATCCTTCAAATATATCAGACTGTGTGTAAAAGACCTCAAAAGTAGTTAAAACTGTTTTTTACTAATATTTTTTCAAGTGAAGGGTAGCTCTACCCCCTTGGAAACAGTTAAGACTTCCCTTGTTGGTATCAAAAGCTTATCATCAATTGAGTCACAGACCCTGTGACTCAATTCCAGGCCAAAAGTGTTAAATTTTTGCATGAATTTTGACATCTCACACCTGTCAGAAAGGAATTTGGGGGAGTCTGGCACTGTTGGAGCCAATATTTCTTTTTCCCCAAAAAATTAATCTTTCCAATTTATATTTTCTTTCATTCCTCATCAGGTATCATACTACACTTTTACATATGTAATTCAAATAAAGATTTACAGTACACAAATTTAATTATTTGCTCCACATATGTAAATCTAAGTTCACTTATTTTATACAGGCACACATTTTGATATCTCAATTGAAAGTACTTCAATTCCTCATAACTTCTAAGCTACACACCACACCTCAATTTTGAAACAAAAATTGATTATTAACACCAACTTTGGTGTGAATTGAATTAAACCTTTCAAGAATTTCATATTTCAATCCAGAAAATACTAAAAACTTAATTCAAGCTTCTTCAGATTTGGGGTTCAGAATTTTTACTCAGAGGTTACCCCACCTCATTTTCTATCAGGAATCCAATGGTGAAAAATTTCCATAAGCCTATTTAATGGAAAAGAAGTTATAATGAATTTTGTTAAATTTATTTCAAAAATATTCTAATTTGAAAACTTTTGATGAAATTTAATTTTTACTTCAATTTTTCATGTAAAAATATTTTTTCACATTTTTAAATTTTGAAATGATTTTAGTGTGGAATGGTGATAATAAATAGATTTTTTATATTCATATTTCAATTTTTTTTATGATAAAAATTAATTTATTATTCTTGTTTATATCTTATTCTTATTATTTGTGGTGTTTTTGGTATATGAAAATACCTCTAAGTCTCACAATAAGAGTGAACAAAATATTCACCTCTAATCTGACTTCTAAATTTTCAGGTGGAAACACCAAACATTGTTTCTTCATTGGAAGAGAAAAATCAGGGCTCTCCTATGGTGTACTCCATCTCCCTGTATCTCATATAGAACAAACATCATTGGGAAAATAAGGTCAATACAGGTGTCACAGACGGTGGAACTGTGACCTATAATACCAGAAAAAGATCAAGGAAATTCAACCTTGATCTTGTAGCCTTTTCTGCTCAGTTGTGATGATTGCACACTCAAGCAACCTAGGGTCTAGTCATGGTGGTGGTGGGCGACCACCTGTTCCGACATGACCCTGAGTGGAGAGCGCGAGTGCTTGTTGATGGTTTCTGGCATCAATGTGACAACAGGATTCATAAAGAATCAATAAGTCAGCAATGTAATTTAAACTTGGCATAACTCTGCCATATTTAATGTTAGCCATTCCAGATTAGGTACCCCTCTGTAGAACTCATCAAGGGATACAAAATCAGCCACTTTTGACCTCTCTATCTTCAAAACTGACAAGGTTATAGCCATTTTAAGTTGAAAATGCCACAATATTGGATAAAATCCAATACTGTGGGATGATATCCCACAACTAGGAATATGAGGTGTCAACTTTACTAAAAAGTGTTTTTATACTTCAACACCTCATATTGGAACTAATAAGAGGTCCACTGAGGTGTGCTATACAGTATTCTACATGTCTGACTTGTCAGAACACATCTGTAAGGACCCCAAATGAAACTTTTCACCCTGTATTGGGGAAAAGTGACCAGATGTGGTTTCAAAGCCACATCTGAGACTAATACAGGCTCTAAGCACTTTGTATGAAACACAAGCGTTCCCTTTGAGGTGGAAAATCTTCACACTTATCACATGAAAGGGGACGGAGGTCCTTTCCACCCATTTTCAGGATAAAAAGGGACCTTTATTTTCCCAAAAGAGGAATACCCATCCTTCGCATAAATTCCTACTTATTAAGACTGTCCAAAACAGCTACACTATTTGAAATAATCATTTATTCTTTATTTCTTCAGTATTTTATTGTTTATTATAGTTACTCAATTGGTAATCAGGGCTTTCAGAAATGCTTACCATCACTATAACCTCATATTAAAGCCCCAAAAATACACTTAGAATTAGTTTTTATTTTTTATAGCTGTGTCAAAGTCATGAATGAAGTTTTAATTACATTTATAATTGCTGTATCATAGAGTCAGCCTGACCTTTTGGGGTCCTGGCCATGTTTTTGGGCTTTTTTGGTGTAAAAGTGAGTTTTCTCTCTTACTTTTATATTTAACTTATTATTTTACTATTTTTAGCATAAAAACATCTTTATGAAAATACTAATATATTAAATATCATATATTATTATTATTTTAAGTGGTATATAATCATATAACACTGACTTTCTTCATTTTTTATGAATTTTTGGCATGTTTTAGTATAATTTAATTACCACTGTCCTATTTGGGTAGGTATTTTCATATCAAAAACAAAAACCCTTTATATTGATTTTGTAAATACTTAAAAGAATCTCCTGTACTGTAAATAAAAGCTTAAGAGCACATGGTTGAACATATTGGTAGTTTCAATTGCTCATATTAAACAATGTTATTCAGTTATTCTTTTCAGCACAGAATAAAACTTTGAGATATTTGAGCTACAGCTGTAACCAAAGATCTGTCAGACGGTATTTTTGACGTGTAAATTGGTATCAGCAACCCACAGTCACTGTAAAGAGATGCAAAACAACCATATATTACACCAGAGGCCATCCTGTAATGTGAAAAGCATATTCAAGATTCAAGACTGACATTAATCCCTCATGTTCTTTCTACTAGTGGAAGAAAACTTCATACCACTGGAGACACAGTCACAGGGTATCCCACCAGCGACACCCTCAGACACAGACCACATTGAGAAGGGCAAAGGAAAGAGGAAAAGTGAAGTCCTCATAACAACAAAGAATTGGAAACCAATTTTTACTGAGAGGGCCAGAAAACCTCGTACTTCTGCCTAAATACAAGGTAAACCAACCTTGATGACCTGTACAGGGAAGGCAAAATTCATTAATACAGTTTTAACTTTGAAAGGAAAATTTCCCAAGGCTGTGGAAAAACATTTTTAAAAAGAAAAGTCATAGTTCAATAATCTAATAACACAAAGTTGTTGACTAATTGCAGACACTGATACCATTTCCCCTGTACACCTCATAAGCTTTGTAGTCCCAAGGACCCAGAAAAAGGACAGGAAAGGACTTTTCAGAACCAGAAGGCCAGTTCTTGTACAGCATGATGAATGGAAGGACAGACAGGGAGGTCATATCCATACTCCCTTTCACCTTCCAATTCAACAGAAACCTCAAACCAGAGGACTGGACAGAGAGGGGTCAAGGATTTCAGCTCCACCAACTCCTCCAATACCTATTTCAATGGAGCATGGAAAACAAGAGTTTCAACCTGGATTCAAAATGGGAAGAACTTGGGATAGGCTTCCAGAAGATATGTCTCAGAGATATATCTTTCAAGGACCTTATTGAAATCTTCAAAGGTTGGAATCCCAAAAAGAAGTTCAAACTCTTAGAAGAGAGGGCACCAAGATAAGGGAGAATAAGGCCATCATCCAGGCTATAAAGAATCAAGTGAACCAGAAAAAGCATATTCTGACTCTTTAGGGCTCACAAGGAATTTTGGACCAACCCAGCTCCCCAGTGGGTTCACACCACTCATAATCCAGAAGATCAGTGGCCAAGAGTAACCATTCTTTAGAATTCCGGATATTTCCCAAGAGGAGACAAGGACTCAATGTAAAGAACTAGACTTCTTTCAACCAGCAGAAGTGTGATCCTTGAGGTAGATTTTACATACCCAAAAAGGCCACAAATATTTTTAAAAATAAATTTTGAACTATGCATAACCCATAAGTCATGCATATATTCAAAATTCATCATTTTTTATTTCAGAAAAGATGAATAACTTTTTGATGAGTAAGAAGATCCATGGATTTAAGGCCCAATTTGGATTTTACACAAAAGTTCACCTAGTGTAACTCCATGGAGTGAATAGGCTAAAATTAACTCTAAGAGGTGGTAATATGGAAAATACTTCAATACCACATAAAAGAATTGTGAGAAAAAAATTTCTCAATTTCACGCCAAAATGATGGGAATGTGAGAAATCCCATAATACATATACACTAAGAATATTGTTGTGCATGTTTTTGGCACTTAATATTATGGTATTCTTGCATACACCTTTGGTACACCCACAGTGGATATCAGTCTTGAAGCCTGAATTTATCTTTTTGACGTGAAAAGAGTCAAGGTGGGCAAAAGACATCAAAGAGAGCCAGGGTACCCAGCTTCTGAGGCCTCTAAGGCATGGACAGCTCTAAAGCTTGGATCCATGGCTGATCTTGGCGCAATTAGTATACTAAAAGCTTTTGAAAACCTGGTTACCAATTTAGAATCTCATTAAATCATAAGAAAATAGCAAATAAGCTGCTTTTTTGACATGCCAAGGAGGTTAAGAGCAACTTAGACTCCTGTATCCATGTCAATCCTTAATTATTTTCCATGGATAGACCCTAAAAGATTAATTAACAACCTTTTGGGACTAGTATCCATTGATTTACCTCATAGCAACCAGTAATATAGTGCTATTTGCAATCCTACAAAGAAAAGAGGTAAAGCCCTCAAAAATTCATTAAAAATACAATTCTTCATTAATCTTTCTGAAACTTTCAGGACCAATGTATAGCAGTATGGTTTATAAATAAACCAAAAATAATCACAGCTTCATAGGTAAAATGTAAAGCTTTACTTACAGTCCATTTTTGATAATTCTATGTGAATTACTGAATCTTCAAAAGTTCACAGAGAATAAAGCCTATGATTAAATCTTCAATAACATTTATAACTTTGATAAATTAATGTTTATTTTGAGATAAAAGAAGATTTACAGCTTTTACTCCTTTTATTCTTAACCATATTTGGTTTGGTAGTCACATAAAAGCATCAATTAAGTAATTTTGATAATCTTACATGACAACAGATGATTCAATCATTAATCCAAAAGGAATTACTGTTTTCTCACTCACTGGCTTTTCAGTCTGCTCCATTAAAGGCCTCTGTGAGCTTTCTTAGACTTAAAAGAGGCCTCCTCTTTCTCTTTTGTCAAAATCATCACATTATTCAATTATACCATTATTACCAAACAAGTATTAGTTAATCTTTTCTGAAGTGTTTTGTTCTTTCAGAATCAATCAGAAAGACGTGAAATCATGGAAATCAACTATATATTGTTGTAATCTTGTTATAAACAAATTTTGATCCTTTTAAATCCACAATTAACCGTCAGATTTCTCTACTATTATCCTTCAATAAGTTCTTTTGAATATTAATGAGAAACTTATCTTAATTCTTCAAGTTTTTCTCTAGTAATAATTTTCTTCAAGAGTTATCTTCATAATTATTCTTGTAAAAGATAATTATATATTAAAATAATTTTATGATTGAATTCTTCTTGTAATTGATTCTTGTAGACAATTACTGCCTACTGTTATAATAACTAGTAGTGTATAACAAGTAAAAGAAATAATTAAGTAATTAATTATTTAATTTTGGTTATAATAATTTTTATTATCATATTTCATAATAACAGTCATAGTACTGTTGATTAATAGTAATATTATCAACAGTTTCATAGACAAATCTTGTATTTGGGGTCCTGGCCATGATTTTATCCATAGACTTGGCTTTAATCATATTCTAGACTTCATTTTTTTGTTCTAAAAAACTGCCATACCTACCAAATCTTACATTTGGGGCCTGGCCATGTTTTTTGAACCTTGTATCCCTAATTAATATATTAATTTAATTTATTTTTCTTTCAATTTAAAGTTAAAATTGTCTGTAAAATCTTTTTCATTGAGGAATTTGGTTTAATTTTATATTGTTTTACACGTGGCTTTTTCAAATCCAAAAACTTATAAAACTATGCTTTGAGCTACTTTGAATTAATTTTAAATCAAAATCTTGAGTTTTGAATATTTTTTTTAATTTAAAAAAAAATAATAAAAACTTATGAAAAATCTTTGAAAGATTTTTAAGTATAAAAAATGATTTTTTCTTTTTTAATTTTTTCTAGTGTCTTTAATAAGATACGGTGCAGCTGGTAACAGACTCAGTAAAAGATATATTACCAGTCCAGAATCTGAAGACATTATTGAAGTTCAAATTTCTAACAGGGGCACTTTTTTTCAAACAGAAAAAGCAAAACAACCACCAAAAGGTGTGTATTTTTGACTTTATTCTTAATTTTTTTCTCTTAAATTGACGTAAATTGGTGCATACCAGAAATGGAAGCAACTATTCAGTCCAGCCAGATGAATGTGGACAAAGAATTGGCAAGTCTTCCTCAAGAAAGACACATCTGGAGGATTCCAGAGTTGCCCCCCATTCCCCAAGGTCTGCACCCACGAACTTTGATGTGAACTCTGAGTCTGAACTAATTAATGATAATATTTCAAGGGCTGAACCATTTTCAAGTTTCAGAAAGGGAAATTTATCAATGCCAATACAAGAATTGGTACAGAGAAGCCAAAGAGGAGGAGTGGGAAATATTCCCAACCCTTTGGCAGGGGCTATGAACTTCTACTTACACATCAAGAGCTTTCTGGGTCAGGAGAAGACCATAGAACTCTTAGGAGTATGGAGCCCATTTTCTTGCAAAGAAAAGGTCAAAAAGATAAATAACTGCTTAAAAAATCAAAGTCTTTTATCCATAGACCAGAAGAAGGAACTGGAAATTACTCCAGCTTTGGAGAAAGAAGGCCCAGTGGCATCTACCAGCTCCAGAAGTAACCAGAGACAAGCTCAAAGGACCTCATAAGAAGAAGAAAGATCCCAAGAACCATCAAGGCAAAGGCAAAGGCAAAGAAAGTTGGCACAGACCTTACCCACAAGGGTACAGAATCCCCAAATTGGAGCCTTCAGCCATAGACAGTGTCTTCAATATTGCCAGACCTCTCATGGAATTCACAGCTAAATAGCAGGAAAGGATGAACAGGACCTTTCCACGCAAATAATACAAGAAATACAATTTGTTAAATCTAGTATTTATGTAGAAATTTGTAAATTTGATGCAAAGTTAAATAAAATAACATCAGATATAAGTGAATTAAAGATAAATGACAAAACTTCTACTCAGTGGTATAAGCTGACAAAGGTCAGACTTGATTCAGTTACCAATACATGTGACAGAATTGAAAGTAAATCTCAAGCTCAAGAGGATGAAATAGGAGATATTTCCATTTCACACATAAATGAACAACTTGCAATTTTGGAAGGTCAGGTTTTGTAAATAATTCATAATACCAATCAGTTTTCCACACATTTGGCAAAAAGTGACAGTAAAAGGCAAAAATAAAAGAATGAAATAATTGCAAATTTGCAGCAAATTCATAATAATTATGAACCACATATTCCAAGACATTCCACACCT
Source organism: Austropuccinia psidii (assembly GCA_023105745.1). Lineage (NCBI taxonomy): Eukaryota > Fungi > Basidiomycota > Pucciniomycetes > Pucciniales > Sphaerophragmiaceae > Austropuccinia > Austropuccinia psidii. The sequence goes on from JALGQZ010000003.1 coordinate 7,150,721, forward strand.
TTTACTTAAGAGAAACGTTCTGTAAAAGGACGTTTGACCCCCTTTTTAGCAGAAAATGCTATCTGTGCAAATAATATTCCCAAACTGGAAGAATGGCCAACATTTTCTGGTGAAGGAGAATACAATCATATTTAGTTCATCTAAACAATTGATATGTTGCAAGAGTATTTTCACATACCTGATGAAATTATAGTGGGCAAGTTACACTCCTTTTTTACCAGAACTGCAAAGAGATGGTATTACAAACTGAGACAAGATCATGGTAAACATGATTGGCCTTGGTGGAAATCTGAAATAATTACTAAATGGGCTAACAATTTCTGGAGATTTAAAATGGAAAATTCTTTTTAAAGTGCCATTTTTAACTCAGAAAAGGATAAACCGTTTACTTGGTTCTTCAAACAGAAAGACAGATTATCTGCCTTACACCCAGATATGTCTGACTCTATGATTAATATGAAAATATTAAGAAAATTTGGAGGAGAACTAGAACATGCTATCAAGTGCAGATGCGTAGAGCCCTGTTCAACAGAAGACTACATCAATGCCATGAAAGATATCATTACTAGGAAAAGTTTTGGTCAAGCCTGGACTAGAATCCCTATGGAGTCCAAATAGTCTCAAAAACTTCCAGAGAAGATAAGAGGCCTGAAAGACCTGTCTTGAAGTGTCATAAATGTGGAAGAACCGCACATTTATCCAACACTTGCACCATGAAGACAAAAATTAATGAACTTCAAGTCATTGAAGAAGCTCAGTGTACTAAAGAGAAAGAGGAATCTGAACTGGATTCTGCAGTCTCAGAGGATACACCAGTAGAAGACTATCCCATTGAAAACATTACAGATTTCTTTTAGGTCACAGAATTCCATACTCACTTGCCACAGTACAGTGACAATTGTCATAACCTGATCAATATCCAGGATGCCAGAGTGTGTAAAGCCAAACCTGCTAGAGGTAAAGGATACACTTCTGGAGAATCTTGTATCACATCAATCCTGGTAAATGATATTGAATCCAGAGTAAATTTTGATACAGGGGCATTTTGTACTTGTGTAGGCAAATATTATCTTCAAGCCATACTCCCTGGATGGAAGAACCATCTATTACGAATAGAGGGTGTACAATTTAGTAGTGCCAGTAATAATATGTACCCTTTGGGCATATTGGACACTAATCTTGTATTTCCACATCCAGAAGGAAGTGTAATAATGAAAACAGAGATAGTAGTAATGGACAATTGCACATCTCAGCACATCATTCTTGGAAATTATTACTTGGATATTTATGGTATTGACATCAATAACCATAAAGACAGATATTTCACAATTGGAGAAAATAAAAGACAAAAATTTTCTTTTTCCAATGTTAAAAAGAAAATATCTATAATATCTTCTGTTAAATATACTTATAAGGAAGAATTTGTGGCTAATCAACTTGCTGAAGCACAAATTAATCCATCATTATCACCCAAAATGAGGCATGATATTATTGATTTATTGTACACATATAAGAATTCCATTGCTTCTGATAATGAACCATTAGGTGCTATTAAAGGGAATGAAGTTGGGATTTCTCTTAATATTGACAGACCCTACCCTCCAATACTTAGAAGACCAGCTTATCCAGCCAGTCCCAGAGCTAGGGAAGCCTTGGAAAACCATATCCAAGAGTTGATCCAACTTGGTGGACTAAGAAAGTAGGACATAATGAGGAATTTGAAGTGAAAACACCTGTTATTATTGCTTAAAATAATGATAAATCAAGGATCATTGGATATTTCAGAGAATTGAATACCTACACAGTTTCAGATAAGTATCCAATTCCTATAATTCAAGAAACCTTGACTCAATTGTCTAAAGCCAAGTATATAACATCCATGGCTTCATTGAAAGGATTTCATCAGAATGTTTTAAAGCCCAAAACTAAAAAATTACCTAGAATTATCACTCACTGTGGTATTTATGAGTATCTGAGAATTCCATTTGGTATCAAAATGCACCATCCCATTATCAAAAAATGATGAATACCATTTTCCCCACATAATTATCTAAAGGATGGCTTATCATTTATATTGGTTATATCATTATATGTTCTGATTCATTGTCTTTGCACCTTGACAGACTTGCAAGAGTACTTGACAAAGCTATAGGAGTGAATATGAATATTTCACTCAAGAAATGTAACTTTGGCTTTGAAGAACTTAAAGCTTTAGGACATATTTTTTCTGGTTTATGCTTGGGTATTGACAAAAATAAAGTCGCAGCAGTGTTACTTAAGCCAATACCCCGGAATAAGAAAGAAATGATGTCTTTTCTTGGATTTTCCAGTTATTACAGGCAACACCTGAAAGACTTTGCAATTCCAGCCAAATCACTCTATAGAATTTGTGATCAAAAGACAGTATTTGAGAGGAAACAGGAAAGAATTAAAGTATATGAGAAGATAAGGAAAGCTCTTACAGAAGCACCTTTACTCCTCATGCCTGGCTGGAATATTTTTTTTAAATTTTACATTGATGCATTTGGAGATGGATTAGGGGCATCACTACATCAGGTTTGAATTATTTATGACAAACCTACAGAGGGACCAGTTTGTTACATCTCAAGACAAATCAAACCAACAGAAGCCAGATATGGTGCAAGCTAAATGGAGTGCTTATGTTTGGTATGGCCACTTGAGAAATTACACTATTATCTTGATGGCAGTGTTTTTGAAGTAATAACTGACTGTAATGCCATGAAATCACTTCTTAACATGAAAACTCCCAACAGACATATGTTGAGATGGCAAATAGCCATTCAAGAAGATAAAGGTAACATTACTATAGCTCATAAGGCAGGAAGAATTCACAAGAATGCTGATGTACTTGGAAAGTGGCAATTAGCCAATACTCCTGATAACCCAGCTCATGTACCTTTGAAAGCAGAACCACAGATTCCCATTGAAGGAATTAACATAACTGATATTGGGACTAAATTCTTTGAAGAGGTCAGAGAATCTTATAAGAAAGACAATAATTTCCATATCTTGACTTCCTTGTTAGATAAAGACTGCAAGATACATCTTTAGTCAATGCACTGGATGAGGCTTGAAAAAATTTATATTCTGGAGGAAGATTTCACTTTTTTGATGGAATAATTTACCACAGAATCAAACATTCTTGTGTAATGAAATTGTGTAGCAGATTGCTTATCAATACCATTCTTCATGAATGCCATGATAGTATCTACTCTGGACACCTGTCAGAAGACCAAACACTTGAAAAAGTGAAAAAACTGTGCATTGTGGCAATCTTGGAGAAACAAAACCATTGAATATTTCCATACCTCTGATAGATTCCAGAAAGCAAACAGGATTACAGGCAAGAAATGTGGACTGATGATTCATATTCAAGAATCAAAATCCCCTTGGGAAGTTGTTCATATGGATTGGGTCACAGCACTTTCTCCAAGTGGTTATAAGAGTTATAATGCTTTTTTAGTCATTGTAGACAGATATAGAAAGACTCCCATATTCTTACCATTTCATGAAGATGACACTGCTATGGATACAGCTCTTCTTCTATGGAGTAGAGTTATTTCTCATACAGGATTATTTAAGAATATCATAAATGAAAGATATCCCAAGTTCACATCTGCACTTTGGACAAATATTCACAGATTTTTTGGGAGTAAATTATCATTCTCAACAGCATATCACCCTCAAACAGATGGACTAGCAGAGAGAATGATTCAAACTGAAGAAGACATGCTCAGGAAATTCTGTGCTTATGGGTTAGAATTCAAAGACTCAGATTTCTTTACCCATGACTGGTCCACTCTAATACCTGCATTGGAATTGGCATATAAAACATCAGTCCATTCATCTACAGGTCAAACTCCTGCTATGTTAGAAAAAGGATGGAATACAAGACTCCCAGAAGACACACTGAGGAAAGACTTGGTTGAAATTCATCCTACAGCTTCCAGATTCAAGATAATGTTTGATAAAGTGAAACATCATGAAAAACAGAGTATGGATGATGCTTTTGACTATGCAAAACAGAAGTGGGACAAGAGTCACAAGGTACCAGACTTCAAAGGAGGGGACCTAGTTCTAGTTTCAACCTTGAATTTTAATAATATCAAAGGCCCAAAGAACCTTAAGCATTCTTATTTAGGACCTTTTTTTATTGTTGCCTTACATGGAACCAATGCAGTTCAAGTGGAATTGAGGTGTGAATTAGAAAATAAACACCCCACCTTTCCAGTCAGCTTGATAAAACCTTATCAACAAGCTGACAAAGAATTGTTTCCTTTAAGGAACCCAACTCCTTTGACTGTACCACCAGTGGAACAGATTGAAGACAAAAGAATAAAGAAAGTCACTAAAGAAATGAGACTTGGGGGTAAAAATCAAAGAGAATATTGTGTCAGATATAGAAATCCAGTACATGAAGATGAATGGCTGGCAGAATCAGAAAAACCTGACTCAGATAAACTCTTAAGAAAATTTAGACATGAAAAAAGGCCACAATCCTGAATATATCTATAAATGTGCTTTAAATTACTTGATCTGAGTAATTTGAAGAGGTTGGAAAAGGGAAATTAACCCCCTTTGGGCCTTTTTCTTCTTGATACCATTGATAAAACTGTAGTACAATTTTTTTTTGGTGGGAGGGAATGTGAGCCTTGAGGGATATTTTACATACCCAAATAGGCCACAAATATCTTTGAAAATAAATTTTGAAGTATGAATAACCCATAAGTCATTCATATATTGAAAATTCATCATTTTTTATTTCATAAAAGATCAATAACCTCTTGGTGAGTAAGTAAATCCATGAAGTTAAGGCCAGATTTGGATTCTACACAAAAATTTACCTAGGGTAACTCAAGCAAGTGAATAAGCTTAAATTAACTCTAAGAGGTGGTAATATGGTAAATACTTCAATACCACATAAAAGAATTGTGAAAAAAAATTTCTTCTCAATTTCATACCAAAATGATGGGAATGTGAGAAATCCCATGTTACATATAAACTAAGAATAGTGTTATGCATGTTTTTTGCACTTAATATTATGGTATTCTTACATACACTTTTTGATACACCCATAGTGGATATCAGTCTTGAACCCTGAATTTCTATTTTTGACATGAAAATAGTCAAAGGGGACAAAATACATTAAAGAGAGCCAGGGTACCCAACTTCTGAGGCCTCTGAGGCGTGGAAAGCTCTAAATCTTGGATCCATGGCTGATCTTGGCCCAATTAGTATACTAAACCATTTTGGGAACCTTGTTACCAAGTTAAAATCTCATTAAATCATAAGAAAATAGCAAATAAGCTGCTATTTTAACGTTCCAAGGAGGTAAAGAGCAACTTGGACTCCTTTAACCATGTCAATTATTAATGATTTTATATGGATAAGCACTAAAAGAGTAATTAAAAACCTTTTTGGGCTATTATTCATTGATTTACCTCTCAGCAACCAGTAATATAGTGCTATTTGCAATTCTACATAGAAATGAGGTCAAACCTTCAAAAATTCACTAAAAATCCAATTCTTAATGAATACTTCTTAAACTTTAAGGACCAATGCATAACAGTATGATCCATAAATAAACTAGAAATAATTACAGTTTCATAAGTAAAATTCAGAGGCTTACTTACAGTCCATTTTTGATAATTCCACATGAATTACTGAATCTTCAAAAATTCACAGAAAATACAACCTGTGATGAAATTTCCAATAAAATGGATTAATTTGAGGAATTAATGTTTATTTTGAAATAAAAGAAGATTTACAGTTGTTACTCCTTGTATTCTTAGCTATATTTGGGTTGATAGTCATGTAAAAGCATCAATTAAGTAATTATGATAATCTTGCATGACAACAGATAATGCAATAATTAATCCAAAAAGGATTGCTGTTTTCTCACTCGCTGTTTTTTGAGTTTTCTGCATGGCATGCCTCTGTGAGCTGTCTTAGAGTTAAAAGAGGCCTCCTCTTGCTGTTTTTTCAAAATCATCACATTATTACAAAACAAGTATTAGTTAATTTTTTCTTAAGTGTTTTATTCTTTCAGAATCAATCAGAAAGACACGAGATCATAGATATCAACTATATATTTTTGTAATCTTGCTCTAAATAAGTTTTGATCCTTTTAAATCCACAATTACCTGTCAGATTTCTCTACTATTATCTTTCAATAAGTTCTTTGGAGTATTAGTGAGTGATTTATCTTAATACTTAAGGTTTCTCTCTAGTAATAGCTTTCTTCAAGAGTTATATTTATAATTATTCTTGTAAAAGATAATTATATATTAGAATAATTATATCATTTTAATAAAGAAGCCTCTTATTATTAAATTCTTCTTGTAATTGATTCTTGTAGACAATTACTGCTTACTGTTATAATCACTAGTAGTTTATAACAAGTAAAAGAAATAATTAAGTAATTAATTACTTAATTGTGGTTATAATAATTTTTATTATTATATTTCATAAGAACAGTCATAGTACTTTTGGTTAATAGTAATATTATCAAACCTTCCATAGACAAATCTTACGAGAAGAATGAATTATACCCAATGAGCTAGAAGCTGTTGGACTTAGTGAAGGAAGTACACAGAAGCACAAAATAATTGTAAATACATCTGATACAATCAGTAAGCCTACAATTAGAAATTATATTCCAACTCAGAATAAACACATTGTTGTAGCACCTGAGAGCACTGTTAGTAGTCATACCTTATGGGAAAAGATGTACAGATTTCCAGAATACACTCAAAAAGGGTTTGATAAATTTAATGAGGGTCTGAGCACATTGCAAGGAGTTGATACCTTGCAAACCAGAACCATCCATAACCTTCAGGAGGGCTATAAAAAATCAAGTAGAGCCTCATAATAAACTAAAAAAAGACTAAACAAAATCGTAGAGGAGAAAAATAACTCTAAAAGAGTTATTACACACATTCAGGAGTAGGTGAACTGTATTGTTCAAGAAATGAGCAAATTTTTCAATGTATTTGAAAATATGAATTCACAAGACAAAGATACTGTTCCCAATACTTCATATGCTCCATGCCAGCAACATGACATAAAACCAGATGCCCCAATGGAAATTAAGCATAGATCTTCATCACAATATCACAATGGAGATAACATCAGTTACTCAGAGAAGGAAGCACTGAAGCAACTTTCATAAGCCACATGTTGGCCAAACGTCTCTGGAGTAGGAGAATATGAACATCTGGAGCTCATATATTATATTTATGGACCCTTTATTGATATAGCAAGTATTCCAGAATACCAGATAACAGCTAGACTGAACACAGAACTCAAGGGACGTGCTAGTTTATGATACACAGAAATGGAAGGAATTTAGGGCATAGCAAACTGGCCATGGTGGAAGAATCAAATGATTCAAAGGTACATTAATGGCACATGGATATGGAAAAAACCCATTTAATTTTGAAATGACAAATACTGAGGGGACAAACATCCATATCAATAGTGTCTTAAAAAGTCTAAAAGACTCAAATTCATTGATCCTCATATGAATACTCAAGCGGGGAATCACAAACTACTTACACAATTGCCTGCTAGAGAATGAAGTAAAATTCAGGTGCAACAAAGACTGCACTTTAGATGGCATTTCCAATACCTTCCAAGAATTAAAGAAGAGGACAAATTTTGGGAAGTATTCCCTTTACAAAGGCAACAGTTTCAAAGAAAAACAGCATTTCGGGGCTGACAGCAAAGACAACCCCAGAGACAAGGTTGCATAAGTCCTCAAAAAACAGAACTTCTGTCATAATTGTGGATCCACAGACCACTATTCCAACAACTTTCAAAATTTGAAGAAAAATTCTATGCCATTGAAAAAGTCCCAGGGGAATAAATGGAAGAAGAATAATCTGACTCTGACTCTATGGCTGATTCCATCAGAGAAAAATCCAATTATTATCAATACCCAATAGAAGAATTCCTGGTGGAGTACCAAGGAGAAACCCAGTTTGAAGTCCAGGAAATACAGTTGGAAGAAGTATTACCACAAGATACTAACAGAAAGACTTTGTGTAAACATACACAAGATGCACAAACATTCCTAGTTACACCATCCAAAGGAATGGTAGATATATTTATGGTACAGCTACTAAGATGACTGTTTGTGTTTATAATTCAAAACACCCATTGATCAGTGAAAGTGGTGCACACTTCTCAAAAGTGGTCAAAGATTATTTGGAAAAAAAAAGCACTTCCAAAATTTGAAAAGTCAACTCTTACAAACAGAGGTAAATAATTCCAAGAGTGCATCAGGAAGGATGACCTCTGTAGGGACTATTATCAATGAGATAATAATACCCATAGAAAAGGTAATATCACACTCAACCTAGAGCCTTTAGTGCTTGAGGATTCCTATTGATAACATAGTACCAAATTACTTATGGCATTGATATTTACAACAGTAAAAGCAGGAATATTACCATAGGTACCAGAAAGGAAAAGAGATATTTCCTTGATATATACCAGTTTTCCAACCAAGACCCCTTTGGGAGAACCACTGAATGAATTCAAGGAGGGGAAACTCAGTTCTAACCTGACTAGTAAACAAAAGCTTAGTCTACTAAAAATCATGGGGCAGAACAGACCAGCTTTTTCCATAGAAGAGCCCTTGGGAAATATTAGAGGCCATGATATAAAGTTATATCTGGATGTGGAAAGACCTTATCCACCCATTCTGAGAAGACCTCCATACCCAGAAAGCTTGGAAAATAGGAAATAAATTAAAAAAAATCAATGAGCTCCTAGATATGGTTGTCATCAGAAAGATTGGACATAATGAAATTCTGGAAGTGAGAACACCTGTCCTAATCACTTTCAATCTTGTAAAATATAGATGATTTGGAGACTCCAGAGCACTGAAAAACGAAACTAAGGCTGAAAGGTACCCAATACCAAGGATACCCCATGGCCTGGGCAAATTGGGAAAAGAAAATGACATTACCAATATGGATTGTATAAAAGGCTTTCACCAAAATGGAGTTATGCCAAACTCCATTAAACTACTCAGAATTATATTCCATATGGGTATATATGAGTATACCAGAATGCCATTTGGCATCAAGAATGCACCAGACCATTTGCAAGGGATGATGGGTGCAATATTCCAAGAGGAAATATTGGAAGGCTGGATGGTGGTATACATTTGTTGTATCATCATATTTTCAGAGACATGGGAATACCATGTGCAATATATAGACAGAATCCTGAGTAAGTGCACACCCATTAATATGAATATTTCTCTTAAAACGTTTAATTTTGGCAAACAAGAACCATTTGCACTGGAAAATAAGGTTTCAGCACATAGCTTTGTCATAGACCAAAACAAAGTAACAGAAGTAATTCAGAAGCCAGTACCACAAAACATAAAAGAAATGCAATATTTCTTAAGGTTTTCCAGCTACTACAGAAACCACATAAAAATCCTTTCCCACATTACTAGCAGGTTATACAGGCTCTATTGAAAAGATGTATTTTTTGATATTACCAAGGAGAGGATCAAACATGAACTCACTAACAAACCAATTCTTATGTTACCTGAATTTGAACTTCCATTTGATTTGTACATATATGTAGCTTGAGGTCAAGGATTGGGAGAAGCTCTTTACCAGAGACAAGTTGTGGATGTTGAACATAGAGAAGGGGTAATCTGCTATATTTCCATGAAACTGGCAGATTAAGAGGCCAGTTATGTAGAAACTCAGACAGAATGTTTGTGTCTGGTATGGGCTCTGGGAAACCTTCATTACTATTTGGAGGGTTCAGTGTTTGAATTAGAAACATACTGTACAGCACTCAAGTATTCACTCAACATAAATACTACCAATAGGCACATTTTGAGGTGGCAAATAGAAATCCAGGAGTATGGATTAAATATTACCATCATATACAAGGAAGGAAAACTCACACCAATGCAGATGGCCTTAGTAGATCATCACTAGATAATGTCAAGGGAAATAAAGCTTCTGACCCAGAATTAGCTTCCAAAATACCTATCCATTTCATGGAAATAGGTAGGAAGATAAACTTCAAGCTCTCCTAATTGGAAACAGGAAGTGGTACCCCAGATACTGACCATATTGGACCAGAAGAGACAGAAGCACCCAAATTAGGGATAAGCTCCTCTGAGCTTCACAATCAATTCTTTATTTCAGTTACTAAATCTTATTCAAAACATGAACAGTGTATAATGTTAATGTCACTCCTGCAACAAAATTATAGGATTCCAGGACTGGAATCCCAATTAAAGAAACATGGGCTGATATATTATAATAACAACAATTCTTTCCTTACAGATGGACTCCTTTATCACAGGGAGAGGCACAATAGTTCCCTCTCAGTGATAGAAAGAGACCATGTCTCACTTATTCTTCAAGAATGCCATTGCTGCCCCTAAATGGGACAAATGAGTGAAGAAAGTATCAAGGAGAGGATAGCAATCACAGCTTGGTGGCCTCAGTGGGAGAAAGAGTTGAGTGAGTACATAAACACTTGTAAAAGATGACAGAAGGCAAACAGAAATAATGGTAAGAAGTATGTACTACTCAAACATATAGAGGACCCCAAGCACCCCTGGGAAAGTATTAACATGGACTGGGTAACAGTATCTTTCCCAGGAGGAAAAGAAAGCTGAAACTCTTTCCTAGTCATAATAGACAGTTTTATCAAAAGTTTTGGATGCCTACCATTCCACAGAGAAGACACAGCTATGGACACATAATTGTTATTCTGGAATAAAATTATAGCTACATGTGGAGTACCTAAGATACTCATTTGTGACAGGGGCCCCAAAATCAAATTAGAAATTTTGACCAACCTCTATTATGAGCTTGGTACTGAGCTTGCATTTTCTACAGCTTACCATCCATAAACAGATGGCATAGCTGAAAGTATGATCCAAACAATGGAGGACATAATTAGAAGATTCTGTGCCCATGGAATGGAATACAAAGATCATGAAGGTTACATCCATTACTGGTTTACACTTCTACCAGCTATGAAACTGGCTTGAAACACCAGCCGCACCCTACTACAGGGAAATCACCTTCTCTGATAGAGAAAGGGTGGAACCCCTTATTGCCTGTGGATTACCTGAAGAAGAATCTTCTGACCATCCACCCCACTTCCAAAGATTTGCCAAAGATTTCCATTATATGTAAAGAAGTAAATTTTATACAGAAGAAAGATAAATAGCCGAGGCAAAATAATATAAAAAGAGGTATGAAAAACCCCACAAGGATCCTCACTTCAGAGAGGGTTACAAAGGACTGGTATCTAACTTGAACTTCAATATACTCAAAGGTCTCAACAAAATAAGAGACTCATTTGTGGTACCATTCATTATCATCAGGTTGATAGGTAAAAATACAGTTGAAGTCAAACTAACAGACAAATTCTCTAGGAAACACCCATTGTTCCCAGTGAGCTTAGTAAAACCATACCACTATATTGGAGAAGATAGGTTCCCCTCCAGGAATAAGGTTCACACTTCATAGGACATAGTGGAAGTAGAGGACTCCCCTGGCCCAGGGAAAAAGATCATCAAAGGCAGGAAGATCAGAATCAATGGAAAAAACCATAGGCAGTACCTGGTCAGATTAAAGAACCAGACAGCTGATAAATACAACTGGTAAGAAGAATATTTTATACCAAATTGTGACCAACATCTGAGAACATTCAGAGGCTCTAGGAGGGCTGAAAAGTCTTATCAATCATGAGACTTCCTTAGAGGGATGGTATGTCAGCCTGGGACTCAATACCAGAGCACATGCATTACAGCCAAATATTACCAAAAGATCTCATAAATGGTATTAAAATAAAGAGGAAAGTTTCCCCTCCCCAAATATATAACTCCCATAACCACAGGAAAAAGAATAACAAAGCTATTCAGGCTCAAAGCAATTGCTAAGCATAAAGCTTAATTTTCACCTCACATCTAAGATCTATAACAAGGGAAATAATTCCATCAAATTGTTGTTCAAATTCAACCTTGAAGTCAGGGATATCCAATGGTACTACCCACATTGGGCTAGCATCAAAAATATAGAAGTTATGGCCAAATAAATATCAAATAAGGGTGAAAAATCTTTGACCTCTAATCTAACTTCTACAGTTTTAATGTGAGATACCAAAAGTCGGGGCTTTTTGGAAAGAGAAAAATAAGGGATTTATGATGGTTCACTGGATATCTCATCTAGAACAAATATTATTGGGAAAATAAGTTCAATACATAATTCATGAAGAATCAATAATTTAACAATGGAATTTGAGCTTGATATAATTTTTTCATACTTAATTTTAGCCATAAAAAATTAGTAACCATAATTTAGAACTTATCAAGGGCTACAAAATGAGCCACTTTTGAGCTCTCTATCTTCAAAACTGACAAAGCTATGGAAGTTTTGAGGTTAAAATCTCACAATCCTGGATAAAATCCAATACTGTGGGATAGTATCCCACCGCTATGAATATGAGGTTTAACTCTACTGAAAAGTGTAATTATACTTCAATACCTCATAGCAGGACTAATATAGGGTCTGCTGAAGCATGCTGAACAGTATTCTATGTGTCTGACCTGTCATAACACATCTGTAAGGACCGGAACTGAAAATTTTCAATCTGTATTGGGGAAAAGTGACCAGATGTGGTTTCAAAACCACATCTGAGCCTAATTCAGGATACAAAGGCTGTGTATGAGCCACAAGCCTTCCCTTGAAGGTGAAAAATATTCACTCTTTCCATTTGAATAGCACCAGAGGTCCTTTACAACAATTTTCAGGATTAAAAGGGACCTTTCCCTTCCCAAAAGAGGAATCCCCATCCTTCCCTCGAGTTTATACATAGTAAAACTGTCAAAAACAGCTATACTATTGGAAATAATCCAGGATACTTTAAGTATTAAGTATTTTATTGGTAGTTATGGTTAGTCAATTGATGATCAGTGATCCCAGGGCTTTCAGAACCACTAACCACCACTAAGACCTCATATTAAAGCCCCAACATTACACTTAAGACTATTTTTTATTTTTTATAACCATATCACTGTCATATTTCAAATTGTAATTACATTTATAATAGCTTTATCATAGACTGAGATTGACATTCATCATTTTATATTTATTCAATTTTTATCTATCTATTATACTTTCTTTTGAAATTCTGTTCTTATCTTGATTTTTTTCACAACTCATCATATATTATTGAAAAAGCTAAATTTTTAAATGATAAATCATTTAAAATTGACAAGCTATATACTATACTAAAAAAGTGTAAAGTACATCATATAAATCAAAACCTTTTGAGAAAATAACTAATTGATATCTTTTGATGATTAATTTAATGATGAAAAAGAAAAAAACCAATTAAAGTCCAAAATATTTCAAATAATTGCATATCTGATGTACCTTTAAAATTTCTATTGAATCATATAGAAAGTTTTTTCTAATTTAGATCTTTTAATAAATTTAAAATATTCAGAGATAAATAAGATCAAACATAAAAATAAGATTATATTATAGTGAGGAATGAAATGTGGAAGTGGGCCAAGATTTTAAGAGGGAGATAAATTGAATAAGGAAAGCTACAGTCCAAAAGGCACCCTGTAAGATAAATCCCTGATTTTTGAGCTTAAAATCCTCCAACATTTTCAGGTAATTAATATAATATTTATCAATGGTATTTATTTATAGTGAAAAACAAAGGAAAATGTAAATTACATTAGTGATTCACATATAAATAGTTTGAGTTCTCAGCTTCAAGGTTGGTAATTTCCAGATTGATGGAGAGTTGAAATATTGGGGAATAATTATTGAGAATTGAAAAATTTAAAAATTTCAATTTAATAATTGATATTTTTATTTAAGATTTGAGAATATAAGTAATTGAGGTGCGTGCTATAGTTTCAAAGTTGAAATGAGAATGTGTTCTGAATCAGGTAAGGAATTTAAACAACAATCAAGATACTTTAGTGATATTTCTATAATCTTCTTTTTGCTGAAATTAAATTAGAATTTTTCAAAAAATAAATATTAATTGTTCAAATCATTTCAGAAGAAAACTCAAAGACTATACTGATCTAGGTCCAAGCTAATTTCTAAGTATTTAACCTTCTGGAAGGTGTAGTCAATCTACTCATGGCTCTTCCAACATTAACCAAGAAGTTCTTTTTCAAATGATGATCTCTCAAAAACTTTCTTATTTCATTTTTATATGAATAATCTTAAGAAATTGTTTTGTATTTCCTAAATTTTCAGATCCTTGTTAAAAATAGAAATATTTTAAGTTGATTCTAATTCTGACTAAATAGTTTTTTCCTATCTTATTGAAAACATTTTTGAAGAGATGTTTTAAGATCACCTTGATATATTCTATCTTAATTTTGAGTAGTGAGTTTGAATAATTAAATTTTTACAATTTTTTAAATTTTCAGTAACTCTTGTCTAAGTATGAAGAGGCTTGAATCAAATTAAATTCAAAAAGAAATTATTTTTTCTAATTTTTAATCTAAATCATTACTATTTTTACTTAATATAATAATACTAATATTTTAATAAAAAACACAATTACTGACATAAAATACATTTAAATTTGCTTTTTTTTGTATTTTTGGATGACTTTTTGTATATTCAAAAAATGTTGGAGCTCCATTTTTTGGTTTTAAACAAAATATTATCACTTAAGGATAACCTTATTGTATTTTCATCTTTTATAATTCTAACTATTTTGAATTTATGTTGGGTTCATTTTTCAAAAATTCAAGCAAATAATCAAATATTTTAATATCTAAGTTATTATAAGTAAATATTTAAAAAAGAGAAATGATGCACTATTTCTATTTTTATAAACAAAAAAAGAGTTTCATTAATATTCATTAATTTAAATTAAATCTAAAGCTTAAGCTAAATTATAGTAACAGATTGAGATTTATCTATGTTCTATTTCTGAGCTGTTCCTTTTTCAAAAGCCTGATTGAACTGATAATATGGAAGTTTTTGAAGGGATATCACATTCAGAGCCCTTTTTAGCCTTTTAAGAATAGCCTAGATAAATGTAGATATACATGGTAATATTAAGTTTTTTCTTTAATAGAAAATATTTTTTTAATTTGGTAATGGGTGAGTAAGTTCTTTATAAAATTAAATGCCATTCCCAACTGACTTACATAAACTACAATATCTATGCACAGAACCCAAATTGTGTATCTCAATAAATCTGCTTTAAAGTATATTAATTAACTTCAGGTGAAGTTGTCATCAGGTATTAAATCAAGTCTTAAATTTGACCAAAACCTTTTTCTAGATTAATTCAATCCAAATCCAAGCTTTCAAATATATTTCTTTACTTTAAAACTGCTTGTAATAAACTCTGAGATATGGAGGTTCAAGTTAATATACTTTTTCTTGAACTCCAAATGTATTTCTGAAATGTCCTTAATATATTCAAAAATAAGATTAAAATATGAGAAAATGTATACTTTTTTTAATCTTATAAATCACAATATATTGTTTTATTGTGAAAGATAGGTAAGAAAAAGGCTCAGATATAAATCTTGAAATTTTTTTATATTTTCTCCATAAAATCTAATTATAATTATCATTTTCAAAAGTGACCATATATTTAGCCAAATTCAGGAATATTCCATCCATATAAATTGATATATATAACAGAATTGCAATAAGAAAAGGCCCTGGAGATAGGTTTGTGAGAAAATTAGACTTTCATGAAGACATACTGAAGATTCCTTATAATATTCTAATTTCCATAGTATCATGAAAATACCTTTCTTATTATACTAATCCATGTACTTGGAAGTACTTGGAAGAATTTGTAGTCAAAATTCCAGAGATAAAGGTCTGAATCAGTTAAGCTTGCATAAATGTGTAACAAATCTAACCCCAACTATCTTAATGGAATTTATAGGACTTACCAGAAGGAAGATTTTCTATCCATAAAAACTAGCTTATATGGTGTAACTGTGACAAATATAAGTGAAAAAAGTCCAGAGATACAGATTACAAATTTGTATGATTTCATGAAAAACTAATTGGCATTCCCAAAAAAATATCTTAATGAGTTTGTAATGGGTAAAATTAGCTGTGAGATTCAAAAAAATGAGAGTTATTAAATTAATATGAATCAATTTATATCTTATCATGATTAAAACTCTTTTTGGAAAAATTCCTCAAAATAGAATTTTAAATATAATTTTTTTTCTGTTTTCATTTAAAAAGAAAATTATAAAGAGTAATTTTTTTAACTTTTTTTTTTCTATACTCAAAATTAATTAAAAAAAAATTCTTACTTTTTTTTTTTATTTTATTTCTTCTTCAACAATAATATTTTCCAATTTATACCATTGAATTTTATTATAATCAAAAAAATCTTTTGAGCCTACAATTAATTTCTCATTGTGAGGTTCCTTTTTTTTTATTAATAGCTTTGAATTTGGCTAACAAGTAACAGGAGAAATTATTGAATGATTCCTAACTTATAAAACCTTAATAAGTATTTTATAAAATAAATAATAGGGGGTTTCAAAGCTACTAAATCCCACATTAAAAATCTTGAGTTTCTTTTCCAAATTGTGCATTAACCTCTTGGGATACTGAAATTCTTCCTTTAGCTTCACTTAAAGTAGATTTTTTTGACACACACCTCAGTAAGTAAATGTTAAATTGCATAAAATCTGAATACCCTGGTAATTAATTTGAGGATTTGATTTTGAATTGCATTTGATACAGATATTTTCTTCATTTACAATTCCAAAGGCATTGTAAAGGTTATCTTTCTTTCAGACATTAAAATCACTACAGTTCATTTATTCTTTCAACTCTGATAGTGATTCTGGTATCCAGGAAGATATAACCTTATTGGACATGAAAACATCACAAAGATACATCAATCCTCATAGGAGATATCTGTCACATTAAATGTATACAATTAATCATTTACAAGCCTTATCATCTGAAATGTTTTTCCAGCTTTGTTGCACCACACAGGACTTGTTTGAAAAATTGGTCACATAACTTCAAGAGGATGAAAACTTTAAAAATTCATGAAAAAAAAAACAATGCAATCTTTCCATAAAATTTTCTGTGGCACTATCAAGCTTATGATCAAATGGAAATGGGGCCACTTTGGGGAATATTGGAATTTTGCTTGGAATTATCCATGGGTCTATTGTTTTGTACACTAAAAGAGTGATTTGGATATTAATGAAGTTAAATAGAAGAATAATTTTTTTGCCAAAAATATAACAATGCGGAGCAATTTCTCAAGTTATTCAGGCAAAAGGCTTCCCTAGGTACATTTTAGTTATTGATGGGAGTCTCATACCATTATCACAGAAGCCTCTCAACAATGGTGAAGCTTATTTTGATGTCAAAAAGGGGTAATATTTTGAGCTTTCATACTTGATTTCATTTTGAATGATTTTCCAAAATTAAGGTATTTAAGTTCAATACAACTGGTTTGCAATATAAACAAACAGTTTACTGCTCTAAATGTGGGTTTTACTGGGTCACTTCATGATTCAAATATATATCAACATATAAGAATAGCACAAAGACCTAAAGACTTTTATGAAAAACATCAGTAATTACTGGCTTATTCAGAATATGAAAGCTCTCCTTAGGTTGTTCCATCTTATAGGGGAGTTTTGGAACAGAATGAATACAACTGTACTTTCAATTACTGTCTAGAAAAATCAAGGGTAAGAATTGAGAATGAAATCATAATTTTGAAGTTTTGGTGGCTTTCTCTAAGGGAAATTTAAAATCAAATGATGGATAATCAAGAAATCCAATAATTTGTTATTTTTTTTGTTTCTTGTACAATTTCAAATAATATTTTAGTACAAATTGAAGATTAATGGTTTGATTTATAAAAATATTATGATCCATCACAAGCAGAAAATCTGTACAATAATGCAAAGGGGGAAGATCTTGTAAAAATGTGTGAGACAATTAAACCTATTACTTTTGCATGGAAATATAATCAATAATTAATTTCATCATGAAAACTTACTTATGTGCTTAATTTCAAGGCCAAAAATGGAGTGGACAAATTTTTGATCAAAAGAAATCATATATAACTATTAATTTTTAGCTCTCTTTTGGTCCTGAATATTTCTTTCCAAGTAACCATTTATTTTTATATTAATTTTTAAAGGTGGAATTTGTGAAAAAATTTCACATAAATTAAATCATTTATTTTTTTAATTGAAAAAAAACATTCAAATTGATTAATTTCTTGATTATTGACAATTTAAGGAGGAGTTTTTTTTTGTTTTATGAGGAACCATTAATGATTTCTTGTAAAGGATTTCCATTATTCTAGGTTGTTTTTTTTTTGAAAAATCAATCTCCATTTTCAATTGGTGGAAGCACAATCCATGTCCAGTTGGGGTAAATACAGTTGGAAGTGGATGAATTGTTTTTTTTTTGGACACAAAATAAAATATACCATAAGTCCAGGAATTGAGATCAGTGACATCTTTATGTGGCTTATTGAAAAATCCATCTTGAGTGACAATGACATTTTTAAATGATTTGAATGCTTGTTTGTTATTGGAAGAAGTCTATTAAAGGTGACCAAAATTTGGCAATTTTGAAGCTTCCATTAATTCTTGATTATAACTTACTTCTAATTAAAAAGAGGACAAATTCTAGAATAAATTATATCATCATATTGTTCAATTTTTTACCATTGATAATTATCTTTTTCAATTTCATGAGGTTTCAAACCAGGTTCTTGGGATTAAACACCTATAATTTTTTTAAAATTAATTGGTAAATACTAAACTCAAATGTAAAAAAATGATACACCTGCATATTTTCCAGAATCAAAACCAGGAAAAAATTCAATACCTTTAATAATTCTACCTAGGACCTGTTTATTGGTTTTAATTCCTTGCCAATTTTGGGATGAGCTCATTAAAGTAATGATAAGGCTTTTTAATATATGAGAGTTTTCATATTAATTGTCAAATGGGGTTATTTCATAAATTACAACATATGAAAAAGGCTTCTTGGTTTTATCAATTATTACATAAGTGTAAGATGTGTCTATGAAACTGTTGATAATATTACTATTAATCAACAGTACTATGACTTTTCTTATGATATATAATAATAAAAAATTATTATAACCACAATTAAATATATAAAGAATTATTCCTTTTACATGTTATACACTACTAGTGATTATAAAAGTAAGCAGTAATTGTCTAAAAGAATCAATTACAAGAAGAATTTAATGAATAAAAACTTCTTTTCTTAAAATTATAAAATTTTATTAATATATAATTATCTTTTACAAGAATAATTATAAAAATAATTCTTGAAGAAAACTATTACTATAGAAAAACTTAAAAAATTGAGATAAATTACTCACTATTAATCCAATGAACCTTTTAGATGATAATAGTAGAGAAATTTGATGTAGAATTGTGGATTTAATGGATCAAAATTGATTTATAACAGTATTACAACAAATTATAGTTGATTTCTATGATTTCATGTCTTTATTATTGATTTCTTAAAGAATAAAACACTTAAGAAATAGCTTTAACTAATACTTACTTGTTTGGTAATAAAGGTATAATATAATAATGTGATGATCTGGAAAAAAAAACTGCAAGAGGAGGCCTCTTTTAAGTCTAAGAAAGCTCACAGAGGCATGCCATGGAGAAAACTGAAAAACAAGTGAGTTAGAAAACAATAAACCTTTTTGGATTATTTATTGCATCATTTGTTGTCATGTAAGATTATCATAATTACTTAATTGAGGCTTTTATGTGACTACCAACCCATTTATGGTTAAGAATAAAAGGAGTAACAACTTTAAATCTTCTTTTA
Source organism: Austropuccinia psidii (assembly GCA_023105745.1). Classification (NCBI taxonomy): domain Eukaryota; kingdom Fungi; phylum Basidiomycota; class Pucciniomycetes; order Pucciniales; family Sphaerophragmiaceae; genus Austropuccinia; species Austropuccinia psidii. The sequence continues at coordinate 7,170,628 of JALGQZ010000003.1, forward strand.
TTCAAAAATGATCATTTATTTCTCAAAGTTATCAATGTTATTGGAAATTTCATCACAGAATTTATTTTCTGTAAATTTTTAAAGATTCTGTGTTTCACATAGAATCCTCAAAAATGGACTGTAAGTAAAAATTTTAATTTTACATATAAAAGTATAATTCTTTTTGGTTTTTATATGAATTATACAGTTCTTAATTGGTCCTGAAGGCTTAAGAAGGATTCATTAAGAATTGTATTTTTAATGAAGTTTTGAAGGTTTGACCTCATATCTATGTAGAATTTCAAATAGCAGTATATGGCTGGTTGTTATGAGGTAAATCAATGGATACTAGTCCAAAAAGGGTTTTAATCAATCTTTTGGGGTTTCTCCATGGAAACTAATCAAGAATTCACATGGTTACAGGAGTCTAAGTTGCTCTTTACCTCCTTGGCACATCAAAATAGCAGGTTATTTGCTATTTTCTTGTCATTTACTGAAGTTGTGACATGGTAACAAGGTTCTCAAAGGGTTTTAATTTACTAATTGGGCCAGGATAAGCCATGGATCTGATCTTTGGATCTGTTCAGGCCTCATAGGCCTCAGAAGTTGGGTATCCTGACTCTCTTTGATGTCCTTTGTCCCCTCTAGCTATTTTCACATCAAAAATAGAGATTCAGGCTTCAAGACTGATATCCAATATGGGTGTACCAAAATGAGATATAAAAATACCATAATATTAAGTGCCCAAAACATGCATAACACTACTCTTAGTGTATATGTAACATGGGATTTCTCACATTCCCATTATTTTGGCATGAAATTAAGAAAAACAAAGATTTTCACGGATCTTTTATGTGGTATTGATGATGTGGTATTGAAGTATTTTCCACATTACCACCTCAAAGAGCTTATTTGAGCTTATTCACTCTATGGAGCTACTCTAGGTGCGTTTTTGTGTAGAATCCAAATCTGGCCTTAAATCCATGGATTTACTTACTCAATAAAAAGTTATTCATCTTTTCTGAAATCAAAAATGATGAATTTTGAAAATATGCATGACTTATGGGTTATTCATAGTTCAGAATCTATTTTTAAGATAATTGTGGCCTATTTGGGTATATAAAATATACCTCAAGGCTCACAATAAAGGATGTAAGGTTTATCTATGAAATTCTTTATAATAGTAGCAAATATCAATAGTAATATGAATTTCCTCAGTAAAAAATATAATATAATTAAATATTATAACCATAAATTAATATAATCATTTAAAATAATTTAATAATAAAAAAATATCTTAATAATTATAATGAATTATGATTATTATTATATTCACTAAAAGCTATAATAATAAAAATGTATAGATAATAATATGTGGAAAATAATAATATTTAATCAATTGAAAATAATATTAATATTATTTATAAAAAAAAATATCACATCAACTGTTCAAAAATAATTTTAATAAAAAAATTATATCTATAAAAAAAACTAATACTAGATCAAAAAAAAAGATATAGAATTTTAAAAAAAAAAAAAAAAAAAAAAAAAAAACTTATTTATAATATTTTTTTTAATAAAAAAAAAATTCAAACAAAAAAAAAAAAAAATTTAATTATTTTTAAATAATTTTTATAATTTTAAAAACATTTCAAAAAAAAAAAAAAAAAAGAAAATATTTTAAAATATAAAACAAACTTTTTTTTATTATAAAATATAAGATTTAAGAGTTTTTAAAAGAAATTTATTAGATTTTAAAAGATATTTAAGACAATAATTTTATATAATAAGAATTTATTATTTGTTATTAAAATAATAATATAATTTCTATTAATTCAATTTTTTTTTTTAATAAAAGATTAATAAAGAATAGAATAATTTAAGAAATACTTTAATAATAAGATTTTATATTTAACAAAGCTTTAACTGTTTAAATTTCTAATATAATTAGAATTATTATTTTGTTCTTGGCAAAAACATTGATTTGAAGGCACTTTTTATTCCTTCAGAGAAGCTCTCATGAGTAATAATGGATATATATAGAGAATTCTAAAGTTAAAAATGAAAAACCATTCCTAAAAATAAGGTTCTAAAGTTAATTTAACTTATTATTTTTTTTTTTTAATTAAAATTTAAATTTAAAAATTTTATTCTTAATTCAATATAAATTTAATCTTCTTTTTAATTAATTATTTTAATTTTTTTTTTTTTAATTTAAAATAAGTTTATTTATATAAAACTTTATTAAATGAAAAAATTTAGAAATAGATTTTAAAGAATAAATTAATTTTTCAAACTTAATTTTTTTTAATTTTAATTTTTTTGAAAAAAAAAAATCTTAATTTTATTTAAAAATAATTAAAATTTCAATTACCAATTAAAACCTTTTCAAAAAAAAAAAAAAAAAAAAAAAAAACCATACTTAAAATTTAATTTATAAAAAGATAAAAAATAATTTTAATCTTTTTCAAAAATTTTCATTAATATCAATTTAAAAAAAAAAAATTGGATTTTTAATGAATGTTTTTTTTAATTTATTTCTATTTTTTTTTTTACATAAAATAAAAAATAAAAATCAAAACTTAACTTTTGATAAAAAAATTTTTAAAACTTATAAATTTAAATTTTTTTTTAAGTTTATGATTAAGTTTTTAAAAGCTATTAAAACCTTTATTTTAAGCTTATATATTTGGATTTAACTTTTTTGAGAGCTTAAAATTCCTCTAATAATTAGGATAAAATCAGTTTAAACTTTAATTTTCAATCAATGTAGAATCTTCAAGTTGAAATAAGGTTTAAAGTCTTTCAATGAAGGTAGAAAACCTTAATTGATTCTTTGAAGATACTAAAAGTCAAGTACCCCAATTTTATTTGATCTTTTTTCTTTGTCCCAACTTTATGTGTTTATTTTACCCTTTTATTTATTTAAAGACATACTATTTCCTTAAACCCTTTTAAATTTATTTCACAAATTATTTAAATTTTGTATGGAAAATCCTTAAACAATTTAGTAAATATAAATAAAAAATCAATTTTAACTAAAATTTTTGATAAGTTTTCATAAACCTTATTTATGAAACTTTAAATTTAAGCTTAAATTAAAAAAAAAAAAAAAATGAAAAAATGTTAAGAAATTTTAAATTTTACATTGAGATTCTTAAATCTTCTAATAATATAAGAAATAGACCTTTTTTTGGATATAATACCCTATGGGTCTACTCTAAATTATTTTTAAGTTTAAAATCCAAAAAAAAAAGAAATAATAATTATAATCTTTTTTTTTTATCAAAAAATAAATTTATTCTTATTTATTCTTATTTATTCTTATTTTTTTTTTTTTTTGTTTTTAAATTTAGTTTATAACTTTTCTTTTTTAAGATTAAATCCAATTTATATAAAAAAAAAATTTTTTTTTTTTTTTTTTTTTGTGGAATTATGAGTATATCATAAATATCTCTTAGGTTCATAAAATAATCAATAAAAAAAAAATAAAAAAAAAGTGTTAGAAAACAAGAGGAAGAAATATAAAAAAAAAATGTTTGTTTTTATAATTATGGATGATTAAAACCAATTAAAAAAAAATTAAGAAATTCTTATTGGCCTTATTGGGGGCCATTTTGAAATAAAAATTAAAAAAAAAAAGAGGCTAGAAACAATTTTTTAGGTAGATTACCTAGAATCTCCCAGATTTATATTTGGAACGTTCTAGGTGATATTGTTGAGCATTTGTGGGAGGGTGATGGGGGGTGGGTGTGAAGTGGATAGAGGATGTTGATGATGATGCTTGTTAAAAAAAAATTATTGAAACATATGAGAATGAAGAGAAAAAAAAAACTGACCTGATTTTTTTTTAATTAAAATCAGGAATCAAAAAAAAAAAACTTCAAAAATCTAAAAAAAAATAATAATTATGAATCAGTTTTGGTGAGAAATTTAAGAGTGAATAATTTGAATAAATACCAGTTTTTTTTTTTTTGTTAAAAAACAAGAAGTCAGTTAATTGAAATGAAAAACTTATGGAAAAAAAAAAATTAAAATTAAAATAAGAGGGAGCAATGAAATTGAATTTTTAAAAAAAAAAATTAGAAGAAAAATAAAATAAAATAGGAGGGAGAAATGAAATTTAATTTGAAAAAAAATAATTGTAATTTGTCTTTGGGAAATAAAATTTCAGTTCAAAATTTTCCACAATTTCAATTTTTAAAAATATTGAATTTCAATTTTTGAATAAAAAATCCAATTTAAAATTTGTTCCCCAATTCCAAATCAACATAATTTATATTTGTTGAAACAACCAATTTAAAATGATCACACCTCAAAAGTCCCTCCATATGAAAAGTGATCAACAAATTGTCTGAATCAGCCCAAAAGCTTAATTTGAATTTATAATTTTAAGTTTTTGAAATCAACTTCCAGTTATGCATTAATCTTTGGTATCCAAATGACATAGGGGATAAACCCTGGGGAATAAATTTGTGTGATAACCAGGAAATTAATGTCTTGACCTTGATGTATAGGTGCATTTATCATTCCTTGGCATGATTGAATATTTGATATTTTGTATTTATGAATTGCCAAATCAAAATGAAATAATCTAATAAATGATGATGAAACATTATTTTTTATTGATTAATGTCAGAATGCGTTCCAGCTCTGCAATTGGCCTGCTTGATGACCATGCCACTATAGTGAAATCCATCTGGCATTGCTTTCCCTTCAGCTCCCATTCACGAATCCACTTTTCTTTTTCAAATTAATATTTTGTCGTATGTTGCTTCTCCTCAAACTCCATTTGCTTTTGCAACTTGATTTCTTCAAACTGTTGATTTTCAATATTCCTCACTTTCCCTTCATTCCAACTCTCCTTGTCCCACTCCAAAAAAGCATTATCACTTGCTTCACAGGTCAACTTTTTGTCAGTAGGATTGATCAGAGTAATGATAATTTCAAGACACACCCTTTTGCCATGATTCCAGCAAATTTGCATAGGTTGGTGCAAACATCTCCATTGACCTTTTCCTAGATCCACTCTTGTCATTCAAGCTGGGGTCAATTCTTGATTATTATTTTCTACAAAATGTGTTATGGATTTATTTAGCTGCTCAAAGAATAAATAATCAACATTGGTTTTGTAAATTTCAGCCTTAAGAATACTTACTGATTCATAATGAAGGCTTTCTGCTCAAACTAAGTCATCATCAATCTTAAGCAAAGAATCAAGATTGAAAGTTGATGCCAAAAATTATTCTCCTTCAAAATTCAAAAAATAATATCTTTTACAGGCTTAGTGTGAGTGTTGCTCAAATAATCTGATTTGTTTCTTCCTCAAGAAATTTATTCTCAATTTAAATCCTAAAATTCTTTTCCCCTCTTGGTGCCATTCTTGCAAAATAGGCCATCCATGCTGCTTCAACTTCCACTCCTTGAGGTTCTTCCTGCTTGCTAGGCCATTCTTGTTGGCCCATCTCAGCCAAAACATCTGACCAGCCATCAAATTTTGAGTTAATCTGCTTAAAAAAAATCTAAAAATCAATTTATACTCAAAATTATGTCTTGAAAGTCAAAAATTTCAATAAATTCATCTAATTTTTTGATTTTTTTTGATTTTTTTTAACTTTTCAACTAAATTTTATCAATTTTTTAATTTTGGCCTCCAATCAACCTCCAAATTCTGTCTTCATCCAGCCAGATTCGCCAAAAGTCAGTAAAATTTAAAAACTTCTTCTCAATTTCATCCAAATTCGTCATTTTGGATTTTAAAATTCTCAAAAATTTACAAAATTTATTCAGGAAATCATGGAAAAGATTCTTTCGAGCAAAAAATCATCTTCTCTAGCTCCAGCTCCTACCACAACCGTCCCAGCAGCAGCACCCACCACCGCTTCATCCACCTCAACGACGACCTCTTCATCGTCAAGCAATAATAATAATAATCTACAGATTTCCAATCAAGATCTAGTCCATTCTTCCAGCTCAGCCTCAAATAATAATAATAATCATGTTGAAACGGAAAATGTCAAAGTCATCATCAGGCAAGCTGTCTATTTCTCAATGATTTCATCATACTAATCCCCTTCTCGGTCGTCGTTTCGTTTAGGCTTAGGCCAGTCTTGCAATTGGTTCAGCCTTTGAATTCTTCAAGCTCATCGATTCATTATATCCCACGTCATAAACTCACTCCTGATGAAACAAGTTATCAACTTTACAATCTACAACCTCAAAATTCTTCCATTCAAGCCGCTGGAACTTGGTACACTTTTGGTATGGCTCTTTCCATTCTTGCTTGGGTTGGCCTTTGTTGACTTTTGACCTTCTTGGGATCTCTAGATGGAGTTTATCCTCCTGCGTCCTCAACTTTTGAAATCTATCAAACTCATATAAGCTCTATGATACATGATGCAGTACATGGTTATAATTCAACTTTATTCGCTTATGGCGCTACCGGTAGTGGTAAAAGCTTTAGTATGGTCGGTAACTCCAAAGAAGATGGTATCATGACTAGAGCCATCGAAGACGTATTCGATTTAATTGAACAAGTTAAAACTTCATTTCATCTTCATTCATTCTTTAATCTCCCTTTTTATTTAAATTTAAATCACTCATTTCATTTCATTCTTCATTTAGGATCAAGAAAGAGAATATGTCGTTAGAGTATCTTATCTTGAAATCTATAACGAACAATTACGCGATTTACTATCGGATCATTCTCCAAATCATCCTTCTCATCAATCTTTAATCCCTAAAATTCATGAAGATCGTCAAGGTAGAATATTTGTCAGACCTTTAGTATCAAGTCCTTGCGCTGATCCTCAAGATGTCATCAACCTCTTATACGCCGGTGAATCTCGTCGAAAAACTGAAAAAACAGAATGGAACCTCCATAGCTCCAGATCTCATGCTATCTTCTCTTTAACTCTCGAATCTAGACCTGTTATAGGTCCAACTAGCTTCCCAATCACTTCTTCCACAATGCGTCAAGTCTCCACTAATCATCTTACTCGTAAACCTTCTTGCCCTCAACTTAACTCAGATTCAAATCATCAACTTCATTCCGAAGTCTTCCTTGGTACAGGTCCTGGTAAACTTCCTGTCACTCCAAGCGTATCAAAATTTAAATCTTTAAAATTTAATCAATCAAATCATCATCATGATAATAGCATTCGTATCAGTCAATTAGTTAGTCATCTACTTTTCTTTCATTCATTTTAATCTATTTATCCTCTTCTTTAACTCTCATTCATCCCTCTCTACATCTTCTTTTTAGAATTTAGTCGATCTTGCCGGTTCAGAAAAACTTTCAGATAATGAAGCTCGTAATAAAGAAGCTTCTTACATAAAAAAATCATTATTAGCCCTTCAAGGTGTAGTATCGAGCCTTACAGAACTCAGCGCTAGTACTTCTTCCAATCAACCTCCTCAAAAACATCGTTTGTTACACATACCTTATCGAAACTCACAATTAACTAGACTACTTCAAACATCTTTATCTGGTAATGCAAAAGTCGCATTCTTATGTACCATCTCCCCTGATCTAGAATGTGAAGTCGAAACTCTTAGCACCCTAAGATTTGCTGCTGGCGCTAAAAAAGTCATGACAAAAGCTGAATTAGGTCAAGTTGTTGATCGCGCTACTCTTTTAGAAGCACTAGAAGCTAAAGTTTTAGAATTGGAGGCAGCTTTGTTAACTAATGCTGATTATACTGAAGCACTTGAGAGAGAAAGAGATGAAGCAATCGAAAGAGCTGATGGTGCCGCTAAAATTTGTGATGATGTGAGTCTTTTTCTTATCTTCTAAACTTCAAACATTACTTCATTTTCGATATAACACCATCATTCCCTACTCTCCTATTATCTCCAAACCTTGGTTATAGTACGAATCTAAACTTGCTGAATTACAAACTCTGAGAACACCTCTAAAAGAACAACATGATCATTTGAAAAGGCTTATTCTAACCGGCTCACCTCATTCATCTTATGCAAATCAAACTACATTAGAACAACATCAAAATCCACATCACATCATAAACTCAACTTATGGTACATCAACCGGCATAACCGGTGGCAGTTTAAGCCGTAGGAAATCAACCGGAAGAAAACCTTCTAGATTATCTGAAGTAACCACTATGCCTACTACCCCAAGTAAAAAAGTAAGCTGGAAAGAGTTGTTTTTTGATGAACAGGTATTTTTTTTATCCACTGTTTCTGGTTCAGATCAAACATATTTTAATCTATCCATTGCGGTCTTTCGCCCATCTCAATCTTTATTCTTGGGGTTGGGTATTACTAGGTTGAAGATGATAAAACTAAGAATAACATCAATCGTGATGACGAGGAGTTTGCACCAACATCATCAGTAGAATCGATCAACGAATTGAAATTAACAATTGCTAAACTTGAGGCTACAATTTCAGAAGCTGAAGAAACCCATCTTGAAGAGGTAAAAAACATTGTTATCATCAATTTTCACTTAATGTTCTCAATCTCAAATCAGGTTCAATCTCTAATTCTATTGGGCATTGGATTTGTCTAGGTCGGTGAACTAAAAGCTGAAATTTCTAGTTTGGAAGATCAAGTTAAGGAATTACATAGTGCATTGGATCAACAACAACAAAAATCAGAAATGAAATTAAATGATTCAGTAAGTCTTACATGAACCAAAAAAAAACTCATGTATTCTTAGCTTTAACTAATGTTTTTTTTTTTTTTTTGACTTAATGTTAGGACGACAAGCAACTCGAGGAATTAGAAAATAAATTGACGTTGGTGGAAGAAAAACTTCAGGCACAGGTAAGAAGTTTTAAATTAGGCTTGATGACTTGAAATGTACAAGAGGCTCAGTTGAATTTTGTAGATTGAGAAGCTTTTGCTGGAGCTTAGTAATGAAAAAAGTCGAACGAAAGAATTGGAATCTAGGCTGAATGAATCACAAGTCATTAAGGAGCAAATTGCTACTGAGGCATTAAAAACAAAGATTGAACAAGAGGAGGAGTTGGCGGCTCAGAGACAATTAATTGCGATATTGGAAGAAAAAGTCAAAATGAAAAAATCATCAAATCAACGAGATGATCATGATAGAAGATGTTCAGAATTGACGGTGGATGGGATTGCTGAAGGTGAAGAACAAGTTATTGAAACTGATTGGCCAACCTTAACCAATCAGACAAAATCACCAGTTAGCCGAGGCAAAGGCAGACACAAGAAAGAAAACGGTTAGGAAATACATTCATTGATTTTTAGGAGCGCATGAACTCTTGCGTAGAGTGTAAACATTAATGAGATGGTTTAATTTAATAGCTTCTAGTTCAAAAACATCTCCGAAACCTGTTAGTCGAAAACGAACAGCAAGTCAACGTAGAAAACAGGAAAAAGCTGTTTTAAATCAGAGTCCAACTAATAATCCTAATGTTGAAATCGAGGATAAAGTCGATCAAGCAAGCGAACATCAAACTAATGATAACAATAACGGCGTAGGTCCAGGCCTCGTTAGAAGATCAACCAGGCAACTGAATTCCCATGCCAATACTAAATAATGCATCTGGTAATATCTTTTTGTTGAACAAAGATGGTGCTATCTTGATTATTATTATCTTGTATGTTGAATGAATCTCGCAAAGTGGATGGATTGGTTTATATATGTCATTAAGTGTATGCTCTTTAAAATAAATAATTAGAAAAATGATAAATCTACGTTACTATTTAATTAAATGAGAAATTAGAGCTTGTAGACTATCGCAATATTATTTTACGTAACTCTTTTTTTGTAATGAATCATAAGTATTTAATCAACAAGATCTACATCTCGCAAGTGATTGAAAAGGCGCATAACTAGTCGTGAAACTTTATTTAGGGCCATCATAGTAGTCACTTGGCTTGAATTGAAATCTGATTATGAGACTCAATTTATTCTTTCAAAATCGTTGGCTTTGATCATCAAACTGCAGCAATAAGCCCTATTTTTTGGAAGCTAAACATACACTCAAAAGTGCATGAGAAACTAGCCTTTCAATAATTTTTTCGAGTCAAATCAAGGGCGTTACTAAAGGCACGCTGAGAATTTGGAATTGGATACCAGGGCCGCAATTCCTCCAATATTTCATCAATTTTGACATCTTTTGACAACAATTACTTTGTTTCAATTTTATGAAACAAAAATTTTATTTGATATTTTTAATTTTTTATTTCATTTTTGTTTAAAATCAAGTTTTTTTTTTTAAAAAAAAAATTCTTGAATAATTCTTTTTTTTTTTTTTTTTTTAAATATATAATCTTAATTATACTTTTTTTTTAAAATAAATAACTTAAAAAAAAATTAATTTAATTCAATCATTTTATTTTGTTTTTTTATTTTGTTTTTTTTTTTTTTATAAGAATTTTTAATATTATTTATTATTATATTAATTAATTAATTAATTTATATTAATTTTTATCTCCCATCCAAAAAAAAAAAATAAAAAATAAAAAAAACTTATAATTAAATTTTGAAAACAAAAAAAAAAAGTCATTATAATTTTCAATTCTTTTAAATTTTTTTTTTTTTTTTTTTTGAAAAATTATTCATGATTGTTTTTTTTTTTTAATATCTAAACCAAATCTTAAATCAATTCAATGTCATATTAAGGTCAATTATGAAACAAATTATTTTTTTAATGTCTCAAGAAATTTTTTTTGAAATTTAAATTTTGATGTCAACCAAAGTTTTTCAAAAAAAAAAAATTTATCAACTCATCATTTTAATATGACATAATAATAATAATAATAATAAATAAGAATTTTTTTAAAAATCAAAAACAACCTTAAATAATTTTTTTTTTTTTTTTTTTTTTTTTTTTTTTGATGAATTGAAATTTTCTTTTCAATAATTAAAATTAATTTTAAATTTTTTAAAAAATAAAAATAAAAATAAAAAAAAAAATATTTTTTTTTTTGTTTTTTTTTTTTTTTTTTGTAATTTTGAATTTAATATTATTAAAAAAAAAAAAAAAAAAAAAAAAACTTTTTTTTTTTAACATCATTAAATTTTTTTTTTTCAAAAAAAAAAAAAAAAAAAAAAAAAAAAAATTAATTTTTAATTTTAAAATTTATAAAATCATTCAAAAAAAAAAAAAAAAAATTTTTTCTTCAATAATATTTTTATTTTTTTTTTTTTTTTAATAATTTTTTTTTTAAAAAAAAATGAAGAAAAAAAAAAAAAAAAAAAAATTTAATATCTTAATTTAATTTTCTTTAAAAGAAAAAAAAGAATTTTTTTTTTTTTTTTTTTTTTTTTATTATTATTATTATTATTAAAATAATAATAATAATATCTTTTTTTTTTTTTTTTTTTTTTTTTTTTTCAATTTATTTAAAAATCCAATTTTTTTTTATTTTTTTTTTTAATCTTATTATAAATTTTTTAAAATTATTTGAAAATATTTTTTTAAAAAAAAAAAAATTTAATTATGAAAAAAAATAAATGAATATTTAAATTAATTGAAAAAAAAAAAAAATCAAAAAAATTAAAATAACATAAAAAAAAAAGAAAAAAAAAAAAAAAAAAAATTTTTAAATTTAATTTTTTTTTTTTTTTTTTTTTTTTTTTTTTTTTTTTGAAAGAAAAAAAATATTTAATTTAATTTAATTTTATATGTTTTTAAAATGAAATTATTTATTTTTTTTTTAAAAAAAAAAATTAAATGAAAATATAAAAAATTAAAGAAAAAGAAAAATAAATAAATAAATAAATAAATAAATAATTTTTGAATTTTCAAATTTTTTTTTTTTTTTTTTAAAAAAAAAAGATTTTTGTTTTTAATATAATATAATAAATTTATTAAGATTTCAATTAATTTTTTTTTTCTTTTAATTTTAATTTTAATTTTAATTTATTTCATTTTATTTTTTTTTATTTTTTTAAATTTAGTTTTTTTTTTTAAAAAAAAAAAAAATTCTGAAAAAAAATATATATTTATTTTAATTTTGAATAATTAAGCTATTATAAATTATTTTGTGAAAAATATTTAAGTTAATAACTAATTAATAAGTAAATAGTTACTTTTAGATCTATTTAAGCAATTTTTTTTAATATCATAGTAGAACTGAAACATTATAAACCCTTTTTATCTTAAATTTGAAAGGAGATTTTGGAAATATGACTTGAGATTCCTTCAATTTAATTATATTCAAGATATCAGTAACTCAAGAAATATTGAATTAATAAGCTAAATAAGCACAAAATATCACTTGATAACCACTCATATATTTCTCAATAATTTTTTGAATCATTTATACCACAAAATTCAAGTATCATGTAAGTACTACCTAGACTAGACCATATGTTGATGATTATAATACAGCTCACTAATTGATAGAAATTTGAAATAAGTGATGATGATAAGATGTTTTCATCATAAGTAAATGAATCTTGTAATGGAAAAAGCCTAATAAAAAGTGATTAGTAATTATTTTTATACTTAAAATAAGGTCATTCTGATGATTTTTTTCACTTTTAATAAGAAACTCACAAATTAAACTAATATAATATTATATAAAAAATAAAATATTGTAAAAAAAAACAAACTAAAAACTCAAAAATTTTTCCAATAATAAATTATGAGATTTTCCCTCATTTTGTTAGATTTGAATACATTTTTTCAATGATAACAGAAATTCAAATATATATATATTAAAATCCCATCATAAAATTAAAAAGGGGTTTTTTGATATCAATTATGAGAATATTATTCTAAGTTAAGATAGATTTATAGAGAAATTGATTTATTTTATTTATGGAAAAATTTAAATAGAAGTTTAAAAATTAAACAATTTCATGAAGAAAGTGAATTAGATTCTAAACAAGTTTTTTGTTTTTTTTTTTCTCAGAAAAAATATTAAAATTTATATTTTTATTTTAATTTTGTATATTTTAAATTTTAAGCTTTTTTAATTTAAGAAATTAAATTTAAATTAAAATATATAAAAGTTAAATTTACTTTAAATTTTTTTTTATATAAATGGTTACCATATTTTTTTCTGAGAACCACCTAGATGAGCTTTCTGGGAACCACCCACTTTTTTACCATCCTTTTTTTTTTTTTTTTTTTTAATTGTTTTTAATCACAAAAAAAATAATTACTATTTATTAAAAAAAAAAAAAAAATCTTTTGTATTTTTTTTTTTCAGGTGATTTTAAAATATTTGAAAAAAGAAAAATAATTAAGTTTAAATGAAATTAATATTATTAAAATATTAATTCTTTTTTTTTTATTGTTATATTTTTTGAAGAGAACTTTTTTAATAAATTTAGAAAGTTGAGTTCAATCATTTTTAAAATAAAAAAAAGTTAGTATTAGTAATTAATAAGATAAAAGAATTATTAATAATATATATATATATATATATTTGTTAAAGTAGGTTATTGTTAGCCTGTAACTCGAAACAAGAGCACAAGAATGATAGTCAAAATACATTAAACCAATAGTAGAACAAAATACCACCAAGAAAGTAAATGATCAAAAATATCTCATAAATGGTATTAAAAGAAAGAGGAAACCCACTCCTTTCTAAATATATAACTCCCTGCACCAAAAGACAAAGGATAACAAAGCTATTCCACCTCAAAGCAAGAACTGAGCATAAACCTTAATTTTCACCTCTCATCTAAAATATAACAAAAGAGGAAGAACCCAATCCGATGGGTTTTTAAATTAAACATCTCAGTAAGGGATATTCAATGGTACTACCAAAATTGTGCTAGCATCAAAAATAAATAATTTATGGCCCCAAAAAGACCAAATAAGGGTGAATAGAATATTCAACTAACATATAACTTCTACAGAGTTAGTGTGAGATACCTAAAGTGTTTTTTTAAAGAAGAGAAAAATCAGGGATTTCTGATGGCTCCATTCATTTTCTTATAATTCATATAGAACAAAAGTTATGGAGCAAACAAATCATATACAGGATTTAAGAAAAATCCATATCTTAATGATAAAATTCAAAAGTATCATAACTTTGAAATATTTAATGTTGAAAATAACAAATGAGATACCATTTTTTGAAACCTCTCAAGGGCTAAACAATGAACCAAATTTGAGCTCATTATCTCTAAAAATGACAAAGGTATTGACATTTTAAGGTCAAAATCTCATAGTACTACCAAAACTCCAATACTGTGGGATACTATCCCATATCCTTGAATATGAGGTTTCAATTCTATGAATGAGCCTTTTTATCCTTTAATACCTCATATTTTTGCCTTCACAGGGTCCCCATATAGGATCTGTACAGAATTCTATGTGTTATACATGTTGGAAGAAGGCTATGAGGTTCTTAAAAGAAGATTTCCACTGTGTATTGGTAAAAAATTCCCAGATGTTGTTTCAAAAACCACATCTTAGCCCAATGAAGACTTTAAAGGCTGTGTATGAGCCAAAATTTCTCTGTTGGAAGAGAAAATTCTTTAATATTCCCATGTGAACAGGTCCAGAGGCCTTTTCCACCCAAACTTAGGATAAAATGGGGCCTTTTCTCTTCCAATAAGAGAATTTTAATCCTTATCTTAAGTTACTGTTTATTGAAGCTGTCAAAAACAGTGATAATATTGGAAATAATCATTTTTAATTTAAGTTTTAAATATTCTATTGGTTCTTATAATTAATCAATTGATAATCAGTTCTCACCACCACTATTCTCTCATAGTAAAGCCCCCAAAATACTCTTCAATCCATTTTTCTCTTATATAACCATGTAACAGTCATATTTAACGTTGTAGCTAAATCCTTAATAGCTTCATCATAGACTCATCCTGACAATATAAAAGCTACAGATGTTTCTAAGAAGTTATTTGCTGTGTCAGAAAAGCTAAAGATTAACTTATTTTCTTAATTTATTTATCTTCTTATAGTAATAGTAAAATAATGTGAACAATCGTTTAAATAAAAATAATTCCATTATATCTATTTACCATTTTTTTTTACATGTTTTTACAAAAAACTAGTAAGAAAATGTAAATAAGCTACCAAGTGATCAATGAAATTTAAACTACCTAAATTTCATAAATTAGCACTAATAAAAAAGGGAATTTTTAAACCCAGAAAAACTCCCTAAAAAAAATTAATCAAGAGCCTCAAAATGTCATAATTACCCTAAAAAAATTTGAAATTTTGAAAAAAAGACTGTGAGCCTTGAGGTATATTTTACATACCCAAATAGGCCACAATTATCTTAAAAAGAAATTTTGAATTATGCACAACTCATAAGTCATGCATATATCCAAAATTCATCATTTTCAATTTCAGAAAAGATGAATAACTTTTTATTGAGTAAGTAAATCCATGGATTCAAGACCAGATTTGGATTCTACACAAAAATTCACCTAGGGTAGCCCCATAGAGTGAATAAGCTCAATTTAAGTATTTGAGGTGGTAAAATGGAAAATACTTCAATACCACATCATTAATACCACATAAAAGATCTGTGAAAATTTTTGTTTTTCTTGATTTTAAGCCAAAATAATGGGAAAGTGAGAAATCCCATGTTATATATACACTAAAAATAGTGTTATGCATGTTTTGAGTACTTAATATCATGGTATTCTTACATGGACTTTTGGTACACCCATAGTGGATATCTCACTTGAAGCTTAATTTTCTATTTTTACGTGAAAAATAAGTAAGGGGGACAAAAGACATCAAAGAGAGCCAGGGTACCCAACTTCTGAGGCCTCAGAGGCGTGGATAGCTCCAGAGCATGGATCCATGGCTCATCTTGGCCCAATTGGTAAGCTAAAACTCTTTGGGAACTTGGTTACCAAGTTACACCTACTGTAATCATAAGAAAATAGCAAATAACCTGCTATTTTGACATGCCAAGGAGGTAATGAGCTACTTAGACTCCTGTAACCACGTCAATTCTTGATGAATTTCCATGACTAGACCCTAAAAGAGTAATTAAAACCCTTTTGGGACATACATTCATTGATTTACCTCATAGCAACCAGCAAAATACTGCTATTTGCAATTCTACGTAGAAATGAGGTAAAAAATTCAAAAATTCATTAAAAATACAATTCTTAATGAATCTTTCTGAAACTTTCAGGACTAATAGAGAACTGTATTATCTATGATAAAACCAAAAAGAATTATGGTTTTACTAATAAAATTAAAAGTTCTACTTACAGTCCATTTTTGACCATTCTACGTGAAACACTGAATCTTCAAAAATTCACAGTAATTACAACCTGTGATGAAATTGGCAATAACATTGATAACTTGGAGAAATCAATGATTATTTTAGAATAAAAGAAGATTTAAAGATGTTACTCCTTTTATTCTTAACCATATTGGGGTTGGTAGTCACGTAAAAGCCTCAATTAAGTAATTATGATAATCTTACGTGACAACTGATGATGCAATCAATAATCCAAAAGGGTTTATTGTTTTCTCACTCACTGGTTTTTCAGTTTGCTCCATGGCACGCCTCTGTGAGCTGTTGTTGACTTAAAAGAGGCTTCCTCTTGCTGTTTTTTCCAAGAATCATCTTATCAATTTATTAAATCATTATTACCAACAAGTAAGTATTAGTTACAGCTATTCTTAAGTGTTTTAAATCTTTCAGAATCAACCAGAAAGACGTGAAATCATAGAATCCAACTATATATTGTTGTAATACTGTTATAAATCCTTTTGATCCCTTAAATCCACAATTCCACGTCAAATATCTCTACTTTTATCTATCAATAAGTTCTTTGGAGTATTAGTGAGTCATTTATCTTTAATTCTTAAAGTTTTCCTCCAGTAATAGTTTTATTCAAGAATTATCTTTATAATTATTCTTGTAAAAGATAATTATATATTAAAATAATTTTATTATTTTAATAAAAGAAGTTTTTATTATTAAATTCTTCTTGTAATTGATTCTTGTAGACAATTACTGCTCACTGTTATAATCACTAGTAGTGTATAACACATGAAAGAAATGATTTTATAATTATTTAATTGTGGTTATAATAATTTTTATTATTATATTTCATAAGAACAGACATAGTACTGTTGATTAATAGTAATATTATCATCAGTTTCATAGTCAAATCTTACAAAGACCCATAAACCCTCATCTTTAATTTTTTGTTTTTTCTTTTCAATAAATGATATCTAATATCCAATTTATTTAAGAAAAACAAAATTATGATGAGGAAACTGTCAGGTGTGGATATGAAACTTTACTTGAAAATGAAATACTTTTCCTGTCCTCAAGATTTGTATAAGGTAAAAATTTGATTAAAAATAGTATGAAATAGTATTTTTGAGAGAAAACACACCAAATCTATTATTTTCAACTTTATAAGTATAATACAATAATATTATAAATATTTATTGTTTTACCAACAATAGAAATTTATCCAAAAATACTCCACAAGAGATATTTAAGGCTACAAAAGTAATTTTTTCAAGAGAAATTTCAATTGGAATTAATTGAGAAAGGAACTGCAAGAAATTAATTGAAGAATAAA
Organism: Austropuccinia psidii; assembly: GCA_023105745.1. Lineage (NCBI taxonomy): Eukaryota > Fungi > Basidiomycota > Pucciniomycetes > Pucciniales > Sphaerophragmiaceae > Austropuccinia > Austropuccinia psidii. The sequence continues at coordinate 7,188,095 of JALGQZ010000003.1, forward strand.
GTCTTTAAAAAGATTATTTAAGGAGAAAACATTCCCAAAAGTAACCATAGTGAATTTGGAAACATAGTGACATATATTACAGTGATGAAAGATGCTTTAATTCATTTATGCAGTGGTTCAGGGGTAAAAATGATTATAAGAATTAAAAACAGTGATTATAATATTTTTTTCACATAGCTAAAAGGTTTAAAATTATTAAACAAAAGGGGGTTGGAATTTTTTATTGATTGGTTTAACAGGGTTGAAACTAATTATAAAAGGAAAAGATTCTAACAAGGTGTGAAAAGTGGGGAAAAGAAGAAGAAGAAATTCTTTTATAGCCATGAATTTTCTTACTCCAAGAGTAAAGTTTACTCTTGATAGTCGTGGGAAACACTCTGAAAATAGGAAATACAATTATGGCATGATTGAACCATGGTTTAGACCAAAAAAAAAGGCCCGGTTTTAGCCATTTTAGACCCTTAAATCAGCCATTACTATAGTAATACCTGGTGTAGAGCCTTTAAAACACGTCATAATGTGTGTAAGAGATGTAAAAACCAGTTAAAGCTGTTCTTACTAAGCTTCTTTTAAATTAAGGGTAGTTCTACCCTTTTGGAAACAGTTAAAACTTCCCTGGTTGGTATCAAAACCTCATCATCAATTGGGTCACAGACCCTGTGACTCAATTCCAGGCCAAAGGTGATGAGATTTTGAGTGGAGTTTGACATCTCACGCCTATCAGCAAGGAATTTGGGGGTCTAAATTCCCCTTAGAGCTAGAGTTACTTTCCCCCCCAAATTAATCTTTCCAATTTATTTTTCCTTTAATTCCTCATCATGTATTATACTTGTAATTTACATATGTAATTCAATTGAGTTTTACAGTACACTTACTGTAATAAGTGACACCTCATATGTAATACATGCACCCATTTTGACAATTCAATTGAAAATACTTCAATTCCTCATAACTTCTAAGCTAAACAAAACACCACAATTTTAACACAAAAGTTGATGGTCAACACTAAATTTGATGTGAATCAAATTAAGGTTTTGAGGATTTTAAACTTTTGTACAGAAAATACTAAAAACTTAATTTCAGCTTATTTAGAGTTGAGTTACAGAATTTTTACCCAGAGGTGACCCCACCTTATTTTTTATGAGGAATCCAATGGTGAAATAATTTTAATGTGTTTATTTGTTGGATAAAAAGTTATTATAATTTTTATTCAAATTTTTTCCAAAAATATTTCAATTTTGATATTTTTGTTGAAAATTCATTTTTACTTATTTTTTCAATTAAAAATGTGTTTTCACAATCTTAAAATTTTAATGTAATTTTATTGTTAAGCTATAATTAAATTTTTATTTTTATATATAAATTTATATTTATATTTTATTTTTATCTTGAAAATATAAATAAATTTATTTTATTTATATTTATATCTTATTTTATTATTTGTGGTCTTTTGGGTATATGAGAATACCTCTAAGGCTCACATTTCCTCCCCCTAAAAAAGAATATTACTTTGTGATATTATTATTACTAGTGTGTCTGAACCTTCTCAGAAGTTTGGTAGCTTCAGGGATGTCTTGTTCTGCTAACCATTCATCTTCACAAGCTGGGTCACTGCACCTAATGAGGTATTCCCTTACTTTATTGGTTCTGATGATTCAATAGGAGGTATAACTTTGGTAAATTTATTCCTCAAAGGAAATTTTTCAGAATCACTAGATTTATATGGCTTTATCAAGCTCACTGGAAATATAGGATGCTTATTGTTAAGCTCCTCAGATAGTTCTACTTCAACAGCATTTTCTCCATGGAGGGCCTTAATAAAAAAAGGTCCTGCAAAGGAGTGTTTGAGGTTTCTACATACTTTGATGTTATTCAAGTTAGTGGTGGATACTAGTACTAAATATCCTACTTTGAAGTCTGAAGTGTCATTTGATTTGTCCCATTTGTCTTTAGCATATGCAAAATGAGTCTTCCATGCACCTTACTGCATGCCTTCTAGCTTTGTCTAGCATTCCTTTGAATCTAGCATCTGTAGGATGTATCTCAACCAAATCTTTCCTCAGGGAAGCCTGAGGTAATTTGGGATTCAATCCTTTTTCTAGAATAGCACAAGTTTGATTGGTAATGTCATGAATGGATGTCTTATATGCAAATTCTAGTGCTGTTAAAAGAGTACACCAATCATGGGCAAATCCATCACAATCCTTTAATTAAAGGCCATATACACAAAATCTTCTTACCATGTCTTCCAAGGTTTGGATCATTCTTTCAGCCAGACCATCAGTTTGTGGGTGGTAGGATGTAGAGAAGGATAAATTTGTCCCAAATAGTTGGTGAATATTAGTCCATAGTGCTGAGGTTAATTTGGGATCTCTGTCACTAATGATGTTTGTTAATATTTCAGTCCATGAAACTACTATATTACATATCAGAAGAGCTGTATTCATGGCTGTATCATTCTTGTGACATGGTAGAAAGATTGGAGTCCTACTAAATATGTCAAAAATCAATAGGCAAGCATTATAACTTCTATCACTCCCTGGTGGTATGGCAGTTACCCAATCCATATGGACAATCTCCCAAGTTCTGCTGGGTTCTTGGATCTTGATCATATTTCCAAGTATTTTGCCAGTGGCTTTATTTGCCTTTTGAAATCTGTCACAGGTTTTTCAATACTCTGCAACATCTTTCTGCCACATTGGCCACCATATACAGGTCTTTCTCTTTTTCCTTGTTCTGTATTCAGACAGATGTCCTGAGAAAGGGCTGTCATAGCATTCTTTTCAGTACAAGATTGATTAAGGACCTGTCCACAACTGTCATGACACATGTATGCTTAGTTCTGTGGTAAGTTATACCATCCGGTAAGTGGAATCTTCCTTCATCATATTATTTTTTCCATATATCATCTAAGGCATGTATAAAAGAGTTGTCTTTACAGTCTTTAGTAAGTAGTTGGCATAAAATACTATAATTCTTATCCTGTGTATAACTGTTTCTTACTTCTTCAAAGAAAGTGGTGTTCAGATATGTTATACTGATTCCTTCCATTGGGATCTGTGGGGAAGCTTCTTCTGGAACATAAGCAGGAGTATTAATATTATTTGGTAATGGCCATCTGCTCAGTCCATATGAATTTTTATGAATATTCCCATCTTTGTGAACAATAGTCATATTGCCCCTATACTCTTGTATGGCTATTTGACATCTGGGCATATTTCTGTTAGTTGTCTTCATGTTTAAAAGTGACTTAACAGCGGTAAAATCTGTTATTAATTCAAAAACACATTCATACAGGAAGTAATTTAGCTTTTCCAAGGCCCAGGCAAGGCATAAAATCTCCATTTGACTTGCTCCATATCTGACTTCAGTTGGTTTGATTTGCCTAGATATGAAGCATATGGGTCCTTCCACAGGGCTATCATTGATAATCTGGACTTAATGAAGTGCAGCACCAAGCCCATCTCCTGATGAATCAATATAAAGCTTAAAAGGCAGCTTAAAGTCTGGCATCAGCAAGAGTGGAGCAGTGGCTAAGGCTTGTATTGAAGATTTAAAGGATTTGACTCTGTAAACAGTCATTTCAAACACTGTGTCCTTGTCACACAATTTATACAGGGGTCTTGCTATGGATGCAAAATCTTTAATATTCTGTCTGTAATATGCTGAAAAACCCAAAAATGGCTGGATTTCTTTTTTGTTCTGAGGCATAGGTTTCAGTAGTACTTCTGCAAGTTTGTTTTTGTCAATTCCAACGGATAAACCAGATACTACATGTCCCAGTGCTTTGAGTTCTTTAAATACAAAATGACATTTCTTCAAAGAAATTTTCATGTTTAAAGATTGAATTTTTTTCAAAACTCTGGATAATCTGTGTATATGTTCTTCCAAGGTCTTGGAACAGACAATAATATCATAAATGTAAATGAATAGCCATACTTCTGAAAGCTCTTCAGGGAAGATTTCATTCATCATTCTTTGGAAGTGTGAAGGTGCGTTCTTGATACCAAAAGGCATCCTCAAATATTCATATACTCCACAATGAACAATAATTCTCAAGTATTTCCTTGCCCTTGGTGTCACCACATTCTGCTGAAATATTTTAAGGGCATCCATAGTGCTTATATACACTTCTTGAGATATCTGGGTAAGGGAAATTTGGATTTTTGGTATTGGGTACCTGTCTAGAACAGTGTAAGTTTTCAGAGCTCTAAAGTCCCCAACCATTCTATATTTTCCATTATGCCATGCCACTATTACTGGTGTAGTTATCTATACTTCCTCATTATGGCCAACCTTCCTTATTACACCAAGATCTAGAAGCTGTTTGATGTGAGTTCCCAGAGCTTGTCTTGACTTGGGGCTTGCTGGGTATGCAGGTCTTCTCAAGAGTGGTGGATAAGGTCTCTCAATATTAAGAATGATGTCAACTTCATGACCAATAATTGCTCCTAGAGGTTCTTTGTCTGAAGCAAATGCTCCTTTGTGGTCATACAAAAGGGAAGAAAGTTCATTTTCTTGTTTATCAGTCAGATGAAGGCTTATTTCAGCTTCATCTAACTGTTCAGATTTGAATTTTTCCAACTCTAAGTTGACTGGTGATACTTTTTTTACTTTAATTTGTATTTTAAATAGTAAAAAGGCAAATTTTTGACTCTTATTGTCCCAAATAGTAAAGTATCTGTCTTTTTTATTATGTAAGTCTATCCTATACATGATCAAATAGTCATTTCCCAATATAAAATGGGTACTAGAGCAATTTTCCATAACAAAAAATTAAACAGTTGTTCTTAGATTTCCATTTATGTGTGGAAATATGACAGTAGTCTCAAATATGCCCAATGCTTTCATGGGATTACTTGCACTGTTGAATTTTATGCCATCGATTGGCAATAATTGATTGTAAAAATTTGGTACACAAGTCTTAAGAAAAGATTTGCCAACACATGAGAAGAGGGCTCCTGGGTCAAGCAAAGGCTTAATGGGTTTGTTTTCAATTACCACTTCTGTTATACAGGATTTACCAGCTGCATGGTCCTTTCCCCTGTTTGGTTTGGTTTTCATTAGTTGTGCATCTTGAATTATTGATAAATAAAGTTGAACATTGCTTAATTGTGGCAAATGAGAATAAGATTCCATGATATCAAGAGTGGAATTGATATTTTCTATATCTTTTGAAGATTCAGAAAATACTGATGATTTATCATCTGAATTTTCTACATCATTATCTTTTGCAACATAAGGTTCTTTTTCAATTTAAATTCAATTGATTTTTCCCTCCCTGGGACATGCATTAGCTAAATGTGTTGTACTTTGGCCAATATGGCACTTTCTGATTATATCTGCAGATTTATATTTCATATTATTATAATTTTATTTGGAATTTTTGTCCACATAATCTTTCCAAGGTGTATTAAGCCTTGTTTTGAGATTCACCCTACTAGAACCAATTCTGGTTCTGGTGGTTACTTCTTCTAATATATTAATAATATATTATGCTGAAGATTTTTAAGTAGTCCTGCTTTTGACAGCATACTCTAAGTCTCCTCAACATTGTCTTAGAATTTTCCCGTGAATCATAAATTCTGACATTTCAGGATATAATGCTATTAATCTGTATTTTTGTTTGCAAAACTATGTTAAAGATTTGTCTTTATCAGAATTAAATTTGGCATATTAAAAGGCTGTTTAAACTTTAAATCATTAAGCATAACTGTCTTATTTGTCGATAATTTGGCTTTTCCACCAAGTCCAACTTTGTTGTCCATGTGCTTGTATTAATTTGATATACCATCTGTGGGCTGATCTGGTAAACAAGGTGTTAAATATTTCTGTTACCAATCTGTCTGGTAATTCAAAATATTTCTTAATCATGTCAATACCTCTGATGAATTCCATATTGTCATATTCTCCTTCACCACTGAAATGAGGCCATTATTTGAGTTTTGGTACTTCTTTCAAGAGTGCTTGGCCCATTTATGGTTCAAAGTTATGAAAAGAAGTGTAAAGTTTACTTTTTAATTGTGAATTTTCAACCTAATTACTTGTGGATTTGGAATTCTTGTGCCCTCATTCTGATTCAAAGGTGTAGACATTCTTGGTAAGGTGTGAAGTAATTGTTCAATATCATTCATTTTACTGTTGCTACACCTTTGGGAATTTCTGAATTCATGTTGTAAGCTTTGTATTGAATTCATTACATTAGTTTTATGATTTTTCTCTGTATGTGTTAATTCTTGCCATAGTTCTGTTTGTCTATTATTATCAGAAGTGGTTTGATACAACTTCATTGTAAATTTTGATATTCCCTCTTGTGAGGTGTCAAAACACTTTTTCAAGGCAATTGTATATGTCTTTACTTCAGTAAATGATTTTTAAATATTATGAAGAACATTTTAATTCTCCTCTTTGATAGTACTTATGGCTTGTTTTATTCTTGCTCCAATTATGTCATCAATATTGAATTTAGAATATTTGTCTGTTAATTCTTTGATATCGGCAGATTGTTCATTTATCTTATTGACAAAATAATTATCATTATCAGAAGCTTTAATTGTTCTTGAAACTTTCTCAAAACACCTAAGTGTTTCATTTATTTGGCTCATACTTAAGCTATTTGTTTTAAGATTGTTACAAATTGATTAATTTTTATCAGAAATATGACTTTTTACATCATTTATAACTTCATACAACTCTGGGATAGCATCAAAAATGTCAGAAATCATTTCTGATATTTTAATCTGGCTTCCTCCTTTTTCTGTAATTCCATCATTGCTCTGGCCATCTGAAATACATTTTCCATGTCATCCTGCTGAATCTTTGGGATTCTATAACCCTGGCTGTAAGGTTTTGTGGCTTGTGCCTTTCCTTTGCCCTTTTTCTGAGCTTTTGGCGGCTTTTCACGTTGGAATTTCTGTTCTGGCTATTGGGGCTGTTTTTGGCACTTTCTTGGGTGGTGGAGGGTTGTTTCCCCTCCATTCTTCTGTTAAGAGAATCATGTTTTTCTTTTCTATCAATGGATTCCATCCATTGAGTAACTTGCAAGTGCTGGGGTGGCCCAGGAAGTTTCTCACAGTCAGGTAAGAATTCATGCATTTTTTCCACAGATCTGCAAGGATCTGCTACTCTTTGTGCTGCAATGCATTGTTGTAGGCCTTCTGGCTGGCTTTGTATATATCCACTGAGGCTTCTTGTGGATGTGTCAGCTCTGTTTGAAGGTAAAACAGTATTATCAGCTTCAGAATGAACCCATTTATTACTTTGGGAGTCATTAATGACCCTTGTCCTTCTGTAACTGATTGTCTTCTGCCATAATCATGTCTATGACCTTTTTGGGAGCTGCTTGAGGGGTTATAGCTGGCTCCTGATCTGGTTGATGGCATATTTATGATTAAAAAAATCTCAAAAATAGTAATTTTACGTCAAAAAATTACTATTGGCCAAATTCTTTTCTTTCTGAAGAGTATTACTTATACCCAGGTTAATTGATTCAGAAGAAATTGGCTCTGGTTAATTATTATGAGTTATAATAACTGTACTATTATGGTCAGAATTAACAGTACTTGCAGGAATAATTCTGGTTACTGTTGAAGCTGTTTCAATATTTTCTTGTTTTACCACATTGTCAGACACTAAAACTAATGAAAAAGCAGATTTATTAAGTAAAAGAAAAATTCAAAAGAGAAATGAGAAATAAAGCCTCACTTATAATATGAATTTTTTTATTTTTTATGGATTGTTTGAATTATAAGTATTTTTTATATGTTTTTAAATTTTTCAATATAAGAAAAAAAATTTAAAAGAGTAAATATTATATAACAGGTAAAATATCATGACTGGGCCCCCAAATTTAAGGTGTGGATATGAAACTTTGATTTAGAATCAAGTACTTTTCCTCTCCTCAAAATTTTTATAAGGTAAAAATTTGATTAAAAATAGTATTGAATAGTATTTTTAAGAGAACAAATGCCAGATTTATTACTTTCAACTTTATGAGTATAATACAATAATATTATATATATTTATTGTTTTACCAACAATAAACATTTATCCAAAAATACTCTACAAGAGATATTTAAGGCTACAAAAGAAATTTCAATTGGAACTAATTGAGCAAAGAAATGCAAGAAATTACTCAAAGAATAAATTATTTCAAGAGAAAACACGCCCAAAAGTGACCAGAGTGAATTTGGAAACAAAGTGACAAAGTTTACAGTGATGAAAGATGCTTTAATTCACTTACAGAGTGGTTCAGGGGTAAAAATGATTATAAGAGTTACTAACAGTGATTTCAATTATTTTCCACGTGGTTAAAAGGTTTAAAATGATAAAAAAAGGTGGTTGTAATCTTTTATTGATTGGTTCAACAGTGTTTAAACTAATTATAAAAGGAAAATATTCTAACATGAAGAGAAAAGTGGGGCAAAGAAGACATTCTTTTATAACCATCAATTTTCTTACTCCAAAAGTAAAGTTTACTCTTGTCAGTCGTGGAAAACACTCTGACAATAGAAAAGCCAATTATGGCATCATTGAACCCTGGTTTAGACCATAAAAGCGCTGGTTTTAGCCATTACTATAGTAACACCTGGTCTAGAGCCTTCAAAAAATGTCAGATTGTGTGTAAGAGACGTAGAAACCAGGTGAAACTGTTTTTACTGAGCTTGTTTTAGCTTAAGGGTAGTTTTACCCTCTTGGCAACAGTTAAAGCTGCCCTGGTTGGTATCAAAACCTCATCATCAATTGAGTCACAGACCCCGTGACTCAATATCAGGCCAAAAGTGATGAAATTTTGAGTGGAGTTTGACATCTCACACCTGTCAGAAAGGACTTTATGGGTCTATCTCCCCCTCAAAGCTAGAGTTCCTTTCCCCACCAAATTGATCTTTCCAATTTATTTTTTGTTTAATTCCTCATCATGTATCATACTTGTAATTTACATATGTAATTCAATTGAGTTTTACAGTAAACTTACTGTAATAATTGACACCTAATATGTAAATTACAGTTCACTTATGTAATACATGTGCACATTTTGACAATTCAATTGAAAATAATTCAATTCCTCATAGCTTCTAAACTACACACAACACCTCAATTTTAACACAAAAATTGAAGGTTAACACTACATGTGATGTGAATCAAATCAAGGCTTTGAAGATTTTCAACTTTTGTACAGAAAATACTAAAAACTTAACTTAAGCTTATTTAGAGTTGACTTACAGAATTTTTAGCTAGAGGTGACCTCACCTTATTCTTTATGAGGAATACAATGGTGAAATAATTTTCATGTGTTTATTTGTTGAATGAAAAGTTATGATAATTTTTACTTAACTTTTTTCCATAAATATTTCATTTTTATATTTTTGTTGAAAATTCATTTTTACCTAACTTTTTCAAGTAAAAATGTGTTTTCACAATCTTAAAATTTTAATGTAATTTTATTGTTAAATTATAATTAAATTTTTATTTTTATATATAAATTTATAATTATATTTTATTTTTATTTTGATAATAGAAACAACTCTATTTTATTTATATTTATATCCTAATTTTTATTATTTGTGGTCTTTTGGGTATATGAAAATACCTCTAAGGCTCACAGAAACCCTCCTAAATTTAGGTTGAAAAAATTACTAAGAAATTTTATTTTATTTATTTTATTAACTTTATGTCACAGCCAATATTTCTAGTAAAAGGTATTCAACCTTATCCTCACTCAAACTAACCAAAAAGCAGAATACTTTCCATGTATGAAAATCAACTTTTAGAAATCTTCTTTCAAAACACTCATACAGTTTGGAGTTACCAATACATCCTGTCACTTCTGGTACAGGATAGATTGACCAATCTGAAACTGTATGATAATTCAACCTCACCACACCTCCTGTACAGACCCTATGAATCCATAGAGGTGTCAAAGAGGCTCTTTGAAGTGAAGAGGTCCTGGCATTTAGTAAACTGGAACTTCCTTATAGAGGGCTCAAGATGGGATAAGATGGAATACACTTAAGCCTTTAATAAAGATATAATTGCTAATGAAATGAATATAAGAAAGAAGAAGCAAAGAATAATATTGAATAATAAAAGAGCCAACCACAAACAAGTCCAATTCCACTGTTTCAACCTGTCAGAAAGAAATAGAAGGGTTAATAACAATATGTCGACCAAAACTTTACTGAACAGGTGAGGAAAAAGCAAAGACCAACTTAAAACCAATAAATATAATACTCCAAAATAAGAATAAAAATCTTTATCAAATAATAATTCAACTATATTAATTAAATGGGGAAAAGCCCCCAGGGGCAGGAAGAGGGGCTGGCATATTTGAGAATCTGCCATCCCTGATACCAAGAGTGAATTTTATTGAGAGGAATCTTCATTTTAATTGATTTGGATCATACAGACCCTTCATGGATGTACAGGGTCTGTACAGGAGGTGTAGTGGAGTTGGGTGATCATAAAGTTTCAGTCTTGTTAATCCAAAACTGTATTTGGAATATCCAGCCTGTACAAGTGTTGACAGGCTTTATTGATTAACCAAGCTATATGCATGTTTCAGAAAGAAGATTTTCTGAAACTGATTACTGATGCACCTACTCAATTTGCTGTTTTGATGAGTTTTAGTGGGTTTAAATTTGAATACCCTTACCCCTGATAGTGGCTGTGACAATGGGGCCTGTACTGAAAAAATCAATCCTCCTTCAGAAGGAATTCACTATTTTTACCTGGGATGGTGGATTATCACATATACCAGACCTTCTTCCTGCCTTTGGAGACTTTTCCACATTTAATTAATATTTTTGTTTTATTGCTAATAATAATTCATTATTACCCTTTGAATATCTTATATCTTGATCATTACGTTAGTCTTAGCCTTCCCTAACCTGTTCATTTGAGTTTGGTGGCCATATTCTTATTAATCCTCCTTTTTTTCTGACAGATCAAAAAAGTGGACCTGGACTTGTTTTGAGTGGGCTCTTTTATTGCTTAATGTTAATTTCTGAATTTTATTTAAACAGAATTCATTATTTATTTATTACTAGAAATATTGATTTTATTTTTACACTGCTTAAGGTTTCTGCTTCTTATCCATTTGGAGCCCTCTGCAAGTGAGTCCAATCTCCTGAGTGCCAGGCCCTCTTCACTTAGAAGATCCCCTGTGAAGTTATATTAATTAACTCATGATTTCTTATTTATTTTTCCATTATTTCTCAATAATAATTCACTCATTACTCAATCATGTCAGCTTAATGACTTGATGATTTTATTATTATCTCATTAATTTCATTTATCTGAAAATTTCTTCCTTTCTCATTTAATAATCCCTGCTGAACATCTCATTCTATTTTTCCAATACTCATCAATTCTTCTATTTTATTCAATATTTAAATTTGATTTTAAATAATTATTGGCTTCTTTTGTATAAATTTGAATATACATGTAGTTTATTCTCAAAAACTGGTAAAAAGGTCTCCAAAATGAGTAAACTATTCTTTCTATATAAAGCAGAAATTCTAAATATTTTTTTGAAAGAAATTATTTAAAAGGTTAATTTCTTGATCAAATAGGAAATGAAATCATCATGAATTAGCTACAGTTAGTTATATGTGTATCTCATCAAAATTCTTCCTTCAATGAATAACTTACTATTGTTGAAAGAATTAATATTATTCATTTTGTGTAAAATACCTCAGAAGGCAATGTTATATCCAGTTATATTTCAGCTTATTAAAAATACACAATTAAAATTTCTCTTGTGTGAAGTTAAGTTTTTAACAGGATATTTGCTTAATTTATTTTTTTGATTTAAATTCTTAAAAAGGATTTGATTCAAGTTCCTCAAGATAAATTGATTTGTTTTTTCAGAATATTGAATTATTTACTGAATTCCTCAAGAATTGATTTACATTTGATTTTTACTGATTATTCCATCAAGAAGTGAGTTACATTGCTTCAAATTTACTTTATTTATTGATTCATTAATTGAAATTGACTTTTACATTTGTCAAGGAATTGTTTTTTTCCATGAGAAATTGACTCTTTCATTTTAATCATTAAATACTTATTCATATTCATTTCACCTAAAGCTTATTGATTTATCTTTCAAGTAATCATAAGCTTTTTCTTGGTCATTTGATTTGGTCAAAAATTTGAATTTTTCCCTTTTGATTTCTCCAAAGGTTCCTGTTCAGAATAGTCCACCAGCCAAAATTACAATATCTCAAAGAACTCAAGCTGTCCTGATTCCAACAACTAGGGTTCCTCTTGAAAAAACACTATCAGTTACTCAACTGAGTGAAACCTTGGACAGAGGGCCACCAATGGAAGGAGAAGCATCTTTCAGAAGAGGAGGTATGAAGTAAAGAAGATAAAGATTATTCTATGGCCTACTGGCTGGCTATCCTGCCATTTCTCAAGTTCCTGGTGGAAGCTTGGGGAAGCTGAATATGAAGAGGGGGAGAAGCATTTGGAAGAGGAAGATTATGAGGAGACTGAAGTGGCAGTTGTCTTGGAAAAAGCCCATGGAGGCCTGAAAGTCCAAATGTAGCCCTTTCTAATCAGCCTACTCACTATCAATGCCATAGGTTTAACCTTGGTCAAACCTAGATACAAGCTGATTGAAACCTTCTTAAAGCCATATTATAACCTTTCTTCAATGGAAAACAAATTTGGTTATATTCCAAGCCACAATTTCATACAGTTAGAAAAACTGCATTACAATTCCCTACAGAAGAATTTAATGAATTTCTTTAGCTTCCAATATTATTAAGCTTTCCAATACTTGTGAATGAAATTCCTTGTTAATCCCTTTCATGCATGAAGTCTGAGAAATTTAAAAAAGCCATTTTATTAATGATTTTTCTGTAAATCTCTTTTTTGAATAAGCCTTTGTAAATGCTTCAAAAATTGTAAGGAAACCCTTTGGATTTAACCTTTACAGGTCTTGAAAATAATGAATTATTATGTATTACTCACAAAAATTTCTAATACTTGATGAAAGTGGTGTTAACAAAGCTTACACATAATTTCATGAGTTTTTCAAGAAATATTTTCAAGCTTATTGTGCTTCAATTTGTTTCAGAACAAGATAATCATAATAATAAAATAATTTTACAATATATTTTGGGCCTCTTATAATTGGAATTGGGAAAGGAGTAAGAAAAAAATCAATAAGAAAGTAAAAAATTAATTATAATTATCTTCATGCTTGCTTTCTTGTGGCCTATTTGTGTTCAAAATAGGCCGAAAAATACAGAAAAAAAACGCAAAACAAAATAAGAAAAGGAAAACAAATATTACATTTGTTTGTGTATTTTTCGGCCCAAAATGTGTTCCAGAGGGTTTAAAACCCCTTAAAGCCCACAGGGGGTCTACAATCACCAAGAAAGACTTCTGGGTAATTAGAGATTTTGGGGGTTTAGAGGTTTTTACACCCCCAGAACTACTTTGAAGCTAAAAAGATACAAAATGTAAAGATTTGATATTTATTCAAATTAGGAAACTTTTTTTCTTTTTTCTTTTTCTTTTTGAAGTATATTTTGATCATAAATGTGCCAAAATAATAATGATAATTTTTTTGTAATGACCAAGAAGGTTTTTTACATAATAGTCAGCTTTTTTTTATTTTTTTTTCAATTTTTCCCCAATTTTGATCATCAATTTTTTAAGAAGAATTACAATAAAAATATCCATAATCATAATTATAAATGATAATATTAATATTAGGGGGTGTCAAAGTCACCAAATCCCGCCTTAAAATAACACGGGATTTGGAACCCAAATCCCAAAACTAAATCCCGGGTTTTTTATGTGTAAATCCCACGGCATTTTAACTGAGTCTCCTGGTATTTTGACCAAATCCCACGCATCTGGGATTTCAGCTTGAAACCTAACCCAAATGAGTTTCTTTCAATTTATTTATTTTTATTTTTATTTTTCACCCCTCCAATTTAAAAAAAAAACACTTTTTTATTTATTTTATTTTTTAATTTCAAATCTTAATTCTCACTTTATTTTTTTTTATTTTTACTTTGCACCCCTCCCTCTTAAAAGAAATTCACCAATTTTTTTTTTAATTTTAATTCTTAACTCTCAATTTATTTCTTTCTATTTTTAGTTTTCACCCCTCCCTCTAAAAAAATCCACCTTTTTTAAAATTCAGGTAAGTGAATTTTTCTTCTTTTTGTTTCACCACTACCATTTTTTTCTAACCTGATTTTTGTTTTTTTATAGGTATTTTTCTTTCTTCTTTTATAATTTTTCATTTTTCTGCACCTCCCAAACTCACCCACCCATCACCATGATCAATCATCATCTACCTCCCAAAACCCCCCACCCATCTCATAACTCCACCTCACTCCCCCTGGAACCTCCCAAATAGGCTCCTGGGAGGTTCCAGGGCCTAGCGTCTTCTAATCGCTCCGAATCAATTCGGAATCGATTTGGAAGGCCTCTGAAATCAATTCCAAATCGATTCGGAGCCTTTTTAATTATTTTCAATGCTAATGGCCCCCAGAGGCCATTAGCATGATTTTTTTAATTTTTTTATTTTAATCATTTATTTAATTTGAAAAATAAATTGCTGATGTTCTTCCAATCATTTTTGATGATGTCATGGTTAGGACTAAACCAGACTCAGCACATCATCAGAATTATTTGAAATATGATGAATTATATTTTTAATTGGAACAAAATTAAATTAATTACTTTTTGGTCGAAATTTATTTTACTACAGAAAATTAAAAATAGATTTTGAATAAATACTATTAAAATTAAAAAAAAAATGAATCTTAAGAATTAATTTTTTAAAAATATTAGATTAATATATTATTTTATCTCAAAAGTATTAAAATTAAAAGATCAAATTTATATTAAATTTCTTAAATTACATCATAACATATAATTGTATTCCTATCCTTTCAAAACAAGATAGTGATTTTAAATATAGGTTTTTTTTATGAAAATTTTTGATATAAATATATCTATATCTATAAGGTTTTGGTCCAATAATCTAAGAATTAAGGTAAAAAAAAATTAATTTACATCATTATCTTTTATAAAGATTTCCTGAAACACAAAAGTATTAAATCCCCAATAAGAAAGATTTTATTAATCTGAAGAAAAAAATGACGATTTTTTAGTTGTTTTTTTTTACAATTTCTTTATGAGAAAACAAGAAGAAATTTTTATTCTTATTTCAAAAAGTGTGGATATAGATTATGATAATACAAAATTACTTTGAATTAACTGTTGATCATGAGGTTGCTATGTTCAAGTCATGGTTATAAAAATGTCGTAAGCAAAAATAACCGATTTTCTTTTGGATGAATATTCCTCATCTCATATGTTAAAGCAAGTCGTTTTGAATCGGCTGGAATCAAATTTCTTTTAAACCCTGAGGGTATTTCTTCCTCAAAGATTAGTGTATTCCATTTGGGGGTTGATTGAAATTAAGCTGAGGTTCTTTAGATTCTTGATTTTGCAAACCTCTTTGGTGTAGATTTTCGAGTAAATCTTTTACAAATTGACTGTCCTATAGATTTGGAAAATTGACTAATCTGGAATGATTATGATTTAATGATAAGTAAATGAATAATTAAGAAATTGAAATGGTTTATATACAATACCTTGAGTTTTTGAGTAAAAGTTGTCTGTAAATTATAGATAATTCTACAGAAAAAGGGCATGGTAAATGAAGAAAAGGCTCGTAGTAAATGCAATTTGAAATCAAATAACTTAATAAATGATGAGTGTATTGATATTTTATGCAAGAGAAGGAAATTTTTATGCAATTTAACATGCCCTTACTGAGTTGTGTGTTTGAAAAATGTGCCTCTATGGGAAGCTAAAGGCAGGATTTTAGTATTTAAACACGGGATTTGGTACCAAAAAACCTGGGTTTTTGTACCTCAAAATACCTCACCTCTTGAGGTGTGGGATTTCTGAAATCCCAAAAAATTAATGTGGGATTTTGGCAAAAAAAAACTCGGGATTTTGAGTGTGGGATTTGGTAACTTTGACACCCCCTATTATTATTATTACTATTATATTACGTTAATATGATTATTTTTGTTATGAGTATCATGTTATTTTAATAATAACATTAATGATAAAAATCTCAGATGTTTTTTGGTTTATTTTTTTCCCTTTTTGGTCCCTATTTTATCAAAAGAGGCCGTCAAAGAAGAAAAATAATAAATAATTAGAATGATGTTTTTTTTGTTTTTCAATGTACAAAATAGTTACATTTCATTATTTACAGTTTGTAATTGGTGAATTATAATCATATTAGCTATAGCATGATTCATAAGTCTTTGATGTATCTGTGAAGAATATTTTGGTGATTAAATGCCTTCTTATTTGAAAAATATGAAGCCCTAGTGAGGGAGAGCTAATCACAAAAGCCTCCAAATACTCAAAATGAACTTAAGTATCTCAAATAAGGAAAAAATGATTTCAATGGAGAAAATAAAAAAAATACTAAAAAGGGTGATCTTAGAAATTAGATTATTGGTAATTTTCCATTATGTTGCAAATTTCCCCCCAAAAAAACAAGTTTGACCAAATACAGTAATCAGTGATCTGTTACCATATTTGGAAAAGGGAAGAAATTTGATAGAAATATACACATGTATTCCAACTTGTGTGTTTATAGTTTTTGTTTCAATAATTTCACTTGAGATTTGTGAAGGAATTCCCAGTAGTGAAAAATAACCAGACATTTATCTCAAGTTTTTTTTACTTGAGCCAAAATGTTGATTCATTTGGTATTAATATGGTCAGCTAAAGAAAGGTGCTTATTTCAGAGATTTATACATAGAAAAACATCTTCAAGATCTCCCATTATCTTTATTTTGGATAAAGTTTTCTAATATTGAGGATCCACATGCATTGATCAATTAGAATTTATCACTTATTTAATATAAAAAATGTGCATAAGAAGTTAAATCAACCTGTTAAAAAAGTTCAATAACAGTCAAAGCATATAACAATTTATAGAAATGATGGCTAACTTATTTGTTGGAATTTTTTAGAAAAATGGATCAATTCCCTTAAAAAAGGAATTTTGGCTCCAATGATTTTTGATTTAATTAAGGAATCTTAAAAAGTTTCTTGAAAAGGTATTTTTCATAATTATGTCTATATCAAATTTATGTGGAGTAAATTTTACTGGAATTCATAAAATTTTCAGGCATTGTTGAAAGGCAAAAATTCTTCATAAAAAAAATCCATAGAAAAATAAATATTTTCATAAAATAAAATACAAAATAGCATAAATCAAGCTCAAGTAAAAGCCAAGTTCAACTTTTCCTCAAAGTTACCCCAGGGTTAGGTGAGGGCCCTATCAGACTGAGATTAGAATAAGGTAGTATATGAAGCTTTTCTTTTTTCAAAATTTAATTATATTTATTGAAAAAAATATACCAATTTTTTTCCTTCATTCTATATTCTCCAAAACATTTGATTGAATAAAGATTTCACTTTTCACTATTTTAAATCAAAGGCAATAATATATGGATCTTGAAATCAATTTTTGAATGAGTTAGTCAGATACCAAAGCCTTTGTAAAATATCTCTGAATCAATATCCTTGTATGCAATACAGCTCAAAGTAAAGTGTTCAAGAAATATATTTGTGACTTCTCAAGATATACCCACCTTGTTCATAGTTGAATTGAAATATTTCTGAAAAAGAAACTTACCAGCTTTCATAAAAGTATATTTTCTTTATCTATCTTCAATTAATCATCAAATATTCATAAATTCTGAATCATTATTTTTACAAATTTGTATTTTAGTAATACAAAAATTGAATAACTTTATATTTCAAGTGTTTAATCCTTGTCTTCTTTTAAAATAAAAATATTATTTGGTTTTGTAAATTACAAGTGATATTATTACTTTGTTTCTTTCAAATCTCATTTTGAGTTTGAAATTCACTTTTATGGCCTTAACTGGAAACAAATTTGAATTTATATTAATTTTTGAGAAAAATATTGAGTTTAATTATATGATTTTATTATATAAGGAATTGTATAGAAATTTAAGATGAAATTTCTTTATAAAAAGAAAATTCAATGGCTAAATTCTTTTAAGAATTCAACGAAGAACATTCATGTTTTTCAAGTTATTAAATATATTCTCTTTTTGAGTTTGAGAACAAACAAAATAATTTTGTCTTAATTTTGCTTTTGTGGAAAAATGCATCTCTTCTTGATTGAATTATCACCCTCAAGTGTTTTAATTTTGTTTTTAAAAAGAAATATGAGTAGTTAGCTCTTTCCCTTCCCATAAAAATATCATATTTCATGTCCTTTTCTAAACCAATTTACATATGTTATCAGTACAAAGCCTCCTGGAAGGCAAAATTATGCTAAAAAGTCTTGATCAAATATTATTAACTTCTTTGAAATGAAAGGTTGCAAGATGAGATAATAAACTTTTCTATTTAACCTCCAAATAGGAAGAAATATTTGATATTATATCCAAAGATAGATTTTAATTTTAATTTTAATAATTTGACATGAACTTCTTTGACAAAAAAATATTTCAAGGGAAAAAATGGGAGGTATTTAATATTAAAGAAAAATTTAAAAATTCTTATATGAATTTATAATTGAAACAGGATTATAACCCATGAAAATAAAAACAATAATTCATGTGAGCCTTTGAAAACAAGGAAAATATTGAAATGGTGTACTTTTTAGCATTTTACTTTTATTCCTGTTATTCTTTTGTATCTTTGTAGAAGCTGGTTTCTTCATTTCAGAAAACCAAAAAAAAGAAGGATTTATTTAGATTGGCCTAAAAGAATTGGTTAATTTCTTCTTCATGAGAAACTAAATTCTTTCCAATAGGGATCATAATTTTCACGATTTATTCAAATACTTTCTTTTCAAGTGCCTCTTACATTTAATAAATAAAGATTCGATTTTTTTAACACATTATAAACTATTTACACTTATCTGATATTCTTTTGCCTGTTTTTGACTAAATATATATTCCAATTTTCTGATGCTTTGATCAAAATTAATATTCTTAATAATAATCTCAAAAGGTCTATTAATGAAGAATGATAGACAAAAAAATATTTTATTAAAGACACAGTTATTTATTTATTGCATATATATTTTTTTGAAAAATAATTAAACATAACAGGGAAAATGAAACACTAGTACCATTTAACTTCATAAATATGTTTTCAAAACTGCCTTAAACGAAAAAAAATCTTAAAAACAAGATGGGACATATAGGAAATATTTTCATAGCTCACACAAGGCATGGAAGAAAATTTGAAATGTCAATTGTAATCCCAATAAGAAAACTTTTTTTTCAATAAAGAACAATGTAAATTATAAAAGTATTCCAAGGAACTGCAGCATGCTTTAGAAAATTTGGATGTATAGGTGAAGTAATGAAAAAACTTCTCATTGGAAGCTTTAATTTAAGAATTAATGATTTTGGAACTATTTTTAGAAAGAAAATCAAGAAAGCAATATTTTTTTAAAAAATATGCTATAAAGATATTAATTTTCAATTTTTTTCAAAAGACTTTCAGTAGCTATCTATTCAATATTTAAAAATCATGTTTGAATCTTCTGGAAAAAATAAAATCACAGTTTCTTTGAATATTTAAATTTTTGTTTTGAAAAACTTGAAAAACTTGAATTTTGAACTCTAATTAGCTTTTTTCCCAACTGTTGATATCATAGCAATGATTAAATATAGTATATGTAAGATAAATTGAGGGTTTTTTAGAAGATTCAAAAAGAAAGTTTCCTTATTAATAATGTAGGAAATGTTTTTATGTTACAAATTCTGGTAAATTCCAATTGAGTTAAGTAAAACTCCAACTGACAAAAGCTGTTACCTTTAATACATGAAGAAACATGTTACAGCTGAGGGGAAGGATTGGGAAAAGTTAGAGCTGGGTTGAATCTGGGTCCAACCTGACCTACCTGTCAGGAGTTCCTGCTTTATTTTTCACAGTGATTTTCTCTCAAGCTGAACCAATTATTTCCAAAATTATGTAGCAAATGACTCAACTAATGGGAAAGCTAACTCAAAAAGTCTCACCAAGGGACACATCCAAAGCCCTAGATTTCAAGACTCCATTAATGCATGCACCTGACTTTTTTGATGGTACTCAAGCTCATGAATTGAGAGGATTTATCCACTCCTTTCAATTTATCTTTCATAATTAACCAGAAAGCTTTTTCTCTGACAGGAAAGATGTACTTTTTTCAATTTCTTTTCTCACTGGAAGAGCTGAAAAGTTGATTCAAAAATATCTCTCCAATATCTCCAATCAAAAACCATCTAACCTTATTAATAAATGGAAATCCTTTCAAACCCAGTTTCTCAATCTTTTTGGTGATCCTAATGAAATATGTAAAGCTGAAAAAGAGTTGGAAAATCTGAAGATGAAAGAAAGTGGTCATTTCCTCCTTGTAAGTATCAGATTTCAAAATACTAATGTCAATAATTGGGGATTGGGGAGAAATATCTCCAATGCATGCTTATAAAAGAGACCTTTCATAAAGGTTGTTGCATAAATTGGCTTCTCAAGCTGAAAATCTACACATACTTCAAGAGATAATGTAAATTAACTTGGAGATGGATACCAGGTGCTATTAGAGGATGAATGAAAAGGGTGGGAATTCAGAAAATAAGCCTCCAGTCTCTGGCTCTAACTCCTTCAGGCCTCTTTAAAATCCATTTTTCAAGAGGCTTCACCACAGGAAGAAGGGGAAGAGGTTTCAAGTATCAAAGGAAAAGCCTCATTCTGCTCTAACAAAGTACAACAATATAATTGGTTTTGAAATGCAGAAGTTTATCAAAAAGGGCTTGTGTACTTATTTTTGTGGCAAGAAACCCATTGAAAAATGCTTCAAGAGACCTCAAAATAAGCCTTATGTATGAAGCAGCTTTCCTAGAAAGCAGGGAAAATCCTGAGTGAAGATCATTTTCTGTTCAATAGTTTTCACCTATTTTGTTCAAAAGTAAAGTTATTCACTCTGAATACTGTAATAAGGAAATATTAAAAATTTCTTCTTGTTTCTACTCTCTATTGTATTTTTTATTGTATCCTCATTTATTCTGGTGCTGCAAACTCTTTTATTTCAAATAATCATTTTTCAAAGTAATCATTGAAAATGTAAGACCTCCCTAAAAGGATTAATCTTTTCATTTTGGATTCTAAGAAAGCCCCTTTGTTGTTTAACACCAATTATACCAAGTGGGTATTTAACCTTCTTTCTTTCCCAAGATTTGAATGGGACCTTTTCATCATAGATTCCCCCAAGGGAGAAGACCTCATATTGAGCTATAATTACCTCTACTATTTTAGTCCTATTATTTATTGAAAAAAATTGATTTATCATCTATTACTCTGGTCATAAGAATTCTAATTCTCTTATAACTTCTGTTAGAAATTAATTTTCCACTTCTGTCAAAATTGTTTCTCTGGTTGAGGAAACTAAGAAACATCCCCTTCCTTCTTCTGTCCATATTCATCCAATTATTCCATTTCAGTAATTATTCAAATTATGCAATTAAGCCTTCAAATAGATAAAAAATGTTGAAGAAGATGTGTCTATACTTTCACTTCATCTCTTTCAAGAGGATATGGGAATTACTTCTTTATCATCTCATGCATCCCTGGAGGAGCAGTGGGATGAAGAGGAAGAGCCAGAAAAAATGAGATTATTATGAATGGAGTCCCTCCTGGTTATTTCCAATAGCTTTATGTATTCCCTAAGGTGATATCAGAGAAACTTCCCCCAAACCACACCTATAATGATCATATAGAGCTTAAGAGGTCTATACCTCCACTTGAAGCTATCTCCTCACTATAAAATCAATAGTCTGAGACACTCAGGGACTGAATCTTAGACAATTCCAAGAAAGGTTTCATTGGGCCAAGATCCTCTTCAACAGAAGTACCTGTCCTTTGAGCTCAGAAAAAGGGGTGAGGCCTTTGCTTGGGTGTTTAACAACAGAAGCATAATTCTTTCACTAGGAAGAAAAAGGTATCCTTCTCCTCAAATGATTCATCTTTTCACCATTTTCTCCAAGTTAGACCTGTGTGGCTCTTATAATCTCCTAAGAATTGAAAAGGGGGTCAGCATTTCACTGCCATTAGAACCAAATATGGTATTTATGAGTATTTGGCCTTACTATTGCTCCTTATTAATTCCAAAATACTGTGGATGATGTAGTTGCAGAATTCTTCTATGTTTTTGTAGTAGTTCCTCTAGATTAAATTACAGTGTTCTCCAGTTCCAAGTAGAAACATTTCAAACATTGGGCCTCCTCCATTGTGGAATAATTTGGTTATTTTGTTTCAAGATATGGCCTCAAGATGGATTGTTCAAATTTTTAACAAATTCTCAATTGACCACAACCCCAAAAAATCAAGGAACTACAGTTCTTCTTGTCTTTTCTAATTTCTATGGTTGTTTAATTGAAAATTACTCCTGAAAAATAAATTTTCTCACTTCTCTTCTCAAAAAATATACTTCTTTATAATTCAATGAGGAAGCACTTAGTCAGTCTTAATTACTCAAAGAAGCTTTCAAAACTGCTCCTATCCTTTCCCATTTAAATCCTTCTATACCCACTATTGTAGAGATTGATTATTCTGATTATTCTTTGGGTTCTGTACTGAGTCAACTTAATGAATCAGGAAAGAATCACATTTCATTTGATATCTGAAAGCCCCTTCCACCTGAGCTGAACTATGGAATCTATGACAAGGACCCCCTTGGAATAGTTTGAGAACTCAATTGCTGGAGAGCATTCCTTCTTTCTCCTTCCAAGCCTTTTGAAGTCTTTATAAAAAATTCTTCTCTTCAGTATTCAATGCATTCTAAAGCTCTTACTTTCTGTCAATTCTGGGCTTAATTTCTCTCTGGATTTCATTTCTCTATCACTTATTTCCCAGGAAGGTTGACCACTTTACCAGATGCCTTGTAGCTTTGAAAAAATTTGTACCCTGAGAGGGGGGTGGACTGTATCATAAAGCTCTTATTCAATATCAAATCTAAGAGTAAATATTATTCTCAATTAAAGATTTAGTTTGTTGAGACCTAGTGGATCAAATTAAGAAAGAAGTATGGAAAGACAATAAATAAAAATAAAATTATAAATAAATTAGGTATAGGTGAATCAGTGCCAGATTATTCTCTTAAACCTCAATCCAACTTATTATTGGACAAATATAGAGTGGTCATTTGCAGAAATCCATGCATACAATTGGAGATTATTCAGAAGCACTATTATTCTACATTGGCTGGACACCCTGGCTAAGAGAAGACCCTCAATCCCATAAAGAGGTATTTTAATTGGTCTGGAATGAATTAATTAATCAAAAATTATGTTTCCTTGTGCCATAAATGCTTAGGAAACAATAAAATTAACCATAAGAATTTTGTCTTGCTCAAACCTCTTCATATTCCATCTGGTCGTTGGAATTTATTACCAATGGAAGTTATCACTCAATTTCCATCTTGCAACAACTTTGACCCAATTTTAGTGGTTTTGGACAGATTCTCAATAATGGAAATCTTCACTCCAACTTATGAAAAAGTAACTTCTTTTGACTTGACTCAAATCCTTATCAAACATGGACTTCCAATCAATATTTTCAGTGATAGAGAATCCCTTTTTGTTTCCTCATTCTGCATCAATTTATGTCAGCAGCTCAAGATATCAAGAGATTTTTAAGCTTCATTCCCCATGAAGCAGATTGAAAGGCAGAGAGGGTAAAGCAGACTCTAGGACAGTAGCTTTGGATGTATCTCTACTACCATCAATATGACTGGAACATCTGGCTCCCACTCGCTGAATTTGACTTCAATATTGCACAACACCCATCACCAAAACAATACCTGTTTTTCACCCTTTATGGAAAAAATTCAACTTTGACTCAATTCACATTTCTCAAGATGCTCCTTTTAGAAAAGGATCATCAAAACTTCAATCATTACAGAAATTTGTCAAAGCAGAGTAAGAGTCAGAAATGAAGAATTTTGAGAAGTATGCAGATAAAAATAGGTCAATTCCACCTGACTTTGAACAAGCAGAGAGAGTATGGCTATCCTCAAAGAACATCAAGTCAGCAAGACCCACCAAGAAGCTCTCACAAAGCTGGTTTGGACCCCTTTCAGTTCTTAAGAAGATTGGGAGCCATTCACATCACCTCAATTTTAAATTTTCTCCAACAATGAAAGTCAGTTCACATTGTCTTCCATGTGTAATTATTGGAACCTGTCAAGAATTAAACTATTCCAAATTTTAATAAATCTTCACCTTCACCAGATTTAGTGAAAGAGAAAGAACAATGGGAAGCAGAAAATGCTCTGGACTCAAAAAATAAATAGAGGTATATTATTGTATCTTCTAGAGTGGAATGGATTCAGTGAGGACCTAGAAAAAGCCACTTGGGAGCCAGCTGAAAACCTCACAAACTCAAGAGAGGTTTTTGTAATTTCCACTAATTGTGTCCTTACAAGCATGGCCAAAAACCCTAAACAGTTTTATTTATGGTACTTGGTTGGGATTCTATTTTAAGAAATTAAGTTCCTCTCCTGGAATGCATATTTAAGAGGATATTCTACCAAAATTTCTGTAAGCATCACCTTGGCCAATTCATGATAACTTTTAACTCCCCCAGATAGATTCATAAGGCCTTGAAACATTGGTACCCTCAATTTGGACCCTTCAATTGAAGATATGGCCAAATTTCCTTTTTTATTTTACTCTTTTATTTTATTTCAATTATGGTTCTTTAATTCATTCACTAAATAAAGTTATCTCTTATTCCTTAAATCTCATTTTAATGGCTCTTGGTGGGGAGCGGAAGTTGTGCAAGTAAGCTCCATCTTCTTTTATGTACCTCTAAGGGTCTCTACTTCTTCTAAAGCAATACCTTGGCCACTCTGTGAACAAAAAAATGCTTTTGACCAAGCACCTCACCTCAAAAAGGAAAAAGATCAGAAATTTTGTCTTTATCTTTTACCTATTTAATTTCTTTCTCCCATTTTTTTTCTTTTAATTGTATTACTTTATTCTTCATTCCATTAATTTGTATGTCAATGAAAGAAGTCAAAAACTTCAAGTCCAAAATAATTTTTAATGTCTGTCAAAATAATTGCTTGAATTCCAAATCTTCACTTTGTTTGGGGACCCAAATTAAGTTATAGAATCTGAAGCAGAGCTGGATGACTCAATAATAAAAGAGGGTGGTTTTTTTTTATTATTGATTGCTTACTTTAGAATAGTGGTTTTAAGAATTGGGAACTGGGGTGAAAGAGCTTGTATGCATCACTATAGGAAGGCATTGGCCTCCATGCTTCAATTATTGATTCTCTTCAATAATTAATGGATTTTACCTTGAATATTGATACCAGGTACTATTAGAGGCAAAGGGAGAAGAATAATTTTTTGAGAAAAGAAGACTGAAGCCTCAAATTCAAGCTTCTCTCATTATCAAAATTCTCCAAGTTAAAGTTACAATAAGAACAAGAATTTTCCTCAAAAGAAGATTCAAACCCATTCATCCCTCCTTGATAAGGACCACAGGTGTCACAGGGGCTCTTCCAAGTTAAGAGGGCCTGGCACTCAGTGAAAAGACTTACTTATGGAGGGCTCAAAGGAATACTCAGAAGATAAGAGCAAACAGATAAAAGATAGAATTCCTAATGATAGATTAATGAGAATTAAGAGACATGAAATGAAAAAAAAGCAATAATAAAGATCCAACCACAAATAATCCTGAATCACTGTTTCAACCTGTTCAGAAAATAGAAAAGGATTAATAAGGATATGACCACCAGGAACTTACTGAACAGGTGAGGGAAGGCTAAGACTGACTTAAGAACTAAAAAGATAAT
This sequence comes from Austropuccinia psidii, assembly GCA_023105745.1. NCBI lineage: Eukaryota > Fungi > Basidiomycota > Pucciniomycetes > Pucciniales > Sphaerophragmiaceae > Austropuccinia > Austropuccinia psidii. The sequence goes on from JALGQZ010000003.1 coordinate 7,213,992, forward strand.
ACCTTTTGAATGCAAAATAAAATAATACTAATAATACATCAAATATCTTAATTAACTGGGGGAAAAACCCCCAGGTGAGTTAACGGGGGCTGGTATATGTGAAAAAAATGCCGGCCTGGAGTTTGAGTGCTGAGAAACCCTGACTGTATGTTGGAGGAATCTGTATTTGAGATGTAAACCTGTATTGGTGTATACAATACAGGTTTTGGCATCTGTATTGAGGAAAGGCCTGTATTTGGTGAATCCTGTATTTGAGTATTGACTGTATTAAGATGTATTGAGGCTTGAAACTGTATTTGTTGGCTCTTCCCTGAAACCCCCTTTCTGTTTGGTTGTTGGAAGACCTTCACTTAGTAATTATTGGTAATGCCCTGCCTGTCTCCATGGCTGTGATATTATCCCCCTCTTGAAAGTGGTGAGCACCATAAAGGTAAGTGAATGTTGATGAGTTCAATCAAAAAATAAAACTTTCTTCCCCTAAATTTTACCATTTTCATCCCTTATAACTCCAAAACTCCTTCATCTTCATACCTTGTAGGTCCTTCTGCTTTGATTCTTTTCCCCTTCTTTGAAATTTTCTCCTTTTTCTTCTTTGGTATCTTTGTCCTTCTTCTCCTTCAGTGTTCTGCACCCAATTTGTCTTGAGTCCTCATGGCTCATTATAAGTTGGTGATTTAGGTTTATGTCCTAAGAACTCACTCTCATTGAATAACATTTTCTTCATATTGATATTGGGCTGAAATTTGCCCTTTCTTGATTTTGGACAATTTCAGTAGTCCATAGAAATTTCCCCATTTTTGGTGTCTTTTGGGTTTTTTGGCCAATTTGGCCCAAATGCGCAAATGTGTCATTATGCATGAGATTGCATATTTTGATAAATTCTGATTGAAATGACAGAATTGAAATTTTGAAGGTTTTGAACAAGAATTAGACAGAAATTTGCAAACACACCATTATGCATGAAATTGCATATTTTGAGCAATTTCTGAATAAAATGATAATATTGAATATTTTGAAGGTTTTGAAGAAGAAATAGCAAAAATGCACAAATGCATCATCTAAACTATTTTTTTTTTGAATTTTGAGGTTTGGATAGCCTTGCAGATGATTTAAAGATGAAATGAAGTCATTTTGGGCAAAAGCGCACAAATGCATAAAAATGGCCAATTTGGCCAATGAAACAGTTTTGTTGATAATTTCTTCAATTTACTTGTGATTTACCCCATTCTGGATGTTTAAATTGCCAAAAATGACCTTCTGACTTGCATTTGTCCATAATTTGCTTGGTCTTGGATTTGAATTTTGACTTTGAATATTAGCTCAAAGCTGATTTCCATATGTGAATCCAATCACTCTGATTCCCCACCTTCTGTACTTTATGGTCCTGGTGTCCTTGATAAATTGAGGGAGCTTTCTGGAGAGAGTATGTCCCCTACAAAGATTAATGACATTAACAAAACCTATGATGGTTTCAAATCTGTCAAAGGTATTGAGCCACCCTGCATAAATTTTCAGAAGAAGGGGGTTCCTTGTGTTGAATCTGCTACTGCTAGGCCCACCAGGTGCCAATTCTGCAACCTTGGGAAAAGAAATTGCTCTCAGGCCAACCATAGGTTCCCAGAAAACCCCTTATGATTATGAAGAAGAATCAAGAAGGGTGGAAGATTTGGATTGGAAGCTCTTGTTGATAAACCCCCAACCTCTGATGCCACCTCTGGCCACTCCAATGGTGAGTTGAATGGTCAAGGAATTTCTTAGTTACTGAATTTTATGGCTTTCTTTTCTTCTGCTTCATTGACTGGATCTAGGATGAGAGGTTTCCAACAATGGAGTAATACCCACAGCTCCTGGGCCAACACTGGAGGACCCATTCACCCCAAGGCAACCCCATTGGATTGGCCCCAGAGGTTCCTATTTTTGTTACCAGAAAAGATGGAATACTTGGAAAATTGAAGAGAAATTGAGTCGTTCAAGATGAAGTTGATACTGATGCTGAAGGTGGTGATGAACTTGAAATAACTACCCCCATCCAAAAAAGAAGAATTCAGTCCAAGCCCGTACCATCATCCATGAAGTGATCAGGTCCCCCCAGCCACCTCAACTTCCAACTAGCTCCCCAACCAGGCCACCTCCACCAATGTTCAACCACCCATGGCCAGCACTTCTAGAGACCCAATGCTCCCAGAACCTGAGTCAGTCTTTGACCACTGTTGATGCTGGGATATCACTGGAAATTTCACTGATCAAAAGTAGATGAATAAGAAGGTGGTCACATCCTTATTTAAAGAGGTGGATGCTTTGACTAAGTTTTTTATTGATAAAGCTATTAAGAGTTCTGTTCCAGGTAAAGCCACTAGGACTTTGGCCAGGGAGGAAGTTTCTTATTTATAAGATGCCTTGGTTGTTAGATTTAGAGAAGCCTTGAAGAAATTTTGATGAGGCTTATCTGTAGTAAGTATTTATCATTACTAGTGTTTGCTCTTTGATTATTGAATAAATTGACTCGTCATAGAAGATATGGGATTGATAATTTCTGCTTTGAAACAAGAAATAAAAACAAGAATCATACAAGTAAAAGGAATAAAATCCAATGGAACGGAAATAAATGAGAGAAAAATAGAGTAAAGAAAAGCAAATATAGAAACTTCTGAGAATTGTTCTTCTTGTGGTGAGTTGCTTCATTTTGGCCATAAACATCCTGAAAAGATAAAAATACAAGCATTTGATGCTCACAGAGTGACCAAAGTGTTGTTTACAAGAATTAGAACCCTAAGAGATGCATAACAGGAGATGGAGCTTACTTTCAAAGCTTCCACTCCCCACCAAGCATCATAAAAGAATTGAAAGCTTTTTCATGAATAAATTTTGATAATTAATGTCTTTAATGTTGATTAATTTCATAACTAATTAATGAAAGAAATAAAGAGAAAACAGGATTTGGCCATATCTTGATGAATGGTCCAAATTTGAGGGTATTGATGTGGCAAGGCCTTCTTAATATGTCCAAAAAGAATTGACAAGTGCTCAAAGAGTGACCAAGGTGATTCTTACAACAAATTTGGGTAGAATACCCCCTTAAAGGTGCATGCCAGCAGAGGAATCTACTTTCATAAACTCCAATCCCCACCAAGCACCATAGAATCAAACCCTTGAGGTATTTGGACCAGTCTTGTCAGCATAAAAAGTGTGGAAATCCTTGACAATATCTGGGGATCTGGTAAGGCTGGAAGATGGTTCACAAGTTTTTCTTTCTGAGTATTCATTGAATCCTTTCCACTCCACAAGATACCTCCCTTGAGTTTTGAGTCCAGAACCTGAGCCACTTCCCATTCTTCTTTCTCTCCCACCATTTCTGGTGGTGGTAGCAATTGATGTTGATTTGGGATAGTTTTTGCTTTGCTGTTTCTAATAAGGACACATAAGAGACAGGGTGAACTGACTTCCATTTTTGAGGTAACTTGAGGTGATATGCATGGGTGCCAATCTTCTTCAGAAGCTCAAAGGTTCCAAACCATCTTTCTGAGAGTTTCTTGGCTGGTCTTGTTGTATTTATGTTCTTGGAAGCTAGCTATACTTTGTCCCCAGGTTAGAAATCAGGTGGAATCTCCCTATTTCTATCTGCATATGTCTTAAAGCGCTTTATTTCTGACTATAATTCTTCTTTGAAAAATTTCTGTACTGAGTGAAGTTTTGTTGATAACTTTCCAGAAGGTGTATCTTCAGGAATTTGAAGTGAGTCAAAGCTGGGATTTCTTCCATAAACGGTGAAAAAAGGTGACTGTTTTGTTGATGAATGTTCTGCATTATTATTGAAAAATTCAGCCAAAGGGAGCCAGCTGTGCAAGTCATCTTGATGGTGACTGACATACATCCAAAGATACTGTTCTAGATTCTGATTAACCTTCTTTGTCTGTCCATCTGTTTCAGGGTGAAAGGAAGTTGAAAGATCTCTTGGTCTCTTGAGCTGCTGAGATAGTTGAGTCCAGAATGATTAAACAAATGAAGAACCTCTATCACTAACCATATATATTGGAGGACCATTTTTGGAAAAGACATGACTAATGAAAATTTGAGATAAGTCCAAGGCAGTGATTTTTGAATAGGTTGACATAGATATTGCCATTTTTGAGAACCTGTCCACAACTACTAAGATTGAATCAAAGCTGTTTGACAGGGGAAACTGAGTTATAAAGTCCATTGATAATGAATTCCAGGAACAAAATGGAATTTGAAGAGGCTTGAGTAATCCAAACCTCTTATGGTGAATGTTCTTGTTTCTTGAACATTGTTTACATGAGGTCACATAGTCCTTGATAATTTTATTAATTCCAGCCCAATGAAAATCCCTCTTGATGAGCTTGAGGGTCTTCTCCTGGCCAGGATAGACAGCCAACAGTGAGTCATGATGCTTTTAATAATATCCAATTGAATTTAATGATTGCTTGGAATGACTATCTATCCTTGAATAATAAAAATTTGACATGAGGTTCAAGAGAATAATCTGAGACTTATTCAACCCTTGTTAATTGCTTGAGAGTTTCCTTCTATTCTTTGTCTCAACATACTTCTTTTTGAATTTGGTCAACTACATCTGAGAACATTTCAACTTTTATTGAGAAAACTCTTGACTATTGGATTCCATTTTACTTGAGAACTTGATGAAAATTTTGAGTATTCTTGCTTATGAGGTCCCCCCCTTCTCTGGGTACATGTTGTCCCAATGTGATAATGCATCTGGTAAAGTTGCCAGTCTGCCTGGAAAGTAAGTAATAGTGAAATGGAATTCAGAGAGAAGCTCAGCCCAGAAGGCTTGACAATAATTAAGGACTTTGGAAGACATAAAATATTGGAGGAAAGAGTGGTCTGTCAAGACTTCAAAAGAATCAGAAAAAGAAAGAAGAAAGAATCTCCAGCACTTAAGAGCCCAAACTTTGCCAAGATACAGCACTCAAGGCATAATAAGAAGTGTCCGTCTCTACAATAACTGGTAGAGAAGGATTGAAATGGGATAGGATAGGAGCAGTGGTGAAAGCTTCTTTGAGTATTTGAAACTGACTAAGAGCTTCCTCATTGAAGATAAAGGGAGAATCTTTCCTAAGAAGGGAAGTAAGAGCTGAGATTTTTTTGGAATAATTTTTAATGAAACAACAATAGAAGTGGGTAAAACCAAGAAAATATTGAAGGGACTTGATGTTCTTTGGCTGAGGACAATTGAGGATCTTCTGAACCTTTGAAGAATCCATCTTGAGGCCATCACTTGAAACAACATAGCCCAAGTATTCCACACTTGAGGCATGGAATACACACTTTGAGGCTTTAGAAAACAAATTATTGTCCCTCAGTCTTTGGAGGAAAGAGGCCACATGCTTGACATGTTCCTCCTCAGAACCAGAGAAGACCATGATATCATCTAAGTAGACTAAAACAAAAATATCCAAGAAATCTGAAAAAATATCATTTGCAAGATTTTGGAATGAAGCAGGAGCATTGGTAAATCCAAATGGCATAACCAAATACTCATAACTACCAGATTTAGTTCTAAAGGCAGTTGAGTGCTCATCCCCCTATTTAATTCTCAGAATATTATAAGCACTGTGCAAATCTATCTTGGAGAACATAGTGGAACTGTTAAAGACAGTAAGGAGCTGATTAATTAGAGGGACTGGATACCTGTTCTTACTAGTGACAGCATTCAGTTTGTGGTAGTCAATACACAAACAAAGACAACCATCCTTTTTCTTGACAAAAAGGACAGGTGCTCCTTTTGAAGAGGAGCTTGGCCTTATGAAACATATTTCTACATTCTCTGAAATATAGGCCCACAGTGTTTCTGAATCATTATTTGATAAAGAGTAGATAACAACAACTGGAGGTAGAAGACCCTCCAGTTCAATATGATTATCACAGGTGCGGTGCGGATGAAGTTTCTTTGCTTTCACCTTGGAGAATACATCCAAATGTTGGTGATAAGCAGGAGGTACTACCTTCAGCACATTTTCAATCTCTTCTGGCTCTTCCTCCTCATCCCACTGCTCCTCCAGGGAGGCATTAAAAGATAAAGGAAGAAGGTCCATATACCCTTGAAAGAGATGAGCTGAGGATATAGAAACATCTTCTCCAACATCTTTTATCTCTTTGAAGACTTCATCTCTTGATGAAAGTAATGACTGAGAGGGAATGATGTAAGGGATATGGACAGAAGGAGAAATGGAAGATGTCTTAAGTTCACCAACCAGAGCAACACTGTTTAAAGCAACTGCAAGGTCATTACTAGTAGAAGAATTAATACTACTAGAATCCTTATAATGAAAATCATAGGTTATAAATCCATTCTTCCAATCAGTAATGGGATTAAAATGGTAAAGTAAATCATAGCCAAATATTGGGTCTTCTCCCTTGGGTGAATCTATTATAAAGAAATCCCATTCAAAGCTTGGGAAAGAAGGCAAGTCAACAACCCACTTGGTATAATGGGTGATGAACAAGCAAGTGCATTCATTGGGATCCAAAATGAAAAGAGGAATCTTTTCAGGGAGATCTGACATTGTAAATGAGTACTTGAGAACAAAATTCTTTGCAATAAAATAGTTTTTAGCACTAGAAACAATGAGAATACTATAAAAAATATCAGAGACAGAAGAAAAAATAAGAAATTTTAGAGATTTCTTGGCACTAGTATTCAGAGTGCACAATTGTTCTCTTGGAGGAAATAAGTGAGAACCATTGAGAACAGTATGATCCCCACTCAGGCCTTTCCCTGCTTGCTAGGGAGGCCTCTTGATGACCCTTTCCTATTTTCAGGCCTCTTGAAGAATTTTTCAATTGGGTTCTTTCCATTACAATAAGTGCACAAGCCTTCTTTAATCCTCTTCTACTTTTCAGAACCAATTAATTTGTTGTCCTCATTGAGGAGAGAAGCATTAGGCTTTTCTTTTGACATTTGAAAATTCTTCCCCTTCTTGTTCTTTCTGTGATAAGGCTTTTCTGAAGATGAACCTTGGGGAGGCTTGGAGAAATTGGATCCAATGATTGGAGGCTTCTTCTCTTGATGACTCCCCTTTTCCTTCTGCCTCTCATGTTACTTGGTATCTAATTCCAAAGTTATGTCCATGAGTTCTTGAAGGATATCAAATTTTCCAGGGTGAGAAGCCAATTGGTCCAGCAATCTTGATGATAAGCCTCTTCTATACACATGAATATGGGCCTTTCCCCCAGTCTCCAATTCTTGAAATTAAGCTTAAATCTGCTATATACAGGGAAACCTGACCACTTTCTTTCATCCTGAGATTGTCCAACTCTTGTTCAGCCTTCCTGACTTCATTGGGATCACCAAACAGAGTGAATAACTGGGTTTCAAATAACTGCCAGTTATTGAGGAGATAAGATGGGTCTTCATTGCAGATATTTGAGAGGTAAGGTTCAATCCATTTTAAAGCTCTACCAGTGAGAAAATAGGTTGAGTAAAAGAACTTCTTCCTTTCAGAGAAGGAGTTTTCTGAGTCATTATGGAATATTCATTGACAGGATTGGATAAACCCTCTCAATTTATAAGCTTTAGTACCATCAAAGTAATCATGTTCCTTCATTGATGGATTCTTGAATGCTGTAGCTCTTGAATTGTCCTTTGGGGAAACTTATTGATTGAGCTGTCCCATGAATTGAGTTGTCTTCTCCATCATCTTGAGAAAATTTGGTTCAGCTTGAGAGACAAGAGGTTAATTAGAAAGGGATAGATTTGCAACCTCAGGAGCCTCAAGGGCACCTTCCAAGGCAGCTTCCACTTCAGTCTCTTCAGATTATTCCTCTTCCACAGAATCCTCCCCCTCTTCATCTTCAGCTTCCCCCAATCTTCTCCTAGGCCCTTGAGAAATTCCAGGGTAGCCACCCAATAACCCAGAGAATGATCTTGATCTTATAGACTTCACACCTCCTCTTCTGGAGGGTTATTCTCCTTCTACCGGTGGTCCTCTGTCCAAATTTTCACTCAGTTGAGGAACTGATTGTATGCAGTCAAGAGGGTCCCTTGCTGTATGAGTAAGAGAAGCTTGATGTCTTTGGTATCTTGTATTGTTGGCTGGTGGACTATTCTGAACTGGGATGATTGAAGAATAAAAAAATAAAGGTGATGATACTTTAGAATAAAAACAAGGCTTGACCAAATCAAATCAAATGAGAAGCTTGATGAACTTGAGAAATCCATCAACAGTCTTGAAGTGAAAAAACTATGAATAAATCTTGAAGAATGAAGATTACAGAATCAAATTCTTATGGATAATCAATGTCAATCAATAAATCAAATCTACTCAATTCAAAATCAAATGAATTATTTCTTGAGGAATTCAGTAAATATCTTCAAAAATCAATTCAATTTCTTGAGGAATGAACTTCAAATCAAGCAATTAAGTCAAATCTTGAGGATAACTAAGCTACATTGAGGAATCAAATCAGGTCAATCAATCAATAGTTCTTGAGGAATTTCAAAATCAATAAATGATAGCCCCAATTCAATGAAAACTCCTGAAACGCTGAATCAATTAACCAGGAATTTAATTAAATTAATTCCTGATAAAAAGAACCTGAATTCAGAAAGAAAATAAAAATGATAATTGATTAAGAATTAAGAATAAGGTGAAATGGTCAGTAGAATTTAATAAATTAAATCAATTTTCATTTCAATAAAGTGAATGAGATGAAACTTGATGAGAGATAATGAAATCATAGAAATCATAAGATCATAAAATTATAATTGAAGAATGAGAGAAATTGATATAAATTAACTAAAGGAAAGAAGCAATTATGAGTTAATTGAAATAATTTCACAGGGGCTCTTCTAAGCAAAGAGGTCCTGGCACTCAGTGAAAAGACTTACTTATTGAGGGCTCAAAGGAATACTCAGAAGATAAGAGAAAAAAGATAAAAGATGGAATTCCTAATGATAGAGTAATGAGAATTAAAAGACATGAAATAAAACAAAAGCAATAATAAATAGCCAACCACAAATAATCCAGAATCACTTTTTCAGCCTGTTCAGAAAAGATAAAAGGATTAATAAGGATATGACTACCAGGACTCTACTTAACAGGTGAGGGAAGGCTAAGACTGACTTAATAATTAATGAAAGAATACCTCTTGGGTGAGAAATAAAATAATACTAAGAATAAATCAAATATTTTAATTAAATGGGAGAAACGCCCCCAGGTGGGTGAAAGGGGGCTGGTAAATGTAAAAAAATGCCAGCCTGGAGTTTGAGTGCTGAGAAATCATGACTTTATGTTGGAGGAATCTGTATTTGAGACTTAAACCCTTATTGGTGTATCAAATACAGGTATTTGAATCAATACAGCTATTTTCACTTGCATTGAGGACGGGCCTGTATGTGGGTCTTGGCTGTATTGAGGTTTGAAACCTTATTTGTTGGATCTTCCCTGAAACCCCTTTTCTGATTGGGTGTTGGAAGATCTTCCCTTAGTAATGATTTGTAATGCCCTTCCTGTCTCCATGACTGTTACAACAGGTCAGGTGGCTCTATAAAGGAAAGAATATTTAAGGAGGGGCCTTGTGCTTATTGTGGTGGGAGGAAGAGTATTGAGACTTTTATCAAAAGGCTTCAAAGAAAGCTTATACAACTGGCAGTAAAATTTTCCTTCCAGGGAAATCCTGAGTGAAGATCATTCTGTGCTCAATGTACTTCACCATTCTCCATCTCAAGAAAAAATGTAAATACTAAAGACTTTTATCAAAAATTCTCTCAAGTTTCTTTTCTTGTCTTCTCTCTCTGATATTTTTTATGGTATTCTCACTTATTTTGATGCTGAAAACCCTTTAATTCCAAAGAGGAATTTTCACAATTAGTGTTTTACCATGTCAGATTTTCTATATAAGACTCCTTTTCTCAGCTTGAGCTCCTCAGAGTACCGCCCATCATTCATTAATTGCCATACCAAACAAATGGTTGAGCTTCCATCTTTCCCAATCTTGGAATGGGATTTCTTATCATTGATACACCCAAGGGAGAAGGCCTCATATTTGGATTTGATTTTCTTAATCATTTAAATTCATCAATTAATTTTAGAGAAGGGCTGACCATCTTTAATGATAATCATAATTAATGACATTATTCCTGTAATTTTGTTAGTACTGACTCTTCCACTTCCACTACTTGTGTAGCTCTGGTTGGTGCTTCTAGAACACCATCTTTTCTAGATTCTGTTCATATTCCTTCTTCAAACTCCTCTCAGTCATGGCTATCCTTTACATATAAAATATTTTGTAGAAGATAATTAAATATCTTCACTTCATCTGTTCCATGGGAATATGGGAGTTCCTTGCTAATCCTATTATTTCTCCCTGGAGGAACTGTGGGATGAAGAGGAAGATCCAGAAAAAACAAAAAAAACAATGAAGTTTTTACTATATTTCTATCACCAAAACCTGGATGTATTCTCAAAGGTAAAATAAGAGAATATTCCTCCTAACCCTTCCTGTGATCATCATATAAAATTGAAAGGATATCTACTATTAATCAAACCAAGATTCAGGGACACTCAGGGCCTAAATTTAAGATAATGTAGAGAAACCTTTCACCAGGCCAAACTCCTCTTCAACAGAAGTACCTTTTTTCTTTGTCAAATAGAAGTATGGTGGTCTCAATTTTCTTGTTGATTACTGAAAACTCAATTTTGTCACTAGGAAGAACAGATAACCTGTTCCTCAAATGAATCAGCTTCTGAGATTCTTTGATGATCCTTCTACCTTCTAAAAGATTGATCTTCTTGGTCTTTATAATCTCTCAAGAGTAAAAAGGCTATATGGAAGCTTGACAGCTTTCAGATTTAAATAAGAAAGTTATTAGTGCCTGGCTATGCCTTTTGGGCTTGCCAATACTACTTGCTGTTTTCAAAATTTTTTCAATGATGTTTTCTACGATATTCTTGATGTTTATAATGTGGCTTATTTGGATTATATCATGATTATTTCCAGATCAGAGCTAGTAACACTTTTTACAAGGCTTCCAAATGATTTTTTCAGACTCCTAGTGTTGAATATTTAGAATATTTTGTTTCCTCTGAAGGCGGCAAAATGTAAAAGTAAAAATTTCAGCAAATCCTTGTTTGGAAGCCCCCTGGAAGTCTCAAGTCTCTTCAATAATTTCTTTTTTTTCCCAATTTGTACCACTGTTTTATTAAGGATTGCTTCAAAAAACAGCATCTCACTAGCTAAGCTCCTAAAGAAATTCTCTTTGTTCCACCTAAATGAGGAAATTCTTAACCAGTTTCAGCAACTTTCATAGGGGTTCTTATAAGTGAAGAGGGCCTGGCACTCAGTAAACTGGGAGTCACTTATGGAGGGCTCAAATGGGATAAGATAAAGAGTACACTTAAGAGTGTAATGAGAATTATATTTCTAAAAAATAAATATAATAAAAGCAGAGAAAACAAATAATAAGATTAAAGAATTAAAGAGACAACCACAAACAAGTCCAAGTCCACTGTTTCAACCTGTCAGAAAGAAAAAGAAGGGTTGATAAGGATATGGCCACCACAACTCTACTGAAAAGGTGAGAAAATTTGAAGACCAACTTAATACTAATAAATAATATACATAAATATAAGATATAAGAGTGTTTACCAAATAATAAATCAAATATATTAATCAACTGGGGCAAAATCCCCAGAGGGAAAATAGGTTCTGGTATATGTGAGAATCCACCAGACCTGATTAAAGAGTGAATTTTCTTGAGAGGAATAATTTTTTGAATTGATTTTGGATAATACAGGACCTGTATTGATGCCAAGGGTCTGTACAGAAGATTTGATGGGAGTTGGTGCTCATACAGTCCCAAATTGATGAATCCAAGACGGCATTGAGTGAGCACAGCCTGTATGAATAATAAAAGGCTGTATTGGGGCTTCCAGACTCAATTGAGCTATTCAAGAAATTTTCTGAAGCTGAATTCTGATTGGTGCTACTGAGTTTCTAGTATGGTTGGGATGAGTAAGGATAGGAATTCATACAATTTCCCCTGATTGTGGCTGTGACAGAAACTCAAAGAGGCTTTCACCACCTTTCCAGTTCTTTCTCATTCCAACCCTTCTCAACCATTCATTGTAAAGATCAATGATTCTGATTCTTCTTTGGGCCCTTTAATGAGCCAGGTGTTTAAATCATAAAAGCATTCCATTGTATTTGAAAGTTTCAAAATCCTTCCAGCAGAACTCAACCATGAAATTCATGACAAGGTACTACTTGGCATAGTTTGAACTCTAAGTTTCTGGAATTATTTACCTATTTATCTTTCATCACCTTATGAAGACCTCACCAATCCCCATTTCTTGCAATACTTCATGTCTTCAAATGTACTCACTTTTTGTCAAACCTTCTTGTATAAATTCCTTCCTGAACTCCATTTCACCATCACTTACCACCACGGCCACCTAGCTACCCTTTCTTATTCTCTTCCACATTTGGACAACATTTAACTGGAGAGTGGGAGGATTTCATCAGTAAAAATACAATTAATTTCCAACAACCTAATAAGCAAGATGAAGTTCAACCCTCAAAATTATTTGAAGTCAAGGTGGATTATTTTTTAAATTTGGTTGAATCAGTTCAGAGGGAAATTTGAAAAAATCCTCAATACAGAAATATTATTCAACCTTTGGTTAATTGTCAATATTTTTAATATCAATTTCGTTAGAATGTGACTCATATCCAGAGCACCAACATGACACCAAAATACCAGAAACCAATGGTAGAGCAAGACTCTCACTAAAAGTGACCTTATCCAGAATAGGTCAAAATAGAATTTAAGGTAGAGATTAAAGTCACCTCACTCCAGATATACTGCTCCTATAAGCATATGATAAGGAATAACAGATTTATTCCATCTCAAAGCCAGAACTGATCACAAAAAGTGATTTTCACATCTAATCTAAAATACAAAGAATGGGGAAGAAAAACATCAAATGGATGTTAAATATTAAACTGATAGAAAGGGCGATCTAATGAGACTAACTCATTTGTGCTAGCACCAAAATTACAGAGGTTAGAGCCAATCATAGGCCAAATGATGTTTGATGAAATATTCACCTCACATCTACCTTATAAATATTTGGGTGAGATAGCTAAAGTGGTGTCTCTCTGAAAAGAGAATAACTAGATAATTCTTACAGCACCCCCCATAACCCTTTACCACCTCTATAAAACAGGTATTAAGGATAATAGATTTATATAGGAATCATCAAAAGTCCAAATTTCAATAATGGAATTTGAACCCTGTGGGGCTTTTTCATACTTGATTTTAGGAATACCAGATGAGGAACCATTTTTTAGAACCCATCAAGGGATAAAAAATTAGCCCCTTTTGATATCTCTATCTTTTTGAATTGACAGATTTTTAGCAGTTTCAAGGTCAAAATGCCACAATATTGAAAAAAAACCAATACTGTGGGATAGTCTCCCATACTATTGAATATTAGGTTTAAAAGCCACAAACCAGCCTTTTTCATTCTAATACCTCATAGTACAACTAATATGTGATGCTTTGACCTTGGATGTACAGATTTCTTAACATTGGATGTGTCAGAAAATGCCCTTGAGAACCCCAAAAAATATTTCTCACTCTGCATCAGGAAAAAGTAACCAGATTTGGTTTCAAAACCACATCTGAGCCCTAAATCGGCTATATAGAGCTGTAAGAACCACAAGCCCACCCTCTGGAGTGAAAATTTCTACTCCTTAAACATGGCAGAGTGCAAACTCCCCTCAACACCTTTTTCAGGATAACAAGGTACCTTCCTCTAAACCAAAGAGGAACATCCATCCTGCCATTACATTACTATGCTTCAATATTTCTTCCAAACAATTTCACTCTTGAAAAATAGCCAGGTATAATTTCAATTTTGAATATTGTAGTCAATTGGAAATCACTTCATGCAGGGCTTTCAGCAGCACTCGCCACCACTATTCTTAGTAAATCCCTTTTATTTTACCAGTAAACCCTATTGGAATTAATCTTTCTATGTGTAACACCCAGAGTTATAATCTTGTAGCTACTATATAATAGAATCATGTGATTCCTCTTCCAAACTTCTATTCAAAGATTGGGTGATGGTAGTCAATGGCCCCACAATTCTGCTCAATATATTTCATAATCTTCATTAATATCCTCTAGCTGGTAATCCTGGTCAAGAGAAAACTCTCAAGCTTGTCAATCAGGATTCTCACTTATTTTTCATGAATCAATTTATCAAGTAGTATGTTTCATCCTGTCATAAGTGCTCAAAAACAAGAATATTCATCACAAGAAGTTAGGACAATCCTATTCTAACTCCAACTGGTCCTTGGTTGTCTCTTTGAATGGAATTCATAGCTCAACTGCCACCATCCAAATCCTTTGACTCAATCTGGGTCATAGTTGACAGAATTTCAAAAATGGAAGAATTCATTCAAACAATGTAGTCAATCACTTCTTTGAATTTGGATCATTTATTCATCAATAATATTCTCTCAAATAATGGCTTTAAATAAGGAATTTTTAGCTGTAGGTTCTCCCTATCTTTTCTTGCTTTTGGACTAACCTTTGTCAGAAGCTCAATATTTCAAGAAATATTTCAATTTATCATCACCCTGAAGCTTATTAACAGACAGATATAGTAAATCAGAAATTTAAAAGTGACTTTAGATGCATTTTATTTATAACCAAGGTGATTGGCACACCTAGTTCCCTATGGCTGAATCTGAATACAATAGTTCTGATAACTCTTTATCTAAGAAATAAACATTATTCACATTCTATATAAGAAAGCCTCAATTGGATTCAGTTAAAATTACTCAATAAACTTCTGCAAATAATCTACCTTCAAAAATCCAATAAGTACAACAAGATTTCAATATAGAAAACCAAATTTCTATAAACAGTTGTAATAATGATTGAGACAAAAGTAGAGAAAGTCCACCTGTTTTCAATCCTGGTGATATGGTCTGGCTTTCCTTCAAGAACATCAAATCAACAAAACCCACAGAGAAAGGTTTGAAAATATGCTTCTTTCCCTTTCCAATATTGCATAAATTTAGCTCAAATTCCTGTCACCTAACTCTTCCAAAGCAATAAAGGAAATTACATCTTGTATTTGTCAGCCTGTGATTCCAAACAGAGCACCAGAAGGAAACTCAAGTACCATTAATAATGATATAGCAAGGACTGGAAAAATACAGCTAGTAAATCTATAATTAAAAAGAGAAAAATTTTCTTATTAAAGATATACCACTTTTGTAAAAACTCAAGAAGAATTAGAAAATAAAGAATCACTTGTATCTTGGGTGAAGAGAAAATAAGAAAAAACATTATTTTGATCCCTCATCTATTTTATTCATATTTAATCCAAACAATATGGAAATTTGATTATTTGCAAAGCTCCCAGTGACCAATATCAAATGATGTTTTCCATTTTCTAGTAGCGCTCCTACTTTAAGAAATACCATATTTCTACCTTTAACCTAAATAAAACCCCTTAAATGTTTAAGAGGGATTGTACAAAGCTGTATGAAATTATAACCAAATAAAATTTAGGATTTGCAGCTTTAATTTGATATAAATTAGACATTGGTAACACCAAAATTGGCTAGGATATCTTGGTTCAAAGCCATTTAAAATAATACAGGATTTCTGAAAATAGAAATATGAAGGAACCCCCATATCTTTACTATATATTCATACATCTGTACTAAAAGATATATCAACTTTTATATCTCATTAATTCCCGCAATTATGTATTATTAGAGTTCTTATCTATTTTGAATTGGAAGAGATATCTAGCTTGGATAATTTTCAGCCATATACTGATGTAAAAAAAAACTTCAAACCCTCATATCTTCTTCTATTTTTGAGAAAGGTATACATTAAGCATACTAAATGGGAGAGCTAAGAAATTCCTTCAATTCTGTGCTCTTGTATCCTTGATATATAAAATATTTACTGTGATATCTTGTTTGGAAGTGTGAGCCTTGAGGTATATTTTACATATCTAAATGGGCCACAATTAATATGAGAGTAACTTCTGGAATATAAATAACCCATTATTCATGCATATATCCAAAATTAATTACCTTTCATATACAAGGATTAAAAGCGTTTTTGTGAGTAATGATGTCCATGTATTTAAGGCCAGATTTGGATCCTACACAGAACCAAACCAAAGGTAACTCCATAGGGGGAATAAGGTCAAATTAACTCTATGAGGTGGTAATATGGAAAATACTATAACACCTCATCATCAATACCACATAAAGGAATTGTGAAATTTTTTGTTTTTTTAATTTTCACTAAGCCTGGCTCCCAATTCAGAAGCTTCAAAGAATCCCCGGCTCCCCATCTCTAGGGAAAGGGACTCAGGGGAAGCTTATTGGCAAGAATTTTTCCCCATCCCTGGGTGGGATGGGGTACAGTACATGGATAAAATCCTTAAGGGGATCAATTGTTGATAAGGCCCATATCATTGCATAAAAACAGAAAATGAGAACAAGAAGAAAGCATTAATTTTCTATTTACCACTATTAGAGTACAGATGAAAAAATTTATGAGCTCAATATTCAATACAGGCTAGCTTCTCAATGTGCATGAAGGAGAGAATAGCTTGCTTATAGCCTAAGATTTTTCTCCCAATAGAAAAAATCAGGTCTGATTGAGCACTAGCTGCTGGGATAGAAAGTTACTTCTGTACCATTTTTCACAAAGCTAGAGAATGCTTTGATTGCACCTTCTAAAAAATGAGAGCTTTGGTTGATTTGGCCTCAATAGGTTCAACCAGCAATCTATTGATCTCATTTTTCAAAGAGCCTGCTTGAGCTGATGAATATGATTACAACTCATTAAATAGGCCGCTGGGTATAGTTTCCTGATAGATAAAACATTTCCTTGCTTCCCCTTTGAAAAATCCTTGTAAATCTTTTGCAAATGTAGCAAATTGTGCCAAAGCTTAATCATGTGATGTAAAAAGTTGATTCTTGGATCAAGGACCCAGGATTGTCGCACATATATTTGGAGCCTTCTTCAGGAGTATTTGGAGGTATTTGGAGAGCTTGGAAGCTATTGCAATCGCTTCTGGCTCTATTTTCAAGAAGTCATACAGTTCACCGGCCTGTAAGATAGTAATGACAATCAATTACTATAAAGAGAAAAAAATACCTGTTAGATGTGTTTAATCAAGAGTACATATAGCAGAAATGCATGATTTATTTCTTGATATTTAGACCCACATATGATTACTGTAGCTTCATAGAGAGGACAGAGAAACTCAATCATCACCTTGACCTTATCCCATTCAATTGGCAACAATTGATAAGCTTTGAGTTTCATAATGGTAAAAAATTTATGATAAGCATCGTTAAGTGAAAATGCTCTTGCGAGCATTTTGAAAGTTGAATTATATTGTGTCACAACATGACTAAGTAGGGTAATCACATGATTGGGTTTTAATTAATCATATACCATTTGAACAGTTCTAAGGAACTTTTCTCATTGTTGAAGGCTTTTATTTATATATGCAGAAAGTCCTGCTATACAAGAAACAGTGGAGTTATAGTTGAGGTTAAGTCCATCTGGGGGATCAACTACGTTGGAAATTTACATAGTGCCTTCGGCTTTGGTAGGCTCGACAGAAATTGAATTTGGTTGATATCTTAGAGCATTGAGACCATAATGGGCCCTAAAATGTATTTTATGAGACATGCAGCTAATGGCTTCCTCATTTGAATAAATCACAAGAGCTTTTTTCCAATCTCTTGAGCCATTCAAGTTTTTACTGAAGCATTATCAGTTGTAATTCAGAGAATTTTTTACTCCATGTTGTATTTCTGAAAGATACTCAGGAAGAGTTCAGCAAGTAAAATTCCTGAATTATTAAATTGAGGTGGAAATCAAAGCCACTCATTAGTATTTTAATATATAATCAAAGAATGTGACTTACATTCAATCTGACTGAGACCAAGAATTGCATAGATAAGCTGTAATTCTTTGTCAAGAATGCTTTCTGTAACACCCTTTAAGAAAATGGCATGTGGATTAGTCCAAACATCCATTTTGAAGGATATTCTATTCAAATTGGCAGCTAAAATTTTGTGAAGGTGTCATTGATGGAAGAAAAAAACATTGGAAAAATGTGCTGTAATTGAATTTTTCTGAACTAATATGTTGAGAATCCCTGGATGGCAAAGCTCAAGTAGAGCTTGAAACAGATGCTATTTGGTAAGTGAAGGTGGAATATTGCTTTGAGAAAGAAAATATACAAAGGCTAGTAGTTCCCAAAAAATGTTTTATCATTGTTGCATGTACCCAAAAAGGAAGAGTACATAACTTTTTTGGGAAACCCATGTTTCACAGCTCAATAAGGTACTCCAAAAGGTTTTGGTTATTTATGATTTGTATTCTCCAATTTATTAATTCCTTTTAGCTGATTTAACATGGCTTTTGTACTACCTGCTTAATTGTGTTTGATTTTTTTGGCATGGTTTTCCACTGTTGTCCATCATCTGAAATACAATGAATGATTCATGGAGCTCCACAAAATACACCCATACCCATCATTTTCTCTTGGTGTGTGGGTCACTGGTGGATAGTTGAGCTTGTTAATCTCTCTAGCTATGGTAAATTAGCTGAGACATGGTGGCCAAAATTTCAGGATACATTCTTTTAAGATGAAGTAAAAACAATGAAAATTACAAAAAGGAAAATAAAGAGGAAAGGTGGTTAAAGAGAAAAAAAATCTTGGAGAAAAGAGAGAAAGAAATAAAAAAGGGGCTGTGAGGAAAGAAATAACAAGATACCAATAGGGAAGTATATAAAAACTTGGAGACAATGAGCAAGAAAAATAAACAAAGAGAAATAAATAATCAAAAAAGAGGTGGGGTGGAAAGAAGGTTGTATTGGACGTTTTTACCTCACTTCTTCCCCCTCCTTATATCAGCTATGCCATTCATCTATGGCCTGGTATAGATCTGTAAAATACAAATTTCCTTGGGCATTGATAGGTATGAGGTTGGGGATATGCCATTTTCTGTGGTATTCCTATGAGGGAAGCCTCAATTTTAACACCAAAGGAATGGGATTGTAAGAAATCACATTCTACATTTACACTAAAAATGGTGCTATTCATGTTTTTTTAACTCCAAATTTCTGTTTTCTTAAATACAGATTTGGTACACCCATAGTGGATATCAGTCTTCAAGCCCAAATTACTATTTTTGACATGAAAACAGCTAAGGGGGAAAAAGACATCAAAGAGAGCCAGGGTACCCATATTTTGAGACCTCTGAGGTATAGACAGCTCCAAATATTTAATATTTAGCTTATCATGGCCAAATTGGTCTATTAAAACCTTTTGGTAACCTTGTTATCAAGTCAACATCCCATTAAATCATGAGAAAGTAGCAAATAAGCGGCTACTTTAATGTGACAAGGAGGTAATGAGAGACTCTGACTCCTGAAACCAAGTCCATTATTAAGTATTCTAAATGGATATGCCCAAAAAGAGTAATAAAAAACATTTGGGGACTGGTATCCATGAAATTACCCCTTGGCAACCAGCTATCTCCATGCTGTTTTCCTATATCATGTAGAAAATGAGGTAAACCTTCAAAAATTGATTGAAAATACAATTCTCAATTAATTCTCCTCAAAATTTCAGGATCAATTTATAAAGGAAGAGATTACACACAACCCAAAAAGAAATATGAAATTTTATAATTAAAATCAAAATTTTGACTTACAGTTCATTTCTGTTAATTTCATGTGAAAAACTGAATCTTCAGAAATTCACAGAAAATACAAACTTTTATTAAATTTCCAATAGCATTAATAAATTTGAGAAAATTATTCTTATTTTTAAATAAAAGGATATTTTCAGTAGTAACTCTTTTGCTTATTAGCCATAAATGGGTTGTTAGCCACATAAAATTACTTAATCAAGTAATTATGATAATCTTATGTGACTGAAAGTGATGTAATCATTAAACTAATTAAGGTGACTATTTTTTCAGTTTTCTTCACTTAAAGCCTCTGTGAGCTTTTTTTAGATAAAACAGAATTATGCTGTTTTTGCCCAGATCTATTCTTATAATTTGGTTTTATCATTAATACCAACAAGTAAGTATTAGTTAAAATCCTTTGTAATTATTTTTTATTTTTCCAAATCAATCAGAAAGATTGGAAATAAAATAATGATACTATTTTCAATACTATTTAACTATTAGCTGCTGTATTGTAGTTTGAACTAAATTATTGATCCTTTGAATACACAAATAATCTGTCAAATTAGTCTACCAATTCTTTTCAAGGTATTTTTGAAATATTAGTGATTTTTTTATTAAATTCTCGAATTTTTTCTTTGATTTTTATATTTTCTTCAAGAATTTATTATAATCATTAAGTAATGTAATTTCATATTATCTTAATACAAATTGTTATTCTCCATTTTTCTTGTAATTGATTCTAGTAGATAATTACTGCTTTCCATTATAACTACTAGTAATTTATAACAAGAAAAAGAAAAAGTTGAGCAATTATTTACTTGTTTGTGATCAAAATGAATTTCTTTATTATATCACATAAGAACAGTAATAGTGCTAGTGACTAGGAGTAATATTGTCAAGAGCTTTATAGACACATCTCACAGGAATTTTTTTGATTAATACTGGTCTGTACCAAACCTGTACCATCCAGTACTGGTTTGATATTCAAAATAATATTAGTTCAAAGCTTAAAGAAACCCAGAATTATCAATAGTAGTCTTTCAAACACTCCAGATTAATAATAAAGTTTCTGATGTGGCCTGTGAGGGGGTGTTTAAACCTGAAATTATCCACAATGATCATTTGTGGTCCTAAAGCCACAATTCTGACTATAGTGATGTCATAATTTATGTGCCAAAACCGCAAGACAGCCTTAAGAGTGAAAATGTTTATTATGAAGATGTTTTATAAGATTTCCAGCCCCTCACATTCCCCAAAAGGAACAAAAGAAGGCCTTTTCACTGGGAAAGGTCCTCATCATTGATTATTAGTAATATTATGTTGTAAAACTGTCTCATAACAGCTCGTCCCTAGAGTAATATTTATATAGCTATAATTAATAATTATTGTATTAGATTTAACCTTTAATTGATATTTAAATAATTCAAAAAGTTTTTTCAATAGATTCATCAGCAATATTTTACAATATTAGGACCCCCTTATGATGAATCTAATACTTTTTACTTTTAAAAAGTCATAGTGCTAGCTTTTATTTACTGTTTCTAAGTGGCTGCAAATATTGAAACTTAAATTTTGGGGTACTGGCTGTTCTTTTAATCCTATCTTGGCATTTTTGGATTATTTAAACTATTGTAAAGAATTTTTTACTATAAAAGTGAGTAAGTTTCAATTTTTTCTATTTATCTTTAAAATTTTATATCATTTATGATAAAAATATAATATATACATTTTTACATGTTATATTTTTGTTTTCATCTTTATATATATTATCCTTAATATATAAGAATTTCAATTCACAATGGAAAGGAATAATAATAAACCATTTTTATTCAATTTTCTCAAATATTTTGATATAAAAATAGTATATTTTAATATAAATGGAATTATTTTTCACCTACTTGCATGAGATTTGATTAAAATTACATCTTTATTAATCAATTATTTATAAATATTATAATAATAAAACAATTTCTATTTTTTTTAAGCAATATCTGAATTGGATACTGATTAAAACAAAGTATATTTCACTCAAATTGATTTAAAATCTAGTAATGAACTCAAAATCTTAATAAATTATCAAGAATAAAACAAACAAGTGATATTAATATGAAATTGATAATACCAAAATTTATTTAGAAATAATCATTTCTTGACATGTTTCTAATTGTTAAAAAGAAAAAACACTACAATATTTAAGTGAACCATTCACAAAACACTTGAATATTAAATTTTACTTCTAAATCATAAGTAAAAATGAAAATCTGTTATTTTTTCAAAGAAACAACTAAAAATAAAAATCACAAGACAAAAAACACTAAAAAATACAATTCAAAAAATCAAAAGTAGAAAAAAGATTAAAATATTTTGGGTTGTTTAAAAACTTAATTGAAAATATATTTTTTCTCTTTTCTGAAAGTGGAAAAATACTCAATACCATTAAAAACCCATTTGCAATTAAATACATCTGTAACAGCCTCAGAAGAAAAAGTGGCCAAAAACTAAAGGAAAACAAGAAATGAATGGTGATGTTGGCCTGGGGCCTTTCATGTGGCTTCCAGTATAATTATTAGTAATTTTAATACACTAAAAGGTAGTGGAAGACTATTAATCTGAATTAATAGGGATGTCACTATATAAAAAGCGGTATTTAATCGGTGGAATGAACTTCACCAATATGAAAAATATTCAACATAAATTTAATTATTCATATTTGAGAGATCTAATAACAACAAATTTTTATTAGTTTATTTTTAAAAAAATATATTTGTAAGAGCTCTGAGGAATCATTCTCAAGTAGACTGTTCCTCTTTAAATGTTGTAGATACAAAATCAAAGGAAAACACAAAGAAACTGATAAAATTTTTAGAAGTATATTTTCTAGTAATGAGATATATAACAAAGAGTATGATGTTTTTATAGAATCAAATTTACTATCTCAACAAATTAAAAGCGTTTTATAGAAACAAGATGAAACAATATTTCTATAAATACAAAAATGAAATGAATGACTTGGAAAAAATATTACTTAACAGCTAATCTTAAAGAGTAATATTGAATTTACACAGATGAATTGGAATTTTTCAAAGAAAATTTAATGAAAGTTATTGGAGCTTGTGTAGCATGTAATTTTTTTCATGCTTGCAGGCTCACAGGTGAAGTGGTCATCAACTTAAAATAGTGGACACCAATAGTTGTACTAAGGACTAAGAAACCCAAGAAAGAACCACAAAAGAAAGTTAATAAAGCAAATATCAAATTTATCAACCCAATTATAAACTCTCAAGGCAAATTTTCAAGAATTATAGATAATAACTTTTTACAAGGGTTCTCTAGAGCTAAATGAACCTTGAATAATATACAGTTTTTGGTCTTCTTCCATTTTTTAACATTGCTGAAATGGAACCTCTATTTCTTAAAAATCTCAGATACCCAAAAAAATAAGCTAGAAACCTGGAGAATAAGAAACACAAGAGAAAAAAGACAAACATCTTTTGTATAAAATGGCCAAAAAGGTACTAACAATCAGAAAACTTCTACCCAAGGTACCATTTCACATCCAATTTGTTCCAGAAGTACAATCAGATTATTGGACAGATGGAGAACAGGCTTTCAAAGTAAACAAACTCCTTGAAGACATATTTTCCTGTAGTATGGATAAAAGGATGTTCATAATGGCAAAATAATTGATAGAAGTAGGAATAAAAACCCATAAGATCTTCCTCATGAAAGTTACTTGGCCAGATATTATGAAAGAAATAAAAGGTTGGAATCCAAAAAGAATTTTAGGCTCTTTCAAGAAAGAGAAACTAGAATAAGAGAGAATAAGGAATAAATCCAAGCCATAGAGAATTCAGTTCATATAGAAGAGCCCAGTCAGATTCAGGCACACCAAGGCATAGAGGAAGAAATTTCATCTTCCCCATCATAGTCCAGCAATCCAAAGGTCAGCTCATCTAAGACTCCCTAGTCATCCCTGGTAGTTTCCATAAGAATACAAGGATCCCAAAGGTGAAAAAAACCTTTATTAAACCAGAAAAGAAAATAGTTTGATAGCTTGATTAGGAGTCTAGTGGAATTAGTCCAAGAGGTATTAAGAACCAAAGAATACTTTTCCCTATAAATAGTATTATTAGCTCAGAATCAATAGACCCAGAGCTTATGACTGATAAGAAAATTCCCACTCATAATGAAACCAATGAGTTCAAAAATGAGAATTTCACATGGGCCAACTTAGGTAAATTCATTTAATGGACAAATGAAAATTTCCAAAAATCCAGAACAGAAATTAATAAACTGAAGAAATGAAATTCTTTTTGGAATAAAAATTAATCAAATACTATAATAAAAATTTATTAAATATCTTGAAAGAATTTGAGAAAACCAAAATAAAATTGAGCTCAATACTAGAGGAACAAAAAAAATCTGAGAAGGGATTTCAGAAGAATCCAATAACAAAAAGGAAAATCTTAAAATAGAGTTGTAATAACTCTATGAAAAAGAATAAAAATAAAAAAATTCTTTCCCTCAAAAAGAAAACCAAGGTAATGAACCCATCATTCATAACTTTCCAAAATTGAAAGAGGAGGAAAAATTAGACAACCAAGACCCTTAATACCAGGATCAAAGCTTAATTTCTTAGGCCATTTTACAACATTGTGAGAAGCTCAGTTACTCTGAGAAACAAGAATCAAAAAATATTACCAGAAGTAGTAATTTGGCCCAAATTCTCATTTATTGAAGAATATTATAATATGGATCTCATTGATTATATTTACAGGATTTTTTGTGGATTTCCCAAAGATACCAGACTACTAGATCACAATAAGACTTTACAAAGCATTCAGAGGTTATTAAAACATATGTTCCACTGAAATCAAAGGGATATATGGAAGGAAGAGCTTATCATTATGGAGAAACAAGATAATACAAATTTACATTAATTATACTTGGATTTGGAAAGAAAAACCATCTATTTTTAGAGTGACAAATACTTTATAGATAAAGAACCTTTTGAATTATTTCTTAAGAAAACCAAAAGATTGAAATTTATTGATCCAAACATTAAAATGAAAATTATGAACCATAAATGTCTTAAAAATATTTCAGGGGACTTGGTAAATTTAGTAAGACCAGAAGCATTGATGACATAAAAAATTTGATAAAGGATTTAAGTAAAAAGACATCTATTTGAAATTAAACGTCTTACAAAGAAAATAAGTCTAAAATAAAAGAAACCAAGAATTAAAATTGAATATAAACACCTAAAAAGGATTTTTTTGCCATAGGTTTGAATCACATGACCAATATGCTAATAATTTCATAAAACCAAAAAAAAATATTTAAACTTAATTAAAAATCAGAAGAAAAACCAATAGGGGAAAAATATGATTCTGAAAAAACAGTAAATGGTCTCAAAGAAAATTCACATATTTAATAAGATAATATAGAGGAATATATAGTGTATTATAAGGAATAGAACTCACTATAAATCCAAGATATAGATTTAGTTTCTGAAATTCCACAAACAACCACAGAAAAAGAGTTCTGAAAGAATACACAGTATTAAGAAACATTTTTCTTAAAACAAAAAAAGGTATGGTGTTCATTTATGGTAAACAAACAAAGCATAAATTTTACATAGAAACCTCAAAAAAACTTATTGATAATTGAAAGAGGAGTTAGTTTCTGTCACAACCCTGTAAAAGACCCCTCTCAATTGTTGTTTACAAAAATTCAAGCCTCCACCAATATATGGCCACTTTGGCCATATTCTCATCTTTATGCAATTTGAACCCTCATGGTGTGAAATTTCCTTTTGGCCATATCCTGAATCAGTGGCCTCCTTGGCCAATTCTTCATCCCACCACCCCACAGGCCAATACCTTATTTCTGGGCCTGGGGGGGTCATTTACCATTCCAGGGGCCTCTGGCCCCTATAACCCAAGCCAGGTCCTTTGGACCACCCCCTTTGATTAAGGGGTTTGAGGCCTAAATGGCATCTTTGGGCCATTTAGGCCCCCTACAGCTTCTATGGTTCGCGGTCCATACTCTGAAGTCCATGGGCTGTGGGACCAATTAGGCCCCTTTTGGCCCAATTCCAAGGGGGCAGACCTGCAGCCCCCACTGCCAGGTGGGTCCCAAACCACAAGTGGGCACACCTGAGCCTAATTTTGGCCATAATCCCAGAAGACTCAAAAATGGCCAGTATTGCACCTATGGCCTTGGGAAACCACCAGAAGCCACCAGCTCAGTTCCAGAAAGCTTTTCCCTCCAGTAAAGGGAAAACCTTTTTTAAGGTTTTACTATTAAAAAATAAGTAAATATTACAAATATTTCACTTATTTGATTATTAATTTCCTTATTAATTTAATAAATGAAATGAAGAATTATTATAGTTATGGTTTAAAATTATTATATTATTAAATGAATATAATAAAAATAAATATATTTAAATCTCTTTATTATTGTTACCAAAGAATAATAAAATGTGTAAAGAAATTGGTTTTTTAATAATAAAAAACAATTAATAACAATAATATTACTAATATTAATTTTATATATTAATATAAATACTATTTATATTAATAAAAAGAATTATTAAAAATTTATAATAAACAGAAATTATTTTAAAATAAAAAATAATCTAATTTTAAAACTTAATATAATAATTTTAAATGATTTTAAACCAAAAAAAAAAAAAAAAAAAAAAAAAAAAACTTATTTAAATTTTATTTATAAAAACAAATAAAAGAAATTACAAATATTTTAAATTTCACATGGAAAATATGATTTATAGAGAAATATAGCAAAAACAATTAAATAAATGGATTAATGATGTCAAGAATGATGATTAGAATATAGATTACCTTTGTTTTTTGATGATATAAATTATTTGTATATAAAGAATAAAGATTTTACCTTTTTTATCTAATGTTTTATTGTTTTTGATGTGTCTGAGGGGGAAATAGAGTAAAAAAAGCTCCATTTATAGTAAATTCCTCCCTTCCAGAGTCCAGTAGGATTCTAGTAGATGTGTACTGACGGTATCCACTGGAATTTATTAGTATTTGAAGGCTTAGTGATTATTACATCATAATGAAACCATCTTATCTTACTATTATGCCATTATTTAGAGTTATCAATATAACTCTAAGTTTGAGGACATAATAGGCTTGGAAGAAGCCTAAACTTTGTGGATTTTATTATTATTAATCATAATCTAATATTATTCACCAGTTTTATCACTTATATAACTGTTAAACTTAGAATAAGATTATATTGAGTGATCATAAATGATCAATTTTAATCTTAAAATTTGATAATTAATAACTTTTAAAGAGCCCCTGTGACAATTTCTTCAAATTGATAAAAGAATACCTTAATAATCAATTTCAAAAATTTAATTAAGAAATTATTCTTAATAATTTTATAAGATTGAAAATTTAATTAAGGATAATTTTTAATTGTTTTTTTTTTTTGAAAAAAAAAATCTAAAAGAAATAATTTTCCCTAAAAAAAAAAAAAGAATTATAAGATCAAAAACTTATTCATTTTTTTTTTTTTTTTTAGTCTTAAAAAATGAATAGGTAAAAATTATTCTTACTATGAACAAAATACCAAAAAAGAATTTATGGAATTTAAATCTTTATTATTAAGAAAAGGTACTTTACTATAATAAAAAAAAGAAGGTTCTCCTTTGATATATATAATATCACAAATGAAGATTTATTAAAATAACTATTTAAAGATTTCAAATAAGCCAAATATGGAACATAATTAACTCATAAGTAATATGAAATTGAACTTAATTAAAATAATTTTAAATCATAGAAGCTTATTTTAAATATGATATTAATCCCTGAGAAAAAATTAAATGGAATGATATAGATATATATTTGAATTTGGAAAAACCTTTCCCACCTATTCTGAGAAGGTACACTATATTCAGAAATCTTGGAAAATTGTAAATAAATTGAAAAACATGTCAAAAGAGATCTTAAAAGTGGGGTTAATAATTAAATATTATAATTAAATAAACCAATCTTGATTAAATTGAATTATTTTAAGTCCAATTTTTGTAGAGACTCTAAAGCCTTTAATAAATAAAATCAGACAGTTAAACTAATAATAAGAAAATAAATTTAATTAAAACTCTTAATTTATATTATAAAATTATATTTATTTTTAATATTAATTTCAATATTAATCAATTTTTTAAATTATTAATTTCAAGATAATCAAGATTAATTAATAATTTTATTTTTTTTAATTAATTTTTGTTTTAAGTTTTAATCTTCACTTTTTCTACATTTTTAATGTTGATATCAAAATTACAACTTGTTTCAATTAATCAATTTCATGTATACTAGTTAAAAATAAAAATAAAAAGGGTTTTAATTAATTGATATTTTTTTTTTTCATATAATCCAGGGTAATAATTACCTTCTTTAGTATTTCAAAAAAAAAAAAAAAAACAGCTTATTTTCTATTTTCTCATAGGTTTCAAAAAAAAAAAGTTTCAATTAATTAATTATTTAATTATAATCAATAATTACAAGATCTTGTGACTGTTTAAATTTTAAAATCCTAATAAATTAAAGTACTTAATTATCTTTTCCATATATTTTTTTTTATATTCACCTTAATTATTTTTTTTAAATTTAAAAAATAAGAATTTAAAACTTAAAAACTTATATTTATTATTAAAAAAAAAATAAAAAAAAAAAAAAAAAGTTTTTATTTAAAATTAAATTAATTTTTTAAGTTTTAAATTTAATTAATTTAATTAAATTTAATTTATATGTAGTTTTGGTTTTTTTTTTTTTGAAAAGTATCATGATTTTTATATTAAAATTAATAAAATCAAATATTTTTAATAATTCTTTATATATATATATATATATATATATGCTAGTAATGATAAATTTCTTAATTATTTTTTTTATTCTAAAATCTCATATAAATATATATATATATATATATATATATATTCTTTCTATAAGATTTATTTAATAAAAATAGTTGAAATTATTTTGTAATATCTAAATTAATTTTTTTTAAAATCTATAAAGTTTATTATTTACTCAAAAAAAAAACAAAAAAAAACAAAAAAAAACAAAAAAAAATCCTTGGTTTTTTTTTTTTTTTTCTTTATAAGAAAAAATTAATTAATAATGATTAATCAAAATTAATTTTTTTTTTTTTTAATATTGAAAAAAAAAGTTATTTTTTAACGTATTTATATATTTTAATATTTAAAAAAATATAATTAAAGAATTAAAAAGAAACATTATTATCACAAAAAAAAAACAGATGATTATGATTATGATTTTTTTTTTTTTTATTATTTTCAAAAAAGAAGTTAAATATGATCAAAAAAAAAAAAACAAAAAAAAAAAAAAATTTAAAAATTTTTAAAATTAAAATAATTTTTGAATAAGTTTTTTTTTTTTTTTTTTTTTTTTTTTTTTTTTTTTTTTTTTTTTTTTTTTTTTTTTTTTGGAACCCATAATTATCAAAAAAAAAAAAAAAAAAAAAAAAAAAAACCTTAAAACCAAAAAAAATATTTTAACTTTTAATATTAATTTAAAAATTTTATTTCAAAAAAAAAAAAAAAAAATATTTTTAAATAATATCATTTTTAAAACTTTAAAAAAAAAATTTAAATTATTTTAAAAATAATTATGATAAAAAATCAAAATATTATTAAAAAAAAAAAAAATTTTTTCTTTCTTTAAAAATTAAAATTATTTTAAGATATATTAAATAATTATAAAATTTTTGAAGAATTATTTAGTTTAAAGAAAATTTATTTTCCAATTTTTCATCTAAAGAGATTCTTAAAAGGCTTTTTTAATACTTGAATATATTTTAAATCAAGTCAAAAAAGATATTAAGAAAGATAAAATTTAAGAAAGAGGACCCATTAATTCTCTTATTGATAATTTAAAAAATCAATTAAAAAAAAAAAAAAAAAAAAAAATTTTTATGGCTATTCAATTGTCTCTTTAAAAAAAAAAAAAAAAAAAGGAAAACTTCAAAATCAATATTCTTAATATTTTTTAATATTTTCAATTAATTTCCTTTCTTTTTTTTTTTTTTTTTTGTCTAAATTCCAAAGTAGAAAAAACTACAATAAGTTAATTTGAATTTTTAATTAAAAGAAATTTCTAACTACAATTAAATGGAAAGGTTAAAAATTCCTTTTGTTTAGTCTATTCAAGTTTTCCTTATTAATAATTTCATCAAGTTACCCTCTCCCCAACTATTTCCATAAATGAGTCCCTAGATATTTAGGTTGATTGATGATATCATCTATAACGTATTTTAACTGTGAGGTGTGAAAGGCCGTCGACAAATCCTATGGATATAAAAGAAAGCAGAAAAATTGCAAAAAGTTAGGGGAGAATCTTGGGTTTTACATGGGATATATTATGTTTTTTCTTTAGGCGTGATAGGATAATTGTACCCAACATCTAGCATATCCGTCTTGGTTTTTCATTGTTCTCCTTTTACAATCTGTCCATGAGGCAGTGACGGTTGGTCTCAGATGGATTTTTCTTCCCGGGAAACCTCACGTGGCCTTCAGCTAGAGTTCCTTTTCTGCTTTGCCAGTGCAGGAGAACGTATTTGAGTAGTATATCGAAAACATTCTCAGTATGCCCAAGAGGACAATCGGGCAATATGAAGTTGCATTGGGGTAATAATGTTTACAGGGTTTTCTGATAATACAAGATGCTTTTCTTTAACTTACGTTTCAGAGTATCACTCAACAATCACTGCATATGTATAATATTAAAAGAAACTGGACTTGAGATGTTTTTTAAACAAATTCATAACAATTTTTGATTAGATTCAAGTGCAAGAACTCTAAAATCCAAAAGCCAAGTGATTTGTGACCAAGTCCTAGATGAACATTTTTTTTGTAATTAAAAAATAACATTTTTCATAGTCCACATACAAAACTGCAAAAAACCGATAAAAAAGAAGTTGTTTTAAATAGCAATAGAGTGAAATTCTTGAAAAACACATCATAATGGAAGAGTGATATTCTTTCAACACAAATTTTAGTCAATAAATATTCACAGATAAGCTGATATTGAGAAAAAAACCACCGAGTCCAATAAATGAAAAATATTAAAGCAAGAGCCGATGTTTTTTTTGTATATCACTTGTAAAATCCAATGCCAGGCTTCGTAAAATCATAAAACATTTTTTTATCGTTTTGCATAAAAATGAGTCAAATACCTAGCACCAATAATCATGAGAAATAAATTGCTCCCGATAAAAGCAATGAAAATGCCAAAGTCTCGGTAACGCTGCCCAAATTTCAGATCAAGGCTTGACAAATCTAAATGAAAGATAGTTTAAATCGCAGATACGAAAACCAAAATTTATTAAAAAATACACATCGAACAACTTACATTCATCGCCGACACGGTATTGGCAATATTGACATTGGGATGTGTCATTTGGATTGAGTATATAACCGCCAGATTGAGCGATAAATTGACCAGCCCATTCAATACATGTTTGTCCGCTAGGGGGTTGAAATACAGAACTAAGGAGTACGGCGTTGCTACCTCAATTAGGAGCCATAGGTAGGGATAGGTATTGAGGGAAAACCAAGATAACTTACTATTCCTTTTGATCACAAATAACCTGCAAATCATGCATCTCATTTGCCAGCAATCCAGAGATAAAGCGGGTTACCGGATTGAGCGGGTATAGCCCTGTAAGGACAATATCATCAGCAATACGAATATGGATGACCAAGCCTGAACACCTTGTCAAAATTTACTTACAACTCCTCCAAAATTTTGGTAAGGAATTTTTGGGGACAGTAACCCCACAAAACATGACGAAAATTATGACCATTGGGGCGTTAGTTTTGACAGCAACAAATATACTTGGGGAGAGAGCCGCGATGGCTTGACCCAATGTTACGGCGAAAATCTCTAAAACCACCATCACTGTGGCGGGACACAAGCAATGAGCGTATGAGACTCTTTAGTAAGACCAACCAGTTGAAGAATTCAAACCTACTGATAAGGGCATATCCAGCGCGATCGCTGCCTCGTTGTAAATGAGTTGGGTAATACCATAAAAGAAAAAAAGTAATGGCGCAGCATAAAGAGTAGGGCATTTCTGCCACAAATTGAGAAATGCCAAAGGCGACGGGCGAGTACATCTTGGAAGAAGCTTCTCTTAAGTAAATGTTACGAGCCATGATAAATGTGGGTTCGACTTGTGCCATAATCTGTGCACCAAGTTAGTATATTGAACCAGCAGACATACTTATTGTCAAGGGTGAAATGAACTTACCAGTGGAACCAATATAACTCCTTGGAAAATTGCAAAAACACGGAGCTGAAGACCATCAACACTGGGGGAAGCATTAAGGTAGGTAAGTCCAGTAATAAGTGCAATGGAAACGTGGTTGAAGACCCGTGTGACTTCATAATTTGCGTTGCGGAAGAAACTGAGATTGGTTCGAGCCATGACAACTTTAAACTGATAAGAGAAGGGCGTGGCATCTGGAACAATGAATTAGATTTATTTTTGCATTGATTCTAAAAATTCCTAACTTACATTGAAGTTCTTTAATCTCCTCATCACCCTCGGCAGGTTCTTTTAATGAGGCCTCTTTGAGTCTTAAAATTTCACGCTTGTTTTCTTCATGTTCAGGTGACTCCAGCCATCTATCAGCCCAATCTTTTGAACCACCTAGAGCAGCACCAGAGCCAGCGCCCACGGCCTCTAGCATGAATTCGGCAGGGTTTGCGTTATCAGGGCAGGGTGCTCCATTGCGGGCTAAGTAGGAGCATAAAACTCTAGAATCAGCCCCAATGTCTCCAAAGTATACACATCGACCACCTTTCTTCAACAAAAGCAATCTATCGAAATTTTCAAACAATAAAGCGTTGGGCTGATGAATAGTGCATCTGAAAACAAAAAGTTCAATGGTCAATGAGCTTAAGATGACAAGTGCCAATATTATTTGAAACTTACAGAATAGCTTGACCAGCACTGGCCAGTTTGCGCAAAAATCGTACAATATTGTAGGCACTTTGGCCATCCAGTCCAGAAGTGGGCTCTATATTAAAAAAAAAAATAAGATCTCGAGAATCATAGGTAAAAAATGAGGAAACCTACCATCAAGAAATAATAACAATTGAGGCCTAGCTGCAAGCTCCACGCCAATCGTTACACGTTTGCGTGCTTCGACCCCTATACCAAAACCTGGGAAACCAATCATTGCTAACAGCCGTCCAAATTTCCAAGTTAGAAATCAAAGTAAAAAAAACAAAAGCCGACTGTTGTAAAAGAAACGAACCATCGGCCATATCTTCCAGTTCTAAAAGCTGGATAATCTCTTCAACATAAGCGTTCTTCTCAGCTACAGAGACCTCGTGGGGTTGGCGCAAATAGGCAGAAAATCGCATAGCTTCCCGAATGGTAGCAGTCCATTCGTGTACGTCTTGCTGTTCACAGTAAGCGGTTCCACGTTGAAAGGATATGCCTGGTTTTTTTCCAGCGATGCAAATCTCTCCACCAATAACACCCTGAGAGGCCGAAGGTTAAAAGCTCAATTGATTTTTTGACATGCTCGGAAGAAGACCCACCGTAGTTTTTCTATTGGCAAGAACATCCAAAAGTGTAGTTTTACCCGCACCAGAAGAGCCCATAAGTGCCGTTAATGTTCCCGGTTTGACATATCCATAGATGTCATCGAGCAAGCGTTTCTGCCCACCGGGTACCTGAACATCATAGGTAAGGGCTTCCCAAGTAAAAGGTTTCTTTGTTTTGATCAATCCAGTCAAATCTTGGGTCTTCTTGCCTGACCTGTAATCAGCTTTTTGTGCTTGGAGTTTCTCGTTTAGAGCCTTACGTTCTGCATTTTCTTTGGCAAAAACAGTCAAAGAAGGTTTACCGGATCCACGAGCAAGTCCTTCGACAGCCAAAAACAAAAGAAGTAGGAAAAGGCCAGCAAAAGCACACTGTTTGAGAAAAGATTCAATTAATTTGAGCGGGTTATTTCATTGAGCAAAGAGGTGAGGAAAAAAAACATACGACAAGGACAAAATCTCTCCATAAATGACTTGTATTAAAATCAAACGCAGTACGAATGTAGTCTTCTCCTCGGATGGTTTGCGAGCCTGGTTGGGACCCCAAAGTGGTACAGACTTGGTTTGGGCCCACATCGGTTGGGTAATTGCTACCGCGTGGTACAATAGAAAGACCAGAGCAAGTACTAAACGACAGAAAAAACAACAAATGATCAAAAGAGGAAGGGCTAAAGATTGACGAAATCCCTGGAAGCTTACAAGCTTAGGCGTTTGAATTCATTAATCATAAGTGCTGCAAAACCGTAATTGATTGGATTTATATGATAGATCCAACGCAGCCAAACTTTCATAGAACTAAAGGAAACAATGGTAAGTTAATAGAATCATAAGCAAGTTGAAAAAAGACTTACTCTTTGGTGACCATGTAACCCGAATACAAAGTCATCAAAGTAAGGGTGAAGCTAGCTAATCGAGAGGCTGTATCATAACTGAAGGAAATAGCTCCCAGGAATCGGAAAAAGGAGCTCATACAGTAATATGTAGCATAAACAATGGCAAGAAAAGTAAAGTAGGCTCCTGCTTCTCGGACAAAATGAACCATCAAATAAATCTAGGAAAAGAAAATCAAGGTAGTCAAAATAAATTGTTTAGCATGTTTGTCAAGCTGAATAGTTCAAAACCACTTTACTTACAATGAACGAGAATAAAAACACTTTAGGGAAAGAAAATGGGATTTCTCCAATTGCACCAGCTACGGCAAGAGCACCAGGACGATAAAAGCAAAAAGAAGTTTGTCTCCACATGATCGGTCTACCTTCCATTTGTTTTGGCAATTCAGCAAAAGCTATTTAAGGTTGAAAGAGTGGTGGTTAATTTGAAATTTTAAAGGATAAGTAGCTTTGATTGATATACGTACAAATAAAGACATTGAATAAGAGTGAGACAAATAAGGCACCACCGCGAGTGAAAATTCCGGCGCTGGTGGTTGGTAAGTTCAAAAACACAGTGCCTAAGACAATGGCTGTAAGAATGGCATTGACGAAATCCACAGTAAGAGTTACGCGATCTTGAAGAGTTAGTTGTATGTCGCGTAATACTAAAGCTTTTAGCTGAGAAAAAATAGAGACTGTGTATGGTGACTAAGAATGAAGATCAAAAGGATGTCAGAAAGAAGAGAAAAACATTGAAAGCGTAAAAGTTGAAGCTGAAAAAGAACTGACCTTGTGTGAGACTCCCTTAGCTTGGTCATCTTTCACTGCTTCCATAAAGTCTTTTTGAAAACGGCGCTCTTGGTCAATATAATTTTTGTAGTTGAGTCTTTCTTCTTCCATTTGCTGATGCATGCTGCTGTTTAGATAAGCTTGCTCCATTTCTTGAGGTGTTTTTGGGATCTGGCTAATATCAATCCCATCTTGAAACTGTCGTTCATTTTCATCGGTACAACCAGTGAGGTAGTCGGCGGTCGTTTGACGTGGTAAGTTTTTGTAGCCAAGAGAAATCATATAATCACGTGCTTCTTTTGTTGGACCAAAGTATACACATCGACCCTCATTAAGTAATAAAACTTTGTCAAATTGATCATAAATGCCTTCACCAGCTTGATAAAGTGTAACAAACATGGTAGTTTGAAAGATGTTGGTCAAAATTCTTAGGGATTTGGCATACTCGAGGGCAGTTGAAGCATCAAGACCGCGTGTAGAGTTGTCCCAAGAAAGTACACAAGCTCGCGTGGCCATCATTTCTGCTATTGAAACCCGTTTGCGTTCACCGCCTGAGACTCCTCGGACTTCGGCATTACCGACGACTGTGGTGAGGTAGACAATCAAATTCTGAATTTTGATGAGTTACAAAATGAATGAAAAGAAAATCCTGACGCGTATGCTTTGTGTGACTTATTCCAAGCATTTTTAAGAATACATCCATGATTTGATCCACAAATTGAGCTTTGTTAACTTGCGAAAGCAAATTTCCCGGTGTTTTAGTTTTAAGTGCAAATTTTAAAGTTTGATAAACAGTTAAGGTAGGAAAATGTATATCATCCTAAATATTGAAATAAAGAATGAATGAATAAATTTTTAGGTTAAATTTAGTCAAAACATTAAAAAATTTGAGTTACCTCAGGATTGTAAACGACCCTTAAATTGTAAAGAGGAAGATCCAGGAGAAGGGATAGTAAGATTTAAAATAGCTAGGAAGAGTTAGATTTACAAATTAAATACGCACTCTCCCTTATAACGTTTAGCCATGACATGGGCGGGTATACCACCATAAGTTACTTGACCGTTGACACTCTTAAAGCCAACACGCTGGTTAGTAAGTACTTTGAGAAGAGATGTACAACCACTATTTGGACGTCCAAGGACCATGCACATCTCACCGGCTTTGAGAAAGCCATTCATAGGATAAATGATTTGTTTTTCGGGAATAGTTTTTATACGCATCATAAGAGCCATGACGGGTGATAAGAAAAGGCCCATTAGGGCATCAAAGAAAGTGATGATGGGTAGCTTGATGCCACCATTACCGGTGACACTTAAGTTTTCAAAAATCACCCCCAACTGCTTGGGACGGCTGCCGTGTTCATCTCTAGTTTGAGCTGCGCCACGCTGATTTGATGGAAAGAAACTAATTAGAATATTAAAGGATAAACTCATGTAACTATGTGAAGCTGGACCTACAAGGTAAGCCAGTAGATCAAAAGCTGCATTAGGATCGTGTTTCTCAAGATCAGATTTGCCATCTTGACCGAGATGTAACATTCTAAGGTGAGTAAAGGGAAGACATTAAAATGGCCGACTAAAAAGATTAGAGAGAAAAAGAATTTGATCCTACGAAGTCTCAGTAAGTTGACGTCTCAATTCTGCAAAAGATCTCTCGGCTTCCTGGACATCTACACGAGATCCATTATCGAATTCAGGGCCATCTTGATTGACGGCACTCAAATCGGCCTTGTTCTTTGTAGAGATCTCGGCATAGGCGTTGCCGCCACTTCTAGTGAGACTTGAATCGGCACGACTGACAATACTCGGTTGAGAAAGCTTCCGAGGAAGATGACCATCATCAGTAGAACGGGCCATTGTTAAATGACCACTTAGCTGGAGAAGCTAGAGTAGGTTGAAAGTTGGAACTAGAAGCGGTTGAAAAAGAGCCAGTAAACTGGGTAGATTAGACAGGTCAGAGCAAGGACTTGGACCAACTTGTTAAGATGACGAATGAATTGAGTGTGATAGGTGAAGATTCACCTTAAAGCCTTAAAGCTGACTGATTTTGATGAGAGAGTAGATAAAAAAATTTAGATGCTGTATGATAAACTGTCTTGAAAGTAGAGTATATTTAATAGGAATCAAGATGATATGATCAGCAAGATGAATATTTTGATTGATTGATGATGACTTATGACCCCGTGGCCTAGGCCCCACTAGTGCCTGGGAAAGAAGTGAGATAAATGCGAGAAATCGTTTGTAGAAAGGGTTAATAATCTCAAGATGACTGATAATTTTCTAAATCCTAAGCGAACTTGGGCTAATTAAAGCAGGATGAAGAAGAAAGGGCAGATAGATGAGAGCAGGGAGGAGGGAGGAAGTTTTTGAGGACTTTTAAGCGAAATTGGCATAGTCCAGCACAAATCCACCACATTGTCTTAGTCTGTCTGTAGCAGACGATGGTGGTGCTGTACTGTACGGCACCTGTAAGCCGATGATGATGACCAAAATCGATAAAGGACTGTAAAAGAATGAGTGGGCACTCACTGGTCATCGGCGGGAAAGAATTCTTGAGAATCTATTAAGACAATTTCAATTTCAATTTCAATTTCAACTCACTACCACCACCACCACCGCTACAGTATGCCACCACTTCAACTCTGAACTCACCACCAGTTCAAAAATTGGCCTAGGAATTGCCTGCAACCACAAGTCAGCTCAGCCAAGCAACTACAGAAACCCATCATGCTATCCTCGCCGTCTTGCCGTACCGTGTACTGTACTGTGTAGTTTTGCCTTTGCCGCTCTTTATTTACTGCGCAGTGTGCAGTGTCCAATACAGTACGCTGTTAGCCGTGGGCGAGCTGGCAACAACTGAACCGCGAATGAAATTGAAACTCAAAGTAAACAGTATACACAGAGTTGGCTGTACTGTACAGCGCGGCGCTCGAGTTTGATAAGCCAAACAGTATGCTACACCACCGACGACGGTATTCTACTACTGGCTTTTGGAAACTTACAGCGCATAAGGTTAAGAAAGAGAAGCTAAGCCAAAATTCTTTTCCAAGCAAGGACCATCCTGGCCAAATTCGATTATGACTAAGATTAGCTTTAAGCTCAGCGCACTCCTGAAACCTTCGCTCCAATTAAGTCCGACCAGAGTCCCCTCTGAAGTCGGTAGTATGACACTAGGCAGCAGTGTATTTACTGTTTAGTGTGGTGTGGGTGGTGTGGTGCTGGGGTCTGTCATATGGTCGATTAATTTAAGCCAACATGTTTTTCGGCATGATGATTTTTTTCAGCTAATCTTTGGCATTAATCTATCCTATGCTCAATCTGTATATTACGCCTAAGCCTTTCATCTAACTTAGCAAGACTTAGCATCTTAAATTATAGAAATCAAAACAAAGATAATTAATCTTTAAACCTATAACTCAGTCTTATCCCTCCAAAAATGGCTTCAGGATCCTCAATCATTCAATTATCTCTCCATCTTGACCATATTAAGGCTGAAATTCAAAACCAAACTAATTGAGGAATTCCTCCCTCTGGGCCCATTTGAGTAGGAACATGTAGATACTTTTTTTTTGAAAAAAAAAGAATAACTTAAATTCCCCGGGGTGGGTTTATGAACAATATGTAAATGGCTTGCCCTACAAAAGGACTGGGAATCATTTAATAAAAAAAATTGAAAAAATAAATGATAAAAAACTAATGATCAAAGTAAAAAGAGGTTTTCTTATAATTCAATATTATTATTATTTTGTCAAAAAAAAAAAAATCACACAAACTTTAAAGGATTATTGGTATTACATAATTCAAAATATTTCTAAAAATATATTAATTTGAAAATTGAGAAAATTGAGATTTTTAATTTTCACCAAAGACATTTGAATATTGAATATTTTTTTTATAATTAAGTGGTTTTTAAAGAAAATCATTTTAGTTTATTCTCAAATTTATTATCTTAATATTTTAATAGATATTATATTTTTATTCTGATCTACTGAATGGTTGATATTTTTGAAGTTAATTTTGGTTTAATCTTTCAAAATGTGATTTAGTTTTTAGTATGATATATGAAAACAGGTTAAAGTCAAATCATGAGAAAAATAATTGATATTTAAATAGGGTTCAAATATTGAAAAAATGTTTTCTTATGTCTTAAAAAAGAAGGATGTTAAGGTATTTGGTAAGTTTTAAATTCATTAAAATAATTACTAATTCAATTTATGCAACATAATATTGAGCCAGATCATAATAA
Source organism: Austropuccinia psidii (assembly GCA_023105745.1). NCBI lineage: Eukaryota > Fungi > Basidiomycota > Pucciniomycetes > Pucciniales > Sphaerophragmiaceae > Austropuccinia > Austropuccinia psidii. Next base: position 7,253,273 of record JALGQZ010000003.1, read on the forward strand.
ATAGATATTTTTGAAAGAAATATTGTCTTTTTTTTGAGTCAATGGATGAATTTAAATTTACCTGATGGATTTAATTTATAAATTGGGCTTCATTTATTTTGGGTTATTTATAGTTAAATTAAGTTGATTATAAAATAAACCTTTTCCTATGATTCAATAACTAAAAAATATAAGCACACTATAGTAGAAATCATAATCCTTTTTGAATTCCTATTATTTTTATAGAATATTATATTTTAACTTTTAAAAGGTTCAAGAATTTGGCTCAAGCAAAGTTTCATTGGTTTTATTCAATTATTTTCTCTTTAATTCAATTTTTTTTTGAAACTTGTAATAGGGGATCTTGAGGAAATTAAGAGTGGCCTAGAATTAAGTAATTAGTTAACTACTCACTTGGAAGACTTCAAAGAATTAAAGAAACTAAAAAAAATGAATATATTTATTTAATAAGAAAATTCAAGGAACAATTATATGAAAAATAAGAAAAACAAATAGAAAATAGCCAACTAAGTACTTAATCACTTTTTCAACCTAACAAAAAGAAAAAAGGTATTAATTAAGGAAATTACCACAAATATCCACTAAACAGGAAAAAAAAGGGGGTGAAAAAAACCAACTGATTTAATAATATCAGTGTTTATGATTAAGATGAAAGAAAATAAAGATAAGAACAAATATTGGTATATTTATCAATTTGAGAAAAAACAAAACCCCCCTCCAGGGCTGAAAGGATGGCTAGTATATATTAAGTGTTGAGAGCTTGATTAATTTATACTTGAGATTGAGCTGTATTAAATTCGTTTGGGAAAAATATACATGGCCATACTGGGAAATGAAATGGTTTGAATAATCTTCCCAGGTTGTGTAGTTGAAATACAGTCTTCTTTGGAAGAAGACTATATTCAATTAGGGTGGTTGCCAAGGTAGATTGATGGGGTTTTGAAACTTGACAACTAACTTGTGACTGCCTCTTTAATATCAATTGGAATAAGACTTTACATTATACCCTTGGGGGAATAATGAATAATCAATAATAATTGATATTTGATGAATGGGGTAATTTGTGTTGATGAATACACTTCTTTTAGCAACTTTAGTATTCCTCTTTGTAATAACTATGTGTAATCACCCCCCAATGGGTGTTTATGGCAGATATAGCCTTACCCCATTTTATGCCCAATTGGCCATGTCATCAGCTTTATGGCCAATTGGACCATTTTGGTGTTTTATGGCCTTTGGGCCATATCACCTTTCACTGGCCACATCCTGCAACCATTGGCCCTTTTGGCCAATTCTCAACCTCACCAACCCCCAGGCCAATACCTTTGTTTTGGGCCTGGGGGGTCCAACTGGTCTTCCAGGGGCTTCTGGCCCAACCCCTTTGATTATGGGGTCTAAGGCCTAAATGGCCTTTTTGGGCCATTTAGGCACCCTACAGCCTCTATGGCCTGCTGACCATAATGCACAGCCCATGGGCCCCTTTTGGCCTCATTTGATTTAGGTCAAAAGGGGTCAAGGGGGCAGTCCACCACCCCCAAGGCCAGGTGGGTCCCAAACCACAAGTGGGCCCACCTGAGCCAATTTTGGCCCCAATCTCAACAATCCCAAAAATGGCCAAAATGACCCCAGGACCCAAATTGGCCACCAGCTCAGGTCCAGAAAGGTTTCCCATCAATTGAGGGGAAGACCTTTCTTTCACCAATGTACTCCGTACCAAAGGATCCAGGCATGGTGCATATATGGTATAATATACCATTCTGCATCAATTTTTCTCAGAAATCCAATAGTGATGTTGTAAGGTTTGACTATGAAACAATAAGTAAAAATTACTAATATTTTACTTATTGTACTATGAATGTCCTTATAAATGAAATAAATAAGATAAAAATAATTATAATAATAAAGAATTATTATAATTATGGCATAAAAATAATTATATTATTATATAAATATGATAATATTATTTATATTATAAAATATAATATAATAAAATAAATATATTAATATAAAATGATTAATGCATTTAATGGCACTTTATTATTGTTACAAACAAACAATAAAGGTGTAAAAAATTGTTTTTTATCAATAAAAAACAATTAATAACAATAATATTACCAATATTAAAGTTATAAATTAATATAAATACTATTTATATTAATTAAATAATTATTAAAGTAATAATAAAGAGAAAATAACCTACTCTTAATACTTAATATAATAATTTTGAGATATTTTACGCCAAAAAATGTAAATACAACTTATCCAAATTGTATTTACAAAAAAAAATAGAGAAAATTAAAAATATTCTTGATTGAGATTTTTAGAGAGATTCTTAACAAAAACAATTAAATAAACGATTTAATCACGTCAAAATTGATGATTATAATAAGATGATCTTTGGTCTTTAATAATATAAAAGTTCTATATATAAAGAATAAAGATATTACCTTTTTAATTGTATTGATTTAATGTTTTTGATGCGTCTGAGGGGAAAAAAGAGTAAAAATAGCTCTATTTATAGTAAATACCTCCCTCCTAGAGTCCAACAGGCCTCTAGTAGACGTGTAATGATCATATCAACTGGAACTGATCAATATTTTAAGGTTTGGTGATGATGACATCATGATCAAACCATATAACATCATTATTACACCATTATTTAGAGTTATCACTATAACTCTAAGTTTGATGAAGTCAAAGGCTTGTAAGAACCACAAAATTTGTGTATTTTATTAGTTTTAATAATAAACTAACAGTATTAACCAATTCTATCACTCATATGACTGTTAAACTTAATTTAGGGTTACAGTGAGTGATCACAAATGATCAAATTAAGTTCAAACTTTTATCCTTAATAACTTTTAAGATTTATATGCTAAATCAATTCAGAAAGTGAATTCTGATAGCTTGAAATAACCCTATCATGCTACCAAGAGCATTTTATTACATCATCAAAACTCTATTTTTGATGATTTTTCTTGTAACTCATCTTTTCTGTTGAAATTTAATATTTTAAACTTCAAACCATGATTTCAAGGGGTTATACCTTGAATATTATAGTAAAAAATACATCAATATTCACGAATAAACTAGTAGAATCCAACTGTCTACTTCTTTTTAAGTTTGGACCACTTTCACAACAAAGTGGTCAACAGCTCTGTTGAATTTAATAAATAATCCCTTACAGGTTTTAACCTTGTTTATAACTTGTGAAATAAACTTAATTTCTGTATTCCTAAAGTAATTAAGTGATGACTTTATTTTTGGTTCATCACTCTATCATGCATATTTCAAAAGATATTGAGTAGAATCCTTGAATATATGTGTTGACCAAAAAAGTGCATATATTCAGGTTAATTCTTCAAGTATTGACTTTGGTGCTTAGCTTCTTAATTGTTTTATATGTGGATCTTTATGGAGAATCCAATGGTAACATTTAATTCACATGTTGTTACATTGGGTTTTGAAATAAATAGGGATTTGTGTTTCTTATAAGGTATTATTACTTATAACTTATTAAATATTGACTTTACAGATATGCCATAAAAATGATATATGTGTATCTTACCATGGGGAATCCAATGGTATAATTTATTCCACATGTTTATTCATTGGTTTCTAAGTTAAACCAAGTTTTATGCCAATTTATGGTATTTTTGTAGCTTTAAGGTAATTATTTTTAATGTATAATTATTTTAAATATTTCTTGTGACCTTTTTTGGGTATGTGGTCATATCTCAAAGGTTCACAGATGTTTCCAGGACCAAATTATGGATTTTCAATTAAAGTCCCCAAATACATCACCCATTTAGAAGGAAGTCTTTTCAGTAATTCAGTCTTGCAATCCTTGGCAGTTACCAGAAAACCATTTGAGGACCCCTACCACCTGGCCCTGCAGGAGTTGGGTTGTGTTTTCTTTTCAGGATTATTCCAAGGGTAATTTCAAGAGTTTATCAAGCATTTAAATCATTTTCAAGGCATAAAGTACTCAGAATTCCTTGGAAAACTCAATTGGTCTATACAGGTTGTAATCAAGCATCCTGTATGGCCTTGGCCCATTTGGGCCAATTCATATTCCACTGTGGGAATTCATTCAGAAAATTAAATTCTCAAGAGGGCCAGAGCTGTATTGGCCCAATTCAGACAATGCAGCTGGGTGACTCACCTTCCAAGATCAGCCTTTCAGATTTTCACATATACTGGCCACCTTTCATCACCTGGGGACTTTTTACCCAATTAATTAATATATTAGATTTATTTTTATCCTTATTTTATTTTCATTTATTAAATTAAATACTGATTATATTAAGTAATTCATTTTCACCTTTTCTTCTTTTCCTTTCAGTGGATATTGGTGGTCATATCCTTTACTAATTCCATTGTTCTTTCTTGTAAGGTTTGACTATGAAACAATAAGTAAATATTACAAATATTTCACTTATTGTAGTATTAATTTCTTTATTCAATTAATGAAATAAATAATAATTTTAACAATAAAGTATTATTACAATTATGGCCTAAAATTATTATATTATTAAATAAATATAATAATATAGAAATAAATATATTAATATATAATAATTAATATATTTAAAGCTCTTATTATTGTTACCAAAAAATAATAAGGTGTAAAAGATTTGTTTTTAATAATAAAAGACAATCAATAACAATAATATTACCAATATTAATGTTATATATTAATATAAATACTATTTATATTAATAAAAAAAATTATCAAGAGTAATAATAGAGAGAAATTATTATAAAAGAGAAAATAACTTAATTTTAAAACTTAATATAATAAATTTAAAAGATTTTATTTCAAAAAAAAGGTAAATAAAACTTTTTTTTAAATTGTATTTAAAAAATAAAATAAGAGAAATTAAAAATATTCTTAATTTTATGTGGAAAATGAGATTTATAGAGAAATATAACAAAAAAAATAATAAATAAAATGGAGTAATAATGTCAATATTGATGATTATAATAAGTATTAAATTTTGTCTTTGATAATATAAATTATTTATATATAAAGAATAAAGATTTTACCTTTTTATTTAATGTTTTATTGTTTTTGATGCATCTGAGGGGAAATTACACTAAAAAGGGCTTTATTTATAGTAAATTCCTCCCTTCTAGAGTCCAGCAGGCTTCTAGTAGACGTGTAATGATGGTATTCACTGGAATTGATTAGTATTTTAAGGTTTAGTGGTGATTACATCATGATTGAACTAGTTTATCTCATTATTACGCCATTATTTAGAGCTATCACTATAACTCTAAGTTTGATGACATCATAGGATTTGTAAAAGCCCAAACTTGGTGTATTTAATTTTTATTAATAATAATCTAATATTATTCACCAGGTCTATCACTTATATGACTGTTAAACTTAAAATAAGATTACAGTGAGTGATCATAAATGATCAATTTTAAGCTTAAACTTTGATCATTAATTCATTTTAATTTATACAAGCTACAGCCATTCAAAGAGTGAATTATGATAGCTTGGAATGTAATTATTAAACTTACAAGAGAATTTCATTACATAATAGAAACTCCATTTTTGATGATTTTTCTTGTATCTCATCTTTTCTGTCAAAATTCAATATTTTAAACTACAAACCATGTATTCAATGGGTTTTACCTTGAATGATATGATAAAAAATACATTATTATTCACGTATGAGCTAGTAGAGCATGAATATTCACTTTATTTTGAGTTTGGACCACTTTCACAACAAAATGGTCAACAGCTCTAGAAATTTTGTTCAATAAACCTGTACAAGTTATAACCTTGTTTATAAATTGTCAAATAAAGCTCATATCTATGGGTTTACAGTAATTATGTGTTAGATTTCTTTTTGGTTTAACTCTATATCATGTATATTTCAAGAGATATTAGCTAAAAACCATCAATTTACGCACTGACCAAAAAAGTACATATATTCAGCTTAATTACTTAAGTATTAACTTTAGAGAAATGAGATAAAATTGTTTTATGTATAGTGTGAGCCTTGAGGTATATTTTAAATACCCAAATAGGCCACAATTATCTTAAAAATAAATTTTGAATTATGCATAACTAATAAGTCATGCATATATTCAAAATTCATCATTTTTGATTTCAGAAAAGATGAATAACTTTTTATTGAGTAAGTAAATCCATGGATTTAAGGCCAGATTTGGATTCTACACAAAATTTCACCTAGGGTAGCTCCATAGAGTGAATAAGCGCAAATTAACTCTTTGAGGTGGTAATATGGAAAATACTTCAATACCACATAAAAGATCTGTGAAAATTTTTGTTTTTCTTAATTTCATGCCAAAATAATGGGAATGTGAGGAATCCCATGTTACATATACAATAATAATAGTGTTATGCATGTTTTGAGCACTTAATACCATGGTATCCTTACATAGACTTTTGGTACACCCATAGTGGATATCTCAGTAGAAGCTTAAATTTCTATTTTGACATAAAAAATAAGCAAGGGGGACAAAAGACATCAAAGAGAGCCAGGGTAGCCAACTTCTGAGGCCTAAGAGACATGGACAGCTCCAAAGCTTGGATCCATTGCTGATCTTGGCCTAATTGGTAAACTAAAACCTTTTGAGAACTTGTTTACCATGTTACAACTACAGTAAATCTTAAGAAAATAGCAAATAACCTGCTATTTTGATGTGCCAAGGAGGTAAAGAGCTACTTAGACTCCTGTAACCATGTCAATTATTAATGATTTTCCATGGATAAACCACAAAAGAGTAATTAAAACCCTTTTTTGACTTTTATCCATTGATTTACCTCATAGCAACCAGTTAAACACTGATATTTGCAATTCTACATAGAAATGAGGTAAAAACTTCAAAAATTCATTAAAAATACAATTCTTAATGAATATTTCTGAAACTTTCAGGACCAATTGAGAACTGTATAATCTATGGTACAACTCAAAAGAATTACAGTTTTACTAGTAAAATTCAAAGCTTTACTTACAGTCCATTTTTGACTATTCTACGTGAAACACTGAATCTTCAAAAATTCACAGTAATTACAACATTTGATGAAATTGGCAATAACATTGATAAATTTGAGAAATCAATGATTATTTTGGAATAAAAGAATATTTACAGATGTTACTCCTTTTATTTTTAACCATATTGGGGTTGGTAGTCACATAAAAGCATCAATTAAGTAATTATGATAATCTTATGTGACAACAGATGATGCAATCAATAATCCAAAAGCGTTTATTGTTTTCTCACTCACTGGTTTTTCAGTTTGCTCCATGGCACGCCTCTGTGAGCTGTTGTTGACTTAAAAGAAGCCTCTTCTTGCTGTTTTTTCCATATCATCATCTTATCAATTTATTAAATCAGTATTACCAACAAGTAAGTATTAGTTAAAGCTATTCTTAAGTGTTTTAAATCTTTCAAAATCATCCAGAAAGACGTGAAATCCTAGAATCCAACTATATATTGTTTTAATACTGCTATAAATCATTTTGATCCCTTAAATCCACAATTCTACGTCAAATTTCTCTACTTATATCTTTCAATAAGTTCTTTGGAGTATAAGTGAGTCATTTATCTTTAATTCTTGAAGATTTTCTCTAAAATTAGTTTTCTTCAAAAATTATCTTTATAATTATTCTTGCAAAAGATAATTATATATATTAAAATAATTTTATTATTTTAATAAAAGAAGTTTTTATTATTAAAATATTCTTGTAATTGATTCTTGTAGACAATTACTGCTCACCGTTAAAATCACTAGTAGTGTTTAACACGTGAAAGAAATAATTCTTTAATTATTTAATTGTGGTTATAATAACACTTTGTTATTATATTTCATAAGAACAGTCATAGTACTGTTGATTAATAGTAATATTATCATCAGTTTCATAGACACATCTTACATATAGTGTTTCATGGGGAATCCAATGGTGAAATTTATTTAACATTTTGCTTAATTGGTTTCTGAGATAAGTCAGAATTTATGTCTTTTTATGGCATTTTTATCTTATTACTCATTAATTATTAACTTTACAGATATGACATAAAAATGATATATGTGTGTTTTAGCATGGGGAATCTAATTTTTTAATGTACTCGACATTTTTATTCATAATATTCTAAGTTAATTCAGTGTTTATGATTTTTTATGTTATTTTTACTTATTTTAAGATAATTATTGTAAAGGTTTTCTTGTGACCTTTTTGGTTATGTGGTCATATCTCAAAGGCTCAAATTTCTGGAATTTTGAAACAGTGAATTGCGGATTCATTTGTTTGGCTCTTTGGATTTTGGTTTTTTTTATTATCTTTGGCCATTGACTTCCTTTTTCCTTTATCTTTGGAATACTTGTCCTTACTCTTATTCTTCCTTAAAGAAATATAATTCTTGTTATTTCTTTATCCTTTTTGAGACCTTCAAATGAGCTCTTGATTTGTTAGTGCCAGGACACTCTTGTTTCCACTAGAGCCCCTGTGACGTTATATCAATTAACTGATAATTTCTTTTCATTATGTCCATTCTTTCTTTATAACTTCATTAATTCATTTAATAGAAATTATGACTCTTTAATGGTTATGAACTTTATGATTCATCATCATATCCCAATTTTATCTAATTCATTCTTCATTTTGAAAATTGAAAGCTGAGCCATTTTTTGTTTTGTTTCTCTTTTTAAATCTTATCTCAAATCATCAGATTTATTTTGTTCATAATCCAAGCTTAATTTTCATTTTATTTTTAAATTTATCATCAAGATTATTCAGACAAATTCTTAAAATCAAGATTCATATTGATTCATTCTTCAAGAATTTTGACTTTTAAAGAAGAACTCACTTGATTTGATCTTATTAATTTATTTGACATAAATTAATATTGACTTCAAGAAAATTGATTGACCTGAAGATTTCATTGATTTTGCTGATTTTTCACATCAAGAATTTTGACATAAATTAATTTTGCCTCAACAATTCATTGGATTGACTGATTTTATGCAAGATTTTTTATTTTTATTGATTTGACTTATTGATTTATTGACTTGAATATTTCATTTTGATATTGATTGATTGATTTACCTCAAGATTTCATTTTGATTCTTTGATTTTTCTTCAAGAAATTTATTTTGATTTTGATTTTGACTTCAAGTTTCCTATTTATTTGCCTCAAGCTTTACACCTCAAATTTTTGATTTTATTATTATCATTCCATTCCATTCATGAAATAATTCCAGTTCAACATTTGCCTCCTTCAAGACAGACAAGATCTCAAACCAAAACTCAAGCTGTTCTCACTCCAACTCCAAGGGTTCCTCTTGATGGCACCCCAGCAGTTCCTCAACGGAGGGCCCCATTTGGAAGGAGCAGAACCATCCATCCAGAAAGGAAGAGGGCCAAGAAGATAAAGTTCATTTTTAGGAGTAGTTGGAGGTTTTCAAGGACAACTTTCAAAGGTCCTGGTGAATATTATGAAGAGGAGGAAGAGGAAGAGTGTGATGGTACTGAAGGTATCCCTGCTCCTGTGGGGGCATCCCAAGGTATCGGAGGACCAACTCTAGCCAAGTATGATCAGTCTTTCTCTCATCAGTCTGAACCATCCTTATTGGAAATTATGCAGTAGATGACTCAAATTATGGCCAATCTTCAAGCAGCTTCATCTTCTGAATCATCAAGACAACCAGCCTTCAAGACTCCATCTATGAAGGCACCAGAATGCTTTGATGGGACTCAGGCCTTCAAAGTTAGAAGCTTTATTCAGTCTTGTCAATCAATATTTCATAATGATCTGGCAAGCTTCTCCCAAGACAGAAAGAAGGTCCTTTATGCCACTTCATTTCTCATTGGAAGGGCTGCAAAATGGATTGAACCTTATCTTTCCAATCTCACCAATAAAGACCCAAGCTATCTTCTCAATTCTTTGAAATTATTTGAATCTCAGCTCTTGACTTCATTTGGGGACCCAAATGAAGTTGGAAAAGATTAAGCAGAGTTGGATGCCTTCAGAATGAAAGAAGGTGGACATGTTTATTTATAAATTTCCTATTTCAGAAGTTTGGTTTCAAGGACTGGAGATTGGGGTAAAAGGGCTCTTACCCACCATTTCAGGAAGGGATTGCCATCCAGGATTTTTGATCAGCTGGCCTCCCATCCTTCAAGAATTGACTCACTCCAAGACTTAATGGATATTACCCTGGAGCTTGATACCAGGTACCATGAGAGGAAAAAAGAGAAGAGTCATCATCAAGAGTAGAATCCTGAAGCCCCAAAGTCAAATTCTTCTCATCCTCAAAATTATTCAAGCTCAATTCAAAAGAAGAAGAATTTTCAGAAGAGGGACAAGCCCCATTATTCTTTGTTGAATAAATATTTCAAGTTGATTAATTCTGAAAAAGGAAAGAATAATCAAGGAGGGCTTATGTACCTATTGTGGGGGGAAGCATAGTATTGATTCCTGTTTCAAAAGGCCTTAAAACAAGCTTACCCAACTGGAAGGAAAATTTCCCAGCCAGGTAAAAGCCTGAGTGAAGATCATGTTGTGTTCAATGGTCTTCACTGTTTTCCATCCAGAGAACAATTGTGCATTCTGAATACTTGTGTCAATAATTCTCTTAAATTATTTGTTTTTTCTTCTATTTCTGATGTTTTTTACAGTATTATCATTGATTCTGGTGCTACAAACTCATTTATTGCAAGGCAGTTTGCTCACAAGTATTCTTTGATTATGTCAGAACTCCCAGAGAATATTACAATTATCATCTTGGACTCCTCTGAGTCCCCTTCCTTATTTGTGACTCACCATACCAAATGTATGGTTGAGCTTCCTTCCTTCCCAAGCTTTGAATGTGACTTTTTAGTGATTGATACTCCCAACGGAAAAGACCTCATATTGGGATTTGATCACCTTTAATTCTGATCATAAGGACTATCATGATCTCTCAAATTCCTTCAGTAATGATTTTTCTTCTGCCAAATCATGTACAGCTCTGGTTTGTGATTCTAGAACACCATCAAGTCCATCTTCTGTCCATATTTCTTCGCTCAGTTCCCATACATCATTACTGTCCTCTAGAGATGAAGTCTTTAAAGAGATTCAATATGTTGGAGAAGATAATTCTGTCTATTCACTCCATCTCTTTTTTGGGAATATGGACCTTCCCCCTTCATCTTATAATGCCTCCCTGGAGGAGTTGTGGGATGAAGAGGAAGATCAAAAAGAAATAGAAACCATGATGAAGGTTGTTCAGTCTGCTTATAACAAGTATTTGGATGTATTCTCCAAGATGAAAGCAGAGAAACTTCCTCCTCACCACGCCTGTGATCATCATATCAAGCTGGGGTGATATACTATTTATCAAACCAAGAGTCAGATACACTCAGCGCCTACATTTCAGAGAATTGAGAGAAAGGTTTCATCTAGCCAAGATCCTCTTGAACAGGAGCACCAGTCCTCTTCATCAAAAAGAAAGATGGTGGCCTCCGTTTGTGTATTGATTGCCAAAAACTCGATGCTGTTACTAGGAAGAACAAGTAGCCTGTTCCTCCTATGAATTAGCTTATCACTGTTTTTAATGGTTCTTCTATCTTCTCCAAGATTGATTTGTGTGGTGCATATAAGCTGCTCAGAATCAAGGAGGGTGATGAACACTTGACAGCTTTTAGAGCTAAATATGGCAGTTATGAGTATTTGGTTATGTGATTTGGACTCACCAATGATCCTGCCTCTTTTCAAAATCTTGTCAATGATATTTCCTATTATCTTCCTGATATTTATGTTGTGGCTTATTTGGATGAAATTATAGTCTTTTCCAAATCTGAGGAAGAGCATGTCACTAATATTTCCACTGTTCTCTCCAGACTCAGAGCTAATAACCTCTTTTCTAAGGCCTCCAAGTGCCTGTTTAATGTTTCTAGTGTGGAGTATTGAGGTTATATTGTTTCTTCTGAGGGCCTCAAGATGGACAAAGATAAAGTCCAGCAAATTCTCAATTGGCCACCTCCAAGAAACCTCAAGGCTCTTCATTCATTCCTTGGCTTTGCCAATTTTTACCACCATTTCATCAAGAATTATTCAAATAAGATTAGTTCACTCACCAGTTTACTCAAGAAAGATTCCTGTTTTCCCCTAAATGAGGAAGCTCTTAGCCAGCTTCATCAACTCAAAGAGGCCTTCACCACAGCTTCAATCCTTCTCTACCCATCATTGTAGAGACCAATGCATCTGATTATGCCTTGCATACTGTACTGAGTCAGGTTTTCTACTCAGGAAAACATCCCATTGCACTTGATAGCTGCAAGCATATTCCAGAAGAGCTCAACTATGAGATTAATGACAAGGAACTCCTTGGAATAGTCTGGGCTCTTAAGAGCTGAAGGGATTTTCTTCTTTCACTCTCACCAATCACTCTTCCTTGCAATACTTTATGTCTTCAAAAGTTCTGACTTGCTGTCAAGCCTGCTGGGCTGAATTCCTTTCTGAATTTCATTTCTCTATCACTTCCCTGGCCACCTAGCTACTATTCCGGATGCCTTATCACATTGAGACCAAGTTTATCCGGAGAGGGGGAGGATTTCATCAGAAAGAATCCAATGAATTTTCAACAACTCATTAAGCAATATGAAGCTCAACCCTCAAGACTTTTTGCAGTCAAGGTGGAGTTTTTTTTCAAATTTGGTTGAGTCATATCAGAAGAAATTATGGCAAGACTCTCAGTACAGAAGTATCCTTCAAGAATTGGGTAAAGGTAAATCTGTTCAATATTATTCTCTTGATTCTTCTTCCCAACTTCTTTTATTCAAAGATCAGGTGGTGGTCCCAAATGACCCCATAATTCAGCTCAGTATTCTTCAGAAGCATCATGATTCTTCTCTATCCGGACACCCTGGCAAAGAGAAGACTCTAAAAATACTCAAGGGAGATTTCCACTGGTCTGGCATGACTCAATTTATCAAGAATTATGTCTCATCATGTAAACAGTGTTCAAGAAACAAGACTATCCACCAAAAGAATTTTGGACTCCTCAAAACTCTTTCAATTCCAAATGGTCCTTGGATTTGTCTTTCAATGGACTTTATCACTCAGCTTCCACTGTCCAATTCTTGTGATAGTGGGAAGATTCTCAAAAATGGCAGTTTTTATTCCAACAATATCTTCAATAACTTCACTGGATTTTGCCCATTTATTTATCAAGAATATCTTTTCAAAGCATGGCCTGCCTTAAATCATTGTTAGTAATAGAAGTTCACTTTTTGTTTCTTCATTTTGGACCAATCTTTGTCAGCAGCTCAATATCTCAAGAGATCTGACAACTGCTTACCATCCAGAAACTGATGGACAGACAGAGAGTGTAAATCAGATACTAGAACAGTACCATTGGATGTATGTCAGTTATCATCAAGATGATTGGAACACCTGGCTCTCCCTGGCTGAATTTGCCTACAATAATTCTGATCACTCTTAAACAAAACAATCACCGTTTTTTACTGTTTATGGAAGAGAACCACAATTTGACTCAGTTCACATCACTCAAGATACTCCTGATGGAAAGTTATCAACAAAAATCCAATAATTACAGCAAGATGTCAAGAGAAAACTTGAAGTTTCCATAAACAGGTTTAGGAGGTATGCAGATAAAAGTAGAGCAAGTCCACCTGTTTTCAATCTTGGTGACATGGTATGGCTTTCTTCCAAGAAAATCAAATAAACTATGCCCACAAAAAAACTGTCTTAAAGATGGTTGGGTACTTTTCCAATATTGAAGAAAGTCAGTAATCATGCTTCAATCCACCCAGTATTACACAATTCCTTCCTTGGATCAGTAAAGACATCAACAATCCCAAATCGGCAGCAAGAGCCTCCTCCTCCAATCATCATTGAAGAAGAAGAGGAATGGAAAATCTCTCAAATTCTGGATTCCAAGATCAAGAGAGGAAAATCATGGTACTTTATGGAATGGAAAGGTTTCAGTCAAGACCAAGAAAGATCCCCTTGGAAACCAACCAAAAACCTCAATAATTTCCCTGAACTTATCAAGGATTTTCATTCTTTATATCCTGACAATCCAGGACCCAATTATTAAAGAGCTTGATTATTTTGTGGTGCTTGGTGGGGAGAGGAATTACCAAAAGTAAGTCTCACTCCTGGTATGCACCTTTAGAGGTATTTTACCCCTTCTTGTTGTAAGCATCACCTTGGCCATGCTGCAAGCACTTGTCAAATTTCTGGACACAGGTATCTGGCCAAGCTTGCAACATCAATTTCAATCCTTATGGCCATTTCAACTTGGGAAAATGGACCATTAACTATTATTTTGAATTTACAAGTTCTTTAATTTCAAATTCATTCCTTCAGCAAATGTTTATTTTTTCATGGCACTGGGGGGAGTGGTAACTACAAAGGTAAGTTCCTCTCCTGGTGTGCACTTCCCTGAGGAGTCTACAATCTTTCAAAACATCACCTTGGCCACTCTGTGAGAGCCTGGAATAAAATCTTGTTTTCTAGATCCTTGGCAAATTCAAATCAGCTGTCCACTTCCATGATTAAGATTAGAATTCCCCTCAAGATTTAATTTCCTTTTATTTCCATTTATTATTTTCCTTTTATGTTTCTTTATACTTTTTCAAAAAGGTTTTTTGCTTTCTGATGATATTAATGCCAAAATCTTTATGTCAACTCAATTGAACAAAATTTGCAAAGCCAAATGTCATAAGAAGACCAAATCATACTCACATCATATGCCAAATTTGTACCAGTCATAAACTCCCTTACAAGATTCAATACCTCTGGAATCCCCAAATCCAATCCTTTTCAACAGCCTTGACAGGCTTTCACCTTGGTTTGGTGCTCAGGAGCTCACCATTCAAGGTGGGGGGGGTACTGTAATAACCATGTGTAATCACCCCAATGGGTTTTCATGGCAAATATAGCCTGACCCCATTTTATGGCCAATTGGCCATTTCATCATATTTATGGCCAATTAGACCATTTTGGTGTTTTATGCCCTTTGGGCCATATCACCTTTCACTGGCCATATCCTGCAAACATTGGCCCTTTTGGCCAATTCTCCACCTCCCCAGCCCCCAGGCCAATACCTTTTTTTTGGGCCTGGGGGTCCCTCTGGTCTCTCAGGGTATTCTTTCCCCTCTAGCCATTACCAGAGCCTTTGGCCCAACCCCCTTGATTATGGGGTCTAAGGCCTAAACGGCCTTTTTGGGCCTTTTAGGCCCCCACAGCCTGTGGGCCATAATCCACGGCTCATGGTCCGTGGGACCCTTAGGCCCCTTTTGGCCTAAATCCGATGAGGTCAAAAGGGGACAAGGGGTCAGCCCACCACCCCCAAGGCCAAGTGGACCCACCAGAGCCAATTTTGGCCCAAAAATGGCCAAAGGGACCCCAGGACCCAAATTGGCCACCAGCTCAGGTACAGGAAGGCTTCCCTCTCTTTCTTCAATGTACTCTGTACCAAAGGATCCAAGCATGGTGCACATATGGTATAATAGACCATTATGCACCAATTTTGCTCAGAATTCCAATGGTGATGTTTTTGGGACAAAATTATAGCTTTTCAATTCAAGTCCTCAAATCCATCACACATTTTGAAGGAAGTCTTTTCAGTCATTCAGTATTGCAATCCCTGGTGGCCACCAGAAGACCATTAGAGGACCCCAACAGCCTGGCCCTGTAGGAGTTGGGTTGTATCTTCTTTTCAGGATTATCTCAAGGGCAATTTCAAGAGGTCATCAATCATTCAATCAGTTTTAAAGGCATCAAGTACTTCAATATTCCTTGGACAACTCAATTGGTCCATACAGGCTGTATTCAAGAAAGCTGTGTGGCCTTGGGACTTTTGGGCAAATTCATATTCCACTGTGGGAATTCAGTCACACAGTTCATTTCTCAAGATGGAAAGATCTGTATTTAACCAAAAAATTCAATACAGCAAGGTGATCAACTGTGACCCTTGATGTATATTTTAAATACCCAAATAGGCCACAATTATCGTAAAAATAAATTCTGATCTATGCATAACCCATAAGTCATGCATATATTCAAAATGAATCTTTTTTGATTTCAGAAAATATGAATAACTTTTTATTGAGTAAGTAAATCCATGGATTTAAGGCCAGATTTGGATTCTACACAGAATTTTATTCATGGTAGCTCCATAGAGTGAATAAGCTCAAATAAACTCTTTGAGGTGGTAATATGGAAAATACTTCAATACCACATAAAAGATCTGTGAAAATTTTTGTTTTTCTCAATTTCATGCCAAAATAATGGGAATGTGAGAAATCCCATGCTACATATACACTAAGAATAGTGTTATGCATGCTTTGAGCACTTAATATTATGGTATTCTTAGATGCACTTTTGGTACAACCATAGTGGATGTCACACTTGAAGCTTAAAATTCTATTTTGACGTAAAAAATAGGCAAGGGGGACAAAAGACATCAAAGAGAGCCAGGGTAACCAACTTCTGAGGCCTCTGAGGCATGAACAGCTTCAAAGCTTGGATCCATCACTGATCTTGGCCAAATCAGTAAACTAAAACCTTTTGGGAACTTGATTACCATGTTACAACTACAGTAAATTATAAGAAAATAGCAAATAACCTGCTATTTTGATGTGCCAAGGAGGTAAAGAGCAACTTAGACTCCTGTAAACATGTCAATTCTTAATGATTTTCCATGGATAGACCCCAAAAGAGTAATTAAAAACCTTTTTGTACTAGTATCCATTGATTTACCTCATGGCAACCAGCCATATAGTGCTATTTGCAATTCTACATAGAAATGAGGCAAAAACTTCAAAAATTCATGAAAAATACAATTCTAAATGAATCTTTCTGGAACTTTCAGGAACAATTAAAACTGTATAATTCATATAAAAACCAAAAATAATAATACTTTTATAAGTAAAATTGAAAGTTTTACTTACAGTCCATTTTTGATGATTCCATGTGAAATACTGAATATTTAAAATTCACAGAAAATACACTCTGTGATGAAATTTCCAATAACATTGATAACTTTGAGAAAGAAATGATTATTTTGGAATAAAAGAAGATTTACAGTTGTTGCTCCTTTTATTCTTAACCATAAATGGATTGGTAGTCATGTAAAAGCATCAATTAAGTAATTATCTTACATGACAACAGATGATGCAATCAATAATCCAAAAAGTTTTATTGTTTTCTCACTCACTGGTTTTTCAGTTTGCTCCATGACATGCCTCTGTGAGCTGCCTTAGACTTAAAAGAGGTCTCTTCCTGCCGTTTTTCCAGATTATCACATTATTCAATTATACCTTTATTACCAACAAGTAAATATTAGTCAAATCTTTTCTTAAGTGGTTTAAATCTTTCAGAATCAATGAGAAGGACATGAAATAGTTGAAATAAAACTATATACTGTTGTAATACTGTTATATATCCATTTTTGATCTTTTAAAATCCACAATTATCCGCCAAATCTCAGCTTTTATCTTAAATAAGTTCTTTGGAGTATTAGTGAGTGATTCATCTTAATTCTTAAAGTTTTTATCTAGTGTTTGTTTTCTTCAAGAATTGAATTTATAATTATTCTTATATAAGATAATTTTATTATTTTAATAAAGAGGTTTTAGTCTTAAATACTTCTTGTAATTGATTCTAGTAGACAATTACTGCTTACTGTTATAATCACTAGTAGTGTATAACAAGTAAAAGAAATAATGAATTAATTATTTAATTGTGGCCATAACAATTTTTCATTATTATATCTCATAAGAACAGTCATAGTACTGTTTAAAAATAGTAATATTATAAACAGTTTCATAGACACATCTTACATCAACCCTCCAGGTTCAGTCTTCAACTCTTCACATATACTGGCCACCTTTTATTCCCTGGGGATTTTTTACCAAGTTAATTGATATATTAGATTTATTTTTATCCTTATTTTCTTTGCATTTATTCAAGTAAATACTGATAATCTTAAGTCAGTCATTTGCACCCTTTCTTCTTTGCCTGTCAGTGGATATTGGTTGTCATTGTCACAACCACGAGTTTGACCCTCCTCCTTGATGGTTGCGGCAATCCAACCTGGAGCCAAGTTGGGGCCAATTCGTCACGTCATATCATTTATGGCCAATTGGCCCCCTTGGGTGTTCTATGGCATCCACGCCATAACACCTTCCCATGGCCATTTTATGGCCTCAGGCCATATCCTGCCGTCATTGGCCTTCTTGGCCAATTCCCACTTCACCAACCCCCAGGCCTTCATCTTTGATTTTGGGCCTGGGGGGTCATTTTGTCTTCTAGGGTCCTCCAGGCCCCCTAGCCATCATCTTTGTATCCAGGGCCACCCCTTTTATTATTGGGGTTTTGGCCTAATCCAATGAGGCCAAAAGGGGCCAAAGGGGCCAGCCACCTAGGCCCCAAGGCCAGGTGGGTCCCAAACCACAATTGGGCCCACCTGAGCCATTTTTGGCCACCACTTCCTTGGACCCAAAAATGACCAAAAACTTCATGGACACCTTTTTGGCCATAAATCCTGTAGGACCCAATTTTGGCCATGGACCATCATGGATCAATAGTTCAGCCATGGCCTCTGGCAGCCACCAGAGGCCACCAGATCAGCTCAGCCCATCTTTCCCCTCAACTCCAGGGGATTTCTTCCTTCCCTTCATACCATCTGTACTCAAGGTTGCAGGCATGGTGCATATATGGTATTATATACCATTATGCACCATTTTTGCTCAGCAATCCAATGGTGACGTTTTCAGAACCCAATTCCATCTTTCCAAATAAAGTCCCCAAATCCCAAGGCCCATGTTGAAGGAGGATTACTCAGATCATCAGTCTGACAAGTTATGGCGGCAATCAGAAGACTCTTCAGGGATCTCAACCACCTGTATCTGCAGGAGTTGGGTTGGCACAATTCATTCAGGATTATTCAAGGGAAATTCTCAAGAGGTATTACATCATTTCAATCAGTAGTCAAGGCATCAAGTATTCAATACTCCTTTGGACAACTCAATTCATCCGTACAGGCCTCATTCAATCAACCTGTATGGTCTTGGCCCAATTGGGTCATTTCATATTCCACTGTGGGAATTCCATCACACAGTTCAAATTTCAAGATGGCCAGAACTGTATTTCCCGATCCGGACAATACAGCCATTGATCCACCTTTCAGGATCAATCTTTCAGTTTTCACATATACCGGCTACCTTTCATCACCTGGGGACTTTTTCCCCAGTTAATTAATATATTGGATTTATTTTTATCCTTATTTTCTTTACCTTATTAAAGTTAATACTGATAATCTTAAGTCAGTCATTAGCACCCTTTTTCTCTTTTCTTTCTTCACCTGCCAGTGGATATTGGTGGTCATATCCTTTACTAATTCCATTGTTCTTTCTGGCAGGTTGAAACAGTGAATTGAGGATTAACTTGGTTGGCTTCTTGGCTTTTGGCTTTCTTTTATCTTTGGCCTCTGGCTTCATTCTTATTATTCTTTGTTATCTTTGGCATATTTGTCCTTTCTCTTATTCCTGCTTAAGAAATATATTTTGTAGTATTTCTTATCATCTTTTGGAGCCCTCCAAGTGAGTTCTTGATTCCTGAGTGCCAGGCCCTCTTGCTTCCATAAGAGCCCCTGTGACATTATATTAATTAACTGCTAATTTATTTTCATTCTATTCATTCATTCTTCATCATTTTATTCATCCATTCTTCATCATTTTCATTCATTCTTTCATCGAAATTATGACTCTTTAACGCTTATGAATTTAATGATTCTTCGTCACCTCTCAATTTTCTCTCATTCATTTCTTCATTCTGAAAATTGAAAGCTGACCCAAATTTTATTTTCTGTTTATCTTTTCAATTTTAATCTCAATCATCAATCCCATTTTTATCCTTCATTTCAGGCGTATTATCATTTTGATTTTTCAGATTATTCATCAAATTATTCAGACACATTCTTCATATCAGGATTCAATTTCATTTTCTCTTCAAGAATTTTGATTTCAGGAAGAATTCACTTGATAATTGATTTGATTGACTGATTTGACATAATTGATATTGACTTCAAGATAATTGACTGACCTGAAGAAGTCTCATT
Source organism: Austropuccinia psidii (assembly GCA_023105745.1). NCBI lineage: Eukaryota > Fungi > Basidiomycota > Pucciniomycetes > Pucciniales > Sphaerophragmiaceae > Austropuccinia > Austropuccinia psidii. Next base: position 7,273,389 of record JALGQZ010000003.1, read on the forward strand.
GATTTTGCTGAATTTCACATCAAGACTTTGACATAAATTGTTTTTTGACTCAATATTTCTTTTGACTGATTGATTTTCACTGCAAGATTTGATTTCATTGATTTTGATTGATTGATTTTACTGACTTCAAGATTTTCATTGATATTGATTTTTGACTTCAAGACTCATTGACTTTTATTGATTGACGTACCTGAAGACTTTAATTGATTCATTGATTTTTCCCCTCAAGATTTGATTTGATTTGATCCTCAAGACTATTTTGGTTCTGCCTTAAGTTTTATTCAAGTTTTGATTCCTTTTATTTAAATTTTATTCTTATTCAATCATGCCACTCCAACATTCACCTCCTGCAAGACAGACCAGATCCCAGGCTCGAACTCAAGCTGTTCTTACTCCTACTCCAAAAGTTCCTCTTGATGGCACCCCAGCAGTTCCTCAACTGAGGGCCCAAGTAGATAGAGGACCCCGCATGGAAGGAAGGAAGAGTGCCAAGAAGATCAAATTCTTTTTCAGGAGTAGTTGGCGGTTTTCCAGGCATGTCAAGGACAAGTTTCAAAGGTCCGGGTGAAGACGGTGAAGAGGAGGAGGAGAATTCTGTGGAAGAGGAAGGGTCTGAAGGTACTGAGGGTGTTCCTGCTCCAGTGGAGGCATCCCAAGGTACTTGAAGACCAACTCTAGCCCAGTCTGATCAGCCTGTCTCTCACCAATCTGAACCATCTTTATTGGCCATTATGCAGCAAATGAATCAGATTATGGCCAATCTTCAAGCAGCTTCTTCTTCTGATTCATCAAGACCACCAGCCTTCAAGACTCCATCTATGAAGGCACCAGAATGTGTTTATGGGACTCAGCCCTTCAAAGTCAGAAGCTTTATTCAGTCATGCCAGCTTATCTTTCATAATGATCCGGCAAACTTCTCTCAAGACAGGAAGAAGGTTCTTTATGCCACTTCATTTCTTATTGGAAGGTATGCAAAATGGATTGAGCCTTATCTTTATAATCTCACCAATCAAGACTCAAGTTATCTTCTCAATTCTTGGCCATTGTTTGAATCCCAACTCTTCACTTTATTTGGGGACCCAAATGAAGTTAGAAAAGCTGAAGCAGAGTTGGATGGCCTTAGAATGGAAGAAGGTGGCCATGTTTCACTATACATAGCCGATTTCAGGAGTTTGGTTTCAAGAATTGGGGATTGGGGAGAAAGAGCTCTCATCCATCATTTCAGGAAGGGATTGCCATCCAGGATTATGGATCAATTGGCCTCCCATCCTTCAAATATTGATTCTCTTAAAGACTTAATGGACGTTACCCTGGAACTTGATACCAGGTACCATGAAAGGCAAAAGGAGAAGAGTCACTATCAAGAGAAGAAACTTGAAGCCCCAAGATCAAGTACTTCTCATCCTCAAAATTCTTCAAGTTCAAGTCACAAGAAGAAGAACAATTTTCAGAAGAGGGACAAGCCCCATTCCTTGTTATTGAATAAAGATTTCAAGCTCATTAACTCTGAAAAAGAAAGAATAATCAAAGAGGGTCTTTGTACCTATTGTGGTGGGAAGCATAGTCTTGAGTCCTGTTTCAAAAGGCCTCAAAACAAGCTTACCCAACCGTCAGGCAAATTTCCCAGCCAGGGAAAAGCCTGAGTGGAGACCATGTTGTGTTCAATGGTCTTCACAGTTTTCCTTCAAGAGCACAATTGTGCATTCTGAATACTGGTGTCAAAAATTCTCTTAAATCTTTTTGTTTTTTCTTCTCTTTCTGATGTTTTTTACAGTATTCTCATTGATTCTGGTGCTACACACTCATTTATTGCAAAGCAGTTTGTTCACAAGTACTCATTGACTACATCAGAACTTCCAGAGAAGATTCCCCTTATCATTCTTGACTCCTCTGAGTCTCCTTCCTTATTTGTGACTCACCATACTAAATATACGGTTGAGCTCCCTTCCTTCCCAAGCTTTTAATGGGACTTTTTAGTCATTGATACTCCCAAGGGGGAAGACCTCATATTGGGCTTTGACTTTCTCAATCATTATAATCCTTCTATTGATTGGAGGCAAGGGCTGATCACCTTTAATCCTGATCATTTGGACTATTTTGATCCTTCTAATTCTTTCTGTAATGACTTTTCCTCTGCCAAATCATGTGCAGCTCTGGTTGGTGATTCTAGAACACCATCATTTCCGTCTTCTGTCCATATTCCTTCCCTTAATCCCCCACAGTCACTACTATCTCCTAGAGCTGAAGTCTTCAGAGAGATTCAAGATGTTGGAGAAGATAATTCTGTATCTTCACTTCACCTCTTATTTGGGAATATGGACCTTCCTCCTTCATCTTATCATGACTCCCTGGAGGAGTTGTGGGATGAAGAGGAAGAGCCAGAAGAAGTAGAAACCATGATGAAGGTTGTTCCTTCTGTCTATCACCAATACTTGGATGTATTCTCCAAGGTGAAAGCAGAAAAACTTCCTCCTCACCACGCCTGTGATCATCATATCGAGCTGGAGGGGTCTCTACCTCCAGCTGGGGTGATCTACTCTTTATCCAAACAAGAGTCAGATACACTCAGGGCCTACATTTCAGAGAATGTAGAGAAAGGTTTCATCCGGCCAAGCTCCTCTTCAACAGGAGCACCCGTCCTCTTTGTCAAAAAGAAAGATGGTGGCCTCCGTTTGTGTGTTGATTACCGCAAACTCAATGCTGTTACTAGGAAGAACAAGTATCCTGCTCCTCCTATGAATCAGCTTCTCAATGTCTTTAATGGTTCTTCTATCTTCTCCAAGATTGATTTGCGTGGTGCATATAACCTGCTCAGAATCAAGGAGGGTGACGAACATTTGCCTTGCTTTAGAACTAAATATGGTAGTTATGAGTACTTGGTTATGCCATTTAGGCTCACCAATGCTCCTGCTTCTTTTAAAAATATTGTAAATGATATCTTTCAAGATCTTCTCGATGTTTATGTTGTGGTTTATTTGGATGACATCATGGTCTTCTCCAAATCTGAGGAAGAACATGTCACTCATGTGTCCACTGTTCTTTCCAGAATCAGAGCCAATAACCTTTTTGCTAAGGTGTCAAAATGCCTATTCCATGTTTCTAGTGTGGAATATCTTGGTTATGTATTTTCTTCTGAAGGCCTCAAGATGGACCAAGCAAAAGTCCAGCAGGTTCTCAAGTGGCCGCCTCCAAGAAACCTCAAGGCTCTCCAATCTTCCCTTGGCTTTGCCAACTTCTACCGCCATTTCATCAAGAATTATTCAAAGAAGATCAGTTCACTAACCAGTTTCCTCAAGAAAGATTCCTGTTTTCCCCTCAATGAGGAAGCTCTTAGTCAGTTTCACCACCGCTCCAATCCTTCTCTACCCACCATTGTAGAGACCAATGCATCCGATTAGGCTTTGGGTGCTGTACTGAGTCAGGTCTCTGATTCAGGAAAACATCCCATTGCATTTGAAAGCTGCAAGCGTATCCCAGAAGAGCTCAATTGCGAAATTCATGACAAGGAACTCCTTGGTATTGTCTGGGCTCTCAAGCGCTGGAGGGCTTTTCTTCTTTTGCTGTCTTCCCCTTTTGAAGTTCTCACTGATCACTCTTCCCTTCAATACTTCATGTCTTCAAAAGTACTCACTCGCTGTCAAGCCCGTTGGGCTGAATTCCTTTCCGAATATCATTTTTCAATGACTTACCGCCCTGGCCGCCTAGCTACTCTTCCGGATGCATTATCACATTGGGAAAACGTTTATCCAGAGATGGGGGAGGATTTCATCAGCAAGAATCCAATGAATCTTCAGCAAATCATTAAGCAAGATGAAGTTCAACCCTCAAAGTTTTTTGCAGTCAAGGTGGAATCTTTTTCAAATTTGATTGATTCAATCCAGAAGAAATTATGGCAAGATCCTCAGTACAGAAGTATCCTTGAAGATTTGGGTAAAGGTAAATCTGTCCAAGATTATTCTCTTGATTCCTCTTCCCAACTTCTTCCCTTCAAAGATTGGGTGGTAGTCCCAAATGACTCCACAATTCAACTCAGTATTCTTCAAAAGCGTCACGATTCTCCTCTAGCTGGACACCCTGGCCAAGAGAAGACTCTTAAACTTATAAAGCGGGATTTCCACTTGTCCGGCATGACTCAATTTATCAAGGATTATGTTTCATCCTGTCAACAGTGCTCAAGAAACAAGAATATTCACCGTAAGAAGTTTGGATTCCTCAAACCTCTTCCAATTCCAAATGGTCCTTGGATTTGTCTTTCAATGGACTTCATCACTCAACTGCCGCTGTCCAATTACTTTGAGTCAATCCTGGTCATAGTGGACAGATTCTCAAAAATGGTGGTTTTTATTCCAACAATGTCTTCAATCACTTCCCTGGATTTGACTCATTTATTTATCAAGAATGTCTTTTCAAAGCATGGCCTTCCATTAAGCATTGTCAGTAATAGAGGTTCACTCTTTGTTTCTTCCTTTTGGACCAACCTTTGTCAGCAGCTCAAGATTTCAAGAGACTTGTCAACTGCTTACCATCTGGAAACTGATGGACAGACAGAGAGGGTAAATAAGATACTAGAACAGTATCTTTGGATGTATGTCAGTTATCATCAAGATAATTGGAACACCTGGCTCCCTCTCGCTGAATTTGCCTACAATAATTCTGATCACTCTTCAACCAAGCAATCCCCGCTTTTCACTGTTTATGGTAGAGATCCACAATTTGACTCAGTTCACATCACTCAAGATACTCCTGCTGGAAAGTTATCAACAAAAATCCAATCAGTACAGCAAGATGTCAAGAGAGAACTTGAAGCTTCCATAAACCAGTTTAAGAGGTATGCAGATAAAGGTAGAGCAAGTCCACCTGTTTTCAATCCTGGTGACATGGTATGGCTTTCTTCCAAGAATATCAAATCAACCATACCCACCAAAAAACTATCCAAAAGATGGTTGGGTCCTTTTCCAATATTGAAGAAAGTCAGTTCTCATGCTTACCACCTCAAGCTTCCATCTCAATGGAAATCCGTCCACCCAGTCTTCCATATCTCCCTTCTGGAACCAGTCAAGACATCAAAAATCCCAAATTGGCATCAAGAGCCTCCCCCTCCAATTACCATTGAAGAAGAAGAGGAATGGGAAGTCTCTCAAGTACTGGATTCAAAGCTCAAGAGGAGAAAGTTATGGTATCTGGTGGAATGGAAAGGTTCCAGTCAAGACCCAGAAAGATCCACTTGGGAACCAGCCAAAAACCTCAAGAATTGTCCTGATCTTGTCAAAGATTTCCATTCTTTGTATCCTGACAAGCCAGGACCCAATTCTTCAAAAGCTTGATCTTTTATGGTGCTTGGTGGGGAGAGGAATTACCAAAAGTAAGTCCCACTCCTGGTATGCACCTTTAGGGGTATTCTACTCCTCTTTCTTGTAAGCATCACCTTGGCCACTCTGTCAGCACTTTGCAATTTGGACACAGATTCGTTGGCCTGGCTTTAAACATCAATTCCAAAATTATGGCCATTTTTCACTTGGGCAAATGGACCATTCACTTTCATTTTCCTTTCCAAGTTTTCCAATTCAAGACATTCCTTCATCAAATTTATATTCTTATTTATGGCACTGGCGGGATTGGCAACTTCTAAAAGTAAGTTCCTCTCCTGGTGTGCACTTCCCTGAGGAGTGTACAATCTTTTCAAAACATCACCTTGGCCACTCTGTGAGCACCTGGCATCAAATTCTTTTATTCCAGGTCCTTGGCCACTTTCAAATCAACCGTCAAAACTCATGATGAAGATTTGGATCCCCCTTCAAAATTTCTCTTTTTCTGTTTCTTTATCTTTACTTTTCTTTAATTTTCTTTTATTATAATCTTTATGCCAAATTCAATCCTTCAACATTTTCAAAGCCAAATGTCAACCTCAATTCATATGCCAACATTAATTATCAGTTCAAATTTTTTCTTTTCAAGATCAAATACCTCGGAAACCCTATGTCCAATCCGTCTCAACAGCCTTGACAGGCTTCTACCTTATCTTGGTGCTCAGGAGCTCACCATTCAAGGTAGGGGGTACTGTCACAACCACGAGTTTGACCCTCCTCCTTGATGGTTGCGGCAATCCAACCTGGAGCCAAGTTGGGGCCAATTGGTCACGTCATATCATTTATGGACAATTGGCCCCCTTGGGTGTTTGATGGCATCCACGCCATAACACCTTCCCATGGCCATATCCTGCCGTCATTGGCCTTCTTGGCCAATTCCCACTTCACCAACCCCCAGGGCTTCATCTTTGATTTTGGGTCTGGGGGTCATTTTGTCTTCTAGGGGCCTCCAGGCCCCCTAGCCATCATCTTTGGATCCAGGGCCACCCCTTTTATTATTTGGGTTTTGGCCTAAATGGCCGTTTTGGGCCGTTTAGGCCCCCTACGGCTCCTACAGCCTGTGGGCCGTGATTCACGGTCCACGGTCTGTAGGCCATTTAGGCCCTTTTTGGCCTAATCCAATGAGGCCAAAAGGGGCCAGCCACCTAGGCCCCAAGGCCAGGTGGGTCCCAAACCACAATTGGGCCCACCTGAGCCATTTTTGGCCACCACTTCCTTGGACCCAAAAATGACCAAAAACTTCATGGACACCTTTTTGGCCATAAATCCCGTAGGACCCAATTTTGGCCATGGACCATCATGGATCAATAGTTCAGCCATGGCCTCTGGCAACCACCAGAGGCCACCAGATCAGCTCAGCCCGTCTTTCCCCTCAACTCCAGGGGATTTCTTCCTTCCCTTCATACCATCCGTACTCAAGGTTGCAGGCATGGTGCATATATGGTATTATATACCATTATGCACCATTTTTGCTCAGCAATCCAATGGTGACGTTTTCAGGACCCAATTCCACCTTTCCAAATCAAGGCCCCAAATCCCAATGCCCATGTCAAAGGAGGATTACTCAGCTCATCAGTCTGACAAGTTATGGTGGCAATCAGAAGACTCTTCAGGGATCTCAACCACCTGTATCTGCAGGAGTTGGGTTGGCACAATTCATTCAGGATTATTCAAGGGCAATTCTCAAGAGGTATTACATCATTTCAATCAGTAGTCAAGGCATCAAGTATTCAATACTCCTTTGGACAACTCAATTCATCCGTACAGGCCTCATTCAATCAACCTGTATGGTCTTGGCCCAATTGGGTCATTTCATATTCCACTGTGGGAATTCCATCACACAGTTCAAATTTCAAGATGGCCAGAACTGTATTTCCCGATCCGGACAATACAGCCATTGATCCACCTTTCAGGATCAATCTTTCAGTTTTCACATATACCGGCTACCTTTCATCACCTGGGGACTTTTTCCCCAGTTAATTAATATATTGGATTTATTTTTATCCTTATTTTCTTTACCTTATTAAAGTTAATACTGATAATCTTAAGTCAGTCATTAGCACCCTTTTTCTCTTTTCTTTCTTTGCCTGTCAGTGGATATTGGTGGTCATATCCTTTACTAATTCCATTGTTCTTTCTGGCAGGTTGAAACAGTGAATTGAGGATTCACTTGTTTGGCTTCTTGGCTTTTGGCTTTCTTTTATCTTTGGCCTCTGGCTTCATTCTTATTATTCTTTGTTATCTTTGGCATATTTGTCCTTTCTCTTATTCCTGCTTAAGAAATATATTTTGTAGTATTTCTTATCATCTTTTGGAGCCCTCCAAGTGAGTTCTTGATTCCTGAGTGCCAGGCCCTCTTGCTTCCATAAGAGCCCCTGTGACAGTCATATCCTTTACTAATTCCATTGTTCTGTCTGGCAGGTTGAAACAGTGAATTGAGGATTAATTTGGTTGGCTCTTCGGCTTTTGGCTTTCTTCATTATCTTTGGCAATTGGCTTCCTTTTTCCTTTATATTTGGCATACTTGTCCTTACTCTTATTCTTCCTTAAAGAAATATGATTCTTCTTATTTGTTTATCCTTTTGGAGCCCTCCAAGTGAGTTCTTGATTCCTGAGTGCCAGGCCACTCTTGATTCCCACTAGAGCCCCTGTGACACTATTTCAATATTGTGACTTTAGAGATGGAATCTATTTCAAATTTAAGGATGGCCCTTTGAAATTATCACAATTGCATTTCTTGTGAAAAAAGTTGAAACTTGGTTTATAAAACAATATATGGAGCTTGTGAATATTTAAGGGAAAATTAAGCCAAAGGTATTATGACTTATTAACTTTCCGAATTGGGAGAGACAGGATTTGATGGAATTCAAGGTTTTTTTTGGCCATGTTTGGGGTTTTTAGCCCGAAAAAGTGTAAAATGGATAAAAAAATGTATTTGCACAGAAAATGTTCAAAACTTCCAATACAAAAACATTTGGGAATATTCTACCTTATTAGAATTCAATGGAAAAATTGTAAAAAAAAGTACAAAGTGCAAAAAAATATTCAAAATATAAAAAAACTCAATTTAAAACCCTTCCCTTGTTTCATGAGAAATATTAAAAAAGAGCCAAGGGCAGAAAATGGTTCAAAGATGGTCTTGAGTTTTTTAAGTGCCAGGTTAGCTCTAGATTATTAAATTGCCCAGTTAACCATTAAATGAATATGGAAATCAATTTCCATAATCTCATAAAAGGGGTGTAATTTTCCATTCTTATGACAAAACTGTTCCTTACATTTAGAAATATGATTCAGATATAAATCTTGTTGGGGTATGAATACAATTATTCAGTAATACCATGAATTACAACCATATATTGAATAAATTAGGTTATAAATAGCCATTAGACTATTTTATCCAGGACCATCCTTCAAGGATGAGATGAATAATTGTATGAGAGCATTGGGGATTTCATGTGCATAAAAATATGTGAAGTGGGTGATTCACTAAAAGATTTGGGATTTAGAAAAAAGGAAGGGCTCCATTTCTTGAATTTATTGAATCATCTTGAGATCTAAAAATTAATTATTATTTGTGAGAAAACTTATCTTATTCTCAATATTTATGAGATTTCTTCCAAGAAATATAAATTCATTATTACGTAAATGAAAAAACTTTGTATAGATAGATATCCAAAAAAAAGAAAAGAAAATTGAAAGCTTTGATTTTACTTATTCTAAAAAGAATATATTTGAGGTAAGAAGTAGTTTTTGGGTGAAATTATGACTGGTCCAAGTATCACTTGTAAATGCAATAAAAACCCAAAATATCAAGTAATAATTTGAAGATATTTTCTGTAAGTATGACTCAAGGGCTTTAATATAGTTCTATAGTAATGATGAATTCTGCTGAAAGCACTGGGTGAAGTAATTATCAAGGAAGAAACCATAATAAATATAGTTATCCAAGAGTACAATTGCTTGTAAAAACTGTACTATGTACAATATCAAGAGCATGATGGGAATTCTCAGGGCAAGGGAAAGATTCATTTTGATCCTGAAGAAGGTGTGGAGGGGAATACGCTTCTTGTAATATATAAGGAGTTAAGATTTGTCACTACAGAGGGTGACCTTGTGGTTTCCACAGCCCTGTATGGCCTTTATTGGCATCAGATGTGGCTTTGAAACCACATTTGGTGTCTTTTACCTAATTCAGGGTAAAAGCTCTCATCAGAGGACCTCATAGAAATGTAGAATTCTGTAAAACATGTGTCAGAGGACCCCATATTAGTCATAATATGTGAGATTTAAGTAAAAAGAGCCTTGTAATGTTTTTTGAAACTTAAACTCAATAGTACTAGTATCAGACATTATCACACAGTATTGTTTTTCTTACAATGTGGTAGAATTTTAACCTTAAAACAACTATAGCTTAGTCAGTTTTAAGAATAAGGAGCTCAAACGTGGCACAATTTGTAGCCCTCAATGAGTACTAAAAAATGGTTACTCATTTGATAGGTCTAACCTTAAGTATTGAAAAGGTATCCATGTTTCAAATTACTTTCTTGGAATTTACATTTTAGGAATATCTTGTATTGAAGTATTATCCTTATTAAACTTTATCATCAAACCTTTAAAGGGTTATGGAGGGTAAAATTAGAAATCTCAGATTCTTTTTATCTTTAAAAAGACCCCACTTCAGGAATTTCAAACCAAAACTTTAGAAGTTAGATGAGAGGTGAATGGTTTATTAACCCTTGTTTTGCCTATATTTGGCTCCGGCTTCTGTAGTTCTGGAGTTAGACCAAGTTTCCTGAAACCATTAGATAGCCCTCATTGAGAGCCTTACCTGGAATACCCATTTTTGGGAGGCTCTTCCTCTTTCTTGAGATTCTATATGGAAGGTGAAGATTAAAGTTTATACTCAATTCTGTTTTTGAGCTGCAATAACTTGGTTATTGTTATCCTATGGCTGTGGTATTTGTGTATTAAAAATAAGGTGGCTTACCTCTTCATTGTGGATTCCAATATGAGCCTTTTTAGGTCAGGTTTGTTTTGGTGGGAATCTTGGCTTACCATTAATCATGAAAAAGATATATCCCCACAGGTAGGGGTAACAGGTCCAACCCAAGTCTAAACTTCTATCAACCTGGGTCTTAACCTTGGTTATAGCCTAGAAATATTCTTCCAGATAAATCCAGACACAGGTTTAGTAATTAAAAATTTTACTCAATTGATCTAGAAGATTATGGATTTCCTGATTTTTATTTTTTTCTCTTGTATTGAATATACCCTTCTCAATGATATAAGAATTCTAAAATAAAAGTTATTCCTAACTAGGAAGGAGACTAATTTTAAAAAAATATGTGAATTAATTTCCCTGTTATTACATTTTCTTTTCTAATAGAGATAATGAATTTATGTCTAATTTTAACATGATTTAAAAACATTTCTACATAAGATTTCTCAAAAGTAAACTTTTAATAAATAAAATAATATTCTTTTAAGAGGTAAATATCTTAACTCCAAATAATCCACCACACAGTTTGTGTTTCTGTCTTCTAAAATAGCTTGAATATCTTGTGAGAAGGATTTCCACAGACATATATGATGTTATGATAAAGAAGAAATCTTTTTGTTTATAGCTACTTATATCACATATTTATTTGGAATTTATCATTTAGAAAATCTTTTGGAGCTAAAATTTCAGAGTTCAGGCATCAATTTTTATAAATCAAAAACAATTTATTTTTAGATCTTTGTACCATTCATTTAATTATACAGGATATTTGTTCAAAAGAATTCTTTTGTTATAGGTCCATGAGCTTAATACATGCTTTTGAGCTCTTTTTTATGTGATGAAAATGTTTTATTATTAAATCTACTTGTAAATTGATATTTGATTTAATAGGGGGTGTCAAAGTCACCAAATACCGCCTTAAAATAACACGGGATTTGGACCCCAAATCCCAACACTAAATCCCGGGTTTTTTATGTGTAAATCCCATGGCATTTTAACTGAGTCCCCTGGTATTTTGACCAAATCTCATGCATCTGGAATTTCAGCTTGAAACCTAACCCAAATTAGTACTCACAGTTCATACCTGCACAACATATTCTTCTACACTCCATTTTGGACAATCTGACCGAACAGCTTACAGTCCATTTATACTTCTTCATCCATATAATAATGCCTCGATCCAAAGCAAGACAAATCAAGACAGATATGAAGATCACCTCTAGCCTGCCTCATCCATCAGGTCACTTAATACGTACAGATTATTTAACCATAATAGATTGGCTTTCAGTCAAAGCCAATTTCAAGTCATGTTTTGGTACTAGTGGTTCAACATCTATTGGAAGACCTCCCTCATCAAAGCAGCATGGACTTCAGCTCATGGAAATTGAGGTCAACAAAAAATCACGTAATTGACTAAACCTCAGTTCAAGCAGCATCCAAGATCAATGGCAAACATATAAAAAGAAATATATGGCAGCAAAAAAATTCGAGAATTTAACTGGGGCTGGAATAACGGAAGAAGATGAGAGTAAAGGAATAAAGTCAATGAGTGAAAAGCTTTAAAGTATGTTTCCTTGCTATGCTGAAATGGATGTGCTCTTTGGACACAAGCCCAATTTCACTCCGGTTGCAAGCTATGATTCACAAGCAAAAGACAGCTTGAATGGTGATGATGATGATGTTTTGCCCAATAAGGTAAGTTATTGTCTCTTCCTTTTTTACCTGTGATAATTAAAGTTCATGTGCTTTTTAAAGGAGAATAATGGATTGGAATCACCTCTCAATCTTGTTCCTTTGGTTCATAATGAAGATGACTTGGTTCAAGCAGAAAACCTTCAAGATAAATCAGTAAGTATGTTTAAGCCTGATACTTATGAAATCCATTGTTGATTATTTCTCCTTTGAACAGCAAATTAAATCCATAACGCATTCAACACAAAAGCGTAATCAAGCATTGACACCCAACTTGAATGACAAGAGTGGCTCTAGGAAAAGGCCAATGGATATGTTTGCACCGACATATGTCAATTTGCTTGAATCATGGAAAAAGGGTATGTTTTGGACTTATGGCTACTCTGATCAATCCCACTGACTAAATTCATGATTTGTAGCCTGTGAAACCAGTGACAATGCTTGTTTGGAGTGGGACAGGGAGAGGTGGAATGAAGAGAAAGCAAGCAACATGGAAAAGCAACGGTTTGAAGAAGTCAAGTTGCAAAAGCAAATGGAGTTCAAGGAGAAGCAACATGCAAAGCAATATGAATTTGAAAAAGAAAAGTGGAATCGTGAATTGAAATTGAAGGAAAAGCAATGCCAGATGGATCTCACTATAGCGGCATTGTCATCAAGCAGGCCAATCAGGGAGCTGGAACGCATTCTGGAATTAATCAATAAAAAATAACTTATTACATATATGTAATGTGATCAATTTATATGTGGTGCTTGTTCAATAAATCTTATGTTTATGTTTAATCATTGATCTTATGTCATGAAATCTAACTCCACTTTATTACCAAATGGAAATTTCAATTTTTATGCATAATTGGGGCACCAACTTGCAATTTCAATTTCATATGACATTTATTTTCAATTTCCGACAGATTTGAAAATTTGGGAAAGTTTTGCATTGAGAATTTATATGAAGTCTGTTCAAAAATCAAATTCGATGATGGCTTTTTTCCTTTTTTATGAAAATGTCATTTGATGGTTTTTTTTTTAATTTTTTCATCTTTTTCTATATGTTTTTTTAATTTAATGGTTATTTTTTATTTTTTAGTTTGAAGGGTTTCAACTTTTAATTGGGAAATGTCCCTTGTTTTGTTGATTTTTGATTTTTAATTCTTAATTTTTTTTTTTTAAAGTTGATTTTTTTCTTTAATTTCTTTGAATTTATTATTTTTTATTTTTACTTTTCACCCCTCCAATTTGAAAAAAACACCTTTTTGTTTAATTTTTTTTTTAATTTCAAATCTTAAATTTCATTTTTTATTTTGTTATTTTTACTTTTCACCCCTCCCTCTTAAAAAAATTCACCAATTTGTTTTTATTTTTTTTTTCAAATTTTATTTTTTAATTCTCAATTAATTTTTTAATTTTACTTTTAACCCTTCCCTCTAAAAAAATAAACCCACTCTTTTTAAAATTCAGGTAAGTGAATTTCTCTTCTTTTTGTTTAATCACAACCATTTTTTTCTAATTTTTTTTGTTTTTCTATAGGTAATTTTTTTTTGTCTTTTAAAATATTTTTATTCATTTTTTTGCACCTCCCAAACTCACCCACCCATCACCGTCATCATCCACCTCCCAAAACCCCCCACCTAACTAACCCTGGAACCTCCCAAATAGGCTCCTGGGAGGTTCCAGGGCCCGAGGCCTTCAAATCGCTCTGAATCGATTCAGAATCGATTCTGCGTCTTTTTAGTTATTTATCATTCTAATGGCCCCCAGAGGCCATTAGAATGATTATTTTAATTTTAATTTTTTTAATTCTATCATTTAATTAAAAAAAAATACTGATGATCTTTGTCTTTTCTATAATCCACATTTCTTTTTTTTTCTTTTTCATTTCTGGAATTTGCAAACTGATTTCATTTGTTTTTTTTCTTATTATTCATTTATTGAATTTGAATAATATTTTACTGATTTTTTTTTTGATTTTTTTATTCATTTATTTTATTTCAAAAATCTTTTACTGATAATGATTTTTTTTACTGATGATTTTTTTTTGATTTTTTTTATCATTTATTTTATTTCAAAAATCATTTACTGATAATGATTTTTTTTTTGATTTTTTTTAATCATTTATGTTATTTGAAAAATCATTTACTGATAATGATTTTTTTTTTATTTTTTTTAAATTCATTTATTTTATTTCAAAAATCATTTACTTATAATGATCTTTTTTTTCCTTTTTTTAATTTTTTGGGATAATAATCATTACTGACCCTTGATTGATTTTTTATTTTAATTTTTATTTCACTTTTTATTTATTTGTTCATATAGGGGAGGATTAATTATAAGAATTTATTTTGCAATGTCATTTCATTTCCCATCCCTTCCATCATCCTTAAAATTCAAAAAAAAATCTTCTCCTCTCTCTCATTCTTCCAATCATTTTGATGATGTCATGGTTAGGACTAAACCAGACTCAGCACATCATCAGAATGATTTGAAAGATGATGAAGCTCATATTACTCCTCTTGATGTCATGGTTAGGACTAAACCAAATATAGAACAACATGAGGATAATAATACCAAATTAAATAATAAAAGAAAGCTCACCCAAAGCCAAAGACAACACATCCATGATTCAAAACAAATAATGTCTCACCTTGGCCATTCCAAAAAAGAATTTAAAAAATTTTCAACAATTTTGATTGACAAGAAATCTGCCAATGCCTCATGGTTAAAGCTTCCATCACTTAACACTCTCCCCCATCCTTATATCCTCATTAATAAAGCATCCAAGCCGTTTTTGCCTGTCATCATATATGAAATAACCCCATTTGATAATTCTTCTGGCCACTCTCAAATGCTGCAAAACATCATCATGACATTAATGTCCTTATCTCAAAATCAACAAGAAATTAAAACCAATAAGCAACTCCAATGTGGCATTATGAAAGGTATTGGGTTTTGATCTGGTTCTGATGCTGGAAAGTCTGCAGGTGTGTGATATTTTTGGCATATTACCTTAATAATTACTGACTAATTACAAAATTATCAGGTGTTTACTCCAGAAAACCCAGTTTGCCTCCTCATAAAATTGAAACAGATAACAATCAATGGATCAAGCTTCATCAATATGACAAATTTGTTTACTCAAGAATCTCACATTTTTCAAAATTAGCAGCAAATGAAAATCAATCCTTAATGGAAGCAGCCCAATTACCCAATTTCAGTCAACTCAAATAGACTTCTGCCAATCCCAAGGAAGAATTCAAATCATTTACAAATGTCATTGTCACCCAAGATGGATTTTTCAATAAGCCACACAAAGATTTAAACGATCTCAATGCCTGGACTTATGGTATATTTTCTTTTGTATCAAAAAAAGATTTCCTTCCACTTCCTACTGTATTCACCCCCTCTGTACATGGCTTATACTTCCCCAAATTGAAAATGGAGATCAATTTTTCAAAAAAACCTGGCAACATGGAAATTCTTTGGAAGACATCAACAATGGTTCATCATACAACAAAACCACCTCCAGAAATTATTAATCATGACAAAATTACTCCTTTTGGATGTTCTTTTCAAATAAACCATAAATTATTTAATGTAGGTGACAAATTCTTGAAAACGACACCCACCAAAATTAATTCAAGAGTCAATGGGTACTTTGAAAGAAATATGCAGGATCAAAAAAGAACTATAAAATCTTAATTGTCAATACTTTTACTTTATGAATAACATCTCCACTCCGTTGTATGCCAATAAATTAAGTTTATAAAACATTGGTCCTGATGAAATTTACATTTGACTATTTTTCCATGCCAAAGTGATTGGTTTAATTTTTTCACACATATTTAGCACATCTTCCCCAATGTCATTGTTGGCCAGATTTTGCGCATGTGGTGGATCATCATCTTCATATAAATCAAACCACTCATCACCAATTTGAGCTAACATATTATGTAAAATTGTGCAAGACACAACCCAACTAACAAAATATTCAATTTCATGATTATCCCTCATTTGATTTCACATTTCCCTTAGAGAAAACCACCTCGCCTTCAAAATTCCAATTGCATGCTTGATTCTGACCCTTGATTTTGCTAGAAAGTAATTGAAAAAATGGTTGTCTTCATTGTGTGCTACAACTCCCTTATATGCTGGAACAACCCAAGGAGAGCTTGCATATGCCAAATCTGAAAGTAAGTATTGATCCTTTTCATAAAACTCTTGAGATGTTTGTGCTATTTTCATATGTTGATACACATTCAAATCATGAAGTGACCCAGTACAACCAACATGCAGAGCAGTGAACTGTTTGTTGATATTGCAAACCAGTTGTATTGACATAGAATACCTTATATATAAACCATCAGTAAGATTGAAATAAAGAGTAAAGATTCAACAGCTTACCTTTTATTGCGATCAAAATATGCTTCACCATCATTGGGAGGACGTTGTGATAATGGTATGAGACTCCCATCAATAAACCCAATGCACCCAGGGAAGCCTTCTGCTTGCATTACTTGAGACATCTCTCTGCATTGTTCTATTGTTGGCCACACAATCACTTTGCGCTTCAACTTCATTAATATCTGTATGACTCTTTGAGTGTACAACACAATAGCCCCATGGCTAATTCCAAACAACATTCCAATCTTTCCCAAAGCACCCCCATTTCCATTTGATCCTAGCCTTGATAATGCCACAGCCAATTGGATGGCAGGATTGCTTTGTTTGTTTTGTGATGAGTTTTGAAAGGTTTTATCAGCCTGAATTTGTGCAACCAATTTTTCAAATGATTCATGTGTAGTCCTACATAGCTGTCAAAACCTTTCAGATGATAATGTCTGTAAATCATTCATTGTATACATGTAATGAGATGGATATCTTCTACAAGGATTGATGTATCTTTGTGATGTTATCATATCTAATAAGATTATATCTTCCTGGATATCAGAATCACTATCAGAGTTGAGAGCATCAATGAACTGAAGTGAGTTCAAGGTCTGAAGTAAAGGTAGCCTTTGCAATGACTTGGGCATGGTAAATGAAGAAAAGGCTGGTAGTAAATGAAATTTGAAATCAAATAACTTAATAAATGATGAGTGTATTTAGATTTTATGCAAGTGAAAGAAATTTTTATGCAATTTAACATGCCCTTACTGAGTTGTGTGTTTGAAAAATGTGGCTTTATGAGAAGCTAAAGGCAGGATTTTGGTATTTAAACATGGGATTTGGTACCAAAAAACCTGTGTTTTTGTACCTCAAATTACCTCACCTCTTGAGGTGTGGGATTTCCCAAATTTCAAAAAATTAATGCGGGATCTTGGCAAAAAAAAACTCGGGATTTTGAGTGTGGGATTTGGTAACTTTGACACCCCCTAATATGAAATTTTATAACTCTTGCAATATTGTAATGTGGTCCCTATTATAATTTTTTTTAAAATTTTGTTTCTAATTGTTAAAGAAAATTAGGGATACCTCATCATTTTTCAAGATGATCTTTTCTACAAATCATTTACATTTAAGCTGAAAGAAATTGTAACATTTGATTTTTAAAATTCTCATATATTTTTTTGACTTTCATAATCTTTTAAAAATTTTGAATACCTCCTGTAATTTCAATTTGAATTTCCAAGTATATCTTATTTTCAAAATTTTGTTGATTTTCTCAAAATCAAAATTACAAAAAAAAACCCACAAAAATAATTAAAAGTGATTTCAATTTGAAACAGAAAGAAATTATGGTTTTTTTTTGTGATTTTTTCAATTTTTTATTTGAGTTTGTTTTTTTTTTTACAAAAATTATTCCTTTTTCATCAATATTTCTATGGTTTTGGTAAATACACATAATAATCTCCTATGTATTTTTTACCAATTTATGACCAAAAACACATAATTGGACTGTTTTTTTAAAAAAATTCTTCAATCCTAGTTTCAAGGATTTTTGTTTTACTTTATTTTTGTCATTTGCTTTTTGGAAATGGGATGTCAAGATCCCCAAATGTTTTTATTTTTTTGGTCAAATGGCCTATTTTATTTGAAAAAAACGTTAAAACTGTTCCCACTTATTAATTTACATTTCTTCAAAAAAAATGAAGGGGAGATCCTTACAAATAAAAACTCAGAAGTCCATAATTTTGGGAATTTGTTTTGGTGAGACAAGTGAAGGCCCAAAAAGTTGTGTTTTTTCCCAAGATTTTTTTTAATGTCTTTAATTTGATCATTTTAAAGTAAAAAAGTGGCAAATATTTGATAAAAAGACAGACTGAGGTGGGATTTAAGCAATAAATAAGACTGAGGAGGGGGATAATTGGCATAAACTGTGTATACAAAAAATATCAATATGAATCAACCTCCAAAATAGTGGGCTTTTTCTGAGGAGGGGGGTGGAGGAATATTGAACAAATACAACATCATGTGTTTCTTAAATTTATCTGCCCACCCCAGTGCTTGTGGTTGGGCATGAAATTCCCAATTCACAGTAATTGAGGTACAGGGTAAGCTTTACAAATGATGATACCAAATCAACCAAAATGAGAACAGCTATCCAAAAAACACACTAAAATGGGTGGATTGTCATTTGGAAGACAGAAATAAGGGAAAAAAGAGGAATATTGGACTGTGGAATAAAAGAAAACTGGCCTTTGATACTTATTTGCAATTGGATCACCCATATAAGGCCTGGACATCCACTTGCTCTTTGGAGCCTGGCCAACATCTTCATACAACTCAATTCCGTAAAAATATAGGTATACTGAGGTTACCGAAATGTTCATGGCTTCATAAAGGTCTTGAATTTTTTGAATGTATTCAGCCAAGTAACATCTGAAATTGGCCCATTGATCTTGAGTATTGTAAATGTATTGGGATACTGTTCTGAAACCACAGCTCCCATCACTCTGGACATTAATTTGCTTGAAGGTGTATTTCAATATAAATTGGGAAAAATATTCTGAGAAAGGTACCTAATAAAAATGGGTCAAAAAACTGATAAATATCAAAAGAAACAAAAATATTCCACACTAAAATTAATCAAAAACTCAAAAAGAGCTTGCAGCATCCATCAGTTTTGTGATAGTTGCTTTGGAAATTCTCACAGGTTAATTGAATTGCATCATAAATCTTAAAAGTTGTTGAAGGCTTGTGAGACCTTCTTTTTGAGGTTCTGCTAATATTGGTCAATCTTACGGACTTTCTGAGGGTTACTCCTGATTTTCCATATTATCTAAATTCAGTTTCTGAAGGTAGTAAATCTGATGAAGTTATTGATTTGGATGATGAGGCCTAAGAATCTCCAGATGAATCCACTTCCATAATTCGAGGGGGTGAAATTGACTGTGATCTTGAAGTTTTTGTGCTTTCAACTTTTGATGGGGGTCTTCCTCTTCTCTTTGATTGAATTTCAAATATTTCAAATCTTGAGGTATCTCTTTTATTTTCATTTTTATTTTTATTTTTATTTTTTGCTCCTTGAGGTCTCCCACTGATATTTTTTCATTTTAGTGGGTATTTATAGTATTCTTAATCCTCTTGACTCTTGGGAATTTGATCAAAAGGGACTTCTACAGTCAAAACATCTTGAAAATGCTGAAGAATTTTGGCAATTTCTGCCATTGGTCTTTAAAAAAGGTCTTCCCCAATATATTCAAAGATTCTTTTGGCTTCATTATTTCAATCTTTCTAAGCACTTTGATAATCGCCTTGATAGCCAGTCTGAGAAGAAGATGAAAAATAAGATCATTTAATATGAACAAAAGATAAGAAATTAAAGATAAAAAAATCCTCACAGGTAAATTAAAATGCCACTGAGGATGGAAGCCTGATAACTGGAGCCTTTGGCACTTGGAAAGTTCTTTTTTGTGTCTTGTGATTTCAAGGTATGCCTTGATAATTTTTGTATTTTTTGGTGAATTTTTCATTGGGGAGAAATTTTGTTTTGAAATTTTCAAATGCCATCTGAAGGGAATACTGAGACAACTTTCCATTGAGAGGACAGATGTGGGGAGGGAATTCATTGAAATGAACAATCATTCATTTGGTGAGTCTGCTGATTATTTCAATAAATTGTTTCTTGAAAGCCATTCAAAGGGCCTAACAACCTCCAGGATAGTAACAGTTAGCTTTTGGGGTCAGAGATTAAGCATGGCATGGGCACCTTCAACTCTTGAGGTGTAATTTAAAGAAATACAGATTAAATTGAGAATAAAGTAGGAGAATCAATTAAAGGAGAAATTCTTCAATTGTTAATAAAATTCATTTGTATCATAATCAAAAAATCATTAAAAGCAAAATTCAAACAGAACTGATGTCAATAAAAGGATAATAAATTTTATAATCAATAAAGAAACTCTAACTCCTCCTTCTATATTATAAAAATAAAACTTTGAAGAAAATATTTATTTTTTCTTGGGAGCTTTCAACAAAATTATTTCAAATCAAAACTCTCAAAAATATGTACCTAAAGATGTGTCCTCCACCCAAAATCTCTCTTTTTGAGACCTATATTCAGTTAAGAGAAGATGAAGTTCCATTATGTATCATATTATATAGAGGAAAATGAGCTAAATTAACATTCTTCTTGAATTTGAAAAAGAAATTTTGTGGGGAAATCCAAAAGAGAGAAATATGACTTGAAACTCCAAATAATGTGTATGGTAAACCTTCCTGGGAATTAAAATGTTTACGGGGGTCCTAAAGGAAAGGTAATTTAAAGTAATGTGAACATCTCAATATAATAAAAAGACAATACTTCAAAATTTGGTGATCCAAATACTGGAAGAAGAAATAAATGAATCTCTGCAACATTCTAGTGGCTTAGAAGCTGTGTGAATAGAAACAAACATGAAAATTCTATGTTCAGCCTCTTACCAAAATGAGCTTCAAGCACAGATCCATCTGGGTCAAAGCTAATTCCAAAATGAAACACCTGCTCTTAGTTGAAGCCACTTTTCTCATAATTATTTCTATAGTGCTTGATATACTTCTGAGAGAAAAAAGATTATTATTAGTTAGAAGCAAAAATACTGAAAATTACAAAATTTAGCCACTTAGTTTTCCCATTAATCCAAACTGGAAGAGGAATACCACAAGGCTTTTAAAATTATTATTCTTGCTTTAAATGGTATAAAAAAGGTATTAAATATCTTTTAATCAATATCATATTACCAACTATGTAATTCAACGTATTTCAAATGAAGGTTTAATTTGACCTCTAATATTTTGATTTTTATTACATCAGTTTGTGTATTACGTTTCTTCTTATCTTCATTTCTAATGTTGAAGTTGGCCAAAATTATATATCACAATGACAAAAATTAAAACTAATATTTGCTGGAAAATTGAGAGATGATTATCATAAGTTTGGTGAGGGTATAATAGGGTATAAAAAATTAAATCAATCATATTAATAGAATTATAAAATTCATTAAATAAAAATTATATCAAAATTTGTAAGCTAAAAAGTGCACTCTCCCTGTCTGTCTTATTAAAATGTTTGAATAAGTAGTTAAATTAGATGAAAAGAATAAAATACCAATCCCCATAGTAATTTTCTTAAGCTTATTTTATTATTACTTAATAATAAAATTAATAAAATAGGTTAGAGTGGTAACACTCTACTAAAAAGAGAAATAAATTGAGATTAATTTATGTAAGATGTGTCTATAAAGTTTTTGATAATATTACTATGAATCAACAATACTATGACTGTTCTTATGAAGTATAATAATAAGATTATTATAGCCACAATTTAAATGATTATTTATTTTACTTGTTATACAATACTAGTGAATATAACAGTAAGTAGTAAGTGTATAAAAGAATCAATTACAAGAAGTATTTAAATAATAAAACTTCTTTATTAAAATAATGAAATTATTTTAATATATGATTATCTTTTACAAGAATAGTTATAAATAGAATTCTTGAATAAAACAAATACTAGAGAAAAACTTTAAGAATTAATTTAAAACCACTCACTAATATTCAATGAACCTTGGAAAGAATATGGTAGAGAGATTTAATGGATAAATTGTGGATTTATGGGATCAAAATTTATTTATAACAGTATTACAAAAATATATAGTTGATTTCTATTATTTCATTTCTTTCTGACTTATCCTAAAAGAATAAAACACTTAAGAAAGGTTTTAACTAATACTTACTTGTTGGTAACAAAGATATAATTTGATAATAGGATGATTTGCAAAAAAAGGCAAGAGGGGGCCTCTTTTAAGTAAAAGACAGCTCACAGAAGCATTCCATGAAGCAAAATGAAAAACTAGTGAGTGGGAAAACAATAATGGTTTTTTGGATTATTGATTGCATCATTTTCTGTCATGTAAGATTATCATAATTACTCAATTAATGTTTTTATGTGACTACCAACCCATTCATGGTTAAGAATAAAATGAGTAACAACCATAAATCTTCTTTTATTTAAAGATAAACATTAATTTCTCAAAGCTATCAAATTTATTGGAAATTTCATCACAGGTTTTATTTTCTGTGAGTTTTTGAAGATTCAGTATTTCACATGGAATCTTCAAAAATGGACTGTAAGTGAAACTTTGAATTATACTTATGAAACAGTAATTATTTTTGGTTTACTTTTGAGTTATTCCAATATTAATAAGTACTGAAAGGTTCAGAAAGATTAATTGAGAATTGTATTTTTAATGAATTTTTGAAATTTTTACCTCATTTCTATGTAGACTTGCAAATAGCACAGTATGGCAGGTTTCTATGAGGTAAATCAATAGATACTAGTCCAAAAAGGGTTTTAATTACTCTTTTAAGGTTTATAAATGGAAAATAATTAATAATTGACATGGTTGCATAAGTCTAACTTTCTCTTTACCTCTCTGTCATGTCAAAATATGAGCTTATTTGCAATTGTTTTATGATTTGATGAGAGTTTAACTTGGTAACTAGGTTCCCAAAATGTTTTACTATATTAATTGGTCCATTATAAGCCATAGATCAAAGCTTTAAAGCTATCCATGCCTCAGAGGCCTCAGAAGTTGGTTACCCTGGCTCTCTTTGATGTTTTTTGTGCCCCTTAGCTATTTTCATGTCAAAAATAGAATTTCAGGCTTCAAGAATGATATCAACTATTGGTGTATCAAAACTTTATTTAATAATACCATAATATTAAGTGCCACAAACATGCATAATACTATTCTTAGTGTATATGTAAAATGGTATTTTGCACATTCCCATTATTTTGGCATGAAATTGAGAAAAAAAAATCATAATTCTTTAATGTGGTATTGAATTATTTTCTATATTACCACCTCATAGAGTTGCCTTAATCTTATTCACTCTATGGAGCTACCCTAGGTAAATGTTTGTGTATAATCCAAATCTGGCCTTAAACCCATGGATTTTCTTACTCACAAAAAGGTTATTTGTTTTTTCTGAAATAAAAAATGATGAATTTTGAATATATGCATGGCTTATGGGTTATGAATAGCTCAGAATTTAGGATAAAAAGAATTGTGGCCTATTTATGTATGTAAAATATACCACAGGGCTCACATTCCCTCCCACCAAAAAATAAAATTGTACTAAAATTATATTAATCATATTAAGAAGAAATAGGGCCCAAAGGGGGTTAATGTTCACTGTAAAACCTCTTTACATCACTCAGATCAAGTAATTTAAAGCACATTTATAGACATTTTCAGGCTTGTGGCCTCCTTTCATGTCTAAATCTTCTTAATAGATCATCCAAATCAGGTATTTCTGATTCTTCCAGCCATTCATCTTCATGTACTGGATTTCTATATCTGAAAAGATATTCTCTTTAATTAATTTCTTTATCTTTTTGTCTTCAATCTGTTCCACTGGTGGTACAGTTAAAGGAGTTGGGTTCCTTAAAGGAAACAATTTTTTGTCAGCTGGTTGATAAGGTTTTATCAGGCTGACTGGAAAAGTGGGTTATTTATTTTCTAATTCACCACTCAATTACACTTGAACTGCATTGTTTCCATGTAGGGAAAAAATAACAAAAGGTCCTACATAAGAATATTTGAGTTTCTTTGGGCCTTTGATATTATTAAAATTCAATATTGAAACTAGAACAAAGTCCCCTACTTTGAAGTCTGGTACTTTATGACTCTTGTCCGACTTGTGTTTTTCATAGTCAAAAGCATCATTTATGCTTTGGTTTTCATGGTGTTTAACTTTATCAAGCATAATTTTGAAGCTGGAAGCTGTAGGATGGATTTAAATTAAGTCTTCCCTCAGTGTGTCTGCTGGGAGTCTTGGATTCCATCCTTTTTCTAACATAGAAGGAGTCTTACCTGTGGAAGAGGGGACTGATGTCTTATATGACAGCTCTTACTCAGGTATGAGATTGCACCAGTCATGAGTAAAGCCATCTGAGTCTTTGAATTCTAACCCATAATAACATAATCTTCCGATCATGTCCTCTAAAGATTGAATCATTCTTTCTGCTAGCCCATCAGTTTTAGGGTGATATGCTGTAGAAAATGATAAATTGGTCCTAAACAATCTATGAAGATTGGTCCAAAGTGCAGATGTGAATTTGGGATCTCTTTCACTTATAATATTCTTAAATACCTTGTATGAGAAATAATTCTATTCCATATAGGAGGAGCTATATCAATAGCAGTGTCATCTTTATGAAGTGGTAAGAATATGGGTGTTTTTCTATATCTTTCTACAATTACTAAACAAGCATTATAACCTCTGTAACAATATGGAGGGAGTGCTGTGACCCAATCCATATGAACAACTTCCCAAGGGGATTTTGTTCTTGAATATGAATCATAATTCCAAATTTCTTGCCTGTACTCCTGTTTGCTTTTTGGAATCTGTCACAGGTACGGCAATATTCAATTGTCTCTTCTCTCCAAGATGGCCACCATGCACAGTTTTTCACCTTTTCAAGTGTTATATCTTCTGACAGGTGTCCAAAATAGATTCTATCATGACACTCATGAGGAATTGTATTGATAACTAATCTACTGCATAATTTCATTACATAAGAATGTTTGGTCCTGTGGTAGATTATGCCTTCAAAAAAGTTAAATATTCCTTCAGAATTGGACGTTTTCCATACTTCATCCAATGAAATAACCAAAGCTGTATCTTTGAAGTCTTCATCTAGTAAGGATGTCAAGATACAGCGATTCTTGTCCTGCTTATAAGATTTTCTGACTTCCTCAAAGAATTTAGTACCAATATCAGTTATGTTAATGGCTTCAATTGGAAGCTGTGGTTCTTCTTCAAAAAGCACATAAGCCGATTTATCAGGAGTATTTGCTAAAGCCCACCTACTAAATCCATCAAAAATCCTATGAATATTCCCTGCTTTATGGACTATAGTCATGTTTTCTGTATATTCCTGGATGGCTTTCTGACATCTCAACATATGCTTCTTAGGTTTCTTCATGTTGAGAAGTTATTTCTCTGCATTACAGTAATTTATCACTTTTAAAACACTGCCATCAAGATAATAATTCAATTTCTCAAGTTCCCATACCAAACATAAAAACACCATTTGGCTTTCACCATATCTGGCTTCTTCTGGTTTAATAGCCTTGAGATATAACAAATTGGTCCTTCTGTAGGCTTGTCATCAATAATTTGGACTTGATATAGGGCATCTCCCAATTCATCTCCACATGCGTCAATGTACAATGTAAAAGCTATATTCCAGTCTGGCATGAGGAGTAAAGGTACTTCTGTAAGAGCTTTCCTTATCTTCTCATAAGCTTTAATTCTTTCTTGTGTCATCTCAAATACTCTCTGTTTATCACAGATTTTCTAGAGTGAATTGGCTAGAATTGCAAAATCCTTCAGGTGTTGCCTGTAATAACTCACAAATCCCAGAAAAGAAATCATTTCTTTCCTATTCTAGTGTATTGGTTTAAGTAATACTGCTGATACTTGATTTTTGTCAATAACCAGGCTTAAACCAGAAACAATATGTCCTAGAGCTTTAAGTTCTTCAAAGGCAAAGTTGCACTTGTTGAGTGAAATTTTCATATTCACTCCTGAAGCTTTGTCAAGTACTCTTGAAAGTATTTCAAGGTGTAAAGACCATGAATTTGAACATATTATTATATCATAAATATAAATAACAGCCCATCCTTAAGATAGCTATGTGGGGAAGATAGTATTCATTGCTCTTTGATAATGAGATGGTGTCACCACCATGGAAATCCACCCTCTTGGACCTCAATATGGCACAGCCATGCCATATCCAATATATGGCAATCTGGCCCTATCCATAAGCATTGGCCAAATTGGCCATTGTCATTTCTTATGGCATTAATGGTCATTTTATCATCTGGGGCCAACCTGGCCCCTTCACCATCATCAAGCCATTCTAGGCTGTCTCTGTACTTTTGGGAATCTTGGGTATTTTCCATACAACAGGGAAAATACAGCCCAAAATCCTGTATTTGGCTTTTTAAGATTTAAATACAGTTTGTGCACTTTTTGCACATTTAGCTGTATTAAGCCATCTAGGCCATGTTTCTCATGTATTATTTGAAATATGCCCAAAAGACCATGTCAAGCCTTTTGGGGCTTAATTCCCTGTTTTGTGCATTTTGTGCACTTTGGCACATTTTGCACATTTTTTGTGCACTTTGCGCAAATACAGTTTTTAAGCTGTATTTGTTTCATTTGGCCAAAAGCCCAAAAACCACTTTTTCACTTCTGAAGCTTCCAAAACCCAAATTTCATTCATATCCTCCTGGCATCATTCCAAAAGACCTTTGACCCATTTCAACCTTCAATAACCAAAAGTGCCCTATATGGTGTTATACACCATTATGCATCTTTTTTCAGTAGAAATCCAATGGCGGCAATTTCAAATGGTTATTTCAACTTTTCAACAGGTCATCAAGGCACACCTTTGAGAGGATTCATCAAGGCTCAAGGGCAAGTGTCATAATCTCAAATACCAATGACGCCATCAAGCAATCAATGGTTATTCTCACTCAGAGTATTCCTTTAAGAGAATA
Source organism: Austropuccinia psidii (assembly GCA_023105745.1). NCBI lineage: Eukaryota > Fungi > Basidiomycota > Pucciniomycetes > Pucciniales > Sphaerophragmiaceae > Austropuccinia > Austropuccinia psidii. The sequence continues at coordinate 7,300,436 of JALGQZ010000003.1, forward strand.
CTGGCTGTTCATTCTCAAGGGATATTCAAGAGGCAGTTCCAAAACAATGTGTCAAGGGTCAATTCTCCACAAATCCACCTTGGAAACCCAATTCATTCAGTACAGTCTTAATTTATCAAGACCTGTATTTTCAATCATACATCATGGGAAAATCATTCAACACAGTTCATTTCCCAATCTGGCAAGGTATACACTCCATCAGACAATCAATACAGCTTCCAGTATTCAATACAGGACCACTGCTAGCCTGAAGGAGTCAAGCTCTCAGCTTTTCACATATACCAGCCTCCTTTGACCCTGGGGGTTTTTTCTCCCAGTTAATTAATATATTTTGATTTTATTTTATCTTTATTGATCTTATCATTTTTCTTAAGTGAATACTGATATTATCAAGTCAGTCATTTACCACCTTTTCTCTTTCCTTTATTTGCCTGTCAATGGATATTTGGTGGTCATATCCTTACTAATTCCATTGTTCATTTTGAAATGTTGAAACAGTGATTAAGGACTTACTTGGTTGGCTCTTTGGCCATTTGGCTTCTCATTTCTCTCATTGCATCTCATCTTTGTACTTGCATTCTTCTTAGAGAAATTTATTATTTTATTTTCTTTTCTTTATTCTTTGGAGTCTTCCAAGTGAGTTCCCTGATTGCTAAGTGCCAGGCCACTCTTGGTTTTCTGTCCAAGAGCCCCTGTGACATTATATTAATTAACTAATAGTTTCTTTTCATTCTGCTGATTCTTTCTTTATAATTCCATTCACTCATTTCATTGAAATGATGACTCTTTAATGCTTATGAACCTTATGATTCATCATCACCTCTCAATTTTATCTCATTCATTCTTCATTCTGAAAATTGAAAGCTGACCCAATTTTATTTTGGTTTCTCTTTTTAAATCTTATTTGAATCATCATTTTTAATTCATTCATAATTCAGGTGTCATCTTAATTTTCATTTGATTTTCAAATTTTTCATCAAGTTATTCAGACACATTCTTCACATCAAGATTCATATTTGATTCATTCTTCAAGAATTTTGATTTTTAAAGAAGAACTCACTTGATTTTGATTTGACATAAATTGATATTGACCTCAAGAAAATTGATTGACCTGAAGATTTCATTTATTTTGCTGATTTTTCACATCAACAATTTTGACATAAATTGACTTTTCTTCAAGAATTCATTTTGATTGATTGATTTTCTGCAAGGTTTTGATTTTGATTGATTTGACATATTTGATTCATTGACTTCAAGTATTCATTTGAGCTTTAATTGATTGATTTACCTGAAGATCTCATTTTATTTATTGATTTTTATTGATTTTCCTCAAGATATTGACTTTGACCTTTGACTTAAAGCATTATTTCCAATTGCCTCAATTTTTCATCTTCAAATATTGATTCTTGTTCATTTTATTTCATTTTTATCCTGAAATCATGCCACTCCAACATTCACCTCCTGCAAGGCAGACAAGATCTCAGGCCAGAACTCAAGCTGTTCTCACTCTAACTCCCGGGGCTCCTCTTGATGGCACCCTGGCAGTTTCTCAACTGAGGGCCAAAGTGGACAGAAAACCCATTTTGGAAGGAGAAGCACCGTCCCGGAAGGAAGGAAGAGTGCCAAGAAGATTAAGCTCATTCTTAGGAGTAGTTGGCGGATTCCCAGGAACTTCAAGGACCATTTTCAAGGGTCCAGGTGACGATTGTAAGGTTTGTCTATGAAACTCTTGATAATAGTAGCAAAATCAAGAGTACTATGACTGTCCTCAATAGAAATATATAATATAACAAAATATTATAACCACAAATTTAAATATAATTATTAAAAATAGTTATATATATAAAAATGAATTTAATTATTATTATAAAAATATAATAATTATAATAAATTATAATTATTCTATTATTGTTATAGTCACTGACAGTTATAACAATAACAATTGTAAAGCTCTTAATGAGACAATTACACATGGAAAGATAAATATTAACCACTTATAAATAATATAAATATTATTTATAAAAGAATTATAACACACACTGTGCAGAAAAAATTCTTATAGAATAAAATTCTATATAAAAAAAACTGATACTAAATAAAAAATATAGAACTTTAGAGAAAACTTACTTATAATATTTATTTAATACAACAAGTTAAACAACAACAGTTATTATATTAAATGATGATTATAAGTTAAAAACACACCTAAAATCAATAATTTTAAAGATAAAACAACTTTTTATGATAAAATTTAAGATTAAAGAGTTTTTAAGAGGAATTTGTGGATTTTAAAAGATATTTAAGATGATAATTTTATAATATAAAATATATTATTGATGATTACAACAATAATCTGAATTCTATGACTTCAATTCTTTAATTTACAATTAATAAAGAATAAAATAACTTAAGAATTACTTTAATAATAAGATTTTATAAATAATAAAACTTTACCTGTTTAAATGTCTAATATGATTGGATTGATAATGATTGATGGACAAAAACAGTGATGAAAAGACTCTTTTTATGTCTTCAGAGCATCTCTCATGATTCATAATGAATATAGAGGGCGTTCTCAGGTCAAAACTGAAAAACCATACTTAAAAACAAAGTTCTTAACTTAAGGCAACTTGTTTTTAATTCCAATTTAAAGTTACCAGTGTTATTCTTAACTCCATGTAACTTTAATCCTCATTTAAACTAATTATTTTAAGTTTTTAATATAAATAAACTTATTTAATTTAAAGTTCATCACATGAACAACTTAAAAATAGAGTTTCAATCAGAAATCTCTTAAACTCAATTTTTAATTAATTTTTAAAGAAATCATAATTTCCTTTGAGCTTAATTAAAAGAGTAAATTTCCAGGCTAATTACCCAGGAATTTTATTTATAAAAGATACTTAAAATTTAATTTATATATAGATAATATTAAATTCTAAGCTGTGTGAAATTTTCAAGCAAATCCATTAAGATTTGGATTTTGAATGAATTTTTGAAGTTATTACTATTTTTCCACGTAAAATAGCAATACACACCAAACCTTAGCTTTTGATAAGGTTTTGATGCTTGTAACTTTAAAGTTTTAAGCTTATTTAAGGTTTTTAAGCCTGATTAAGCTTTGAAAGTTCTTAAAACATTGATTTCAAGCCTGCATATTGGGATTTACCCTTTGGCAGCTTGAAATTCCTGTTCAAATTGGGATAAAACCAGTTTAAACCTTAAGGTTGGATCAAAGTCTAATCTTAAAGTTTAAATAAGGTTGAAAATCCTCTAATACAGGTGGAAAACCTTAACTGAATCATTGCAGATCCAAAAAGTTGGGTACCCCAGCTCTAATTGGTCTTTTTCCTTTGTCACACCTTTTTGCGTGGATTTTGCCCTTTTATTTATTTAAAGCCATACCATGGCTTTAAACCCTTTTAAATTGAGCTCACGCAGGATTTACATTCTGTATGGCAAATCCTTAGCCAATTCAGTAAATATACACCACACCTCAATTTTAACTAAAATTTTGGTAAGTTTGCATTAACCTTATGCAACTTTAAATTTAAGCTTATTTAAGCTTAAATTTAACAATTTTAAAAAATGTTAAAAAAGTTACATTAGTACTGTGAGATTCTTAAATCTTCCAATAACACAAGAAATAAGTGTTTTTGGGTATAACACCCTATGGGTGTACTCTAGGTTATTTTTGGTGTAGAATCCAAAAATGACATAATAATTATAACTTTGTTTATCCAAAAAAAAGTTATACTTATTTTTTGTTATTTTTTATTTTAAATTCAACTAAAAAGTCTATTTAAGACAAAATTAACTGTCTATAAAATCATTTGTGGCCTTATGGGTATGTTATACATACCTCACAGGCTCACAAAGATGGTGAAGAGGAGGAGGAGAATTCTGTGGAATAGGAAGAGTCTGATGTTACTGAAGGGGTCCCTGCTCCTGTGGAGGCACCCCAAGGTATTGGAGGGCCAACTCTAGCCCAGTATAATCAGCCTGTCTCTCATCAGTCTGAACCATATTTATTGGCCATTATGCAGCAAATGACTCAGATTATGGCCAATCTTTAAGCAGCTTCATCTTCTGAATCATCAAGACCACCAGCCTTCAAGACTCCATCTATGAAGGCACCAGAATGCTTTGATGGGACTCAACCCTTCAAAGTTAGAAGCTTTATTCAGTCTTTTCAACTGATTTTTCATAATCATCCGGAAAAATTCTCTCAAGACAGAAAGAATGTCCTTTATGCCACTTCATTTAAAATTGGGAGGGCTGCAAAATGGATTGAGCCTTATCCTTTCAATCTCACCAATCAAGATCCAAATTACCTTCTCAATTCATGGAAATTATTTTAATCTCAACTCTTCACCTTATTTGAGGACCCAAATGAAATCAGAAAAGCTGGAGCAGAATTGGATTCTTTAAGAATGAGAGAAGGTGGGCATGTATCCTTATACATTTCTGAAATCAGAAGTATTGTCTCAAGAATTGGAGATTGGGGTGAAAGGGCTCTCATCCATCATTTCAGGAAGGGATTGCCATCCAGGATTTTGGATCAATTGGCCTCCCATCCTTCAAGAATTGACCCTCTTCAAGACTTAATGGATATTACCCTGGAGGTTGATACCAGGTACCGTGAGAGGCAAAATGAAAAGAGTCATCATCAAGAGAAGAAGCCAGAAGCCTCAAAGTCATATTCTTCTCATCCTCAAATTTCTTCAAGCTCAAGTCAAAAGAAGAAGAAGAATTTTCAGAAGAGGGACAAGCCCCATTCCCCTTTATTAAATAAAGATTTCAAGTTGATGAATTCTAAAAAGGAAGAAGAATCAAGGAGGGTCTATGTACCTATTGTGGTGGGGAGCATAGTCTTGTGTCCTGTTTTAAAAGGCCTCAAAACAAGCTTACCCAATCATCAGGCAAATTTCCCAGCCAGGGAAAAGCCTGAGTGAAGTCTATGTTGTGCTAAATTGTCTTCACTGTTTTCCATCCAGAGCACAATTGTGCATTCTGAATACTGGTGTCAAAAATTCTCTGAAATGTTTTACAGTATTTGCATTGATTCTGGTTTTACCAACTCATTTATTGCAAAGCAGTTTGTTCACAAGTATTCTTTGACCATGTCACAGCTCCCAGAGAAGATTCCCCTTATCATTCTTGACTCCTCTGAGTCTCCTTCTTTATTTGTGACTCACCATACTAAATATATGGTTGAGCTCCCTTCCTTCCCAAGCTTTGAATGGGACTTTTTAGTCATTGATACTCCCAAGGGAGAAAACCTCATATTGGGCTTTGACTTTCTAAATAATTTTAATCCTTCTATTGATTGGAGGCAAGGGCTGATCACCTTTAATTCTGATCATAAGGAATATTATGATCCTTCAAAATCTTTCAGTAATGACTTTTATTCTGCCAAATCATGTGCAGCTCTGGTTGGTGATTCTAGAACACCATAATTTCTACCTTCTGTCCATATTCCTTCCCTTAATTCCCATCAGTAATTACTATCATCTAGAGATGAAGTCTTCAAAGAGATTCAAGATTCTGGAGAAGATAATTATGTATCTTCACTTAATCTCTTCTTTGGGAATATGGACCTTCCTCCTTCATCTTATCATGACTCCCTGGAGGAGTTGTGGGATGAAGAGGAAGAGCCAAAAGAAATAGAAGCCTTGATGAAGGTTGTTCCTCCTGTCTATCACCAGTACTTGGATGTGTTCTCCAAGGTGAAAGCAGAGAAACTTCCTCCTCACCACGCCTGTGATCATCATATTGAGCTGGAGGGGTCTCTACCTCCAGTTGGGGTGATCTACTCTTTATCAAACCAAGAGTCAGATACACTCAGGGCCTACATTTCAGAGAATGTAGAGAAAGGTTTCATACGGCCAAGCTCCTCTTCAACAGGAGCACCTGTTCTCTTTGTCAAAAAGAAAGATGGTGGCCTCCGTTTGTGTGTTGATTACCACAAACTCAATGCTGTTACTAGGAAGAACAAGTATCCTGTTCCTCTTATGAATAAGCTTCTTACTTTTTTCAATGGTTCTTCTATCTTCTCCAAGATTGATTTGCATGGTGCATATAACCTGCTCAGAATCAAGGAAGGTGATGAACATTTCACATGGTTTAGAACTAAATATGGCAGCTTTGAGTATTTGGTTATGCCATTTGGGCTCACCAATGCTCCTGCCTCTTTTCAAAACCTTATCAATGATATTTTTATGATATTCTTGATATTTATGTTGTGGTTTATTTGGATGACATTATGGTCTTTTCCAAATCTGAAGAAGAACATGTCACTCATGTGTCCACTTTTCTTTCCAGACTCATAGCCAATAACCTCTTTGCTAAGGCCTCCAAGTGCCTGTTTCATGCTACTAGTGTAGAGTATTTGGTTTATGTTGTTTCTTCTGAAGGCCTCCAGATGGACAAAGCAAAAGTCCAGAAAATTCTCAATTGGCCACCTCCAAGAAACCTCAAGGCTCTTCAATCATTCCTTGGATTTGCCAATTTTTACCACCATTTCATCAAGAATTATTCAAAGAAGATTAGTTCACTCAAAAGTTTCCTCAAGAAAGATTCCCGTTTTCCCCTCAATGAGGAAGCTCTTAGACAGTTTCATCAACTCAAAGAGGAATTCACCATTGCTCCAATCCTTTCTCACTTTGATCCTTCTCTACCCACCATTGTAGAGACTGATGCTTCTGATTATGCCTTGGGTGCTGTACTGAGTCAGATTTCTGACTCAGGAAAACATCCCATTGCATTTGATAGCAGCAAGCTTCTCCTATCTGAGCTCAATTATGAGATTCATGACAAGGAACTCTTTGGCATAGTCTGAGCTCTCAAGCGCTGGAGAGCTTTTCTCCTTTCACTTTCTTCCTCTTTTGAAGTTCTCACCAATCATTCCTCACTTCAATATTTTATGTCATCAAAGATTCTCACTTGCCGTCAACCCCACTGGGCTGAATTTCTCTCGGAGTTCCATTTTTCAATCACTTACCGCCCTGGCCGCCTGGCCACCCTTCCAGATTCATTGTCACGTTGGGACAACGTTTACACAGAGAGGGGGGAAGATTTCATCAGCAAGAATCCAATGAATTATCAAAAAATAATCAAGCAAGATGAAATTCAAGCCTCAAAATTCTTTGCAGTCAAGGTGGAAGAATTTTCAAATTTGATTGAATCAATTAAGAAGGCATTATGGCAAGATTCTTAATAGAGAAGTATTCTTCATGATTTGGGTAAAGGTAAATCTGTCCAAGATTATTCTCTTGATTCCTCTTCCCAACTTCTTCTGTTCAAAGATCGGGTGGTGGTCCCAAATGACCCCACAATTCAACTCAGCATACTTCAAAAAAGGCATGAATCTCCTCTAGCTGGACACCCTAGCCAAGAGAAGACTCTCAAACTTGTCAAGCGGGATTTTCACTGGTCTGTCATGACTCAATTTATCAAGGATTATGTATCATCCTGTCAACAGTGTTCAACAGACATAAATATTCACCACAAGAAGTTTGGACTCCTCAAACCTGTTCCAATTCCAAATGGTCCTTGGATTTGTCTTTGAATGGATTTAATCACTCAATTGCCACTGTCCAATTCCTTTGACTCAATCCTTGTCATAGTGGACAGATTCTCAAAAATGGCAGTTTTCATTCCAACAATGCCTTCAATGACTTCATTAGATTTGGCCCACTTATTCATCAAGAATATTTTCTCAAAGCATGGCCTTCCTTCAAGCATTGTTAGTGATTGAGGTTCTCTTTTTGTTTCTTCCTTTTGGACCAATCTTTGTCAGCAGCTCAAGATTTCAAGAGATCTGTCAACTGCTTACCATCCAGAAACTGATGGACAGCCACAGAGGGTAAATCAGATACTAGAACAGTGCCTTTGGATGTATGTCAGTCATCATCAAGATTATTGGAACACCTGGCTCCCTCTGGCTGAATTTGCCTACAATAACTCTGACCACTCTTCAACAAAACAATCACCATTTTTCACTGTTTATGGAAGAGATCCATATTTTGACTCAGTTCACCTTACTCACAATACTCCTTCTGGAAAGTTATCAACAAAAATCCAATAAGTACAGCAATATGTCAAGAGAGAACTTGAAGCTGCCATAAACAGGTTTAAGAGGTATGCAGATAAAAGTAGAGCAAGTCCACCTGTTTTCAATCCTGGTGACATGGTATGGCTTTCTTCCAAGAACATCAAATCAACTAGACCCACCAAAAGACTTTTTGAAAGATGGTTGGGTCCTTTTCCAATCTTGAAGAAGGTCAGAACTCATGCCTACCACCTCAAGCTCCCATCTCAATGTAAGTCCATCCACCCAGTCTTCCATATTTAACTCTTAAAACCAGTCAAGACATTAACAATCCCAAATAGGTATCAAGAGCCTTCTCCTCCAATCATAATTGAAGAAGAAGAGGAATGGGAAGTCTCTCAAATACTGGACTCAAAGCTTAAGAGAGGAAAATCATGGTACTTGGTGGAATGGAAAGGTTTCAGTCAAGACTCAGAAAGATCCACTTGGGAACCAACTGAAAACCTCAAGAATTGTCCTGAACTGGTTAAGGATTCTCATTCTTTATATCCTGACAAGCCAGGAACCAATTCTTCAAGAGCTTGATTTTCTATGGTGCTTGGTGGGGAGAGGAATTACCAAAAGTAAGTCCCACTCCTTGTATGCACGTTTAGGGGTATTCTACTCTTCTCTGGTGTAAGCATCACGTTGGCCACTCTGTGAGCACTCTGCAATTTTCGGACACAGATCTTAGGCCTGGCTTTCAACATCAATTCCAAAATTATGGCCATTTTTCACTTGGGAAAATGGACCATTCATTTTTTCATTTCACTTCCAAGTCATTCTTTCAATAAATTTTATTTTATTTCACGGCACTGGTGGGAGTGAAATTACCAAAAGTAAGTTCCTCTCCTGGTATGCATTTCCCTGAGGGGTCTACAATCTGTCAAAACATCACCTTGGCCACTTTGTGAGCACCTGGCATCAAATTTCTATTTCCAGGTCCTTGGCCAATTTCAAAATCAGTTATCAACCTCTGTGATGAAGATTGGAACCTCCTCAAGATTCATTTCTCTTTTATTTTTTATTTTTTCTTTTCTTATTTTCATTTTCATTCTTTTATTTTTTATTTTTATTTTCATCTTAAATCTTCTCTTATAATGTCAAATTTCATGTCAAGATTATCATTCATTTCATTCATCATCAACTCTTGAAGCCAATTTCAAAAGAAGATCAAGCAAGTCCCATGTCATATGCCAAAATTTTGATATCAGTATCAAATTTATTTTTCTGAAAAGAACTCCTCATTATCCCTCTCTCAAAACCCTCTCCATTAGCCTCAACAGGCCTCAACTTGTATTGGTGCTCAGGAGCTCACCATTTCAAGGTGGGGGCTACTGTCACAACCATGGAAATCCACCCTCTTGGACCTCAATATGGCAGATCCATGCCATATCCAATATATGGAAATTTGGCCATATCCATAATCATTGGCCAAATTGGCCATTGTCATTTCTTATGGCCTTAATGGTCATTTCATCATCTGGGGCCAGCCTGGCCCCTTCACTATCATCAAGCCATTCTAGGCTGTCTCTGTGCTTTTGGGCATCTTGGGTATTTTCCATACAACAGGGAAAATACATCCCAAAAGCCTGTATTTGGCTTTTTAAGCTTTAAATACAGTTTGCACACTTTTTGCGCATTTTGTGCATTTAACTGTATTAAGCTATATAGGCCATGTTTCTCATGTATTATGTGAAATATGCCCAAAAGGCCATATCAAGCCTTTTGGGGCTTAATTGCCTGTTTTGTGCATTTTGTGCACTTTTGCGCATTTTTGTGAACTGTGTGCAAATCAAGTTGTTAAGCTGTATTTGGCCAAATACCCCCAAAACCACTTTGTCACTTCTGAAGCTTCCAAAACCCAAATTTCATTCATATCCTCCTGGCATCATTCCAAAAGACCTTGAGCCCATTTCAACCTTCAATAACCAAAAGTGCCCTATATGGTGTTATACACCATTATGAATCTTTTTTCAGTAGCAATCCAATGGCGGCAATTTCAGCTTTACAACAGGTCATCAAGGCACACCTTCCAGAGGATTCATCAAGGCTCAAGGGCAAGTGTCATAATTTCAAATACCAATGACGCCATCAAGCAATCAATGGTTATTCTCACTCACAGTATTCCTCCAAGGGAATACTGGCTGTTCATTCTCAAGGGATATTCAAGAGGCATGTGAGACTTGAGGTATATTTTACATACCCAAATAGGCCACAATTCTCTTGAAAAGAAATTTTGAATTATGCATAACTCATAAGTCATGCATATATCCAAAATTCATCATTTTTGATTTCAGAAAAGATGAATAACATTTTATTGAGTAAGTAAATCCATGGATTTAAGGCCAGATTCGGATTCTACACAAAATTTCACCTAGGGTAGCTTCATAGAGTGAATAAACTCAAATTAACTCTTTGAGGTGGTAAAATGGAAAATACTTCAATACCACATAAAGGATCCGTGAAAATTTTTGTTTTTCTTAATTTCACGCCAAAATAATGGGAATGTGAGAAATCCCATGTTACATATACACTAAGAATGGTGTTTTGCATGTTTTGAGCACTTAATATCATGGTATTCTTACATGGACTTTTGGTACACCCATAGTGGATATCTCACTTGAAGCTTATATTTCTATTTTGACGTAAAAAATAGGCAAGGGGGACAAAAGACATCAAAGAGAACCAGGGTACCCAACTTCTGAGGCCTCAGAGGCATGGAAAGCTCCAAAGCTTGGATCCATGGCTGATATTGGCCTAATTGGTAAACTAAAACCTTTTGGGAACTTGGTTACCATGTTACAACTACTGTAAATCTTAAGAAAATAGCAAATAACCTGCTAAATTGATGTGCCAAGGAGGTAAAAAGCTACTTAGACTCCTGTAACCATGTCATTTCTTAATGATTTTCCATGGATAAGCCCCAAAAGAATAATTAAAACCCTTTTTGGACTTGTATCCATTGATTTACCTCATAGCAACCAGTTAAACACTGATATTTGCAATTCTATGTAGAAATGAGGTAAAAACTTCAAAAATTCATTAAAAATACAATTCTTGATGAATATTTCTGAAGCTTTCAGGACCAATGTAGAGCTGTATTATCTATGATACAACCAAAAAACAATTACAGTTTTACTAGTAAAATTAGAAGTTGTACTTACAGTCCATTTTTGACTATTCTACATGAAACACTGAATCTTCAAAAATTTACAGTAATTACAACCTGTGATTGAATTGGCAATAACATTGATAACTTTGAGAAATCAATGATTATTTTGGAATAAAAGAAGATTTACAGATTTTACTCCTTTTATTCTTAACCATATTGGGGTTGGTAGTCACATAAAAGCATCAATTAAGTAATTATGATAATCTTACGTGACAACAGATGATGAAATCAATAATCCAAAAGGGTTTATTGTTTTCTCACTCACTGGTTTTTCAGTTTTCTCCATGGAATGCCTCTGTGAGCTGTTGTTGACTTAAAATAGGCCTCCTCTTGCTGTTTTTTCCACATCATCATCATCTTATTATCATTTAAAATCATTATTACCAACAAGTCAGTATTAGTTATAGCTATTATTAAGTGTTTTAAATCTTTCAGAATAAATCAGAAAGACGTGAAATCATAGAATCCAACTATATATTGTTGTAATACTGTTATAAATTCATTTTGATCCTTAAAATCCACAATTCTATGTCAAATCTCTCTATCTTATCTTTCAATAAGTTCTTTGGAATATTAGTGAGTGATTTCTTTTTAATTCTTAAAGTTTTTCTCTGAAATTAGTTTTCTTCAAGAATTACCATTATAATTATTCTTGCAAAAGATAATTATATATTAAAATAATTTTATTATCTTAATAAAAGAAGTTTTATTATTAAAATCTTTTTGTAATTCATTCTTGAAGACAATTACTTGCTCACTGTTAAAATCACTAGTAGTGTTTAACACGTGAAAGAAATAATTCTTTAATTATTTAATTGTGGTTATAATAACATTTTGTTATTATATTTCATAAAAACAGTCATAGTACTGCTGATTAATAGTAATATTATCATCAGTTTCATAGACAAATCTTACATTTGGGGGCCTGGCCCTGTTTTTTGAACCTTGTACCCTTAATTGATATATTTTTAAGCTCGAAAATATATTAATTTAAAATTTTTTTCTTTAATTTGAAATTAAAATAATTCTTATTTTTGAAATTGTTTTGGAAATATTTTCATTGAGGAATTTGGTTTAATTTTATACTGTTTTTACACGTGGCTTTTTCACATCCAAAAACTTATAAAATTATTCTTTGAGTTACTCTGAATTAATTTTCATTCAAAATCTTGAATTTTAATTTTTTTTCTCTAAAAAGAATAATTTTTTAATATTAAAAAATATAAAACTTATAAAAAATCTTTAAAAATATTTTAAAAAAGTATAAAAAATAATTTTTTTGTCTCTTTTATAATTCTTTCTAGTGTCTTTAATCAAATACTGTGCAGCTGGCAACAGACTCAGTAAAAGATATATCACAAGTCCAGAATCTGAAGACATTATTGAGGTGCAAATTGCTAAAAGAGGCACCTTATTTAACTCATAAAAGACTAAATTACCACCAAAAGGTGTGTATTTTATCTTATATTTTCACCTTTTATCTCTAAATTGACGTGAAAATGGTGCATACCAGAAATAGAAGCAACTATTCAGTCCAACCAGATGGATGTGGACAGAGAGGAGGCAAGACCAAATCCAGAAGTTCAAAGTCTTCAACAAGAAAGACACATTTGGAGGATTCCAGAGTTGCCCCCCATTCCCCAAGGTCTGTACCCACATATTTTGACGTGAGTTCTGAGCCTGAACTGATTCATGACCATATTTCCAGGGCTGAACCATTTTCAAGTGGCAGCAATAGAAATATATCAATTCCAGTACAAAAATTGGTTCAGAGCAGCCAAAGAAGAGGAGTGGGAAATATGCCCAAGCCTTTGGCAGGGGGCCATGAACTCCTACTTACACATCAGGAGCTTTCTGGCTCAGGAGAAGACCATAGAACTCTTAGGAGGATGGAGCCCCCTGTCTTGCAAAGACAAGGTCAAAAAGAAAAAGAATTGGTTGAAGAACCAAAGTCTTTTATCCATAGACCAGAAGAAGGAACTGGAAATGACTCCAGCTTTGGAGACAGAAGCCCCAGTGGCGTCTACCAGCTCCAAACCAGCTCCAGAAATGTCCAAAGACAAGCCCAAAGGACCTCAGAAGAAGCAGAGAGGTCCCAAGAACCCTCAAGGAAAGGGAAAAGGCAAAGCCAATTGGCACAGACCTTACCCACAGGGGCATAGGATCCCCAAATTGGAGCCTTCAGCTGTAGACAGTGTGTTCAACATGGCCAGAACTCTCATGGAATTCACAGCCAAGGAGCAGGAAAGGATGAACAGATCATTTACAAAGAAGTATTAATTTAGAAATTGGTAAACTTAATTCAAAGTTAACTAAAATAACATCGGATATTAATGATTTGAAAAAACATGACAGGAAATATACTTAATGGTATGAATTAACAAATGCCAAATTTGATTCAATTATCAATTCTTGTAGCAGAATTGAGAGTACATGTCAGATTCAGAATGATGAAATGGAAGATCTTTCTATTTTTAAAATGAATGATCAACTTAAAACTCTACAAGACCATGTCTTGAAGATAGTTGAAAATACCAATCAGTTTGCTACACATTTAGCAAAAAGTGACAGTGAAAGGCAGAAGTTCAAAAATGAAATCATTGAAAATGTAGAACAAATTCATAAGAATTATGAACCACATATACCAAGACATTCTACACCTTTTACTGAAGAAAAACTTTCTGTCAAAGGAAGTTTTACACCACTTTTAGGAGAAAATATTGTCTCTGGAAAGGATATTCCCAAATGGGAAGAATGGCCAACATTCTCTGGTGAAGGAGAATATAACCACATTGAGTTCATCAGAACTATTGATATGTTGCAGGAAGACTTTGATATACCTGATGAAATCATAGTGGGTAAATTACACTGTCTGTTGACCAAGTCTGCAAATAAATGGTGCTAAAAGATGAGGATAGATCATGGAAAACATGATTGGTCTTGGTGGAAATCTGAAGTAATTACCAAATGAGCCAATAATTATTGGAGGTGTAAAATGGAGAATGCTTTTGAAAGTGCCATTTTTAACTCAGAGAAAGATAAACCACTTACTTGGTTCTTCAAGAAAAAAGACAGATTATCTGCTTTACACCCAGATATGTCTGACACTATGATTAATATGAAAATATTAAGAAAGTGTGGAGGAGAACCGGAACATGCTATCAAAAGCAGATGTGTAGAACCCTGTTAAACAGAGGACTACATTAATGCAATGGAAGATATCATTACCAGAGCAAGAATTGGTAAAACTTGGACTAAAATCCCTATGGAATCCAAGATGGTCCCAAAGATTCCCAGAGAAGATAAAAGACCAGAAAGACCTGTCTTTAAGTGTCATAAATGTGGAAGTACTTCAAATTTAGCAAACACTTGCACCAAAAAGCCAAAAATAAATGAAATTCAAGTCATTGAAGAAATTCAGTGTACTGAAGAGAAAGAGGAATCTGATAAAGATTCTGCAGTCTCTGAAGATACACCAGTGGAGGACTATCCCATTGAAAACATTGCAGCTTTCTTTGAGGTCACAGAAGTCCATACCCACTTGCCAGAGTACAGTGAGGATTGCTGCAACCTGATCAATATCCAAGATGCCAGAATGTGTAAAACAAAACCTGTTAGAGGAAAAGGTTACACTGCTGGAGAATCCTGTATCACATCAGTTTTGATGAGTGATATTGAAGCCAAAGTAAATTTGGATACAGGGGCATTTTTCACATGTGTGGGCAAAGGTTTTCTCCAAGTGATACTTCCTGAATGGAAAAACCATCTATTACGAATAGAAGGTGTGCAATTTAGTAGTTCCAGTAACAATATGTACCCCTTGGGTATATTAGACACTAATCTTGTATTTCCACACCCAACAGGAAGTGTAAGGATGAAAACTGAGATTTTGGTAATGGATAATTGCAAATCTCAGCACATCATTCTTGGAAATTATTACTTATATATTGATGGTATTGACATCAATAACCACAAAGATAGATATTTCACAATTGGGGATAACAAAAGACAAAAATTTGCTTTTTCCAATATGCCAAAACAAATATCTGTGGTATCTTCTGTTAAGGATACTTATAAAGATGAATTTGTGTCTAATAAACTTGTTGAAGCACAAATTAATCCATCATTATCACCAAAAATGAGGAATGAACTTATTAATGTGTTATACACATACAGTAATGCATTTGCCTCTGATAATGAACCATTAGGTGCTATAAGGGGACATGAAGTTGATATTACTCTTAATATTGACAGACCATATCCTTCAGTACTTAAAATACCAGCTTATCCAGTCAGTCCCAGAGCTAGATAAGCCTTGGAAAAACATATCCAAGAGTTAATCCAACTTGGTGTGCTAAGGAAAGTAGGCCATAATGAGGAAGTTGAAGTAACAACACCTGTTATTATTTCCTGGCATAATGATAAGTCAAGAATGGTTGGAGATTTCAGAACATTGAATACCTACACAGTCCCAGATAGGTATCCAATCCCTAGAATTCAAGAAACCCTGACTCAATTGTCTAAAGCCAAGTATATAACATCAATGGATGCATTGAAAGGCTTTCATCAAAATGTTTTGATGCCTAAAGCTAAGAAATTACTTAGAATTATAACTCACTGTGGTATTTATGAGTATCTTAGAATGCCATTTGGCATTAAAAATGCTCCATCCCATTATCAAAGAATGATGAATACCATCTTCCCCACAGAATTTTCTGAAGGATGGCTTATCGTTTATATTGATGATATTATCATATGTTCTTATTCTTGGTCCTTACACCTTGAAAGACTTGCAAGGGTACTTCACAAGGTTGCAGAAGTGAACATAGAAATTTCACTGAAGAAATGCAATTTTGGTTTTGAAGAACTCAAAGCATTAGGACATATTGTTTCTGGTTTAAGCTTGGGTATTTACAAAAAAAAGGTTGCAGCAGTGTTACTTAAGCCAATACCCCAGAATAAAAAAGAAATGATGTCTTTTCTTGGGTTTGCCAGTTATTATAGGAAACACTTAAAAGACTTTGCAATTCTAGCCAAGTCACTTTATAGAATCTGTGATCAACAGACTGTATTTGAGATGACACAGGAGAGAATTAAAGCTTATGAGAATATAAGGAGAGCTCTTACAGAAGCACCTTTACTCCTCATGCCTGACTGGAATATTCCTTTTAAATTGTACATTTATGCATGTGGAGATGGATTAGGGGCTGCCCTACATCAAGTCCAAATTATTGATGACAAACCTACAGAAGGACCAGTTTGTTTCATTTCAAGACAAATCAAACCAACAGAGGCCAGATATGGTGCAAGCCAAATGAAATGCTTATTCTTGGTATGGGCACTTGAGAAACTACACTATTATCTTGATGGCAGTGTTTTTGAAGTGATAACTGACTGTAATGCAGTAAAATCACTTCTTAACATGAAAACTCCCAACAGACATATGTTGAGATGGCAAATAGCCATTCAGGAATATAGAGGAAACGTGACTATAGTCCACAAAGCAGGAAACATTCACAAGAATGCTGATGGACTTAGCAGGTGGGCATTAGCCAACAATCCTGATAACCCAGCTTATGTACCTTTGGAGGCTGAACCACAGATTCCAATTGAAGGAATTAACATAACTGATATTGGGACTGAATTCTTTGAAGAGGTCAGAGAATATTATAAGCAGGACAAGAATTTCCATATCTTGACTTCTTGATTAGATAAAGACTGCAAAGATACATCTTTGGTAAATGCACTAGATGAAGTTTGGAGAAATTCCTATTCTGAAGGAAGATTTCACTTGTTTGATGGGATTATTTACCACAGAACCAAAAATTCTTGTGTAATGACATTATGTAGCAGATTTATTATTAAAACCATTCTTCATGAATGCCATGATAGCATCTACTCTGGACACCTGTCAGAAGACAGAACACTTGAAAAAGTAAAGAACTGTGCATGGTGGCCATATTGGAGAAAAGAAACCATTGAATATTGCTATACCTGTGACAGTTGTCAAAAAGCAAAAAGGAGTACAGGCAAGAAATTTGGATTTATGATCCATATTCAAGAACCAAAATCCCCTTGGGAAGTTGTTCACATGGATTGGGTCACAGCACTTCCTCCAAGTCATGACAAAAGCTATAATGCTTGTTTAGTCATTGTAGACAGAGATAGCAAGACTCCCGTATTCTTACCATGTCATAAAGATGACACTGCTATGGATACAGCTCATTTTCTGTGGAGTAGAGTTATTTCTCATACAGGATTATTTAAGAATATCATAAGTGACAGAGATCACAAGTTCACATCTGCACTTTGGACCAATCTTCATAGATTGTTTGGGACTAAGTTATCATTCTCTACAGCATATTACCCTCAAACAGATGGGCTAGCAGAGAGGATGATTCAAACTTTAGAAGACATGATCAGGAGATTTTGCTCTTATGGGTTAGAATTAAAAGACTCAGATGGCTTTACCCATGACTGGTGAACTCTGATACCTGCACTAGAATTGGCATACAAGACATCAGTTCATTCTTCCACAGGACAAACTCCTGCTATGATAGAAAAAGGGTGGAATCCAAGACTCCCAGCAGACATGCTGAGGAAAGACTTGATTGACATTCATTCTACAGCTTCCAGCTTCAAGATAATTCTTGATAAAGTAAAACATCATGCAAAAAAAAGTATTAATTATGCTTTTGATTATGCAAAACAGAAGTGGGACAAGAGTCATAAAGTACCAGACTTCAAAGTAGGGGACTTAGTTCTAGTTTCAACCTTGAATTTTAATAATATCAAAGGCCCAAAGAAACTCAAAGATTCTTATGTAGGACCTTTTGTTATTGTTGCCTTACATGGAACCAATGCAGTTTAAGTGGAATTGAGTGGTGAATTGGAAAATAAACACCCCACTTTTCCAGTCAGCTTGATGAAGCCTTATCAACCAGCTGATGAAGAATTGTTTCATTTAAGGAGCCCAACTCCTTTAACTGTTCCACCAGTGGAACAGAATGAAGACAAAAAGATAAACAAGGTCATTAAAGAAAGGAGACTTAGGGGTAAAAATCAGAGAGAATATCTTGTCAGATATAGAAATCCAGTACATGAAGATGAATGGCTGGAAGAATCAGAAATACCTGACTCAGATAAACTCTTAAGAGGATTTAGACATGAAAGAAGGCCACAAGCCTGAATATTTCTATGAGTGTGCTTTGAATTACTTGATCTGAGTGATATAAAGAGGTGGCACAGTGGACATTAACCCCACTTTGGGGCCTTCTTACTCTTTATACCATTGATAAAATTGTAGTACAATTTTATTTTTTGGTGGGAGGGAATGTGAGCCTTGAGGTATATTTTACATACCCAAATAGGGCACAATTATATTAAAAAGAAATTTTGAATTATGCATAACTCATAATTCATGCATATATCCAACATTCATCATTTTTGATTTCAGAAAAGATGAATAACTTTCTATTGAGTAAGTAAATCTATGGATTTAAGGCCATATTTGGATTCTACACAAAAATTCACCTAGGGTAGCTCCATAGAGTGAATAAGCTCAAATTAACTCTTTGAGGTGGTAAAATGGAAAATACTTCAATACCACATAAAAGATCCATGAAAATTTTTGTTTTTCTTAATTTCATGCCAAAATAATGGGAAAGTGAGAAATCCCATGTTATATATACACTAAGAAAAGTGTTATGCATGTTTTGATCACTTAATATCATGTTATTCTTACATGGACTTTTGGTACACCCATAGTGGATATCTCACTTGAAGCTTAAATTTCTATTTTGACGTAAAAAAACAGGCAAGGGGGACAAAAGACATCAAAGAGAGCCAGGGTACCCAACTTCTGAGGCCTCAGAAGCGTGGACAGCTCGAAAGCTTGGATCCATGGCTGATCTTGGCCTAATTGGTAAACTAAAACCTTTTGGGAACTTAATTACCATGTTACAACTACTGTAAATCTTAAGAAAATAGCAAATAACCTGCCATTTTGACATGCCAAGGAGGTAAAAAGCTACTTATACTCCTGTAACCATGTCAATTCTTAATGATTTTCCATTAATAAACCCCAAAAGAGTAATTAAAACCCTTTTTGGACTTGTCTCCATTAATTTACCTCATAGCAACCAGTTAAACACTGATATTTGCAATTCTATGTAGAAATGAGGTAAAACTTCAAAAATTCATTAAAAATACAATTCTTAATGAATCTTTCTTAAGCTTTCAGGACCAATGGAGAACTGTATTATCTATGGTACAACAAAAAATAATGACAGTTTTACTGGTAAAATTAAAAGGTTTACTTACAGTCCATTTTTGACTATTCTACGTGAAACACTGAATCTTCAAAAATTTACAGTAATTACAACCTGCGATGAAATTGGCAATAACATTGATAAATTTGAGAAATCAATGATTATTTTGGAATAAAAGAAGATTAACAGATATTACTCCTTTTATTCTTAACCATATTGGGGTTGGTAGTCATGTAAAAGCATCAATTAAGTAATTATGATAATCTTACGTGACAACAGATGATGCAATCAATAATCCAAAAGGGTTTATTGTTTTCTCACTCACTGGTTTTTCAGTTTGCTCCATGGCAAGCCTCTGTGAGCTGTTGTTGACTTAAAAGAGGCCTCTTCTTGCTGTTTTTTTCCACATGATCATCATCTTATTATCATTTAAAATCATTATTACCAACAAGTAAGTATTAGTTATAGCTATTCTTAGATGTTTTAAATCTTTCAGAATCAATCAGAAAGACGTGAAATCATAGAATCCAACTATATATTGTTGTAATACTGTTATAAATTAATTTTGATCCTTAAAATCCACAATTCTACGTCAAATCTCTCTATCTTATCTTTTAATAAGTTCTTTGGAATATTAGTGAGTGATTTATTTTTAATTCTTAAAGTTTTTCTCTAAAATTAGTTTTCTTCAAGAATTACCATTGTAATTATTCTTGCAAAAGATAATTATATATTAAAATAATTTTATTATTAAAATCTTCTTGTAATTGATTCTTGTAGACAATTACTTTCTCACTGTCAAAATCACTAGTAGTGTTTAACACATGAAAGAAATAATTCTTTAATTATTTAATTGTGGTTATAATAACATTTTGTTATTATATTTCATAAGAACAGTCATAGTACTGCTGATTAATAGTAATATTATCATCAGTTTCATAGACAAATATTACAAGGCAGTTCCAAAACAATGTGTCAAGGGTCAATGCTCCACAAATCTACCTTGGCAGCCCAATTCATTCAGTACAGTCTTAATTCATCAAGACCTGTATTTTCACTCATACATCATGGGAAAATCATTCAACCCAGTTCATTTCCCAATCTGGCAAGGTATACACTCCATCAGACAATCAATACAGGACCACTGCTAGCCTGAAGGAGTCAAGCTCTCAACCTTTCACATATACCAGCCTCCTTTGACCTTGGAGCGTTTTCCCCCCAGTTAATTAATATATCTGGATTTTATTTTATCTTTATTTATCTCATCATTTTTGTTAAGTGGATACTGATATTATCAAGTCAGTCATTTAGCACCTTTTCTCTTTTCTTTCTTTTCCTGTCAATGGATATTTGGTGGTCATATCCTTACTAATTCCATTGTTCATTTTGGTAGGTTGAAACAGTGATCAAGGACTTACTTGGTTGGCTCTTTGGCCATTTGGCTTTTCATTTTTCTCATTGCATCTCATCTTTGTACTTGCATCCTTCTTAGAGAAATTTATTATTTTATGTTATCTTCTTTATTCTTTGGAGTCTTCCAAGTGAGTTCCCTGATTGCTGAGTGCCAGGCCACTCTTGATTTTCTGTCCAAGAGCCCCTGTGACAGATGGAGAATTTTGAATACCAAATGGCATTCTAAGATACTAATAAATACAACAGTGGGTGGTAGTTGTAAATAATTCCTTGGCTTTGGGCATCAAAACATTTTTATTAAAGTCCTTTAATGCATCCATTTATGTTATATACTTAGCTTTAGACAATTGTGTTGAAGTTTCTTGGATTCTATAAATTGGATACCTATCTGGAGCTGTGTAGGTATTCAATTCTCTAAAATCTCCAACCACCCTTGATTTATCATTATGCAAAGAAATAATAACAGTAGTTTTCATTTCAACTTCCTCATTATGGACTCCTTTTCTTAGTACACCAAGTTGTATCAACTCTTGGATATGTTTTTCGAAGGATTATCTAGCTCTGGGACTTTCTGGATAAGTTGGTCTTCTAAGTACTGGAGGGTATGGTCTGTCAATATTAAGAGTAATATCAACTTCATGTCCTTTAATAGTTTCTAATTGTTTATTATCTGAAGCAAATGCATTTCTATATGTGTACAACACATCAAAAACCTCATGCGTCATTTTTTGTGACGATGATGGGTTAATATGTGCTTCAATAAGTTGATTATTCACAAATTCCTCCTTATGAGTATTTTTATTTGAAGATACTATTGATATTTGTCTGGTAATATTCAAAAAAGCAAATTTTTGTCTTCTATTTTCTCCAATTGTGAAATATCTGTCTTTATGTTTATTCATATCAATACCATCAATATCCAAATAATAATTTCCAAGAATGATAAGTTGAGATGTAAAATTTTCCATTACTACTATCTCTGTTGTAATTCTTACACTTCTTGCAGGTTGTGGAAATACAAGATTAGTGTCCAAAATGCCCAAAGGGTACATATTATTACTGGCATTACTAAATTGCACACCTACTATTGGTAATAGATGGATTTTCCATTCAGGGAGTATTATTTGAAAGTAGTCTTTTCCTATACAAGTGCAAAACGCCCCTGTATTCAAATTGACTTTGGCTTCAACATCATTCATCAGAATTGATGTGATACAAGATGCTCCATCAGTGTATCTTCTGCCTCTCAAAGGTTTAGTCTCACACATCATATCATCCTGTATATTGATCAGGTTATAGCAATCTTCACTATACTTTGGCAAGTGAGTATGGACTTCAGTGACTTCAAAGAAGGCTGCAATGTTCTCAATAGAATAGTCCTCTACTGGTGTGTCTTCAGAGACTGAAGAATCTTGGTCAGATTATGCTTTCTCTTCAGCACACTGAACCTCTTCAATGACTTGAACTTCATTTATTTTGGTCTTTTTGATTCAAGTATTGGCTAAATTTGAGGTGATTTCACATTTATGACACCTCAAGACAGGTTTCTTCTCTTCTCTAGAAATATTTGGGATCATTTTGGATTCCCTAGGGTTTCTAATCCAGGTTTTACAAATTCTTTTCCTAGTAATGATATCTTCCATGGCATTAATTTAGTCTTCTGTTGAACAGGGCTCTACACCTATAAAATTGATAGCATTTTCTAGTTCCCCTCCACATTTTCTTAATATTTTCATATTAATCATTGAGTCAGACATATTTGGGTGTAAAGCAGATAATCTGTCTTTCTGTTTGAGGAACCAATTAAGTGGTTTATTAATTTCTGAGTTAAAAATGGCACTTTAAAGAGCATTTTCCATTTTAAACCTCCAAGAATTATTGGACAGCTTTGTTATTATTTCATATTTCCACCAAAACCAATCATGCCTTCCATGTTCTTGTCTCATTTTGTAATACCATCTCTTTGAAGTTCTGGTAAACAAAGAGTGCAATTTACCCACTACAATTTCATCAGGTATATGAAAATCTTCCTGAAACATATTGATTGTTCTGTTGAACTCAATATGATTATATTCACCTTCAGCAGAGAATGTTGGACATTCTTCTAATTTGGGAATATCTTTTGCAGATATTGCATTTTCCCCTAGAAAAGGGGTCAAACTTCCTTTCACAGAACGTTTTTCTTCAGTCAAAGGTGTGGAATGTCTAGGAATATGTGGATTTGGTTCATAATTCTTATGGGTTTTTTCCACATGTGCAATTATTTCATCCTTTGATTTCTTCCTATCACTTTCACTTCTTTCTAAGTGGGTGGCAAAAAGATTGGTATTATCAACTATTTCCAAAACATAATTTTTTAGAATTTTAAGCTGGTCATGAATTTTTGCAATGTAAAGATCTTTTATTCCATCATCTTGTGCTTGATATTTACTCTCAATTCTGTCACATGTATTGGGAATTAATTAAAGTCTGGCAGTTGGTAATTTATGCCAATCAGCAGGAATTCTGTCATTCTTTTTCAGCTCATTTATATCTGATGTTATTTTATTTAATTTTGCATAAAATTTACCAAGTTCTACCTCAATGCTAGATTTGAAATATTGTATTTCATCTATTATTTGCATGGAAAAGTCCAGTTCATCTTTTCCTGTTCTTTGGATGTGAATTCCATAAGAGTTCTGGCCATATTGAAAACACTGTCCACTACTGAAGGTTCCAATTTGGGGATCCTGTACCCTTGTGGGTAAGGTCGGTTCCAATTAGCTTTTCCTTTTCTTTTTCCCTGATTGTTCTCGAGACCTTTCTTCTTCTTCTGAGGTCCTTTGGGCTTGTCTTTGGACATTTCTGGAGCTGGTTTGGAGTTGGTAGAGGCCACTGGGCCTTCTTTCTTCAAAGCTGGGGTAATTTCCAACTCCTTCTTCTGGTCTATGAATAAAAGACTTTGGTTCTTTAACCAATTTTTTATTTTTTGGAACTTTTCTTTGCAATACAATGGGCTGCACCCTCCTAAGAGTTCTATGGTCTTCTCCTGACCCAGAAAGCTCTTGATGTGTAAGTAGGAGTTCATGCCCCCTGCCAAATGCTTGGGCATATTTCCCACTCCTCTTCCTTGGCTGCTCTGTACCAGTTTTTGTACTGGGACTGATATATTTCTATGGCTGCCACTTGGAAATGGTTCAGCCCTTAAAATATTACCTTGAATCAGTTCAGGCTCAGAGTTCACATTAAATCTTGTAGGTACACACCTTGGGGAATGGGGGAAAACTCTGGAATCCTCCAGACATATCTTTCTTGAGGAAGACTTTCCAGATCTGGCCCTTGTCTTTCCTCTTCCTTGTCCAGCTCCATCTGGCTGGACTGAATAGTTGCTTCCATTTCTGGTATGCACCATTTTCATGTCAATTTAAGAGAAAATAAAAGATGAAGACAGAAAACACACACCTTTTGGTAGATGTTTGGCTTGTTCTGCTCTAAATAAAGTGCCCCTTTTGGAAATTTGAGCTTGAATGCTTTCTTCAGATTCTGGACTAGTAATATATCTCTTACTGAGCTCATTACCAGCTGCACTAGAGAGAGAAATGATTATTTGTTATACTTTTGAAATATTTTTAGGATTTTTTATGAGTTTTTATTTTTTAATATTAAAAAAATATGATTCTTTGTAAAAAAAAAAATTGAAATTTAATGTTTTGATTCGAAATTAATTCAGCATAGCTCAAAGAATAATTTTATAACTTTTTGGATCTGAAAAGCCACATGTGAAAACAGTATAAAATTAAACCAAATTCCTCAATGTAAAAGATTTTAAAGACAATTTCAAAAATAAAAATGAATTTAACTTTAGATTGAAAGAAAAAAAAATCAAATTAATATATTTTAGAGGTTAAAAATATCTTAATTAAGGGTTCAAGGTTCAAAAAACACGGCCAGGCCCCCAACTGTAAGATGTGTCTATGAAATTGTTGATAATATTATGATTAATCAAAAATACTATGAATGTTCTTATGGAATATGATAATGAAATTATTATAATCACAATTCAAATAAATAATCAATTAATTATTTTTTTACTTGTTATACACTACTAGTGAATATAGCGGTAAGCAGTAATTGTCTACAAGAATCAATTACAAGAAGTATTTAAATGATAAAGCTTCTTTATTAAAATAATGAAATTATTTTAATATATGATTAGCTTTTACGAAAAAAAATTATAAATATAATTATTGAAGAAAGAAAAAACAAGAGAAAAACTTTCAGAATTAATTTAAAACCACTCACTAATATTCAATGAACCTTGGAATGAATAAGGTAGAGAGATTTGATGGATAAATTGTGGATTTATGGGATTGAAATTGATTTATAACAGTATTACAACAATATATGGTTGATCCCTATCATTTAACATATTTCTTACTGATTCTGAAAGAATAAAAAACTTAAGAAAAGTTTTTACTAATACTTGTTGATAACAAAGATATAATTGGATGATAAGATGATTTGGAAAAAACAGAAAGAGAAGGCCTCTTTTAAGTCAAAGACAGCTCACAGAAGAGTTCCATGGAGAAATCTGAAAAACCAGTTAGTGTGAAAACAATAATCCTTGTGGTTTTTTGATTGCATCATTTGCTGTCATGTAAGATCATTGTAATTACTCAATTAATGTTTTTACGTGACTACCAACCAATTTATAGTTAAGAATAAAATGAGTCAAAGCTCTAAATATTCTTTTATTTTAAAATGAACATTGATTTCTCAAATTCATCAAATTTATTGGAAATATTATCACAGGTTGTATTTTCTGTGAATTTTTGAAGATTCAGTATTTCATGTGGAATCATCAAAAATGGACTTTAAGTAAAGCTTTTAATTTTACATATGAAACTAGAATTCTTTTTTGTTTATTTATTATTAATACCATTCCCCATTAGTGCTGAGATCTTCAGAAATACTCATTAAGAATTGTATTTTGAATTAATTTTTGAAGTTTTTACCTCATTTCTATTTAGAATTGCAAATGGCACAGTATGGCAGGTTTCTATGAGGTAAATCAATGGATACTAGTCCAAAAATGGTTTTAATTACTACTTTAGGGTTTATCCATGGAAAATAATCAAGAATATACATGGTTACAGGAGTCTAAGCTCCTCTTTACCCCTTTTTCACGTCAAAATGGTAGCTTATTTGCAATTTTCTTATGATTTAATCAGATTTTGACTTGATAACTAGGTTCCCAAAATTCTTTAGTATATTAATTGGTCCATTATCAGGCATGAGTCCAAGCTTCACATCTACCATGCCTCAGAGGCCTCAGAAGTTGGGTACCCTGGCTCTCTTTGATGTCTTTTGTCCCCCTTAGCTATTTTCGCATCAAAAATAGAAATTCAGGCTTCAAGACTCATATCCACTATTGGTGTATCAAAACTGTATGTAATAATACCATAATATTAAGTGCCACAAACATGCATAACACTATTCTTGGTGTATATTTAACGTAGGATTTCTCAAATTCCTCTTATTGTTGTGTGAAATTGAGAAAAAGAAAAATTTTCACAATTCTCTTATGTGGTATTGAATTATTTTCCATATTAACACCTCATAGAGTTAATATAACCTTATTCAATCTATGGAGCTACCCAGGGTGATTCTTTGTGTAGAATCTAAATATGGCCTTAAATACATGGATTTACTTACTCACAAAAAGGTTATACATCTTTTCTGAAATTAAAAATGATCAATTTTGAATACATGCATGAATTAAGAGTTATGCATAGTTCATAATTTATTTTAAAGATAATTGTAGCCTATTTGTGTATGTAATATATAACTCAAGGTGCACAATTTATCTATAAATTTTTAATGCAAATTTCATCCCATAACATTTCGAAGCACAGATATTTCGATTGAAATTGAATTCCTTGGATCTTTTGTTTGAAGGAGCATTGATGAAATTCTGAGAAAGGGATAGGAAAAAGCAAATAAAATTTAGCTTTCAATATCCAATTCCTTTCATTCCTCCAGCCTAGCCAGCTCTCCATCCAGTGATACAACAAGCAGTATAGAGCATTACTTTACCATTTTCTTCATAAGCTATTGTGTATTCTTGTATGTGAGCTTGAGTTAATTCATGTGAAAAGCTCTTGCTAAGGAGTTTCACTTCATAGTAGAAGAAGCTCAACATAAGAGACAGTTGGTATTTGAACAAATAATTAATCAATTCAAATTCTGTGTTTTTTTTGAAAATTTAAGGCCTGGTTTATGTTTGGGTTTTGAGCTGATTTTCAAAATGAGTTGGAAATTATTTTGAATAATTTTTCATTTAATTTTATCCAAGAATAATTTGAAAATTTTCTGAATTGTTCTCCAAACCATCAAATAATAATTTGACTTAACCTCTATTATTATTAACTCAAAAAGTATTTTCATACACTTGACAATTTCTTAAGTCTTCATTTATCTCTCTCACCTCTTATATGATGGCTGATTCCACTCCAAACTCACATTTAACAAATTACCAAGGACATAAAAGACTGCTATTTCAGAAGGATGACATGGAGTAGTCACTTAACTCACCTACTTTCAACAGTAATCATGAATATTCCACAATTTCCATCAACAAAACACAAATGGAAAGCCAAATCACCATGGAAGAACCCCCAAGTCAACCCTCAGCACAACAACAACAAATACATATTCCTGATGTGAGCCTTAGAGGTATTTTTATATACCCAAAACACCACAAATAACAAAATTATGTCATAATTATACATAAATAAATATATTTATATTATACAAAGAAAATTGAAATATAAATATAAAATTCATATACAAAATTAAAAAAATTATTATAATATAAAGTTAAAATTACATTGATTTCTAAAACTGTGAAAATACACTTTTACTTGAAAAAATTAAGTAAAAATAAATTTTCAACAAAAATGGTAAAATTAAACTATTTTTAGAAAAAAGTTAAGTCAAGATTCTTATAAATTTTTCTTCAATAAATAAATTCATGAAAATTTTTTGACCATTGGATTCCTCATAAAAAATTAGGTGGGGTTCTCTCTGGGTGAAAATTCTGCAACTCAACTTTAAATAAGTTTAAATTAAGTTTTTAGTATTTTCTCTACGAAAACATGAAAATCCTCATAAACCTAACTTAATTCATACTACATGTGGAGTTAAACATAAATCTTTGTGTTGAAATTGCAGTTTGGTGTGTAGTTTAGAAGCTATGAGAAATTGAAGTATTTTCAATTGAAATGTCAAAATGTGCGTGTGAATTACATAAGTGAGCTTGATTTTGAATATGAGGTATCAATTATTACAGTTGTGTACTGTAATTTTTCAGTATAGTTCATGATGAGAAATTAAATAAAAAATAAATTGGAAAGATTAATTTTGAAAGGGGAAAGGAATCTTGGATCCAAGGGGGCCAGACTCCCCCAAAGTCCTTCCTGACAGGTGTGGGATGTCAAAATTCACACATAAGTTCATCAATTTTGGTCTGTAATTAAGTAATAGGGTCTGTGACTCAATTGATGATGAGGTTTTGATAAAAACCAGGGCAGTTTTAACTGTTTCCAAGAGGGTAAAGCTACCCTTAAGCTAGAACAATCTTAGTGAAGTAAAGTTTCAACTGGTTTTTACATCTCTTACACACATTCTTGCGTTTTTTTTGAGGCTTGAAGCCAGGTATTACTATAGCAATGGCTGAAACCAAACCTTTTTTGGTCTAAACCAGGGTTCAATGATGCCATAATTGTCTTTTATGTTTTTAGAGTGTTTCTCACCACTGATTAGAGTAAATTTTTCTTTTCGAATAAGAAAATTTGTGACTATAAAAGAAGGGCCTCTTTGCCCCACTTTTCTCTCCATGTTAGAACCTTTTCTTTTATAATTAGTTCAAACACTCTTAAACCAATCAATAAATGATTGCAACTGCCTTTCCTAAAGTAATTACAAATCTTTTCCCCAAATGAAAAAATAATTATAATCAATGTTTGCAACTCTCATAATCATTTTTACCCTTGAACCACTCCAAAAGTGAATTAAAGCATCTTTCATCACTGCTAACTTTGTTACTTTTGTTTCAAAATTAGCTCTGGCTGCTTGATTTGATGATTAAATTATGCATTTAATTTGAAAATATGGATAGTATGTCAATGGGTTTCATTCCATGGTCATGTTATTTTAAGAGTCATGAACATTGGAAACATGATGATGTTATATTGTAAAATATCACCTTTGAGAAACTGGATTGTTGGTATAAGGCATTGATGACCACTTTTATGGTAAGTTAATTTTATTTCTGGATTGTTTTCAATTCAGATTTAAAATATCCTTATATCATAAAAGATTAATGCAAATCACTGGGTGGGAAAGGGTTATTTTCCAATTACAATCTCATCACATGAATCATGAGGTAGGTCAAGGTATAATCTACTACATTTTACATACATTTTGCCAATTTTTATTCTAAATATGCTTATGAAATGTTAAAATGTATAAGTAGTAGTAACTGTGACATGAATGCCACAGGAATGGAGTCAAGGGCATTCCCACCACCATCAACAGAAGTCAGAATTACTGAAAACTTGGAGGACAGTAATAAAAATAAAAGAGAAGGTAATTTGTCCAAAGTAGGTGATTGATTGGCAAGCAAAATTGAGGATATTAAAAGTTGCCAAGGTAATAACAATGTGGAAATTATATGGAAGGAATATTTTTTATTGGTCCCTCAATTTATTGCAATACCACAAAGCTTATCAACAATTGGATTTCCACACTGAGACTTAATGAGTCAGTACTCAAGCTTCAGCATGGAAACTACACATCAGGATTGATTTTTCATGGATAACATGAGCAGTAACATGCAGAGCATGTTAAGTCCACTCATGCTAATGCTACATAATAGTCATGATCAAGCAGACAATCGTGATCAAGTTCAGAGGGCATGGGAAGACAAAAGAGAAGAGGAGAATTTTAAAGAGGAAAAGGCATGTAATAATCAAATTAACATTTTCATGATGAGATCATTGGAAAATATCAATTACCACAGCTCTATGAATTTGGAAACATAAGTCAAATCCCAAATTTACATGGTACATAGAGAGAATGAGAAGTATGGGCCTCTCTAATAATGACATCCTCTTTGGAAGGGCAAATTTATTGGCATCATGGTTATCTCTAAGCATGACTATGGACTTCATGATTTTTAGTGGGCAATATCTTTCCACTTTAGCAATCTCCCTAAATAGATTTCCAATGTCTCCTTGTAAAATAAACCTTCTCTCTCTGCTTGTACTGATTATGTAAAATAAAATTTTGCTGTAAGAATCCAAAAACAAACACAAAAGTCAAATGGATTATCCGGGAAATAAAATCAATGCATCATACAATTAACGAAATACATGCCTTATTAGAAATGATAATACACCACTTAAGCATGAAAGCGCCTTTGTGGTTATGGACACTTGAATAACCAAACCTTTTTGCCACATGTTTGAAATTGTCAATATGAAGAGCTGCAAGGAGTCCTAATTAATGATGGAGATGCAGACATAGTAATAGTGGTTATTAAGTTGCTTGCTTCTAATCGCTCCTCACATCAGTCATTGAATAAGGTGAAGGTACTCATTGATTAATTTTTCATCATTTTCTCACAAATATATATTACTTCTATTAGGATAAAATCATATCTACATAATTTATTGGACTTCTGAAGCAAAGAATGATCTTTTGGGAAATAAAGACTCCAATGACCCAAATTATACAGCCAAACAAGGGCTGATCCATTGCATTCAGCACAAAATTTCTGATTTTGAGGCTTTAGCAGCTGATAACACGTTCATGGAACATCAAATTAACCTGCAAAACAATGAAATTCTTCAATTAGATCCAAGTATCAAATCTTATAATCAAATTATGAACAAATTGAGATGAGGGTACTTAGCTCAGCTTAATAATTTGGTATCTCAATTATCATATTTATTATAATAAAGTGCATCTTATGAAGTTTATACCCATTGTCATCTTGTGACCTAAAAACCAGAGCTCAAGCATGACAGCCAAAATACCATAAACCAATGGTAGAATGAAATACCACCAGAAATGGAACTGAGCCAAAATATCTCAGAAAAGGTATTGAAAGAAATAGGAAATCTACTTCTTTCCAAATATAAAGCTCTCATAGTCATAGGACAAAGAATAACAAAGCTATTCAGGCTCAAAGAGATTGCTGAGCGTAAACCTTAATTTTCACCTCTCATCTGAAATCCATAGAAAGAGGCTTAACCCCATCAAATTGGTGTTCACATTTAGGTTCTCAGCCAGGGATATCTAATGGTACTTTGCAAATTGAGCTAGAATCAAAACTACAGAAGTTATGGCTAAAAATAGGCCAAATAAGGGTGAACAAAATATTCACCCCTCATCTAACTTCTTCAGTTTTAGTGTGAGATACCTAAGGTGTGGCTTCTTTGGAAATATAAAAATCAGGGCTTTCTGATGTTAAGATTCATTTCCTCATAACCAAACTAGAACAAAAGCTATGGAGCAAACAAACTCTATACAGGATTTGAAAAATATCTGTCACAGAGGCTGTGGGGAAAACAAGATTGGCCTGGCACTCAGGAGTAAAGAACTCACTTGGAGGGCTCCAAAAGGATAAATAAATAATTTAAAGATATATTTCTTTAAGTAAAATGAGTGCAAGTAAAGATATGCCAAATATAAGGAAAGAAACCAGAAGCCAAATTCCAAAGAGCCAACCAAATTTATCCTCAATTCACGGTTTCAACCTTCCAGAAAGAACAATGGAATTGGTAAAGGATTTGACCACCAATATCTGCTGAAAGGAAAAGGGGAAGGTGAAAATGACTTACTAATGAATATCAATATTTACTTCCAAGATTGAAAATAAAATAATAATAAAAATAAAGCCAGTAGATTAATTAACTGGGGAAAAAGTCCCCAGGGGTGACAAGGTGGCCAGTATATGTGAAAAGCTGAAATAATTATCCCGGAGGGTTGATCACCAAGCTGTATTGACTGTTTTGGTTCAATACAGATCTATCCATCTTGATAATTAAACTGGGTGCCCTGAATTCCCACAGTGGAAAACAGATTGACCCAAAATGGTCAGTTCCTTACAGGTTTCCTGAATACAGCCTGTATGGAAAAATTGAGTTCTCCAAGAATTTCTGGAGCTCTTGATTCCTTGACAACTGATTTTATAAACAACAAATTCTTGAAACTTCCCTTGAATAATCCTGGGCCAGTATTCCCTTGGGGGATACTGTTGAATTGAAATGACCAACACTGGAAGGACCAGGTGATTGGTGTCCTTGAATGGTCTTTTGGATACCAGCATGGATTGCAACATTGAGTGACTGTAGTCTTCTTTTGAAATGGAATGATGTATTAGTGACTTGAGTTAAATTAATGGATTGGAGTCATGGGAGTGTCACCATTTTATTTATGTGGGAAATGGTGCATGATGGTATATAATACCATATATGCCCCATTCCTGGTTCCTGCAGCTCTGGGTCAATTGCTGAGGAAGGGTTTCCCTTGTCTTGAGGGTAAACCCTTCTGAAGGTGAACTGGTGGCTGCAAGAGGCCATGACTAATTATGGCCATTTTGGTCCTTTGAGATTTGTAGACCAAAATGCAGCCAGGTGGGTCCACTTGTGGTACGAGGGCAGGTGGTCTTCCCCTTGGCTCCTTTAGGCCAAAAGGGGCCTAAATGGCCCAAAAAACCCCTAAACAAAGGGGGTGTGCCAGAGGGGCCCAAAATCAGTGGGATTGGCCTGGGTTCTGGTGAGGTGGATAATTGGCCAAGAGGGCCAATGTTTCAGGATATGGACAGGAAAGGTGGGTGTGGCCCTAAAGCCATTCAAAACCACCAGAAGAAAATTGGCCACAAATTGGCTTAGGATAAGATTTCTGTAAACACCAATTGGGGTTCTCTTTCCTGTGATTGTGACAATATCCATATCTGAAACATGGGATATGAAAGTGGTATAGCTTTTCCATATTCAATTAAACCCATACCAAGTGAGACACCATTGTGTGGAGCTAGTCCAGGGCTCTGCAATGAACCAATTTTGAGCTCATTATCCTTAGAACTGAGAAAGGTATGGAAGTTTTAAGGTTAAAATCCCACAGTATAGTCAATACACCTTTACTTTGGGATAATATCTCATATCCTTGAATATTAGGTGTCAATTCTACAAATTAACCCATGTATCCTTCAAAACCTCATATCTTGGCCTTTTTGGGGCTCACATAAAGGTTCTTTACAACATTCTATGCATCATACAGGTCAGAAGAGGGCTATGTGGTCCCCAAATAAGAATTTTAACCCTTTATTGATGAGAACTGCCCAGATGTGGTTTCAAACCCACATCTGAGCCCAATAAAGGGTATAAAGGCTGTTTGAAAGCCACAAGCCAGTCCTTGGAAGTGAAAATTCTTCACTCTTCCTATGTGAACAGGTCCAGAGGCCCTTCCAACCCAATTTCAAAATGAAAAGGGGCCTTTTCTCTTCCAAAAGGAGGATCCCTATCCTCCTCTTGAATTCCTATGTAGTAAAACTGTCTACAAAGGTTGTACTCTTTTAAAACAAGCAGGTTATACTTTATTCATATCATTTCATGGCTTATTATAGGTAAACAACTGATAATTGGTGCACCCAGGCCTTTCAGAAGAACTCACCACCACTATTCTTCACAGTAAATCCCCAAATACTATTATTATAAACTTCTCATGTACTATAAATTTCAGTTTCATAGTCAGAATTAAGGCTTTATACACTATCTTATAGTTTTATTATAGACTCAGCCTGAGACCCATTATAACTTAATTAAGTTTGTATTTTGCTTTTGGTGCTCCTTAATCCATTGACAATTACTGATATCTCAAATTTTTTTACCTTCATAATGGTTCTTTTAACCTATATATTCATGAATAGGCAATAATGTTCAATTTGGCATCAATTTTCAATTCATTTTATGGTATATTCTGTATTTCTCATTTTCTTTAAGCACAAAATCATTCATACTAGAACACAACCACATGCCTTCCTTTCTGGACATCAACAAACTTCAAACAAATATGTTATATCACTATATCTAGCTAATTTGACTATTAGAACTCACGAGGAAAAAATAAGCTATCACTGCTGGCAGGGGTAGCAGGTCCAACCTTGGTTCTAACCTTGAAATCTTTCTGAAGATACTTTCAGCCACAGGTTTGGATATTTATAATTCTACCCAATCAAAATAAAAGATTATAGATTTACCATTATCTTTGTTTTTTTACTCATACATTCTATATTCACCATTCACCAATACAATGAATTATTGAATTAAAATTTCTCTTCATGGGAAATAAACTTTTTCATGGAGATATGTGAAGTAACTTTAGAGGAATTTAATTTTCCTTCATATTCAAAATGACAGGCCCATTTCTCTATAAAATGTTTTTGAATGAAGAACATCTATGTATACAACCAGTTTATACAGAAATAAAACATTTACAAGCCAATTTATCCACCATTAAGTTTGTACATTTACCTTATAAGAGACTTTACACACCATTTAAGGGGGATATGCATTGGCTTGAATCATTTTTTGATGCATATATAATGTTTGATTTTTCCCACTTGTATACAAACTAGTTTTTTAATGAGTGTTTTTGAAATCTATGGATATTTTTAACTTAACTGAGAGGTTATATAGATCAGAAGTAATATTATTTCCTTTAAATATGTTTCATATTGTCTGGATTACTCACAATAATCACAAGGAAGGGATAATTATTTCTCATTCGAATTAATTCTTACAATTTCAACAAATTCTCTGCACATAATGAAAACACCAATTATGAATGTTATTTTCATTGTAACTCCCTTTCATATTAAGTTTTTTCACTAGTTTAATTAATCATTTCATTTTCTAAGAGATTTTCCACCAACTTGATTTCTTATTATTCAATTTTGTGAAGTAAAACTTCAAAATGTTACACATTATTGGTTTCCATTGGAAAACTATCTAAGCTTAAGTTGACAAAAATGGATCATTTAGTTACATAGTACTTATGTTGTGCTTTAACCCCCTTCATCTCTGAGGTGAGATGTTTATTGCCCAAATCTTAATTCTCAATTTGGGTTTCTCTTTGTATGTAATATTTTGTTAAGTTTGGGAAGATGAAAAAAAATCAAACTGAAAACACAATTAATTTTTATTTCAATTTATAGCAATAATGACATTTTTTTCCTTTTTTTTTCAATTTCAATTTTTTCTTTTAATTTTTAGTTTTTGTCTTTTTTTTTTATTTTTGGTTTAAAGTATTGAAAAAGAAATTTCTTCCTCTTTTTTTTGATATTTTTCTGTCTTTTTTTAAAAAAAAATCTTATTTTGATCTTGACAATTCTTTCATTTTTTGGAGTATTTTTTAATTTTTGATGTTTCAATCTCTTCTTTGTTTTTTTTAATTTTTTTTAAGGGGTGTGAATACTCTAAATCAGTTCAGAAGCACTTATTTAGAGTGTTATTTGGCTATTTGTGCGCAATAGCATTGGTGCAAAAAAAACATATAACACTCTAAATCAGTACTTCTTCACTTATTTAGATTATTAACACCCCCAAGACAAAAGAATGCAAAGAAATTAATAAAAAAAAGTAATCAAAAGAGCCTCATTAAAAAGAATAACATAATCACACAAGTTCAAAATATCAGAAGAAGAAAAAAAGTCAAAAAAGTGAAATCAATAATTAAAGCAACAAAATCTAGAAAGGAAATTCCTGAAAAAAAAATATAAAAAATAGTGAATAAGACAAAAATTGTCAGAAAAAAAATTAAAAAAACTTGTAGGAAAATAAAACAAACATTTGGTACAAGTAAGAAGAAATCAATTTCTTTTTGAAATTACTAAACAAAAAACTCACCATTCCTCCAAAAAATAAAAAAATGAACCAAAAACTCAATTAAGGGACAAAATTAAAATGAATTTCAAGGAGAAGAAATATAAAAAAAAGTTATCCTACCAAACCAAAACAAAGTTAAGAATATAAAAAATAATTGAGAAAACAACCAAATCCCACAACAAAAAAATATTTAGAAATTAATAGAATCAATATTATTTTGAAATCATCTTGATAAGATAGGGAAATTATGTGAGAGAAAAGTATTTGTAAAGGAATGAAATAAGAAATAGAAATTATATGAAGTGAAAATAAAACTACACAAAGATACAACAGAAGCATTTGCAAGGATATTAGCTTAGTAATTGTTACAAATTTTGAATGGCAAAATTTCCAGCATAGTAAGTCCCTGAAAATCAAAATATAATAAATTATTAAATATCTTTTTATACAACTTGCTCCAAACTTTGCTACAACATTCCAACTGAGCTAGTTTAGGTGGGTTGGTAAAAGGTTTTAGAAGAACTTGAAAGTCTTTGAACATAAGCTCAATCCAAAGGTTAATAAAACCAGAAATGAATCAGAAAAACTCCATAGAAGTTGTTTTTTAAAATTATTTCTATTCAATTAGTCTTTCCTTTTTATGGAAAGAAGACTGTGGACCAATCTATCATTTATCTATGATATGTCATTTAGAAAGTGTAGGAATCTTTTATTTGGATTTTCAGAGATAACTCAATCCTTTAAACTAAGTATGCTTATCAATATTAACAGTTTATATCACATTAATGATTATCATATAGAAAAAATTATGGGAATATCTCATTCTTAAATTTCAACAAATCAGCCATTTGAAAGGTGTTTTTGATGAGATTTATGCAAAATCTTAAAACTATGGTGTACAATAATGGGGATTTAATCATTGTTTTAATGGGAATTCCAAACTAAAGATAATATTTAGAATCAAAATACAAGACTTTCAAGGTTTTTCTTCTTTATCAAAAAGCCTAAAGAATGGTGATGAATATTTACCATGAATATTTTTTCCATTTTTTTGGTCTGTAGAAACATAAATTTTGGGATTCAAAATCCCTTTAAGAGCAAAATAAGCCTTTTGACTTTATGGAAACTTAATAGGGAGTGAAAAAATAATAGAAATTGAAAAGAAATCCTTTTACCTTCAACTATTCCATTTTTGACAAAATTACTAGCAAAGATTTTAAATTTAAAAATGAGAAAATCCTTACCTTTTGAATGGATATGTATCCAAAAGAAATGAGCCAAGCACATATTCTATAAAGAAATTTTGCATTAATGGTTAGTAGAAATTAACACAGGTAAAATTTAGATAAATTTATAAACAAATTTAGCTTAAAAATATCAAATAGAATACCTGAATTTAACAAATAATTCAAAAATAAATAGGAGCTAACTGAATAAGAAATAATCTTCCAATTCCTTTTTTTTGATATTTCAAATTTTGTGTAGTATCTTTGCAAGAGATCACTCATCCAATTCAATTATCCAGAAAATATAAATCATTATTTTGATAGATATTCTCAAGTCCACAAAGGGTAAGGAGGACATATTTCTAGAACCTTTTTACCAATAGGCCAAATATCAAGGGCTTTTACACTTCAAAAGATTTGGGAGGTGAATTATTGAAAGAATAGTTTCCTGAAGATTCCAGGATGAAAGAATACATCTATTACTTTAAAAATATAATAAATTGATTAGAAAATTAAATTATTGAAAATAGAGTATTTACTATTAATTTGGGTATGCTATATAGCTAGAAATATAATCCAAGATTTTTCATGAAAAGAAGAATAAAGGCTCAATTTTTGATGAGGGATTCATTTATGAAAGGAAAATATTTCAAAATGAATTGTTTCCTCTTGAATTCAAATAAACATTCTATCCCAGATATCATTAGAATTTTCTTTATAAGGACCCAAAAACCTTGAAAATACAGTAAATTAAGTTAATTGTGAATTAAACTTTTTGAGAGTGTTAATGTAAGGTTTGACTATGAAACAATAAGTAAAAATTACTAATTTATTACTTATTGTACTCTGAATGTCCTTATAATTGAAATAAATAAGATTAAAATAATAATAATAATAATAAAGAAATATTATTATTATGGCGTAAAAATATTATATTATTAAATAAGTATAATAATATAATTAATATAATATGAAATTATAATATTGTAAATAATATATTAATATAAAATAATTAATATATTATAAAGCTCTTTATTATTGTTACCAACAAATAATAAAGGCGTAGAAAAACTGTTTTTCTAAATAAAAAACAATTAATAACAATAATATTACCAATATTAAAGTTATATATTAATATAAATACTATTTATATTAATTAAGAATTATTAAGAGTAATAAAAAGAGAGAAATTATTATAATAAGATGAAATAACCTACTTTTAACACTTAAAATAATAATTTTGAGATATTTTACGCCAAAAGAATATAATACAACTTTTTCAAATTGTAGTTACAATAAAAATAAAGAAAATTTACTAAATTTCTTGATTTTACGTGGAAATGAGTTTATAGAGAGATTTATGACAAAAACAATTAAAGAATTGATTTAATCACACAAAAATAGTGATTAATATTAAGATGGTCTTTGGTCTTTAATAATATAAGAGTTTTATATATAAAGAATAAAGAAATTACCTTTTGTTTAATTGATTTAATGTTTTTGATGCGTCTGAGGGGAAAATAGAGTAAAAAGAGCTCTATTTATAGTAAATACCTCCCTCCTAGAGTCCAACAGGCTTCTAGTAGACGTGTACTGATCATATCCACTGGAATTGATCAATATTTTAAGGTTTGGAGGTGATTACATCATTATCAAACCATATTACATCATTATTACACCATTATTTAGAGTTATCACTATAACTCTAAAGTTGATGACATCAGAGGCTTGGCAGAACCCCAAATTTCGTGGATTTTATTAGTTTTAATCATAAACTAATAGTATTCACCAATTTTATCACTCTTAAGACTGTTAAACTTAAATTAAGGTTACTGTGAGTGATCATAACTGCTCAAATTAAGCTCAAACTTTGATCCTCAATATCTTTCAAGATTTACACGCTACAGCAATTCAGAGAGTGAATTCTGATAGCCTGGCATAACCTCATTATGCTGCCAAGAGACTTTCATTACATCATCAAAACTCTAATTTTGATGATTTTTCTTGTAACTCATCTTTTCTGTCGAAATTCAATATTTTAAACTTCAAACCTTGATTTCAAGGGGTTATACCCTGAATTTAATAATAAAAATTACATCATTCTTCACGAATAAACTAGTAGAATCCAACTGTATACTTTTTTTTAAGTTTGGAGCACTTTCACAACAAAGTGGTCAACAGCTCTGTTGATTTTTATCAATATTTCATCATAGGTTTTAACCTTGTTTATAACTTGTAAAATAAAGTTCATATCTGTGTTCTTACAGTAATTACGTGGTAACTTTATTTTTGGTTCATCATTCTATCATGTATAGTTTAGAAGATATTAGCTATGATCCTTGAATATATGCGTTGACCAAAAAAGTGCATATATTCAGGTTAATTCCTTAAGTATTAACATTGGAAATTGGCTTATTAATTGTTTTATGTGTGGAGTTTCATGGGGAATCCGCTGGTTCAATGTATTTCACATTTTGTTACATTAGTTCTTGAGATAAATAAGGTTTTATGGTTTTTATAAGGTATTATACCTTATAATTCCTTAAATATTGACTTTACAGATGTGCCATAAAAATGGTATATGTGTATTGTTCCATGGGGAATCCAATGGTATAATTTATTTTACATGTTGATTCATTGGTTTTTAAGTTAAACCAATTTTTGTACCAATTTATGGTATTTTTTGTATATTTAAGTAATTATTCTTAATGTATAATTATTCTAAGTAATTTTAATATAATTATATTAAAGGTATAATTATTCTGAGTCTTTTTTGTGACCTTATTGGGTATGTGGTCATATCTCAAAGGCTCACATTCCCTACCACCAAAAAAGATTGTACCACAATCTGATATGTGTGATTAGGGTATCATCCACTGTCCTACCTCTTCATTAGACTTTGTTAGTCTTGAAGCTCAATAATGCTTAACTTTTCTATTTTTCAGGCTTTCTTTCATGTCTGAACCTTCTTAGTAGTTTATCAGCATTTGTTATATCTTTCTCAAGTAGCCATTCATCTTCTTGAGGTGAATTTTTTATACCTTACAAGGTATTCCCTTTCTTTTTTGTTTCTTGTCCTTCTTTCTTTAAGGACTTTTACTATTTTCTTTTCTTCTCCTTATTCCAAGGGGGGGATTTCAAGTGGGGGTTTATTTCTTAGTGGAAATAACTCCTTGTCACTTGAACTGTAAGGTTTTATTAGACTTACAGGGAAAGTTGGGTGTTTGCTCATTAGTTCACCTGTGAGTTCTAATTGCACAGCATTGGGTCCATGAAGTGCTTTTATCATAAATGGTCCTGCAAAGGAATATTTCAATTTCTTTGGGCCTTTTATGTTATTGAAATTAAGGGTTGATACTAAAACCAAGTCTCCTATTTTGAAATCAGGTGGCTTATGACTTTTATCCCATCTTTCTTTTGCATATGTAAAAGAATCTTGCATGCATCTGTTTGCATGGTGTCTTGCTTTGTCAAGCATTATCTTGAAACTGCTTGCTGTTGGATGTATATCCACTAAGTCCTTTTTGAGGGTATCATAAGGAAGTCTTGGATTCCAACCTTTCTCTAGCATTGCTGGTGTTTTGCCAGTAGAAGAATGGATTGATGTCTTATATGCCAGTTCAAGTGCTGGTATTAGTGTACACCAATCATGGGTAAAACCATCAGAATCTTTGAATTCTAGCCCATAAGCACAGAATCTTCTGATCATATCCTCTAGGGTCTGTATCATTCTTTCTGCTAGACCATCAGTTTGAGGATGATAAGCTGTTGAGAATGATAACTTTGTCCCAAACAAGTTATGGAGATTTGTCCATAATGCTGAAGTGAACTTTGGGTCTCTGTCACTTATAATATTTTGGAATAAGCCTGTGTGGCTAATGACTTTATTCCATATCATTATGGCTGTATCCATAGCTGTGTCATCTTTATGACATGGTAAGAGCATGGGAGTTTTACTGTACCTGTCAACTAACACTAGGCATGCATTATAACTCCTGTCTCCTCCTGGAGGTAAGGCTGTTACCCAATCCATATGAACTATTTCCCATGGGGATTTTGGTTCTTGGATTTGTATCATCATTCCAAATTTCTTTCCTGTGGCTCTGTTGGCTTTTTGACATCTGTCACAGGTTTGGCAGTATTCTGCAACATCTTTCTTCCAATTTGGCCACCAAGAGCAGGTTTTCACCCTCTCTAGTGTCCTATCTTCTGAGAGATGTCCAGATGCAACACTATCATGACACTCATGTGAAATAGTGCTTATTAGTGTTCTGTCTGTTAAGGCCATAACACATGTGTGTTTTTTTCTATGGTAAAGGATTCCATCAAGGAGGTGAAATCTTCCTTCATCGTATGCCTTTTTCCATATTTCATCTAGTTTTGATGAAAGTGATGGATCTTTGCAGTCTTTCATTAGAAGTTGGCTTAAGATATGGCAATTTTTGTCTGTCTTATAGCTTTCTTTAACTTGGTTAAAGAATTCTGTGCCAATGTCTGTAACACATATTCCTTCTATATGGTGCTCTTCTTGTGGTACCCATCCTGGATTGTCAGGGGTATTTGCTAGAGCCCATCTGCTAAGACCATCTGCATTTTTATGAATATTTCCAGATTTATGAACAATAGTCATATTTCCTCTATATTCTTGGATAGCAATTTGCCATCTCAGCATATGTCTATTTGGAGTCTTCATATTTAATAGTGATTTCACAGCATTACAGTCTGTGATTACATCAAATACTGTGCCATCCAAATAATAATGCAGTTTTTCTAAAGCCCACACTAGGCATAAGCATTCCATTTGGCTTGCTCCATACCTTGCTTCTGTTGGCTTTATCTGCCTTGAAATGAAACAAATTGGTCCTTCCACTGGTTTATCATTGATAATTTGTGTTTGGTGAAGTGCAGCACCTAGTCCTTCTCCACAAGCATCAATGTACAGCTTGAAGGGTAGTTTCCAATCTGGCATCAGAAGAAATGGGGCATTTGTTAAGGAATTTTTCAATTCTTCATATGCCTTGACCCTTTCTTCTGTCATCTCATAGACTGTTTGTTGGTCACATAGCTTATACAAGGATTTAGCAATCTTTGCAAAGTCCTTTATATGTTTTCTATAGTAACCAGCAAATCCTAGAAATGATTGCATTTCTTTTTTGGTTTGAGGCATTGGTTTAAGTAGTACTGCTTCTACTTTATTTTTGTCTATGCCTAGACTAAGGCCAGATACTACATGTCCTAGTGCCTTTAATTCACTATATGCAAAATGACATTTTTTCAAGGAAATTTTCATATTCACTTGGACTATTTTTTGTAGTACCCTTTCTAGTCTTGTAAGGTGATTTTCCCAAGTTTCTGAGCAAACTATGATATCATCAATATAGATAATCAACCATCCTTCTGATAATTCTTCAGGGAATATGGTATTCATCATTCTTTGATAATGGGAAGGTGCATTTTTTATTCCAAATGGCATTCTTAAGTATTCAAAAATTCCACAATGGACTATTATTCTTAGTAGTTTCTTGGCATTGTCTGTTAAGACATTTTGATGAAAACCCTTAAGAGCATCCATAGCTGTGATGAACTTAGCTTGTGACAATTGGGTCAATGTCTCATGGATTCTGGGTATTGGATATCTGTCTGGAATGGTATAGGTATTCAGGGCTCTGAAGTCTCCTACCATCCTTGATTTTCCATTATGCCAAGTTATAATGACAGGTGTAGTAATTTCTACTTGTTCATTATGTCCAACCTTTCTTAATACTCCAAGGTCCATTAATTCTTTAATGTGCACCTCTAAGGCTTCTCTAGCTCTTGGACTGGCTGGATAAGCAGGTCTTCTTAATAAAGGTGGGTAAGGTTTTTCTACATTAAGAATTATATCCACTTCATGTCCAATTATGGCACCTAGTGGCTCTTTGTCAGTTGCAAAGGCATTTTTATACTTAAATAAGAGGTCAATCAATTTTTCTTTTATTTTTTCTGTTAATTCTTGATTGAATTCTGCCTCTTTGAGTTGTTCAGATATAAAA
Source organism: Austropuccinia psidii (assembly GCA_023105745.1). Lineage (NCBI taxonomy): Eukaryota > Fungi > Basidiomycota > Pucciniomycetes > Pucciniales > Sphaerophragmiaceae > Austropuccinia > Austropuccinia psidii. The sequence goes on from JALGQZ010000003.1 coordinate 7,343,577, forward strand.
AGTTCTTTTTCTAGAATTTTTTCTTCATTCTTAATAACTGTGATTTGTTTTTTGTTATTTAAGAATCCAAACTTTTGTCTTTTGTTATCTCTTATGGTAAAATATCTATCCTTTTGGTTGGAGATATCTATACCATAGATTGATAAGTAGTCATTCCCAAGTATGAAATGATTACTAGTACAGTTGTCCATTACTACAAACTCTACTTTAATTCTGACACATTGTGAGGGATGAGGAAAAATTAGTGTTAAATCAATTATTCCAAGGGGCTTCATGCTCTCACTTGCACTACTAAATTTGACACCTTGTATTGGCATAAGTTTTTCTTGCCAGTCTGGGACAATGGTTTTTAAATAACTTTTGCCAACACAAGTGCAATATGCTCCTGTATCCAAGTTAACCTTTCCTTCTTGGTTATCAACCATAACAATACTTATACTTGATTTTCCAGCTGTATATCCCATTCCTCTTGCAGGTTTGGTTCCATACATTTTGGAATCTTGTATGTTTATCAGATTTGTGTCAGATGTTCCAACTTGTGGCAAGTTTGAATTGACATCCAGTACTTCATAAATTATATCAATATTATTAATTTGTGCATTAATTATATTGATTTCATCACTTTCAGAGCTTTCTGAATCTTCTGTCTCTTTTTCAGAGTCAGATTCCTCTTCTTTGTCATTGTGGTTTTCTGTTTCCACAATTTCATTAATGTTTGCTTTTTTAAGGCAATTGTTGGCTAAGTGTCCAATACCTCCACATTTATGGAATTTTCTTTGCTCATTATTGTTGGATGTATTGGGTTTAAAGGATTCTTTTGATTTATCTTTTTTGATAAATGGTTTATTTGGGCTTTTAATGTCCAATTTTTTCCAAGTCCTGCCAATTTTTGTTCTTGTCACTATATCTTCTAGTGCATTTATATACTCTTATGTGGAGCATGGTTCTATACACCTGCTTCTTAGGGCATGTTCTAGTTCCCCTCCACATTTTTTAAGTATTTTCATATGCACCATCTTCTGTGACATTTCTGGGTACAGTGCATTAAGCCTTTCAACTTGTTTTAAGAACCAAGTTAAAGGTTTATCTTTCTCTGGGTCAAAGAAAGAATTTTCAAATGCATTTTCTATTTTATACCTCCAGGCATCATTTGCCCACTTGGTGATTATTTCTTGTTTCCACCAAGACAAGGTATTTTTACCATTTGTTTGTCTTATGCCATAATACCATCTTTTTGAAGATTTCTCAAACAATGAATGTAATCTTGCAGTGATTAATTCATCTGGTATGGCATAGTCTTCTTGTAACATGTCAATTGTTTTAATAAATGACATGTGGTCATATTCACCTTCTCCTGTGAATGTTGGCCATTCCTTTAATTGAGGTGCTTCCTTCATTAAGACTTGGTTATTATCTTGGTGACTCAAGTCTGTTATGAAAGGATTTGACAATTCCTCTTTTGTTTTAACAGGGCTTCTTATATGAGAAAATGGTGTTGATAACTTTGGCATATTTAAATTAGCCTCATTAATTTTATCCATTTTTTCTGTAATAAGCCTTATTTCACTTTGAATATCATCTTTCAGATGCATTCTTGCTTCATCACTTTTTTCCACATGGTCCAAAAGTAATTTTTGGTGTGATGAAGTCTTTTCTTCAAATTTTTCTACAGAAATACTTAATTTATTTAATTTTTCTGTAAGATTGTCAATACTCACATCATAATTGATTGTCAAAGTCTTGTCTTTGATATCTTTTATGTATTTATACAATTCTTGTTGTCCTTGTATTAATTTTTGAGTATTGTCAATTAAATTCTTTGGTTTATTATTTTCAACAATAAACTTAATGTTGTCAATTTCTTTCTTGTTTTGTACAACAATTTTTGTTAAAGAAGATAAATTGTTATTTATTTCTTGTAGTGATAATAAACTATTTTTAATTTCTTTTAGAGGTAATATACTATTTTTAATTTCTGTTAAAGTATTTACAACATCTTTGGACAAGGTTATTTCTTTGGGAAATGAGGTTGTCTCATTCTTTGCTCTTCCTTGTCCTTGAATTCCATCAAGGTTCTGGCCATGTTGAAAACATTGTCCATGGCATCCTTTTGGATTCTTGGGATTCTGTAGCTTGGGGAATATGGTTTCTTCCAATGCTTTTTCTTGTTCTTCTTCCCTTCTTGGGGAAGTGGGTTGGCTTGGGGCTTGCTGGTAGAAGCTACTGGGGCTTCTTCCTTGGTTGCCTCCCTCTTTTTGGCATGGTAGTCCTTGATTTTTTTGATTTGAGGTTTGGATGACAGTGGATTCCATCCATTGGAGTATTTCACTATCTCCTCCTCTTTGAGGAACTTTTTCAGGATGTGCCAGGAGTTCATCACTCCTTGGTGTATTTGAGGCAACATTTCCCAGTCTTTGTCCTTGTACACTGTGCAATACTGCTTGTACTGGCTCATGTAGATGTCTATTTGAGCCTTCTGAATGTGACTTGTACCTGTTTGAGTTACTCATACTTAGTTCCAATTCAGGCTCAGATATCATGGGCATTTCTGGGACTTGCCTTTGGGTGAAGGCACTTCCTTGTGTGGATTCTGTTCCACTGGGGATATTGCCCTTTCTTTTCCCTTTTGAGGGATCAGTTCTACCTCTGAGTCCAGCTCCATCTGATTGGATGGAGTATTGGGAACCTCTTCTAGTAGTCATAATAAAAATAAAAGTATTTTAGGATAAAAATTCTTTTTATGGCAATTATAAAAGAGGTGCTCACCTTCAGAGTCTTGAATGGTGGGTCCTGGAAAGTCTAATTTCTTAGCTTTCTTTCTTTTGGTGATAACTGGTGTTGGAGAACTTTGACAAGTTTCTTCCACTAACCTCTCAACAGTAGCTTGGTTGTCTTCTGTTGGGTTATCTTCAAACACTAAAAAAGACAAATAAATATAAGTCTTTTTATAAGAAGTGTTATTTTTGGCAAGATATGGCAATTTTCCACGTAGAAATTGCTTTTATATCTTTAAAAACTTGAAATGAATAAAGAAAAGAATAAAAATGAATAAAAATAACTTTTTTATTGGTTTTTAGTATTTTTTAATATTTTTTATATTTTTTATTTTTAAGGAATAAAACAAAAATTAATATGATTCTTTATAAAATTAAATTATAATAAAAATTATTTTTAATTTATAAATTATTTTTTTTAATCACTAGAGTCACTCAAAGAAAGTTCTTGCAAGTCTAAGGATGTGAAAAACCACGTGTAAGACAGTATAATTGCTTTCCAAATGCCTCAATAGCTTTTAAAATCAATAAAATATAAAATTATTATATAATTTATTATTGGATAAACCCAAATAGAATCTTTTTAAAGGTCTTTTAAGTAAATATCATGGCCAGGCCCCCAAATGTAAGGTTTGACTATGAAACAATAAGTAAAAATTACTAATTTATTACTTATTGTACTCTGAATGTCCTTATAATTGAAATAAATAAGATTAAAATAATAATAATAATAAAGAAATATTATTATTATGGCGTAAAGATATTAGATTATTAAATAAATATAATAATATAATTAATATAATATGAAATTATAATATTGTAAATAATATATTAATATAAAATAATTAATATATTAAAAAGCTCTTTATTATTGTTACCAACAAATAATAAAGGCGTAAAAAAACTGTTTTTTATAAATAAAAAACAATTAATAACAATAATATTACCAATATTAAAGTTATATATTAATATAAATACTATTTATATTAATTAAGAATTATTAAGAGTAATAATAAGAGAGAAATTATTATAATAAGATGAAATAACCTACTTTTGACACTTAAAATAAAAATTTTGAGATATTTTACGCCAAAAGAATATAATACAACTTTTTCAAATTGTAGTTACAATAAAAATAAAGAAAATTTACTAAATTTCTTGATTTTACGTGGAAATGAGTTTATAGAGAGATTTATGACAAAAACAATTGAAGAATTGATTTAATCACACAAAAATAGTGATTAATATTAAGATGATCTTTGGTCTTTAATAATATAAGAGTTTTATATATAAAGAATAAAGAAATTACCTTTTGTTTAATTGATTTAATGTTTTTGATGCGTCTGAGGGGGAAATAGAGTAAAAAGAGCTCTATTTATAGTAAATACCTCCCTCCTAGAGTCCAACAGGCTTCTAGTAGACATTTACTGATCATATCCACTGGAATTGATCAATATTTTAAGGTTTGGAGGTGATTACATCATTATCAAACCATATTACATCATTATTACACCATTATTTAGAGTTATCACTATAACTCCAAAGTTGATGACATCAGAGGCTTGGCAGAACCCCAAATTTCGTGGATTTTATTAGTTTTAATCATAAACTAATAGTATTCACCAATTTTATCACTCTTAAGACTGTTAAACTTAAATTAAGGTTACTGTGAGTGATCATAACTGCTCAAATTAAGCTCAAACTTTGATCCTCAATAACTTTTAAGATTTACACGCTACAGCAATTCAGAGAGTGAATTCTGATATCCTGGCATAACCTCACTATTCTTCCAAGAGATTTTCATTACATCATCAAAACTCTAATTTTGATGATTTTTCTTGTAACTCATCTTTTCTGTCGAAATTCAATATTTTAAACTTCAAACCTTGATTTCAGGGGGTTATACCCTGAATTTAATAATAAAGATTACATCATTCTTCACAAATGAACTAGTAGAATCCAACTGTATACTTTTTTTTAAGTTTGGAGCACTTTCACAACAAAGTGGTCAACAGCTCTGTTGATTTTTATCAATATTTCATCATAGGTTTCAACCTTGTTTATAATTTGTAAAATAAAGTTCATATCTGTGTTCTTACAGTAATTACGTGGTAACTTTCTTTTTGGTTCATCATTCTATCATGTATAGCTTAGAAGATATTAGCTATGATCCTTGAATATATGCGTTGACCAAAAAAGTGCATATATTCAGGTTAATTCCTTAAGTATTAACATTGGAAATTAGCTTATTAATTGTTTTATGTGTGGAGTTTCATGGGGAATCCGCTGGTACAGTTTATTTCACATGTTGTTTCATTAGTTCTTGAGATAAATAAGGTTTTATGGTTTTTATAAGGTATTATACCTTATAATTCCTTAAATATTGACTTTACAGATGTGCCATAAAAATGGTATATGTGTATTTTTACATGGGGAATCCAATGGTATAATTTATCTTACATGTTGATTCATTGGTTTTTAAGTTAAACCAATTTTTGTACCAATTTATGGTATTTTTTGGATATTTAAGTAATTATTCTTAATGTATAATTATTCTAAGTAATTTTAATATAATTATATTAAAGGTATAATTATTCTGAGTCTTTTTTGTGACCTTATTGGGTATGTGGTCATATCTCAAAGGCTCACAGTTAATCTTTTATTTTGAGCTTGGATTCAAATATGCATATAGATTTATATCTATTCTTGTGAAAAAATAATCTTCATGAATTGAAAATTATAATTTTTCATGATAAAATATGTGAGCCTTGAGGTATATTTTACATACCCAAATAGGCCACAATTATCTTAAAAAGAAATTTTGAATTATACATAACTCATAAATCATGCATATATTCAAAATTCATCATTTTTGATTTCAGAAAGGATGAATACCTTTTTATTGAGTAAGTAAATCCATGGATTTAAGGCCAGATTTGGATTCTACGCAAAAATTCACCTAGGGTAGCTCCATAGAGTGAATAAGCTCAAATTAACTCTTTGAGGTGGTAATATGGAAAATACTTCAATACCACATCATTAATACCACATAAAAGATCCATGAAAATTTTTGTTTTTCTTGATTTTACGCCAAAATAATGGGAAAGTGAGAAATCCCATGTTATATATACACTAAGAATAGTGTTATACATGTTTTGAGCACTTAATATTATGGTATTCTTACATGCACGTTTGGTACACCCATAGTGGATATCTCACTTTAAGCTTAAATTTCTATTTTGACGTCAAAAATAAGTAAGGGGGACAAAAGACATCAAAGGGAGCCAGGGTACCCAACTTCTGAGGCCTTATAGGCGTGGACAGCTCTAAAGCTTGGATACATGGCTGATCTTAGACTAATTGGTAAACCAAAACCTTTTGGGAACTTGGTTACCATGTCACAACTACTGTAAATCTTAAGAAAATAGCAAATAACCTGCTATTTTGATGTGCCAAGGAGGTAAAAAGCTACTTAGGCTCCTGTAACCATGTCAATTCTTAATGACTTTCCATGGATAAGCCCTAAAAGAGTAATTAAAACCCTTTTTGGACTTTTATCCATTGATTTACCTCATAGCAACCAGTCAAACACTGATATTTGCAATTCTCCGTAGAAATGAGGTAAAACCTTCAAAAATTCATTAAAAATACAATTCTTAATGAATCTTTCTGAAGCTTTCAGGACCAATTGAGAACTGTATTATCTATGGTACAACCAAAAAGAATTACAGTTCTACTAGTAAAATTAAAAGTTTTACTTACAGTCCATTTTTGGTTATTCTACGTGAAACACTGAATCTTCAAAAATTCACAGTAAATACAACCTCTGATGAAATTTTCAATAACATTGATAACTTGGGAAATGAATGATTACCTTGGAATAAAAAAAGATTTACAAATGTTACTCCTTTTATTCTTAACCATATTGGGGTTGGTAGTCACGTAAAAGCATCAATTAAGCAATTATGATAATTTCACATGACAACAGATGATGTAAGCACTAATCCAAAAAGAGTTTAATGCTTTCTCACTCACTGGTTTTTCAGTTTGCTCCATGGCATGCCTCTGTGAGCTGTTGTTGACTTAAAAGAGGCCTTCTCTTGCTGTTTTTTCCATATCATCATCTTATTATCATTTTATATCATTGTTACCAACAAGTAAGTATTAGTTAAACTATTCTTAAGTGTTTTAAATCTTTCAGAATCAATCAGAAAGACGTGAAATCATAGAATCCAACTATATATTGTTGTAATCCTGCTATAAATCATTTTGATCTCTTAAATCCACAATTCTACGTCAAATTTCTCTACTTTTATCTATCAATAAGTTCTTTGGAGTATTAGTGAGTCATTTATCTTTAATTCTTAAAGTTTTTTTTCTAGTAATAGTTTTCTTCAAGGATAAGCTTTATAATTATATATTAAAATAATTTATTATTTTAATAAAAGAAGTTTTTATTATTAAATTCTTCTTGTAATTGATTGTTGTAGACAATTACTTACTCACTGTTAAAATCACTAGTAGTGCTTAACACGTGAAAGAAATAATTTTTAACTATTTAATTGTGGCTATAATGAAATTTTATTATTGTATTTCATAAGAACAGACATAGTACTGTTGATTAATAGTAATATTATCATCAGTTTCATAGTCACATCTTACATTTGGGGGCCTGGCCGTGTTTTTTTTGAACCTTGTACCCTTAATTAATATATTTTTAAGTTCTAAAATATATTAATTTAATATTTTTTTTCTTAAATTTAAAGAAGAAATTATTTTTATTTTTGAAATTGTCTTAAAATCTTATTTCATTGAGGAATTTGGTTTAATTTTGTACTGTTTTTACATGTGGCTTTTTCACATCCAAAAACTTATAAAATTATTCTTTGAGTTATTCTGACTTAATTTTTTATTCAAATCCTTAAATCTTGAATACTTTTTCTTTGAAAAGAATATTTTTTTTAATATCAAAAAATAATAAAACTTATAAAAAATCTTTTAAAAATATCTTAAATCATAAAAATAATTTCTTTTATCATATTTTCTCTTTAAGTGTCTTTAATCAAATACTGTGCAGCTGCCAACAGACTCAGTAAAAGATAAATCAATAGTCCTGAATCTTCAGAAGCAGAATCTGAAGAAAGTATTGAGGTGCAAATTGCTAAAAGAGGCACCTTATTTAACTCAGAAAAGGCTAAATTACCACCAAAAGGTGTGTATTTTATCTTATATTTTTACTTTTTATCTTTAAAATTGATGTGAAAATGGTGCATACCAGAAATGGAAGGAACTCTTCAGTCCAACCAGATGGATGTGGACAAGGAAGAGGCAAGACCAAATTCAGAAGTGCCAAATCTTCCACAAGAAAGACACATCTGGAGGATTCCAGAGCTGCCCCCCATTCCCCAAGGTCTGTACCAACAGATTTTGATGTGAATTCTGAGCCTGAACTAATTCATGATATTATTTCCAGGGCTGAACCATTTTCAAGTGGCAGCAATAGAAATATATCAATGCCAGTACAAAAATTGGTTCAGAGCAGCCAAAGAAGAGGAGTGGGAAATATGCCCAAGCCTTTGGCAGGGGGCCATGAACTCCTACTTACACATCAGGAGCTTTCTGGCTCAGGAGAAGACCATAGAACTCTTAGGAGGATGGAGCCCCCTGTCTTGCAAAGACAAGGTCAAAAAGAAAAAGAATTGGTTGAAGAACCAAAGTCTTTTATCCATAGACCAGAAGAAGGAACTGGAAATGACTCCAGCTTTGGAGACAGAAGCCCCAGTGGCGTCTACCAGCTCCAAACCAGCTCCAGAAATGTCCAAAGACAAGCCCAAAGGACCTCAGAAGAAGCAGAGAGGTCCCAAGAACCCTCAAGGAAAGGGAAAAGGCAAAGCCAATTGGCACAGACCTTACCCACAGGGGCATAGGATCCCCAAATTGGAGCCTTCAGCTGTAGACAGTGTGTTCAACATGGCCAGAACTCTCATGGAATTCACAGCCAAGGAGCAGGAAAGGATGAACAGATCCTTTCCACGCAAATAATTGGTGTACAGACTAGTATTAATGTAGAAATTGGTAAACTTGATAGAAAGTTAACTAAAATTGCATCAGATATAGTTTAATTAAAGAAAAATGACAAGAAATACATTGAATTGCACCAAGTGACACATGCCAGACTTGACTCAATTACCAATTCTTGCAAAAGAATTGAAAACATGTGCCAAGCTCAGCATAATGAGATGGAAGAACTTTCCATTTTTAAGGTGAATAATCAACTTAAAATTTTACAAGACCAAGTCTTAAAAATAGTTGAGAATACCAACCAATTTGCTATACACTTAGCAAAAAGTGACAGTGAAAGGCAAAAGTTGAAGAATGAAATAATTGCAAGTGTGGAACAAATTCATAAGAATCATGAACCACATATGCCAAGACATTCTACACCTTTAACTGAAGAAAAGCTTTCTGTTAAAGAAAGTCTCACCCCATTTTTGGGAGAAAATGCCTACTCTGCAAGAGATATTCCCGAAATAGAAGAATGGCCAACATTCTCTGGTGAAGGAGAATACAACCATATTGATATGTTGCAAGAAGACTTTAATATACCTGATGAAATCATAGTGGGAAAATTACACTGTCTGTTTACCAGAACTGCAAAGAAATGGTATTACAAAATGAGGATTGATCATGGTAAACATGATTGGTCTTGGTGGAAATCTGAAATGATTACAAAATGGGCCAATAATTCTTGGAGGTTTAAAATAGAAAATGCCTTTGAAAATGCCATTTTTAACTCAGAGAAAGATAAACCACTTACTTGGTTCTTCAAACAAAAAGACAGATTATCTTCTTTACAACCAGATATGTCTGACACTATGATTAATATGAAAATATTAAGAAAGTGTGGAGGAGAATTAGAACATGCTATTGAAAGCAGATGTGTAGAACCCTGTTCAACAGAATACTACATTAATGCTATGGAAGATATCATTGCCAGAACAAGAATTGGTAAAACTTGGTCTAAAATCCCAACAGAATCCAAGATGACCTCTAAGATTCCCAGAGAGGATAAGATACCAGAAAAACCTGTCTTAAAGTGTCATAAATGTGGAAGCACTTCACATTTAGCCAACACTTGCACAAAAAAGACAAAAATCAATGAAGTTCAAGTCATTGAAGAAATTTAGTGTACTGAAGAGAGAGAAGAGTCTGATCAAGATTCTGCAATCTCTGAAGATACACCAGTGGAGGACTATCCCATTGAAAACATCACAGCTTTCTTTGAAGTCACAGAAGTCCATACCGGCTTGCCACAGTACAGTGAGGATTGCTGCAACCTGACCAATATCCAAGATGCCAGAATGTGTAAAACAAAACCTGCTAGAGGAAAGGGTTATACTGCTGGAGCATCTTGTATCACATCAGTTTTGATGAGTGATATTGAAGCCAAAGTAAATTTGGATACAGGGGCATTTTGCACTTGTGTGGGAAAAGATTATCTCCAAATTATACTTCCTGGATGGAAGAACCACCTATTACCAATAGAAGGTGTACAATTTAGTAGTGCCAGTAACAATATGTACCCCTTGGGTATATTAGACACTAATCTTGTATTCCCACACCCAGCAGGAAGTGTAAGGATGAAAACTGAGATTGTTGTAATGGATAATTGCACATTTCAGCACATCATTATTGGAAATGATTACTTGAATATCTATGGTATTGACATCAATAACCATAAAGACAGATATTTCACAATTGGGGATAACAAAAGACAAAAATTTGCTTTTTCCAATATGCCAAAACAAATATCTGTGGTATCTTCTGTCGAAGATACTTATAAAGATGAATTTGTGTCTAATCAACTTGTTGAAGCACAGATCAATCCATCTTTGACACCAAAAATGAGGAATGAACTTATTGACGTGTTATACACATACAATACTGCATTTGCCTCTGATAATGAACCATTAGGTGCTATAAGAGGACATGAAGTTGATATTACTCTTAATATTGACAGACCATATCCCCCAGTACTTAGAAGACCAGCTTATCCAGCCAGTCCCAGAGCTAGAGAAGCCTTGGAGAAACATATCCAAGAGTTAATTCAACTTGGTGTACTAAGGAAAGTAGGCCATAATGAGGAGGTTTAAGTGACAACACCTGTTATCATTGCTTGGCATAATGATAAGTCAAGAATGGTTGGAGATTTTAGAGCTTTGAATACCTACACAGTTCCAGATAGGTATCCAATCCCTAGAATCTAAGAAACCTTGACTCAATTGTCTAAAGCCAAGTATATAACATCAATGGATGCATTAAAAGGCTTACATCAAAATGTTTTGACGCCTAAAGCTAAGAAATTACTTAGAATCATCACTCACTGTGGTATTTTTGAGTATCTTAGAATTCCATTTGGCATTAAAAATGCTCCATCTCATTATCAAAGAATGATGAATACCATCTTCCCCACAGAATTGTCTTAAGGATGGCTTATCATTTATATTGATGATATTATCATATGTTCTGACTCATGGTCTTTGCACCTTGAAAGACTTGCAAAAATACTTCACAAAGTTGCAGAAGTGAATATGAAAATGCCACTTAAGAAATGCAACTTTGGTTTTGAAGAACTTAAAGCATTAGGACATGTTGTTTCTGGTTTAAGCTTGGGTATTGACAAAAATAAAGTGGCAGCAGTACTACTTAAGCCAATACCCCAGAATAAAAAAGAAATGATGTCTTTCCTTGGATTTGCTAGTTACTATAGGCAACATTTAAAAGACTTTGCAATTCTAGCCAAATCACTCTATAGAATCTGTGATCAACAGACTGTATTTGAGATGACACAGGAGAGAATTAAAGCTTATGAGAAGATAAAGAAAGCCCTTACAGAAGCACCTTTACTCCTCATGCCTGACTGGAATATTCCTTTTAAGTTGTACATTGATGCATGTGGAGATGGATTAGGGGCAGCCCTACATCAAGTCCAAATTATTGATGACAAACCTACAGAAGGACCAGTTTGTTATATCTCAAGGCAAATCAAACCAACAGAAGCCAGATATGGTGCAAGCCAAATTGAGTGCTTATGTTTGGTATGGGCACTTGAGAAATTACACTATTACCTTGATGGCAGTGCTTTTGAAGTGATAACTGACTGTAATGCCGTAAAATCACTTCTTAACATGAAAACTCCCAACAGACACATGTTGAGATGGCAAATAGCGATTCAGGAATATAGGGGAAACATGACTATAGTTCATAAAGCAGGAAACATTCACAAGAATGCTGATGGACTTAGTAGATGGGCTTTAGCCAACACTCCTGATAACCCAGCTTATGTACCTTTGGAAGCTTAACCACAGATTCCAATTGAAGGAATTAACATAACTGATATTGGAACTGAATTCTTTGAGGAGGTCAGAGAATCTTATAAACAAGACAAGAATTGCCATATCTTGACTTCTTTATTAGATAAAGACTGCAAAGATACATCTTTAGTTAATGCACTTGATGAAGTTTGGAAAAATTCCTATTCTGAAGGAATATTTCACTTGTTTGATGGAATCATTTACCACAGAACAAAACATTCTTGTGTTATGACATTGTGCAGTAGATTACTTATCAATACCATTTTTCATGAATGTCATGATAGTATCTACTCTGGAAACCTGTCAGAAGACAGAACACTTGAAAAAGTGAAGAACTGTGCATGGTGGCCATCTTGGAGAAGAGAAACCATTGAATATTGCCATACCTGTTACAGATGCCAAAAAGCAAACAGGAGTACAGGCAAGAAATTTGGATTAATGATCCATATTCAAGAACCAAAATCCCCTTGGGAAGTTGTTCACATGGATTGGGTCACAGCACTTCCTCCAAGTGGTGACAGAAGTTATAATGCTTGTTTAGTCATTGTAGACAGATATAGCAAAACTGCCATATTCTTACCATGTCATAAAGATGACACTGCTATGGATACAGCTCCTCTTCTGTGGAGTAGAGTTATTTCTCATACAGGATTATTTAAGAATATCATAAGTGACAGAGATCCCAAGTTCACATCTGCACTTTGGACCAATCTTCATAGATTGTTTGGGACTAAGTTATCATTCTCTACAGCATATCACCCTCAAACAGATGGGCTAGCAGAGAGGATGATTCAAACTTTAGAAGACATGATCAGGAGATTCTGTGCTTATGGATTAGAATTCAAAGACTCAGATGGCTTTACCCATGACTGGTGCACTCTGATACCTGCACTAGAATTGGCATACAAGACATCAGTCCATTCTTCCACAGGACAAACTCCTGCTATGTTAGAAAAAGGATGGAATCCAAGACTCCCAGCAGACACACTGAGGAAAGACTTGATTGACATTCATCCTACAGCTTCCAGCTTCAAGATAATTCTTGATAAAGTAAAACACCACGCAAAACAAAGTATGGATGATGCTTTTTATTATGCAAAACAGAAGTGGGACAAGAGTCATAAAGTACCAGACTTCAACGTAGGGGACTTAGTTTTAGTTTCAACCTTGAATTTTAATAATATCAAAGGCCCAAAGAAACTTAAAGATTCTTATGTAGGACCTTTTGTTATTGTTGCTTTACATGGAACCAATGCAGTTCAAGTGGAATTGAGTGGTGAATTGGAAAATAAACACCCCACCTTTCCAGTCAGCTTGATAAAGCCTTATCAACCAGCTGACAAAGAATTGTTTCCTTTAAGAAACCCAACTCCTTTAACTTTTCCACCAGTGGAACAGAATGAAGACAAAAAGATAAAGAAAGTCATTAAAGAAAGGAGACTTAGGGGTAAAAATTAAAGAGAATACCTTGTCAGATATAGAAATGCAGTACATGAAGATGAATGGATGGCAGAATCAGAAATACCTGACTCAGATAAACTCTTAAGAAGATTTAGACATGAAAGAAGGCCACAAGCCTGAATATGTCTATAAATGTGCTTTAAATTACTTGATATGAGTAATGTAGAGAGGTTGGACAGTGGACATTAACCACCTTTGGGGCCTTATTCTTTTATCACTAATAAAATTGTAGTACAATTTTATTTTTTGGTGGGAGGGAATGTGAGCCTTGAGGTATATTTTACATACCCAAATAGGCCACAATTATCTTAAAAAGAAATTTTGAATTATACATACCTCATAAATCATGCATATATTCAAAATTCATCATTTTTGATTTTAGAAAAGATGAATAACTTTTTATTGAGTAAGTAAATCCATGAATTTAAGGCCAGATTTGAATTCTACACAAAAATTCACCTAGGGTAGCTCCATAGAGTGAATAAGCTCAAATTAACTCTTTGAGGTGGTAATATGGAAAATACTTCAATACCACATCATTAATACCACTTAAAAGATCCGTGAAAATTTTTTGTTTTTCTTGATTTTATGCCAAAATAATGGGAAAGTGAGAAATCCCATGTTATATATACACTAAGAATAGTGTTATACATGTTTTGAGAACTTAATATTATGGTATTCTTACATGCACTTTTGGTACACCCATAGTGGATATCTCACTTTAAGCTTAAATTTCTATTTTGACGTGAAAAATAAGTAAGGGGGACAAAAGACATCAAAGAGAGCCAGGGTACCCAACTTCTGAGGCCTTAGAGGTGTGAACAGCTCTAAAGCTTGGATACATGGCTGATCTTAGACTAATTGGTAAACCAAAACCTTTTGGGAACTTGGTTACCATGTCACAACTACTGTAAATCTTAAGAAAATAGCAAATAACCTGCTATTTTGATGTGCCAAGGAGGTAAAAAGCTACTTAGGCTCCTGTAACAGCGTCAATTCTTAATGACTTTCCATGGATAAACCCCAAAAGAGTAATTAAAACCCTTTTTGGACTTGTATCCATTGATTTACCTCATAGCAACCAGTCAAACACTGATATTTGCAATTCTACGTAGAAATGAGGAAAAACTTCAAAAATTCATTAAAAATACAATTCTTAATGAATCTTTCTGAAGCTTTCAGGACCAATTGAGACCTTTATTATCTATGGTACAACCAGAAAGAATTACAGTTTTACTAGTAAAATTGAAAGTTTTACCTACAGTCCATTTTTGGTTATTCTACGTGAAACACTGAATCTTCAAAAATTCACAGTAAATACAACCTGTGATGAAATTGTCAATAACATTGATAACTTTGGGAAATCAATTATTACCTTGGAATAAAAAAATATTTACAAATGTTACTCCTTTTATTCTTAACCATATTGGGGTTGGTAGTCATGTAAAAGCATCAATTAAGCAATTATGATAATTTCATGTGACAACAGATGATGTAAGCACTAATCCAAAAAGAGTTTAATGCTTTCTCACCCACTGGTTTTTCAGTTTGCTCCATGGCATGCCTCTGTGAGCTGTTGTTGACTTAAAAGAGGCCTTCTCTTGCTGTTTTTTCCGTATCATCATCTTATTATCATTTTATATCATTGTTACCAACAAGTAAGTATTAGTTAAACTATTCTTAAGTGTTTTAAATCTTTCAGAATCAATCAGAAAGACGTGAAATCATAGAATCCAACTATATATTGTTGTAATCCTGCTATAAATCAGTTTGATCTCTTAAATCCACAATTCTACGTCAAATTTCTCTACTTTTATCTATCAATAAGTTCTTTGGAGTATTAGTGAGTCATTTATCTTTAATTCTTAAAGTTTTTTTTCTAGTAATAGTTTTCTTCAAGGATTAGCTTTATAATTATTCTTGCAAAAGATAATTATATATTAAAATAATTTATTATTTTAATAAAAGAAGTTTTTATTATTAAATTCTTCTTGTAATTGATTCTTGTAGACAATTACTTACTCACTGTTAAAATCACTAGTAGTGCTTAACACGTGAAAGAAATAATTTTTAATTATTTAATTGTGGTTATAATAATATTTTATTATTATATTTCATAAGAACAGACATAGTACTGTTGATTAATAGTAATATTATCATCAGTTTCATAGTCACATCTTACAATATATCACAGGGATAATTAACTAGTATGACTCAAAAATTGAAATAAAAGAATTGTTTTTAAATTGCTTTGGGATTCTTTACAAAATTACTAATTATTTATCGAAACATCAATGTTTTATAATTTGATATTCCTGTCATAAAACAAAAGCTTTATTGAAATTATGACTTCTCACATTTTTAATTTTTTCCCCATCAAAACCTTGAAAATTAAATTCTTATTTCTTATATCATGTGCACATTATTAAAGATTTTCATTAAATATTTTACTATGAAATATAAAAACAAGTGAAGTGGATCAAAGTAAAATTGATTTGAAAAAGCCCTCTTTGAATGGAGAAATAATAATATCATTCCCTCCTTTTTGTTGGTATATTTGTTTTAACAAAACCTCTTTTTTCTCTTTGAAATGAAAAAGAATATTTGGAAATTAGGTCAAATCTCAATTCCCCAAAGTTTTAATACATTATTACAATTTTTGAAATAATATCCTTATTAACAACAAATCAGATTCCAGGATATATCCATATCAAGTAGTTTATATTGATAATTCTGGGTGTATTATGTGTTGTTCAATATGTTGAGAAATCAAAGGACTCAAATTTTACTCATCATGTGGAATATTAAGTTTTGCAAAAACTAAAATAATATTGTCTTGTATCTTTTGAAAGAATAAAATACATTCAAAAACTAAGACTCATACAAAGCAATAATTAGAAAATTTTCCTGCAAGAAATTCAATATAAACTAGTAATTGTTTATTCAATTTGAGCCAGCATTTGTCAAGTTAATATAAAATATTTATTTGTTTATTTTATATTGACCTGTAATGGCTTATTTAATATGAACCACTCATGGTTTACTTAGTATGAACAAGTCATGGTTTAATTGATATAAAAGAATCTTGGTTTATCTAATAAAAACTAATCTTGGTTTATTTAATATAAACCAGTCATGGCTCATTTAATATGAACCATTATTGGCTTATTTAATATAAACCATTATCGGCTTATTTAATATAAACCATTATTGGTTTATTTAATATGAATCATTATTTATTTACTTAATATAATCCAGTCATGGTTTATTCAAGATAAACCATTCCTTGTTTATTTAATATAAACCATTCATGGTTTATTTAATATGAAGCATTCAATCGATTACTCATCACAGGTGATATATTCCCAATCATGGTTAATCAGTTCCTTGTCATGAGTAATAAATTCCTTATCATTATTAGTTCTTTCCTAATTACGAGTAATAAATTCCCCACCATGAGTAATTAATTCCTCATCATGGGTCATCAATTCTTCATTATTAAAAACCTGGACTGGTTTATACTACATAAACAAAGAATGGTTTATATTAAATAAACCAATAATGGCTTATATTAAGTAAACCAAGAATTGTTTATATTAAATAAACCAAGATTTCTTTATATCAAATAAACCAAGATTGTTTTATATCAAATAAACTGATATGAGTTTAAATTAAATAAACCAATAATGGATTATTTTAGATAAACACATATTTATTCATATTAAGTAGACCACGACTGGATTATATTAAGTAAACCATTATGGGTTCATATCAAATAAGCCATGATTGGTTTATATTAAGTAAACCAATAATATCTTCTATTAAATAAAAAATAAACCATGATTGGTTTACATTACATCAAACATTAAATCAGTAAGGAATGGTCTATTCAAAAGAAAACAAAGTAGTTTGACTTGATATCACATAATTCATGTTGATGCATTTATGAAGGAAGAATTTTGGTACTTTTATACTGAATAATGAAGGACATAAGTGACATATCTTCATTTTTGTGATGATTAATTTGTTAAAGAAAAATATTTTGATCAAAATATTTTTAAGCTGAAAATATTAGAACCTCATAAGGAAATTTCAGAAGAAAAGACCTATGAAAGGTACTTTGAGATAGTAAGTGGGAAAAAAATGATAATTTGAGATTCAAAAATATACAAAAAGATATCTCATGGTTATTGGTTTTATCTATATTTTGATGTTTCTGGTTTGGGTTTGGTAGAATTTGTTGGAAGAAAGGATTTATCAGGATTTCCAGAAGCTAGTAATTTAATTAATTTCATGGGAAGTATTTCTTAATCCTCAAAATACAGCTTGGAAGATGACCAAATAATAATAGAAAGTTAGAGCCCAGGATGAAGCAAGTTGGAAGCCGGGTTGGACCTGCTACCCCTGCTGGTGGGGATAGCATTTTTTTCATGGTGACTGTCTGTAATTTTAGTATGTTCAAAAAATTAGCTTGAAATGATTTCTATTAAATTTCTGCTTCATAGCTAAGCAAATTTCATCATTATTTAGCTCTTAACATTGGAAATACACTTACCTTATA
The DNA here is from genome assembly GCA_023105745.1 of Austropuccinia psidii. NCBI lineage: Eukaryota > Fungi > Basidiomycota > Pucciniomycetes > Pucciniales > Sphaerophragmiaceae > Austropuccinia > Austropuccinia psidii. The sequence continues at coordinate 7,361,747 of JALGQZ010000003.1, forward strand.
ATTATTAAATCACATTTTATTAAACCATATAGCTCAAATCCATTAATTAAAGTCTATCACAAACCTCCCAGTTTGTTTATTAAATATATTATGTAAAATTATACATGCAATTGTTACTTTTCCTGTGGTTTCAATAAATACCTAAAGCAATTTTTTAATTTTGCAAATGCTTGTTTGACTACTATGCTTAGAAGATTTAAAAATTAATTAAAAATTTGCATCATCCTATTAAGATCCTTAAGAATATACTCACCACATTGAAGAGTGTATTTTATTGAAATTCACATCTTCAACATCTTGCTTATTTAGTGAAGGTGTAAGAATAGGTAGTTTGGCTGAATATCCAGCATCCCCAATCAATAGACAATTTGGAGGGAATTGTAAAATTCCATTGAGTTAGTCCTGCCTTATTTGAGATTTGAAAAAAATTCAACTACCATGAATTTGTGGAATTTCCTGACCCTAAATGTACTAGTTCAGAACCATACTGACCACTCCTGTCCCAAAACTTCCCTAATGGTTAATTAAAAAGCGTAATACCGCCACTAACCACTTGCTTACCTTTTAGGTACTGTGCATCATCCAATGACTCGGCCTCGGGTCTACGATGAAGTTTGATGATATAAACCTCCTCTGCGTCCAAAACCAAGAGGAGGTCATCAAACAAACTCCTTCCTTCTTTATTTCCTCCTTATAAGTTTACTCTCCTTAACACGCCTGTGTTATTTTATTTTTATTATTATTATTTCTTTCTACCTAATCTTTTCTTAAAAAACTGTTATTCAAAAGCGCAAAAGGTATAGTAAAAGCTTCCTTTTGTAATTGATGAACATCCCACTGACTCATACTCCAGTCAGTGCCGTTAGTTCTTTACTCTTGTATTACTGTTGCATAGTATCTTTTAGTGTTGTAACACTGCTCTCCACCTTCAGGTAAGCTTGTCCTTTTAATACCTTGCTTAAGTATCTTTGTTAATGTAATCCACCTTCAGTTCTTACAACTTTCACAGATTTACAGTCTCAAAGTCTCTAGTAAAAATAAGGACAGGTGGACAGCAGAAATATCAACAATGACTGAAAAGAAATCAACATACCAATTCTTGATGGGACCAATTTCAGTCAATGGCACATACGCATGAAGATACATTTAAGATCGAAAGACCTACTTGACGTCTGCAAAAAAACACTCACTGAAGAAGCGATAACTACAGTCAGAAATAAATGGAATAAAGCAAGTTATGAAGCTATCAGCATCATAACCTCTAGTATCAATGAAAGAGTCTTTCTAGAGGTAATCAACCCCGAAACCACTGAACACGCCAACTTACTTTGGTCAAAATCAAGGAGCAATATGCCTCAGTCTGTTTGGTAAACAGGGGAAGGATATGGATGGATTGGCAAAGATGCTTCTACAATGGCAACTTACAATCCTACATTGATACTTGCAGGAAACTCCTTCTCGAGCTCGAATCAGTCAGCATCAAAGTTCCGAATGCACTTCTTTCATACTCCCTTCTTGGAAAACTAGCTGTAGACTCAAAACTTCATCAGTTAATAGAATCACTTACCCTTAATGAAGAACTTATTGAGAAACCTGACCTCATACTTACCCGTCTCCAAGACTATGTCAATCTTTCTCTGAGCAAATTACCGAAACCTCTTCCTAACACCTCTGTGTCTGCACTCGTTTCTTCCTCAAACAATAATTTCAAAATTATTTATTACTGTACCAATGGAAAACACAACTTGAAAAACACCAGTCACAGGAAGGATCAATGCTGGGCAGAAAACCCTCACCTCAGACCAAATCGAAAGGACAACAAGAAAAGAAAGACTGATTCCAGTGCTCATCTATCAATAGTCAAAGCTTTAATCACTATGGTTGACATCCCATCAAAAGATCAAATATTGTTGGACTGTGGCGTAACACATCATATGTTCAATTCCAGAAAATTCTTCACCTCCTTAACCAACTCTGCTCCAATCGATGTGTCCACTGGAGACTCAATCAGCTCTTTAACAGCTGTCAGGGTAGGTACTGCCAATATAATCTGAAAAAACAAGGTTTTAACCCTAAGCGACTGCCTTTACGTTCCAAATATCAAGTGCAATCTAATCAGTTTACTATCATTGTTCAAAAATAAATTAATCATCAATCAATGCGCAAATAAATTCGATCTTGAAACAAATGGGAAAGTAATTGCCAATGGAAGAATTGTAAACAGATTAATGTACGTTGATTATACTCTACCAACAACTCACCTCACTACTTGCCAGGACAGTCTCTGGCACAACAGACTGGGCCAACCTGGCAAAGCAGTTCTTGAAAGGCTTGGACTCCCCACCTACAAATCCAAATTCACAGTATGTGCACTCAACAAGGCACATAAACAAGCAATTTTGAAAAGCTTTGAAGAAGCTAGAAACCCACTTGATTGCATTCACCTCGACATAGTTGGCCCAATCCATCCAATCCCCATCTCTGGATTTCAATATTTTCTGACAATCGTAGATCAGGCAACATCTTTCAAAATAGTAAAATTCCTAAAAAAGAAATCCAACGCCTTTGAAGAATTCTTCTCAGCGAAGAATTTTATGGAAAATCAGCAAAATTGAAAAATGAAGAAGGTAGTATCAGATCGAGGAGGAGAGTTCCTGAACAAGGAATTCAATCAATTGGCCAAAGATTGTGGCTTCCTGCACTTCTTCTCACCACCAGAAACCCCACAACACAATGGGTTTGCTGAAAGGGCAAACAGAACAATACTCAACAAAACTAGATGCCTTTTGGGATCAAGTCATCTACCAAACAACTATTGGGAGGAAGCTGTCAACACAGCAGTACTCTTGTCAAACCTATCACCCAACCAATCAACAGACATCACATTGCCTCACCAACGTTGGACTGGATCAGCTCCAAGAATTCACCGTCTTGAAACCTTTGGCTGCCAAGCCTTCATTACCTTACCCCAACATCATCGTTCATGGAAATTGGGTCCATCGGCAATCGAGGGCATTCTTCTTGGTTATGAAAACAACAATACTTCCTATCGCATATTGCACCTTAATGATCTGAAAGTAGCAGTCACAAAACACGCCATGTTCAATGAAGAACAGTTCCCTGCGGTACAAAGGAACAAAGAGGAAGAACTGGTTATTCCCATGCAAGAAAGCCCTGCAGCCATTGAGGAAGAATTCTCAGAGGAAATCAATGAAGATTCAATGCAGTCAACCCAGGTGACTGAAAGTCAAGAACTTCCTTCAGACATGGTAGATGAAGTCCATGCTGAGAGATTCTCTTCAACCAAAAACTCCAATCACCCCACTGTTACCCGCATCAAAGTCATTGGTCTTTGTCATCCAACCATGATACACTCTGAGATTGATGACATCAATATCTTACCCTACCCAAGAAGAGAAAATACTCACTTAACAATGGTCAACAGAACCCCTTGCACTTACCAAGAGGCCCTGAAAGCTCCAGACAAGGACCTCTGGGTAGCTGAAATCAACAAAGAATTAAATGGATGAAACAACTCAAAGTATGGGACCTGGTACTGCGGAAAGAGTCTTACAAGATGATAGGTACCACATGGGTGTTCGAAATCAAAAACAACCCATCAAATGGAACAAGTGAATTTAAGGCACAGTTATGCGCACAAGGTTTCTCTCAAACACAGGGAATAGATTACAGAAAAACATACGCGCCTACTGGAAGACTCAACTCACTCAGGGCACTAATTGCTTTTGCGGCAGTGCGCAGCTTACAATTCCATCAGATCAATGTTAAGAGTGCGTTTCTTAATGCCCCTCTGACCAAAGAAGTTCTTCTCAACATTCCACAAGGCCTGGATGTAAACAAGCAGACTTACTTCCTAAAGCTGAACAAAGCCATTTATGGGCTCAAGCAAGCCTCACTGGCTTGGTATAAGTGTCTTAAGGACTGGCTGATCAGTGTGAAATTCGAACCCTGCATATTAGATCCTTGTGTATTTCACAGGTTGCTAGACCCCCCGATCTGGCTGTATCTTCACGTGGACGGCATTAGCATAAGCGGCAAAAATGTGATGTTATTCAAGAAAGAGATAGCTACAAGATTTGAAATAAAAGATCTTGGAGAAGCAGATCTCATGCTTGGAGTAAGCATTGAGCATGGCAACAACGCAATCACTCTGGACCAGCAGCATTTCACTGAGTCACTCCTCAACTAATATGGCATGACCGACTGTAAACCAGCTTCTACACCCTTGATTCCAAATGATCATCTCAGCCCTGCCACAGACAAAGAGAAAGCTAAATTTGAAGTGTTAGGGGTAAACTTTTGCAGCGCTGTGGGTAGCATCAATTACCTCAGCAGTGCTACACAACCGGACCTCTCCTTTGCTGTAAGTACCTTGTCCCAATACCTAGAGAATCCTGGCATACACCACTGGAAGGCCTTTCAACACGTACTTTGCTACCTAAAGGGGACTCAAGATGTTGGTATCACCTATCACAAAGGAGAAAAGAGTGGCATCGTCTCATGGAGCAATGCCGACTGGGGCAATTGTCGGGCAACATGACAATTGGTCTCAGGCTTTCTTGCCACATTTCATGGCTGCTTAATACTTTGGAAGACCAGGAAACAATCATCCATCTCCACCTCAACTGCCAAAGCCAAATACAAGGCACTTTGTGACTTGACATCTGAGCTTCTCTGGCTGAAGCATGTCTGTTTGCTTGTGAGCTCCCAATCACCATCTGGGATGACAACCAAAGCTTCATCAATACCGCAAATGGTGATTGAAACTTCAACAACAAAGGAATGAAGCATGTGGACATTCAGTTGCACTTCATCAAAGAGGTGGTTAAATCATCTGTGATCTCTCTCAAGTATACGCCATCTTCCGAAATGATGGCGGACTTCTTAACCAAGTCGGTCAACCATGTAGTGCTAAGGCGTGCTCTTAAAGCTTTGGGCATTTTGCGAATAGGAGTGAGGGGAGATGTGGAATTTCCTGACCCTAAACGTACTAGGTCAGAACCATACTGACCACTCCTTTCGCAAAACTGCCCTAATGGTTAATTAAAAAGCGTAATACCGCCACTAACCACTTGCTTACCTTTTAGGTACCGTGCATCATCCAATGACTCTGCCTTGGGTCTACAATGAAGTTTGATGATATAAACCTCCTCTGCGTCCAAAACCAAGAGGAGGTCATCAAACAAACTCCTTCCTTCTTTATTTCCTCCTTATGAGTTTACTCTCCTTAACATGCCTGTGTTATTTTATTTTTATTATTATTATTTCTTTCTACCTAATCTTTCCTTAAAAAACTGTTATTTGAAAGCGCAAAAGGTATAGTAAAAGCTTCCTTTTGTAATTGATGAACATCCCACTGACTCATACTCCAGTCAGTGCCATTAGTTCTTTACTCTTGTATTACTGTTGCATAGTATCTTTTATTGTTGTAACACTGCTCTCCACCTTCAGGTAAACTTGTCCTTTTAACACCTTGCTTAAGTATCTTTGTTAATGTAATCCACCTTCAGTTCTTAAAACTTTCACAGAATTGACCTGGGAAGACCTCCATATACCTAGGTTTACATCACATCAGTATTACTTATTTTTTTCCTCACAACTTGACTTAGACTTCACTTACTTTGCAAAAGTTCCCATTGCCATCAACAATGAATTAAAATACAATTGAATTCCAACCCTTATGATTAACACATGACTTCCATTGATTTTTTGGTGGTGGAATAATGGGCATGTGGGTCCCATCAATGGCACCAATCATGTTTGTGAGTCCTTGGCACCGTTTGAACAATTCTTTGATGACCTCCCACTCTGCCTCATTATCCACATTTGGAAATCTATTCAAAAACTAAACCAATTAACTACTGTAATTATGATATATATTAAAATCAATTGGAAACTTAAATTATGGTTATATCATGCCAAAAAACCAATATCTCTTGAACAATTGCTTGTGACACCTGGTAAGCTATTGACTTACCAATATTAAAAAAATGGCTCACAGTTTCATAAGAGCTACCATAGCCAAGTCAATAAAGTGTTACACCCAAATTTTCTTCTAACCTCAGCCCCCTTATATATTGATGATAACCATTGCTAACATGCACACTAAGGCTTGCTGCTAAAGCACAAAAATCTTGACATCCCATTTGAAAAAGTCCAATAAATCGTCCTTCATCAAAAAGTTCCTCATGATACCATGGGTTGAAATAGCCAAGTTGTGGATTTCTTGATGTCATCTACACCCATATGCATGATACCATGATAAGTTGAAAGAGGTTGCCGTCATTATGCTTGCCATGCCATAAATGATCACACCTGCTTCCATTTGAAGAAGTTGTAATGATGTAATAAATAAAATCAAAAATCAAAAATATTTTTTTTTAAAAAGAAAGATGTTGAAATATGAATCATGGAAGCACATACTGTTTTGAGTTGATTTTGTAAAAATTTTGAAATAATTTTTGCATAAAATTAAAGGAAAAAAAAATTGCAAATAATTTTAAAAATCAGTTCAAAACCCGATCATAAACCGGGCCTAATTTTGAATACAGTTTCTCAAAAACAAAAGACGGATAAAAAATGTTTTTGTGTTTCTTTGGCTGTAACATTTGAGCCGCAGTAAAATCGGGCATTTGAAGGTTTTCAAACCTTGTTGATATTCTCTGTAATATGACGTAATCACTTCAGTTTTTTCACAGTAGGAAACGGAATTCGAAAATAATTTCCTGATTCCTGATACAGTATATTTATTATTATACAACTGTAGCAATCAGGTCTTTAAAACTTTTTGCACTCCATCACCATTTCTTGACTTGCTGATACCCTGCTTGAAGCTATGCAGAAAGCAAAATTTTTGGCTGCAATGATCCAGCAAAACGTCGTAGCCAGTCTGATGGGAATTTTTTACAGACACCAAAACCGGGGCAACTCCGCTGAGCGTCGATGGTTAGTAACGGCGATCTGTGGCTGCGGCTACCGGGTGTAGCAGAATCTGAAGCAACGATACAATGCACCCTGTGGGCTTCATCTCGGTTTTTTATGAGGCAAACGGTTCCTCGCACAAGAATAATCCAGCATCATTCTGAAAAAGCTCCTGTACGTACGCTCCATTAGAGTCCTAAGCTTTTTCTTTCGGTATTTGTTTCGTCACCTCCAACACCATATCGCATTCGCGAATGAACCCCTTGCGCTTACAACCGTATTGAGCTGCGTGCACTTGGTGTCCAATGAAAGATCTGCTATCATTCAATGAAAAAACCTACGCAGAAACATAGGACCGTCTCCTGTTACTTAGCTGTAGCCAGACTTTGGTTAGGGGTAGACTGGTGTGTGCATGGTTGCCAGAGGCGACGATAAGGAGACGCACGAGCAAGCGAGTCCTAGTATCATGCCAGCCGAAGCCTAGCGATTTTGTTCTTAAGGGACCCTATCTCTTGAGTGCCTGTCCTCATCGGTAAGTGAACTCTTTTCCTGACGTGTTCAAGTCGTCTCGCCTGTATATTGTATGTACGGTTGCCACCAAAAGGTACACCCTTTGACCTGATATCGGAGCAAGTCAGGCCAATTTTCCTTGTAAGATACCCCGTATTACGCCCCTCAATCTTGTGAGCTTCGTTCTACTTTCGGAGCACTGGTCGAACTTAGGCCATGAAGTCCCCTACGGATACGCGTAACCTTGGAAGAAAAAATTCTGATATCAGTATCACTACCCACCCTGATTCCCTTCTCGGTATTGGCAATGCATCAAATTCTGGACATCATAAGTTTGAACTCACTCTCACCGATCCTTCCGTCCCGCGCAATGACCCATCCCCGTCCCATGTGGACGTCACAGAAGCCGAGCGGAGTTTTGCACATTTAAGACGGCAACTTTCCGAAGTCTCGTAAGTGAAGTCTTTTGAGTTGAACTTGCCGCTCTTCTTGAATGGTCTTGGTTCAACTTGGCAGCTTGATCACACAAAATTTCTCACATTCCCCCTTTCCAGTTCACTTCACCTCACTCGAGAAGGGAGAGCGGAACCCGAAAAAAACGATCCCACTGCAATCTTTGATCTTCTGGCTTACTTGGTACGCTCTTGTGCCATGTGCATACATATTTTCTTTCAACTGATTTATTGATGAATTTGATGTGCTTTCAAACAGCGTGGTAAGGCTCAAACTAGAGCAGAGCACGGCAACCAGCCCAAACAATTGGGCATTATATTTGAAAACCTAGGTGTCACCGGTGATGGTGGTATCAAGCTCCCCATCATCACCTTCTTTGACGCTTTACTGGGCCTGTTCCTGTCCCCCATCAGGGCCCTAACGATGCGTATGAAAAAAATTCCCGCAAAACAAATAATTCACCCCACCAATGGCTTTCTCAAAGCCGGTGAGATGTGCTTGGTCCTTGGTCGTCCAAATAGCGGTTGTACAACCCTTCTCAAGGTCCTTGCCAACCAACGTGTCGGCTTCAGAAGTGTCAATGGTGAAGTAACGTATGGTGGTATACCTGCTAAAATCATGGCCAAGCGATACAAGGGGGAGTGCGTACTTAATTTGCGTACCTAAATGTTCCCCACCAATTCCCTATTTTGCTCATCTTTCTCCTCTATCTTTGCTGCATCGTAGGGTTGTTTACAATCCTGAAGTGTGTCAAGCATCTTTTGTATACAACAATCTCAAGCTGTTCTACCTGAAAAGTTATCTGATTCTTTGTCTCAATTTTTAGGATGATATACATTTTCCCACACTAACCGTTTATCAAACTTTGAAGTTTGCCCTCAAAACCAAAACTCCAGGAAATTTGCTTCCTCCGCTCAGAAAAGCACAATTTGTGGATCAAATCATGGATGTATTCTTAAAAATGCTTGGAATCAGTCACACAAAACATACGCGTCAGGATTTTCTTCTCACTCATTTGGTTACCTATCAAAACTCATGTTTTGATTGTCTACCTCACCACAGTCGTCGGTAATGCCGAAGTCCGAGGAGTCTCAGGCGGTGAACGCAAACGGGTTTCAATAGCAGAAATGATGGCCACGCGAGCTTGTGTACTTTCTTGGGACAACTCTACACGCGGTCTTGATGCTTCAACTGCCCTTGAATACGGCAAATCACTCAGAATTATGACCAATATTTTTCAAACTACCATGTTTGTTACACTTTATCAAGCTGGTGAAGGAATTTATGATCAGTTTGACAAAGTTTTGTTACTCAACGAGGGGCGATGTGTATACTTTGGTCCCGCCAAAGAAGCGCGTGACTATATGATGTCTCTTGGTTACAAAAATCTACCTCGTCAAACAACCGCCGACTACCTCACTGGTTGTACTGATGAAAATGAACGACAATTTCAAGATGAGATTGATGTCAACAAGATTCCCAAAACCTCAGAAGAAATGGAGAAAGCTTATCTCAACAGCAGAATTTGTCAAAGAATGGAAGAGGAAAGATTGAACTACAAGAGTTTCATAGAACAGCAGCAACGATTTCAAAAAGACTTTATGGAAGCTGTGAAAAATGACCAAGCCAGAGGAGTTTCTCAAAAGGTCAGTCTTTATTGAGTCCAAGTGTTGTCCTTTTTTATCTTTTCAACTAATGTTGAAAATTCTGTTTGTTTTCATTCAAAGTCACCATATACAGTCTCTATTTTTGCTCAACTCAAGGCCTTAGTATTGCGCGACATGCAATTAACTCTTCAAGATCGAGTGACTCTGATTGTAGATTATTTTAATGCTATCATCACGTCGATTGTATTGGGCACGGTGTTTTTCAATTTACCAACAGATAGTTCTGGCATTTTCACACGTGGTGGAGCATTGTTCATGTCGCTCTTGTTTAATGTTTTTATTTGTGCGTTTACTTATTAATTTTAAGCCACACACCAAGCTCATGAATTGATCAAAATTCAAAACTTCTCTAGCATTTGCGGAGTTGCCAAAGCAAATGGTGGGTAGACCAATTATGTGGAGACAAACTTCTTTTTGCTTTTACCGCCCTGGAGCTCTTGCCATAGCTGGTGCAATAGGAGAAATTCCATTTTCGTTTCCTAAAGTGTTTTTCTTTTCTTTCATTGTAAGTCGAGTGGCCTACCTCATTTCTTCAAAAAGCCTTATTAATTGAATTTCTTTGATTAAATTTTTTTCGCCTAAGCTTTATCTGATGGTTCACTTCTTCCGAAGCGCTGGGGCCTACTTTACTTATTTTGCAGTTGTTTATGCAACTTACTATTGTATGAGCTCTTTCTTCAGATTCCTTGGTGCCATTTCCTTCAACTACGATATCGCCTCTCGATCATCCACCTTTATGCTTAATATGCTGGTCGTCTATTCGGGTTACCTAATTTCTAAGGAGTAAGTCTTGTAGAAGAGTTGTTTTTTCCCTATTTATCGATCTCTTTCTTTATTTAGCTCTATGCAGGACTGGTTACGCTGGATATATTACATCAACCCGATCAATTATGGTTTTTCTGCCCTAATGTCAAATGAGTTTGGTCGTGTCGACTTGTGAGCTTAACATCATTTCTTCGTCTTCGTCCTTCACCCTAAATATTTAAGTGATTTTTTCCTTGTAGTACATGCTCTAGCGCCTCCGTCGTACCTCGCGGCAGGGGTTACCCCATCATTGTGAGATCAAACCAAGTTTGTAGTGTATTAGGATCGCAAACGGGCTCCCAGATCATACGAGGGGGGGATTACATTAGGGCTGCCTTTGGCTTTGACAAAAACACTGTGTGGCGAGACTTCGGTATTGTTGTAAGTAGCATTTCCTAACTTGAATCTTTGTGATGAGGCAATCAACTTAAACGCGCTCTTCTTTTCAAAAGTGTGCATTTGCGGCTTTTTTCTTACTGCTTTTGTTTTTGGCAGTTGAAAGTCTTGCTCGTGGATCTGGTAAACCTTCTTTGACTGTTTTTGCCAAAGAAAATGCGGAACGGAAGGCACTAAATGAGAAATTACAAGCGCAGAAAGTTGACTTTAGATCAGGCAAGAAAACCCAAGATTTGACTGGATTGATTAAAACCAAGAAACCTTTCACTTGGGAAGCCCTTACCTATGATGTTCAGGTACCTGGTGGGCAGAGACGGTTACTGAATGAAATCTACGGATACGTCAAACCGGGAACCTTGACGGCGCTGATGGGCTCTTCTGGTGCGGGTAAGACCACGCTTCTGGATGTTCTTGCTAATAGAAAGACCACGGTGAGGCCTCTTTTGATCATATTGTAAAATAGATAAAGGTTTTAAGTCTTGGACTCTTAGGGTGTTATTGGTGGAGAGATTTGCATTGCCGGCAAAAAACCAGGCATATCCTTTCAACGTGGAACCGCTTACTGTGAACAGCAAGACGTACACGAATGGACTGCTACCATTCGGGAAGCTATGCGATTTTCTGCCTACTTGCGCCAGCCTCATGAGGTCTCTATCGCTGAGAAGAACGCATATGTTGAAGAGATTATCCAACTTTTAGAATTGGAAGATTTGGCCGATGGTGTGTTGCTTGTCCAATGTCCAACTCTTTTTTATTCTAATTACTAACTTTAGAAATTGGGGTGGTCGTTAGCAATGATTGGTTTCCCAGGTTTTGGTATAGGGGTCGAAGCACGTAAGCGTGTAACAATTGGCGTGGAGCTGGCAGCTAGGCCCCAATTGTTATTATTTCTTGATGGTAGGCTTCCTAATTTCTCACCTATAATTTCCAACATTTTATTTACTTTCTAAATTTTTTCTTATGCAGAGCCCACTTCCGGACTGGATGGTCAAAGTGCCTACAATATTGTCAGGTTTTTGCGGAAACTGGCCAGTGCTGGTCAGGCTATTCTGTAAGTTTCAACCAATATTAGAGCATATGTCATCTTCGGGACATTGATCATCAGACTTTTTGTTTTTAGATGCACTATTCATCAGCCAAACGCTTTATTGTTTGAAAATTTTGATCGATTGCTTTTGTTGAAGCAGGGTGGTCGGTGTGTATACTTTGGCGATATTGGGCCCGATTCAAGACATTTATGTTCCTACTTAGCCCGCAATGGAGCACCTTGTCCCGACAACGCAAACCCCGCAGAATTTATGCTAGAAGCTATCGGCGCGGGTTCTGGTGCTGCCATAGGTGGTCCAAAAGATTGGGCTGATCGATGGCTTGAGTCACCAGAGCATGAGGAAAATAAGCGCGAAATTTTGAGGCTCAAGGCTGCCTTATCAGAAGAACCTGCTGAAGGTGATGAGAAGGCAAAAGAACTTCAATGTGAGCTAGGAATCGCTAGAATCAAATACAATTAAAATCTAATCCTTTGTTTTAGATGCCACACCCTTCTATCACCAATTTAAAGTTGTCATGGCTCGAACCAATCTCAGTTTCTTTCGTAATGCAGATTATGAAGTTACACGTATCTTGAACCACGTTTCCATTGCGCTTATCGGCGGACTCACTTACCTCAATGCTTCGTCCAGTATCGATGGTCTTCAGCTACGTGTTTTTGCATTTTTTCAAGGAGTCGTATTGATACCGCTGGTAAGCTGAGATATCCTATGACTGTAAGCACCCCCATCTCTGGATTTCGCCTAACTATTCACTTCATTCGTTTGGAACAGATTACGGCGCAAGTGGAACCCACTTTTATTATGGCTCGCAACATTTATTTGAGGGAAGCTTCTGCGAAAATGTACTCGCCTGTTGCTTTTGGCGTCTCTCAGTTTGTCGCAGAAATGCCTTATTCTTTCTGCTGCGCGGTGATATTTTTTTTGTTATGGTATTATCCAACCAATTTTCAGCGAGATAGTGATCGTGCTGGATATGCCTTTCTCAGTACGTTAATACCTTATATCTGGAGAAAATTGAGTCAAAGGCGTATGATCATGTTTTATTTAATTTTGCCTTTCTCACTCTACAGTGATTATGGTTCTCGAATTCTTTGCTGTAACGTTGGGACAAGCTATTGCAGCTCTTTCTCCGAGTGTGTTCGTCGCTATGAAAATTAATTCTCCAATTGTGACAATATTCTTTACCTTCTGTGGAGTTACCGTTCCTAAAAACGCTTTACCGAAGTTTTGGAGAAGTTGTGAGTTGTTGTGTTTGAAGTTTTTGAGTTCCTTTGTAGTAATTACTGGTGTCACTCATATGTTGCTTACAGGGCTCTACGAACTTAATCCGATCACTCGATATATTTCTGGATTGGTAGCCAATGAGATGCATGGGTTGCAAATTACTTGTAAAGAAAAAGAATAGTGAGTTACCCGCCCTTTCCTTTATTTTCAAATCCTTCTTTGATCTTTTTTTAATTAACGACAATTTCCTCTCAGCGCTATTTTTCAACCCCCTAGAGGCCGCACTTGTGTTCAATGGGCTGGCCAATTTGTGAATCAGTTTGGTGGTTATCTGCGAAATCCGCGGGCTCTTTCGAGATGCCAATATTGTCAATACAGTGTTGGTGATGAATGTGAGAGTACCTCAATATCTTTGTTTACTGCAAGTCGATCAGCTCAATGGCTAAATGGCTTGATGATCTAGATCTCTCTAGTCTTGGTCTCTCGTTCGATAATCGCTATCGCGACTGGGTCATATTCATTGCATATATTGGTAGTAATTTAGTAATCGTGATCTTCGGCGCTAGGTTTTTAACTCATCGTTATGCTAAACGATAAAAAATTAGTCATTTTGACGACTTTCCTTGATTCTCATGCCACCTCATCTCTATCATCGATGCACCACTCCCTCAAATTATGCTTTCGTTAAGTTAAAACTTTCATTTCATCATCGTGTCAAAATTTCTTGGTCTGCGTCATCTTGTGATTCCTTCTTGTAGACTTTACAACCAATGTATTTGAATAGATAGAAATAATTCAGCTTCTCTCTTTGATTACCTCACGTGCGCTTCCACTCAAACAATACTCAAAGCATTAATTTGCGTGATTTCCAAGAGACAAAGAGAAAATGCCATTCTATAAATCAACTTGAAAAATTGAAGTTCGATATTACTTGCAATATAATTTTCTCAAATCGAAAAAATAGAAATTGATTTAGCTATGGTGATGTCAATAAATGAGTAAATTGAATAGGAAATTTTATGAGTGTTTACACAAAAAGGGCAAAATAAACTTTTAACTTTGCTAATCAGTTATCAAGATTTTTGCTTAAGTGAGTACATAATAAAAGCTAAAGAAATCCAAAAACAATACAAAAAAAGGATTAATTAACATAAACAATCAAAACTTGTAACTAACATCTTTTTAATTACCCAAAATTACAGTCCTTTTTTAGCGACCATCTTTTTCTTTTTTTTGAAGGTTTCATAACAAAGAAAAGTATTAAATATAGCCTATTAGTTCTTGTTTTTTTTAGGGGAAAGGGGGGGAGGAGAGGAAAAATGAATAAAAAAATATTTATATTTTAATTTTCAATTTTGATTTTATTTATCTTTCTGTCTATCTATATATATTTTACATCTTATAAAACATAAATTCAAATGAAAAATAAATTGAATAGAAATAATTAGAAAAACAAAAAAAGGAGAAATCCTATAAATCAATAAAAATTATTCAAATGAATTTTTTAAAAAATATAAAAAAAAAGCTTTCTAAAATTTAGATACTTGAAGGTTTGAAAAAAGGAAAAATATCTAAATGATAATAATTTAGGGTTTCATGAAACCCTGAACTTAAAATTTTTACTTAGTGCACTCATTCCAATTTATTTCTAGATTAACAAAGAAATGATCCCTTTTAAAAAAATATTTTGACTAATTTTTTTTGAGGCTTTTAAACACCTATCAAAAAAATACTTTGATTTAATTTTTTTCAATATCAATGAAGAAAAAAAATAGAAAAATCTTGTTTTTTAAAAAGCAAAAGAGAAGAAATTTAGAACATCTTATTAAAACCTAAATAAACAAGGGGTGTTGGTAAAAACACATAAGCTCTTATGTGTTTTTACTAAAAACTTACGTGTTTTGGCCATAAATTGGTAAAAACATGTAAGTTTTTAGTAAAAACACGTAAGGGGTGCCCTGGGCCCATTTTTAATTAAAAATGAAACACAATTGGGCCTGTATTGGGCCAAAACATGCCCACAAGAGGTTTTTTCCCCACAAGACCTCTCTAACTCCCAATTGTTTCAGATTTTTTTGCCCAGCCCCCCCCAAAAAAAACAAGCCCAAACACCCCAATAATCCACATTATCCCCACCCCAAACCATTGTTTTTTTTTTGGAAAAACAGCATTACCAAAGCCATTTTGCAAATCTTTTCACACTTTTTTTTCTTTTTTTCCCCCAAAGACTGCATTTTCCACCACAACAACCTGCTTTCAAGCCTCTCAATTTTCAATTTTTTACCTTCCCTCATCTATTAATCCCACATTTAAACCACTTTCTTTCACTCTTAACCACTTCTGTTCATTTTTCACACCTTTTTTCACCTCTTTTTCACATTTCGAAAGGTTCTCACCCCATTCCAAATCCCCCAATTCCCCCTTTTTTTCACTTTTATACATATTTACATTAAAAAAATGCTTCAACCCCCCACTGAAGGTGAATTTAAGACCCTTGAGCTTCTTTGGCAACATGTGCATAATGTTGCCAGGGCTCAGGGGTATGCTGTGTCCACCTTGAGGTCCAATATGACCCACAACCAAATTGAAATATGTTGTGACAGGCCTGGCACCCCAAATCCCAACAAAAGCCCCTCCAAAACAGTCACCTCAAGAAAGCTTGACTGTCCTTTTAGACTTTATGCCAGGAAATATGCCAAGAGTACCACTTGGACTCTTAAAGTCAAAAATCCTGAACATAGCCATGATGCCACTGAAAATATTATGGCACATCCTGCTTTCAGGAAAATCAATGAGCAAGAAACATCCCAAATTGCTCAAATGTCTGAATCACTGCTCATGCCAAGGCAAATTCAGGCCCAATCATGCAGCCAGAGGGAGTCTGAAAGGCCTGTAATCCTTCAAGACATTTACAACCAAGTCAAGAAAATCAAGAAAGACAAACTGCAAGGCAGAAGGCCCATTGATGCTCTTATTGACACTCTCAAAGAAGAAAATTTTGTTTGGTCCTCTGCAAGGGATTCTGAGGGACACATTACCTCCTTGTTTTTTACTCACCCCCTGGCCATAAAACTTCTTCATGGCTTTCCTCCTGTCATTCTTATGGATTGTACTTATAAAGCCAATAAGTACAAAATGCCCCTTTTTCATATTGTTGGATTCAGCTCAACCAATAAGACCTTTTATGGGGATTTTTGTTTGATGAAGAATGAAAATGAACCTTCATATACTTGGGCATTAAATCAATACATAGAAAAGGTCCTCAACAACACCAATCTTGTTCCCCCTCCCGTTATTGTTATTGACAGGGATCTGGCCTTGAAAAACTCTATTATGAAGCTCTTCCCAGAATCCAAAGTCATTCTATGCATTTGGCACATCAACAAGGATGTATCTTCTCATTGCATGAAGAAAATTGGTCATGGAGCTGATTTTGAAAATTTTATGGGCCTTTGAAATCAAGTAATATACTTCTTCACTTTATTTCACCTTTTTTCTTATTATTGTTTTTATTAATGAGTTTGGGATTCATTTCTCAGGTTATGTATTCATCCACTGAAAAGTCTTTCAAAGAAAACTGGAAGAAGCTTCAAAAGCAAGTCAAAAATCCTGAGGTCTTGCAATATTTGGAAAAGACGTGGCTTCCTCTAAAGGAGTATTATGTGCCAGCCTGGACCAATCACCATTGCCACCTGGGTGTGGGCTCCACCTCCAGAGTTGAAGGTGCCCATGCCATGGTTAAAATTTGGCTCCAAAAGTCCACTGGTACTATCCTGGAGGTAGTCAGGGCTCTCCACATGGCATTCAGAAAACAATTTATTGAAATAATCAACAGAATCTCCAAAGAAATGATTGTCCATGTCAAGGATTTTTCTCCACACATCTGTGCCCTAAATGGAAAGGTTTCTCATTATGCTCTTCGGATTGCCTTTGAAAATTTCAAAACAAAATTCCCTCCAAATGAAAAATGCACCAACAAATACAACAATTATAAAGGCATTCCTTGCAAGCATAAGACCCAAAAGGCATTTGCCAAGCGCCAAAGGCTTGAATTATCAGACTTCCATCCTCAATGGCATTTGAATTTGCCTGTGAGGGGTTTTTAATTTCTTCTTATTATTCTTTTTCTTATTAACTGCTTTTATTTGTCATATTCTTCTCAGGCTGGTTTTCAAGGTGATGATCAAAGTGTTGAAAAAGAAAGAAAGAATGAAGCCAAGACAATATTTGAAGACATTGGGGAAGACCTGTTTCAAAGACCAATGGCAGAAATCACTCCAATACTTCAACATTTTCAAGATGTTTTGACTGGAAAAGTCCCATTTGCTCAAATTCCCAGGAGTAAAGAGGATGATCAATATTATGAAGACCCTCTAGAATGCAAGAATATCCGTGGAAGACCCCAAGGAGCCAAGAATAAAAACAAAAGAGAACCTTCAAGATTTGAAATTATTGAAATTCAATCCAAGAGAAGAGGAAGACCCCCCTTAAAAGTGACCAGTACAACAACATCAAGATCCCAGTCAAATGTCCCCTCTCCAATTATGGAAGTGGACTCATCTGAAGATTCTGAAGATTCTGAGGACTCATTATCTAAATCCATCAGTTCATCAGAGTCACTACCCTCAGCAACTGAATTAAATAAATCAGAAGTAACCCTTAGAAGGTCCAGAAGATTGGCAATTGGAAGCAAAACCTCACAAAGAAAATCACACAAGCCTTCCACCAGTTTGAATATCTATGATGCAAGTGACTTGACCTGTGAGCATTGTCAAAGCAATTATCACACAAGTGATGAATGCTCCAAGCTGTTTGTGAGTTTCTGATTCTTTTTAATGTAATTTGCTGTTGTTTATTTTAATATTTATTCATTTTTTGAACTTATTCTATCAGATAACTGGCTCAGAAGACTTGCCCAAGTTTATATTGAAATACACCTTCAAGGCCATCAATGTCCAGGGTGATGGAAACTGTGGCTACAG
Source organism: Austropuccinia psidii (assembly GCA_023105745.1). Taxonomy (NCBI): domain Eukaryota; kingdom Fungi; phylum Basidiomycota; class Pucciniomycetes; order Pucciniales; family Sphaerophragmiaceae; genus Austropuccinia; species Austropuccinia psidii. The sequence continues at coordinate 7,379,774 of JALGQZ010000003.1, forward strand.
AACAGTATCCCACTTCATTTACAAGACTCAAGATCAATGGGCTGATGTCAGAGGTGACTTGGATGAAGAAATTCACCAAAATCAAGACCTTTATGAAGCCATGAACACCTTAATTCCCTCAGTATCCTCTTATTTGGAAAGAATTAAATGGTATGAAGATGTTGGCCAGGCTCCAAAAAGCAAGTGGATGTCCATGCCTGACATGGGTGATCCAATTGCAAATAAGTATAAAAGACCAGTTTTCTTTTATTCCACAGCCCAATCTTTTTCTTTTTTCCCTTATTTCTGTGCTCCAAATGATAATCCCCCCATTTTAATCTTCTTCTTGAATAGGTGTGCTCATTTTGTTCCTTTGGACATCATCATTTCTAAAGTTTATCCAGTCCCCCCCATTACTGTGAACTGGGAGATTCATGCCCAAACACAAGCCCTGGGGTGGGCTGATAAATTCAAGAAACACAGAATGTTGTATTTGTCCAATCTTCCTCCCCCCTCTCAGAAAAAACCCACTATTTTGGCGGTTGATTCTGATTGAATGATTTTTGTATATACAATTTATGCCAATTATCCCCCTCCTCAGTCATATTTATTGCTTAAATCCCACCTCAGTCTCCTTTTTTATCAAACATGTGGAACTTTTGTACTTGAAAATAGTCATATTACACACAAGAAAAAAAACACTCATTGCGCCTTCACTTGTTGTCCCACCAAGAAAATTTTTGCAATTCATGAGCTTCTGGTTCTTTATTGTCCATATTGAACCCTTTAATTTTAAAAAAAATGTAGGAAAGTCATAAGTGGGAAGTTATTAAATTCACTTTTTAAAAATAGGCATATTTATTCTTCACATTGAACCATTCATTTTAAAAAAAATTAAAGAAAATTCATAAGTGGGAAGATTTTAAATGAATTTTTGAAAAAAATATGCCATTTTGGCATATTGGCCAAATTGGTGAAATTTGGCAAAAAAAAAATGTGAAAAAATTTGTGCTTATTGACATTCCAAGTCGGGAAAAATATGTCAAAAAAAATTAAAAAAATCCTCAAAACTGAGCCTGAGGAATTTTTTTTGAAAAATAAGGTCACTTATGTGTTTTTACCATAAATTGGTAAACACATGTAAGTTTTTAGTAAAAACACGTAAGGGCTTACATGTTTTTACTAAAAGATTATGTGTGTTTACCAACACCCTAAACAAATAGAGTTTTTTTCACTCAAAAAAAAATGGATTTTTCTTTGAAAAGAAAAAAAATATATTAGAAATAAAAGTGATTTCCTTTTTAACTCAAAAAAAGAATCCTATTTATTGAAAATAAAGTCTTGTAATAAAGAAGTTAGAAAATAATAACAAAAAGTTTCTTCACTGGAAAAAAATTAACTCAATTTTTTCACCATAATTGATGAAAAAACAATTATCAACATTATATGATTTTTTATATATAAAATAATTAAAATATAAGATTTTTTCACTTAATTCAAAGAAAAACAATCTATTTTAATTATTTTTCAACAATGAAATACAATTTTCTAACAATGAGTCTTGCACTAATGTTTAAGCATTTTATTATAACACCACAAAAAAGCTTTCTTGTCACAAAATTATATCTTTTCTAGCCACACCTTAAAAGAAAATAATGATTTAGGTAAAGAAATTTTTAATTAGATCCGAATGGGAAATAGAAACTTTTTAATTGGTTATTCAGAATAAATTACTCTCAAAGAGACTTGCCTAAATGAATAAGACCTGGAATTAAGGAAAAACAACTTGCCTTTGGTGGGGATCAAGAGTAAATATCATAAGAATTGGAGGCTAAGAATTCCTAAATTCTACTAAAAGGAATTTTTTTGGAAGAAAATTAAGATATATTCAAGAACCAAAAAAAACAATCTTGACTTCTCAAAAAAAAGAAAAAAGCAAATTAAGTCCAAAATTTCAATCTGTAAGAGAAAAAAGGATCATTTTCAATTATGCTACAAATTGAACTACACTGATATTTTAGAAAAGCATTTGATTTATTTAATTAATTAATAAACCTTTTTACACAATTTTGAGGAAAAATATTAAAAAGAGAAAAGTACCAATTACCATTAAGAAGAGGCTCTCACTGTAAGAAGGGGTAGAAGGTTCAAAGATTAATGAGTTTTATTTAAACCAGATTTTAAACCCTTTTGAAAGTCAATAAATATTTTTTTCAAACTGTTTCTATAAAAATTTATATCAAAATCTGTCAATTTAATACAATATCACTATTAGTGTTCTTATGAAATATAAAAACAATTATCATAGAATATTAAGAAAAAAGATATTATTATAATCATGAGAATATAAAAACCTTGATAAGATAATATTATAATTAAAAGAAATTAGAAATTAATTGAAAAAAATATACTGATAAATTTGGTCATTAATAAATTTACATAATAATTTTTGTTATCAAAAAATAATCATTAGCTAAAAAGGAATACTTTACAATAGAATATTAACTCAATAATAGCTCCAATGGTTTGGTAAAAACATGTAAGCGCTGAATTCTTTTTTACTAAAAACTTACATGTTTTTTCCAGAAATCAGTAAAAACACATAATTTTATGGTAAAAACACATAAGGGGTGTTTTTTAAATGAAATATAGCTATTTATAGTATTTATGATGCCATTAATGCCATTTATGGCATTATTGAGGCCATTTATGGAATTGTTAAGGCCATTCATGCCATTGTTAAGGCCATTCACACCATTTTTAAGGCCATTTATGGCATTTCTGATTCCATTCATGGCATTAGAGATCCCATTTAGAGAATTAAAAATGCCATAAATAGCCTTAAAAATGCCATAAATGAAATTCTCAAGGCCATAAATGACATTGTTAAGGCCATAAATGACATTTTTAAGGCCATAAAGGACATTGTTAAGGCCATTTATGGCATTTTTAAGGCCATAAATGGAATTTTTAATGCCATAAGTGGCCATAAATGGAACTCTTAATGCCATACAATGCCATTTATGCCAATGTTATGGCCATGAATGGAATTTACATGTCATTCTTGATTCCATTTATGGCATTATTAGGTCATTTATGGCACTTTTGATGCCATAAATGGCACTTTTAATTCCAAAAATGGAATTTTTAACTTCCAATCATGTCATAAACTCCCTTTTTAATTAAAATGATGTCAGAAATGGCATTTTCAATTTACTTACAAACATGAATAAAACATAAAAAAAGGACTTTTTTGGGCCTACAATTGTCTTGGAAAAAATTCCCATTATTTTGGCCTTCTGGTTTTTTATGCTCAAGGTTTTTCTCTTCATTTGAAAAAAAATTGGAAATTCATAAGTGGGAACATTTTTAATGAATTTTTCAAAAAAATAGGCCATTTTTCCAAATTGGCCAAAATAGGGAAATTGGGATAAAAAATTGAAAAAATTTGGGGACCTTCACATCCCATGTTGAATAAAATATGGCAAAAAGAATTTGTAAAAATTCTCAAAACTGAGAAAGGATTTTTTTTAAAAGAATAAGTCACTTATGTGTTTTTACCATAAAATCACATGTTTTGGCCATAAATTGGTAAAAACATGTAAGGGCTTACATATGTTTACCAACACCCTAGTTATATTAACTTTTTTGATAATAACGGCTATATAGTATAATTTAATATTATATAAAATACAGAGAAAATGAATGGAAATTTGAGTAAAGATAATGATAGAAAAAATTGCACCATCTTGTACTCAAGAATTCAAATTTTTAACAATGTATTTTCCTTTTGAAATTAAAATTAAAATGACAATATTAAGCAATTATTTCAATTATTTTGTATTTAGAAAACCTTAAAAAGGAAAATGAAATTCAAAAACTGAATCTGTAATTAAAGTTTGAAAAAATATCTTACTATGATAGAAAAACATTTCTCAAAAATAATTCAATTTTATAATTTGGAAAATTTACTAAAATTATTATTTTAAGTATGAGGGAAATATGAGGGAAAATGAGTTATTTATTATTTCAATTATCCTGGATATAGTGTCCATACCAATAATAATAAAAACTCAAGAGCTCTTTGTATGATAATAAATTACTCTCTCATTTTTTTCAGATATTTATACCATCATTATATAAATTTCTTTTCTTATTGTACAATTTATTTGAATTTATAGCTATGAATAAAAATTAATCACTGATTTTTTTTTGAATAGTTCCCATATTGAATAATATTGATTATTTGAGATTAATTGATTTAAAATGAAATTTTTCAATAAGGCTATAATTTTGAGTCCTGAGGTAAATATTAAATACCCAAATAGTCCACTAATTATTTTAAATAAATTTTTGAACATGAATCTCCCCTTGATAGTGTGATTATTCAAAATTCATCTTTTTCCATAAAAGAAATACAAATCACATCTTTTGAATAAGTAAATTAATGGATTTAAGACCAGTTTTGGCTTCTAAACAAAAATTAACCTGGTGAAACTCACTAGATGCTTAAGCTTAAATTAACTCTATGAGGTTTTAAAATGGAAAATAATTCAACCTCTCATTCTAAATAACACATGAAGAAGTTTTGTGATTTTTTGCTTTTTGCATTTTTATGTCAAAAAAATGGGTTTCTGAACAATCCCATATTACACAGACACTAAAAGTAGTTTTATATATGTTTTTAGTGTTTAAAAATCTTTTATTATAACACAAAATATTAAACCCATACCGGATATTGGTCTTTAAGGGCTCAATTACTATTTTGACAAAGAAAGTAACTAAGGAAGACAAAATTCATCAAAAATAGCCAGGTTACCTAATTTTTGAGGCCTCTGAGGAATAGCCAGCTACAGATCTTAGATCTATGGCTGAAAATGATCCAATTCTACCATAGAAACCTTCTTAAAAAAATTTCCCTTAGTCCAAGTACCATTAAATGATGAGAAGATAGCAAATAAGCATCTTTTTTGATATATTAATAAAGATTGTTTAAGGTCCTTTGGAATAGAATCACGATAATTGATTACCCATGGAAAATAGCTCTTATTACTCTATCAACCTTCAACATGTAGAAAATGAGGTAATACTTGAAAAATTTATTGGAGATACAATTTGTAATTTCTCAATGTGAAATCATGGTAGAAATAGAGAAATTGGTTATTCCAAAATAAAAAAAGTGAGTAGGAGTTAATATTCCCAAAACTGTTCTACTAAAAGCACATTTTTTGATGGTACCATGTGAAACATTGAATCTTCAATAAATCACAGAAATAACATCCTATGGTGAAATTTTCAATAAATCTTATATATATGAGAAAGAAAAGTTATTTTTTAGTAAAATATTATTTAAAGTATTAAAATAGTTCTTTATTAACCATAAACAAGTTGGTATCCAAGTAAAATACCATAATTGAGTAATCAAAATGATTTCAGATGAAAATAAGTGATATAGCCATAAATTAAGTTATGGTAAGGGATTCCATACAGCTTTATCCTTGATTTAACACCTATAAAAGCCTCTATGAGCTTTTTGAGACTTTAAAGAAGCCTTGTGGTTCTGTTTGTTCCATTATTCATATTATAATCACTTTAAATTGTAAATTGAAATCATTATAGCTACTTCCAGGTATCATAAAAGTGCCCATAGATACTATAACTCTTTTTAACTCTTTGAAGACATGAAATAAATGATATTAATATTTATTACAAGTATTTAAAGACTTGGGATTGATATTGCTTAAGTTTCTATAAATTTTTGTTGCAAATCAACAAGTACTCTCTTAAAAATTGTCCAAAATCTTCAATAATTTTTATTCTGAATTTTATAAGGTGCTTTCCTCATATTTTAATTCTTAATTAATTTAAGGTTTGTCTATGAGAATCTTGATAATAGTAACAAATATCAAGAGTACCATGACTGTTCTCAGTAGAAAATTTGATATAATTAAATATTAGAACCACAAATTAATATAATCATTAAAAATAATTATATAGAAAAAAGAATTCAACTATTATTAAATAATTTAATGAGAAAAAATATCAATAATTATAATAAATTATAATTATTATATTATTATTATAGCTACTGACAGTTATTATAATAAAAATGTATAAAGCTCATAATTTGTGGATTTTGAAAGATACTTTAAGACAATAATTTTATATAATGAAATTTATTATTGGTGATTACAACAATAATCTGATTTCTATTATTTCAATTCTTTAATTTGAGATCATTGAAGAATAAAATATTTAAGAAATACTTTAATAATACAATTCTATATTTAATAAAGATTTACCTGTTGAAATGTCTAAAATGATTGGAATGATAATTGATTGTTGGCAAAAACAATGATGTAGAGAATCTTATTATGCCTTCAGAGAAGCTCTCATGATTAATGATGGATATAGATGGTGTGCTCAGGTCAAAACTGAAAAAACATGCTCAAAAATAAGGTTCTTAACTCCTGGTAACTTATTTTTAATTCCAATTTGAAGCTACCGGTGTTATTAATAACTCCAAGTAGCTTTAATCCTCTTTTAAATTGATTATTTCGAGTTTAAATATAAAATAAGCCTATTTATATTAAAGTTCATCATTTGAAAAACTCAAAAATAAAGTTTCAAGGATAAATATCTAAATCTGAATTTTTGACTAATTTTTACAGAAATATTAGTTTTCTATAAAGATAATTAAAACTGTTAATCTAAAGGCTAATAACCAACTAAAAATGTCCAAAAAGATACATGAAATTTGATTTATAGACAGATAAAATTAATTCTCCATGTAAAATAGCAATACACACCAAACCTCAACTTTTGCTAAGGCTTTGAAAAATATAACTTTGAGGTTTTAAGCTTATTTAAGATTTGAAATGTTTTAAAACCTTGATTACAAGCTTGCATATTGAAATTTACCCTTTGGAAGCTTGGAATTCCTGTCCAAATTGGGATACAACTAGTTTAAACCTTCAGGTTGGATCAAAGTCTAATATTAAAGCTTGAATGAGGTTGAAAATCTTCCAACACAGGTGGACAACCTCAATTGAGTCCTTACATATTCCAAACATTGGCTACCCCAGCTCTATTTGGTCTTTTCCCTTTGTCTCACCTTTCTGTATGGATTTTGCCCTTTTACTTAGTGGAGGTCATACTATGGCCTTAAATTCTTTTCACTTGAGCTCATGCAGGACTTACATTCTGTATGGAAAATACTTATCCAATTAAGTAAATACACACAACACCTAAATTTTAAGTAAAAGCTTGGTAATTTTGCATAAATCTTATGCAGCTTCAAATTTAAGCTTACTTAAGCTTAAATTTAGAAATTTTGAAAAACGTTATAAAAATTTGCAATTGTACTGTGAGATTCTTAAATCTTCCAATAAAATACAAAATATCCACTTTTGGGTATAACACCCTATGGGTTTACCCTAGGTTATTTTAGTGTAGAATACAAAAATGACATAATATTTATAACCTTGTTTATCCAAAAAAAATTATACTTATTTTATTATTATTTTTCATTTTGAATTCAATTGATAAGTTTGTTTAGGACTAAATCAACTGTATAAAAGGTTATTCGTGGCCTTATGGGTATGTTATACATATCTCACAAGCTAACATTCCCTACCACCAAGAAAGAATTGTACTACAATTTTTGATTGAATAGTATACCCCCAAATGAATTAGGGGGGTATAGTCCACTGTCCAGCCTCTCTACTAATAATTTCAAGTATTTAAAGCACACAAGTCAAATTCTTTATTGAGGAATTGGTCTTTTCTCATGTCTGAGTCTTCTGAAAAACTTTTGGGAATCAGGTATTTCAATTTCTGAAAGCCACCTATCTTCATGTTGTGGGTTTCTGTATCTGAATAAGTATTCTCTTCTATTTCCTCCCAAGTCTTCTTTCTTTCAAGACTTTAAGTATCTTTTCTCTTCACTTTGATCAAGTTCTGGTAGTTCAAAGGGTGTTTCATTTGTTAAAGAAAATAATTCCTTATCACTTGAAGTGGAATGATTTAATAAACTGACAGGGAAAGCTGGATGTTTATTTTCCAATTCTCCTGAAAGTTCTACTTGTACTGCATTTGTCCCATGAAGGGCTTTAATAATAAATGGTCTTGCAAAGCAATATTTAAATTTATTCTGGGCTTTAATATTTTCAAAGCTTAAATTTGAAACTAGTATTAAGTTTCCTAATTTGAATTCTGGGGCCTTATGACTTTCACCCCACTTCTGTTTAGCATATTCAAAGGCATCATTCATTCTTTTATTTGTATGATGCCTTTCCTTCTCAAGAAGTAGTTCAAAGCTTGATGCAGCTTGATGAATATCAAAGTCTTTTTTCAATGTATCCACTGGAAATTTAGGGTTGCATCATTTTTCCAAAATTTCAGGAGTCCTTCCTGTTGAAGCATGTATGTAAGTTTTCTACGCTAATTACAAATCTGGTATAAGTGTACACCAATCATGGGTAGAGAAATCAGAATCCTTAAGCTCCAGGTCACAAGCACCAAATCTTCTTATCATGTCCTCAAGGGTCTGACTCAAATTTTCTGCTAATCCATCAGTTTGTGGATGGTAAGCTGTTGATAATGATATTTTTTTATCAAAAAAGTTATGTAAATTTTTCCATAAGGCTGATGTAAATTTTGGGTCCCAATCACTAATGATATTGTTAAAGAAACCAGTATGAGATATTACTCTGTTCCAAATTAAAAGAAATGTATCAATAGCTGTGTCATATTTATGACTTGGTAAAAAGATTGGGGTTTTTCTGTATCTATATACAATGAAAAGACAGGAATTTTAACTTCCTTCAACACCTGGTGGTAAGGCAGTCACCCAATAAATATGAGCCACTTCCCATGGGGAACTTGGGTCTTTGATATAAATTATCAAACCAAATATTTTACCAGTAGCTTTATTGGCTTTCTGGCCCCTGTCACAACTATTACAGTACTCAATGACATCTTTTCTCCAAGATGACCACCAAGCATATGTCCCAATTCTTTTAATTTTTCTGTATTAATACAGATGTCCAGAATAAATGTTTTCATGGCACTCTAGTAATATTGTGTTAATTAACATTATACTACACAAGACCATTAAAAATGTTTATTTGGACCTATAAAACAAGATACCATCAAATAAAGGGGATCTTCCATTATCATAAGATTTTTTCCATATATAATCCAAAAAATTATCCATAGCTGCATCTTTGAAATCTATGTCAAGCAGAGAAGTAAGAATATTGAAATGTTTATCTTGCCTATAGCTTTATACAGCTTATCAAAGAAACTATGTTCTCAAATCTGTGATGTTAATTACTTCAATTGGAATTTGAGGATCTGAATTTGCAGGAACATAAGCAGGGTTTTCAGGTGTATTGGTTAATTCCCATCTACTCAAGCCATCAGAATTACTGTGAATATATCCCGCATTATTCACTATGGTCATATTGCCTCTATAATCCTGTATAGCAATCTGCCATCTTAACATGTGTCAGTTTAGATTTTTCATATTAATAAGTGATTTCACAGTATTACAATCAGTAATTACTTCAGAAAACTACCATAAGGTTAAAAATTAAGTTTTTCCAGAGCCCATACAAGGCAAAGTCACTCTCTGTTTGGCTTTCTCCATATATAGCCTCAGTAGGTTTCATTTTTCTTGAGATAAAGCAAGCTTGACCTTCATAAGGCTTGTCAATGACAATTTGATCTTGATGAAGAGCTTCATCTAAGCTTTAACCACATGCATAAATATAAAGCTTGAAAGGAAGCTTCCAGTCTGGTATCAATAATAATGGCACATTGGTTAAGGCATAATTGATCTTTTAATATTCTTGAATCCTTTCTTGTGTCATTTCAAAGACAGTTTGGTGATCACAAATCCTGTAAAATGATCTAGTATGGGTTGCAAGATCTTTAACGTGTTTCCTGTAATAAATGGCAAACCCTAAGAAAGACATCATTTCTTTCTTGTTCTGGGGAATTCTTTTCAATAACCATGCATACACTTTAGCTTTATCAACAACAAGGCTTAGTTCTGAAGCTACATGTCCTAGAGATTTTAGCTCATGAAACCCAAAATCACATTTTTTAAAAGATATTTTCATGTTCACTTGAAGTAGTTTCTTAAGTACTAACAAAAGTCTCTCTAAATGTAATTGCCAGGTTTCTGAACAAACAATAATTTCATCAATATAAATGATTAACCATCCCTCTGATAATTCATTTGGGAAAATGGTATTCATCATTCTTTGATAATGAGAGGGTTCATTTTAAATTCCAAAAGGAATCCTCAAATATTCATAAATAACACAATGAGAAATTATTCTCAATAATAACCTAGCATGAGGTGTCAAACAATTTCAATTGAAACTTTAAGGGAATCCATGGAAGTGATTAACCTTGCTTTGGATAATTGAGCTAAATTCTCAGGCATTCTAGGAAGGGGATACTTGTCCGGATTAGTGTAGGTATTCAATGCTCTAAGATGACCAACCATAACTGATTTATCCTTATTCCAAGTAATGATTACATGGGTTGTGTCTTCTACTTCCCCATGGTGTCCTACCTTTCTAAGAACTCCCAGTTTCATCAGCTCATTAATGTGAGTTTCTAATGCCTCTCTAGCTCTTGGGCTAGCTAGGTAAGCTGGTCTTCTTAATAGTTTAGGGTAAGGTCCTTCCACATTAAGAATAATGTCTACTTCATAGCCTTTAATAGCACCTAGTGATTAATCATCAGAAGCAAAGGCTTCTCTATATTGAAATGAAATTTGAATAAGGTTTTCCTTCATTTCTAAAGTTAATTCAGGACTAATTTGTGCTTCAATCACTTTATCTGTCAAAAGGCATTCCTTATTAACATTTTTTACTTGTCTAATGACAGTTATTTCTCTTTTCTCCAGAAGAAAAGCAAATTTTTTCCTTTTATTTTCCCATATGGTGGAATATCTGTCTTTATGATTATTGATATTAATATCATAAATATCCAGATACTCATTTACAAGTATAAAATGTTGTTAAGTGCAGTTCTTCATAACAACAAATTAAGCTTTAAGTCTTTTACTTCCTGAAGGGTGAGGAAATATTATAATTGCTTCAAAAATTCTCAAAGAATGCATATCTTGGCTAGCACTGCTGAAGTTAATACCTTCATTTGGAATCAATTGTTCCTGCCAATTGGTATACACTTTATCAACATAGATTTTACAAAAACAAGTTCAGAAAGCACCTAATTCAATATGTATCTTGGATTCTCTGTTTTTTATCACAAAATTAGTGATACAAGATGATCCAGCTATATCACCTTTCACTCTGTCAGGCTTGGGCTTCTGCATTTTGGCATCTTTCACATGTATGAGATCCATAAATTCATTACTATATGTTGGTAAGTTATTATGCACTTCTTTGAATTAAAAGGATACATTAATGTTTTCTATACTAAGTTTATCTGGTAGCTCTTCTTCTTCTTCAGAAGGATCAGAATTACTTTCCTTTACAGATACATTATTTTTTTCTTTTGTGTATTCAGTTTTCTCAATTTCTATCTCATTAATTCTTGTTTTCTTTGGACAAGTATTAGCCAACTGAGATTTACTTCCACATTTATGAAATTTCAAAGGAGCTCTGTAATGTGGTTTATTTGGTCTTAAAATTGGTTTCCCACTATTCTTGTTTTCTATTGGGGGTTTATACCAACTTCTATAGATTTTTTCAGAGGATGTAAGGCTCCTGAATGGCCCAATAAGGCCACTGGATGGTAAAGAGAAACCCAAGGCCCAGAATAAGTGGGATTGGCCTGGGGTTTGGTGAGTTGGAGAATCGGCCAAGGAGGCCAATGGAGCAGGAGATGAACCAAACTCCATTAAACACCAAAAGAGGCCAATTGACTATAAATTTAGTCAGGCCAGAATTTCTTTAAACACCATTTGGGGGATTTCTCATGGTTGTGACAGTACCCCCCACCAAGAATTTTGAGGCTGTTGAGGTGGATTGGATCTAGGGATTCCAGATGTGTTGATTCTTGAAACAGAATTTGATAGCTGATATGACATTGGCATATGACTTTAGGATTATTTGGTCTTAGTTTGACATTTGGATTTTTAATTGGAAGAATTGAGTTGACATAACTATTTTGTAATTAAGAGTATAAAGAAAAAAAAATTCAAAATTTTAACTAGAGAAAATGAGAGAAAATAGAAAATAAGGAAATGAATCCTTTAGGAGGTTCCAATCTTGATCACAAAAGCTGAGCAATGAATTTAGTTTACCAAGGACCTGGAAATGAAGATTGATTCCAGGCTCTCACAGAGTGGCCAAGGTGATGTTTTGACAGATTGTAGACCCCTCAGGGAAGTGCACACCAGGAGAGGAACTTACTTTTGGTTGTTAACAGTCCTGCCAGTACCATAACATTAAAATAAACAAAATAAGGATTGACTTGAAGTGTGAAAGAATTGGGGATCAAATTGGAAAATGAATGGTCCATTTTCTTAAGTAAAAATGGCCATGAGGGTTGGAATTGGAAGTTTAAAGATTTCTTGGGTGTCGGTGTCCACAAAATGAACAGGTTTTTGCAAAGTGGCTAAGGTCATGCTTACAACAAGAAGGGTATAATACCTCCAAAGGTGCATACCAGGAGTGGGACCTATGTTTGGTAATTCCTCTCCCCACAAAGAGCCATAATTAAGATCAAGCTCTTGAAGAATCTTGGCCTGGATTTTCAAGATACAATTTATTGAAATCTTTTACAAGTTCAGGAAAATTCTTGAGGTTTTCAGATGGTTCCCAAGTGGATTTTTCTGGGTCTTGACTGAAACCTTTCCATTCCACATAATACCATAATTTTACTCTCTTGAGCTTGGAATTCAGTTTTTGAGAGACTTCCCATTCCTCTTATTCTTCAATGATGGTTGGAGGCAGCGGCTCTTGAGGCCAATTTTGGATTTTTGATGTCTTGACTTGTTCAGGGAAGGAAATGTGGAAGAATGGGTGGATGGATTTCCATTGAGATGGTAGGAAGGAGTACTGACTTTCTCCAAGATTAGAATGGGACCCAACCATCTTTCTGAAAGTTTTTTGGTGGGTCTTTTTGATTTTATATTCTTTGAGGAAAGCCATACCATGTCACCAGTATTGAAAACTGGTGGACTTGCTCCGCTTTTAGCTGCATACCTCTTAAACCTTCTTATGAAAAATTCTAGTTCTCTCTTGACATATTGCTGTACTGATTGAATGTTTGAAGATATATTTCCAGAAGGAGTGTCTTGAGTGATGTGAGCTGAGTCAAATTGCGGATCTCTTCCATAAAAAGGAAAAAATGGGGATTGTTTTGTTAAAAGGTGGTCAGAGCTATTGTAGGAAAATTCAGAAGTTGGGAGCCAGATGTTCCAACAAGCTTGATGATAGATAACATACATTCAAAGGTACTGTTCTAGTATCTGATTCAACCTCTCTGTCTGCCAATCCGTTCCAGCATTGTAAGCAGTTGACAAATCTCTTGAAATAAATTGGTCCAGAAGGAAGAAGAAAAAAGGGAACCTCTATCACTGAAAATTCCTGAAGGAAGGCCATTCTTTGAGAAAAAATTATTGATTAATATATGGGCCAAATCCAGTGAAGTGATTGAGGAAATTTCTGAAATGAAAATTGCCATTTTTGGGAAGCTTTCCACCATGACCAGAACTGAGTCAAAGGAATTGGACATTTGAAATTGAATGATGAAGTCCACAAAAAGACAAACCCAAGGACTATTTGGAATTGGAAGAGGCGTTAGTAGTACAAACTTCTTGTGATGAATATTCTTGTTTCTTGAGCACTGTTGACAGGATGAAAAATAATCCTTAATGAATTGAGTCATTCCAGACCAGTTGAAATCCTGCTTTACAAGTTTGAAAGTCTTCTCTTGGACAGGGTGGCCAGCTAGAAGAGAATAATGGTGATTTTTAAGTATGCCAAGTTGAATTGTGGGGTAATTTGGGAAGAAGAATCAATAGAATAATCTTGAACAGATTTAACTTTACCCAATTCTTGAAAGATACCTCTATACTGAGAATCATTCTGTAATGCCTTCTTAATTTAGTCAAGCAAATTTGCAAAATATTCCACCTTGACTGCAAAAAATATTGAGGGTTGAACTTCATCTTGCTTAATAAGTTGCTTAAAATTAATTTGATTCTTTCTGACTAAATCCTCCCCCTGCCTGGGCAAATGTTGTCCCAATGTGATAAAGTATCCAGAAGAGTAGCCAGGAGGCCAAGCCAGTAAGTGATTGAGAATTGGAATTCAGAAAGGAATCCAGCCCATTGGGCTTGATGGTGAGTGAGGTCCTTGGAGGTCATGAAGGATTGAAGAGAGGAGTGATTGGTGAGAACTTCAAAAGGAGAAGACAGACAAAGAATAAAATCCCTTAAGAACTTTAGAGACAAGACTATGCCAAGGAGTTCCTTGTCATGAATATCCTAGTTAAGATCTTCTGGAATAATATTGTGGCTATCAAATTCAATGGGATGTTTTTCTGAGTCAGAGACCTGACTCAGTACAGAGCCTAATGCATAATTTGCAGCTGCAGTCTACAATAGTTGGTAGAGAGGGATTGAAGTAAGAAAGGAGTTTAGCAGTGGTGAAAGCCTCTTTGAGTTAGCTAAACTAGCTAAGAGCTTCAGCATTGAGGGGGAAAACTTAATATTTCTTGAGGAACTTGGTGAGTGAGCTGATTGTCTTGGAATAGTTCTTGATGAACTAGAAGTAGAAGCTGAAAAAGCCATTGAGCAACTGTATAGCCTTGAGGTTTCTTTTGAGAGGCCAATTATGAATTTTCTGGACCTTTGATTGGTCTATCTTGAGGCCTTCAGAAGAAACCACATAAACCAGGTATTCAACACTTGAAGCATGAAAAAAACACTTGGATGCGTTTGAAAACAGGTTATCAGACCTAAGTCTGGAAAGAACAGGGGACAAATGAGTGACATGCCCTTCCTCAGACTTGGAGAATACTATAATATGATCTAGATAAACTACAAAAAAACATCTATAAGATGAGCGAAAATATCATTGAAAAGATTTTAAAAAGAGGAAGGAGCAGTGGTGAGCCCAAATGGCATAAGCAAATTCTCATAACTGCCATATTTGGTTCTAAAAGCTTTCCAGTGTTCATCCTCCTCCTTTATTCTGAGAAGGCTATATGCACCACTAAACTCAATCTTTGAGACAATAGAAGAGCCACTGGAAACAGTGACAGTGAGAAGCTGATTCAAAGGAGGAACAGGATATTTGTTTTTCCTGTTAATAGAATTGAGTTTGCAGTAATAAGCACACAAACAAAGGCTATCATCTTTCTTTTTAAAAAAGAAGAAAGGTTCTCCTGTTAAAGAGGAGCTTGACTGGATGAAACATTCCTATAAATTATCTGAAATGTAGGCCCTGAGTGTCTCTGACTCTTGATTAGAAAATGAGTAGATGACTCCAACTGGAGGTAGACACCCCTCCAGCTTGACATGATGATCACAGGCATGGCAAGTAGGAAGTTTTTCTGCTTTAACCTTTGAGAAGAAATTCAAATAGTGATGATAAGAAGAAGGGAGAACCTTCATCACAGGTTCAATTATTTCTGGCTCTTCCTCTTGATCCAACAGCTTCTCAAGGGAGTCATGATAAACTGAAGGAGGAAGGTCCACATTCCCATGGAAGAGATGAAGTGAGGATATAGGATTATCTTCTCCAAAATCTTTTATCTCTTTGAAGAATTCATCCCTAGAGGAGAGTAATGACTGATGGTAATTAAGGGAAGGAATATGGCCAGAAGTGGGAAATGATGGTGTTCTAGAATCATCAACCAGAGCTGCACATGTATTGGAAGGAGAAGAGTCATTACAGGAAGAATTAGAAGGATCAAGATAGTCCTTATTATCAGTATTAAAGGCTATAAGCCCTTGCCTCCAATCAATAGATGGATGAAATGAAGTAGAAAGTCAAAGCTCAATATGAGGTGCTCTCCCTTGGGAGTATCAATTACTAAAAAGTCCCTTTCAAAGCTTGGGAAGGAAGGAAGCTCAACCATATATTTAGTATGTTGAGTCAAAAATGAGGAAGGGGACTGTGAGGAGTCCAAATTGATGAGAGGAATATCCTCCAGGAGTTCTGACATGGTCAAAGAATACTTGTGAGAAAGCGTCTTTGCAATAAATGAGTTTGTAGCACCAGAATAAATGAGAAAACTATAAAACACATCAGAGAGAGAAGAAAAGAAAAAACATTTGGGAGAATTCTTGACACCAGTATTCAGAATTCATAATTGTGCTCTGGGTGGAAAATAGTGAAGACCATTGAACACAACATGATCTTGACTCAGTATTTCCCCTGGCTGGGAAATCTTCCTGATGGTTGAGTAAGCTGGTTTTGAGGCATTTTGACATAAGCCTCAAGACTATGCTTCCCGCCACAATAGGCACACAAGCCCTCCTTAAATCTTCTTTCTTTTTCAGAACTCACCAACATGTGGTCTCTATTCAAGAGGGAATAATGGGGCTTGTCCCTTTTCTGAACCCTGAAATTCTTCTTATGGCTTGAGATTGAAGGATTTGGATTATGAGAAGAGGTTGACTTTTAGGCTTCAGTATTCATTTCTTAAGAACTATTCTTCTCCTTCTGCCTCTTGGTACCTGGTAGCAAGTTCTAATGTAATGTTCATTAAGGCTTGAAGAGAATAAATTCTTGGAGGTTGGGAGGCCAACTGATCCAGAATCCTGGAGGCCAATCCCTTCCCAAAATGAATAATAAGAGCCCTTTGACCCCAATACCCAATTCTGGACACCAAACTTCTAAAAGCAGAAATTCATAAATAAAAATGACCTCCTTTGTTCATTCTGACACCAGTAAGCTCTGATTCAGATTTTCTGACTTCATTTGGATCCCCGAAGAAAGTAAAGAGTTTGTCACATTGATTCCAGAAACCATCAACAAGCACTCAAGCTCTCCACTCAGGGGCACGTTGGAACAGGTGATCCCCCACCACCACCATGACTAGACCCTAGGTTGTTTGACGGCACAATAATCGCAGCCAAGCAGAAAAGGATAAAAGATCAAGGTTAAATTTCCTTTATGTTTTTCTGGTATTATGGGTCACAGTTCCACCATCTGTGACAGTACCCCTGGGGTAGGAAGCACTGTATCCCAAAGTGTGGTAACACAGATGGGCTGACTACAAAAAAATAAGTAAAAATTACTAATACTTTACTTATTGTACTCTGAATATCCTTATCAAATTCAAAAAATAAGATAAAAGCTAATTATAATAATAAATAATTATCATAATTATGGTGCAAAATATTTATATTATTAAATGAATATAAGTATATAAGTTATATATCAAAAAGATTAATATAATGAAATAAATATATCAATATATGATAATGAATCTATTTATAGCACTTTATCTTTGCTACAAACAAATAATAAAGGTGTAAAAAATTGGTTTTCAATAAGAAAAAACAAGTATAACAATAATGTCACTAATCTTCATGTTATGAATTAATATAAATACTATTTATATTGATTTGAGAAGTATTTACAAAAGAATAATAAAGGGAAATTATTATAAAAAGAAAAAATAACATACTCTAAACACTTAATATAGTAATTTTGAATAAGTTAATGCCCAAAAATTCAAATAAAACTTATGTAAATTTCATTTACAATAAGAATGAAAAGAAATTACAAATATTCTTGTTTTTACGTGGAATTAGAGATTTTTTAGAGAAATTTAACAAAAAACAATTAAAATTTGATTTAATGACATCAAAATCAATTATTATAATAAGGATGAACCTGATTCTTTGAATATATAATAGTTTTATATAAATGAAGAAAGCTTTTACCTTTGGCTTTAATAATCTAATGTTTCTGTTGCATCTGAGGGGGAAATAGGGTAAAAAGAGCTCTATTTATAGTAAGATCTTCCCGCCTAGAGTTCAAAAGAATTCTAGTAGACATTTACTGATGTTATTCACTGGAATCGATCAGTATTTCAAGGTTTTGTGGTGATTAAATCATAATTGAACCATGTTCTCTTATCAAGATGCCATTATTTAGAGTTATCACTATAACTCTAAGTTTGATGACATTATAAGCTTGGAAGAAGCCTAAACTTTGTTGATTTTGTTATAATTAATAATAATCTAATAGTATTCACCAGAACTATCACTTATATAGCTGTCAAGCTTAAACTAAGATTACAGTGAGTGATCATAAATGATCAATTTTAAGCTTAAACTTTAATCATCAATAAATTTCAAGTTACTCAGCCTATAGCCCATTAGAGAGTTTATTATGATAGCTTAACAGGTAATGGTTAAATCTCCAAGAGAACTATATTACATAAACAAAACTCTATTTTTGATTATTTTTCTTGTTATTCATCTTTTCTGTCAAAATCCACTATTTTAAACTTCAAACCATGATTTCAAGGGGCTTTAACTTGAATATAATGACAAAAACTAAATAATTATTCATGTATGAGCTAGTAGAGCCTGAATCTATACTTTTTTTTATGCTTGGACTACTTTCACAACAAAGTGGTCAACAGCTATAGCAAGTTTATTCAATAAACCCTTACAGGTTATAATCTTGTTTATAAATCATCAAATAAAGCTTATATATGTATTTCCGCAGTAATCAAACGGTAATTCCTTTTTGGCTTACCTCTCTATCATGTGTATTCTAAGAGATATGAGCTAAAAACCATGAGTTTATGCACTGACCATAAAAGTGCATATATTCAGGTTATTTCCTTAAATATTGACTTTACAAATATGAACTAAAGATTTTATATGTGTAGGTTTTCATGGAGGATCCAATGATGCAATTTATTTCCCACTTTGTTTCATTTGTTTCTGAGATAATTAAGAATTTGTGTTCTTTTTATGGTATTTTTACCTATTATTCATTGATTATTGACTTGACAAATATGCAATAAAAATGGTAGATGTGTATTTTATCATGAGGAATCTAGTGGTGTAATTTATTTAAGTGTTTATTCATCAGATTATGCGGAAATTAAGATTTTATTCCTGTTTATGGAACTTTCACTTATTTCAAGATAGTTATTTTAAAAGAATAATTTTTGTAAAGTTTTCTTGTGACCTTTTTGGATATAGGGTCATATCTCAAAGGCTGACATTCCCTACCACCAAAAAATAATGTAAAGCCATCTGATATAGTTAACTAGGGTATCATCCACTGTCCTACCTCTTCATTAGACTTTCTTAGTCTTGAAGCTCAATAATACTTAGCTTTTCTATTCTATAGGCCTTCTTTCATTTCTGAACTTTCTTAGTAGTTTATCAGCATTAGTTATATCTTTCTCAAGTAGCCATTCATCTTCTTGAGCTGGGGTTCTATACCTCACAAGGTATTCTTTTTATTCTTTGTTTCTAGTCCTCTCTTCTTTAAGTACTTTTACAATTTTCCTTTCTTCTCCTTCTTCTAGAGGGGTAATTTCAAGTGTTGGCTTATTTCTTAGGGGAAATAACACTTTGTCACTTGAGATGTAAGGTTTCATCAGGCTGAAAGGGAAAGCTGGGTGTTTATTCATTAATTCACCTATGAGTTCTAGTTGCACAGAATTAGGTCCATGTAGTGCTTTCATCATGAATGGTCCTGAAAAGGAATCTTTCAATTTCTTTGGGCCTTTGTTATTATTAAAATTCAAAGTTGATACTAAGACCAAGTCTTCTATTTTGAAGTTAGGTGGTTTATGAATTTTATCCCATCTTTCTTTTGCATACTTGAAAGAATCTTGCATGCATCTGTTTGCATTATTTCTTTCCTTGTCAAGCATCATTTTGAAACTACTTTCTGTTGGATGTATATCCACTAAGTCCTTTTTAAGAGTATTATATGGAAGTCTTGGATCCCATCCTTTTTCTAACATTGCTGGTGTTTTAACAGTTGAGGAATGCATTGATTTTTTATATTCAAGCTCAAGAGCTGGTATTAACGTACATCAATAATGGGTTAAAGCCCTCAGAGTCTTTGAGTTTTAGGCCATAAGCACAGAATCTTCTGATCATATCTTCAAAGGTTTGTATCATTCTTTCTGCCAGACAGTCACTTTGAGGGTGGTAGGCTGTGGAGAATGATAGCTTTGTTCCAAACAAGTTATGGAGGTTTGTCCATAATGCTGAGGTGAATTTTAAATCTCTGTCACTTATGATATTTTGGAATAGTCCTTGATGGCTAATAACTTTATTCCATATAATTATGGCTGTGTCCATAGCTGTGTCATCTTTGTGACATGGTAAGAATATTGGAGTTTTTCTGTACCTGTCAACTAAGACTAGGAATGAATTATAACTTCTATCTCCTCCCGGAGGTAAGGCTATTACTCAAACCAATTGAACTATTTCCCATGGGTATTTGGGTTTTTGGATTTGAATAATCATTCCAAATTTCTTTCCTGCGTCTCTGTTTGCGTTTTGACATCTGTCACAGGTTTGGCAGTATTCTGAAACATCTTTTCTCCAATTTGGCCACCAGGAGCAGGGCTTTACCCTCTCTAGTGTTCTGTCTTCTGATAAATGACCAGATGCAACACTATCATGACATTCATGTAGTAGAGTGTGTCAAATGAGTTAGGATCAACGCAGGCTGAATTGACTAGGTAATAAAATTTCCCTTGATTAACAAGATAGCGGTCACAATGATCATGTACCCGACAAGCAGATGCCAAGACACTTCAAAGGGAACATTATGGAGGATAACTTTTTCAGAAGCGATTCCTCTCAGTTAAACGTTGGGGTTACAATGTCATAGCTTATCTTTATTTATTATCTTTTAACATGTATATAAATAGACATCTCTTTTGTTCTTAGAATTTTAATTCTGTGTAGACTCTTATTAGTCCTTTCTTTGTTACTTATATCACTCTATAGAAATTAACTACCTTACTCCAGCAAGACTTCAGGAGGAGTTGAGGTATCTCTTTTATTCTCTCAAGCGTTGTCTTATGCGTCATTGCTGACTAGGGCTGTGATTGTAGTATCATTCTGATTCTCGAACTGCTGATTAGCTAAATAATAGTATTTGAGTATTAACAACTAGAATCTAGGTATTTAGTTTACGTCTTTGTATCTTTTATACACAACTTGACTAATCGACCTTATTGTTGTTAGTATTATTGACTACTGGCTTTTAATAATATACTCATAGCAATTAAAGATTAATATAAAACTTCTCTTTGCATGGTAGCGAGAGTTAGTTGCTAATTGACTATAGTATAAATTAAAAGCTAGAGTTAAAATACATTAGGGTTACAGAATGTCAAACCTCCCAGTACAGATCGAGGATTCATCTACCAAGGAAGATGTCATCAAAACCAAAATCATCAAGTTAACACGCTCTAACTGGGTACAGTGGAGCTTTCAACTTGAAAACTACTTTATAGGAAAAGGTATTGATGATTTATTCGACTGTCCATCTGAGGATGCAATAAAAACACGCAAGTATCGGAAAAAAAATAGTTGTGCACTGGCTTTATTGTGGTCCAGTGTGAGCTCAGAATTTGAAGGTATTTTGTTAAACAACAAAACCTCGTTTTATGACTGTTGGAATGCCTTAGGGAATGCATGTGGAAGAAATTCTATCATTGTGCTTGGAAGAACACTCCATCAACTGGTAAACTTACGTTATGAACCAGGATCATCTCTTGAAAACCACATCGATGCTTTTCAAAAACTACATGCTAATTACCAGTCTTTAACCGCTAGCTCAACAGCTGGTATGAACCTGTCCGATGAAATGGCAGCTATATTTTTCTTATATAGTCTTGACACAGATAAAGAACTCAGTAATATTTGTCAAACTCTTTATGATTTAAAACCATTCACTCTGAGTGCGGTTACTGATAGAGTTGCATTTGAGCACTCCAGAAGAAAGAATGATTCAGTGTTGCTTTTGGTCGACAAGGATAAACAAAAACAAATTCACAGTAATTCAGCTAATCACGAACATCAGCCTGGTCGTCGAAAAAATCAATGGAAAGATAGGAAGAAAACTCCTAAAAATGAGAATCATGCTAAAGATGACCCTAATAAAAGATTAGATATATTAGAAAAACTAATTGCAAACCTTCAGACAACTATCACATCTTTATCGATTAATGCTGTTACTGAGAATATCAATGATAAAAGTCAACCATCCGATTCTGAAGCATTTGTTCTATATGACTTATACTCAGTAGGGCAATCACTCGCAAAAGGAACTATCTTTCTGGACTCTGGAGCTAGTCGAACTGTAGTAAATGATCTATCATTATTAACCAATCCAGTATTGGTAAACAAGCAAATCAATACTTTCTCCCAACCTGTTAAAGTCACGCATGAAGGAACATTAATATTCAAGGGAGTACATCTACACCCAGTCTATTATGTACCAGGTGGTCCAGTAAATCTACTATCTGTTTCTCAGTTGTGCGATCATGGTCTCAAGATGATAACTAAATCAAATACATTCTTAATTAAACAAAAAGAAAAGGTAATTGCTACTTTCCACCGAGAAGGGAACCTATTTGCTATGAAATTACCCAGTGCAGACGTCTTCTCTATAATACCAAAGGATCCCGACTGGCATTTGACGTTGGGCCACCCTAGCGATGGGTATATAGATTATATTATCAAAACTAATAAATTATCCAGTACTTATACTAAATCAAGAGATTGTGAAGTGTGTCAAAATGTGAAAATCAAAAATTGCCCACACTCAAACTCCCTCCCAACGGCCAGGTCCCCTTTTTACAAAATTCACATGGATACATTACAGATCACCCCTATGAATCGCAAAGGTCAGCAATATGTATTAGTCCTTATAGACGATTACAGCCGTTTCAATCGAATTTATATGATGGACAAAAAAAACGATGCTGAAACATGTATTGAAGCCTATCTTAATGAAATCAAAAACAAACTTAATATTATACCTGCATTCTTACACACTGATCGAGGTGGTGAATTCAGCTCAAAAACCTTTTTATCCAATCTGAAAAATAAAGGAATATGCCTTGAACAAGGACCACCTGACTCTCCACAGACCAATGGAGTTGCAGAACGGTTCAATCAAACGCTACTGACAAAAATAAGGTGTTTACTTGGACAATCGAATATTCCAATAAAGTACTGGGACGAATCAGCTAACCATGCTTCTGTGTTGTTGAATCACTTACCCCATAGATTTCTAGATATGAACACCCCAAACAATGTGCTAATGAAAAATAACTGTTATATGGAACCAGTAATTAGTCTAGATAGATTTATTCCTTTCGGTATGAAGGTCTCGGTAAAGAAACAAAAAACCGAAGCAAAACTAGATGAAGCCGGTGAAACACTACGAGCACTTACATTTGAAAAATATTCAGATGGACTGAGACTCTTAGATCCACGCACAGGAAGAATCCGTATCTCTCGTGACTATTCGGTCTCAAGCAAACCAATCAAGATTGAACTAAGAAAACCTGAAATTACATTACCTAAAGAATCATCGCAAACCTTGAAGCTAACACTTCCTAAACACCACTCTATTACTATTCCATCCACCGAGGATCAAGATAGACAGGACAATCCAGTTGAAGACCTGGTAGTACAGGAAGAACCCAAAGAGACTCTGGTATTACCATCCTCCCAATTGAAGGAAGCAAACAAACACTACAAATATGTTCCTTTTTACAAAAAACCCCCTAAAGACATATCAAGCAGTGTTAGTGAAAATAACGTAGTGGAAGGAAAACGAACCCGTCAAGCCCCTGATCGTTTCTATCTTACTGACTTAGTACCTTATTCAAAGGCATTATCTGCTCCAACAGAGAAAGACCACTGGAAGACTGCCATGGACACGGAGTTTAGCTCTCTGATGAGTCACAACACTGGAACCCTAGTCCCATACCCTAAACACAAGGAAAAAGTGATAGGGGGAATGTGGCGATTGACCCGTAAGCGAAATGAATTTGGCAAAGTATATCGATATAAGGCAAGATGGGTTGTATTTGGTAATCACCAAGAACATCTCTTACATTATTTCGATACCTGGTCCTCTGTCGGTAGGAATGAGATGTTTAAGACAATGTTATCTTTAGTGGTAACTTTTCATCTTATACCTTATCAATTCAACATAGAAACAGATTTTCTACATGGCAATATGGATGCGGTCGTATATGTTAAACAAGTTACCGGTTATGAACAAAAAGGAAGGGAAAATTGGGTTTGGCGGTTGAATAAATCTTTATACGGAACTAAGCAAGCCCCTCGAATGTGGAAATCTAAATTGACCGAGGTATTGCTCTCTTTAGATATGAAAAGTGCTGAGTCGGACGAATCCTTATTCATCTCATCCAATAAAACGTTAATGCTTCACATCCATGTTGACGACGGGTTTTTAATAAGCAAAAATGAAGAATTAATACTTAAATTTTTATCAAACTTAAATAAACAATTAAAACTTAAATTTAAAAGGTAACCTACCCAACACCTAGGTTATAACTTTGTATGGGAAGACAATAAGTTATTAATTAATCAGTCAGACTTAATCAATAGGATTCTTGATCAGTTCGATATGGAGAATAGCAAGGCAGTAAAAACTCCTTGTAATGGCAACTTGCTTAATGAAATCGATTTTAAAGGTGGTTCTCAAGACATTACTCAATTCCAACAAGCTATAGGCAGTCTCAATTATATCGCTCAGCACACTCGGCCTGATATCATGTTCACTGTTAATCAACTTTCACGTTTCTGTACTCAACCTGGAAGCATGCATTGGTCCGCTCTTAAACACCTATTAAGGTACTTAAAAGGCACCTGTATGCTAAACCTAGAATACTCAAAACCTGCCATAAGTAGCTCTACCCAATGTCTAGCAGGATGGGCTGACGCTGACTACGCAAACAGCAAAGATGATAGAAAATCAATATCGGGACACATAGTTTTGGTATACGGTAATCGAATCAGTTGGTTAAGTAAGAAGCAGTCAGTGGTTGCTCAATCAACCACAGAAGCAGAATTCATTTCCCTGAACATTTGTGATAAACAAATGAGGTGGGTGTCATTCGTACTTAGAGACTTGGGACAGGAAATTGGTAAACCCATCATGTTTAGTGACAATTCGGGAGCAGTCACCATATCTAAACAAGCATCATTAAGCACTAACACGAAACACATCGAAGTAAGATTTCAATATATCCGTGATTGTGTTGTCCGAAACATCCTAAGAATTACTCAAGTCAGCTCTAGTGAAATGATTGCCAATATTTTAACTAAACCATTGGGGGCACAACAAATGACAACTGTTTACAAGCAATTACACCTTGTTGACCCAGGAGGAGTGTCAAATGAGTTAGGATCAACGCGGGCTGAATTGACTAGGTAATAAAATTTCCCTTGATTAACAAGATAGCGGTCACAATGATCATGTACCCGACAAGCAGATGCCAAGACACTTCAAAGGGAACATTATGGAGGATAACTTTTTCAGAAGCGATTCCTCTCAGCTAAATGTTGGGGTTACAATGTCATAGCTTATCTTTATTTATTATCTTTTAACATGTATATAAATAGACATCTCTTTTGTTCTTAGAATTTTAATTCTGTGTAGACTCGTATTAGTCCTTTCTTTGTTACTTATATCACTCTATAGAAATTAACTACCTTACTCCAGAAAGACTTCAGGAGGAGTTGAGGTATCTCTTTTATTCTCTCAAGCGTTGTCTTATGCGTCATTGCTGACTAGGGCTGTGATCATAGTATCATTCTGATTCTCAAATTGCTGATTAGCTAAATAATAGTATTTGAGTATTAACAACTAGAATCTAGGTATTTAGTTTACGTCTTTGTATCTTTTATACACAACTTGACTAATCGACCTTATTGTTGTTAGTATTATTGACTACTGGCTTTTAATAATATACTCATAGCAATTAAAGATTAATATAAAACTTCTCTTTGAAGAGTGCTTATCAGAGTTCTATCTGTTAAAGCCATAACACATGTATGTTTAGTCCCGTGATAGAGGATTCCACAAAGGAGGTGGAATCTGCCTTCATCACATGCTTTTTTTCATATTTCATCTAGTTTGGATGAAATTGATGGGTCTTTAATGTAGGATGTGACTATGAAACTGATAATAATATTACTATTAATCAACAGTACTATGTCTGTTCTTATGAAATATAATAATAAAAATTATTATAACCACAATTAAATAACTATAAAATTATTTCTTTCACTTGTTATACACTACTAGTGATTATAACAGTGAGCAGTAATTGTCTACAAGAATCAATTACAAGAAGATTTTAATAATAAAAACTTCTTTTATTAAAATAATAAAATTATTTTAATATATAATTATCTTTTGCAAGAATAATTATAAAGATAATTCTTGAAGAAAACTAATTTTAGAGAAAAACTTTAAGAATTAAATATAAATGACTCACTAATACTCCAAAGAACTTATTGAAAGATAAGAGTAGAGAAATTTGACGTAGAATTGTGGATTTAAGGGATCAAGATGATTTATAACAGTATTACAACAATGTATAGTTGGATTCTATGATTTCACGTCTTTCTGATTGATTCTGAAAGATTTAAAACACTTAAGAATAGCTGAACTAATACTTACTTGTTGGTAATAATGGTTTAATAAATTTATAAGATGATGATGTGGAAAAAACAGAAAGAGAAGGCCTCTTTTAAGTCTAAGACAGCTCACAGAGGTGTGCCATGGAGAAAAATGAAAAACCAGTGAGTGAGAAAACAATAAATCTTTTTGGTTTATTGATTGCATCATTATTTGTCACGTAACATTATCATAATTACTTATTTGATGCTTTTACGTGACTACCAACCCCAATATGGTTAAGAATAAAAGGAGTAAAGCTTGTAAATCTTCTTTTATTCTAAAATAATCATTGATTTCTCAAAGTTATCAATGTTATTGCCAATTTCATCACAGGTTGTAATTACTGTGAATTTTTGAAGATTCAGTGTTTCACGTAGAATAGCCAAAAATGGACTGTAAGTAAAACTTTCAATTTTACCAGTAAAACTGTAATTCTTTTTGGTTGTACCATAGATAATACAGTTCTCCTTTAGAACTGAAAGTTTCAGAAGGATTCATTAGGAATTGTATTTTTAATGAATTTTTGAAGTTTTTACCTCATTTCTACGTAGAATTGCAAATAGCAGTGTTTTGCTGGTTGCTATGAGGTAAATCAATGAATATGGGTCCCAAAAGGGTTTTAATTACTCTTTTGGGGTTTATCCATGGAAAGTAATTAGTAATTGACATGGTTACAGGAGTGTAAGTAGCTCATTACCTCCTTGGCACGTCAAAATAGCAGGTTATTTGCTATTTTCTTATGATTTACAGTATATGTAACTTGGTAACCAAGTTCCCAAAGAGGTTTAGTTTACCAATTGGGCTAAGATGAGCCATGGAACCAAGCTTTGGAGCTATTCACGCCTCTGGGGCCTCAGAAGTTGGGTACCCTGGCTCTCTTTGATGTCTTTTGTCCCCCTTACTTATTTTTCACGTCAAAATAGAAATTTAAGCTTAAAGTGAGATATCCACTATGGGTGTACCAAAAGTGCATGTAAGAATACCATAATATTAAGTGCTCAAAACATGAATAACACTATTCTTAGTGTATATGTAAC
This sequence comes from Austropuccinia psidii, assembly GCA_023105745.1. Taxonomy (NCBI): domain Eukaryota; kingdom Fungi; phylum Basidiomycota; class Pucciniomycetes; order Pucciniales; family Sphaerophragmiaceae; genus Austropuccinia; species Austropuccinia psidii. Next base: position 7,407,465 of record JALGQZ010000003.1, read on the forward strand.
ATGGGATTTCTCACATTCCCATTATTTTGGCGTGAAATTAAGAAAAACAAAAATTTTCACAGATCTTTTATGTGGTATTGATGATGTGGTGTTGAAGTATTTTCCATTTTACCACCTCAAAGAGTTAATTTGAGCTTATTCACTCTATGGAGCTACCCTAGGTGAATTTTTGTGCAGAATCCAAATCTGGCCTTAAATCCATGGATTTACTTACTCAATAAAAAGTTATTCATTTTTTCTGAAATCAAAAATAATGAAATTTGAATATATGCATGACTTATGAGGTATGCATTATTCAGAATTTATTTTTAAGGTAATTGTGGCCTATTTGGGTATGTAAAATATACCTCAAGGCTCACATTCCCTCCCACCAAAAAATAAAATTGTACTACAATTTTATTAGTGAAAAAAGAATAAGGCCCCAAAGGGGGTTAATGTCCGCTTTCCAACCTCTTCACATTACTCAGATCAAGTAATTAAAGCACATTTATAGACATATTCAGGCTTGTGGCTTTCTTTCATGTCTAAATCTTCTCAAACGTTTATCTGAGTCAGGTATATCTGATTCTGCCAGCCATTCATCTTCATGTACTGGATTCCTATATCTGACAAGATATTCTCTTTGATTTTTACCCCTGAGTCTCCTTTCTTTGATGACTTTCTTTATCTTTTTGTCTTCATTCTGTTCCACTGGTGGTACAGTTAAAGGAGTTGGGTTCCTTAAAGGAAACAGTTCTTTATCAGCTGGTTGATAAGTTTTTATCAAGCTGACTGGAAAAGTGGGGTGTTTATTTTCCAATTCACCAATCAATTCCACTTGAACTGCATTGGTTCCATGTAGGGAAACAATAACAAAAGGACCTACATAAGAATCTTTAAGTTTCTTTGGGCCTTTGATATTATTAAAATTCAAGGTTGAAACTAGAACGAAGTCCCCTACTTTGAAGTCTGGTACTTTATGACTCTTGTCCCACTTCTGTTTGGCATAATCAAAAGCATCATCCATGCTTTGTTTTGCATGATGTTTTACTTTATCAAGCATCAATTTGAAGCTGGAAGCTGTAGGATGAATGTCAATCAAGTCTTTCCTAAGTGTGTCTGCTGGGAGCCTTGGATTCCATCCTTTTTCTAACATAGCAGGAGTTTGTCCTGTGGAAGAATGAACTGATGTCTTATATGCCAATTCTAATGCAGGTATCAGAGTGCACCAGTCATGAGTAAAGCCATCTGAGTCTTTGAATTCTAACCCATAAGCACAAAATCTCCTGATCATGTCTTCTAAAGTTTGAATCATCCTCTCTGCTAGCCCATCTGTTTGAGGGTGATATGCTGTAGAGAATGATAACTTGGTCCCAAACAATCTATGAAGATTGGTCCAAAGTGCAGATGTGAACTTGGGATCTCTGTCACTTATGATATTCTTAAATAATCCTGTATGGGTAATAACTCTATTCCATAAAAGAAGAGCTGTATCCATAGCTGTGTCATCTTTATGACATGGTAAGAATATGGGAGTTTTGCTATATCTGTCTACAATGACTAAACAAGCATTATAACTTCTGTCACCACTTGGAGGAAGTGCTGTGACCCAATCCATGTTAACAACTTCCCAAGGGGATTTTGGTTCTTGAATATGGATCATCAATCCAAATTTCTTGCCTGTACTCCTGTTTGCTTTTTGGCATCTATCACAGGTATGGCAATACTCAATGGTTTCGTTTCTCCAAGATGGCCACCATGCACAGTTCTTCACTTTTTCAAGTGTTCTGTCTTCTGATAGGTGTCCAGAGTAAATACTATCATGACATTCATGAAGAATGGTATTGATAAGTAACCTACTACACAGTTTCATCAAACAAGAATGTTTTGTTCTATGGTAAATAATCCCATCAAACAAGTGAAATCTTCCTTCAGAATAGGAATTTTTCCAAACTTCATCTAGTGCATTAACCAAAGATGTGTCTTTGCAGTCTTTATCCAATAAAGAAGTCAAGATATGGCAATTCTTGTCTTGTTTATAAGACTCTCTGACCTCTTCAAAGAATTCAGTCCCAATATCAGTTATGTTAATTCCTTCAATTGGAATCTGTGGTTCAGCTTCCAAAGGTACATAAGCTGGGTTATCAGGAGTGTTGGCTATAGCCCATCTACTAAGTCCATCAGCATTTTTGTGAATGTTTCCTGCTTTATGAACTATAGTCATGTTTCCTCTATACTCTTGAATGGCTATTTGCCATCTCAACATATGTCTGTTGGGAGTTTTCATGTTAAGAAGTGATTTCACCGCATTACAGTCAGTTATCACCTCAAAAGCACTGCCATCAAGATAATAGTGTAGTTTCTCAAGTGCCCATACCAAACATAAGCACTCCATTTGGCTTGCACCATATCTGGCTTCTGTTGGTTTGATTTGCCTTGAGATAAAACAAACTGGTCCTTCTGTAGGTATGTCATCAATAATTTGGACTTGATGTAAGGCTGCCCCTAATCCATCTCCACATGCATCAATGTACAGTTTAAAAGGAATATTCCAGTCAGGCATGAGGAGTAAAGGTGCTTCTGTAAGAGCTTTATTTATCTTCTCATAAGCTTTGATCCTTTCTTGTGTCATCTCAAATACAGTCTGTTGATCACAGATTCTATAAAGTGATTTGGCTAGAATTGCAAAGTCCTTCAGGTGTTGCCTGTAGTAACTAGCAAATCCAAGAAAAGACATCATTTCTTTTTTATTCTGGGGTAGTGGCTTAAGTAACACTGCTGCCACTTTATTTTTCTCAATTCCCAGCCTTAAAACAGAAACAACATGTCCTAATGCTTTGAGTTCTTCAAATCCAAAATTGCATTTCTTAAGTGAAATTTTCATATTCACTTCTCCAACTGTCAGCCTGTGACTCAAAATAGAGCACCAGCATGACATCCAACATGCCATAAGTAATGGTATGAGGAATATTGGACAAATATAGCCAATACAAGTAAATTATAAAGAGGAAACCTCCTCAAAGATAATAAGAAAGGACAAAGATATGCCCTATCAAAGATAAGACCAAATAAGCAAAAACTCTTATTCTGGCCTCTAATCTAACTTATGTATATTTAATGGGAACCCCACCAGAATTGTTATTTTTCTTAAAGCTCACATAGAGAGCTACAAAATGATATCATCCATGTTGTTGTAACACCACTACAACTGGAGATACCATATAACCTTATTTTCAAAACCAAGTCCCCCTGAAAGTCAAAGAGGGCTTGTACAAAACTGTACAAAAGTATAACCAAATTAAAGATCTCAACAAGAGCTTTAATTTGAGACACCTTAGACCTCTGTATCTCTTAAATTGACTGAGGGATCTTGGTTCAAAGGTTTAATAACCAAAATACAGATATTCTGAAAACAAGAAAATAAACAAACCCCTGTATTTTTGGCATACAGTCATACAACTGTACAGTGTAATATACCAAACTGTAGAGCTAATCAGGCCCTACAAAACTGTATCATCAGAATACAGATATCTTCCAAATTGAAGAAGATATCTAGCATGGAAGTTTTTGAAGCCTCATACTGATGTACAAAATTACATCCAAAAACTTAAAACCCTTATAACTTTTGCTATTTGCAAGAAGGGTAAACATGAAGCATAACAAATTGAAGAGCTCATTAAGCCCTTCAATTCTGTGCTCTTGGTTTCTTGATATCTCAAAAACTGACTGAGATATCTTGGTTGGAAGTATTTTGACCAATACTGGCCTGTACCAAACCTGTACCAACCAGTACTGGCTTGATACTTAAAATAATGGTTGTTTAAAGCTTAAACCCGCCCAGAATGACTAATATTAGTCATCCAGACACTCTGGACACGTCACAATGGTGCTGACGTGGCCTGTGAAGAGTTTTTTCACCCTGTATTGATCCAGAATGATCATTTGTGGTCCAAAAACCACAATTCTGACTATGCTGACGTCAGAATTGATGGTACAGAACCACAACCCAGCCTCCAGAGTGAAAATTTTCACTCTGTAGACGTGTGAAGAGCCTACCAGTCTTTCACAGTCCTCAGAGGAGATAAAAGCAGGTCTTTCCTCACTGGAAAAGACTCATCTTATCATGAATTAACATCCTTACGTAGTAAAACTGTCTTATACCAGTAGTACTCTTAGGATTATATTGATATAATTAAAATAATTAATTATTGTAGTGTTTCTTTACAGTCAAAGATATTAGAGCATTGCAACCCAGGTCCTCAATAGACTCATCACCACTGTTACCACATAGCAGTAGGACCTGAAGACTTAATTTTCATTTATTTTGTGTGTGTCACAGTCATAGTGCTAGCTTGTATTTACTATTTTTAAGCTACTACATAGACTCACCCTGACATTTTGGGGGCCTGGCCGTTGTTTTAACCTATTCTGGACCTATTTTGGCGATTTTTGGATCATTTTCACTATTTTTGAAGGTTTTTTACTATAAAAGTAAGTACAATTTCGAGTTTTTTCATTTTTTAACTAATTTTCATCTCTTATATTATAAAAATATAATATATATTTTTTATATATTGTATTTTATCAAAATATATTAAATAATATATTTTATTTTATTTTTGAGTATTTATACTCTTCAAAGCTTTATATTGCAATTTTCACGAAAATTAATAATAATAAATAATTATTATTAATTTTTCAAAGTTATTTTTATATACAAACAGTATATTTAAATAAAAAAACATTATTTTTTACCAAATTGTGTAAAAATTAATTTAAATCATAATATTTATTGTAAATCAACAATAAATATTGAAATAATAATTTTATTATTTCAATTCTTTAATATTCAAATTGAATATTATTGAAGAAAATCTTTTTTTACTCAAGTTGAGGAAAAATTGATTAAAATTTCTTTTTTTGATAAATAATCAAAAAAAAATCTCAATAATAATAAGTCATTATTATCAATTTACCACGAAAATTGATAATAATAAGTAATTATTATTAACTTCTCAAACTTATTTTTATATACAAATAGTATATTTAAATAGAAAGTATAATTAATTTTTACCAAATTGTGTAAAATTAATTTAAATCATAATATTTATTGTAAACCAACAATAGATATTTAAATAATAATTTTATTATTATTTCAATTCTTTAATATTCAAATTGAATATTATTGAAGAAGAATCTTTCTACTCAAGTTGAGGAAAAATTCATCAATTTTAATAATAATAAGTAATTATTATTAACTTCTCAAACTTATTTTTATATACAAATAGTATATTTAAATAGAAAGTATAATTAATTTTTACCAAATTGTGTAAAATTAATTTAAATCATAATATTTATTGTAAACCAACAATAAATATTTAAATAATAATTTTACTATTATTTCAATTCTTTAATATTCTAATTGAATATTATTGAAGAAGATCTTTTTTTTACTCAAGTTGAGGAAAAATTGATTAAAATTTCTTTTATTTTTGATAAATAATCAAAAAAAAAAAATCTTAATAATAATACGTCATTATTATCAATTTACCACGAAAATTGATAATAATAAGTAGTTATTATTAGCTGCTCAAACTTATTTTTATATACAAATAGTGTATTTAAATAGAAAGTATAATTAATTTTTACCAAATTGTGTAAAAATTAATTTAAATCATAATATTTATTGTAAATCAACAATAAATATTGAGATAATAATTTTATTATTTCAATTCTTTAATATTCAAATTGAATATTATTGAAAAAGATCTTTTTTTTACTCAAGTTGAGGAAAAATTGATTGAAATTTCTTTTTTTTTTTTTTTGATAAATAATCAAAAAAAAAAATCTCAATAATAATAAGTCATTATTATCAATTTACCACGAAAATTGATAATAATAAGTAATTATTATTAACTTCTCAAACTTATTTTCATATAAAAATAGTATATTTAAATAAAAATATAATTATTTTTTACCAAATTGTGTAAAACTTAGTTTGAATTAAAATATTTATTGGGAAACCAGCAATAAATATTTGAGTGATAAGTTCATTATTATTCTAATTCTTTAATATTGAAGATCAATATTATTTAATACAATCTGTTCTTTCTTAAACTGAGGAGGAAATTGATTGAAATCTGTTTTATTTGATAAATAATCAAATAACAACAAAAGAAAACTTAATTATACAACAAAATTATTGTATAATTAAGATATAGACCCTTTTCTTTCCTCTAAAGAAAGAAAAATTGGAAATTGAACTATTAACAGTTGATTTTTCCATTTCAATAAGTGAATAACTTATCAATAATATTCAAGTTTAATAATATAACTTTTAATATTAAATACTTTACTTATGAAAATAAGTCAAACAAAACTGTTATTTCTTCAAAAAATAAAAAATAATTAAAACTCAAATATCAAACCAAAATCAGAAGAAATAACAGTAAGGAATTGAAAATTTTGTTTATTCAAATTGAATTACAAACCTTCTCCATTTTCTTTCAAGTGGAAAAAATACATTCCATTTGAGACAAAATCACAGTGAAATTCATCTGTACCAAGCCTCAAAGACAAGGAGGCAGTACCAACTCCCAAGCAAATTGCCAAAGAGTATAAAGCAGAAATCTGTCCAAGGGCCTTTTAAAGGTAAAAAAAAAAAAACCTTGAAAAATACAGTATTTTTTGTCTTTTGTCATTTTTTAACATGACACCTCCATTCCTCAGAGATCTTGGATACCCAAGAAATCAGCCAGAAATATGGCAAAGAAGAAATAGAGGGAGAAGACCACCACCTTCTGGATCAAATAGCCATGAAGGGACTTATTATCAGGAAACTCCTGCCCAAAGTTCCACCCCAAACCAAGTTCAGCCAAGTCCAACAAAAGAATTGGACAGATGCAGAAAAAATAACTCATATGCATCTACTCCTGAAAGACTTGTTCACATGGAGTATGGACAACAAAACCTTCACCATGAAAGTATTATGGGAGGAAATTGGAATAATGAGGCAAAAAATATGAGTAAATCTTATTACTTGCCAAAAGGTTCTGGAAGAAATGAAAAGTTGGAATCTCAACAGCCATTTCATACTCTCAGAAGAGACTTGAATCAGAAGGAATCAGACAGAAACCCAAGCCATAGAGAATTCTTGGCATATGGAAGAGCCCAATCTGATTCAGGAACACCAAGGCATGGAAGAAGAAATTCCATCTTTCCCACATCAGTCCAACAGCTACAGGACTTGAAATCAAAAGGACAATATTTCCAGGACTCTCCAGTCATCCCTGCTAGTTTCCAGCAGAGGACATGGAGCCCTAGTAGGAAACAAGAATTCTTTCAGAAAGGAGAAGATAGAATCAGATCCTTTGATGAAACAATGAATAAAATGAGTCCAAGAGGAACACAAATCCTAAAAGACACTGTACCTACAAATAGTGTTAGCTCAGAATCAATTGATCCTCAGCTTATGCCTATTGATGATAAAATACCCCCTCAAAAATTTGAAACCACAGAGTCCAGAGGTAGTAGTCTCATATGGTCCAACATGGGTAAATTCATGGATTGGACATATGATCATGTTCAAGAAGTGACTTCAGAAATGAAAACAATCAAGGAAGAAAATTCCTTCCAAACAACAGTCATCAAAGACTTGAACACAAATCTATCCAGAATTTGGGCAGAATTTGAAAATACAAACAGACAGTTGAACTCAATATTAGAGGAACAACAAGCTGTGAGAAGAGATTTAAGAAATATCCAATATCAACAGCAAAGCCTGGAAAAAGAAGTGGATTTTCTCTATAAAAAGGAGGGAAAAAAAGATAATTTCTTCCCTCAAACAGCTCAAGATGATAAACCACTCACCAAAGTAAAAGAGGAAGAATCAGAAAACCAAGCTCCTGCATCCCAGGATCCAAAGTTAAGGTCTGAGTCTATTTACCAAGATGGTGAGAACCTCAGTTACTCTGAGAAACAAGCATTGAAGCAATTACCTGAAGTGGTAAATTGGCCTAAATTCTCAGGAATTGGAGAATATGATCATATGGAGCTTATTGATTATATTAATGGACTTTTTGTTGATGTCCCAAAGATACCAGACTACTGGATCACCACAAGACTCAACACTGCATTCAGAGGCCATGCAAATATATGGTACACTGAAATGAAAGAGATACATGGTAGGAAAAGCTGGCCATGGTGGAGAAACCAAATAATACAAAAGTACAGCAATGGTAATTGGATTTGGCAAAAAACCATCTCTTTTGAGAGTGACAGATACTCTACAGAAAAAGACCCTTATGAATGGTGTCTTAAACAAACCAAAAGACTCAAATCTATTGATCCAAACATGACAATAGAGATGAGAAATCATAAGATTCTGACAAAACTTCCAGGAGACTTAGAACATGCAGTAAAGTGCAGATGCAGCAAAATAAGCAGCATTGATGACATAGCAAATGTCATACAAGATGTCAGAAAAAAGACATCAATTGGCAGTAGTTCACCCTATAGGTCACATGATATCAGAGAAAAACCAAAGATACTCATGGAAAAAGACCTCAAACCTACTAATGGTGAAGAAGCACCAAGGAGAAGGAACACATGCCATAACTGTGGATCACCTGACCACTATGCAAATAATTGTCCCAAGGGAAAAAAGAAAATATTTGCAATAGAGGAAGAGTCAGTGGAAGAACACATGGAGTACAAATCTGACTCTGACAGCATGGGAAATGGGCTAAGACAGGATTCAGACAGTGGATCAGAGCCTATTGAACAATATTTATTAGAGTATGAGGATGAGAAAACAGAATCAGTCCTAGGAAACTCTGTGAAACCAGAACTCATTCAACCCAAAAATGGTGAAGACAGAAGTGGCAGAACCATTGATGCTAAAGAGTATTTGGAAGTACCCAAAACTGGTATGGCCTTTATTCATGGAGCAAAATCAAAACTTGATGTGTACATTGAAAATAAAAAGCATCCTTTGATTTTCGACACAGGAGCAAATTGCTCAGTAGTAGCCAAAGAATACTTGGACAGACACTTTCCAATGTGGAATGCAGAGATACTTTTAACAAAAGCAAGAAGCTTTAAAAGTGCTGCAGGCGAAATGAAGTCACTTGGAATAATCCAAAAAATAATTATAATACCACACAAAATGGGAAACCTCAGATTAAACATTGAGTTTGTGGTACTTGAAAATGCTAAGTTTGATGGATTCTTAATGGGTACAGAGTACCATAGAATCTATGGCATAAGCATACATAATTCCCTAGAGAGTTACTTTATAATTGGGCAAGACAAACAAAGAAAGTTCTACTTTGAAACTGACAACCCCAATCAAATAAAAAGATATTCAAATAGGGATTATTTAATAGAGAGAAGGAATGAACCACCAGACAAAGACCAATGGGTAAAACTGGATGATGCTTCAGATCAATATTCTTATTTGAAAGGATCAAGAGCCTCCATGAGGACAAAAGAGTCTCATCAATGATGAGCCTTTTTTGGAGGGAGGGTATGTCAGCCTGTGACTCAAAATAGAGCACCAGCATGACATCCAACATGCCATAAGTAATGGTATGAGGAATATTGGACAAATATAGCCAATACAAGTAAATTATAAAGAGGAAACCTCCTCAAAGATAATAAGAAAGGACAAAGATATGCCCTATCAAAGATAAGACCAAATAAGCAAAAACTCTTATTCTGGCCTCTAATCTAACTTATGTATATTTAATGGGAACCCCACCAGAATTGTTATTTTTCTTAAAGCTCACATAGAGAGCTACACAATGATATCATCCATGTTGTTGTAACACCACTACAACTGGAGATACCATATAACCTTATTTTCAAAACCAAGTCCCCCTGAAAGTCAAAGAGGGCTTGTACAAAACTGTACAAAAGTATAACCAAATTAAAGATCTCAACAAGAGCTTTAATTTGAGACACCTTAGACCTCTGTATCTCTTAAATTGACTGAGGGATCTTGGTTCAAAGGTTTAATAACCAAAATACAGATATTCTGAAAACAAGAAAATAAACAAACCCCTGTATTTTTGGCATACAGTCATACAACTGTACAGTGTAATATACCAAACTGTAGAGCTAATCAAGCCCTACAAAACTGTATCATCAGAATACAGATATCTTCCAAATTGAAGAAGATATCTAGCATGGAAGTTTTTGAAGCCTCATACTGATGTACAAAATTACATCCAAAAACTTAAAACCCTTATAACTTTTGCTATTTGCAAGAAGGGTAAACATGAAGCATACCAAATTGAAGAGCTCATTAAGCCCTTCAATTCTGTGCTCTTGGTTTCTTGATATCTCAAAAACTGACTGAGATATCTTGGTTGGAAGTATTTTGACCAATACTGGCCTGTACCAAACCTGTACCAACCAGTACTGGCTTGATACTTAAAATAATGGTTGTTTAAAGCTTAAACCCGCCCAGAATGACTAATATTAGTCATCCAGACACTCTGGACACGTCACAATGGTGCTGACGTGGCCTGGGAAGAGTTTTTGCACCCTGTATTGATCCAGAATGATCATTTGTGGTCCAAAAACCACAATTCTGACTATGCTGATGTCAGAATTGATGGTACAGAACCACAACCCAGCCTCCAGAGTGAAAATTTTCACTCTGTAGACGTGTGAAGAGCCTACCAGTCTTTCACAGTCCTCAGAGGAGATAAAAGCAGGTCTTTCCTCACTGGAAAAGACTCATCTTATCATGAATTAACATCCTTACATAGTAAAACTGTCTTATACCAGTAGTACTCTTAGGATTATATTGATATAATTAAAATAATTAATTATTGTAGTGTTTCTTTACAGTCAAAGATATTAGAGCATTGCAACCCAGGTCCTCAATAGACTCATCACCACTGTTACCACATAGCAGTAGGACCTGAAGACTTAATTTTCATTTATTTTGTGTGTGTCACAGTCATAGTGCTAGCTTGTATTTACTATTTTTAAGCTACTACATAGACTCACCCTGACACCAACTTTGTGAAGTACTCTTGCAAGTCTTTCAAGGTGCAAAGACCATGTATCAGAACATATGATAATATCATCAATATAAATGATAAGCCATCCTTCAGACAATTCTGTGGGGAAGATGGTATTCATCATTCTTTGATAATGAGATGGGGCATTTTTAATGCCAAATGGCATTCTAAGATACTCATAAATACCACAGTGAGTGATAATTCTAAGTAATTTCCTAGCTTTAGGCGTCAAAACATTTTGATGGAAGCCTTTCAATGCATCCATTGATGTTATATACTTGGCTTTAGACAATTGAGTCAGGGTTTCTTGAATTCTTGGGATTGGATACCTATCTGGAACTGTGTAGGTATTCAATGCTCTGAAATCTCCAACTATTCTTGACTTATCATTGTGCCAAGCAATAATAACAGGTGTTGTAACTTCAACTTCCTCATTATGGCCTACTTTCCTTAGTACACCAAGTTGGATCAACTCTTGGATATGTTTTTCCAAGGCTTCTCTAGCTCTGGGACTGGCTGGATAAGCTGGTCTTCTAAGTACTGGAGGATATGGTCTATCAATATTAAGAGTAATATCAATTTCATGTCCTCTTATAGCCCCTAATGGTTCATTATCAGATGCAAATGCATTATTGTATGTATATAATACATCAATAAGTTCATTCCTCATCTTTGGTGACAATGATGGATTAATTTGTGCTTCAACAAGTTGTTTAGACACAAATTCATCTTTGTAAGTATCTTTGACAGAGGATACTACAGATATTTGTTTTGGCATATTGGAGAAAGCAAATTTTTGTCTTTTGTTATCCCCAATTGTGAAATATCTGTCCTTATGGTTGTTGATATCAATACCATAAATATTCAAGTAATCATTTCCAAGAATGATGTGCTGAGATGTGCAATTATCCATTACCACAATCTCAGTTTTCATTCTTACACTTCCTGAAGGATGTGGGAACACAATATTAGTGTCTAATATGCCCAATGGGTACATATTGTTACTAGCACTACTAAATTGTACACCTTCTATTGGTAATAGATGGTTTTTCCATTCTGGAAGTATAAGTTGGATATAATCTTTGCCTACACAAGTGCAGAATGCCCCTGTATCCAAATTTACTTTGGCTTCAATATCATTCATCAAAACTGATGTGATACAGGAGGCTCCAGCAGTGTAGCCTTTGCCTTTAGCAGGTTTTGTCTTACACATTCTGGCATCCTGTATATTGATCAGGTTACAGCAGTCTTCACTATATTGTGGCAAGTGGGTATGGACCTCTGTGACCTCAAAGAAAGCTGTGATGTTTTCAATGGGATAGTCCTCCACTGGTGTATCCTCAGAGATTGCAGAGTCTTGATCAGATTCTTCTTTCTCTTCAGTACACTGAATTTCTTCAATGACTTGGACTTCATTGATTTTTGTCTTCTTGGGGCAAGTGTTGGCTAAATGTGAAGTACTTCCACATTTATGACACTTCAAGACAGGTCTTTCTGGTCTTCTGTCCTCCCTAGGAATCTTTGAGACCATTTTTGACTCTATTGGGTTTTTAATCCAAGTATTACCAATTCTTGTTCTGGTAATGATATCTTCCATAGCATTAATGTAGTCCTCTGTTGAACAGGGTTCCACACATCTGCTTTTGATAGCATGTTCCAGTTCTCCTCCACACTTCCTTAATATTTTCATATTAATCATAGTGTCAGACATATCTGGATGCAAAGCAGATAGTCTGTCTTTTTGTTTGAAGAACCAAGTAAGTGGTTTATCTTTTTCTGAGTTAAAAATGGCACTCTCAAAAGCATTCTCCATTTTAAACCTCCAAGAATTATTGGCCCATTTGGTAATTACTTCAGATTTCCACCAAGACCAGTCATGTCTTCCATGATCTATTCTCATCTTTTAGTACCATTTCTTTGCAGTCTTGGTAAACAAACAATGTAATTTACCCACTATGATTTCATCAGGTATATTAAAGTCTTCTTGCAACATATCAATAGTCCTGATGAATTCAATATGGTTGTATTCTCCTTCACCAGAGAATGTTGGCCATTCTTCTAATTTGGGAATATCCTTTGCAGAAATAACATTTTCTCCTAAGAATGGAGTCAAACTTTCTTTATCAGAAAGGTTTTCTTCAGTCAAAGGTGTAAAATGTCTTGGCATATGTGGTTCATGATTCTTATGAATTTGCTCCACACTTGCAATTATCTCATTCTTTAATTTCTGCCTTTCACTGTCACTTTTTGCTAAATGTATAGCAAATTGATTGGTGTTTTTAACTATTTGTAAGACATGGTCTTCAAGAGTTTTAAGTCTATCATTTACTTTAAGAATGGAAAGATCCTCTGTGTCATTATTCTGAATTTGACATTGGCTCTCAATTCTTTCACAAGCATTGCCGATTGACTCAAGGGTGACAGTTGTCAATTGATGCCAATCAGAATGCTGCTTGTCATTTTTCTTTAAATCATTGATGTCTAATGTAATTTGCTTTAAATTTGACTCAAGTTTGCCAATTTCTACACTAATACTTCTATGTACATCAGTTATTTGCGTGGAAAAGTCCTGTTCATCCTTTCCTGCTCTTTGGCTGTGAATTCCATGAGAGTTCTGGCCATATTGAAGACACTGTCCACGGCTGAAGGTTCCAATCTGGGGATCCTGTACCCTTGTGGGTAAGGTCTGTGCCAATTGGCTTTGCCTTTTCCCTTGCCTTGATGGTTCTTGGGACCTCTCTGTTTCTTTTGAGATCCTTTGGGCTTGTCCTTGGATGCTTCTGGAGCTGGTTTGGAGCTGGTAGATGCCACTGGTGCCTCTGTCTCCAAAGTTGGAGTCATTTCCAACTCTTTCTTCTGGTCTATGGATAAAAGACTCTGGTTCTTCAACCAATTATTTATCTTTTTGACCTTGTCTTTGCAAGACAGAGGGCTCCATCCTCCTAAGAGTTCTATGGTCTTCTCCTGACCCAGAAAGCTCTTGATGTGTAAGTAGGAGTTCATGGCCCCCTGCCAAAGGCTTGGGCAGATTTCCCACTCCTCCTCTTTGGCTGCTCTGAACCAATTTTTGTACTGGCTCTGATATATTTCTATTGCTGCCACTTGAAAATGGTTCAGCCCTGGAAATATTATCATAAATTAGTTCAGGCTCAGAATTTATGTCAAAATCTGTTGGTACAGACCTTGGGGAATGGGGGGCAACTCTGGCATCCTCCAAATGTGTCTTTCTTGTGTAAGACTTGGCACTTCTGGATTTGGTCTTGCCTCTTCCTTGTCCACATCCATCTGGTTGGACTGAATAGTTGCTTCCATTTCTGGTATGCACCATTTTCACGTCAATTTAAGGATAAAAGGTGAAAATATAAGATAAAATACACACCTTTTGGTGGTAATTTAGCTTTTTCTGAGTTGAATAAGGTGCCTCTTTTAGCAATTTGCACCTCAATACTGTCTTCAGATTCTGGACTAGTGATATATCTTTTACTGAGTCTTTTTCCAGCTGCACAGTATTTGATTAAAGACACTAAGAAAAATTATAAAAGAGAAAAAAAATTATTTTTTATACTTTTTAAAATATTTTTAAAGATTTTTTATAAGTTTTATATTTTTTAATATTAAAAAAATTATTCTTTTTAAAGAAAAAAATTTTAAATTTAAGATTTTGAATGAAAATTAATTCAGAGTAACTCAAAGAATAATTTCATAAGTTTTTTGGATGTGAAAAAGCCACATGTAAAAACAGTATAAAATTAAACCAAATTCCTCAATGAAAAAGATTTTAAAACAATTCCAAAAATAAAAATATTTTAACTTCAAATTGAAAGAAAAAAAATTAATTAAATTAATATATTTTAGAGCTTAAAAATATATTAATTAAGGGTACAAGGTTCAAAAAACACGGCCAGGCCCCCAAATGTAAGATGTGACTATGAAGCTGATAATAATATTACTATTAATCAACAGTACTATGTCTGTTCTTATGAAATATAATAATAAAAATTATTATAACCACAATTAAATAACTATAAAATTATTTCTTTCACTTGTTATACACTACTAGTGATTATACCAGTGAGCAGTAATTGTCTACAAGAATCAATTACAAGAAGATTTTAATAATAAAAACTTCTTTTATTAAAATAATAAAATTATTTTGATATATAATTATCTTTTGCAAGAATAATTATAAAGATAATTCTTGAAGAAAACTAATTTTAGAGAAAAACTTTAAGAATTAAATATAAATGACTCACTAATACTCCAAAGAACTTATTGAAAGATAAGAGTAGAGAAATTTGACGTAGAATTGTGGATTTAAGGGATCAAGATGATTTATAACAGTATTACAACAATGTATAGTTGGATTCTATGATTTCACGTCTTTCTGATTGATTCTGAAAGATTTAAAACACTTAAGAATAGCTGAACTAATACTTACTTGTTGGTAATAATGGTTTAATAAATTTATAAGATGATGATGTGGAAAAAACAGCAAGAGAAGGCCTCTTTTAAGTCTAAGACAGCTCACAGAGGCGTGCCATGGAGAAAACTGAAAAACCAGTGAGTGAGAAAACAATAAACCTTTTTGGTTTATTGATTGCATCATTATTTGTCAGGTAACATTATCATAATTACTTATTTGATGCTTTTACATGACTACCAACCCCAATATGGTTAAGAATAAAAGGAGTAAAACTTGTAAATCTTCTTTTATTCTAAAATAATCATTGATTTCTCAAAGTTATCAATGTTATTGCCAATTTCATCACAGGTTGTAATTACTGTGAATTTTTGAAGATTCAGTGTTTCACGTAGAATAGCCAAAAATGGACTGTAAGTAAAACGTTTAATTTTACTAGTAAAACTGTAATTCTTTTTGGTTGTACCATAGATAATACAGTTCTTCTTTAGTCCTGAAAGCTTCAGAAGGATTCATTAAGAATCGTATTTTTAATGAATTTTTGAAGTTTTTACCTCATTTCTATGTAGAATTGCAAATAGCAGTGTTTTTCTGGTTGCTATGAGGTAAATCAATGAATATGGGTCCCAAAAGGGTTTTAATTACTCTTTTGGGGTTTATCCATGGAAAGTAATTAGTAATTGACATGGTTACAGGAGTTTAAGTAGCTCATTACCTCCTTGGCACATCAAAATAGCAGGTTATTTGCTATTTTCTTATGATTTACAGTATATGTAACTTGGTAACCAAGCTCCCAAAGAGGTTTAGTTTACCAATTGGGCTAAGATGAGCCATGGAACCAAGCTTTGGAGCTGTCCACGCCTCTGGGGCCTCAGAAGTTGGGTACCCTGGCTCTCTTTGATGTCTTTTGTCCCCCTTACTTATTTTTCACGTCAAAATAGAAATTTAAGCTTCAAGTGAGATATCCACTATGGGTGTACCAAAAGTGCATGTAAGAATACCATAATATTAAGTGCTCAAAACATGAATAACACTATTCTTAGTGTATATGTAACATGGGATTTCTCACATTCCCATTATTTTGGCGTGAAATTAAGAAAAACAAAAATTTTCACGGATCTTTTATGTGGTATTGATGATGTGGTGTTGAAGTATTTTCCATTTTACCACCTCAAAGAGTTAATTTGAGCTTATTCACTCTATGGAGCTACCCTAGGTGAATTTTTGTGTAGAATCCAAATCTGGCCTTAAATCCATGGATTTACTTACTCAATAAAAAGTTATTCATTTTTTCTGAAATCAAAAATAATTAAATTTGAATATATGCATGACTTATGAGGTATGCATTATTCAGAATTTATTTTTAAGGTAATTGTGGCCTATTTGGGTATGTAAAATATACCTCAAGGCTGACATTTAAAGTCTTTCATTAGAAGTTTTCATAAAGTATGACAGTTCTTGTCCATCTTATAGCTTCCTTTAAACTGGTTTAATAATATCTGTGACGCATATGCCTTCTATATGATGCTCTTCCTGTGGTACCCATGCTGAGCTTTCAGGTTTATTCGCTAAAGCCCATCTGCTCATACCATTTGCATTTTTATGAATATTTCTAGATTTACGAACTATAGTCATATTTTCTCTATATTCTTGGATAAAAATTTGCCATCTCAGCATGTGTCTATTTGGTGTCTTCATGTTTAATAAAGATTTTACAGCATTAAAGTCTTCTATCAAATCAAACACTTTTCCATCAAAATAATAGTGTAATTTTTCTAAAGCCCATACTAGGAAAAGAAATTCTATTTTACTTGCTCCATATATTGCTTCCATTGGCTTAATTTGTCTTGAAATAAAGAAAATTGGTCCTTCAACAGGTTTATCATTCATGACTTATGTCTGGTGTAGTTCAGCACCTAGTCCTTCTCCACAAGCATCAATGTACAGCTTGAAAGGTAGTTTCTGATCTTGAATTAGAAGAAATGGGGCATGTGTGAGGGTAAGTTTCAATTTCTTGTATTCTTTAACCCTTTTTTAAGTCATTTCATAGACTGTCTGTTGGTCACAGAGCTTATACAAGGATTTGGAAATTCTTGCAAAGTCTTTTATATGCTGTCTGTAGTAGCCATAAAATCCTAGAAATGATTGCATTTCTTTTTTGGTTTGGGAAATGGGTTTCAGTAGTATTGCTGCTACTTTGTTTTTATCTATTCCAAAACTTAATCCACATACAACATGTCCTAGTGCTTTTAGTTCACTATATGCAAAATGAAATTTTTCCAAGGAAATTTTTATATTTACTTGTACTGTTTTTTGCAAGACTCTTTCTAGTATTTTCAAGTGACTTTCCCAAGTTTCAGAGCAAACCATGATATCATCAATTTAGATAATTAACTATCCTTCTGATAATTCTTCAGGAAATTTGGTATTCATCATTCTTTAATAATTGGAAGGTGCATTTTTTATACCAAATGGAATTCTTAAGTATTCATAAATTACACAGTGGACTATTATCCTCAGTAGTTATTTGGCATTGTCTGTTAAGAATTTTTGATTAAATCCTTTTAGAGTATTCATGGCTGTAATGAACCCAGCCTGTGAGAATTGTGTCAATGTCTCATGGATTATGGGCATTGGATATCTGTCAGGGATAGTGTAGGTATTTAGAGCTCTAAATTTCCCTACCCTCCTTGATTTTCCATTGTTCCAAGTGATAATGACAGGTGTAGTGACCTCTACTTGTTCATTATGTCCTAATTTTCTTAATATTCAAGGGCCATTATCTATTTAATGTCTACCCCTAGGGCTTCTCTAGCTCTTGGGCTAGCTGGGTAAGCTGGTCTTCTTAAAAAGGGTGGATAAGGTTTTTCCACATTAAGAATAATGTCTACTTTATTACCAATGATTTCACATAGTGGTTCTTTGTCAGTTGCAAAGGCATTTTTGTATTTAAACAAGAGATCAATCAGTTTTTCTCTCATTTTTTCTGTTAATTCTTGATTAAATTCTGCCTCATTAAGTTGTTCACTTAAGAAAGATTCTTTTTCTGGGATTTTCTCTTCATTTTTAAGAATTTTAATTTGTTTTTTGTTATTTAAAAACCAAATTTCTTCCTCTTATTGTCTCCTATGGCTAAGTATCTGTCTTTTTGATTAGAGATATCTATGCCATAAATTGACAAGTAATCATTTCCTAGTATAAAATGGCTACTGGTACAGTTGTTCATTACTAAAATCTCTACTTTCACTCTTCTACATTGGGAAGGGAAAGGAAAAATTAATGTTAAGTCAATTTTTCCCAGGGGCTTCATGCTTCCACTTGCACTACTAAATTTTAACCCCTTGTATTGGTATAAGTTTTTCTTCCCAATCTGGCATAATTGCTTCTGAATAATCCTTACCAGAACAGGTACAGTATGCTCCTATATTTTACTTTTGCTTTTGCCTCTTAGTTTTTAACCATGACAATAATTATACTTTAATTTACAGCTGTATATCCCATTACTTTTTCTGGTTTGGTTCTATACAGTTTGGCATCTTGCACATTTTTCAGGTTTGTGTCAGATGTTCCAACTTGGGGTAAGTTTGAGTTAACATCTAATACTTCATAAATTATATCAATATTATTAATTTGTGCATTAATTATATTAATTCCATCACTTTTGGAGGTTTCTGACTCTTCAGTGTCTTTTTCAGAATCAGATTCATGTTCTTTGTCATTGTGGTCTTATGTTTCCACAATTTCATTTATTTTTGCCTTTTTAAGGCAATTATTGGCTAAGTGTCCACTACCCCCACATTTAGATAATTTTCTTTGCCCATTAGGGTTGGGCGTATTGGGTTTGGAAGACTCTTTTTGTTGTTCTTTCTTGATGAATAGTTATTTTGGGCTTTTAATGTCCAATTTCTTCCAAGTTAGGCCTATTTTTGTTCTTTTCAATATATCTTCCAATGCATTAATATGCTCTCCTGTGGAGCATTATTCTATAAAACTGCTTCTTAGGGCATGTTGCATTTCTCCTCAGCAGTTCTTAATTATTTTCATATGCACCATTTTTTGTGACATTTCTGGAGACAGTGAATTTAATCTTTCAGCTTGTTTCAAGAACCAAGTCAAAGTTTTATCCCTATCTGGGTCAAAGAAGGAATTTCCAAATTCATTTTCTATCTTGTACCTCCAGGCATCATTTTCCCACCAGGACCAGGTATTTTTGCCATTTGTTTGTCTTATGCCATAATATCATCTTTTTTCAGATTTTTCAAATGATGAATATAATCTGGCAGTGATCAATTAATCTGGTATGGCATAATCATCTTGTAACATGTCAATTGTTTTAATAAATGACACGTGGTCATATTCACCTTCACCTGTGAATGTTGGCCATTCTTTTAATTGGATTGCTTCTTTCATTAATACTTGTTTATTGTCTTGATGAATCAAGTCTGTCATGAATGGATTTTTTATTTCCTCTTTTGGTTTAACAGGACTCCCTATATGAGAAAATGGTGTTGATAACTTTGGAATATTTAAGCTAGCCTCATTTATTTTATCCATTTTTTCAGTAATAAGTCTTATTTCACTCTGAATGGCATCTTTAAGATTCATTCTTGCTTCATCACTTTTTTCTACATGGTCTAGAAGTAATTTTTGATGTGATTAAGTCTTTTATTCAACTTTTTGAAAAGAAATACTTAGTTTGTTCAATCTCTCTGTAAGATTATCAATACTCATTTCATAATTAATTGTCAAAGTTTTTTCTTTGATATCTCTTATGTATTTATACAATTCCTGTTGTCCTTGTATTAATTTCTGAGTATCATCAATTAAAAATTTTGTTTTATTATTTTCAACCATGAATTTAATGTTATCAATCTCTTTTTCATTTTGTACAGAAATTTTTGTTGAAGATGATCAGTTATTATTTATTTCTTGTAAAGATAATAAACTATTTTCAATTTCTTTAAAAGGTAAAATACTATTTCAATTTCTGTTAAAGTATTTACAACATCAGGAGAAAAAGTTGTTTTTTGGGAAATGAGGTTGTCTCATTCTTTGTTCTTCTTTTTCCTTGAGTTTCATCAAGTTTCTGGCCATGTTGAAGACAATTTCCATGGCCTCTTTTTGGATTTTTGGAATCCTGTAGCTTGGGGAATATGGTTTCCTCCAATTCTTTTTTCTTTTTCTTCTTCCCTTCTTGGGGAAGTTTGTTGGCTTGAGGCTTGCTGGTAGAAGCTACTGGGGCTTCTTGCTTGCTTGCCTCCCTTTTTTGGCATGGTACTCCTTTATCTTTTTTATGTGAGGCTTGGATGATAGTGGATTCCATCCATTGGAGTATCTCACTATTTCCTCCTCTTTGAGGCATTTTTTCAGGATGTGCCAGGAGTTCATCACCTCTTGGTGGATTTGTGGCAACATTTCCCAATCCTTGTCCTTGTACAATATGTAGGACTGCTTGTACTGTCTCATATAAATGTCTATTTGAGCCCTCTGGATTTAGTTTATATCTGTTGGAGTTACTCCTACTTAGTTCTAACTCTGACTCGGATATTATGGGCACTTCTGGGACTTGACTTTGGCATATAGCACTTCCTTGTGTGGATTCTGTTCCACTGGGGATTTTCCCTTTCTTTTCCCTTTTGAGGGATCAAATCTACTTCTGAGTACAGCTGCCTCTGATTGGATGGAGTATTGGGATCCTCTTCTAGTAGTCATAAATAAGAAGATAAAAAGATTTTAGGAAACTATAAATTCTTTCTATGGCAATTTGAATAGGGGTACTCACCTTCAGAGTCCTGAAGAGTGGGTCATTGAAAGACTAATTTCTTGGGTTTCTTTTTCTCCTTGAGAGCAGGTGTTGGAGAGATTGGCAAGTTTCTTCTACCAATCTCTCAATAGTGGTTTAATTTTCCTCTGTTGGGCTGTCTGCAAACACTGAAAAAGAGAAATAAATATAAGTCTTTTTTATAAAAAGTGTTATTTTTTATAGGATATGGCAATTTCCACGTAAAGATTGCTTTTATATCTTTAAATGAATAAAATGAATAAAAAGGAATGAAAATAACTTTTTTTATTGGTTTTTTATACTTTTATTTATGAAGAATAAAATAAAATTAAGATTATTCTTTTTGGAATTAATTTAAAATATAAATTTATTTTGGATTTATGAATATCTCCTTCAATCACTAGAGTCACTCAAAGAAATTTCTTTCAAGTCTAAGGATGTGAAAAACCATGTGTAAGACAGTACAATTTCTTTCCAAATTCCTCCATAGCTTTTGAAATGAATAGGTATGAAATGCTTATCTAATTTTAAAATTCTAAATATAATTTATTATTGGATAAACCCAATTTTAATCCTTTTAAAGGTCTTTTCAAGTAAATATCATAGCCAGGCCCCCAAATTTAAGGTTTGACTATGAAATAATAAGTAAAAATTACTAATATCTTACTTATTGTACTCTGAATTTCCTCATTAAATTTAAATAATAAGATAAAAGATAATGATAATAATGAAGAATTACTATGATTATGGTGTGTAATATTTATATTATTAAATGAACATGATTATATAAACTATAAATTAAAGAAACTAATATAATAAGATAAATATATCAATATATTGCTAGCACTTTATTCCTGTTATAAACAAATACTGAAGGAATAAAATATTGTTTTTTTGATAATAAAAAAGAATTATAACAATAATATTACCAATATTGAAGGTATGAATTGATATAAATACTATTTATATTAATTCAAGAATTATTTAAAAAATAATAATAAAGAGAAGTTATTATAAAAAGAGAAAATAACCTTCTTTTAACACTTAATATGTTAATTTTGAATACTTTTATGCCAGAAAAGTTAAATACAACTTATGTAAATTGTATTTACAATAAAAACAAAAAGAAATTACAATTATTCTTGTTTTTACATGGAATTAGAGATTCTTTAGAGAAATTTAGCAAAAAACAGTTGAAATTTGAGTTAATCACATCAAAATTGCTTCTTATATTAAGGACGAACTTTATTCTTTGAATTTATAATGGTTTTATATACATGAAGAAAGCTTTAACCTTTGGTTTTAATAATTTAATGGTTTTGTTGCATCGGAGGGGGAAATAGAGTGAAAAGAGCTCTATTTATAGTAAAATCTTCCCTCCTACATTCCAAAAGGCCTTTAGTAGATGTTTACTGATGGTATACACTTGAATTGATCAGTAGTTTATGATTTAGTGATGATTACATCATAATTAAACCATCTTATCTCATTATTATGCCATTATTTAGAGTTATCACTATAGCTCTAATTTTGATGACATAATAGGCTTTGCAGAAGCCCAAGAATAAGGGATTTTATTATTATTAATCATAATATAATATTATTCACCATTTCTGTCACTTATATAACTGTTAAACCTAAAATAAGAGTACAGTGAGTGATCATAAATGATCAATTTTAAGCTCAAACTTTGATCATTAATAAATTTTAAGTTATTCATGTCAAAGCCAATTGGAGAGTGTATTCTGATTGCTTAACATGTCATAAATAAAGCTTCAAGATCATTTTGTTACATAATCAAAACTCCATTCTTGGTGATTTTTCTTGCAACTCATCTTTTCTGTTGAGATCCACTATTTCAAACTTCAAACCATTATTTGAAGGGGTTTTACATTTAATCTAATGAAGAAAAATACCTCATTATTCAATTATGGGCTAGTAGAACCTTAATATCTACTTTTCTTTAAGTTTGGAATGCTTTCACAACAAAGTGGTCAACAGCTATAGCAATTTTATTCAATAAACCCTTACAAGTTATAGCCTTGTTTATAACTTGTCAAATTAAATTTATATTTGTATTCCTCTAGTAATTAAAGTGTAACTTCACTTTTGGTTTAACTCTCTATCATTTGTATTTTAAGAGATATGAGCTAAAAACCATGAATATATGCACTGACCATAAAAGTGCCTGTATTTAGGTTAGTTCCATAAATATTGGCTTTAAAAATATGAAATGAAAATTTTATATGTGTGGTCTTTCATGAGTAATCCAATGATGCCATTCATTTTACATGTTGTTTCATTTTTTTCTGAGATAATTAAGAATTTTTCATTTTTATGGTATTTTTACTTATTATTCATTGATTATTGACTCTACATATATTCCATAAAAGGGTATATGTGAATTTTATCATGGGGAATCTAGTGTTTCAATTCATTTCACATGTTTATTCATTAGACTATAAGGTAATTCAGAACTAATGCCTATTTATGGCATTTTCACTTATTGTAAGATCATTATTTCAAAATAATAATTGTTGTATAGTTTTCTTTCGACCTTTTTGGATATGTGGTCATCTCTCAAAGGCTCACAATCAGGGGCAGAAGCTACACAACAGGCAATTATAAAGAGTGATAAGGGTTATGGATCATCACTCCCAAGCCATTTCTGCCAACAGGTTTTAAATTTCCAAATTTTTCAATGTGTCACCACTCCACAATTGTGAAATCCACCCATGACAGTGAAACCTGATCTTCTGTCACATTGATGCCAGAAACCATCAACAAGCACTCAAGCTTTCCACTCAGGGTCATGTTGGAACAGGAAGTCCACCACCACCACCATGACTAGACCCTAGGTTGTTTGATGGAACAATCATCACAACCAAGAAGAAAAGGCTACAAGATCTAGGTTGAATTTCCTGGATATTTTTCTGGTATTATAGGTCACAGTTCCACTGTCTATGACAGATTTGGGATTTGAATAAGGTGAAGCTATTGAGGAAGGAGCTTGGGTCTTGATTATTTATTTTGAAAAGATAAGGCTTAATCCATTTTTCAACCCTGCTAATGAGAAATGAATTGGCATACAGGACTTTATTCCTGTCTTTGGAGAAATTTGCCTTGTCATTATGAAATATAAGCTGGAGGGACTGTAGAGAACTTCTGACTTTAAAGGGTTTGGTCCCATCAAAGCAGTCTGGTGCCTTCATAGATGGGGTCTTGAAGCTTCAGAAGCTGAAGCAGCTTGAAGATTGGCCATAATATGAGTCACTTTTTTCATGATGGCCAATAAATATGGTTCAGACTTATGATACTGGGCTAGAGTTGTCCCTTCAATACCTTGAGATGCCCCAAAAGGAGCAGGGGGAGCCTGTCACAAGGGCTATTGGTAAAAACAAGAGTGGCCTGGCACTCAGTAATAAGGGAACTCACTTGGAAGACTCCAAGGAATAAACAAGATAGAAATAAAAGAAATGAATTTCTCTAAGAAATATGCAGGTACAAAGATTAGATGCAATAAAATAAATAAGAGGCCAAATGACCAAAGAGCCAACCAATTAGGTCCTTAATCACTGTTTCAACCTGCCAGAATGAACAAGTGAAGTAGTAAAAGGTATGTCCACCAATAGCCACTGAAAGGAAAATAAAGAAAAGAGAAAGGGTTCTAAATGACTAACCTGATAATATCGGTATTCACTTAACAAAGAAGATAAAATAAAATCAAAATATATTAATTAACTGGGGGAAAACCCTCAAGGTCAAAAGAGGCTGTTCTATGTGAAAATCTGAGAGCTCGACTCCTATACTCTGGCAGATGATCTGTCTTGAATACTGGAAGCTGTATTGATTGTCTGGTGGAACTTGTACCTTTCCAAATCTCCAAAGGAACTGGGTTGAATGATTTTTCCATGGTGTATGATTGAAACCAAGGTCTCTATTAATGCAGACTGTGTTGAATTAATGTGGTTGCAAAGGTGGATTTATGGAGCATTGACACTTGACAGGTTGATTTGGAACTACCTCTTGAATACCCCTTGAGAATTAACATCCAGTATTCCCTTGGAGGAATACTGTGAGTGTGACTATACAATAATGTCTTGATGGCGTCATTGATATTTGAGAGTGACACTTGTCCTTGAGCCTTAATGGATCCTCTGGATGACATGATGCCTTGATGACTTTTTGAATGTTGAAATAACCCTGTGAAATTGGTGCCATTGGATTTCTTGTAAAAAAATGCATAATGGTGTATAACACCATTTATGGCATTTTGGTTGTTCAAGGGTGAAAGTGGCCAAAGGTCTTTTGGAAGAATGCCAGGAGGATATAATTGAAAAATGGGGTTTGGGTGACTTCAGAGGTGACAAAGTGCTTTTGGGTGTTTTGGCCATTTTCAGTCTTTTGGCCAAATACAGCTTATACAGCTTTAAAACTGTATTTGTGCAAAATGGGAAAAACTGGAAATTAAGCCCAAAATGGCCTAACATTTCCATTTGGGCATATTTTCCATATTACATGGGAAAATAGCATAAAAATGCTGAATACAGGAAAATGGGAAAAGCTGTATTTAGAGCTTAAAAAGCCAAATACAGGCTTTTGTGATGTATTTTCCCTGTTGAATGGAAAATACCTAAGAGCTCCCAGGAAAGGCCTGATCATGATGAATGGCCCAAGCTGGCCCCAGATAGTGAAATGGCCAATTTGGCCAAATTGCCATAAACTGGATATGGCATGGATATGCCATATTGAGGTCCAAGAGGTGAATTGCCATTTTTGTGAAAATACCCCCCACCTTTAAATGGTGAGTTCCTCAGTACCAATTTATGGTGAAGCCTGTTGAGGCTATTGGAAAGAGTTTTTGAGAGAGGGATAAGGGGGAGTTCTTTTGAGAAATAAAATTTATACTTATATTAAAATGTTGGCATATGATGTGGTACTTGCTTGATCTTCTTTTTACATTGGCTTCATGATTGATGATGACATTAATGGTTGATGATTTAGAAAAAGAGAGAAATTAAAAATTTGAATCTTGAGGAGGTTCCAAGCTTCATCAAAGAGGTTGGTAGTTTATTTTGAAATTGTCCAAGGATCTGGAAAGAAATATTTGATGCCAGGTGCTCACAAAGTGGCCAAGGTGATGTTTTGACAGATTGTAGACCCCTCAGTGAAGTGCACACCAGGAAAGGTACTTACATTTGGTAAGTACCACTCCCACCAGTGTCATAAAAAGAAAATAAATTTTCTGAAGGAATGAATTAGAAATTGGATTGAAAAGTGAATGCTCCATTTTCCCAAGTGAAAATGGCCATAATAATTGGAATTGATGTTGAGAGCTTGGCCATAGTCCTGTTTCCAGAAAATTGACAAGTGCTCACAGAGTTGGTAAGGTGATTCTTCCAACAAAAAGGTAGAATACCTCTAAAGGTGCATACCAGGAGTTTAAAATTACTTTCATAAAACCCTCTTCCCATCAAGCACCATAGAAATCAACCTCTTGAAGAATTTGATCCTGTCTTGTCAGGGTAAAAAGATTGAAAATCCTTAGCAGGTTCAGGACAGTTATTGAGGTTTTCAGTTTGTTTGCAAGTGGATCTTTCTGGGTCTTTACAGAAATCTTTCCATTCCGCCAAATACCACAATTTTCCTTGCTTTATCTTAGAATATAGTATTTGAGAGACTTCCCATTAATCTTCTTCTTCAATTATTATTGGAGGAGGAGGCTCTTTATGCCGATTTGGGATCCTTGATGTTTTGACTGGTTCAAGGAGGTAAATATGGAAGGCTGGCTGGATGGATTTGCATTGAGATGGTGGGCATGAGCACTGAATTTCTGAAAGATTGGAAAGGGACCCAACCATCTGTCTGACAGTTTTTTGGTGAGACTTGTTGATTTGATGTTCTTGGAAAAAAGACATACCATGTCACCACGAATGAAAACAGGTGGACTTGCTGTACTTTTTTCTGCATACCTCTTAAACCTGTTCATGGCAACTCTAAGTTCCCTCTTGAAATCTTTCTGTAATGATTGGATTTTTTTGATAACTTTACATCAGGAGTGTCTTGAGTAATGTGAGCTGAGTCAGAATGAGGATCTCTTCCATAAACAGTGAAAAACAGTGATTGTTTTGTTGAAGAGTGCTCAGAGTTTTTGTAAGCAAATTCAGCCAGTGGGAGCCAGCTGTGCCAATCATCTTTATGATAACTAAAATACATCCAAAGGTACTATTATAGTATCTTATTTACCCTCTCTGTCTGTCCATTAGTTTCAGGATTATAATAAGCTGAAATATCTCTTGAAATCTTGAGCTGCTGAAAGTAATTGCTCCAGAAAGAAGAAACAAAAAGAGAACCACTATCACTGACAATGCTTGAAGGAAGGCCATGCTTTGAAAAGATATTCTTAATTAATAAATGGGCCAGATCCAGCAAAGTTATTGAAGGCATTGTTGGAATAAAAACTGCCATTTTCAAGAATCTGTCTACTATGACAAGGATTGTGAGCCTTGAGGTATATTTTACCTACCCAAATAGGCCACAATTATCTTATAAATAAATTTTGAATTATGCATAACTCATAAGTCATGCATATATCCAAAATTCATCATTTTTGATTTCAGAAAAGATGAATAACTTTTCATTGAGTAAGTAAATCCATGGATTTAAGGCTAGATTTGGATTTTACACAAAAATTCACCTAGGGTAACTCCATAGAGTGAATAAGCTCAAATTAACTCCTTGAGGTGGTAATATGGAAAATACTTCAATACCACATCATCAATACCACATAAAATATCCGTGAAAATTTTTGTTTTTCTTAATTTCACGCCAAAATAATGGGAATGTGAGGAATCCCATGTTACATATACACTAAGAATAGTGTTATGCATGTTTTGAGCACTTAATATCATGGTATTCTTACATGGACTTTTGATACACCCATAGTGGATATCTCACTTGAAGCTTAATTTTCTATTTTGACATGAAAAATAGGCAAGGGGGACAAAAGACATCAAAGAGAGCCAGGGTACCCAACTTCTGAGGCCTCAGAGGCATGGACAGCTCCAAAGCTTGGATCCATGGCTGATCTTGTCCTAATTGGTAAACTAAAACCTTTTGGGAACCTGGTTACCATGTTACAACTACTGTAAATCTCAAGAAAATAGCAAATAACCTGCTATTTTGACATGCCAAGGAGGTAAAGAGCTACTTAGACTCCTGTAACCATGTCAATTCTTAATGATTTTCCATGGATAAACCCCAAAAGAGTAATTAAAACCCTTTTTGGACTTGTATCCATTGATTTACCTCATAGCAACCAGTTAAACACTGATATTTGCAATTCTACATAGAAATGAGGTAAAAATTTCAGAAATTCATTAAAAATACAATTCTTAATGAATCACTCTGAAACTTTCAGGACTAATGAAGAGCTTTATTATCTATGTTACAACCAGAAAGAATTATGGTTTTACTAGTAAAATTAAAAGCTTTACATACAGTCCAGTTTTGACTATTCTACGTGAAACACTGAATCTTCAAAAATTCACAGTAATTACAACCTGTGATGATATTGCCAATAACATTGATAACTTTGAGAAATTAATGATTATTTTGGAATAAAAGAATATTTACAGATGTTACTCCTTTTATTCTTAACCATATTGGGGTTGGTAGTCACGTAAAAGCATCAATTAAGTAATTATGGTAATCTTACATGACAGCAGATTATGCAATCAATAATCCAAAAAGGTTTATTGTTTTCTCACTCACGGGGTTTTCAGTTTTCTCCATGGCACGCCTTTTTGAGCTTTTTTTGACTTAAAAGAGGCCTCCTCTTGCTGTTTTTTCCAATCATCATCTTATTATTCATTTAAACCATTATTACCAACAAGTAAGTATTAGTAAAGCTATTTTCAAGTGTTTTAAATCTTTCAGAATCAATCAGAAAGACGTGAAATCATAGAATCCAACTATATATTGTTGTAATACTGTTATAAATACATTTTGATCCTTTTAATCCACAATTCTACATCAAAACCCTCTATCTTATCTTTCAATAAGCTCTTTGGAATATTAGTGAGTGGTTTATTCTTAATTCTTAAAGTTTTTCTCTAAATAATTATTTTTCTTCAAAAATTGTATTTATAATTATTCTTGCAAAGGATAATTATATATTAAAATAATTTCATTATTTTAATAAAAGAAGTTTTATTATTAAAATCTTCTTGTAATTGATTCTTGCAGACAATTACTGCTCACTGTTAAAATCACTAGTAGTGTTTAACAAGTGAAAGAAACAATTCTTTAATTTTTTAATTGTGGTTATAATAATATTTTATTATTATATTTCATCAGAACAGACATAGTAATTTTGATTAATAGTGATATTATCATCAGTTTCATAGTCCCATCTTACAAGGATTGAGTCAAAGGAATTGGACAGTGGCAATTGAGTGATGAAGTTCATTGAAAGACAAATCCAAGGACCATTTTTAATTGGAAGAGGTTTTAGGAGGCCAAACTTCTTGTAATGAATATTCTTGAGTCTTGAACACTGTTGACAGGATGAGACATAATCCTTGATAAATTGAGTCATGACAGACCAGTTAAACTCCTGCTTTACAAGTTTGAGAGTCTTCTCTTGGCCAGGGTTTCCAGCTAGAGGAGATTCATTCTGCTTTTGAAGTCTGATGAGTTGAATCGTGGGGTCATTTGAAGCCACCACCCAATCTTTGAAAAGGAGAAGTTTGGAAGAGGAATCAACAGAATAATCTTGGACAGATTTACCTTTACCCAAATATTGAAGAATACTTCTGTAATCAGAATATTTCCATAATGCCTTTTGAATTGAATCAATCAAGTTTGAAAATGAATCCACCTTGACTGCAAAGAATTTTGAGGCTTGAATTTTATCTTGCTTCATTATTTGTTAATAATTCATTGGATTCTTGCTTATTGAATCCTCCCCTTTCTGGAAAACATTGTACCAACGTGACAGTGCATCCAGAAGGGTTGCCAAGCAGTCAGGCCAGTAAGTGATTGAAAAATGGAATTCAGAGAAGAATTCAGACCAGCGGGCTTGATGGTGGGTGAGATTCTTGTAAATAATGAAGTATTGGAGTGAAGAATTATCAGTGAGAATTTCAAAGGGGGAAGAAGGAGAAAGAAGAAAATCTCTCCAGCGCTTGTGTGAGCCTTGAGGTATATTTTAAATACCCAAATAGGCCACAATTATCTTAAAAACAAATTTTGAATTATGCATAACTCATAAGTCATGCATATATCCAAAATTCATCATTTTTGATTTCAGAAAAGATGAATAACTTTTTATTGAGTAAGTAAATCCATGGATTTAAGGCCAGATTTGGATTCTACACAAAAATTCACCTAGGGTAGCTCCATAGAGTGAATAAGCTCAAATTAACTCTTTGAGGCGGTAAAATGGAAAATACTTCAATACCACATAAAAGATCCGTGAAAATTTTTGTTTTTCTTAATTTCACGCTAAAATAACGGGAATGTGAGAAATCCCATGTTACATATACACTAAGAATAGTGTTATGCATGTTTTGAGAACTTAATATCATGGTATTCTTACATGGACTTTTGGTACACCCATAGTGGATATCTCACTTGAAGCTTAAATTACTATTTTGACGTAAAAAATAAGCAAGGGGGACAAAACACATCAAAGAGAGCCAGGGTACCCAACTTCTGAGGCCTCAGAGGCATGGATAGCTCCAGAGCATGGATCCATGGCTCATCTTGGCCCAATTGGTAAACTAAAACTCTTTGGGAACTTGGTTACCAAGTTACACCTACTGTAAAACATAAGAAAATAGCAAATAACCTGCTATTTTGACGTGCCAAGGAGGTAATGAGCTATTTAGACTCCTGTAACCACGCCAATTCTTCATTCCTTTCCATGGATAGACCCTAAAGAGTAATTAAAACCCTTTTGGGACCAGTATTCATTGATTTACCTCATAGCAACCAGCTAAACACTGCTATTTGCAATTCTACGTAGAAATGAGGTAAAAACTTCAAAAATTCATTAAAAATACAATTGTTAATGAATCTTTCTGAAACTTGCAGGACTGAAGAAGAACTGTATTATATATGGTAAAACCAAAAATAATTACAGTTTTACTAGTAAAATTAAAAGTTTTACTTACAGTCCATTCTTGGTTATTCTACGTGAAACACTGAATCTTCAAAAATTCACAGTAATTACAACCTGTGATGAAATTGGCAATAACATTGATAACTTTGAGAAATCAATGATTATTTTGGAATAAAAGAAGATTTACAAGTGTTACTCCTTTTATTCTTAACCATATTGGGGTTGGTAGTCACGTAAAAAGCATCAAATAAGTAATTATGATAATGTTACATGACAAATAATGCTGCAATCAATAAACTGAAAGGGTTTATTGTTTTCTCACTCACTGGTTTTTCAGTTTGCTCCATGGCACGCCTCTGTGAGCTGTCTTAGACTTAAAAGAGGCCTCCTCTTGCTGTTTTTTCCACATCATCATCTTATAATCAATTTAAATCAGTATTACCAACAAGTAAGTATTAGTTACAGCTATTCTTAAGTGTTTTAATTCTTTCAGAATCAATCAGAAGGACGTGAAATCATAGAATCCAACTATATATTGTCGTAATCCTGCTATAAATCATCTTTATCCCTTAAATCCACAATTCTACGTCAAATTTCTCTACTTATATCTTTCAATAAGTTCTTTGGAGTATTAGTGAGTCATTTATTTTAATTCTTAAAGTTTTTTCTCTAGTAATAGTTTTCTTCAAGAATTACCATTATAATTATTCTTGCAAAAGATAATTATATATTAAAATAATTTTATTATTTTAATAAAAGAAGTTTTTATTATTAAATTCTTCTTGTAATTGATTCTAGTAGACAATTACTGCTCACTGTTATAATCACTAGTAGTGTATAACACGTGAAAGAAATAATTTTTTAATTATTTAATTGTGGTTATAATAACTTTTTGTTATTATATTTCATAAGAACAGTCATAGTACTGGTGATTAATAGTAATATTATCATCAGTTTCATAGACACATCTTACATTTGGGGGCCTGGCCGTGATTTTATCCATAGACTTGGCTTTAATCATATTTCTAGACTTCATTTTTTGTGTTCAAAAACCACCATACCTACCACATCTTACATTTGGGGGCCTGGCCGTTTTTTTTGAACCTTGTACCCTTAATTAATATATTTTTAAGCTCTAAAATATATTAATTTAATAATTTTTTCTTTCATTTTAAAGTTAAAATAATTCTTATTTTTAAAAATTGTTTTGGAAATCTTTTTCATTGAGGAATTTGGTTTGATTTTATACTGTTTTTACACGTGGCTTTTTCACATCCAAAAAACTTATAAAATCATTCTTTGAGTTACTCTGAATTAATTTTCATTCAAAATCTTAAAATAAATTTTTTTTTCTTCAAAAAGAATAATTTTTTTAATATTAAGAAATATAAAAACTTATAAAAAATCTTTAAAAAATATTTTAAAAGGTATAAAAAATAATTTTTCTCTTTTATAATTTTTTTTCTAGTGTCTTTAATCAAATACTGTGCAGCTGGCAACAGACTCAGTGTAAGGTGTGGATATGAAACTTTGATTAAAAATTAAGTCCTTTTCCTGTCCTCAAAATTTGTATAAGGTAAAATTCAGTTAAAAATAGTATGAAATATTATTTTTAAGATAAAACACGCCAATTTTATTGTTTATAACTTTATTAGTATAAAACAATAATATAAAAATTTATTGTTTTACCAACAATGAAGATTTATCCAAAAAATACTCTACAAGAGATATTTTAAGGCTACAAAAGAAATTTCTTCAAGAGCAATTTCAATTGGAATTAATTGAGCAAAGAACTGCAAGCAATTAATTAAAGAACAAAGTCTTTAAAAAGAATATTAAAGAGAAAACACGCCCAAAAGTGACCAGAGTGAATTTGGAAACAAAGTGACAAAGTTTACAGTGATGAAAGATGCTTTAATTCACTTTTGGGGTGGTTCAGGGGTAAAAATGATTATAAGAGTTACAAACAATGATTATAATGATTTTTTCACGTGGTTAAAAGGATTAAAATGATTTAAAAGTGGTGGTTGGAATCTTTGATTGATTGGTTTAACAGTTTTAAACTAATTAATAAAAGGAAAAGATTCTAACATGAAGAGAAAAGTGGGGCAAAGAAGACATTCTTTTATAGCCATCAATTCTCTTACTCCAAAAGTAAAATTTACTCTTGTCAGTCGTGAAAAACAGTCTGACAACAGAAAAACCAATTATGGCATCATTGAACCCTGGTTTAGACCAAAAAAGGGCTGGTTTAAGCCATTTTTAGCCTTTTTTAGCCATTTTAGACCCTTAAATCAGCCATTACTATAGCAATACCAGGCCTAGAGCCTTCAAAACACGTCAGAATGTGTGTCAGAGGCGTAGAAACCAGTTAAAACAGTTTTTACTATGATTGTTTTATCTTAAGGGTAGTTTTACCCTCTTGGCAACAGCTAAAACTACCCCAGTTGGTATCAAAACCTCATCATCAATTGAGTTCACAGACCCTGTAACTCAATTCCAGGCCAAAAGTGATGAACTTTTGCGTGAATTTTGACATCCCACGCCTGTCAGCAAGGAATTTGGGGGTCTAGCTCCCCCTTAGAGCTGGAGTTCCTTTCCCCCCCCAAATTTAATCTTTCCAATTTTATTTTTCCTTTAATTCCTCATCATGTATTATACTTATAATTTACATATGTAATTCAATTCAATTGTACAGTACAATACAGTAATAATTGACACCTCATATGTAAATCAAAGTTCACTTATGTAATACACGCGCACATTTTGACATTTCAATTGAATTCAATTGAAAATACTTCAATTCCTCATAACTTCTAAACTAAACACAACACCTCAATTTTAACACAAAAATTGATGGTTAACACCACATGTGGTGTGAATTAAATTAAGGTTTTGAGGATTTTCAACTTTTGTATTGAAAATACTAAAAACTTAATTTAAGCTTATTTAGAGTTGAGTTACAAGAATTTCACTCAGAGGTGACCCCACCTGATTTTTTATGAGGAATCCAATGGTGAAATAAATTTTATGTGTTTATTTATTGGATAAAAAGTTATGATAATTTTTATATAACTTTTTTCCAAATTTATTTATTTTTTCACAATTTTGTTAAAATTTTATTTTTACTTAATTTTTTCAAGTATAAAAGTAATTTTATACTTACAAAATTTAATGTATTTTTTATTTTTAAATTGTAATTAATTTTTTTATTTTTAATATAATTTTATATTTATATTTTGATTTTTATTTTAATAATATAAATAAATTTATTTTATTTATATTAATATGTTATTTTTTATATTTGTGGTCTTTTGGGTATATGAAATTACCTCTAAGGCTCACATTCCCTCCCCCTAAAAAAGGATATTACCTTGTAATATTGGTGTTTCTAGTGTGTCTGAATCTCCTCAGGAGTTTGGTAGCTTCTGGTATATATTTTTCTTCTAACCATTCATCTTCACAAGTTGGGTCACTGTACCTAACAAGGTATTCCCTTACTTTCTTGGTTCTTAATTTCCTTTCTTTAAGAACTTTGGTTATTTTCTTAGTACCAGATGTCTCAATAGGAGGTATAACTTGGGGAACTTTATTCCTCAAGGGAAATTTCTCAGCATCACTAGATTTATATGGTTTTATCAAGCTCACTGGAAATGTAGGATGCCTATTGCTAAGCTCTTCAGATAACTCTACTTCAACAGCATTTTCTCCATGGAGGGCTTTAATCACAAAAGGTCCTGCAAAGGAGTCTTTCAACTTTTTACATCCTTTGATGTTATTGAAGTTAGTGGTGGATACAAGAACTAGGTCCCCCACTTTGAAATCTGGAGTTGCATGTGATTTATCCCATTTGTCTTTAGCATATGCAAAAGAGTCCTCCATGCATCTCACTGCATGCCTTCTAGCTTTGTCTAGCATTCCTTTGAAGCTAGCAGCTGTGGGATGTATTTCAATTAGGTCTTTCCTCAAGGAATCTTGGGGTAACTTGGGGTTCCATCCTTTTTCTAGAATAGCAGGAGTCTGATTGGTACTGGCATGGATTGATGTTTTATATGCCAATTCCAGTGCTGGCAACAGAGTACACCAATCATGGGTAAATCCATCACAATCTTTGAATTCAAGGCCATATGCACAAAATCTTCTTACCATGTCCTCTAAGGTTTGGATCATTCTTTCAGCCAGGCCATCAGTTTGTGGGTGGTAGGCTGTAGAAAAAGACAGTTTAGTGCCAAATAATTGGTGAAGATTTGTCCATAGTGCTGAAGTGAATTTGGGATCTCTATCACTAATGATATTTGTAAATATCCCAGTCCATGACACTACTCTATTCCATATCAGAAGAGCTGTATCCATGGCTGTATCATCTTTGTGACATGGTAAAAAGATTGGAGTTTTACTGAATCTGTCCACAATTACTAGGCAAGCATTATAGCTTCTGTCACCTCCTGGTGGTAGGCCAGTTACCCAATCCATATGGATAATTTCCCAAGGTCTGCTTGGTTCTTGGATTTTCATCATATTTCCAAGTCTTTTGCCAGTGGATTTATTTGCCTTTTGGCATCTGTCACAGGTTTTGCAATATTCTGCAACATCTTTTTGCCACATTGGCCACCATATGCAGGTCTTTACTTTCTCTCTTGTTCTGTCCTCAGAAAGATTTCCTGAAAAGGGACTATCATGGCATTCTTTCAGTACAAGATTGATTAATGACCTGTCTACAACTGTCATGACACATGTGTGCTTGGTTCTGTGGTAAATTATACCATCCAGTAGGTGAAATCTCCCTTCATTATAAGATTTTCTCCATACTTCATCCAAGGCATGTATTAGAGAGTTGTCTTTACAGTCTTTGTTAAGTAATTGGCATAAGATGCTACAATTCTTATCTTGAGTGTAACTATTTCTGACTTCTTCAAAGAAGGTGGTGTTCAAGTCTGTAACACTTATTCCTTCTATTGGAATTTGTGGTGAAGCTTCTTCTGGAACATAAGCAGGATTATCAATGTTATTTGGTAATGGCCATCTGCTTAGTCCATCTGCATTCTTATGAATATTCCCATCCTTATGAACAATAGTCATATTGCCTCTGTATTCTTGTATGGCTATTTGCCATCTGAGCATGTGTCTGTTAGGTGTTTTCATGTTCAAAAGTGATTTCACAGCTGTACAATCTGTTATTACTTCAAAAACACATCCCTCTAAGAAATAGTTCAATTTCTCTAAGGCCCAGACAAGGCATAGACATTCCATTTGACTTGCTCCATATCTGGCTTCAGTTGGTTTGATTTGCCTGGATATGAAACATATTGGTCCTTCTACAGGTTTGTCATTTATGATCTGAACTTGGTGAAGTGCAGCACCTAGTCCATCCCCTGATGCATTAATATACAGTTTGAAAGGCAATTTAAAGTCTGGCATCAGTAAGAGTGGAGCAGTGGTCAATGCTTCTCTTAGAGACTCAAAAGCTTTGACTCTGTCAACAGTCATCTCAAATACTGTGTCTTTGTCACACAACTTATAAAGTGGTCTTGCTATGGATGCAAAGTCTTTAATGTGTTGCCTGTAATATCCTGCAAAACCTAAGAATGACTGAATTTCCTTCTTATTCTGAGGCATGGGTTTTAACAATACTGCTGCAACTTTGTTTTTATCAATTCCAAGGGACAAACCAGATACAACATGTCCTAGTGCCTTAAGTTCTTTAAATCCAAAATGACATTTCTTCAAGGAGATTTTCATGTTTACTGATTGGATTTTTGTCAAAACTCTTGATAATCTGTACATGTGCTCCTCCCAAGTCTTTGAACAGATAATAATGTCATCAATGTAAATGATTAACCATCCCTCTGAGAGTTCTTCAGGGAAGATTTCATTCATCATTCTTTGGAAGTGTGAAGGTGCATTTTTGATACCAAAGGGCATCCTTAAGTATTCATACACTCCACAATGAACAATAATTCTCAAGTATTTTCTTGCTCTTGGTGTTACTACATTTTGATGGAATCCTTTAAGGGCATCCATAGTGGTTATATACACTGCTTGAGATATTTGAGTAAGGGCAATTTGGATTTTTGGTATTGGGTATCTGTCTGGAACAGTGTAAGTGTTCAGAGCTCTAAAGTCCCCAACCATTCTGGATTTTCCATTATGCCACGCCACTATGACTGGTGTAGTTATTTCTACTTCCTCATTGTGGCCTACTTTTCTTATTACACCAAGGTCTAGAAGTTCTTTGATATGAATTTCTAGAGCTTCTCTTGATTTTGGACTTGCTGGATAAGCAGGTCTTCTTAAGAGTGGTGGATAAGGTCTCTCAATGTTAAGAATGATGTCAACTTCATGACCAATAATTGCTCCCAGAGGTTCTTTGTCTGTAGCAAATGCTCCTTTGTGGTCATACAAAAGGGAAGAAAGTTCATTTTCTTGTTTATCAGTCAGATGAAGGCTTATCTCAGCCTCATTTAACTGTTCAGACTTGAATTTTTCTAACTCTAAGTTGACTGGTGATACTTTGTTTACTGTAATTTGTCTTTTAAATGGTAAAAAGGCAAATTTCTGGCGCTTATTGTCCCCAATTGTAAAGTATCTGTCTTTGTTATTATGTAAATCTATCCCATACATGATCAAATAGTCATTTCCCAATATAAAATGGGTACTAGAGCAATTTTCCATAACAACAAATTCAACTGTGATCCTTAAATTCCCATTTATGTGTGGGAATATGACATTGGTCTCAAAGATTCCTAATGCTTTCATTGGGTTACTTGCACTGTTGAATTTTATACCATCAATTGGTAACAATTGGTCTTCAAAATTTGGTACACAAGTCTTAAGAAAAGATTTTCCAACACAAGAGCAGAAGGCTCCTGGGTCAAGCAAAAGTTTGGTGGGTTTGTTGTCAATCACCACTTCTGTTATACAGGAGCTACCAGCTGTATAACCTTTTCCTCTGTTTGGTTTTGTCTTCATAAGTTGTGCATCTTGAACTTTTGATAAATCAACTTGACCATTGCTCAATTGTGGTAAGTGGGAATAAGATTCCATGATGTCAAAAGTGGCATTGATATTTTCTATATCTTTTGAAGATTCAGAGAATATGGATGACTTATCATCTGAATTGTCTTCAATTATGTCTTCTTTTTCAACATCTGGTTCTTTTTCAATGTCAATTTCATTGATTTTCCCCCTTTTTGGACATGTATTGGCTAAATGGGTGGTGCTTTGGCAAATATGGCATTTTCTGACTGTATCTGCAGATTTATATTTAATATTACCAGAATTTTCTTTGGGGTTTTTGTCCACAGAATCTTTCCAAGGTGTATTAAACCTTGTTTTGAGATTCACCCTACTAGAACCAATTTTGGTTCTGGTGGTTACTTCTTCTAGTATATTGATAATATCTTCTGCTGAAGATTGTTCAGTAGTCCTGCTTTTGACAGCATGCTCTAAGTCACCTCCACATTGTCTCAGAATTTTTCTATGGATCATAAACTCTGACATGTCAGGATATAATGCTGTTAATCTGTCCTTTTGTTGGCAAAACCATGGTAAAGCTTTGTCTTTATCAGCATTAAATTTGGCAGATTCAAAGGCTGTTTCAACTTTAAACCTCCAAGCATCATTTGCCCATTTGTTGATGATTTGGGTTTTCCACCAAGTCCAACTCTGGTGTCCATGTGCTTGTCTTATTTTGATGTACCATCTGTGAGCTGATCTGGTAAACAAGGTGTTAAACCTGGCTGTTACCAATCTGTCTGGTAATTCAAAATCCTCTTTGATCATGTCAATACCTCTAATGAATTCCATATGGTCATACTCTCCTTCACCACTGAAGTGAGGCCATTCTTTAAGTTTTGGAACTTCTTTCAAGAGTGCTTGGCCCATTGATGGTTCCAAGTTATGAAAAGAAGTGGATAATTCATTTTTTAATTGTGAATTATCAGGATCCAATACTTGTGGATTTGAAATTCTTGTGCCCTCATTTTGATTTAGAGGTGTAGACATTCTTGGTAAGGTGTTCAGTAATTGTTCAATGTCATTCATTTTACTGTTGCTACACCTTTGGGAATTTCTGTATTCATGTTGGAAGCTTTGTATTAAATTTATTACTTCAATTTTATACATGTCTTCTTTATGTGTAAGTTCTTGCCATAACTCTGTCTGTCTTGTATTATCAGCAGTGACTTGATTCAATTTCATTGATAATTTTGATACTTCTTCTTGTGAAGCATAAAAACACTTTTTCAAGGCAATGGTATATGTCTTTACTTCAGTAAATGAATTTGAAATGTCATCAAGGACTTTCTTGTTATCTGTCTTGATAATATTTATGGCTTGTTTAATTCTTGTTTCAATTATGTCATCAATATTGAATTTAGAATATTTATCTGTTAATTCTTTAATAATGGCAGATTGTTCATTTATTTTATTGTTAGAAGAATTATCATTATTGGAATTTTTAATTGTTCTCAAAACTTTTTCAAAACACATAAGTGTTTCATTAATTTGGCACAGACTCAGGTTGTTTGTTTTAATGTTGTTACAAATGGTGTCATTTTTATCAGAAAGATGTTTTTTCACGTCATTTATAGCATTATACAACTCTGGGATGGAATCAAATATGTCAGAAATCATTTCTGGAACCTTAATCTGGCTTCCTCCTTCTTCTGTAATTCCATCATGGTTCTGGCCATCTGAAATACATTTTCCATGGCATCCTGCTGAATCTTTGGGATTCTGTAGACCTGGCTGTAAGGTTTTGGGGCTGGTGCCTTCCCTTTGCCCTTGTTTGGAGTTTGTGGCTGCTTTTTCACGTTGGAATTGCTGCTGCTGGCCACTGGGGCTGTTTTTGGCACTGGTTTGGCTGGTGGAGGGTTGTTTTTCCTCCATTCTAGTGTCAAAAGCATCATGTTTTTCTTCTCCATCAATGGATGCCATCCATTGAGCAATTTGCAAGTGTTGGGATGGCCCAAGAATTTTCTTACTGTCAGGTAAGAATTCATGCAATTCTTCCACAGGTCTGCAAGGATCTGGTACTCCTTGAATTGGAGTGCATTGTTGTATGCACTGTGGCTGGCTTTGTATATGTCCACAGAGGCTTGTTGTGGCGGTGTCAGCTCTTTTTGAAGGTAAAATGGTATTATCAGCTTCAGAATGACCCAATTTATTTGTTTGGAAGCCATCAACTGACCCTTTTCCTTCTGTACCTGGTTGGCCTCTGCCATAATCACGTCTATTACCTTTTTGGGAGCTGCTTGAGGGGTTGTAGCTGGCTCCTGACCTGGTTGAAGGCATAATTATGGTTAAAAAAGGCTTAAAATAGTATTTTTACATCAAAAACTTACTATTGGCCAAATTTTTAGCTTTCTGAAGGGTATTACTTATGTCCAAGTAAATTAATTCAGAAGATATTGGTTCAGGTTGGTTATTTTGAGTCACAATAACAGTACTATTATGATCAGAATTAACAGTACTGGCAGGGATAATGCTGGTTACTGTTGAGGCTGTTTCAATGTTTTCTTGTCTTACCACGTTGTCAGACACTAAAATTAATGAAAAAGCCAATTAATTAAGTAAAAAAAAGGTTATTTCAAAAAAAGAAATAAAAATATAAGCCTCACTTATAATATGAAAAAATTATTTTTTAAGGATTTTTTGGATTATAAGTATTTTTTATATGTTTTTAAATTTTTCAATATAAGAAAAAAGATTTAAAAAGAGTAAAAAAATATGTCACAGGTAAAATATCACGGCTGGGCCCCCAAATGTAAGGTGTGGATATGAAACTTTGATTAAAAATCAAGTACTTTTCCTGTCCTCAAAATTTGTATAAGGTAAAATTCAGTTAAAAATAGTATGAAATATTATTTTTAAGAGAAAACACGCCAATTTTATTGTTTATAACTTTATTAGTATAAAACAATAATATAAAAATTTATTGTTTTACCAACAATAAAGATTTATCCAAAAAATACTCTACAAGAGATATTTTAAGGCTACAAAAGAAATTTCTTCAAGAGCAATTTCAATTGGAATTAATTGAGCAAAGAACTGCAAGCAATTAATTAAAGAAAAAAGTCTTTAAAAAGAATATTAAAGAGAAAACACGCCCAAAAGTGACCAGAGTGAATTTGGAAACAAAGTGACAAAGTTTACAGTGATGAAAGATGCTTTAATTCACTTCTGGGGTGGTTCAGGGGTAAAAATGATTATAAGAGTTACAAACAATGATTATAATGATTTTTTCACGTGGTTAAAAGGATTAAAATGATTTAAAAGTGGTGGTTGGAATCTTTGATTGATTGGTTTAACAGTTTTAAACTAATTAATAAAAGGAAAAGATTCTAACATGAAGAGAAAAGTGGGGCAAAGAAGACATTCTTTTATAGCCATCAATTCTCTCACTCCAAAAGTAAAATTTACTCTTGTCAGTCGTGAAAAACAGTCTGACAACAGAAAAATCAATTATGGCATCATTGAACCCTGGTTTAGACCAAAAAAGGGCTGGTTTAAGCCATTTTTAGCCTTTTTTAGCCATTTTAGACCCTTAAATCAGCCATTACTATAGCAATACCAGGCCTAGAGCCTTCAAAACACGTCAGAATGTGTGTCAGAGGCGTAGAAACCAGTTAAAACAGTTTTTACTATGATTGTTTTATCTTAAGGGTAGTTTTACCCTCTTGGCAACAGCTAAAACTACCCCAGTTGGTATCAAAACCTCATCATCAATTGAGTTCACAGACCCTGTAACTCAATTCCAGGCCAAAAGTGATGAACTTTTGCGTGAATTTTGACATCCCACGCCTGTCAGCAAGGAATTTGGGGGTCTAGCTCCCCCTTAGAGCTGGAGTTCCTTTCCCCCCCCAAATTTAATCTTTCCAATTTTATTTTTCCTTTAATTCCTCATCATGTATTATACTTATAATTTACATATGTAATTCAATTCAATTGTACAGTACAATACAGTAATAATTGACACCTCATATGTAAATCAAAGTTCACTTATGTAATACACGCGCACATTTTGACATTTCAATTGAATTCAATTGAAAATACTTCAATTCCTCATAACTTCTAAACTAAACACAACACCTCAATTTTAACACAAAAATTGATGGTTAACACCGCATGTGGTGTGAATTAAATTAAGGTTTTGAGGATTTTCAACTTTTGTATTGAAAATACTAAAAACTTAATTTAAGCTTATTTAGAGTTGAGTTACAAGAATTTCACTCAGAGGTGACCCCACCTGATTTTTTATGAGGAATCCAATGGTGAAATAAATTTTATGTGTTTATTTATTGGATAAAAAGTTATGATAATTTTTATATAACTTTTTTCCAAATTTATTTATTTTTTCACAATTTTGTTAAAATTTTATTTTTACTTAATTTTTTCAAGTATAAAAGTAATTTTATACTTACAAAATTTAATGTATTTTTTATTTTTAAATTGTAATTAATTTTTTTATTTTTAATATAATTTTATATTTATATTTTGATTTTTATTTTAATAATATAAATAAATTTATTTTATTTATATTAATATGTTATTTTTTATATTTGTGGTCTTTTGGGTATATGAAATTACCTCTAAGGCTCACACTCAGTAAGGGATATATCACTAGCCCAGAATCTGAAGAAAGTATTGAGGTGCAGATTGCTAAAAGAGGCACCTTATTCAATTCTGAAAAGAATAAATTACCACCAAAAGGTGTGTTTTTATCTTTATTTTTACTCTTTATCCTTAAATTGACGTGAAAATGGTGCATACCAGAAATGGAAGCAACTATTCAGTCCAACCATATGGATGTGGACAAGGAAGAGGCAAGACCAAATCCAGAAGTGCCAAATCTTCCTCAAGAAAGACGCATTTGGAGGATGCCAGAGTTGCCACCCATTCCCCAAGGTCTGTACCAACAGAGTTTGACGTAAATTCAGAGCCTGAACTGATTTATGGTAATATTTCCAGGGCTGAACCACTTTCAGGTGGAAGAAAAAGAAATATATCAATGCCAGTACAAAAACTGGTTCAGAGAAGCCAAAGAGGAGGAGTGGGAAATCTGTCCAAGCCTTTGGCATGGGGCCATGAACTCCTACTTACACATCAAGAGCTTTCTGGGTCAGGAGAAGACCATAGAACTCTTAGGAGGTTGGAGCCCCCTGTCTTGCAAGGACAAGGTCAAAAAGATAAAGAATTGGTTGAAGAGCCAAAGTCTTTTATCCATAGACCAGAAGAAAGAGTTGGAAATGACTCCAGCTTTGGAGACAGAAGCCCCAGTGGCATCTACCAGCTCCAGACATGTCCAAAGACAAGCCCAAAGGACCTCAGAAGAAGCAGAGAGGTCCCAAGAACCATCAAGGAAAGGGCAAAGGAAAAGCCAATTGGCACAGACCTTACCCACAGGGGTACAGGATCCCCAAGTTGGAGCCTTCAGCTGTGGACAGTGTGTTCAATATGGCCAGAACTCTCATGGAATTCACAGCCAAGGAGCAGGAAAGGATGAACAGGACTTTTCCACGCAAATAACTGATGTACAAAGAAGCATTAATGTAGAAATTGGCAAACTTGATTCAAAGTTGAAGCAAATTACATCAGATATAATTGATTTAAAGAAAAATGACAAGAAACATAATGAATGGTGTGAATTGACAAATGTCAAAATTGATTCAATTACCAATGCTTGTAGCAGAATTGAAAGTGTATGTCAGAATCAGAATGATGACATGGTAAATCTTTCCATTCTTAACATGAATGGTAGACTTAAAACTCTTGAAGATCATGTCTTACAAATAGTTAATAATACCAATCAATTTGCTATACATTTAGCAAAAAGTGAAAGTGAAAGGCAGAAGCTGAAAAATG
Organism: Austropuccinia psidii; assembly: GCA_023105745.1. Lineage (NCBI taxonomy): Eukaryota > Fungi > Basidiomycota > Pucciniomycetes > Pucciniales > Sphaerophragmiaceae > Austropuccinia > Austropuccinia psidii. The sequence continues at coordinate 7,451,669 of JALGQZ010000003.1, forward strand.
AAATCATTGCAAATGTGGAACAAATTCACAAGAGTTATGAACCACATATGCCAAGACATTCTACACCTTTGACTGAAGAAAAACTTTCTGTTAAAGAAAATTTAACCCCATTCTTAGGAGAAAATATTATTTCTGTCAAAGATATTCCCAAATTAGAAGAATGGCCAACATTCTCTGGTGAAGGAGAATACAACCATATTGAGTTCATCAGGACTATTGATATGTTACAGGAAGACTTTAATATACCTGATGAAATCATAGTGGGAAAATTACACTCTCTGTTTACCAAGACTGCAAAGAAATGGTATTACAAAATGAGAATGGATCATGGAAAACATGATCGGTCTTGGTGGAAATCTGAAGTGATTACCAAATGGGCCAATAATTCTTGGAGGTTTAAAATGAAAAATGCTTTTGAAAGTGCCATTTTTAACTCAGAAAAAGATAAACCACTTACTTGGTTCTTCAAACAGAAAGACAGATTATCTGCTTTACACCCAGATATGTCTGACACTATGATTAATATGAAAATATTAAGGAAGTGTGGAGGAGAACTGGAACATGCTATCAAAAGCAGATGTGTAGAACCCTGTTCAACAGAGGACTACATTAATGCTATGGAAGATATCATTACCAGAACAAGAATTGGTAAGACTTGGATTGAAAACCCAATGGAGTCCAAAATGGTCTCAAAGATTCCTAGAGAGGACAGAAGACCAGAAAGACCTGTCTTGAAGTGTCATAAATGTGGAAGTACTTCAAATTTAGCAAACACTTGCACCAAAAAGACAAAGATCAATGAAGTTCAAGTCATTGAAGAAATTCAGTGTACTGAAGAGAAAGAAGAGTCTGATCAAGATTCTGCAGTCTCTGAAGATACACCAGTGGAGGACTATCCCATTGAAAACATTTCAGCTTTCTTTGAGGTCACAGAAGTCCATACCCACTTGCCACAGTACAGTGAGGATTGCTGCAACCTGATCAATATCCAAGATGCCAGAATGTGTAAAAAAAACCTGCTAGAGGGAAGGGCTATACTGCTGGGGCATCCTGTATCACATCAATTCTGATGAGTGATATTGAAGCCAAAGTCAATTTGGATACAGGGGCATTCTGCACTTGTGTGGGCAAATATTATCTCCAAATTATACTTCCAGAATGGAAAAACCATCTATTACCAATAGAAGGTGTACAATTTAGTAGTGCTAGTAACAATATGTACCCATTAGGTATATTAGACACTAATATTGTGTTCCCACATCCTGCAGGAAGTGTAAGAATGAAAACTGAGATTGTGGTAATGGATAATTGCACATCTCAGCACATCATTCTTGGAAATGATTACTTGAATATTTATGGTATTGATATCAATAACCATAAAGACAGATATTTCACAATTGGGGATAACAAAAGACAAAGATTTTCTTTTTCCAATATGCCAAAACAAATATCTGTAATATCTTCTGTAAAAGATACTTATAAAGATAAATTTGTGTCTAATCAACTTGTTGAAGCACAAATAATCCATCATTGTCACCAAAGATGAGGAATGAACTTATTGATGTATTATATACATACAATAATGCATTTGCCTCTGATAATGAACCATTAGGTGCTATCAAAGGACATGAAATTGATATTACTCTTAATATTGATAGACCATATCCTCCAGTACTTAGAAGACCAGCTTATCCAGCCAGTCCCAGAGCTAGAGAAGCCTTGGAAAAACATATCCAAGAGTTGATCCAACTTGGTGTACTAAGAAAAGTAGGCCATAATGAGGAAGTTGAAGTGACAACACCTGTTGTTATTTCTTGGCATAATGATAAGTCAAGAATGGTTGGAGATTTCAGGGCATTGAATACCTACACAGTTCCAGATAGGTATCCAATCCCTAGGATCCAAGAAACCTTGACTCAATTGTCTAAAGCCAAGTATATAACATCAATGGATGCATTGAAAGGTTCTCATCAGAATGTTTTAATGCCTAAAGCTAAGAAATTACTTGGAATTATCACTCACTGTGGTATTTATGAGTATCTTAGGATGCCATTTGGCATTAAAAATGCTCCATCCCATTATCAAAGAATGATTAATACCATATTTCCCACAGAGTTGTCTGAAGGATGGCTTATCATTTATATTGATGATATTATCATATGTTCTGATTCATGGTCTTTGCACCTTGAAAGACTTGCAAAAGTGCTTCACAAAGTTGCAGAAGTGAACATGAAAATTTCACTCAAGAAATGCAATTTTGGTTTGAAGAACTCAAAGCATTAGGACATATTGTTTCTGGTTTAAGCTTGGGTATTGACAAAAACAAAGTAGCAGCAGTGTTACTTAAACCAATACCCCAGAATAAAAAAGAAATGATGTCTTTTCTTCGGTTTGCCAGTTACTATAGGCAACACTTGAAAGACTTTGCAATTCTAGCCAAGTCACTTTATAGAATCTGTGATCAACAGACTGTATTTGAGATGACACAGGAGAGAATTAAAGCTTATGAGAAGATAAGGAGAGCTCTTACAGAAGCACCTTTACTACTCATGCATGACTGGAATATTCCTTTTAAATTGTACATTGATGCATGTGGAGATGGATTAGGGGCAGCCCTACATCAAGTCCAAATTATTGATGACAAACCTACAGAAGGACCAGTTTGCTACATCTCAAGGCAGATTAAACCAACTCAAGCCAGATATGGTGCAAGCCAAATGGAGTGCTTACGTTTGGTATGGGCACTTGAGAAACTACACTATTATCTTGATGGCAGTGTTTTTGAGGTGATAACTGACTGTAATGCCGTGAAATCACTTCTTAACATGAAAACTCCCAACAGACATATGTTGAGATGTCAAATAGCAATTCAAGAATATAGAGGAAACATGACTATAGCTCATAAAGCAGGAAACATTCACAAGAATGCTGATGGTGTAAGGTTTGTCTATGAAACTGTTGATAATAGTAGCAATATCAAGAGTACTATGACTGTCCTCAGTAGAAAAATATAATATAATAAAATATTATAACCACAGATTTAAATATAATTATTAAAAATAATTATATAAAAAAAATAAATTTAATTATTATTATAAAAATATAATAATAATAATAAAAATAATAATTATAATGAATTATAATTATTCTATTATTGCTATAGTCACTGACAGTTATAACAATAAGAAGTGTAAAGCTCTTAATGAGACAATTACACATGGAAAATAAGAATATTAACCACTTATAGATAATATAAATATTATTTATAAAAAGAATTAAACACACACTGTGCAGAAATAATTCTTTTAGAATAAAAATTTTATATAAAAAAACTAATAATAGATAAAAAATATATAGAACTTTAAAGAAAACTTACTCATAATATTTATTTAATACAACAAGTTATACAACAACAGTTAATATATTAAATAATAATTATAAGTTAAAAACACACCAAAAATCAATAAATTTAAATATAAAACAAATTTTTATAATATAAATTATGATTAAAGAGTTTTTGAGAGGAATTTGTGGATTTTAAAAGATATTTAAGATGATAATTTTATATAATAAAATATATTATAGGTGATTACAACAATAATCTGAATTCTATGACTTCAATTCTTTAATTTAATAAATAAAGAAGAAAATAACTTAAGAATTACTTTTAATAATAAGATTTTATATTTAATAAAACTCTACCTGTTTAAATTTCCAATATGATTCGATTGATAATGAATGATGGACAAAAACAGTGATGAAAACACTCTTTTTATGTCTTCAGAGAAGCTCTCATGATTCATAATTAATTTAGAGGGCGTGCTCAGGTCAAAACTGAAAAACCATGCTTAAAAATAAAGTTCTTAACTTAAGGCAACTTATTTTTACTTCCAATTTAAAGTTACCAGTGTTATTCTTAACTCCAAGTAACTTTAATCCTCATTTAGTTTAATTATTTTAAGTTTTGATATAAAATAAGTTTATTTATATTAAATTTCATCAAATGAACAGCTTAAAAATAGAGTTTCAAGCAGAAATCTCTTAAACTCAATTTTTAATTAATTTTTAAAGAAATCATAATTTTCTTTGAGCTTAATTAAAAGAGTAAATTTCCAGGCTAATTACCCAGGAAATTTATTTATAAAAGATACTTAAAATTTAATTTATATGTATATAATATTAAATTCTAAGCTGTGTGAAAGTTTCAAGCAAATCCATTAAGAATTGGATTTTTAATGAATTTTTGAAGTTATTGCTATTTTTCCACGTAAAATAGCAATACACACCAAACCTTAGCTTTTTATAAGGTTTAAATGCTTGTAACTTTAAAGTTTTAAGCTTGATTAAGCTTTGACAGTTCTTAAAACCTTGATTTCAAGCCTGCATATTGGGATTTACCCTTTGGCAGCTTGAAATTCCTGTCCAAATTGGGATAAAACCAGTTTAAACCTTAAGGTTGGATCAAAGTCTAATCTTAAAGTTTAAATAAGGTTGAAAATCCTCCAATACAGGTGGAAAACCTTAATTGAATCCTTGCAGATCCAAAAAGTTGGGTACCCCAGCTCTATTTGGTCTTTTTCCTTTGTCCCACCTTTTTGCGTGGATTTTACCCTTTTATTTATTTAAAGCCATACTATGGCCTTAAACCCTTTTAAATTGAGCTCACGCAGGATTTACATTCTGTATGGCAAATCATTAGCCAATTCAGTAAATATACACCACACCTCAATTTTAACTAAAATTTTGGTAAGTTTGCATTAACCTTATGCAACTTTAAATTTAAGCTTAATTAAGCTTAAATTTAACAATTTTAAAAAAATGTTAAAAAGTTACATTAGTACTGTGAGATTCTTAAATCTTCCAATAACATAAAAAATAAGTGTTTTTGGGTATAACACCCTATGGGTGTACCCTAGGTTATTTTTGGTGTAGAATCCAAAAATGTCATAATATTTATAACTTTGTTTATCCAAAAAAAAGTTATACTTATTTTTTATTATTTTTTATTTTAAATTCAACTAAAAAGTCTGTTTAAGACAAAATCAGCTGTCTATAAAATCATTTGTGGCCTTATGGGTATGTTATACATACCTCACAGGCTCACATTCCCTACCACCAAAAAAAAAATTGTACCACAATTTTTCTTTTGTAGTTTACCCCCAAGTTATTTGGGGGGGTATAATCCACTGTCCAACCTCTCTACTTATACCTTTCAAGTATGTAAAGCACACAATTCAAACTTTTACTGAGGAATTGGCCTCCTCTCATGTCTGAATCTTCTGAGAAACGTTTGAGAATCAGGTATTTTACTTTCTTCAATCCACTCATCTTCATGTTGTGGATTTCTGTACCTGACTAAGTATTCTCTTTCATTTTTACCCCTAAGTCTTCTTTCTTTTAAGACTTTCAGTACCTTCTTTTCCTCACTTGGTTCAAGTGGGGGTACCTCTAAGGGTGTTTCATTTCTTAAAGGAAATAATTCCTTATCACTTGATGTATAATGCTTTACAAGACTGACAGGAAACGTTGGGTGTTTGTTTCCTAACTCTCCTGACAGTTCTACTTGTACTGCATTTGTCCCAAAAAGGGCTTTGATAATAAATGGCCCTGCAAAGAAATCTTTCAATTTCTTTGGGCCTTTAATATTATTAAAGTTCAAGGTTGAAACTAGTATCATGTCCCCTACTTTGAATTCTGGTGTCTTATGACTCTTATCCCATTTCTGCTTAGCATATTCAAAGGCATCATTCATGCTTTGATTTGCATGATGTCTCACTTTATCAAGCAGTAGCTTAAAGCTTGAAGCAGTTGGATGAATGTCAACCAAATCTTTTTTCAAAGTATCAACTGGAAGTTTGTGGTTCCATCCTTTTTCCAACATTGCAGGAGTCTTGCCTGTTGAAGCATGGATAGAGGTCTTGTAGGCCAATTCCAATGCTGGTATAAGAGTACACCAATCATGGGTAAAGCCATCAGAATCTTTAAACTCCAGGCCATAAGCACAAAATCTTCTGATCATGTCCTCAAGGGTTTGAATCATTCTTTCTGCCAGCCCATCTGTTTGTGGATGGTAGGCTGTCGAAAATGATAATTTTGTACCCAAAAGCTTATGTAAATTACCCCATAAGGCTGATGTAAATTTTGGGTCTCTGTCACTAATGATGTTTTTAAAGAGACCAGTATGGGATATGACTCTGTTCCAAATAAAAAGAGCTGTATCCATAGCTGTGTCATCTTTATGACATGGTAAAAAGATTGGTGTTTTGCTATATCTTTCCACAATAACAAGACATGCATTGTAGCTTTTATCACCTCCAGGTGGTAATGCAGTTACCCAATCCATGTGAACCACTTCCCATGGGGTACTTGGTTCTTGAATATGGATCATTAAACCAAATCCTTTACCAGTAGCTTTATTGGCTTTCTGGCATCTATCACAACTATGACAGTACTCAATGACATCTTTTCTCCAAGATGTCCACCAGGCACATGTTTTAATTCTTTGCATTGTTCTGTCTTCAGACAGATGTCCAGAATAAATGTTATCATGGCATTCTAGTAGTATTGTGTTAATCAACATCCTACTACATAAAACCATGACACATGTGTGTTTAGATCTATGATATAGTATACCATCAAACAAATGGAATCTTCCATTATCATAAGATGTTTTCCAAATATCATCCAGAGAATTAGCCAAGGCTACATCTTTACAATCTTTGTCAAGTAGAGTAGTAAGAATATGACAATTCTTATCTTGCTTGTAGCTTTCTCTAACTTCTTCAAAGAATTCTGTTCCAACATCTGTGATATTAATCCCTTCAATTGGAATTTGAGATTCTGCACTTGTAGGAACATAGGCAGGGATATCAGGTGTATTGGATAATGCCCATCTACTTAAGCCATCAGCATTCTTGTGAATATTTCCAGCTTTATGTACTATGGTCATATTGCCTCTATACTCCTGTATAGCAATCTGCCATCTTAACATGTGTCTGTTTGGAGTCTTCATGTTAAGAAGTGATTTTACTGCATTACAATCAGTAATTACTTCAAACACACTACCATCAAGATAGTAATGAAGTTTTTCCAGAGCCCAAACAAGGCAAAGGCACTCCATTTGGCTAGCTCCATATCTGGCCTCAGTAGTTTTAATTTGTCTTGAAATAAAACAAATTGGACCCTCATAAGGCTTGTCATTGACAATTTGAACTTGATGAAGAGCAGCTCCTAAACCATCACCACATGCATCAATATACAGCTTGAAAGGAAGTTTTCAGTCTGGCATCAATAATAATGGTTCATTGGTCAAGGCATACTTGATTTTATCATATGCTTGAATTCTCTCCTGTGTCATTTCAAAAACAGTTTGTTGATCACAAATTCTGTATAATAATCTGGCATGGATTGCAAAATCTTTAAAGTGTTGCCTGTAATAACTGGCAAGCCCTAAGAAAGACATCATTTCTTTTTTGTTCTGGGGCATTTGTTTCAGTAAAACTGCAGCCACTTTGTTTTTATCAACACCAAGGCTTAGTCCTGAGACTACATGTCCTAGAGCTTTTAACTCATGAAACCCAGAATTACATTTTTTAAGAGAGATTTTCATGTTCACTTGTATAAGTACTAATGAAAGTCTCTCTAAATGTAATTGCCAGGTTTCTGAACAAATGATAATGTCATCAATATAAATGATTAACCATCCCTCTGATAATTCATGTGGGAATATGGTATTCATCATTCTTTGATAATGAGAGGGTGCATTTTTAATACCAAAAGGCATCCTCAAATATTCATAAATACCACAATGAGCAATTATTCTCAATAATTTCCTAGCATGAGGTGTTAAAACATTCCGATGGAAGCCTTTAAGAGTGTGAGCCTTAGAGGTAATTTCATATACCCAAAAGACCACAAATACAACAATAACATATTAATATAAATAAAATAAATTTATTTATATTATTAGAATAAAAATATAAATATAAATATAAAATTATATTAAAAATAAAAAATTAATTACAATTTAAAAATAAAAGTACATTAAATTTTGTAAGTATAAAATTACATTTATACTGAAAAAAATTAAGTAAAAATGAAATTTTAACAAAATTGTGAAAAAATAAATAAAAATTGGAAAAAAGTTAAATAAAAATTATTATAACTTTTTATCCAATAAATAAACACATAAAAATTATTTCACCATTGGATTCCCCATAAAAAATCAGGTGGGGTCACCTCTGAGTGAAATTCTTGTAACTCAACTCTAAATAAGCTTAAATTAAGTTTTTAGTATTTTCAATACAAAAGTTGAAAATCCTCAAAACTATAATTTAATTCACACCACATGTGGTGTTAACCATCAATTTTTGTGTTAAAATTGAGGTGTTGTGTTTAGTTTAGAAGCTATGAGGAATTGAAGTATTTTCAATTGAATTCAATTGAAATGTCAAAATGTGCGCGTGTATTACATAAGTGAACTTTGATTTACATATGAGGAATGAATTATTACTGTATTGTACTGTACAATTCAATTGAATTACATATGTAAATTATAAGTATAATACATGATGAGGAATTAAAGGAAAAAATAAATTGGGGGGGAAAGGAACTCTAGCTCTAAGGGGGAGCCGGACCCCCAAATTACTTGCTGACAGGCGTGGGATGTCAAAATTCACACAAAAGTTCATCAATTTTGGCCTGGAATTGAGTTACAGGGTCTGTGGACTCAATTGATGATGAGGTTTTGATACCAACTGGGGTAGTTTTAGCTGTTACCAAGAAGGTAAAACTACCCTTAAGATAAAACAATCATAGTAAAAACAGTTTTAACTGGTTTCTACGCCTCTGAAACACATTCTGACGTGTTTTGAAGGCTCTAGGCCTGGTATTGCTATAGTAATGGCTGATTTAAGGGTCTAAAATGGCTAAAAATGGCTAAAAATGGCTTAAACCAGCCCTTTTTGGTCTAAACCAAGGTTCAATGATGCCATAATTGGCTTTTCTGTTGTCAGACTGTTTTTCACGACTGACAAGAGTAAATTGTACTTTTGGAGTAAGAGAATTGATGGCTATAAAAGAATGTCTTCTTTGCCCCTCTTTTCTCTTCATGTTAGAATCTTTTCCTTTTATTAATTAGTTTAAAACTGTTAAACTAATCAATCAAAGATTCCAACCACCTTTCTTATATCATTTTGAACCTTTTAACCACGTGAAAAAATCATTATAATCATTGTTTGTAACTCTTATAATCATTTTTACCCCTGAACCACCCCAAAAGTGAATTAAAGCATCTTTCATCACTGTAAACTTTGTCACTTTGTTTTCAAATTCACTCTGGTCACTTTTGGGCGTGTTTTCTCTTTAATATTCTTTTTAAAGACTTTGCTCTTTAATTAATTTCTTGCAGTCCTTTGCTCAATTAATTCCAATTGAAATTGCTCTTGAAGAAATTTCTTTTGTAGCCTTAAAATATCTCTTGTAGAGTATTTTTGGGATAAATTTATATTGTTGGTAAAACAATAAATTTTTATAATATTATTGTTTTATACTAATAAATTTATAAACAATAAAATTGGCGTGTTTTCTCTTAAAAATAATATTCTTTACTATTTTTAATTGATTTTTACCTTATGCAAAATTTGAGGACAGGAAAAGTACTTGATATTTAATCAAAGTTTCATATCCACACCTTACATTTGGGGGCCCAGCCGTGATATTTTACCTGTGACAATTTTTTTTACTCTTCTTAAATATTTTTTCTTATATTGAAAAATTTAAAAACATATAAAAAATACTTATAATTCCAAAAAATCCATAAAAAATAACTTTTTTCATATTATAAGTTAGGCTTATATTTTTATTTCTTTTTTTAAATAACCTTTTTTTTACTTAATTAATTGGCCTTTTTCATTAATTTTAGTGTCTGACAACGTGGTAAGACAAGAAAACATTGAAACAGCCTCAACAGTCACCAGCATTGTTCCTGCAAGCACTATTAATTCAGACCATAATAGTACTGTAATTGTGACTCAGAATAATCAACCTGAACCAATATCTTCTGAATTAATTAACTTGGACATAAGTAATACTCTTCAGAAAGCTAAGAATTTGGCCAATAGTAAGTTTTTTGACGTAAAAATACTACTTTAAGCCTTTTTAAACCATAATTATGCCTTCAACCAGGTCAGGAGCCAGCTAAAACCCCTCAAGCAGCTCCCAAAAAGGTAATAGACGTGGTTATGGCAGAGGCCAATCAGGTACAGAAGGAAAAGGGTCAGTTGATGGCTTCCAAACAAATAAATTGGGTCATTCTGAAGCTGATAATACTATTTTACCTTCAAAAAGAGCTGACACCGCCACAAAAAACTACCCCAAGACTCTTTAAGGAAAGATTTAGTTGAGATACATCCTACAGCTGCCAGCTTCAAAGGGATGCTAGACAGAGCCAGAAATCATGCAGTAAGATGCATGGAAGAATCATTTGCATATGCTAAAGATAAATGGGACAAATCTCATGCCACTCCAGATTTCAAGGCAGGAGATTTAGTACTAGTATCCACCACCAACTTCAATAACATCAAAGGATTTAAAAAGCTCAAAGACTCCTTTGCAGGACCTTTTGTTATTAAATCCCTCCATGGAGACAATGCTGTTGAAGTAGAGTTATCTGAAGAACTGAGTAATAAGCATCCTACATTTCCAGTGAGCTTAGTGAAGCCATATAAATCTAGTGATGCTGAAAAATTTCCCTTGAGGAATAAAGTTCCCCAAGTTATACCTCCTATTGAGACATCTGGTACTAAGAAAATTACCAAAGTTCTTAAAGAAAGGAAATTAAGAACCAAGAAAGTGAGGGAATACCTTGTTAGGTACAGTGACCCAACTTGTGAAGATGAATGGTTAGAAGAAAAAGATATACCAGAAGCTACCAAACTCCTCAGGAGATTCAGACACACTAGAAATACCAATATTACAAAGTAATATTCTTTTTTTAGGGGGAGGGAATGTGAGCCTTAGAGATAATTTCATATACCCAAAAGACCACAAATACAACAATAACATATTAATATAAATAAAATAAATTTATTTATATTATTAAAATAAAAATATAAATATAAATATAAAATTATATTAAAAATAAAAAATTAATTACAATTTAAAAATAAAAGTACATTAAATTTTGTAAGTATAAAATTACATTTATACTTAAAAAAATTAAGTAAAAATGAAATTTTAACAAAATTGTGAAAAAAAAAATAAAAATTGGAAAAAAGTTAAATAAAAATTATTATAACTTTTTATCCAATAAATAAACACATAAAAATCATTTCACCATTGGATTCCTCATAAAAAATCAGGTGGGGTCACCTCTGAGTGAAATTCTTGTAACTCAACTCTAAATAAGCTTAAATTAAGTTTTTAGTATTTTCAATACAAAAGTTGAAAATCCTCAAAACTATAATTTAATCCACACCACATGTGGTGTTAACCATCAATTTTTGTGTTAAAATTGAGGTGTTGTGTTTAGTTTAGAAGTTATGAGGAATTGAAGTATTTTCAATTGAATTCAATTGAAATGTCAAAATGTGCGCGTGTATTACATAAGTGAACTTTGATTTACATATGAGGAATGAATTATTACTGTATTGTACTGTACAATTCAATTGAATTACATATGTAAATTATAAGTATAATACATGATGGGGAATTAAAGGAAAAAATAAATTGGAAAGATTAAAATTGGGGGGAAAAGGAACTCTAGCTCTAAGGGGGAGCCAGACCCCCAAATTACTTGCTGACAGGCGTGGGATGTCAAAATTCACACAAAAGTTCATCAATTTTGGCCTGGAATTTAGTTACAGGGTCTGTGGACTCAATTGATGATGGGGTTTTGATACCAACTGGGGTAGTTTTAGCTGTTGCCAAGAAGGTAAAACTACCCTTAAGATAAAAAAATCATAGTAAAAACAGTTTTAACTGGTTTCTACGCCTCTGACACACATTCTGAGGTTTTTTGAAGGCTCTAGGCCTGGTATTGCTATAGTAATGGCTGATTTAAGGGTCTAAAATGGCTAAAAATGGCTAAAAATGGCTTAAACCAGCCCTTTTTGGTCTAAACCAGGGTTCAATGATGCCATAATTGGCTTTTCTGTTGTCAGACTGTTTTTCACGACTGACAAGAGTAAATTGTACTTTTGGAGTAAGAGAATTGATGGCTATAAAAGAATGTCTTCTTTGCCCCTCTTTTCTCTTCATGTTAGAATCTTTTCCTTTTATTAATTAGTTTAAAACTGTTAAGCCAATCAATAAAAGATTCCAACCACCTTTTTTATATCATTTTGAACCTTATAACCACGTGAAAAAATCATTATAATCATTGTTTGTAACTCTTATAATCATTTTTACCCCTGAACCACCCCAAAAGTGAATTAAAGCATCTTTCATCACTGTAAACTTTGTCACTTTGTTTCCAAATTCACTCTGGTCACTTTTGGGCGTGTTTTCTCTTTAATATTCTTTTTAAAGACTTTGCTCTTTAATTAATTTCTTGCAGTCCTTTGCTCAATTAATTCCAATTGAAATTGCTCTTGAAGAAATTTCTTTTGTAGCCTTAAAATATCTCTTGTAGAGTATTTTTGGGATAAATTTTTATTGTTGGTAAAACAATAAATTTTTATAATATTATTGTTTTATACTAATAAAGTTATAAACAATAAAATTGGCTTGTTTTCTCTTAAAAATAATATTCTTTACTATTTTTAATTGATTTTTACCTTATACAAAATTTGAGGACAGGAAAAGTACTTGATTTTTAATCAAAGTTTCATATCCACACCTTACAAAGAGCATCCATGGAAGTAATAAACTTTGCTTTGGATAATTGAGTCAAAGTCTCATGGATTCTAGGGATTGGATACCTGTCTGGAATAGTATAGGTATTCAGTGCTCTAAAATCACCAACCATCCTTGACTTATCATTATGCCAAGTAATGATCACTGGAGTTGTGACTTCCACTTCCTCATTGTGTCCAACTTTTCTAAGAACTCCCAGTTTCATTAGTGCATTAATATGACTTTCTAATGCTTCTCTAGCCCTAGGGCTAGCTGGGTAAGCTGGTCTTCTTAATAGTGGAGGATAAGGTCTCTCCACATTAAGCATGATATCCACTTCATAGCCTTTTATAGCCCCAAGTGGTTCATTATCAGAAGCAAAGGCTTCTCTATATTGAAATAAAATTTCAATAAGTTCTTCCTTTATTTCTGGTGTTAATTCAGTACTAATTTGTGCTTCACTTAACTGATCTGACACAAATTTTTCTTTATTAACATTTTTTACTTGTTGAATGACAGTAATTTCTTTTCTTTCTAGAGAAAAAGCCAATTTTTGCCTGTTATTTTCCCCTATAGTGAAATACCTGTCCTTATGATTATTAATATCAATACCATAGATATTTAGATAATAATTTCCAAGTATAAAGTGTTGTGAAGTACAATTATTCATAACAACAAATTCAACTTTCAATCTTATACTCCCTGCAGGATGAGGAAATATTATTGCTGCTTCAAATATACCCAAAGGGTGCATGTTCTGGCTAGCACTGCTGAATTTTACACCTTCAATTGGCATCAACTTGTCTTGCAAATTGGTATAAATTTTGTCAAGATAATCTTTTCCAACGCAAGTTCAAAAAGCACCTGAGTCAAGATGTATCTTGGCTTCTGTGTTATTTATCACAATATTAGTGATACAAGATGACCCAGCTGTATAACCTTTACCTCTGGCAGGTTTGGGTTTTTGCATTTTGGCATCTTGCACATGTATGAGATCCATACATTCATCACTGTACTGTGGTAAGTGAGTATGTAGCTCAGTGACCTCAAAAGAAACATTAATATTTTCTATACCAAGTTCTTCTGATACTTCTTCTTCTTCTGAAGGCTCAGAATCACTTTCATGTAAAGTTACATCAGTTTCTTTTGTGTCTTCCACTTTTTTAACATTTATCTCATTGACTCTTGTCTTTTTTGGACAAGTGTTTGCTAAATGAGATGTACTTCCACATTTATGAAATTTCAAAGGAGTTCTGTCATGTGGTTTATTTGGTTTTGAAATTGGTTTCCCACTAGTCTTGTTGTCTATTGGGGGTTTATACCAATTTCTTCCAATTTTTGTTCTAGTAGTGATATCCTCCATAGCATTGATATAATCTTCTGTAGAGCAAGGCTCAATAAATCTGCTTCTTATAGCATGCTTAAGGTCACCACCACACTTTCTTAATATCCTTTTATGTACCATTGGTTCAGACATATCAGGATGAAGGGCAGTTATTCTGTCCTTCTGTTTAAGAAACCAAGACATGGGCCTGTCCCTCTCAATATTGAAAATGGCTTCTTCAAAAGAATTTTCTATTCTAAATCTCCTGGAATCATTTGCCCATTTGTAAATAATTTGTTCTTTCCACCAAGGCCAAGAATGTTTACCATGGTCTTGTCTCATTTTATAATACCATTTCTTTGCTGATTTGGTAAATAATGAGTGTAATCTGGCACTTATGTATTCATCTGGTATGTTAAAGTCTTCTTTGAGCATATCAATTGTCTTCATAAATTCCATATGATTATATTCTCCTTCACCACTGAAGGTTGGCCATTCCTCTAATCTTGGAATGTCTTTGAAATTGCAAGCAGTTTCCACATCATTACTTGAAATTGTATGATGTAAATCATTATTCAAGTTAAGAACATTTCTGTCAAGCAATGGTGTGGATTGCCTTGGAAATTCATTTTTTAGTGATATATTATTAATACTTGATTGAATATCTTCTTTCAATTCAAGTCTTTCTTTATCACTTTTTTCCAATTGTTCTTGAAAAAGAGCTGCATTGTGACCAGTTGAGTTTTCCAAGTTTTGAACTTGTATTTTCAATTCTCTTAACTGTCCAGTTATAAAAGAAATTGAATTCTCATCTGGTTGATTGAGTAAGGTAACTTTGTGCTCAAGTCTTTCACAAATTTGCGTCAAAGACAAAATATTTGCCTTATTAACATTTCAAGGCCAATAATGGTCCTTTGTTGGTCTTTTACTTGTAATATCTCATTACCCAACTTCTGTTGGACATAATCAAATGCTTTAAATTTTGTCATAATTTCTTTATTACAAGTTTCAAAGTGAGTTACAAGCTTTACAAGATCTATTTCTTTGGGAAAGATTGGTTCAATCTTTCCTCCTCCTTGTTTTTGAATTCCATCAAAGTTCTTGCCATATTGAACACATTGTCCATGGCTGTCTTTTCCTTCTTTGGGATTCTGTAATTCTGAGGGTAAGGCTTGTTCCACTTGGGCTTTGCCTTTCCCTTTGCCTTTTGCTTTCCCTTCTGGTTGGTCTTTGGGGCTTGCTTGGGCTTGTTTGGCGCTTGTTGAGGTGGATATTTGCTTGTGGCTGCTTGAGGAGCTTCCACTGGGCTGTTTTCCTTGCCTTGAGCCAATTTCTTCTTCTGATCCTCTGAAAACATGCTTTGGTTTTTCAACCAAGCTTTTATCTGTTGGACTTGTCCTTTGACAGACATTGGTGTCCAACCCAACAGAAGATCTTCTGTCTTTTCTGGCCCCATGAACTTCTTCACTTGAAGATAAGAGTTCATGGTTCCTATCCAAAGACTTGGAAGGAGTTCCCACTCTTGTTGTTTTGACGCCAGGAACCAGTTTTTCCATTGGGATTGATAAATTTCCACAGTTGCCTGTTGGAAATGGTTCAGGTCTAACAGCAATAGCAGCTATGTCAGCTTCTGGACTCTCAAGAAGAGGTTCAAAGGTGCTGGCTAACCTTTGGGAACTGGTGGAAGTTCTGGCATCCTCCATTTGTGCCTCTCCTCTGGGAGGACATTCTTGCCTTTTTGATTTTTGGCTGGAATGTCCTGGTCCAGATCCATTTGATTGGATGGAGTAATTGCTTCAACTTCTGGTAGGAGTCATTTCACGTCAATTTTAATAAAAAATAGAGTAAAATTGGATTGAATTCACCTGCAGGACCTTTAAAGGGCTCTTTGGTTATCAAACCCCTTGGTGCTGGGCTGGTTTGAATTTCAATACTGGACTCTGAGGTTTCAGAGTCTGAAGAATTTTCTCTGATGGAAGACACTAGAGAAAATTAAAAATATAAGTTATTTTATCAAATAATAAAAATAACTTATAAACTCAACTTATTGAAAAAAGTTGTTTTTATGTAATTTATGGCAAATTACGTCAAAAATAAAGAAAAATGTCTAAGATAAAAGAAAAAATATTTTTAGTAAAGATTTTTTTATTTGATTTATTATTTTCTTTGAAGAAATATTAATTATGCAATTAACAAGTTAATTAAGCAAAATTGTATTATTATTCACTTTATACTAGAATAACTCAAAGAATAAATTTCAAGTCTGTGATGTGAAAAAGCCACTAGTTAGACAAAAGAAATTTATTCCAAGTCACTCAATAGTATATTGTTTCAAACAATATTATTAAGAAAAAATAACTTTATTAATATTATAAAGATTATTTATAAGGGATAAGTCCCAAAAAAGCCAATATTAAGACAAATATGGCAATTTTACGTCAAAAAACAGTGAAATAAGGTCTAGAATATAATTTATGTCCCAAAAATTGGTTTAAAATCACGGCCAGGCCCCCAAATGTAAGGTTTGTCTATGAAACTCTTGATAATAGTAGCAATATCAAGAGTACTATGACTGTCCTCAGTAGAAAAATATAATATAATAAGATATTATAACCACAAATTTAAATATAATTATATAAAAAAAATAAATTTAATTATTATTATAAAAATATAATAATTATAATAAATTATAATTATTCTATTATTGTTATAGTCACTGACAGTTATAACAATAGGAAGTGTAAAGCTCTTAATGAGACAATTACACGTGGAAAATAAGAATATTAACCACTTATAAATAATATAAATATTATTTATAAAAAGAATTAAACACACACTGTGCAGAAATAATTCTTTTAGAATAAAAATTCTATATAAAAAAACTAATAATAGATAAAAAAGATATAGAACTTTAAAGAAAACTTACTTATAATATTTATTTAATACAACAAGTTATACAACAACAGTTATTATATCAAATAATAATTATAAGTTAAAAACACGCCAAAAATCAATAAATTTAAAGATGAAACAACTTTTTATAATATAAATTATGATTAAAGAGTTTTTGAGAGGAATTTGTGGATTTTAAAAGATATTTAAGATGATAATTTTATATAATAAAATATATTATAGGTGATTACAACAATAATCTGAATTCTATGACTTCAATTCTTTAATTTAATAAATTAAGAACAAAAATAACTTAGGAATTACTTTTAATAATAAGATTTTATATTTAATAAAACTTTACCTGTTTAAATTTCTAATATGATTGGATTGATAATGAATGATGGACAAAAACAGTGATGAAAACACTCTTTTTATGTCTTCAGAGAAGCTCTCATGATTCATAATTAATTTAGAGGGCGTGCTCAGGTCAAAACTGAAAAACCATGCTTAAAAATAAAGTTCTTAACTTAAGGCAACTTATTTTTACTTCCAATTTAAAGTTACCAGTGTTATTCTTAACTCCAAGTAACTTTAATCCTCATTTAGTTTAATTATTTTAAGTTTTAATATAAAATAAGTTTATTTATATTAAAGTTCATCACATGAGCAGCTTAAAAATAGAGTTTCAAGCAGAAATCGCTTAAACTCAATTTTTAATTAATTTTTAAAGAAATCATAATTTTCTTTGAGCTTAATTAAAAGAGTAAATTTCCAGGCTAATTACCCAGGAAATTTATTTATAAAAGATACTTAAAATTTAATTTATATGTATATAATATTAAGTTCTAAGTTGTGTGAAATTTTCAAGCAAATCCATTAAGAATTGGATTTTTAATGAATTTTTGAAGTTATTGCTATTTTTCCACGTAAAATAGCAATACACACCAAACCTTAGCTTTTGATAAGGTTTCAATGCTTGTAACTTTAAAGTTTTAAGCTTGATTAAGCTTTGACAGTTCTTAAAACCTTGATTTCAAGCCTGCATATTGGGATTTACCCTTTGGCAGCTTGAAATTCCTGTCCAAATTGGGATAAAACCAGTTTAAACCTTAAGGTTGGATCAAAGTCTAATCTTAAAGGTTAAATAAGGTTGAAAATCCTCCAATACAGGTGGAAAACCTTAATTGAATCCTTGCAGATCCAAAAAGTTGGGTACCCCAGCTCTATTTGGTCTTTTTCCTTTGTCCCACCTTTTTGCCTGGATTTTGCCCTTTTATTTATTTAAAGCCATACTATGGCCTTAAACCCTTTTAAATTGAGCTCACGCAGGATTTACATTCTGTATGGCAAATCCTTAGCCAATTCAGTAAGTATACACCACACCTCAATTTTAACTAAAATTTTGGTAAGTTTGCATAAACCTTATGCAACTTTAAATTTAAGCTTAATTAAGCTTAAATTTAACAATTTTAAAAAAATGTTAAAAAAGTTACATTAGTACTGTGAGATTCTTAAATCTTCCAATAACATAAAAAATAAGTGTTTTTGGGTATAACACCCTATGGGTGTACCCTAGGTTATTTTTGGTGTAGAATCCAAAAATGTCATAATATTTATAACTTTGTTTATCCAAAAAAAAGTTATACTTATTTTTTATTATTTTTTATTTTAAATTCAACTAAAAAGTCTGTTTAAGACAAAATCAGCTGTCTATAAAATCATTTGTGGCCTTATGGGTATGTTATACATACCTCACAGGCTCACAGATGGACTTAGCAGGTGGTCATTAGCCAATACTCCTGATAACCCAGCTTATGTACCCTTGGAAGCTGAACCACAGATTCCAATTGAAGGGATTAATATAACTGATATTGGGACTGAATTTGTTGAAGAGGTCAGAGAATCTTATAAGCAAGACAAGAATTGCCATATCTTGACTTCTTTATTAGATAAAGACCGCAAAGATACATATTTAGTCAATGCACTAGATGAAGTTTGTAAAGGTTCCTATTCTGAAGGAAGATTTCACTTGTTTGATGGGATTATTTACCATAGAACAAAACATTCTTGTGTGATGACACTGTGTAGTAGATTGCTTATCAATACCATTCCTCATGAATGCCATGATAGCATTTACTCTGGACACCTGTCAGAAGACAGAACACTTGAAAAAGTGAAGAACTGTGCATGGTGGCCATCTTGGAGAAAAGAAACCATTGAATATTGCCATACCTGTGATAGATGCCAGAAAGAAAACAGGAGTACAGGCAAGAAATTTGGACTTATGATCCATATTCAAGAACCAAAATCCCCTTGGGAAGTTGTTCACATGGATTGGGTCACAGCACTTCCTCCAAGTGGTGACAAACGCTATAATGCTTGTTTAGTCATTGTAGACAGATATAGCAAAACTCCCATATTCTTACCATGTCATAAAGATGACACAGCTATGGATACAGCTCTTCTTTTATGGAATAGAGTTATTTCTCATACAGGATTATTTAAGAATATCATAAGTGATGGAGATCCCAAGTTCAAATCTGCACTTTGGACCAATCTTCATAGATTTTTTGGGACTAGGTTATCATTCTCTACAGCATATCACCCTCAGACAGATGGGCTACCAGCGAGGATGATTCAAACTTTAGAAGACATGATCAGGAGATTTTGTGCTTATGGGTTAGAATTCAAAGACTCAGATGGCTTTACCCATGACTGGTGCACTCTGATACCTGTATTAGAATTGGCATATAAGAAATCAGTTCATTCTTCCACAGGTCAAACTCCTGCTATGTTAGAAAAAGGATGGAATCCAAGACTCCCAGCAGACATACTGAGGAAAGACTTGATTGAAATTCATCCTACAGCTTCCAGCTTCAAATTAATTCTTGATAAAGTAAAACATCATGCAAAGCAAAGTATGAATGATGCTTTTTATTATGCAAAACAGAAGTGGGACAAGAGTCACAAAGTACCAGACTTCAAAGTAGGGGACTTAGTTCTAGTTTCAACCTTAAATTTTAATAATATCAAAGGCCCAAAGAAACTCAAAGATTCTTATGTAGGTCCTTTTGTTATTGTAGCCTTACATGGAACAAATGCAATTCAAGTGGAATTGAGTGGTGAAATAGAAAATAAACACCCCACTTTTCCAGTCAGCTTAGTAAAACCTTATCAACCAGCTGACAAAGAATTGTTTCCTTTGAGGAACCCAACTCCTTTGACTGTACCACCAGTGGAACAGAATGAAGACAAAAAGATAAAGAAATTAATTAAAGAAAGGAGACTTAGGGGTAAAAATCAGAGAGAATATCTTGTCAGATATAGAAATCCAGTACATGAAGATGAATGGCTGGCAGAATCAGATATACCTGACTCAGATAAGCTTCTGAGAAGATTTAGACATGAAAGAAGGCCACAAGCCTGAATATGTCTATAAATGTTCTTTAAATTACTTGATCTGAGTAGTGTAAAGAGGTTGGGAAGTGGACATTACTCCCCTTTGGGGCATTTATTTTTTCTTTTATACCATTGATAAAATTGTGGTACAGTTTTATTTTTTGGTGGGAGGGAATGTGAGCCTTGAGGTATATTTTACATACCCAAATAGGCCACAATTATCTTAAAAACAAATTTTGAATTATGCATAACTCATAAGTCATGCATATATCCAAAATTCATCATTTTCGATTTCAGAAAAGATGAATAACTTTTTATTGAGTAAGTAAATCCATGGATCTAAGGCCAGATTTGGATTCTACACAAAAATTCACCTAGGGTAGCTCCATAGAGTGAATAAGCTCAAATTAACTCTTTGAGGTGGTAAAATGGAAAATACTTCAATACCACATAAAAGATCCATGAAAATTTTTGTTTTTCTTAATTTCACACCAAAATAATGGGAATGTGAGAAATCCCATGTTACATATACACTAAGAATAGTGTTATGCATGTTTTGAGCACTTAATATCATGGTATTCTTACATGGACTTTTGGTACACCCATAGTGGATATATCACTTGAAGCTTAAATTACTATTTTGACGTAAAAAATAAGCAAGGGGGACAAAACACATCAAAGAGAGCCAGGGTACCCAACTTCTGAGGCCTCAGAGGCATGGATAGCTCCAGAGCATGGATCCATGGCTCATCTTGGCCCAATTGTTAAACTAAAACTCTTTGGGAACTTGGTTACCAAGTTACACCTACTGTAAAACATAAGAAAAAAGCAAATAACCTGCTATTTTGACGTGCCAAGGAGGTAATGAGCTACTTAGACTCCTGTAACCACGCCAATTCTTCATTCCTTTCCATGGATAGACCCTAAAGAGTAATTAAAACCCTTTTGGGACCAGTATTCATTGATTTACCTCATAGCAACCAGCTAAACACTGCTATTTGCAATTCTACGTAGAAATGAGGTAAAAACTTCAAAAATTCATTAAAAATACAATTCTTGTTGAATCCTTCTGAAACTTTCAGGACTGAAGAAGAACTGTATTATCCATGGTAAAACCAAAACCAATTACAGTTTTACTAGTAAAATTAAAAGTTTTACTTACAGTCCATCTTTGGTTATTCTACGTGAAACACTGAATCTTCAAAAATTCACAGTAATTACAACCTGTGATGAAATTGGCAATAACATTGATAACTTTGAGAAATAAATGATTATTTTGGAATAAAAGAAGATCTACAAGTGTTACTCCTTTTATTCTTAACCATATTGGGGTTGGTAGTCACGTAAAAAGCATCAAATAAGTAATTATGATAATGTTACATGACAAATAATGCTGCAATCAATAAACTAAAAGGGTTTATTGTTTTCTCACTCACTGGTTTTTCGGTTTGCTCCATGGCACGCCTCTGTGAGCTTTCTTAGACTTAAAAGAGGCCTCCTCTTGCTGTTTTTTCCACATCATCATCTTATAATCAATTTAAATCAGTATTACCAACAAGTAAGTATTAGTTACAGCTATTCTTAAGTGTTTTAATTCTTTCAGAATCAATCAGAAAGACGTGAAATCATAGAATCCAACTATATATTGTTGTAATCCTGCTATAAATCATCTTGATCCCTTAAATCCACAATTCTACGTCAAATTTCTCTACTTATATCTTTCAATAAGTTCTTTGGAGTATTAGTGAGTCATTTATTTTAATTCTTAAAGTTTTTTCTCTAGTAATAGTTTTCTTCAAGAATTACCATTATAATAATTCTTGCAAAAGATAATTATAAATTAAAATAATTTTATTATTTTAATAAAAGAAGTTTTTATTATTAAATTCTTCTTGTAATTGATTCTAGTAGACCATTTTTGCTCACTGTTATAATCACTAGTAGTGTATAACACGTGAAAGAAACAATTTTTTAATTATTCAATTGTGGTTATAATAACTTTTTGTTATTATATTTCATAAGAACAGTCATAGTACTGGTGATTAATAGTAATATTATCATCAGTTTTATAGACACATCTTACAGCTTGAGATCCCATACTATGCCAAGAGGTTCCTTGTAATGACTCTTATGGCTGAGGTCTTTTTAAATAATCTTGCATTTATCGAATGCAATGGGAGGTTTTCCTGAGTCAGGGACCTGACTCAGTACACCACCCAAGGCATAATCAGAAGGATCAGTCTCTACAATGGTGGGTAGAGAAGGATTGGAGCAGTGGTGAAAGCCTCTTTGAGTTTATGAAACTGTCTAAGAGCTTCCTCATTGAGGGGAAAACAGGAATATTCATTGAGGAAACTTGTGAGTGGATTAATCTTCTTTGAATAATTCTTGATGAAACGGGAGTCAAAATTGGCAAATCCATGCAGATATTGAAGAGCCTTGAGGTCTCTTAGAGGTTGCCACTTGAGAACTTTCTGGAATTTTGCTTGGTTCATCTTGAGGCCTTCAGAAGAAACAATATAGCCCAAATACTCTACACTAGAAACATGAAACAGGCACTTGGAGGTCTTAGAAAAGAGGTTATTGGCTCTGAGTCTGGCGAAAACAGTGGACACATGAGTGTCATGTTCTTCCTCATATTTAGAAAAGACAATAATGTCATCCAAATAAACCACAACATAAAAATCAAGAAGATCATAAAAAATATCATTGAAAAGGTTCTGAAAAGAGGCAGGAGCATTTGTAAGCCCAAATGGCATAACCAAATACTCATAACTGCCATATTTAGTTCTAAAACATGTCAAATGTTCATCACCTTCCTTTATTGTGAGCAGGCTATATGCACCACACAAATCAATCTTGGAGAAGATAGAAGAACCTTTAAAGACACTAAAAAGCTTATTCATAGTAGGAACAGGATATTTTTTCTTCCTAGTAACAGCCTTGATCTTGCAGTAGTCAACACACAAACAGAGGCCACCATACGTCTTTTCTACAAAGAGGACAGGTGCTCCTGTTGAAGAAAAACTTGGCCATATGAGACCTTTCTCCACAATCTCTGAGATGTAGGCCCTGAGTGTATCTGAATCTTGGTTTGATAAAGAGTTGAGAGCCCTCCAGCTCTATATGATGATCACAGGTGTACTGAGGAGGAAGTTTCTCTGCTTTTACCTTGGAGAATACATCCAAATACTGGTGATTAGAAGAAGGAACAACCTTCCTCACAGTTTCTATTTCTTTTGGCTCTTCTTCTTCATCCCACAACTCCTCCAGGGAGTCAGGATAAGATGAATGAGGAAGGTCCATATTCCCAAAGATTAGATGAAGTGAAGATACAGAATTATCTTCTCCAACATCTTGAATCTCTTTGAAGACTTCATCTCTTGAGGATAGTAATTACTGATGGGAATTAAGGGAAGGAATATGGACAGAAGATGGGAATGATGGTGTCCTGAAATCACCAACCAGAGCTGCACATGATTTGGCAGAATAAAAGTCATTACTGAAAGATTTAGAATGAGCATAATAGTCCTTATGATCAGAATTAAAGGTGATAAGCCCTTGCCTCCAATCAATAGATGGATTAACATTAGTGAGAAAGTCACAGCCCAATATGAGGTCTTCTCCCTTGGGAGCATAAATGACTAAAAAGTCCCATTCAAAGCTTGTGAAGGATAGAAGCTCAAATATATATTTAGTATGGTGAGTCACAAATAGAGGAGGGGACTCAGAAGAGTCCAAGATAAGAAGATTAATCTTTGCTGGGAGTTCTGACATGGTCAAAGAATACTTGTGAACAAACTGCTTTGCAATAAATGAGAATACTGCAAAACACATCAGAGAGAGAAGAAAAGACAAAAAATTTAAGAAAATCCTTGACACCAGTATTCAGAATGCACAATTGTTCTCTGGATGGAAAAAAGTGAAGACCATTGAACACAAAATGCTCTTTACTCAGTCTCTTTCCTGGCTGGGAAATTTTCCTGATGGTTGAGCAAGCTGGTTTTGAGGTCTTTTGAAACAAGACTCAAGACTATGCTTCCCACCACAATAGACACATAAGCCCTCCTTGATTCTTCTTTCCTTTTCAAAACCCATCAACTTGAAGTCCTTATTCAGCAAGGAAGAGTGGGGCTTGCCCCTCTTCTGAAAATTCTTCTTCTTTTGATTTTATCTTGAAGAATTTTGGGGATGAGAATAATTTGACTTTGAGGCTTCAGGCTTCTTCTATTTAGAATGACCCTCCTCCTTTTTCCTCTCATGGTACCTGGTATCAAGATCTCGGGTAATATTCATTAAGTCTTTAACAGAGTCAATTCTTGAAGGATGGGAGGCCAATTTATCCAGAATTCTGAATGGCAATCCCTTCCTTAAATGATGGATGAGAGGTTTTTCACCCCAATCTCCAATTCTTGAAACCAAACTTCTGAAATCAGAAATTTATAATGAAACATGTCCACCTTTTTCATTCTTAAGTAATGCAACTCTGCATCAGCTTTTCTGACTTCATTTGGATCCCCAAACAAAGTAAGGAGTTGATATTCAAACAAAGTCTATGAACTGAGAAGGTGGTTTTTATCTGGATTAGTGAGATTGGAAAGATAAGGCTCAATCCATTTTGCAGCCCTGCCAATTAGAAATGAAGTAGAATAGAGAACTTCCTTCCTGTCTTGAGAGAAATTAGCCAAATAATTATGGAAGATGAGCTGGCAGGACTGGATGAAGCTTCTGAATTTGAAGGGCTGAGTCCCACCAAATAATTCTGGTGCCTTCATAGAGATATTCTTCAAGGCTGGTGGTCTTGATGCTTCAGAAGAGAAAGCTGTTTGAAGATTGGCCACAATTTGAGTCATCTGCTGTATAATGGCCAATAAAGGTGGTTCAGGCTGATTAGACTGGGCTAGAGTTGGCCCACCAGGACCTTGGGATGCCCCCACAGGAGCAGGAACACCTTCAGTACCATCATACTCTTCCTCTTCCACATAATTCTCCTCCTCCTCTTCACCATCTTCACCAGGATCCTTGAAAGTCCTGGAAAATCACCAACTACTCCTGAAAAGGACCTGATCTTCTTGGATCTATTCCTTCCTTCCTGGATGCTGTTGCTCCTTCCACATTTGGTCCTCTGTCTAAGTGGGCCCTCAGTTGAGGAACTTCTGGGGTTCCATCAAGAGGAGCTCTTGGTGCTAGAGTGAGAACAGCTTGAGCTCTGGCCTGAGATCTTTTCTGTCTTTAAGGAGGTGAGTGTTGGAAAGCAATTATCTTCAGGATAAAAATGAAATAGAATGAATAAAAGTCAAAATTTGAAGATGGAAAACTTGAGGCAATTCAACAAGAAAGCTTGAAGTCAAAATCAAAATCAAAATTCTGAGGAAAAATCAATTAATAAAAAATGAAATCTTCATGTAAATCAATCAATCAAATGTCAAATGAAATCTTGAAGTCAATAAATCAATATTTCAAATGAAATCTAGAAGTCAATAAATAAATATTTCAACTCAATAAAAATAAAAATCTTGCAGAAAATCACTCAATCAATAAATTCTTGAAGAAAATCAATTTATGTTAAAATTTCTTGATGTGAAAATCAGAATAAACAATAAAAATCTTCAGGTCAGTCAATTTTCTCAAAGTCAATATCAATTTTATGTAAAATCAATCAATCAAATCAAATCAAGTGAGTTCTTCTTAAAAAATCAAAATTCTTGAAGAATGAATAAATATGATTCTTGATGTGAAGAATGTGTCTGAGTAGTTTTATGGCCAATTTTAAATTCAAATAAAAATAATAATGAGACCCAAATTATGAATTGGAATAATTTGATTATTTTAATAAATATTCAAGAGAGAAAACATGAATAAAAATGGGTCAGCTTTAAATTTTCAAAAGGAAGGATGAATTAGAGAGAATTTAGAGGTGACAATGAATAATGAGGTTCATAAGCACTAAAAAATAATAATTTCAATTAATTGAGTGAATAAAATTATAAAGAAAGAATGAACAGAATGAAAATAAATTATGAGTTAATTAATATAATGTCACAGGGGCTCTTGGTAAAAACAAGAGGTGCCTGGCACTCAGTAATCAGGGAGCTCACTCTAAAGACTCCAAAGAATAAAGAAGATAGAAATAAAAGAAATGAATTTCTCTAAGAAATATGAAGGTACAAATATGAGAGACAATAAGAGAAATACAAAGCCAAATGGCCAAAGAGCCAATCAATTAAGTCCTTAATAACTGTTTCAACCTTCCATAATGAACAATGGAATTGGTAAAGGATATGACCACCAATATCCACTGACAGGAAAAGAAATAAAAGAGAAAGGGTGCTAAATGACCTACTTGATAATAGCAGTATTCACCTAACAAAAAAAGATAAAATAGAATAAAAATATATTAATTAAGTGCAGGAGAAACCCCCCAGGGTCAAAAGAGGCTGGTATATGTGAAATGTTGAGAGCTTGACTCCTTCAGGCTGGCAGATGATCTGTAGTGATTGTCTGATGGAATTTATACCTTGCAAAATTGAGTAATGAACTGGATTGAATGATCTTCCCATGGTGTATGATTGAAATACAGGCTATTATTAATCTATACTGTATTCAATCAATATGGTTGCAAAGGTGGATTGATGGAGCATTGACACTTGACAGGTTGGTTTTGAACTACCTCTTGAATACCCCTTGATAATGAACTTCCAGTATTCCCTTGGAGGGATACTGTGAGTGAGAATATACAAGGATGTCTTGATGACATCATTGATATTTAAGAGTGACATTTGTCCTTGAGCCTTGATGGATCCTCTGGATGAGGTGATTCCTTGATGAAGTTAGTGCCATTGGATTTCTGGTGAAGAAAGTTTCATAATGGTGTATAACACCATTTATGGCATTTTGGTTGTTGGAGGGTGAAAGTGGCCAAAGGTCTTTTGGAAGGATTCCAGGAGGATATAGTTAAAAATGGGCTTTGGGTGACTTCATGGGTGACAAAGTGTTTTTGGGTGTTTTGGCCAAATACAGCTTCTACAGCTTTAAAGCTGTATTTGCGCCGAAAAGGAGCAGAAATGGGCAAAACTATCAATTAAGCCCCATTTGGGCATATTTCCCATATTAAATGGGAAAATGGCATAAAAAAACTGAATACAGCAAAATGAGAAAAACTGTATTTAGACCTTAAAAAGCCAAATACTGGCTTTTGGGCTGTATTTTCCCTGTTTACTGGAAAATACCCATGAGTGCCCAAAAGCAAATACTGGCAAGGAAAGGCCTGATGATGATAAAGGGGCCAAGCTGGCCCCAGATAGTGAACTGGCCTCAAAATGCTAGAAAAATTAAATGGCCAATTTGGCCAATGATTATGGATATGTCTGAATCTCCATAAGCTGGATATGGCATGGATATTCCCTATGGAGGTCCAAGAGGTGAATTGCAATGGCTGTGACAAAGCCTCAGTACTATCAGACTCTTCCTCCTCCTCTCCATCACCTTCACCAGGACCTCTGAGACTGGTTCTTTAAATTCCTGGAAAAGTGCCAACTACTCCTGAAAATGAACTTGATCTTCTTGGCCCTCTTCCTTCCTTCCTTTATTGTGCTTCTCCTTCCCTAATTGGTCCTCTGTATAAGTGTCCCTCAGTTGAGGAGCTTCTGGGGTTCCATCAAGAGGATCTCTTGTAGTTGGAGTAAGAAGGGCTTGAGTTCTGGCCTGAGATCTTTTTTGTCTTGCGAGAGGTGAATGTTGGACAGGCATATTGAAATTTTGATAAACAAAAATTGAATGTGACTCAAAAATTTAGTTTTAATACTTGAGCCAAATCAAGATTAAATCTTGAAGTCAAATCAGAATCAATATCTTGAGGGAAAAAAATCAAAACCAACAATTTCTTGAGGTCAATCAATAATTCTAGAGGAAAATCAATAAAATCAATGAATTCTTGAAGAAAATCAATCAAATAAAATCAAATGAAATCTTGAAGAAAATCAATCAATAATAAAATCAAAACAATGAAATCTTCATTTCAATCACTTCCTTGAAATAAAATCAAATTTATGTCAAATAAATCAATCAAAATCAAATCAAGTAAAAATATTTCTGTGAATCAAAATTCTTGAAGAATATTTTCAAAATGAATCTTGATGAATGAAGGTCTGTGTAAAACATGACTTTGAGACTAATTAAAAAATCAACATAAACTGAGACCAAAATTAAAATTGAGTGGAATGAAAATGACTAAAAGAAATGGTCAGCCACAAAATTATAGAAGAAAAGGAATTCTTGATAAATATGTAAAGCCAAAATATGAAGAGGAATAAATTTTAGATGAAGAATAATGACTGAGTGAAGATTGATAAGCAATGAAAAAAATAAGTTAAAGAATTAAAGAGTGATAATTGATAAATGAATTATTTTCAAAATAAAAAATAAAAATGAAAAGGAAAGAATCAATTATGAGCTAATTTATATAATTTCACAGGGGCTCTTGGGGAAAAGAGAATGGCCTGGAATTCAGGAATCAAGAACTTTCTTGGAGGGCTCCAAAGGGATAAAGAAAATAAATGAAGGATTACATTTATTTAAGAAAAAATAAGAGCAATTAAAAATATGCCAAGGATAAGAAAAGAAAGGAAGTCAGAGGCCAGATATAGTATAAGTAGCCAAAATCCAAAGATCCAACCAAATGATTCCTAAATTCACTGTTTCAACCTTCCAAAGACAACAATGGAATTAGTAAAGGATATGACCACCAATATCCACTGACAGCAAAAGAAGAAGGTGCAAATAAGCTATTAATGAGCTTCAGTATTTACTTCCAAGAATAAAAACAAATCCAGCATATTAATTAACTGGGGAAAAAGTCCCCAGGGATGGAAAAGTGGCCAGTATATGTGAAAAATTGAAAGCCTGATCCTGGAGGGTTGATCACCCAGCTGTATTGACTTTTTTGGGTCAAAAGGCATCTGGCCATCTTGGGAATCAAAATTTTTTCTAAATTTCCCACTGTGGAATATAAATTTATTCAAAAGGTTCAATACCATAAAGGTTGCCTGAATGCATCCTGGATGGGAGAATTGAGTTGTCCAAGGAGTTGTGGAGCTCTTGAATCCCTGCCAGCTGGTTTTATAATCAATAACCTCTTGAAATTACCTTTGAATAATCCTAAGCCAGTATTCCCTTGTGGGAATATTGTTTAAATGAACAATCTCAACACTGGAAGGGCCGGGTGATTGGGTTCCTCAAATGGTCTTGTGAATACCACCATTGATGTCAAGCTTTAGTAATTTGAGGCTTCCTTTCAAATGGAATCAGGAACTAGTGACATGATGTGAAATTATGAGCTGGTGCCCTCTGGTGGTTTCCAGAGGCCATGACTGGTATCTTTAAGGTCCTTGGCCCATTTTTGGTTATTTGAGTATTTTGGCCAAACTAGGCTCAGGTGGGCCCAGTGGTATTGCCTCATTGGAATTGGTCCAAAAGGGGCCTAAGATGTCCCATGGTCCGCAGACCATTTTATGTGGCTTATGGACCACAGGGCGTAAAGGCTTTAGGGGGCCTAAATGGCCAAAAATCCCTAATCAAAGGGGGTGGGCCAGAGACCCTGTAGATGACTGAAGAGGCCAAAATCCCTTGGATGGTAAAGAGACCTCCCAATCCCAAAAGCAGTGGGATTTTCCTGGGGTTTCTTGAGGTGGAGAATTGGCCAAGGAGGCCAATAGAGCAGGATATGGCCCAAAGGACATTAAACACCACAAGAGGCCAATTGGCCATAAACTGGGTCAGGCCAGAATTTCCATAAGCACCAATTAAGAGGGTTATTTCCCATGGTTGTGACAAAGACCAATGGATTCAAAAATAAGAATAATTCTTTGATTCCTTTTCTCAATACTATTTTGATATTGAAATTACTAATTTTTTCAGTCATAATAAACTTGTTGTAAGTTTTAATAAGCTTTACACTATGGCTTTACCACTATTGTTTAATAAGACAAAGCTACTTTGCAAGGCTAATAAGCTTTCAGCTAAAAGTATACTACTATTCTTCAATAACAATAATCTTTTTATTTTTAAAAAATGAAACACTACTACCAATTTAGTTTTCCTTCTAGTTTGGGGATTTTTGTCATCCTGTAATGTGGAAACTTGTTTCATGATTATTTGGGAAATGTTAGATAGGCCCTCTATTTATATTCTTTAGCTCTCCCAGGAGGATTTCAAAAAAGGGTATATGGAAAAAATAAGACTTGATACCTTTTAGCTTGTGAGACATGTAGTTTTGGTGTAGCAAAATGAAATGGGCTTCAAGCTCTGACCATTGTGGTTGAGGTTTCACATGAATTGGAAATTATATGTTTGCACCTGAAATCAATTTCAATTATGGCCAATGAAGTTTCTTTTTGGTAAGCTTGAAATGATATGTGGGTTCTGTTTTGGGATATTGGTCAGCTTCTGTGAGATTGCTGTAAATTTTGATGGCAGGCTTGTGGGTTAGGTTGAAAAAGTTCCAAAATAACAAATTGTTTTCTGTTTTACTAATCCTTCCAAGAAATTTGTATTTTGTTCTGTAATATTTCAAAATGTTTTTAATTATTCTTGAGGCTTCCAAAAACAACAATTTTCATTGCATTCTGAATCTTTTCTATTCCTGCGCTGTTTTTTTAACCCATTTAGTGACCATTATTTTTTCTCAGTGCTCTACCTTTCCAGCTAAGATACATAGCATTTTTATTTCGGAATCTGGGTTCTTTAATTCTTCAATATTGCTATCTTTTTCATAATGTCTGATTTTTTTCAATTAAATACTTAATTATTTCTCCTACATTGATTATTCAAAATATCACTATGTGTTATTTTTGGAAGGATTCAATTCTTTTGTTTGAAGTACTAGTTTGATCACTTGATCTTCTTCATAAACCCAAATTCAATCATTTTTTCTTTTTAATGCTTATAATAAAGTATCATTGGTAAGCTTTAATCTGGTAGTTAATTTATGGAGTACTGCTTCATTATGTATTTTCTTGATCCCTGTGAGATGCAAATAAACATAGCTAGACATTTGAGGTAGTCCCTGTCAAACTCCTTTGCTTGGTATTAGACAAGCTTTAACTTTTTTTGGAAGTGGATATCAAGCAGTCATTTCACTCAGCTTCAAAGGATATCATCTTACTAATATTGCTATGTTGTGAAAAAGGAACCTTTCTAATATGGGTGTGATTTCAATTACCACCAGTCCCATAATCTCATTTTCCCATTTGATATTTTTATTTCTTTTCAGTTTCAAACTCAAGTTTATGGGAAGAACACCCAAGGAGGAATTTATTTTCCCATTCTCTACATTTATTGGGAGGATGTCAGTTTAAATTCAATTATCATAGATTGAAATTCTCATTTCTTCATAATTTGGCCTTCACCCAATCTTCTTCAGTATGTTTGTTAGGTTATTCCACCAGAAGTGGGCCCCCTGAATTTTACCATTTAACTCTTTCTTTAACTTGGCTACTTGGCCTTTTCTTATCCCCATAGCTTTTGTAAGCCACAGGTACACTAGAATATCAATTAGTATATGCAAAAAGAATCTCCTTTACATCAAACATCCATATTGGCCAATTAAATCTTTCTGATGTTTCAAATAACAGGTTCAGTGAATTGAAGGTTTGAATTTTTTCAAAAGTTTCTTTGAATCTTTTGCCATGTGTAATCCTTTAGCCCTTTCAATTTAGTATCTTTACCTTTTAAAAAATACCCATTTCATATTAACAATATTCCTTTCAGAGGTAGTCAACAACTCATCATCTATAATTAAAGTGTCAAAAACACATTTCTCTTACATACTTACCAGCTCATCTATAATTTCTTCCTTCCATTATTTTGCCTCTGCTTACCAAAAAGTGTCTTTTCAAGTTACTGGAAAGATTGTTCTCAAATTTTGCATTGGAAGAAATTGATGCAATGAAATAATCTTGGTTTTTAATATATCCAATCATCTTTTAAGAAAAATATCCAATACCCGTAGTTGCGTAACATTCAAAGGACTATTTGTTGGATGTTGATAGAATATGCCTTCATGGAGCTTGAATGATACCAACCAGATGATACTGTTATATATATCCGTCATTCCAAGGTGATATCCAAAAATTTCTTGTCCTCCGAAATATTCCTTGATCAAAGTATCATGTACAAAGCCTTTTGCACCAAATTTCCTGAGGAGATGCAAAGAGGTTTTCACCCCACTTACCAATTGATAAGGGGTTTTTTCCTTAGAGTGAAGTATTCTGTTGAAAATTAACACTTAATTCTTGAAGTAATATGGCCAGAAAAGACTTGGAATTTTTATTTCAATAATACAAGTTCCTTTAATCTCACTTACCATTCTGTTTGTTATTTCTATTTGGCCAGTCTGGTGGTTCTTGTTCCTAATACTGTGTTCTCTTAAAATACCATTTTCTACACAAGAATTATTGAGAAAGTGTTTTTTGAATTAAGAGCCATCATTGGTCCAAAGTAACTTCACTTTGAGCTTTTTGAGTTTTTGAATCACAATATCCAGAGCTGAAGCTCTATCAGTTAGTGGTATAGATTCAGTTAATTGGGGAAAATCATCCTGAACAATTAAAGAAAGCTTGGGCCTCCCAGAACCCAATGTTTAAGGCCCTATCATGTCAGCAAACACTACATCACCTGGACCCTGAACTTCATTCCTCAAAGTATATTGAATCAGTTTATTTTTAATATTTTCTATTTGTTAGGGGTGATGTATTTCAATATGGTTTTTGTTTTGGGATGGAAATCCAGACACATAATGAAATAACTTTTTATCATTGGGAACGTATAAATGTTCTAATTATTTATTCCAAAGAAAACTGGAATCAGGATAAGCTATTATTGGGGTAGGATGGGCTTACAAACTAATAGGAGGGAGGAGAACCTTATAGATGTTGTATATTTAGGTATGGGGGAAAGATACAGTGGTCAAGATTGTTATTAATCATTGTTTATTTCCTTTATAACTAAATATTTGATGGCTATTCTGTCAAATTGAGAATTAATCACTTCTTAATGAAAAGTATTTTTCTCTTGGAGATAGACTTCCCATTGCTAATACAATCCCAGGGATATGCTTACACATGAGCACATCCTCAATAAAATGGGTACATTTTTGTGTTTTCAGATAAATTTTTCCAAGTCCATCTAAAGGAAATTGATGATGAAATGAAACCAACAGAAGCATTTTTTCTGATATTATAGTTTTTAATAAGGATTCATGCCCTACCACTGAGTCAGTATCCCCCTTTAAAGAAGAGCCTCTCCTCCTTTCAATTAATTGATGGTGCTGAGGGATTCCTCCAATGGCCCCTACTTTGTTAATTCCTGTCTTGAATCCAATAACTATTCTGGTAAGCTGTTGGGCTAGGGACCCACTTGAAAGCAAATATAATAGGGATTCTTCTTTTTAACCACTTCTGCTTCCATTCCATTGGCCTGTTGGCACTTTTTAATGATTTTCTTTGAGATAATAAGGATATCAACTCTTTCTGACTTCCATCCCGTTCCAGAATTAGCTGGTGGTTGGAGGAAAATCTCCCTCCTTTGATTGGTATTAAATTATGTTTTTTTTCTGTCGTGGAGATCTTATGGGATTTTCTTTTTATGTCAATGCTAAAATGTTGGCTTAAAATCTTCCAAGTAATTTCAAGGATGTTATTTCCAAATATAGGCAAGCTTTCATTCTTGGCCTTTCTTTTGTCCAATTCATTGGTTATTTTTTTCTTTTATTGGGGGGAATATGAAAAATAAAGATCAATAAAAATATCTTCCTCACTAACCAGGCCAATCTTGTTTCTAATGACATTTATTTAATTTTTAAGAATGATAGCAAAATTTGTCATATTTCTGTATTTATCATCATTTCTTGGGATTTTATTTAGTTGATTGAAATTGAAGACCACAAATATTTGGTAAAGCAGTTCTTGAGTGTCTTTCATATAGTTCTAGCTGTTTGTGATTTTACTTAGCTTTTTATTGATTCAAGTAGGGATTTGTTGCCGCTACTTTGAATAAAATAATAAAAATGAGATTTTTCTTATGAAGTTTATCTTTAAAGCTTTTATTACAGTATTCCTCTGGTTGGGGTAAATTATTTGACCTTTCCCATTAATTCAATTTATATTCATAAAAAAAATTGAGATATTTCTTTCTAAATCATAATGTATTTCTCAAATCTTTTAGACAGCTTATTTGGATGAAGAACTGATTTGCAATTGTCTTCTGCTTTAGCAGTTTCTTTCAGAAGAAAAGAGCATAAATTGGTTATTTTACATGTTTTAATAAAATCAATTTTATGTAATTTTTTGCTGTGAAAGTTGGTGACTTCTCCATAACAAAAATTGATATATTTCGTTCTAAATCCTGGTTTAGTGATCAATACTTTCAGCCAGCTTATTTTCATGAAGAATGTTTGTGCCCTTGTCCACTTTTGAAGTAGTTTATTTCAGAAGAAATGGATCAGCCATTGGTGATTTTTTAGGTGTTGTTGGAGAATTCAAGTTTATGTAATGGTTTTCTGTAAAAGGTTTTGACTTCTCTTGGTTAAGGATTAAAAGATTTTAACATAAAAGAATAAAATAATATAAAATAAGGATAAGAAATACAAAAATTTTATCTTTACAGACTTGGAAGGTAACCCATAAGATTTTATTTGCTCAGAAAAATTATTAAATTATTCTTATTTAGTATATCAATATGATGCAAAAAATATAGAGATTATATCGAATGGAAACTATAATAATTAAAATAAAATCACTTTACTGTTGTTTTTCCTTACCAGGAGGGACCTTTGTGGCTTTATTTTCATTTTCCAAGATCCCCTTGGCCTTCCACTTTTACTCACTCAAGCTTTTTTTTCTTTTTTTTCCTAACTCACTTTCTTTTTATACTCAAGATTCTATTCTGCACAAAACTCAAGAGCTTCTACCCCTAACTAAAGTGACACAGACAACCAAAATTAAAGTGTCTCTTTCACTGGAACATCAAAAGAATCTTTGATCTGGTTGTTTTTTTCAGAAGTAGAAAACACTTTTGTTCAATGTCAGCTGGCTGAAAAAGCTCAGCCTTCTTGAAATCAGAAACTTAAATTCAACTAAACACGATGTAAAAAAGGAATGATCAACCATTTTCATTTCTATTAGTGATAATAAAATACTAAGAATTATCTCTGAAAAAATTACATTAAATTTTTGGTAAATTTCTTCGTCATTTACCCATTAATGAGGTATGTTTCTCCTCCATTTTCCTAAGTAATTCCAATTATATATCTAATACTCGGATTCCTTGTGCTATTAATTATTAGTGATTAATTATTAATACCCTGGAGATCGCTATTGTTTCTATTATTAGTGATTGTGATCTCCCATTGTCTATAGTTTACGAAAGATCATTTCATTTTCTGCTTGAATGACGCAACCCCTCAATATTGAATTTACTAGTGTGACAGGCTTCTTTACCCTCTCAGCTACAAAATTTGTATTTGCTTCATCAGGAACACATTTTCCTGAAGGCATCTACATGAACTCAAAACTTTCTTTTCACCACTTATGACTGGACTAGTCCCAATGTGAGAACATTTATTTCAGTAACTGGGAGCTTGATGGATGATGATTTCAAACTTACAGCTGTATCATTAAGTTTAACAGAAAGTAAAGTTAAATCCCTTATATTATTTTTATTCCATGGATTATTTAGGCTTTGTCTTTACTTATTTGATCACTCTTCAGCTTAATTTTGAAAAATCTTCCTCAAATTCATGGATAAAAATTATTCAGCTTGATGCATTTTTTGTATTACTACAGACAATGCCGCTGTGAATACTATTTTGGCTCAGGAAATTGCTCAAAAATATCCTCCATTCAATTCTGAAACACATTAAATTGGCTTCATGGGCCATAAAATTCACCTGGATGCAATAGAAGGGCTTACGGCATTATTCAATGTGAGTGCAGTAGGTATAGAAATGCAAGAGAACTATTAAATTGGACAAAAGGACATTTGAAACCTCGTCGATGCAGCCAATAATAAAAATTTGAAATATGATTCAATAATTTCCTGAATTTCAAAAACTGGATCTCATTTGTGCGAATTTTCACAACAGGAAAAAAATAATTATCTCAACCTTTAAGCTAGTGTACAATTAAGATAAACAAACCCATGTGTCACATGGCGGAATGTGATCTACAACTTCCCAGTATTAATCGGTCTTTCAACCGGTTTAATAGCCTTTTCGGCAAGAGTTCCCTTTGCTGAGGTCTGGCAGACAGCATTGAGACAATAAACCGGTTACCAACGTCATGGGTTTGATTCCGGTTGGAGACAAGAGGAGGTCTCAATCAAACAACCAGAAATCGCTGGGTTTTCCACTCCATTGGCGTACAAGGGTTCCGCCCCTTGGGGGTTCCTTGTAGGCTCCTGTTGTGACTAATGTAACTCCATGAGGATGACATGGGTAATACCATCAGTTACATGCACTTCAGGACGCAGTGCCCTAAACCCAGGGGTACTTTCACATGGTGGAATGTGATCTACAACTTGCCAGTATTAATCGGTCTTTCAACCGGTTTAATAGCATTTTCAGCAAGAGTTCCCTTTGCTGAGGTCTGGCAGACAGCATTGTGACACCATGCTTCTACCTTTCTGGATCATTTACCTACATGGTGGAATTAAATATACAAAATTATCTTGTGTTATGTTTCCCTCAAAGATTGATGAAGATTTTTTTTAGCCCACCCAGCATGGAAGCTTACCAACTGACCTTACAAAAGTGGGAGAAATTAGAATAAATTTTCAACTTACTCAATCTTCTCAATAGAAAAACCCTTATAATATGTCAAAGATACTACCCAACATTCAATCAGGAATCCATTGTAAATACCCTTGATTACCCTCATTTAATAGTTAATTTTATTATTATTATTATTATTTACTTTTCCTTTTCAATTATCTCTAATTTTATTTGCAGGATTTCCCAAAATATGATATGGCTCCATTTATTCCATCCATTTTTGTGATTAATAAAACATTATTTTAATACCTTCAGATATTTCTGAGGAAATCCCTAGTCATATTTGCAGCAATTATTGATCCCTGGTCTAAATTGCGCTGATTTATGGGAATAAGGCATTATTGACTTAATATAGAACTTCTTTTGAGAATCTATCAGAAATTTTTAAATCAACTTCAGAAACACATTCAGAAAAAATCAATTAGCTTATGAATACAAGTAACAAAAGACACTCAGTCCAAACTAATAATATCCCCCCATTTGGCTCTTTTTCAACATTTATTCAGCATTTTTATTTAAGGTAAAAAATTCGGAAAATGAAATTTAAAGATTCTCTGGCTGAACCTCTGGACTAAAAAGATACAAACATCCTTCATTTCTTGGAATCAAGTCATTCAATCTTCACCACCCATAGTTTTATGGCCAACAAATGTCTTGTAATACCAGAACTAAGTGCACCATGAAAATGTGTTTTCAGGGGGAAAATAATCCTCACCTGCAAGATATCTACACTCTGAAGTGTTCATGTGGCGCAATTGGCTTGTGTAAACGAGTGGTCCTGCACCTTTTTTTTCTTATATTCATGAAATAATTAGTTATACTATTGTTTTTTTTATGTTTTGGTTTATCTTTGATTGTCAAATTAATATTTCACTTTTTTTGTTCCTGAGAATCTAGGACCTTTTTGGTATTTCCTTTGAAAGTCTGGACCCTGTTAAATTAGGGATACCCAATTAAAAAATCAAAAAATAAAATATCTATAAACCAGACCCACATGTATTTCCTGTGGAAAATCCAGTAAAATGATGGATAAGGGAACACCCTTTATTTTGTGACTTTTCTGAAGATTAGAATTTTTCTCCCTTTTTTCATTCTCTAGTAAATATTAAAACTTTTGATTCTTAAAAAGATAAATTTAATTTTAAATTCTCTTTGTCATTAGTATTATTATTATTTCATTTAAAAATATTCAATTTTATTATTTGATATGATTTTCTTCTTATTTTTTTTTGATCTCATATAAAACTCTTTCTAATGAATATTGTGTTTGAAAATTATTAAATATTTTATATTTAAATTTTTGTATTGAAAGAGTTGAATTGATAAACTTAATAATGATAATAATGGTTATCATAACACATTCTTGTTTTTTGTTCTTTTTCTATCTGACTTGAGAAAATTTAAAAAAATATAATCTGATTTTTAAAAATAGAAAAATTAAGATATATTAGTTATCGATTAATTACTGTTATTTATAGTTTCTTTTTTTTTTTAAAAAAAAAAGGAGAAAATATTAATTCAATCAAAAAGAAAATTTGAAAATAACTCTTGAATAAAATAAAATTCCATTTTCTATTTATTTATTTTTTAGTCAAAGTAATTCACTTTTTGTGGAATAGTAAAAAGAAATTATTTGATTTGGAATTTAATTTTATATTTAGCGAATAATTTCAAAACTTTTATACCAGAATTAATTATATCAAAGTGGAAGATTTCTGAATATGTATATATATATATATCTATATTATATCTTTAATCAAAAATTATTATTTTTTCCTTATAATTTACCCACTTTATTTAATTTTTTCCAATGGATTTGGTTTTTTTTTCATTAAAAAAATCTTTTAAAAATAAAAAAATCAAATATTTTAGTAAAAACTTTCTATTTTAACTTGAAAAAAGATAATCAAAAGTTTAAAAATTAATCAATTAATTTCCAGGGGCTTTTGACTGTAGAATTTGATTTTTTTCATTTTCATAAACCCTTATTAAGCATTTAAACCAAACTTCATTACTCAAAATTCCATTAAAATCCTGTAGCTTCACCATACTACTTCTTCATAGTAAATTGGCTCACGAATAAGCTTAACTTTGATTCATGTTTTGGAAGCAGTGGTTCAAACTTCATTGGAAGGCCCTCTCCAAGTAAAAAAATCTTTCTAAACTTATTTTGATGGTTTTTAATAATAAATCTGATCAATTCTTCAATTTTAGATTAACCAGAATTCGTTACAGATAGTGTAAATATAAGAATAAATATACTATTGCTAGAAAATATTGAAAACCTAACTGGATCCATAATTCCTGAAGAAGATGAGAAAAGGGAAATCCATACTATATCTGATAATTTCGAAAGTATGTGTCCATTTTTCTCCAAGATTGATGCACTCTTTGGTCACAAAACAAATTTTACTTCACTGGCCAGCTATGATTCATAAATATTTTAGGAAATTCTTCCCAATGCCTTTGATTAAGTAGTTAAAATTAATCAGGTAATTGATTTTATTTGGGCTTTGAAAGAGATTTTAGGTTTGAGATTAGATCTTTAATTTAGGAATCTAGGGTCACCAAAGAGGAAACTGTTGTTATTCCACCAGATATAGTTCAATTGGCTCATAATTTTTATGAAGAGGTGGATATTGGGGAGGTGATTTTATTTTTCAACGTGGATTGGGCTGTATTGATCATGGTTGATTCCTATTTATGTATGAAAAATCAAAATTGGATAA
The DNA here is from genome assembly GCA_023105745.1 of Austropuccinia psidii. NCBI lineage: Eukaryota > Fungi > Basidiomycota > Pucciniomycetes > Pucciniales > Sphaerophragmiaceae > Austropuccinia > Austropuccinia psidii. Next base: position 7,491,672 of record JALGQZ010000003.1, read on the forward strand.
TCCCAAAAGATAAAGCAGGGGTCTAGTTTCAATTTGAATGAAGAAATTGGTTTTTTATATAAAATTAATGATTCATTTTCCCTGACATATCAGAAGCTCATTGTAAATTGGAAAAAATGTGAGAAATTTTTTTGGAACTTTAATTTCAGTATTTCATGTTTACTTGTTGCACCATAGCTCATGAGGAAACGGATTATGCCTACTTTGAATGGGACAAACAGAAGTGGATTGAAGACAAAGAAGAATTCCTGGAGAAATATGAAAAGGAAATTCTTTTGAAAGAAATGTAACTTTATTTTTAATGAGAGAAAAATATGGAGGCAAAAAAATAAGAAAAATAATTTGAGCTACAAAAAGAGAAACATAATATTTATTTAAAATTGATTAATTGAATTCTTTCAATCCACTTCTGTAAAGGGAACATATTCAGACATTAATTTGAAATTTTACATTAATTTTTAAGTAATAAATTTTTTTGTGATGATAGGTTGAGTGTGTACACTGATATTATTTTATAGTGATCTAACTGGAATACAATAGCAATTATCTTTTAGATTTATTTATAATTCTTATATAACAAATGTCTCATGAAGTTTTTGGGGAGGGAGAAATGTGATCCAAACTTTTCTTTTATTTGGAAATAAGTGAGATACTTTTGAGGAAGGTAACTTTGTTTAAAAATACTCTAACCATCAAGAAAAATTATGATATTCAATCATAATATCAAGAGGAAATATCATTCATCCACTTATATAAATGGTAAATTTTAATTTGGTTTACTTTAACAACTTTAAAAAAATTTCTTTGGGGGGTAATATTATCTGAGAGCACATAAAAATTAAAGTGTTAAAAAATCAATTTAATTGGATGGATCAGTTTTCAGGCTTGATATTAGAATTTTATGTCATTTTTTTCAATTGATTAAAAAAGTTTCGAATTTATTGAAGTTCAATTTATTTTTCTTTAATTTTTTCAGGATCAAAATTATAAAAAATTCAAAAAAAAAAAAATTTATATTTTTTTTCCTCTCAATAATTAAAAATTTATTTATTTTACATTCTTTATTTCAGATTTTTTTGAATTTTTAATAATTTAACTCTTTATTATTTATTTTAATTTTTTGAGGTCAATCATTTTCATCTGATTCAATTGCATCAAAAAAAACGATTCAAATTTTTTTACTCACTTTTAATTCAAAATTTATATACTAATTTTTTTATTAATCTTTTTCAATTTTAAATTTACAATAATTTCCGCTATTAATCTATTCCAATAATCTCACACAATTTAACATCAAATCCTTCAATCTCATTTTCATTTCTAGTCATGGATTCTCTCTTCATTATTAAATCCATCACCGTTTTTCTTTTTCAATAATAGGTAAGTTATTCATCTTAGGATCATTTAATAATTATAGGTTGAATTACTCCATTCACATCTCAACCTACCCTAGCTTATTTTGTATCAAAAGTTTATTTAGAAGCAATTATAAATTTATCAAAAAGAAAAGTCTAATTGTTTTTACTAATCAATTTAAACACTTTTAATAATAAATCATCAAACCTCTTATTATATTTCAAAGTGAAGACTTTTTATTCTATTTTTCTACTGAATAATCTTTAATAATAAATAAAAAAAATAACGCTCATATTTTTTTATTTTAATAGTTGAAGAAAACTTACAATAAGCCCCTTAATTTTTTTCTTAATTATTTTTCATCCTCAATCAAGTTCTTATTTATCAGATTTCGTTTTACTGATTCTAAAACTGATCCTATGCTTTAATACTTTTATTTTATTACTTTAAAAGAGTATTTCTAATTTGATATTGTAACTAAGCTTAATAATTATCTTACTATCAAAGAAGTAAATTCCATAATCCCTTCGTTTCAAAAAAAAAACTTCCAAATCATAAACCTCTTATCATTTGAGTTTTGGGACTCAATCATTCAATAATAGTAATTCAAATCATAAATAAGTCTTAAATTTAATTAATGGTTTACTTCTAATATCCTTAAAATATAATTATGTTATCAATTTTGGGACTAAACCTAATTATCATTTATATTTTGAAAATAATAAGTCCCAATAATTTACGCCTAGCCCTTCATTTAAAGACAGAACCAAAGTTAGAAAGTTAAATCTTATTGATCAGACTGAAACAAATCTTGAAGATCAAAAACAATTTTCTTTAATTTAATTAGACAAGAAGAGGGATCCCAATTCAATATGGGTTAGACTTCCTTCAAAGAAGATGCTTCCTCATCCATCAACATGAAACATCTTACATGTTTTTAATGATTTGTAAAATCCATCCCTTGAAACAGCCAAAAAATATATTTGTTTAATTAAAAAATCTCATAATCACATCAAAAAATCTTTCCAAAGATAGAAGAAACATTAACAACAATGAATCTATACTGGAAGGGATTATGAGGAGTATGGGATTTTGTAAAAGTTCTGAGTCTGAAAATTATACAGGGTTTTATACCGGAAAAGAAGTTTCAACTCAAAATGATATCAATAAAGATACTCAATAATGGGCCAAGATTCAAAAAAACAATAATTTATCCATTGAAAAATCAAATAAGTATAAAAATAAGGCACTCATAAAAAATAAAGATATAATTAAAGAAATTAAATTAATACATTTTATTCAAGCTTAATGGAAATAAAAAAAATTAAATTCACTCAATAAATTTTTTTAAAATTTAATTTATAATTTGAATTTATTTAATAATAAAATTTATATTTATATAAAAGAGATTTTACCCCTTTTAATTATTATATTTCTTTTTTTTATTTATAAAAAAAAATTAGCATTAATAAATTTTAACAATATTAAAAAACCTTTTGTAATTATTTATTTTTTTTAATTAAACTTAAATTCAAATTTAAATTTTCATAAAAAAAAAACAAAAAAAATTTTCAAAGAATTAATTAATAATTTTTAAATTAAAAATTTTCTTTTTTTTAGCTTTTAGTTTAATTTCTTTTAAGATCAAAAAACAAAAAATTATTTAATTTCAAGAAAAAAAATAAAAAATTTTACTCCTTAAAAAATGAAATTTAATTCAAATTTTATGAAAAAAAAAAAGAAAAGAAATTAATCAAAAAGCTTAAAAGAGAATTAATAAAATAAAATTGAAAGCTCTAAATATTTATAAAAAGAGAAAAACAAAAATTAAGTTATAATTTTTTGTATTTTTTAAATTTATTTTTTTTTTTTAATAAATAATTAAAAAAAAAAATCTGATCTTAAAATTTATTTAAATTAAATAAGAAATATATTTTAAATAATAATATTAAAAAAAAAAAAATAAGAAAAATTTATAATTTTATAATTTTTTTTTTGTATTTTTTTTTTAAAAATAAAATATTATTTATTTCTAAATAATTTCAATTTTATTTTTTTGATATTCTAAAAAATTTTCAATTTCTCATTTTTTATCATTCATATATAGAACATTTTTTTATTTATGGTTGAGCTTATTCTTCATATAAATAAATCCATTGGTTCTTAGCACAATCAAAAAAAGGTAATTTTAGTTCAAAAATTTTACCATTCAATATAAAAAGGCTTTTAACTTGTTGGGATTTCATATTTTATTCCTTATTTTTTTCAAGGATGACCACCATCCTTTCAGAATTCTAATGTAATGTTCAATTTGTACTCTTGATCTAGCCAAACATAGGTTAAGGCTTTGCTTCTCTTCCAAATGTAATTCCAAACCCTTTTATGATGTTACAATCCATGAATATCTTTTATATTCTGATTTGGAAAGGAATTAATGATCCTTTGTATAAAAATATTGAGGGGTTTTTGCAAATTTTCATATTCTGATATGAATTTGAGTCATGAAATGAGCCAATATATCAAATATGAAGTAAAATAATATTCTTTTTTATTTAACACACTAATTGAGTTTAAACTCAATATATTAAAGGTGCTTTTTAGTTATTTCATAACAAACCACTAAATCAAAAAAATACTTAATTTTTCTTTTGACTAAAATAGGCCTCTCCATCTTCTTGGTGGTTTTTAAGACAATGGTATGAGCTTTCCATAAATAAAACCACTACAACCAGGAAATTCTTAACATGGCATAAAATCTGAAATTTCCTGTTGATTTTTAGCTGTTTTCTATAATCCTTCTTTTACTTGAAGAAAAACCTTATAATATTCTGATTATACAGTATGATTGACTCATGGATAGCTGCAAAAATAATACCTAGCTTTCCCAATTTCGCACCATTTCCATTTGAGCCTAAGAGTGATAAAATCACTTCCAATTTTATAGCTTAAGCTCTCTATTTATATTGTGCTGCATTTTGAAAGAAATAATAATCTCGAATCATTAATAAACATTTTTTCAAAGATTGATGAGTAGTATGCCTTAGTAGTCTAGCTTTGTGACTGGCCAAGTCGACCAAATCTACTAGGGTACATATAAAAGCTGTTGGATGAGTTTTTTGGGGGGCCTAAGATATCTTTCCCTACTTAGATGATGCAAATGTGCTATTTAAAATTTGAGATCAGAATCAAAATAAGAGGCTATTACTTCCATATACTGCATTGCAAGATTTCTTAAAATAATGAAATTCTGTTGGATTTTTTTTGGCATAGTTGAATTATAGATTAAATCAAAAATTAGATGAAAAATATTTTCAATAAGGATTGGGTGATTATTTTCATTAAGTAATTTTTTTTTTACCAAACATGTGTTGAACTATATAATTCAAAAACTTAAAATCCAAAAAAAATATCTATGTGGTGAGTTTGGAAAAATAATTCAGGAATTTGAAAAGATTTAGGTGAGATTTTATATGTTAAGAAAAAATTGGGATTTATCCTAAAGATATGGTTTTTTTTGGATGTTTAAATAAAATTCCTCTTGTGGTTTAGTATTTACAAAAGCGCAGAAATTAAAAGTGGGATTTTATAAAAAAAAAAATTCAAGTTTTTAACTCAGTATTTATTATATTTGACATCCCCTAATAATAAATTAATATATTATTTTTAAGGAAATAAGAAAAAAACATGATTTTATTTTTTTATAATCAATAAATTAAATTAAATAAGCAAAAATAAATAATTATCAAAACATATTTGTATTCTAACCTCATTGAGATAAGTTTTAAAGGCTTCTTTTCAATAACTGTTCAAAGAATTAAAATTGAATCTTGAAATCATTTAAAATAGTTAGTTCTAATAAGATTTTCAAATGTTAAATTAAATAAAATTTGACTTTTATCAAAAATGTGAAATATTAGGCCCAGTTCATGATTGGTTTTTGAAAAAAGAATTTGAGAAAATGTTTGAATAATTTTGAATTTAAATTTCTTTTTCCTTCAAAATATTGCAAAAAAAAATTTAAAACTATTTTATCATTTATGATACCAGTTTGAAAACTCTCCATTTGAGATTTTTTTTAACAATGGACTACCCCAAAGTTATTTGTACTATTTGTAGTTTGTATTTTTTTCTTTTTACTATCATTTATATTGGTATAATTACATAAGGCTTCAACATTGTCATTCCATTCAATGTGGGAATCAATTCAAGCCATGGAAAGACACACATTTATATAATGAAAGTCAATTCATGAGCTTATTTTGCATTGGTTGTCAAGAATTCTTCATGTTGATCCATTCTATATGAGGATGTGTGGCCAATGAAAATCACAATGACAGTCAAGGACTCACTATGGAAGAGAAATCTGGGTTCACTCTTTATTGATTGGGACATTGCAGTTCTTACAATAATGTTGCAAATTTATTCAACATTGGAAATTCCACAGCATTCAATGTCTCACAGGCAGTATTTCAGGAAATCTTATTATATCTACATGATACAAGTATAAGGTAAGTGAAGTAGCTTATTGAAGGATGATTACCATGTTTATATGTGTGATTGTTTTAGTTTTTCAGATGTTAATGATATGCATGGGTGTAATACAATTAAAGAATTTTTTAGGAGGATGCAAGGGCTAAGCAACATTGTTGGGGCCTGTAAGGTGTGGATATGAAACTTTGATTAAAAATCAAGTACTTTTCCTGTCCTCAAAATTTGTAGAAGGTAAGAACTGATTAAAAATAGTATTAAATAGTATTTTTAAGAGAAAACACACCAATTTTATTGTTTTTAACTTTATAGGTATAAAAAAATAATATTATAAATATTTATTGTTTTACCAACAATAAAAATTTATCCAAAAATACTCTACAAGAGATATTGAAGGCTACAAAAGAAATTTCTTCAAGAGCAATTTCAATTGGAATTAATTGAGCAAAGAGCTGCAAGCAATTAATTAAAGAACAAATTCCTTAAAAATAATATTAAAGAGAAAACATTCCCAAAAGTGACCAGAGTGAATTTGGAAACAAAGTGACAAAGTTTACAGTGAGGAAAGCTGCTTTAATTCACTTTTGGGGTGGTTCAGGGGTAATAATAATTATAAGAGTTACAAAAAATGATTATAATGATTTTTTAACGTGTTTAAAAGGTTTAAAATGATTTAAAAAAGGTGGTTGGAATCTTTTATTGATTGGCTTAACAGTGTTTACACTAATTATAAAAGGAAAAGATTCTAACATGGAGAGAAAAGTGGGGCAAAGAAGACATTCTTTTATAGCCATCAATTTTCTTACTCCAAAAGTAAAATTTACTCTTGTCAGTCGTGAAAGACAGTCTGAAAACAGAAAAGCCAATTATGGCATCATTGAAACCTGGTTTGGACCAAAAAAGGGCTGGTTTTAGCCATTTTAGACCCTTAAATCAACCATTACTAAAGTAATACCTGGTCTAGAGCCTTCAAAACACGTCAGAATGTGTGTAAGAGACGTAGAAACCAGTTAAAACTTTTTTTACTATGATTTTTTTATCTTAAGGGTAGTTTTACCCTCTTGGCAACAGCTAAAACTACCCCAGTTGGTATCAAAACCTCATCATCAATTGAGTTCACAGACCCTGTAACCCAATTCCAGGCCAAAAGTGATGAACTTTTGCGTGAATTTTGACATCCCACGCCTGTCAGCAAGGATTTTGGGGGTCTAGCTCCCCCTTAGAGCTGGAGTTCCTTTTTCCCCCCCCCCCAAATTTAATCTTTCCAATTTATTTTTCCTTTAATTCCTCATCATGTATTATACTTATAATTTACATATGTAATTCAATTGAGTTGTACAGTTCAATACAGTACTAATTGATACCTCATATGTAAATCAAAGTTCACTCATGTAATACATGCGCACATTTTGACATTTCAATTGAATTCAATTGAAAATACTTTAATTCCTCATAACTTCTAAAATATACACAACACCTCAATTTTAGCACAAATTTTGGTGATTAACACTACATGTGATGTGAATTAAATTAAAGTTTTGAGGATTTTCAATTTTTTTATTGAAAATACTAAAACCTTAATTTAAGCTTATTTAGAGTTGAGTTACAAAAATTTCACTCAGAGGTGACCCCACCTAATTTTTTATGAGGAATCAAATGGTGAAATAATTTTTATATGTTTATTTATTGAATAAAAGGTTATAATATTTTTATTCAACTTTTTTCCAAATTTATTTAATTTTTTACAATTTTATTAACAATTCATTTTTACTTAATTTTTTCAAGTATAAATGTAATTTTACAATTTCAAAATTTAATGTACTTTTATTTTTAAATTGTAATTAAATTTTTAATTTTGAATATAATTTTATATTTATATTTTGATTTTCATTTTAATAATATAAATAAATTTATTTTATATATATTTATATGTTAATTTTGTATTTGTGGTCTTTTGGGTATATGAAATTACCTCTAAGGCTCACATTTACCCTCTTGGCAACAGTTAAAACTGCCCTGGTTGGTATCAAAACCTCATCATCAATTGAGTCACAGACCCTGTGACTCAATTCCAGGCCAAAAGTGATCACCCTTTGCGTGGAATTTGACATCCCACACCTGTCAGCAAGGGTTTTGGGGGTCTGGCTCCCCCTTGGAGCTAGAGTTCCTTTCCCCCCCAGAATTAATCTTTCCAATTCATTTTTTCTTTAATTCCTCATCATGTACTACACTTGTAATTTACACATACAATTCAATTGATTTTTTACTGTACACAACTGTAATAATTGATACCTAATATGTAAATTACAGCTCACTTATGTAATACACGCGCACATTTCGACCTTTCAATTGAAAATACTTCAATTCCTCATAACTTCTAAACTACACACAACACCTCAATTTTAACACAAAATTTGATGGTTAACACCACATGTGGTGTGAATTAAATTAAGTTTTTGAGGATTTTCAACTTTTGTACAGAAAATACTATAAAACTTAATTTAAGCTTATTTAGAGTTGAGTTACAGAAATTTTACCCAGAGGGGACCCCACCTTATTTTTTATGAGGAATCCAATGGTGAAATAATTTTCTTAAGTTTATTTATTGAATAAAAAGCTATAACACATTTCATGTAACCTTTTACCAAAAATATTTTAATTTTGATATTTTTGTTGAAAAGTCATTTTTATTTAATTTTTTCAAGTAAAAATGTGTTTTCACAATCTTAAAATTTTAATGTAATTTTAATGTTAAATTATAATTAAAAAAATTTATTTTTGTATATAAATTTGTATTTATATTTTAATTTTTATTTTGATAATTTAAATAAATTTATTTTATTTATATTTATATCTTATTTTGTTATTTTTGGTCTTTTGGGTATATGAAAATACCTCTAAGGCTCACAGGGCCATTGATGGCACCTACATACCAAGAATTCCACCACTAAATGATGAGTGGAAATCTTATTTGAATCACAAAGGATGGCATTCCATTTTTTTCAATTTATTTTTGATGGGAATGGGAACTTTCAAAATTTAAGTCATTTTGGTCTTTGAATTTGTATTTCTGTAATTCTCACTCCAAAAGACCTTAGGTATTTGGGGGGTTGCCAGGGTCAATACATGACAGCTCAATGTTTTGGAAGTCTAGGATTGGGCAAGATTTGATTAATGGCACACCAAGATTACCTAGCAATACATTGCTCATTGGAGATTTGGGTTATTCAGCAAAAGTACCAATCCTTACTCCATCTAGAAATAATCATGATGAAGAACATATTATATTTAACACACATCATTCTTCAACAAGGTGAGCTATGATATATCATCAATATCCAAAAAAAAAAACTAAAATTTGTATTATGTGTAGGATGATTGTAGAAAAAACATTTGGCAGATTAAAAAAATTCCTCCAGATGTTTTCTAACACCACAAGCAATCTTGCCATTGAATACAGGTAAGGTTACAGTAGCGTGTAGGATATTACACAATATCTTAAATAAAAATGAAATTCAATATTTGGAAAATTGGAATGAAAGAGATGTCACAGAACATGAATGAAGTTTGCAAATATTTAAGGTCAGGTGAAAAATAAATTGGCACAGTAATTGTAATGAATTTATACAATTAATATAGCTTGTGTAATACATCAAAGTTTCTTTCAAAAAAAACTCATGACAAGTGAGGTTGACCCAATGCACATAAATCTCCTCAACAGGTGAAGGAATTTGGGGTAACTCATAACAAAAACAAAGTAAGAAAAAATTATATGTAAGACTTTAATTGAGTATGGCCATACTCTTTCTGAGGAGACCTTGTAGGGTTGCTTTCATGTCCTTCAATTCAACATATTGTTGGGTGGAAATTTGATCCATTTCCTCCTGCTTTTCTTTTATTTGGGCATAGGTATCAGTAATTGATTGGTCCTGGGCCTTGCATTTGGCGTTTAACACACAAATTCTGCATTTTTGTTGAGCTATTTGCTGAGACAATTGCTTGTTTTTCAATTGTAGAGAATTCTTATGGGCCAAGTCCATTTGGTGTGAAATGAGGGGACCCAAAAAAATTATGACAAGAGACCACACACAACTCAAAATGTATTTATTGATGAGTTATTTAATTTTCAGAGTACTAGTAATAATTAAGAGGTTGCAAAAAATTCATTACAAACACCAAGCTGTTTTATATTATTATAAATAGGGGGTGTCAAAGTCACCAAATCCAGCCTTAAAATAACGTGGGATTTGGAACCCAAATCCCAGGTTTTTTGTGTGTAAATCCCATGGCATTTTAACTGAGTCCCCTGGTATTTTGACCAAATCCCATGCATCTGGGATTTCAGCTTGAAACCTAACCCAAATGAGTACTCACAATTCATACCTGTACAACATATTCTTCTACACTCAATTTTGGACAATCTGACCAAACAGCTTACATTCCATTTATACTTCTTCATACATATAATAATGCCTCAATCCAAAGCAAGACAAATCAAGACAGATATGAAGAGCACCTCTGGCCTTCCACATCCATCAGGTCACTTAATAAATATATATTATTTAACCATAATTAATTGGCTTTCAGTCAAATCAAATTTTGAGTCATGTTTTGGTACTAGTGGTTCAACATCTATTGGAAGACCTCCTTTGTCAAAGAAGAATGGATTTCAGCTTATGGCCATTGAGGTCAACAAAAACTCACGAAATTGCCTAAACTTAGCTCAAGCAGCATCCAAGATCAATGGCCAGCATATAAAAAGAAGTATATGGCAGCAAGAAAATTCAAAAACTTAACAGGGGCTGGAATAACGAAAGAATATGACAGTAAAGGAATCAAATCAATGAGTGAAAAGCTTGAAAGTATGTGTCCTTTCTATGCTGAAATGGATGTGCTCTTTGGCCACAAGCCCAATGTCACTCCCATTGCAAGCTATGCTTTACAAGAAAAACACAGTTTCAATGGTGATTATGATGATGTTTTGCTTGATAAGGTAAGTTATTGTCTCTTCCTTTTTTTACCGCCATTAATTAAACCTCATTTTCTTTTCAAAGGAGAATAATTGCTTGGATTCACCTCACAATCTGGATCATTTGCTTAATAATGATGATAACTTGGTTCCAGTGGAAAACCTTCAAGATGATTCAGTAAGTACATTTAAGAGTGATATTCATTCACTCCAGTATTGATTATTTCTCCTTTGACCAGCAAAGTAAATCCATAACACATTCAACACAAAAGCATAATCAAGCAATGACACCCAACTTGAATGACAAGAGTGGTTCTAGGAAAAGGTTGCTGGATATGTTTGCACCTACTTATGCAAATTTGCTTGAATCACGGAAAAAAGGTATGACTTGCAATTAGGGTTACTATGATGAATCCTACTGACATAATTCATGATTATTAGCCTGTGAAATCAGTTGTAATGCGTGTTTGGAGTGGGACATGGAGAGGTGGAATGAAGAGAAAGTGTGCAACATGGAAAAGCAATGGTTTGAAGAAGTCCAGTTACAAAAACAAATGGATTTTGACAAGAAGAAACATGAAAAGAAACATGAACTTGAAAAAGAAAAGTGGGATTGGGAATGTGAACTTAAGGAAAAGCAATGCCAGATGGATCTCACTATTGCGGCATTGTAAGGTGTGGATATGAAACTTTGATTAAAAATCAAGTACTTTTCCTGTCCTCAAAATTTGTATGAGGTAAAAATCAATTAAAAATAGTATGAAATATTATTTTTAAGAGAAAACACGCCAATTTTATTGTTTATAACTTTATTAGTATAAAACAATAATATTATAAAAATTTATTGTTTTACCAACAATAAAAATTTATCCAAAAAATACTCTACAAGAGATATTTTAAGGCTACAAAAGAAATTTCTTCAAGAGCAATTTCAATTGGAATTAATTGAGCAAAGAACTGCAAGCAATTAATTAAAGAACAAAGTCTTTAAAAAGAATATTAAAGAGAAAACACGCCCAAAAGTGACCAGAGTGAATTTGGAAACAAAGTGACAAAGTTTACAGTGATGAAAGATGCTTTAATTCACTTTTGGGGTGGTTCAGGGGTAAAAATGATTATAAGAGTTACAAACAATGATTATAATGATTTTTTCACATGGTTGAAAGGTTCAAAATGATTTAAAAAAGGGTGGTTGGAATCTTTTATTGATTGGTTTAACAGTTTTAAACTAATTAATAAAAGGAAAAGATTCTAACATGAAGAGAAAAGTGAGGCAAAGAAGACATTCTTTTATAGCCATCAATTCTCTTACTCCAAAAGTAAAATTTACTCTTGTCAGTCGTGAAAAACAGTCTGACAACAGAAAAGCCAATTATGGCATCATTGAACCCTGGTTTAGACCAAAAAGGGCTGGTTTAAGCCATTTTTAGCCATTTTTAGTCATTTTAGACCCTTAAATCAGCCATTACTATAGCAATACCAGGCCTAGAGCCTTCAAAACACGTCAGAATGTGTGTCAGAGGCGTAGAAACCAGTTAAAACTGTTTTTATTATGATTGTTTTATCTTAAGGGTAGTTTTACCTTCTTGGCAACAGCTAAAACTACCCCAGTTGGTATCAAAACCTCATCATCAATTGAGTCCACAGACCCTGTAACTCAATTCCAGGCCAAAAGTGATGAACTTTTGCGTGAATTTTGACATCCCACGCCTGTCAGCAAGGATTTTGGGGGTCTAGATCCCCCTTAGAGCTGGAGTTCCTTTTCCCCCCCAAATTTAATCTTTCCAATTTATTTTTCCTTTAATTCCTCATCATGTATTATACTTATAATTTACATATGTAATTCAATTCAATTGTACAGTACAATACAGTAATAATTGACACCTCATATGTAAATCAAAGTTCACTTATGTAATACACGCGCACATTTTGACATTTCAATTGAATTCAATTGAAAATACTTCAATTCCTCATAACTTCTAAACTAAACACAACACCTCAATTTTAACACAAAAATTGATGGTTAACACCACATGTGGTGTGAATTACATTAAGGTTTTGAGGATTTTCAACTTTTGTATTGAAAATACTAAAAACTTAATTTAAGCTTATTTAGAGTTAAGTTACAAAAATTTCACTCAGAGGTGACCCCACCTGATTTTTTACGAGGAATCCAATGGTGAAATGATTTTTATATGTTTATTTATTGGATAAAAAGTTATAATAAATTTTATTTAACTTTTTTCCAAATTTATTTATTTTTTCACAATTTTGTTAAAATTTCATTTTTACTTAAATTTTTCAAGTATAAATGTAATTTTATATTTACAAAATTTAAAGTAATTTTATTTTTAAATTATAATTAATTTTTTTTATTTTTAATATAATTTTATATTTATATTTTTTATTTTTATTTTAATAATATAAATAAATTTATTTTATTTATATTAATATGTTATTTTTTATATTTGTGGTCTTTTGGGTATATGAAATTACCTCTAAGGCTCACATTCCCTCCCCCTAAAAAAGAATATTACTTTGTAATATTGGTGTTTCTAGTGTGTCTGAATCTCCTCAGGAGTTTGGTGGCTTCTGGTATATCTTTCTCTTCTAACCATTCATCTTCACAAGTTGGGTCACTGTACCTAACAAGGTATTCCCTTACTTTCTTGGTTCTTAATTTCCTTTCTTTAAGAACTTTGGTTATTTTCTTAGTACCAGATGTCTCAATAGGAGGTATAACTTGGGGAATCTTATTCCTCAAGGGAAATTTCTCAGCATCACTAGATTTGTATGGCTTTATCAAGCTTACTGGAAATGTAGGGTGCTTATTGCTAAGTTCTTCAGATAACTCTACTTCAACAGCATTTTCTCCATGGAGGGCCTTAATCACAAAAGGTCCTGCAAAGGAGTCTTTTAACTTTTTACATCCTTTGATGTTATTGAAGTTAGTGGTGGATACAAGAACTAGGTCCCCCACTTTGAAATCTGGAGTTGCATGAGATTTATCCCATTTGTCTTTAGCATATGCAAAAGAGTCCTCCATGCATCTCACTGCATGCTTTCTAGCTTTGTCTAGCATTCCTTTGAAGCTAGCAGCTGTGGGATGTATTTCAATTAAGTCTTTCCTCAAGGAATCTTGGGGTAACTTGGGGTTCCATCCTTTTTCTAGAATAGCAGGAGTCTGATTGGTACTGGAATGGATTGATGTTTTATATGCTAATTCCAGTGCTGGTAACAGAGTACACCAATCATGGGTAAATCCATCACAATCTTTGAATTCAAGGCCATATGCACAAAATCTTCTCACCATGTCCTCTAAGGTTTGGATCATTCTTTCAGCCAGACCATCAGTTTGTGGGTGGTAGGCTGTAGAGAAAGACAGTTTTGTGCCAAATAATTGGTGAAGATTTGTCCATAGAGCTGAAGTGAATTTGGGATCTCTATCACTGATGATATTTGTAAATATCCCAGTCCATTACACTACTCTATTCCATATCAGAAGAGCTGTATCCATGGCTGTATCATCTTTGTGACATGGTAAAAAGATTGGAGTTTTACTGAATCTGTCCACAATTACTAGGCAAGCATTATAGCTCCTGTCACCTCCTGGTGGTAGGCCAGTTACCCAATCCATATGGACAATTTCCCAAGGTCTGTTTGGTTCTTGGATTTTCATCATATTTCCAAGTCTTTTGCCAGTGGATTTATTTGCCTTTTGGCATCTGTCACAGGTTTTGCAATATTCTGCAACATCTTTTTGCCACATTGGCCACCATATGCAGGTCTTTACTTTCTCTCTTGTTCTGTCCTCAGAAAGATGTCCTGAAAAGGGACTATCATGGCATTCTTTCAGTACAAGATTGATTAATGACCTGTCTACAACTGTCATGACACATGTGTGCTTGGTTCTGTGGTAAATTATACCATCCAGTAGGTGAAATCTCCCTTCATTATAATATTTTCTCCATACTTCATCCAAGGCATGTATTAGAGAGTTGTCTTTACAGTCTTTGTTAAGTAATTGGCATAAGATGCTACAATTCTTATCTTGAGTGTAACTATTTCTGACTTCTTCAAAGAAGGTGGTGTTCAAGTCTGTAACACTTATTCCTTCTATTGGAATTTGTGGTGAAGCTTCTTCTGGAACATAAGCAGGATTATCAATGTTATTTGGTAATGGCCATCTGCTTAGTCCATCTGCATTCTTATGAATATTCCCATCCTTATGAACAATAGTCATATTGCCTCTGTATTCTTGTATGGCTATTTGCCATCTAAGCATGTGTCTGTTAGGTGTTTTCATGTTCAAAAGTGATTTCACAGCTGTACAATCTGTTATTACGTCAAAAACACATCCCTCTAAGAAATAGTTCAATTTCTCTAGCTCTAAGTTGACTGGTGATACTTTGTTTACTGTAATTTGTCTTTTAAAGGGTAAAAAGGCAAATTTCTGGCGCTTATTGTCTCCAATTGTAAAGTATCTGTCTTTGTTATTATGTAAATCTATCCCATACATGATTAAATAGTCATTTCCCAATATAAAATGGGTACTAGAGCAATTTTCCATAACAACAAATTCAACTGTGATCCTTAAATTCCCATTTATGTGTGGGAATATGACATTGGTCTCAAAGATTCCTAATGCTTTCATTGGGTTACTTGCACTGTTGAATTTTATACCATCAATTGGTAACAATTGGTCTTCAAAATTTGGTACACAAGTCTTAAGAAAAGATTTTCCAACACAAGAGCAGAAGGCTCCTGGGTCAAGCAAAAGTTTGGTGGGTTTGTTGTCAATCACCACTTCTGTTATACAGGAGTTACCAGCTGTATAACCTTTTCCTCTGTTTGGTTTTGTCTTCATAAGTTGTGCATCTTGAACTTTTGATAAATCAACTTGACCATTGCTCAATTGTGGTAAGTGGGAATAAGATTCCATGATGTCAAAAGTGGCATTGATATTTTCTATATCTTTTGAAGATTCAGAGAATATGGATGACTTATCATCTGAATTGTCTTCAATTATGTCTTCTTTTTCAACATCTGGTTCTTTTTCAATGTCAATTTCATTGATTTTCCCTCTTTTTGGACATGTATTGGCTAAATGGGTGGTGCTTTGGCAAATATGGCATTTTCTGACTGTATCTGCAGATTTATATTTAATATTACTAGAATTTTCTTTGGGGTTTTTGTCCACAGAATCTTTCCAAGGTGTATTAAACCTTGTTTTAAGATTCACCCTACTAGAACCAATTTTGGTTCTGGTGGTTACTTCTTCTAGTATATTGATAATATCCTCTGCTGAAGATTGTTCAGTAGTCCTGCTTTTGACAGCATGCTCTAAGTCACCTCCACATTGTCTCAGAATTTTTCTATGGATCATAAATTCTGACAGGTCAGGATATAATGCTGTTAATCTGTCCTTTTGTTGGCAAAACCATGGTAAAGCTTTGTCTTTATCAGCATTAAATTTGGCAGATTCAAAGGCTGTTTCAACTTTAAACCTCCAAGCATCATTTGCCCATTTGTTGATGATTTGGGTTTTCCACCAAGTCCAACTCTGGTGTCCATGTGCTTGTCTTATTTTGATGTACCATCTGTGAGCTGATCTGGTAAACAAGGTGTTAAACCTGGCTGTTACCAATCTGTCTGGTAATTCAAAATCCTCTTTGATCATGTCAATACCTTTAATGAATTCCATATGGTCATACTCTCCTTCACCACTGAAGTGAGGCCATTCTTTAAGTTTTGGAACTTCTTTCAAGAGTGCTTGGCCCATTGATGGTTCCAAGTTATGAAAAGAAGTGGATAATTCATTTTTTAATTGTGAATTATCAGGATCCAATACTTGTGGATTTGAAATTCTTGTGCCCTCATTTTGATTTAGAGGTGTAGACATTCTTGGTAGGGTGTTCAGTAATTGTTCAATGTCATTCATTTTACTGTTGCTACACCTTTGGGAATTTCTGTATTCATGTTGGAAGCTTTGTATTAAATTTATTACTTCAATTTTATACATGTCTTCTTTATGTGTAAGTTCTTGCCATAACTCTGTCTGTCTTGTATTATCAGCAGTGACTTGATTCAATTTCATTGATAATTTTGATACTTCTTCTTGTGAAGCATCAAAACACTTTTTCAAGGCAATGGTATATGTCTTTACTTCAGTAAATGAATTTGAAATGTCATCAAGGACTTTCTTGTTATCTGTCTTGATAATATTTATGGCTTGTTTAATTCTTGTTTCAATTATGTCATCAATATTGAATTTAGAATATTTATCTGTTAATTCTCTAATAATGGCAGATTGTTCATTTATTTTATTGTTAGAAGAATTATCATTATTGGAATTTTTAATTGTTCTCAAAACTTTTTCAAAACACATAAGTGTTTCATTAATTTGGCACAGACTCAGGTTGTTTGTTTTAATGTTGTTACAAATGGTGTCATTTTTATCAGAAAGATGTTTTTTCACGTCATTTATAGCATTATACAACTCTGGGATGGAATCAAATATGTCAGAAATCATTTCTGGAACCTTAATCTGGCTTCCTCCTTCTTCTGTAATTCCATCATGGTTCTGGCCATCTGAAATACATTTTCCATGGCATCCTGCTGAATCTTTGGGATTCTGTAGCCCTGGCTGTAAGGTTTTGGGGCTGGTGCCTTCCCTTTGCCCTTGTTTGGAGTTTGTGGCTGCTTTTTCACGTTGTAATTGCTGCTGCTGGCCACTGGGGCTGTTTTTGGCACTGGTTTGGCTGGTGGAGGGTTGTTTTTCCTCCATTCTAGTGTCAAAAGCATCATGTTTTTCTTCTCCATCAATGGATGCCATCCATTGAGCAATTTGCAAGTGTTGGGATGGCCCAAGAATTTTCTTACTGTCAGGTAAGAATTCATGCAATTCTTCCACAGGTCTGCAAGGATCTGGTACTCCTTGAATTGGAGTGCATTGTTGTATGCACTGTGGCTGGCTTTGTATATGTCCACAGAGGCTTGTTGTGGCGGTGTCAGCTCTTTTTGAAGGTAAAATGGTATTATCAGCTTCAGAATGACCCATTTTAGTTGTTTGGAAGTCATCAACTGACCCTTTTCCTTCTGTACCTGGTTGGCCTCTGCCATAATCACGTCTATTACCTTTTTGGGAGCTGCTTGAGGGGTTGTAGCTGGCTCCTGACCTGGTTGAAGGCATAATTATGGTTAAAAAAGGCTTAAAATAGTATTTTTACGTCAAAAACTTACTATTGGCCAAATTTTTGGCTTTCTGAAGTGTATTACTTATATCCAAGTTAATTAATTCAGAAGATATTGGTTCAGGTTGATTATTTTGAGTCACAATAACAGTACTATTATGATCAGAATTAACAGTACTGGCAGGGATAATGCTGGTTACTGTTGAGGCTGTTTCAATGTTTTCTTGTCTTACCACGTTGTCAGACACTAAAATTAATGAAAAAGCCAATTAATTAAGTAAAAAAAGTTTATTTCAAAAAAGAAATAAAAATATAAGCCTCACTTATAATATGAAAAAAATTATTTTTTAAGGATTTTTTTTTTTTTTTGGATTATAAGTATTTTTTATATGTTTTTAAATTTTTCAATATAAGAAAAAAGATTTAAAAAGAGTAAAACAAATATGTCACAGGTAAAATATCACGGCTGGGCCCCCAAATGTAAGGTGTGGATATGAAACTTTGATTAAAAATCAAGTACTTTTCCTGTCCTCAAAATTTGTATAAGGTAAAAATCAATTAAAAATAGTATGAAATATTATTTTTAAGAGAAAACACGCCAATTTTATTGTTTATAACTTTATTAGTATAAAACAATAATATTATAAAAATTTATTGTTTTACCAACAATAAAAATTTATCCAAAAAATACTCTACAAGAGATATTTTAAGGCTACAAAAGAAATTTCTTCAAGAGCAATTTCAATTGGAATTAATTGAGCAAAGAACTGCAAGCAATTAATTAAAGAACAAAGTCTTTAAAAAGAATATTAAAGAGAAAACACGCCCAAAAGTGACCAGAGTGAATTTGGAAACAAAGTAACAAAGTTTACAGTGATGAAAGATGCTTTAATTCACTTTTGGGGTGGTTCAGGGGTAAAAATGATTATAAGAGTTACAAACAATGATTATAATGATTTTTTCACGTGGTTGAAAGGTTCAAAATGATTTAAAAAAGGGTGGTTGGAATCTTTTATTGATTGGTTTAACAGTTTTAAACTAATTAATAAAAGGAAAAGATTCTAACATGAAGAGAAAAGTGAGGCAAAGAAGACATTCTTTTATAGCCATCAATTCTCTTACTCCAAAAGTAAAATTTACTCTTGTCAGTCGTGAAAAACAGTCTGACAACAGAAAAGCCAATTATGGCATCATTGAACCCTGGTTTAGACCAAAAAGGGCTGGTTTAAGCCATTTTTAGCCATTTTTAGTCATTTTAGACCCTTAAATCAGCCATTACTATAGCAATACCAGGCCTAGAGCCTTCAAAACACGTCAGAATGTGTGTCAGAGGCGTAGAAACCAGTTAAAACTGTTTTTATTATGATTGTTTTATCTTAAGGGTAGTTTTACCTTCTTGGCAACAGCAAAACTACCCCAGTTGGTATCAAAACCTCATCATCAATTGAGTCCACAGACCCTGTAACTCAATTCCAGGCCAAAAGTGATGAACTTTTGCGTGAATTTTGACATCCCACGCCTGTCAGCAAGGATTTTGGGGGTCTAGCTCCCCCTTAGAGCTGGAGTTCCTTTTCCCCCCCAAATTTAATCTTTCCAATTTATTTTTCCTTTAATTCCTCATCATGTATTATACTTATAATTTACATATGTAATTCAATTCAATTGTACAGTACAATACAGTAATAATTGACACCTCATGTAAATCAAAGTTCACTTATGTAATACACGCGCACATTTTGACATTTCAATTGAATTCAATTGAAAATACTTCAATTCCTCATAACTTCTAAACTAAACACAACACCTCAATTTTAACACAAAAATTGATGGTTAACACCACATGTGGTGTGAATTAAATTAAGGTTTTGAGGATTTTCAACTTTTGTATTGAAAATACTAAAAACTTAATTTAAGCTTATTTAGAGTTGAGTTACAAAAATTTCACTCAGAGGTGACCCCACCTGATTTTTTATGAGGAATCCAATGGTGAAATAAAATTTATATGTTTATTTATTGGATAAAAAGTTATAATAAATTTTATTTAACTTTTTTCCAAATTTATTTATTTTTTCACAATTTTGTTAAAATTTCATTTTTACTTAAATTTTTCAAGTATAAATGTAATTTTATATTTACAAAATTTAAAGTAATTTTATTTTTAAATTATAATTAATTTTTTTTATTTTTAATATAATTTTATATTTATATTTTTTATTTTTATTTTAATAATATAAATAAATTTATTTTATTTATATTAATATGTTATTTTTTATATTTGTGGTCTTTTGGGTATATGAAATTACCTCTAAGGCTCACAGGCATTGTCATCAAGCAGGCCAATTGCGGAGTTGGAGCAAATTCTGACATTGATCAATAAAAAATGACATATTAGGTATATGTCATGTGATCATTTGATACTTGGGGATTTGTCAAAGACAATTGATGTTTATTTGGAAATGATCTTATTTTTTGAAATAGGATTGAAAATTTTTGCAAGTTTGGCATCATGAGGTTATGTGCCAAATATCCATGTCTGCATTTGAACCAATTGAATTTGAAGGTGTTCTTGAAATTTCACTTTTGTGGTGAATTTTTTCCAAATAAGGTGGATTGTGCCTTTGCTTTTTTTTCCGTTATTTGTCTCATTTTCTGTAAGTTTTATTTAATTTGACATTCCATTTGCTTCCTTTTTCTTGATTTTTTGATGATTTTGGTATGTCATATTTTCTTTTTTTGGACTTTTCCTTGTTTTTATTTGTTTTATCATATTCTCATTATCCTTTTTGTTTATATATTTTATTTTGATTTTTATTGTGTTTGATGTGCTTTTGATTAATGTGTTTGGGTTTTAAGTTTGGTTTGAATGGTCTCCATTTATTATAATTTCTTTTTATTTCTTTGGGTTTTTTCTTTTTTTTTTTGGGTTGGTTGAATTTTCTTTAAATTTTTTCAATTTCATTTTATTTTTATTTCTTTGGGTTTTTTCTCTTTTTTGGGGGGTTGGTTAAATTTTCTTGAAATTTTTTAAATTTCAATTTATTTTTATTTCTGTGGCTTTTTTCTTTTTTTGGGTGGTGGGTTGAATTTTCTTTAAATTTTTTAAATTTCATTTTCTTTTTAGATGAAGAACCATCCTTTTTATATTGTTTTTTCTTTGGATGGGTGTTAGTATTTTAAATTCAATTTTTTCTCAACAGGATTAAACACACTTTATCTTTTATCTTTGTGCCTTTTAGTTGCTTTTCAATCCTCTTTTGGCGATTTGGGTATTGATTGATTTCAGTTTCAATACTCCGACTTCTTGACGCCATCCTTTTTTAGGACGTTAAAAATTCTTATTAACACTTTCTTTTTGGATAGACCTAATTTTTTTGGTTTCTATTTGCTTTTTTCTTCAGGGTTATTTTGGTTTTGATCAATATCAGTTTCAATTGAGCTCCTTGACACCATCCTTTTCAAAAACCCCTTTTGCAAAAAGGATTTGATTGGTTTCTGTGAGTATTTTTAATTAACTTTTTGTTAGAAAGGATCTGATCAAACTCACTTTTCAATCATACAACATAAAACACCATACTTATGCAGTTTGTGTTTTGTGGATTGAGGTGGGTCTTTTTAATTAGATGCATTTGTTCAACGGTGTGCCATCTAACTGATCTTTTGATGAACTATCTTTGTAGTTCTTTACCCATAGTTTTTATATATTTCTAATAGGATCAAGGTGAGTCTGTAAATTTGTTTCTCTGGTTTCAACAGGTAACTCCTTGGAATCAACACCTCCAAGTCAGACCCAAGTTTTGTGGCGAGATCCTTTTGATTTGGAAGAGGCCGATCACAAGCAGAGGACTCACAACTTGGCTAAATCTTGCGACCCACTTGGTTCAATCATTTCTGGTTAACCCTTTACACCAGAAGGCAATGATTACCATTGTACTAATATCATAATTAATCATCTTTGAATTTTTTCAAATACAAAGATGATTAATGCTGATCATATCTTTTTCATTTTTTATGCTTTTATTCTTACATCATCATGCTGACTGACTTATGTGTTTTCTTTATTAAACTCTTATTCAAATAATTTCCCTAAATGATCATACTGATCATTCTTTTTATATTGTTTTGTACTGGTTTGCATTTCTGAATATTATGGGCATATTTTTTGCAATATCATTCCCATTCCGCCCCCTTCCATCATCATTAAAATTCAAAAAAAGTGCTCCCCCTCCCTGTCACTCTTCAAAGTATTCTGATGATGTTATGGTTAGGACTAAAACAGTGTCAGTACATCATCAGAATGAGTTGAATGATGATGCAGCTATTGTTCCTCCTATTGATGTCATGGTTAGGACTAAACCAAAGATAGAACAACATGAAGATAATAATAACCAAACTAGTCATAAAAGAAAACTCACCCAATGCCAAAGACAACATATTAATGATTCAAAAAAAATCATGTCGCAGCTTGGACATTCAAACACAGCATACACAGTGCACAAAAGTGTGATGTTGCATATGCAACATCACCCAGACATTGCACATGCAAGTCTCAGTTTACCCGGGGTGACAGTTGCTGAGACAGCTGCCTCACTTCTGTCACCAGCAACGACACCACCCTCTCAGAACAACATCAGAACATCCACCCCTTTTCGTCTTGGACTGTGTTTTTTTCTTTTTGTCATAGACTTATCAACAACTCATTCAAATGTCTCACATCTTGCCCAATTCTACAATTTTTGATTTTTTTTCTTCACCTACTGTTTTCTTAAGACTACAATTAGTCTCTATCACCTTGAGCCTTCATTATAGAAATCAGCATCTGCTGAAATTCTTGACTTGGTGGTAGCTGAGAGAGTCCATGTGAAATGTAATTTGCTTCAAGTAAAAAATATTTGATGAAAATAGCCTGAATAAAATTGAGAAGCACTTTCAAAATGAGTGAAAGTTTAGAAAAGCAGAGGCAGGGAGATATGGTTGACATCACATGATGAAGTAAAGCTTATAAGCTGGATCCAAGTGGAAGGAGAAATGATGAAAAAGGGATACAAAAACAGTCCATGACGGAAAGGAAAAAAAAAGTCAATGAAGAAAAGAAAAAACACAGTCCATGACAAAAAGGGGTGGATGAGAGGGTGGTGTCATTGCTGATGACAGAAGTGAGGCAGCTGTTGTTACTTTTCTTACAGCTGTATCCGCAACTGTCACCCTGGGTAAACTGAGACTTGCACGTGCAACGTCTGGGTGATGTTGCATATGCAACATCACACTTTTGTGCGCTGTGATTTAAGAACTTTTCCACAATTTCAATTGACAAGAAAGCAGCCAATTCCTCATGGTTAAAACTTCCATCAATCAATACTTTACCCCACCCTTATGTAATCATTGATAAAACACAAAAGCCATATCTACCTGCCTGCATTTATGAAATCACCCCTTTTGATTTTTCCTCAGGCCACTCTCAAATACTAAAAGACCTTATCATTACATTGATGTCCTTATCTAAAAATTTCCAAGAAATTAAAACAAATAAACAACTCCTAGGTTGCATTATGAAAGTTATTGGCTTTCGTCCTGGATCTGATGCTGGCAAATCCACAGGTGTGTGAATTTTTTAACTTATAACTTGAATAATTACTAATTATTATCAAACTTTTTAGGTGTTTACTCCTGAAAGGCTGGTTTATCTCCTCATCAAATTGAATTGGATAATATTCAATGGACCAAACTTCAAAAGTATGACAAATTCATTTACTCCAGAATCTCTCATTTTTCACAATTAGCTGCACAAGAAAGTCAGTTATTAATGGAGGCAGCCAAATTACCAAATTTCAGTCAACTTGAATGGATTTCTGCCAATCCAAAGGATGAATTCAAATCTTTTTCCAATGTCATTGTCACTCAAGATGGCTTTTTCAATAAGCCACACCAAGATTTAAATGACCTCAATTCCTGAACTTATGTTTTTTTTTCTTTTGTATCTAAAAAAGATTTCCATCCACTTCCAACTGTATTCACCCCCTCTGGACATGGCTTGCACTTCCCCGAATTGAAAATGGAGATTGATTTTTCAAAAAAACCTGTCATCATGGAAATTCTTTGGAAGACATCAACAATAGTTCATCATATAACAAAACCACCTCCAGAAATTATCAATCATGATGAAATAACTCATTTTGGATGTTCTTTTCAAATAAACCATAAATTATTTAATGTAGGTGACAAATTCTTGAAAATGAAACCCACCAAAATTAAGTCAAGAGTTAATGTGTACTTTGAAAGAAATATGCAGGATCAAAAAAGAACCAAAAAATATCAATTTTAAATAGTTTTATTTTATGAATAACATCTCCCCTACTTTGTATTCCAGTAAATTAAGTACATAAATCAATGGTCCTAATGAAATTTACAATTGACTATTTTTCCATGCCAAAGTGATTGGTTTGATTTTTTCATGCATATTTACCACATCTTCCCCAATGTTGTTGTTGGCCAGATTTTCTGCATGTGGTGGATCATCATCTTCATATAAATCAAACCATTCATCACCAATTTGTGCTAACATATTATGTAAAATTGTGCAAGACATAACCCAACTAACAAAATAATAAATTTCATGATTATCCCTCATTTTATTTCTCATTTCCCTTAGAGAAAACCACTGCCCCTTCAAAATTCCAATTTCAGGCTTTATTATGACCTTTGATTTTGCTAGACATTAAGTGAAAGAATGGTTGTCTTCATTATGTGATACAACTCCCTTATATGCTGGAACAACCCAAGGAGAGCTTGCATATGCCAAATCTGCAAGTAAGTACTGATCCTTTTCATAAGACTCTTGAGGTGTTTGTGCTATTTTCATATGTTGATAGACATTCAAATCATGAAGTGACCCAGCACAACCAACATGTAGAGCAGTGACCTTTTTGTTGATATTGCAAACCAGTTGTATTGACATAAAATACCTTATATGTAAACCATCAGTAAGATTGAAATAAAGAATAAATATTCAACTGCTTACCTTTTTTTGCAATCAAAATAGGCTTCACCATCATTGGGAGGACCTTGTGATAATAGTATGAGACTCCCATCAATAAACCCAATGCACCCAGGGAAGCCTTCTGCTTGCATTACTTGAGATATCTCTCTTTGTTGTTCTATTGTTGGCCACACAATCACTTTGCGCTTCAACTTCATTAATATCTGGATGACTCTTTGAGTGTACAACACAATAACCCCATGGCTAATTCCAAACAACATTCCAATCTTTCCCAAAGAGGCCCCATCGCCATTTTATCCTAGCATTGATAATGCCACAGCCAATGTCAGCCTGTGACTCAAAACCAGAGCACAAGCATGATAGCCAAAATACCATAAATCAATGGTGTAGCCAAGATACCACCAAAACATGGAGCTGAGCCAAATTGGCTCAAAAATTATCAAAATAAAGAGGAAACTAATCCCTTTCTTAATATATAAGTCCCATCATCATAGGACAAAGAATAACAAAGTTATTCCTGCTCAAAGTTGCTGCTGAGCATAAACCTTAATTTTGACCTCTCATCTAAAATCCAGAAGGAGAGGCTTAACCCCCTCAAATGGGTATTCAAAATGAAGCTCTAAGCCAAGGATATCTAATGGTACTAGCCAAACTGAGCTAGCACCAGTATTACTTGAGTTATTGGCAAATTCAGGCCAAATAAGGGTGAACAAAACATTCACCTCTCACCTAACTTTTGCAGTTTTAGTGTGAGATACCTAAAGTGGGGTCTTTTTAAAAAGAGCACAATAAGGGCTATCTGATGGTGTTATTCATTCTCCCATATCTCAACTAGAACAAAAGTTATGGGGCAAATAAGCTCAATACAGCTTTTTGCCTAAACCATGCAAATGTACAAAAATCTTGTACATGGGATAGCTTTGCCATATTTAATTATACCCATATCAAATGAGGTACCATTGTGTAGAGAACATACAGGGCTACACACTGAACCAATTTTGAGGTTGATATCTCAAGAATTGACAAAGTTATGGCTGTTTTAAGGTCAGATTCCCACCTGCTGTCATATACAGCCTTACCATTGGATAATGCCCCATAATCATGAATATGAGGTGTCAAATAGACAAAGGAGCTTGTTTTTACTTCAATACCTCATATGTCAGCCAATAATGGGGTTGTGAGCCTTTGAGATATGACCACATACCCAATAAGGTCACAAAAAATACTCAGAATAATTATACCTTTAATATAATTATATTAAAATTAATTAGAATAATTATACACTAAAAATAATTACTCAAATATACAAAAAATACCATAAATTGGTACTAAAATTGGTTTAACTTAAAAACCAATGAATGAACATGTGAAATAAATTATACCATTGGATTCCCCATGGAAAAATACACATATACCATTTTTATGGCATATCTGTAAAGCCAATATTTAAGGAATTATAAGGTATAATACCTTATAAAAACCATAAAAACTTATTTATCTCAGAAACTAATGAAACAACATGTGAAATAAATTGTACCAGTGGATTCCCCACAAAATTCCACATATAAAACAATTAATAAGCTAATTTCCAATGTTAATACTTAAGGAATTATCCTGAATATATGCACTTTTTTGGTCAACGCATATATTCAAGGATCATAGCTAATATCTTCTAAACTATACATGATAGAATGATGAACCAAAAATAAAGTTACCACGTAATTACTGTAAGAACACAGATATGAACTTTATTTTACAAATTATAAACAAGGTTAAAACCTATGATGAATTATTGATAAAAATCAACAGAGCTGTTGACCACTTTGTTGTGAAAGTGTTCCAAACTTAGAAAAAAGTACACAGTTAGATTCTCCTAGTTCATTCGTGAAGAATGATGTAATTTTTATTATTAAATTCAGGGTATAACCCCCTGAAATCAAGGTTTGAAGTTTAAAATATTGAATTTCGACAGAAAAGATGAGTTACAAGAAAAATCATCAAAATTAGAGTTTTGATGATGTAATGAAAAGCTCTTGGCAGCATAATAAGGTTATTTCAGGCTATCAGAATTCACTCTCTGAATTGCTGTAGCGTGAAAACCTTAAAAGTTATTGAGGATCAAAGTTTGAGCTTAAATTGAGCTGTTATGATCACATACTGTAACCTTAAATTAAATTTAACAGTCTTAATAGTGATAGAATTGGTGAATACTATTAGTTTATGATTAAAACTAATAAAATCCACGAAATTTGGGGTTCTGCCAAGCCTCTGATGTCATCACACTTAGAGTTATAGTGATAACTCTAAATAATGGTGTAATAATGATGTAATATGGTTTGATCATGATGTAATCACCCTCAAACCTTAAAATATTGATCAATTCCAGTGGATATGATCAGTACACGTCTACTAGAAGCCTGTTGGACTCTAGGAGGGAGGTATTTACTATAAATAGAGCTCTTTTTACTCTGTTTTCCCCTCAGACGCATCAAAAACATTAAATCAATTAAATCAAAGGTAATTTCTTTATTCTTCATATATAAAACTGTTATATTATTAAAGACCAAAGACCACCTTGCTATAATCATCTATTTTGACGTGATTAAATCATTTATTTAATTGTTTTTGTTAAAAATCTCTCTAATAACTCATTTCCACGTAAAAATCCAGAATAATTTGTAATTTTCTTTATTTTTATTGTAAATACAATTTGAAAAAGTTGTATTTATATTTTTGGGCGTAAAATACTTCAAAATTATTATATTAAGTGTTAAAAGTAGGTTATTTTCTCTTATTATAATAATTTCTCTATTATTACTCTATTAATAACTCTTTAATTAATATAAATAGTATTTATATTAATTCATAACTTTAATATTAGTAATATTATTGTTATTAATTGTTTTTTATTAATAAAAAACAATTTTTTACGCCTTTATTATTTGTTGGTAACAATAATAAAGAGCTTTATAATATATTAATTATTTTATATTAATATATTATTTATAATATTATAATTTCATATAATATTAATTATATTATTATATTTATTTAATAATATAATATTTTTACGCCATAATAATAATATTTCTTTATTATTATTATTATTTTAATCTTATTTATTTCAATTATAAGGACATTCAGAGTACAATAAGTAATAAATTAGTAATTTTTACTTATTGTTTCATAGTCAAACCTTACATTTGGGGGCCTGGCCGTGATATTTACTTAAAAGACCTTTAAAAAGATTCTATTTGGGTTTATCCAATAATAAATTATATTTATAATCATAAAATTATATAATAATTTTATATTTTATTGATTTTAAAAGCTATTGAGGCATTTGGAAAGCAATTGTACTGTCTTACACGTGGTTTTTCACATCCTTAGACTTGCAAGAACTTTCTTTGAGTGACTCTAGTGATTAAAAGAGATATTTTATAAATTAAAAATAATTTTTATTATAATTTAATTTTATAAGAATCATATTTATTTTTTATTTTATTCTTTAAAAATAAAAATAAAAAATATATATATATAAAAAATATTAAAAAATATTAAAAACCAATAAAAAAAGTTATTTTTATTCATTTTTATTCATTTCTTTATTTATTTCAATTTTTCAAAGATAAAAAAGCAATTTCTATGTGGAAAATTGCCATATCTTGCCAAAAATAACACTTATTATAAAAAGACTTATATTTATTTGTCTTTTTTAGTGTTTGAAGATAACCCAACAGAAGACAACCAAGCTACTGTTGAGAGATTGGTGGAAGAAACGTGTCAAAGTTCTCCAACACCAGTTATCACCAAAAGAAAGAAAGCTAAGAAATTAGACTTTCCAGGGCCCACCATTCAAGACTCTGAAGGTGAGCACCTCTTTTTAAATTGCCATAAAAGAATTTTATTCTAAAATACTTTTATTTTTTCTTATTCTTTAAATTATGACTACCAGAAGAGGTTCCCAATACTCCATCCAATCAGATGGAGCTGGACTCAGAGGTAGAATTGATCCCTCAAAAGGGAAAAGAAAGGGCAATATCCCCAGTGGAACAGAATCCACACAAGGAAGTGCCTTATCCCAAAGGCAAGTCCCAGAAATGCCCATGATATCTGAGCCTGAATTGGAACTAAGTATGAGTAACTCAAACAGGTACAAATCACATTCAGAGGGCTCAAATAGACATCTACATGAGCCAGTACAAGCAGTATTGCACAGTGTACAAGGACAAAGACTGGGAAATGCTGCCTCAAATACACCAAGGAGTGATGAACTCCTGGCACATCCTGAAAAAGTTCCTCAAAGAGGAGGAGATAGTGAAATACTCCAATGGATGGAATCCACTGTCATCCAAACCTCAAATCAAAAAGATCAAGGATTATCATGCCAAAAAGAGGGAGGCAACCAAGGAAGAAGCCCCAGTAGCTTCTACCAGCAAGCCTCAAGCCAACCCACTTCCCCAAGAAGGGAAGAAGAACAAGAAAAAGCATTGGAGGAAACCATATTCCCCAAGCTACAGAATCCCAAGAATCCAAAAGGATGCCATGGACAATGTCTTCAACATGGCCAGAACCTTGATGGAATTCAAGGACAAGGAAGAGCAAAGAATGAGACAACCTCATTTCCCAAAGAAATAACCTTGTCCAAAGATGTTGTAAATACTTTAACAGAAATTAAAAATCGTATATTACCTCTAAAAGAAATTAAAGACAGTTTATTATCACTACAAGAAATAAATAACAATTTATCTTCTTTAACAAAAATTGTTGTACAAAACAAGAAAGAAATTGACAACATTAAGTTTATTGTTGAAAATAATAAACCAAAGAATCTAATTGACAATACTCAAAAATTAATACAAGGACAACAAGAATTGTATAAATACATAAAAGATATCAAAGACAAGACTTTGACAATCAATTATGATGTGAGTATTGACAATCTTACAGAAAAATTAAATAAATTAAGTATTTCTGTAGAAAAATTTGAAGAAAAGACTTCATCACACCAAAAATTACTTTTGGACCATGTGGAAAAAAGTGATGAAGCAAGAATGCATCTGAAAGATGATATTCAAAGTGAAATAAGGCTTATTACAGAAAAAATGGATAAAATTAATGAGGCTAATTTAAATATGCCAAAGTTATCAACACCATCTTCTCATATAAGAAGCCCTATTAAAACAAAAGAGGAATTGTCAAATCCTTTCATAACAGGCTTGATTCACCAAGACAATAACCAAGTCTTAATGAAGGAAGCACCTCAATTGAAGGAATGGCCAACATTCACAGGAGAAGGTGAATATGACCACATGTCATTTATTAAAACAATTGACATGTTACAAGAAGACTATGCCATACCAGATGAATTAATCACTGCAAGATTACATTCATTGTTTGAGAAATCTGCAAAAAGATGGTATTATGGCATAAGACAAACAAATGGTAAAAATACCTGGTCTTGGTGGAAACAAGAAATAATCACCAAGTGGGCAAATGATGCCTGGAGGTATAAGATAGAAAATGCATTTGAAAACTCTTTCTTTGACCCAGAGAAAGATAAACCTTTAGCTTGGTTCCTAAAACAAGTTGAAAGGCTTAATGCACTGTACCCAGAAATGTCACAGAAGATGGTGCATATGAAAATACTTAAAAAATGTGGAGGGGAACTAGAACATGCCCTAAGAAGCAGGTGTATAGAACCATGCTCCACAGAAGAGTATATAAATGCACTAGAAGATATAGTGACAAGAACAAAAATTGGCAGGACTTGGAAAAAATTGGACATTAAAAGCCCAAATAAACCATTTATCAAGAAAGATAAATCAAAAGAATCCTTCAAACCCAATAAATCCAACAATAATGAGCAAAGAAAATGCCATAAATGTGGAGGTATTGGACACTTAGCCAATAATTGCCTTAAAAAAGCAAAGATTAATGAAATTGTGGAAACAGAAAACCACAATGACAAAGAAGAAGAATCTGACTCTGAAAAAGAGACAGAAGAATCAGAAAGCTCTGAAAGTGATGAAATCAATATAATTAATGCACAAATTAATAATATTGATATAATTTATGAAGTACTGGATGTTAACTCAAACTTGCCACAAGTTGGAACATCTGACACAAATCTGACAAACATACAAGATGCCAAAATGTATAGAACCAAACCTGCAAGAGGAATGGGATATACAGCTGGAAAATCAAGTATTAGTATTGTTATGGTTGATAACCAAGAAGGAAAGGTTAACTTAGATACAGGAGCATATTGCACCTGTGTTGGCAAAAATTATTTAAAAACCATTGTCCCAGACTGGCAAGAAAAACTTATGCCAATACAAGGTGTCAAATTTAGTAGTGCAAGTGAGAGCATGAAGCCCCTTGGAATAATTGATTTAACACTAATTTTTCCTCATCCCTCACAATGTGTCAGAATCAAAGTAGAGTTTGTAGTAATGGACAACTGTACTAGTAATCATTTCATACTTGGAAATGACTACTTATCAATCTATGGTATAGATATCTCCAACCAAAAGGATAGATATTTTACCATAGGAGATAATAAAAGACAAAAGTTTGGATTCTTAAATAACAAAAAACAAATCACAGTTATTAAGAATGAGGAAAAAATTCCAGAAAAAGAACTTTTTATATCTGAACAACTCAAAGAGGCAGAATTCAATCAAGAATTAACAGAAAAAATGAAAGAAAAATTGATTGACCTCTTATTTAAGTATAAAAATGCCTTTGCAACTGACAAAGAGCCACTAGGTGCCATAATTGGACATGAAGTGGATATAATTCTTAATGTAGAAAAACCTTACCCACCTTTATTAAGAAGACCTGCTTATCCAGCCAGTCCAAGAGCTAGAGAAGCCCTAGAGGTGCACATTAAAGAATTAATGGACCTTGGAGTATTAAGAAAGGTTGGACATAATGAGCAAGTAGAAGTTACTACACCTGTCATTATAACTTGGCATAATGGAAAATCAAGGATGGTAGGAGACTTCAGAGCCCTGAATACCTATACCATTCCAGACAGATATCCAATACCCAGAATCCATGAGACATTGACCCAATTGTCACAAGCTAAGTTCATCACAGCTATGGATGCTCTTAAGGGTTTTCATCAAAATGTCTTAACAGACAATGCCAAGAAACTACTAAGAATAATAGTCCATTGTGGAATTTTTGAATACTTAAGAATGCCATTTGGAATAAAAAATGCACCTTCCCATTATCAAAGAATGATGAATACCATATTTCCTGAAGAATTATCAGAAGGATGGTTAATCATCTATATTGATGATATTATAGTTTGCTCAGAAACTTGGGACAATCACCTTACAAGACTAGAAAGGGTACTACAGAAAATAGTCCAAGTGAATATGAAAATTTCCTTGAAAAAGTGTCATTTTGCATATAGTGAATTAAAAGCACTAGGACATGTGGTATCTGGACTTAGTCTAGGCATAGACAAAAATAAAGTAGCAGCAGTACTACTTAAACCAATGCCTCAAACTAAAAAAGAAATGCAATCATTTCTAGTATTTGCTGGTTACTATAGACAGCATATAAAGGACTTTGCAAAGATTGCTAAATCCTTGTATAAGCTATGTGACCAACAAACAGTCTATGAGATGACAGAAGAAAGAGTCAAGGCATATGAAGAATTGAAAAATTCCTTAACAAATGCCCCATTTCTTCTGATGCCAGATTGGAAACTACCCTTCAAACTGTACATTGATGCTTGTGGAGAAGGGCTAGGTGCTGCACTTCACCAAACACAAATTATCAATGATAAACCAGTGGAAGGACCAATTTGTTTCATTTCAAGGCAGATAAAGCCAACAGAAGCAAGGTATGGAGAAAGCCAAATGGAATGCTTATGCCTAGTATGGGCTTTAGAAAAACTGCACTATTATTTGGATGGCACAGTATTTGATGTAATCACAGACTGTAATGCTGTGAAATCACTATTAAATATGAAGACTCCAAATAGACATATGCTGAGATGGCAAATTGCTATCCAAGAATATAGAGGAAATATGACTATTGTTCATAAATCTGGAAATATTCATAAAAATGCAGATGGTCTTAGTAGATGGGATCTAGCAAATACCCCTGACAATCCAGCATGGGTACCACAAGAGGAGCACCATATAGAAGGAATATGTGTTACAGACATTGGCACAGAATTCTTTAACCAAGTTAAAGAAAGCTATAAGACAGACAAAAATTGCCATATCTTAAGCCAACTTCTAATGAAAGACTGCAAAGATCCATCACTTTCATCAAAACTAGATGAAATATGGAAAAAGGCATATGATGAAGGAAGATTTCACCTCCTTGATGGAATCCTTTACCATAGAACAAAACACACATGTGTTATGGCCCTAACAGATAGAACACTAATAAACACTATTTTACATGAGTGTCATGATAGTGTTGCATCTGGACATCTCTCAGAAGATAGGACACTAGAGAGGGTGAAAACCTGCTCTTGGTGGCCAAATTGGAAGAAAGATGTTGCAGAGTACTGCCAAACCTGTGACAGATGTCAAAAAGCCAACAGAGCCACAGGAAAGAAATTTGGAATGATGATCCAAATCCAAGAACCAAAATCCCCATGGGAAATAGTTCATATGGATTGGGTAACAGCCTTACCTCCAGGAGGAGACAGGAGTTATAATGCATGCCTAGTATTAGTTGACAGGTACAGTAAAACTCCCATGTTCTTACCATGTCATAAAGATGACACAGCTATGGATACAGCCATAATGATATGGAATAAAGTCATTAGCCACACAGGCTTATTCCAAAATATTATAAGTGACAGAGACCCAAAGTTCACTTCAGCATTATGGACAAACCTCCATAACTTGTTTGGAACAAAGTTATCATTCTCAACAGCTTATCATCCTCAAACTGATGGTCTAGCAGAAAGAATGATACAGACCCTAGAGGATATGATCAGAAGATTCTGTGCTTATGGGCTAGAATTCAAAGATTCTGATGGTTTTACCCATGATTGGTGTACACTAATACCAGCACTTGAACTGGCATATAATACATCAATCCATTCTTCTACTGGCAAAACACCAGCAATGCTAGAGAAAGGTTGGAATCCAAGACTTCCTTATGACACCCTCAAAAAGGACTTAGTGGATATACATCCAACAGCAAGCAGTTTCAAGATAATGCTTGACAAAGCAAGACACCATGCAAACAGATGCATGCAAGATTCTTTTAAATATGCAAAAGAAAGATGGGATAAAAGTCATAAGCCACCTGACTTCAAAATAGGGGACTTGGTTTTAGTATCAACCCTTAATTTCAATAACATAAAAGGCCCAAAGAAATTGAAAGATTCCTTTGCAGGACCATTTATGATAAAAGCACTCCATGGACCCAATGCTGTGCAATTAGAACTCACAGGTGAACTAATGAACAAACACCCAACTTTCCCTGTAAGTCTGATAAAACCTTACAGTTCAAGTGACAAGGAATTATTTCCACTAAGAAATAAACCCCCACTTGAAATTCCCCCCTTGGAGGAAGGAGAGGAAAAGAGAATAGTAAAAGTCCTTAAAGAAAGAAGGACAAGAAACAAAAAAGAAAGGGAATACCTTGTAAGGTATAGAAATTCAACTCAAGAAGATGAATGGCTACTTGAGAAAGATATAACAAATGCTTATAAATTACTAAGAAGGTTCAGACATGAAAGAAAACCTGAAAAATCAAAAGTTAAGCATTATTGAGCTTCAAGACTAACAAAAGTCTATTGAAGAGGTAGGACAGTGGATGATACCCTAATCACATATATCAGATTGTGGTACAATCTTTTTTGGTGGTAGGGAATGTGAGCCTTTGAGATATGACCACATACCCAATAAGGTCACAAAAAATACTCAGAATAATTATACCTTTAATATAATTATATTAAAATTAATTAGAATAATTATACACTAAAAATAATTACTCAAATATACAAAAAATACCATAAATTGGTACTAAAATTGGTTTAACTTAAAAACCAATGAATGAACATGTGAAATAAATTATACCATTGGATTCCCCATGGAAAAATACACATATACCATTTTTATGGCATATCTGTAAAGCCAATATTTAAGGAATTATAAGGTATAATACCTTATAAAAACCATAAAAACTTATTTATCTCAGAAACTAATGAAACAACATGTGAAATAAATTGTACCAGTGGATTCCCCACAAAATTACACATATAAAACAATTAATAAGCTAATTTCCAATGTTAATACTTAAGGAATTATCCTGAATATATGCACTTTTTTGGTCAACGCATATATTCAAGGATCATAGCTAATATCTTCTAAACTATACATGATAGAATGATGAACCAAAAATAAAGTTACCACGTAATTACTGTAAGAACACAGATATGAACTTTATTTTACAAATTATAAACAAGGTTAAAACCTATGATGAATTATTGATAAAAATCAACAGAGCTGTTGACCACTGTGTTGTGAAAGTGTTCCAAACTTAGAAAAAAGTACACAGTTAGATTCTCCTAGTTCATTCGTGAAGAATGATGTAATTTTTATTATTAAATTCAGGGTATAACCCCCTGAAATCAAGGTTTGAAGTTTAAAATATTGAATTTCGACAGAAAAGATGAGTTACAAGAAAAATCATCAAAATTAGAGTTTTGATGATGTAATGAAAAGCTCTTGGCAGCATAATAAGGTTATGTCAGGCTATCAGAATTCACTCTCTGAATTGCTGTAGCGTGAAAACCTTAAAAGTTATTGAGGATCAAAGTTTGAGCTTAAATTGAGCTGTTATGATCACATACTGTAACCTTAAATTAAATTTAACAGTCTTAATAGTGATAAAATTGGTGAATACTATTAGTTTATGATTAAAACTAATAAAATCCACGAAATTTGGGGTTCTGCCAAGCCTCTGATGTCATCACACTTAGAGTTATAGTGATAACTCTAAATAATGGTGTAATAATGATGTAATATGGTTTGATCATGATGTAATCACCCTCAAACCTTAAAATATTGATCAATTCCAGTGGATATGATCAGTACACGTCTACTAGAAGCCTGTTGGACTCTAGGAGGGAGGTATTTACTATAAATAGAGCTCTTTTTACTCTGTTTTCCCCTCAGACGCATCAAAAACATTAAATCAATTAAATCAAAGGTAATTTCTTTATTCTTCATATATAAAACTGTTATATTATTAAAGACCAAAGACCACCTTGCTATAATCATCTATTTTGACGTGATTAAATCATTTATTTAATTGTTTTTGTTAAAAATCTCTCTAATAACTCATTTCCACGTAAAAATCCAGAATAATTTGTAATTTTCTTTATTTTTATTGTAAATACAATTTGAAAAAGTTGTATTTATATTTTTGGGCGTAAAATACTTCAAAATTATTATATTAAGTGTTAAAAGTAGGTTATTTTCTCTTATTATAATAATTTCTCTATTAGTACTCTATTAATAATTCTTTAATTAATATAAATAGTATTTATATTAATTCATAACTTTAATATTAGTAATATTATTGTTATTAATTGTTTTTTATTAATAAAAAACAATTTTTTACGCCTTTATTATTTGTTGGTAACAATAATAAAGAGCTTTATAATATATTAATTATTTTATATTAATATATTATTTATAATATTATAATTTCATATAATATTAATTATATTATTATATTTATTTAATAATATAATATTTTTACGCCATAATAATAATATTTCTTTATTATTATTATTATTTTAATCTTATTTATTTCAATTATAAGGACATTCAGAGTACAATAAGTAATAAATTAGTAATTTTTACTTATTGTTTCATAGTCAAACCTTACAGGGGTCCCATACAGTTTCTGTACAGCATTCAACGCGTCATACACGTCAGAATCAGGCTGTGAGGTCCCCAGATGAAAATTTTCACCCTGTAATGGTGAAAACTGCCCAGATGTGGTTTCAAAACCACATCTGAGCCCACTACAGGCTATACAGGCTGTTTGCAAGCCACAAGCCTGTCCCAGAGAGTGAGAAAATCTTCACTTCCTCTACATGGAAAGGTCTAGCACCCTTTTCACCCCATTTCAGGATAAACAGGAGGCTCTTGGAGATTAACCAGGTATAATTATAACTTTAATTATTGTAACCCAACAGGTAAAGCTGCATCCAGGGCTTTCAATAGTGCTCACCACCACTATTCCACAATAGTAAAGCCCTCTTATTTCTATTATAAACCCTTATCATCAATAAATAATTTTATTTTAAACCTTTATCACCATGTCACAGTCATAGTTAAAGTAATAAATAGTCTAATTACTGCTTTATCATAGACTCAGCCTGACAGCCAATTGGATGGCAGGATTGAATTGTTTGTTTTGTGATGAGTTTTGAAAGGTTTTATCAGCTTGAATTTGTGCAACCAATTTTTCAAATGATTCATGTGTGGTCCTAAATAGCTGTCAAAACTTTTCAGATGATAATTTTTGTAAATCATTCATTGTTTACATGTAATGTGATGGATATTTTCTACAAGGATTGATGTATCTTTGTGAGGTTATCATATCTAATAAGATTATATCTTCCTGGATATCAGAATCACTATCAAATTTTAGTGCATCAATGAGCTGTAGTGAGTTTAACATCTGAAGTAAAGGTAACCTTTGCAATGCCTTTGGCATGGTAAATGAAGAAAAGGCCTGTATTAAATGCAATTTAGAATAAAATACTTTAATAAATGATGAGTTTATTCAGATTTTATGCAAGAGAAGTAAAGTTATATGCAATTTAACATTCCCTTACTAAATTGTGTGTTTTAAACATGTGCCTTTATGGGAAGCTAAAGGTGGGATTTTAGTATTTAAACATGGGATTTGGTACCAAAAAACCTGGGTTTTTGTACCTTATAATACCACACTTCTTGAGGTGTGGGATTTCTGAAATCCCAAAAAATTAATGTGGGATTTTGGCAAAAAAAAAAACTTGGGATTTTGAGTGTGGGATTCGGTAACTTTGACACCCCCTAATACAAGCTTTTATAAAGTGACATGTGATTTTTTTTTTTGCATTGATTGCTCACATGTTTATTTTCACAAGCTCTCCAATTTGTTGTTTATGTTGACTTAATTCTTTTCTTTTTTTTTGGGCTATTCCATATAACAGTATCTTTGAAAATATTCTCTGGTAAATATACACACTTTACAATAGAAACATAAGGGAAATATTTTAATATATTACAAAGAATTATAAAATGTTAGTATGAATTAGTTAAATCAAATGTGTTTTTTTTAATAATCCCATCATTGAAGGCACATGATTTTTGAGCAACAGTATCATTGGTCCATGACCCACAAGTGATAATGACATGGCCCCCAAAAAAGTACTAACCATTTTTTTCACAATCTGGGCACATCTTTGGGGTCAACTCTGTTACTCCTTGCCAAAATACTCAAAATGGCTATGTTGAAGCAATCATTGCATGATTGATCTTCTTCTATCCTCCTGGCTGCTTCTTGCTCCAATTGCTGCTGATCCCTTTCCTCTGCCCTCTCTTGACTATGCTGAATCATCAGCATTAGTGGTGCCATCATGCACTGCATGTTGTTATTCATGTTATTTATAAATGAGCAATTGTGCCATGTTGAACCTATACTGAATGAATCACTTTGATTCACCTGAGGCATTTGCTGACTATTTGCATGAGATGTTGAATTGGTTTGTTGCCCATTTTTGTGACTTTCTTCATTTACTTTGTTATGATTTTCTTCATCAGCCCTATTATTTCCATTTTCACTCGATGAAACATCCTCTTTGTTAATACCTGTTCTACCTTGTCTTGATGTTGCTC
Source organism: Austropuccinia psidii (assembly GCA_023105745.1). Classification (NCBI taxonomy): domain Eukaryota; kingdom Fungi; phylum Basidiomycota; class Pucciniomycetes; order Pucciniales; family Sphaerophragmiaceae; genus Austropuccinia; species Austropuccinia psidii. The sequence goes on from JALGQZ010000003.1 coordinate 7,530,561, forward strand.
CCTGTGGTCCATTGTTGTTGTTTTTCTGTGAATATGTAAATTCCCCCAATTCCATTCCACTTGTGTTCATTCCGGTATTATTAACATTTAATTGTTTTAATATATCATATACCTAACTTCAAAAGTCTTAGCCTTTATTCTTAATACACAGTTTTTGAATTGACCTGCCTTACCTCTCTTGTCATGTGATGATGTTGCAGTTGTGCATATAACCCTGCCCCACCAGTTGATTCACATGAATCCTTAATTATCTAATACATGTAGGTCAGCATTTGATGTTATCCCAGAATGAGAAATAAAAATTACTTACTTGATAATTTGTCATTAATGCCTTATATCTACACTCCAATGTTTCAAATGACAATTCTTTCAAAGTGTCATATTCTGACTTGCAATGCCTGTTACTTCTAAAAGATTTTGGCCCACGGAATGAAACCAATTGATGTCAAATCTAAACTGACATAATTGCTTCTCAATTCCATCATTAAATCCAAAAAATCCTTGGTAATCTCTTTGCTCCCAAAAAAAAGTGTCGTGCAAGGTCCCTGTCTTTGATGATTTGTCAATCATCTTTCTACTTGATGCAGGTGTTGAGCTTCAGTGTTTACCCTTTCATTGATTCATCTCTGATGCTTCAGGTTTCTCTCCAGTTCCATTTCCTGACGATGCTCTTGGGCCTCTTCATGAGTACGAGGTTTCCTTCTTTGCACTGATCCTTGACTTTGAGTTTCATTTTGGGTCATCTGAGTACTGTTTTGGTTTTCCATTCTTGTACTTGATACCTCATGCTCGTTAATGTTTTGACTTTGTGAATCTATAATTGATTGCAAAACCAAGAGCTCTTCTTGATTGCCAATCAGTCGTTCCATCTGTTCAAAAGAAGACAATTGCGAGTCTGGAGTGACATTGGACATTACAAGGCAAATTTGAAATATGAAAGAACAAAAAAGCCTCAAAGCTTCCTCAAATAGTTTTGAATTTTTTTTTGAGAAATTTTGAAGGAGAAATAAATTTAAATTAAATTTATTCTTCCTTCAAAATTATTTAAAAAATTTCTCAAATTCTTTTTCAAAACCCAATCATGAACCGGGACTTAATTAAATTATTAAAGAAAGTTTTCTTTAAATTTCCACCAAAGTTGAAAGTTTTGAGTTATTTTAATTCTAATCTTAAAATTTTTTATGTTCTTGGGTTTATTCTTTGCTTAGATCTATCACCTTTCACAGCCGCTATCAGCCAAGGCCATGTCTTCAGAGTTAGAGTTGCGCCTTGAAGCACGTTCATGACCACTCAGAGGCAATAATATCCTACAAGATTTCTCAAATTTCTTAAATTTCTTAAATTTCTTAGATTTCCTTTATTCTATTTCGCCAGTTTTCTAGTTGATTTATTTTAAAGCAGTACTTGAATTTAGTTTTGATATCATACAAGGCTTTAGTTTGAGAAATTTTCGTTTCAAAAATGACATGCTCAGCTTTTCGATACCTGCTTTGGTGCTTTGTGCTCACTTCTCATAGATTCATAAATTCTCGTTCGCTCCGAGGATCTCAACCCATTATCTGACCTTGCAACGATGCTCATGGCTACTTTACTATACTGCCTGAGTCATAGTATCCCTTTTATTGGTTGGTCTGCGCCATTCAGCAAGCTCGCAGCTGCCCTTTGTCCAGGTGAGGCTATCGTTGTTGATCAATTTTTTTAATAATTTTCAAATCAATCCGCTATCAACGACCGAAAGATTCTCTAAAACTTACAGTTAACCTTCAAATATCCTGCGCCCTGCATCGTTCAAGGTCATTTGCTGTCTGCTTAGCTTGCTCGATTCTAATTTCTAGCCAAACAGGGCTTGTTGCTAAGGTAGATTGATGACTTGAACTTCAACAACGACCAGCGAGGCCTTAAAGGCTCAGTCTGGCTGACTGGAGCTGCTATTGCCGCTAAGTGCTGTACAGTTACAACAGTAAGACGCTAATAAACATACATTTCATCGGCCAATGTCCTCTCGTTCGGTTCGGTCTCCGGCTCCGAGTCTGTACCAGTGTACCGCCGACGCTAGCCATCTTGCCGACCAATTCAAACTCGAAAGAAGTCAGTCTTGAATTTTTGGACGATAAAATTAAAATCTCAAATGCTTACACCTATCCCACGATTCAAGACTCTCTCATCTCTATCATCGCCATGCCAAATGCTACAGTGTACTGTACAGTCTACCGCCGGAGTTTTCTCAGGCCAAGGGGCACCAAGAAGCACGCCTACACGAAAATCTTCAGCTCAGTAAATTACACTGTAAAATCTTTTAAAGAGAAATCATGGTCATCGTGTGATCTCCTGAGCTCGGTTCATCGCCATCACCCTTTTGACAGCGTGTAATTTAATACTGCTACACTACTGCACAAGGGTACTGTACAAAATGAAATTCACTGAACTGTATACAGTAAAGTATCGTGCTGATAGCAACATCAAACTCTTGAGATCAACCGATTGAGTTCGTGGGGCCGGAATAAGGGAGTCTGGTACTGTAATTGTTGTCTTCCAATCTCCTACCGAACTTGAGAAAGTCGGTGCATAGCTTTCTCAGCCAGGCAGTCACTCAGACTCAGATGGGTGGGTTCATAAACCAGCCTATCGTGGTCTGCTTACCCCCATCTCCCAGTGCCTCCCATCCAACCTCGCTCCTGGCATCTTGAGTCTTGGGACTACCCTATACGTGTACGACCGATCTTCCCAACAAACTACTCCGGCTTTGTGGCAATAGACTTATTCCTTCAGTCTCATCGATCTGATATATTAAACTTAACCTCTATCCATAGCTTTATCTTGCTATCACCCTTCAAAACTATTATTATCTTGATTTCTTTTTACCATGCCGCCTTCCAAAAATCCCATTGATTCAAGTTTCCCTACTCAAGCTGGTTATCCTCAATCACCAATCATTGAGCACTACCATGACACTCAAACTGGTCCATACACCTCCAACGCTTCCGGCTCTGGTTCAGTGGTTGACGTCGCAGAAGCTGAGCGGACTTTTGCCGAGTTAGCAAGACAACTTACTCAAGCCTCGTAGGTCAAACTTTTTTACCTCAACTCCTCTCATGTATTTGATTCAATATGTCCTGTTACATTCTTTCCCCCTAGCTCAATACATCAATCGGGTAAAATGGATCATGAGAAACAAGATCCTGATGCCGCTTTTGATCTGCTTGCCTACCTGGTATGTTGTAGATATGTCACCTACCCTTTTCTTTTCTGAATATTTCTCATAATCTTTCTCGGGTTTTTTTTCTTAAAACTAGCGTGGCGCAGCTCAAACTAGAGATGATTTCGGCAGTAGACCCAAACAGCTGGGTGTTATCTTTGAAAACTTGAGCGTCATCGGCAATGGTGGCGCCAAGATACCCATCACTACCTTCTTCGACGCTCTCTTGTCCCTTTTCTTCTTCCCAGTCCTGGCTATAGTCAAGCGCATGAAAACCATCCCAGAGAAAACAATAATCCATTCCACTAACGGCTTTCTCAAAGCCGGTGAGATGTGCTTGGTTCTTGGTCGCCCTAATAGTGGTTGTACAACACTTCTTAAGGTACTTGCCAACCAACGTGCTGGCTTTAAGAAAGTCGATGGTCAAGTAACATACGGTGGTATACCAGCAAAGATTATGGCAAAACAATATAAAGGAGAGTGCGTATTTAATCATTTCTTTTTACTTTTGTCAACTCATTCCCAATTTTGCTAATCTTTCGTCTCACCATTTACTACAACCTAGAGTTGTTTATAATCCCGAAGTAAGCAAAGTTTCCCTTACGTAATAGTCTCATGCTTTTTATACTGATTAAGAAGTCATCTAATTCCGCCATATCTCAATCTCTAGGATGATGTACATTTTCCCACCTTAACTGTTTATCAAACTTTAAAATTTGCCCTCAAAACAAAAACGCCAGGGAAATTACTTCCTAATCTTAGCAACCGTAAATTTGTAAATCAAGTTACCGATGTTTTATTGAAAATGCTAGGAATTAGTCACACTAAACACACACGTAAGATTCTTTCATTTTATACACCCATAGAACTTGTGCCTCTTTAATCTCATACTTTTCTTGATTCCTTCTTCACAGGTGTTGGGGATGCTCAAGTCCGAGGAATCTCTGGTGGTGAGCGGAAAAGGGTTTCAATAGCTGAAATGATGGCTACTCGAGCTTGTGTACTTTCTTGGGACAATTCTACTCGCGGTCTCGATGCCTCAACTGCCCTTGAATATGCCAAATCCCTCAGAATTTTAGCCAACATTTTTAAAATAACCATGTTTGTTACACTTTATCAAGCTAGTGAAGGCATTTATAATCAATTCGACAAAGTTTTGTTACTCAACGAGGGTCGATGTGTATACTTTGGTCCGGCTAATCAAGCACGTGACTATATGATCTCCCTCGGTTACAAAAACTTACCACGTCAAACAACCGCTGACTACCTCACTGGTTGTACTGATGAAAATGAACGTCAATTTCAAGATGGGATCGATATCAACCAAATCCCAAAAACATCAGAAGAAATGGAGCAAGCTTATTTAAACAGCAGCATACACCAGCAAATGGAACAAGAAAGACTCGATTACAAGAAATTTTTAGATCAACAGCTTCATCTCCAAAAGGACTTTATGCAAGCAGTCAAGGACGACCAAGCAAAAGGAGTCTCTCACAAGGTAAGTCTTTATGGACCCCAAGCGTTTGGTTTCTTATCTTTTCTACTGGTCTCTAACATCTTATCTGTTTTCGTTTATAGTCACCATATACAGTCTCTGTCTTTGCTCAGCTCAGGGCCTTAATATTGCGTGACATGCTACTAACTCTTCAAGATCGCGCCACGCTCGTTATCGATTGTTGCAATTCTGTCATCTTAGGGCTTATATTGGGCAGTGTTTTCTGGAATTTACCCACTACTAGTGCCGGCATTTTTACCCGGGGTAGTGCTCTGTTTGTGTCACTCTTGTTCAATGCCTTCCTCTGTAAGTATTTTGAGTCAATCATCCTTGTTGATCTCCCATAAAACTAACTTACCTCTTGAATTTCAATAATAGCATTTGCTGAGTTACCAAAGCAAATGATAGGTAGGCCCATTATGTGGAGACAGACTTCTTTTTGCTTTTACCGTCCTGGAGCTCTTGCCATGGCTGCCGCTATTGGGGAAATTCCGTTTTCCTTCTTTAAAGTGGCTAGCTTTTCTGTAATTGTCAGTGAAGGCTACATGTCTTGATTCAACTTTGAAAGGTCTACTAAATAAATTGCTTTGATCTCTTTGATTTGATCTAGATTTATTTTATGGCTCATTTTTATAAGGACGTTGGAGTCTTCTTTATCTTTTTTGCCATCGTCTATGTAACATATTACTCTATGAGTTCGTTCTTCCGAGTCCTGGGCGCCATATCCTTTAAATATGACACAGCTTCCCGATCAGCTACCTTTGGGCTCGTACTGATGGCTATGTATTCGGGATATATGATCTCTAAAGAGTAAGAATTATATTCTTTTGGGGTCAATTTTTTAATCTTACTCCTGTCTCTCTTAGCTCTATGAAAGTATGGTTACGCTGGATATATTATATCAATCCAATCAATTATGGTTTTGCGGCGCTTATGATCAATGAGTTCAAACGTTTGGACTTGTAAGTTTCCGAACATGTCTTTAGTCTTTCATTTAACCTATTTTTAAGTGATTCATTTATCACTTTTATTTTAGCACATGCTCTGGCGTTTCTATTGTCCCTCGCGGTAGCACTTATCCTACCGATGTGGGCCCAAACCAAGTTTGTACTACTTTGGGATCACAACCTGGCTCACAAATTATCCGAGGAGAGGACTACATTCGTGTTGCTTTCGGCTATAAGAAAGAGCATCTGTGGCTCGATTTTGGGATTGTTGTATGCATCTTCCCTATATCTTCGCTACTTTTAATAACCAGCTCAGCTTGATTACAATTCTTGTTTCAACAGTGTATATTTTGTGTGTTTTTCCTATTAGTTTTATTTGTGGCTGTAGAATGTATCGCTCGTGGATCTGGTAAACCTTCTGTCATGGTTTTTGCCAAAGAAAATCGCGAGCGTAGAGCATTAAATAAGAAATTGCAAACCCAGAAAGCGAACTATAGGTCAGGCAAGGCAACTCAAGAGTTAACGGGATTGATCGAAAGCAAGAAACCCCTCACTTGGGAGGGTCTTACCTATGATGTGAAGATATCCGGTGGTCAAAAACGCTTGCTTAATGATATTTATGGTTACGTCAAACCGGGAACATTAACGGCATTGATGGGATCTTCTGGTGCGGGCAAAACTACCCTTTTAGATGTCCTCGCGAAACGCAAGACGACCGTGAGTTTTATGAATTGGGCATGCAGCCAAGTCAATACTATAACTAATCCTTGCTGTGTTAGGGCGTTATTGGTGGTGAGATCTGCATCGCTGGAAAAAAACCAGGTAAATCGTTTCAACGGGGGACGGCTTATTGTGAACAGCAAGATGTACATGAATGGACTGCTACCGTTCGAGAAGCTATGCGATTTTCTGCCTACTTACGTCAACCCCATAAGGTCACTGTAGCTGAGAAAAATGCATACGTAGAAGAGATTATTCACCTTTTAGAATTGGAAGATTTAGCCGATGGTGGGTTACATTCTGAATATTTCATGTTTTATTTCTATCTTGCTGCTGATGTTAATATTTGAATGGCCTTTAGCAATGATTGGCTTCCCAGGTTTTGGGATAGGAGTCGAAGCACGTAAACGTGTAACGATTGGCGTAGAACTAGCAGCTAAACCTGAACTGTTATTGTTTCTTGATGGTGGGTTTCCTCATTTCTCACCTATGATTCTTGAGATCTTACTTTGTAACTATTTTCTCATACAGAACCCACTTCTGGACTGGATGGTCAAAGTGCCTATAACATTGTTAGATTTTTACGCAAACTGGCCAGTGCCGGTCAGGCTATTCTGTAAGTTTCAACTAATCTTAAAGTATATGTCATCTGAGGGTTATTAATCATTGGACTTCTTGTTTTTAGATGTACTATTCACCAACCCAACGCCTTATTATTTGAAAATTTTGATCGATTACTATTATTGAAGGCTGGTCGATGTGTATACTTTGGTGATATTGGGCCCGATTCAAGACATTTATGTTGCTACTTAGCTCGCAATGGAGCACCTTGTCCCGACAACGCAAACCCGGCAGAATTCATGCTAGAAGCCATCGGCGCGGGTTCTGGTGCTGCCTTAGGTGGTCCAAAAGATTGGGCTGATCGATGGCTTGAGTCGCCTGAACATGAAGAAAACAAGCTTGAAATTTTAAGGCTTAAGGATGCCTCATTAAAACAATATGCAAATATGGATGAGAAGAAGACCAAAGAACGTCGATGTGAGTGAGATCTTATCATAATTGATTGCAACATAGATCTGATTTGTTCATTGTCTCAGATGCGACGCCATTCTATTATCAGTTGAAAGTTGTGATGAAACGAACCAATCTCAGTTTTTTTCGCAATGCTGACTATGAAGTCACACGTGTATTTAACCACGTTTCAATTGGGCTACTGACCGGACTTACGTTTCTCAATGTCTCATCCAACATTGATGGTCTTCAGCTACGCATTTTTGCGATTTTCCAAGGAGTCCTCTTAGTACCCCTGGTGAGTTAACGCTTTTGAATATGAGGTGAATGCTTTCTGACACATTTTAACATACTAACGCTCTTCACCTTTTACAGGTTATGGCACAAGTTCAACCTACCTTTATTATGGCTAGAAACACATACTTACGAGAAGCTTCTTCAAAAATGTATTCACCTGTTGCTTTTGGGATTGCTCAACTTGTGGCGGAAATGCCCTACTCCTTATTCTGTGCCGTTGTCTTTTTTGCGCTGTGGTACTACCCAACTGGCTTTAATAGAGCTTACGATCGTTCTTTATATGCTGTTCTCAGTGAGCTCAAGTTTTTATCTGTTCAATTTTCAAAGCGCCTCTCGAGTCCTAATTCTTTACTCATCTCACGCCAACGTTTACAGTGATGATAGCTATAGAACTGCTTGCTGTATCTTTTGGCCAAGGAATTGCTGCTACGTCACCAAGTATGTTTTTTGCCGCCAAAACCAACGCACCACTCGTCGTCGTGCTTGTCATGTTTTGTGGGGTTACGGTCCCGAAAAAAGCTCTACCAAGCTTCTGGAGAAAGCGTGAGTCGATTTCGAAAACATTAATTAGTCGGTGTTGTTGATAGCATTTTAATTGCAGAGTTGTACCCTATTAATCCGGTTACACGACTCATTGCTGGCTTGCTCTCCAATGAGCTGCATAACTTGCCAATTACTTGTGATGAAAGGGAATTGTAAGTCATTTTACTTTTCTTTCAATGTCTATTATTATTTACGTTTTCGGCTTGAATTGACAACGGTGTCCTTCTTAGCTCTGTTTTTCAACCTCCAATTGGTCAAACATGTATTCAATGGGCCGGACAGTTTCTTACTCAAGCCGGCGGTTACCTGCTCAATCCAGAGTCTACTTCGATCTGTCAATATTGTCAATTTCGCGTGGGTGATGAATGTGAGTAACTTTCTATTCCATCTCACTTGGTTTTGATTTTCTGGCTGACTGACTCGGTTTTTGATCCAGATCTTCAAAGCCTTGAGCTTGACTTTAACAAACGCTGGACAAATTGGGCTATATTGTTTATATACATCATCCACAACTTAGTTTTGCTAATTGTTGGTTCTGCTATGTCAAGTAAAGTGGCAAAACGCTAGACTAAATACACGAATTATCATTTTTTTTTCTTTCAAAAAGCACTACAAATACCCAAATTGAATTCATCATTTTATCGTTGTATGTATGCATTGTAAATTTTTTGAATATCACGTTAAAGAATAACAATTTTTAACTTGAAAATATCATTGATAACGAATATTGGAATATATAGCTTAAAAATTATGTTAGTGAAAGAAAATCAATTTGGTATAAAATGAAAGAACCAAACACGAAAATTTGATTTATTTTAATTTTTTTTTAATAATCATTTCTAAAAAGCACAATGTTTTTTTTATAAGAAAAAATCTATTGCCCTCATAACTTGAACTATTGCCATAATCATATGTTCTCAAAAAACAAAAAAGAAAACCAATTCAAAAGAAAAAAGAAAAAAAAAGAAAACCTTTTTCACCTTAAATGTATTTATTTATATCCTATTTTAATCTCTTTTTTAAAACACAAAAAAACAATTATCTAACATAAAAATTAAATAATTAAATAATCAAAATAACTATATACTAAGTACTTTTTTTTTGACTTGGATTCTATTCAAAAAAATAATCTTTGTTTTTTTTATGGTGTGTAAAGTGAGTTTGGCCTATTTTCAAGTCACACATGTCTGGTAGACAAATAGAAAGGACAGGCAGACAAACTTTCTTGAAAATTTAATTTGAAAACTGAATTTAAATAGTCCAGCTTTCAAGTGAATTTTGGTTGGCTTCCATAAAATCAGCCAAGAAGTGTGTTGATCATTTTATTCACTGATGCCTTTGATGCTCTGAGAGCTTACATAATACAATCATTTGAGTCATGTGGCTTAATTTTTTGAAACAAGCCAAGTTGAAATTGAAAAATGATCAAAATCATTTGAAAATTGACTCAAAACTAATTTACAATAAGACAAGAGTTTTTTACATTGGAGACAAAAACAAAAAACAACGTGATTACTTGGCAATTTTATTTAGCACCTTGACTAAACTCAACTTACAGATCAAAAATATAAAATATAAAATATTAAAAAAATTAATTAAAAGTAATATTAATTATTATAATCATTAAAATAAAATGAATTAAAATGAATATTTTTTTTTTTTTTTAATAATTGAAAATATATTTTATATATTATATTTTATAATATATAAAGTGTGAGTTTAACCTGTTTTTTCAATTCACATATATACCTATTAAAAAAATAAAATAAAATAAAAATAAAATGATAAATTAAATTAAATTAAATTAATTAAAAAAAAAAAAAAAAAAAAAGTTAATTTTATAAATTAATTTAAAAATTCAAAAAAAAAAAATTTAATTGAATCTTTTTCTTAAATTTTATAAAAATCAATCAAAAAAAAAAAAAAAGTATTTTAAATCAAATTTTTTTTTTTTTTTTTTTTCACTGATGAATTTTAAAAATCTTAAATTTTAAATAATATAATTAGAAGAGATAAAAAAAAAAAAAAAAAAAATTGAAAATTGATTAAAAAAAAAAAAAAAAAAAAAAAAAAAAAAAAAAAAAAAAAAAGAAAAGAAAAGAAATTTTTTTTTTTTTTTTTTTTTTTTTGGAAATTAATTTTTTTGAAAAAAAAAAAAAAAATTAAATTATATTTAAATTAAAAAAAAAATAAAATAATTAATTTAAATAATTTTAAATAAATAAATGAAAAAAAGAAAATTTTTTTTTTTTTCAAATTTTCAAATTTAATTTTTATAAAAAAATTTTTTTTTTTTTTTTAAAAAAAATCATTTTATAAAAACTGAATTATATTTATTTAAAATTTATAATTTATAACAATAAAAAATAATAATAATAATATTATTATTATTATTTTATAATTATATGATTTTTTTTTTTTTTTTTTTTTTTTTTTTGAGTAAAAACAAATCAAAAAATAAAAATAAAATAAAATGAATAAATAAAATTATTTACTTAATAATAATATCAAAAAAAAATTTTTTTTTTTTTTTTTAAATTATTTAAATTTTACAAAAGTTTTTTTTTTTTTTTTTTTTTTTTTAACTCTTATCATTTTGTTAAAAAAAAATAATAAAATAAAAAAAAAATAATAAAATAAAATAAAATTTTCTGAATTTTTATAAATTCTTTCAAAAAAAACTCCTTAAAAATTTAAAAAAAAAATATTTTTTTTAATTTTTTAATTTTTAATTTTTTTTTTTTATATAGTTTTTATTGTAATGAAGTTGTTTTTTTGTTTTTTTTTTTGTTTTTTTTGTTTTTTTTGTTTTTTTTTTTGTTTTTTTTTGTTTTTTTTTTTGTTTTTTTTTGTTTTTTTTGTTTTGGTTTTTTTTGTTTTTTTTTTTTGTTTTTTTTTTTTTTTTTTTTTTTTTTTTTTTTTTTTTGTGTTTTTTTGTTTTTTTTGTTTTTGTTTTTTTTTTTTTTTTGTTTTTTTTTGTTTTTTTTGTTTTGGTTTTTTTGGTTTTTTTTTTTTGTTTTTTTTTTTTTTTTTTTTTTTTTTTTTTTTTTTTTTTTTTGTTTTTTTTTTTTTTTTTTTTGTTTTTTTTTTTTTTTTTTTTTTTTTTTTTGTTTTTTTTGTTTTTTGTTTTCTTTTTTTTTTGTTTTTTTTGATTTTTTGTTTGATTTTTTTTGATTGTTTTTTGAATTTTTTTTGGATTTTTTTTGGATTTTATTTCTTTTTTTCTTTTTTTGATTTTTTTTAATATTTTTAATTATTTTTGATTATTTTTGATTATTTTTGATTGTTCTTGATTTTTTTTTGTTTTTTTTGATTTTTTTGTCTTTTTTTGGTTTCTTTTTTTCCTTTTTTTTAATTTTCCTATTTTATCTTCTTTTTTATTTTTTTTTATGATGATTATTTTAAAAAATGAAAAATTGGAATCTAATATTGTATTTACATTGAACTCAATGGAATGAATTTTTTGATTTATAACTTGAATCATAATAATTCTTCTAATTTTTTTAATGGTAGAGTGTATTTAAGCTAGTTAAATTTTTAATGAAGATTTATCACATCAAACTTTTATTAAAATAAAAATAAAAAACACCTACTTGGAAATTTCCTCAAGAAAAAAAAATCAAGATACATTAATGAGATCTTGAAAAGCAAAACAAATAGTGAATAAACAGAAATATTTGAAAGTATCAGTCTTTGAAATTACAAGTAAAGTTGTTTTATATAATCCAAATTAATTTCAAGGCTGATAAATTTTATGACTCAATCATCTGCCTCTGATTTCAGAACCATCTCATTATCTCCAACAAATGTCTTCCAAACTACCAAAAATCATTGGTCTGATAACCATATAGAAGTCCAACTAATCATATGATTTGTAAGAATGATATCCCCTTTCTTAATGCCAAGAATGACGGGAAAATTTCTTGAATGAGTCTCCTCTTTACAATATGCTACCTTTTCTATTCATGGTTGGACCTATATCTCCAACTATTCATTCTATTCGTTATTAAATTTTCAAAGCCAATAAATCAAGAAATTTATCAAAACATTAGAGCTCAATCTAAAAAGATATATAGCTGAGAATATCTATGATTTCATAAAGAATTAATTTTATTGAAAATATGTTACCTTGGAAAATGTCTATGAAGTTGTAATTGAGTAACCTTCTATTATTATAGATTTTTAACATGATCCCTCTGTATATTGAATTTGTTATTTGATACTTTTCATTAATTTATTAGCTTCTTACAACAAATAATTCACAAATAATTCAGACCCAATTTGCTTTGAATTTGTTTAATCTGCTACTAAAACACTTTTTAAAACATCAGTAAATGGATTTTATCATCAAATTAAATAAGTTATTGTTAAGTTATTTCAATATTTCATCATTTTGGAACCATTATCTTATATATTAGGAGGCTTAGCAAAATATAACCCCTTTTTGTTAGCTTTATTTTGAATCATTTTTTAAACTTTTGATTCAAAAATTCAATTAAAAATATAGCAGAATTGATTCATTTTCTTTTAAAAAATTAAATGAGTATTCATGTTTAATTTTTGTTTCATAAATCATATGATTTATCATTAAATTAATATTTTTTAATTATATATATTTTTTTTTTAAAAAAAGGAATTTAATTATTGATTGAAATTTAATAGAATATTTCAAATTATTCAAAAATAAAAAATAATAAAAAAAACTTAGAAATTAAAATTTGAAAGAATTTTGATAAACTGTTTAGTTTTTTAAAAAAAATGAAATTAAAGGTACAAAAAAAAACAAATGATTCTTAAGAAATTAAAAATTATTGAATAAATCAATTTGAATCTAATTTAAGATAAAATAAAAAAATGATAACCAAATTATATTAAAATATTACCAAAATTATTGAAATTACATGGTACTTTATGATTTAGTCAAATTTATCTTTCAATTGGAAGATTTTGAGGATTAATTATTTGGTGAAGCCAAAATGAAACTCTTAACTTGAAATAATCCCATTACAAATATATGATTCAAATCTAGATTATGGGATGTGTTTAGTAATGAAAAGAATCTAGGTAATAGAATATCAGATAAAAGGAACCATAGGAAGAAACCCCACCAAATGTTTTTTGGAATGAATATAGAAAAAGGTTTTAGTTTCTTAATAGTATTCTAAATTGTTCTTGCTTATGTAGTTTGGTAATTTTTTCTCATTTGTAATTTATATTTATATTTTATTGAAAGAGAAAATTTTAAACTTATTTTTTGTAAGAAAAATTAACCTGTGAGAGCTTATGGCATACTTGGCACACTTCATAGACATTTGTGCTCCAATTTAAGCCAAAACTAAATGTCATAGGAATGCCCCTTAAAAAAGGTGTTGAACCCTCACCTAAAATAAACAAAACTGTATGTTTTCAAATTATATATATATATATTTATTTATTTATTTATTTATTTAATTTACATTTTTTTTGAAAATGAATCAAATGAATTAAGTTTTTCCTTTCATTTTTCTCTTTTTTTTCCTTTTGAGATGGGAAGGAGGTTTTTAAAATTGCTTACTACTTACAATTATCAAAATTTTTCAAGCTTATTATTATTATTCAGAGTGAAAAAAATTCATAAAGCTGAATTATTTGTTTTTTTCCCTTTTTTTTTGAAGAAAATCAATGAATCAATTAATCAAAAAAAAGGTAATTATTTTTGAAAAATTATAATTAATTTTTAATTTTTTGATTTTTTTCATATTCTTTTTATTGTCATTTTTTTTTATAAAAAAAATCTTTTAAATTATATTAATTAGTTCAAAACAAAGAAGAAAAGGTTTTTTTCTTTTTTTTATATTTAAAACAAAAAAATCTTATCATTTTATTCAGTATAAATAGAGATTTTTTTTATTTATAAAAATAATAGGGTGTTGGTAAACACACGTAAGCCCTCACGTGTATTTACCAATTTATGGCCAAAACACATAAGTTTATGGTAAAAACACATAAGTGACCTCATTTTTCAAAAAATATTCCTCAGGATCAGTTTTGAGTTTATTTTTTTGAATTTTTTTTGCCATATTTTTCCCAACATGGGATTTCAATATCCACAAATTTTTTCATATTTTTTTTTTGCCAAATTTCTCAAATTTGGCCAGTTTGACAAAATGGCATATTTTTTCAAAAAATTCATTTAAAATATTTCCACTTATGAATTTCCTTATTTTTTTTTTTAATTGAAGGGGAAAATCTGGAGAACAAAGAACAAGAAGCCCATAATTTGGGGAATTTCTTTTGGTGGGACAAGTGAAGGCACATAAAGTGTTTTTTTTCAGATGTTTTTTTCCCATCTTTGTAATATTACTATTTTTAAAAAATTAATATAAAACCTGCCCATTTATGAATTTACTTCCTTTTTTTTAAAATGAAGGGTTCAATCTGGACAATAAAGAACCAGAAGCCCATGAATTTTGGCATTTTTTTTGGTGGGACAACAAGTGAAGGCACAATAAGTGTTTTTGTTCAAAGGTTTTTTTCCTTGTTTGTAGTATGACTATGTTTAAGTACAAAAGTGCCACATGTTTGATAAAAAAGGGGAATGAGGTGGGGTTTAAGCAGAAAATAGGACTGAGGAGGGGGTTAATTGGCATAAATTGTATATAAAAAAATCAATCAATCTGAATCAACCTCCAAAATAGTTGGTCATTTCTGAGGGGGGGGAAGATCGGAGAAATATAACATCCTGTGTTTCTTAAATTTATCAGCCCACTCCAGGGCTTGTGGTTGGGAATGAAATTCCCAATTCACAGTAATGGGGGGGACTGGATAAACTTTAGAAATGATTATATCCAAAGGAACAAAATGAGAAAAGCTATCCAAGAAGCAGATGAAAATGGGGGGATTATCATTTGGAGGACAAAAATAAGGGAAAAAAGAAAAAGATTGGACTGTGGAATTAAAGAAAACTGGTCTTTAATACTTATTTGAAATTGGATCCCCCATGTCAGGCATGGACATTGACTTGCTTTTTGGAGCCTGGCCAACATCTTCATACCATTCAATTCTTTTTAAATAAAAGGATACTGAGGGAATTAAAGTGTTCATGGCTTCATAAAGGTCTTTATTTTGCTGCATTTCTTCAACCAAGTCACCTCTGACATCAGCTCATTGATATTGAGTCTTGTAAATGTAGTGGGATACTGTTCTGTAGCCACAGTTTCCATCACCCTGGACATTGATGGCCTTGAAGGTGTATTTCAATATAAACTTGGGCAAGTCTTCTGAGGAGGTATCTGATAAAATAAGGTCAAAATATGAGTAAATATCAAAATAAACAAGAGAAATATACATTGAAAGGAATCAGAAACTCACAAAAAGCTTGGAGCATTCATAACTTGTGTGATAATTGCTTTGACAATGCTCACAGGTCAAGTCAATTGCATCATATAGCTTCAAACTGGTGGCAGGCTTGTGTGATTTTATTTGTGAGTTTATGCTTCCAATTGCCAATCTTCTGGACCTTCTGAGGCTTACTTCTGATTTATTCAATTCAGTTTCTGAGGTTAGTGAATCTGATTAACTAATTGATCTAGATAATGAGTCCTCAGAATTTTCAGAATTTTTAGATGAGTCCACTTCTATAATTGGAGAGGGGAAATTTGACTGTGATATTGTTGTTGTACTGGTCACTTTTGATGGGGGTCTTCCTCTTCTCTTGGATTTACTTTCAATAATTTGAAATATTGATGGTTCTATTTTGTTTGTATTTTTATTTTTACTCTTGGCTCCTTGAGGTCTTCCACGGGAATTATTGCATTCCAGTGGGTCTTCATAATATCAATCATCCTCTTGACTCTTGGGAATTTTGATCAAATGGGACTTTTCCAGTCAAAACATTGTGAAAATGTTGAAGAATTGGGGTGATCTCTGCCATTGGTCTGTGAAAAAGGTCTTCCCCAATATCTTCAAACATTTTCCTGGCTTCATTATTTCTTTCTTTTTAAACACTTTGATCATCACCTTGAAAACCAGTCTGAGAAAAATGTTACAAAGAAAAGCAGTGAATAGGGAAAAAAGTAAGAGTTTTAAGTTAAAAAACCCTCACAGGAAAATTCAAATGCCACTGAGGATGAAAGTCTGATATCTCAAGCCTTTGGCACCTAGAAAATGCCTTTTGGGTCTTATTCTTGCAAGGAATTCCTTGATAATTGTTGTATTTTTGGTGCATTTTTCATTGGGAGGAAATTTTGGTTTTGAAATTTGCAAAGGCCATCTGAAGAGCATAATGAGACACCTTGCCATTGAGAAACCCAAGTGTGGAGGAAAATTCTTGACATGGACAATCATTTCTTTGGAGATTCTGTTGATGATTTCAATAAATTGTTTTCTGAATTCCATGTGGAGAGCCCTGACTACCTCCAGGAGAGTACCTGTGAGCCTTGAGGTATATTTTACATGCCCAAATAGGCCACAATTATCTTAAAAATAAATTCTGAATTATGCATAACTCGTAAGTCATGCATATATCCAAAATTCATGATTTTTGATTTCAGAAAAGATGAATAACTTTTTATTGAGCAAGTAAATCCATGGATTTAAGGCCAGATTTGGATTCTACACAGAAATTCACATAGGGTAGCTTCATAGAGTGAATAAGCTCAAATTAACTCTTTGAGGTGGTAAAATGGAAAATACTTCAATACCACATCATCAATACCACAAAAGATCTGTGAAAATTTCTGTTTTTCTTAATTTCACGCCAAAATAATGGGAATGTGAGAAATCCCATGTTACATATACACTAAGAATAGTGTTATGAATTTTTTGGGAACTTAATATCATGGTATTCTTACATGGACTTTTGGTACACCCATAGTGGATATCTCTATTTAAGCTTAAATTTTTATTTTGATGTGAAAAATAGGCAAGGGGGACAAAAGACATCAAAGAGAGCCAGGGTAACCAACTTCTGAGGCATCAGAAGCATGGACAGATCCAAAGCTTGGATCCATGGCTTATCTTAGCCCAATTAGTAAACTAAAACACTTTGGGAACTTGGCTACCATGTTACAACTACAGTAAATTTTAAGAAAATAGCAAATAACCTGCTATTTTGACGTGCCAAGGAGGTAAAGAGCTACTTAAACTCCTGTAACCATGTCAATTCTTAATGAATTTCCATGGATAGACCCTAAAAGAGTAATTAAAACCATTTTTGGACTTGTATTCATTGATTTACCTCATAGCAACCAACTAAACACTGATATTTGCAATTCTACGTAGAAGTGGGGTAAAAACTTCAAACATTCATTAAAAATACAATTCTTCATGAATCTCTCTGAAACCTTCAGGACCAATGGAGGACTGTATCATATATGGTAAAACCAAAAATATATATAGTTTAAGTAGTAAAATTGAAAGTTTTACTTACAGTCCATTTTTGATTATTCTATGTGAAACACCAAATCTTCAAAAACTCACAGTAATTACAACCTGTGATGAAATTGCCAATAACATTGATAAATTTGAGACATCAATGATTGTTTTGAAATAAAAGAAGATTTACAGATGTTACTCCTTTTATTCTTAACCATATTTGGGTTGGTAGTCACATAAAAGCACCAATCAAGTAATTATGATAATCTTACGTGACAACAGATGATGCAATCAATAATCCAAAAGGGTTTATTGCTTTCTCACTCACTAGTTTTTCAGTTTGCTCCATGGAATGCCTATGTGAGCTGTTGTTGACTTAAAAGAGGCCTCCTCTTGCTGTTTTTTCCACATCAAATCAGCTTATTATCCATTTATATCATTGTTACCAACAAGTAAGTATTAGTTAAGCTATTGTTAAGTGTTTTGATTCTTTCAGAATAAATCAGAAAGACGTGAGATCATAGAATCCAACTATATATTGTTATAAATCCTGCTGTAAATCATTTTGATCCCTTAAATTCACAATCCTACGTCAAATTTCTCTACTTATATCTTTCAATAAGTTCTTTGGAGTATAATTGAGTCATTTATCTTTAATTCTTAAAGTTTTTCTCTAAAATCAGTTTTCTTCAAGAACTATCTTTATAATTATTCTTGCAAAAGATAAATATATATATTAAAATAATTTTATTATTTTAATAAAACAAGTTTTTATTATTGAATTCTTCTTGTAATTGATTCTTGTAGACAATTACTGCTCACTGTTAAAATAACTAGTAGTGCTTAACACATGAAAGAAATAATTCTTTAATTATTTAATTGTGGTTATAATAATATTTTATTATTATATTACATAAGAACAGACATAGTACTGTTGATTAATAGTAATATTGTCATTAGTTTCATAGTCAAATCTTACATTTGGGGGCCTGGACGTGATTTTATCCATAGACTTTGCTTTAATCATATTCTAGACTTCAATTTTCATTTTAAAAAACTACCATAACTACCCATATCTTATCTTTGGAGGCTTGGCCGTGTTTTTTGAACCTTTTGCAATTAATTAATAGAATTTTAAGCTTTAAAGTATATTAATTTAATAATTTTTTTTCTTTCAATTTTAAGTTAAAATGAATTTTGATTTTTGAAATTGCCTTGAAATATTTTTCATTGAGGAATTTGGTTTAACTTTATACTGTTTTTACACGTGGCTTTTTCACATCCAAAAACTTATAAAATTATTCTTTGAGTTACTCTGAATTAATTTTGATTCAATTTCTTAAATTTTAATTTTTTTCTTTAAAAAGAATAATTTTTTTAATATTAAAAAATATAAAAATTATAAAAATTCTCAAAAATATTTTAAAAAAGTATTAAAAATAATTTTTTCTAGTGTCTTTAATCAAATACTGTGCAGCTAGCAACAGACTCACTAAAAGCTATATCACCAGCTCAGAATCTTCAGAAGCAGAATCTGAAGACAGTATTGAGGTGCAAATTGCTAAAAGAGGCACCTTATTCAACTCAGAAAAGAATAAAATACCACCAAAAGGTGTGTGTTTATCTTATATTTTCACCTTTTTATCTTTGAATTGACGTGAAAATGGTTCATACCAGAAATGGAAGCAACTATTCAGTCCAACCAGATGGATTTAGACAAGGAAGAGGCAAGACCAAATCCAGAAGTGCCAAGTCTTCCTCAATAAAGACACATTTGGAGGATGCCAGAGTTGCCCCCCATTCCCCAAGGTCTGTACCCACAGATTTGGACGTGAATTCTGAGTCTGAACTGATTCATGGCAATCTTTCCAGGGCTGAACCATTTTCAGGTGGCAGAAATAGAAATATATCAATGCCAGTAAAAAAATTGGTTCAGAGCAGCCAAAGAAGAAGAGTGGGAAATTTGCTCAAGGATTTGGCAGGGGGTCATGAACTCTTACTTACACATCAAGAGCTTTCTGGGTCAGGAGAAGACCATAGAACTCTTAGGAGGTTGGAGCCCATTGTCTTGCAAAGACAGGGTCAAAAAGATAAAGAATTGGTTGAAGAACCAAATTCTTTTATCCATAGACCAGAAGAAAGAGTTGGAAATGACTCCAGCTTTGGAGACAGAGGCCCCAGTGGCAACTACCAGCTCCAAGCTAGCTCCAGAAGTGTCCAAGGACAAGCCCAAAGGACCTCAGAAGAAGAGAGGTCCCAAGAACCATCAAGGCAAAGGCAAAGGCAAAGCCAATTGGCACAGACCTTACCCACAAGGGTACAGGATTCCCAAATTGGAGCCTTCAGCTGTGGACAGTGTATTCAATATGGCCAGAACTCTGATGAAATTCACAGCCAAGGAGCAGGAAAGGATGAACAGAACTTTTCCATGCAAATAATACAACAAATACATTTTGTAAAAAGTAGTAGTGAGGTAGAACTTGCTAAATTTGATGCAACGATAAATACCATTACATCAGATATCAGTGAATTGAAAAGAAATGACAAGAAACATACTGAATGGTATCAATTGACAAATTTCAGACTTGAGTCCATCATAAATACATGTGAAAGAATTGAGAGTAAATGTAAAAGTGATGAAATGGAAGATCTTTCCATTTTTGACATTAATGATCAACTTAAAATTTTAAAATATAATATTATAGAAATAACTGAGAATACCAATCAATTTGCTACACATTTAGCAAAAAGTGACAGTCAAAGGCAGAAATTAAAGAATGAAATCATTGCAAATGTGGAACAAATTCATAAGAATTATGAACCACATATGCCAAGACATTCTACACCTTTGACTGAAGAAAAACTTTCTGTTAAAGAAAGTTTGACCCCACTCTTAGGAGAAAATGTTATCTCTGCAAAACATATTCCCAAATTAGAAGAATGGCCAAAATTCTCTGGTGAAGGTGAATACAACCATATTGAGTTCATCAGAACTATTGATATGTTTCAAGAAGACTTTAATATATCTGATGAAATCATAGTGGGAAAATTACATTCTCTGTTTACCAGAACTGCAAAGAAATGGTATTACAAGATGAGAATGGACCATGGGAAACATGATTGGTCTTGGTGGAAATCAGAAGTGATTACCAAATGGGAAAATAATTCTTAGAGATTTAAAATGTAAAATACTTTTGAAAGTGCCATTTTTAACTCAGAGAAAGATGACCCACTTACTTGGTTCTTCAAGAAAAAAGACAGATTATCTGCTTTACACCCAGATATGTCTGAAACTATGATTAATATGAAAATATTAAGGAAGTGTGGAGGAGAACTGGAACATGCTATCAAAAGGAGATGTGTGGAACCCTGTTCAACAGAGGACTACATTAATGCAATGGAAGATATCATTACCAGAACAGGAATTGGTAAAACTTGGACTAAAATCCCTATGGAATCCAAGATGGTCTCAAAGATTCCCAGGGAGGACAGAAGACCAGAAAGACCTGTCTTGAAGTGTCATAAATGTGGAAGCACTTCACATTTAGCCAACACTTGCAACAAAAGGACAAGAATCAATGAAGCTCAAGTCATTGAAGAAATTCAGTTTACTGAAGAGAAAGAAGAATCTGATCAAGACTCTGCAATATCTGAGGATACACCAGTGGAGGACTATCCCATTGAAAACATTACAGCTTTCTTTGAGATCACAGAAGTCCATACCCACTTTCCACAGTACAGTGAGGATTGCTACAGCCTGATCAATATCCAGGATGCCAGGATGTGCAAGACCAAACCTGCTGGAGCATCTTGTATCACATCAATTCTGATGAATGATATTGAAGCCAAAGTAAATTTGGATACAGGGGCATTCTGCACTTGTGTAGGCAAAGATTATCTCCAGGTTATGCTTCCTGGATGGAAGACCTACCTATTACCAATAGAAGGTGTACAATTTGGTAGTGCCAGTAACAAGATGTACCCTTTGGGCATATTGGACACTAATATTGTGTTCCCAAACCCTTCAGGAAGTATAATAATAAAAACAGAGATAGTAATAATGGATAATTTCACATCTCAGCACATCATTCTTGGAAATGATTACTTTAATATTCATGTTATCTACATCAATAACCATAAAGACAGATATTTCAAAATTGGGGATAACAAGAGACAGAAATTTGCTTTTTCCAATATGCCAAAGCAAATATCTGTAATATCTTCTGTTAAAGATACTTATAAAGATGAATTTGTGTCTAATCAACTTGTTAAAGAACAAATTAATCAATCATTGTCACCAAAGATGAGGAATGAACTTATTGACATGTTATACACATACAATAATGCATTTGCCTCTGATAATGAACCATTAGGTGCTATTAAAGGACATGAAGTTGATATTACTCTCAATATTGACAGACCATATCCTCCAGTACTTAGAAGACCAGCTTATCCAGCCAGTCCCAGAGCTAGAGAATCCTTGGAAAAAAATATACAAGAGTTAATCCAACTTGGTGTACTAAGGAAGGTAGGACATAATGAGGAAGTTGAAGTGACAACACCTGTTTCTATTGCTTGGCATAATGATAAGTCAGGAATGGTTGGGGATTTTAGAGCATTGAATACCTACACAGCTCCAGATAGGTATCCAATCCCTAGAGCTCAAGAAACCTTGACTCAATTGTCTAAAGCCAAGTATATAGCATCAATGAATGCATTGAAAGGCTTTCATCAAAGTTTTTGATGCCTAAAGCTAAGAAATTACTTAGAATTATCACTCACTGTGGTATTTATGAGTATCTTAGAGTGCCATTTGGCATTAAAAATGCTCCATCTCATTATCAAAGAATGATGAATACCATCCTTCCCACAGAATTGTCTGAAGGATGGCTTATCATTTATATTGATGATATTATCATATGCTCTGATTCATGCTCCTTGCACCTTGAAAGACTTGCAAGAGTACTTCACAAAGTTGCAGAAGTGAACATGAAAATTTCACTTAAGAAATGCAATTTTGGTTTTGAAGAACTCAAAGCATTAGGACATGTTGTTTCTGGTTTAAGCTTGGGTATTGACAAAAACAAAGTAGCAGCAGTGCTGCTTAAGCCAATACCCCAGAATAAGAAAGAAATGATTTCTTTTCTTGGGTTTTCCAGTTATTATAGGCAACACTTGAAACACTTTGAAATTCTAGCCAAGTCACTATATAGAATCTGTGATCAACAGACTGTATTTAAGATGACACAGGAGAGAATTAAAGCTTATGAGAAGATAAAGAAAGCTCTTACAGAAGCACCTTTACTCCTCATGCCTGATTGGAATATTCCTTTTAAATTGTACATTGATGCATGTGGAGATGGATTGGGAGCAGCCCTACATCAAGTCCAAATTATTGATGACAAACCTACAAAAGGACCAGCTTGTTACATCTCAAGACAAATCAAACCAACAGAAGCCAGATATTGTGCAAGCCAAATGGAGTGATTATGTTTGGTATGGGCACTTGAGAAATTACACTATTATCTTGATGGCAGTTTTTTTGAAGTGATAACTGACTGTAATGCCATGAAATCACTTCTTAACATGAAAAATTCCAACAGACATATGTTGAGATGGCAAATAGCCATTCAAGAATATAGAGGAAAGATGACTATAGTTCATAAAGCAGGAAAGATTCACAAGAATGCTGATGGACTTAGTAGGTCGGAACTATCCAACACTCCTGATAACCCAGCTTATGTACCTTCGGAAGCTGAACCACAGATTCCAATTGAAGGCATCAACATAACTGATATTGGGACTG
Source organism: Austropuccinia psidii (assembly GCA_023105745.1). Taxonomy (NCBI): domain Eukaryota; kingdom Fungi; phylum Basidiomycota; class Pucciniomycetes; order Pucciniales; family Sphaerophragmiaceae; genus Austropuccinia; species Austropuccinia psidii. The sequence continues at coordinate 7,553,930 of JALGQZ010000003.1, forward strand.
AATTATTTGAGGAAGTCAGAGAATCTTATAAGCAAGACAAGAATTGCCATATCTTGACTTCCTTGTTAGATAAAGACTGCAAAGATACATCCTTAGTCAATGCACTGGATGAAGTTTGGAAAAATTCCTATTCTGAAGGAAGATTTCACTTGTTTGATGGGATTATTTACCATAGAACCAAAAATTCCTGTGTGATGACATTATGTAGCAGATTGCTTATCAATACCATCCTTCATGAATGACATGATAGCATATACTCTGGAAACCTATCAGAAGACAGAACACTTGAAAAAGTGAAGAACTGTGCATGGTGGCCATCTTGGAGAAAAGAAACCAATGAGTATTTCCATACCTGTGACAGATGCCAAGAAGCAAACAGGAGTACAGGCAAGAAATTTGGACTTATGATCCATATTCAAGAACCAAAATCCCCTTGGGAAGTTGTTCACATGGATTGGGTCACAGTACTTCCTCCAAGTGGTGACCAAAGTTAAAACTCTTGTTTAGTCATTGTAGACAGATATAGCAAGACTCCCATATTCTTACCATGTCATACAGATGACACTGCTATGGATACAGCTCTTCTTCTATGGAGTAGATTTATTTCTCATACAGGATTATTTAAGAATATCATAAGTGACAGAGATCCCAAGCTCACATCTGCACTTTGGACCAATCTTCATAGATTTTTTGGGACTAAGTTATCATTCTCTACAGCATATCACCCTCAAACAGATGGGTTAGCAGAGAGAATGATTCAAAATTTAGAAGAGATGATCAGGATATTCTGCGCTTATGGATTAAAATTCAAAAACTCAGATGGCTTTACCCATGACTGGTGCACTCTTATACCTGAATTAGAATTGGAATATAAGACATCAGTCCATTCTTCCACAGGTCAAACTCATGCTATGTTAGAAAAAGGATGGAATCCAACACTCCCAGCAGACACACTGATTAAAGACTTGATTGATATTCATCCTACAGCTTCCAGCTTCAAGTTAATGCTTGATAAAGTGAAACATCATTCAAAACAAAGTATTAATGAAGCTTTTGACTATGCAAAACAGAAGTGGGACAAGGGTCACAAAGTACCAGACTTCAAAGTTGGGGACTTAGTTCTAGTTTCAACCTTGAATTTTAATAATATCAAACGCCCAAAGAAACTTAAATATTCTTATGTAGGACCTTTTGTTATTGTTGCCTTACATGGAACCAATTCAGTTCAAGTGGAATCGAGTGGTGAATTGGAAAATAAACACCCCACTTTTCCAGTCAGCTTGATAAAACCTTATCAACCATCTGACAAAGAATTGTTTCCTTTGAGGAACCCAACTCCTTCAACTGTACCACCAGTGGAACAGAATGAAGACAGAAATATAAAGAAAGTAATTAAAGAAAGGAGACTTAGGGGTAAAAATCAAAGAGAATATCTTGTCAGATATAGAAATCCAGTACATGAAGATGAATGGCTGGCAGAATCAGAAATACCTGACTCAGATAAGCTCTTCAGAAGATTCAGACATGAAAGAAGGCCACAAGCCTGAATATGTCCATAAAATGTGCTTTAAATTACTTGATCTGAGTAATGTGAAGAGGTTGGACAGTGGACATTAACCCCCTTTGGGGCCTTTTTCTTCTTTATACCATTAATAAAATTTTAATACAATTTTATTTTTTTGTAGGAGGGAATGTGAGCCTTGAGGTTAATCTTACATACCCAAATAGGCCACAATTATCTTAAAAACAAATTCTGAATTATGCATAACTCACAAGTCATGCATATATCCAAAATTAATCATTTTTGATTTCAGAAAAGATGAATAACCTTTTAATGAGTAAGTAAATCCATGGATTCAATGCCAGATTTGGATTCTACACAAAAATTCACCTAGGGTAGCTCCATAGAGTGAATAAGCTCAAATTAACTCTTTGAGGTGTTAATATGGAAAATACTTCAATACCACATCAAAGATCCGTGAAAAGTTTTGTTTTTCTTAATTTCACGCCAAAATAATGGGAATGTGAGAAATCCCATGTTACATATACACTGAGAATAGTGTTATGCATGTTTTGGGAACTTAATATCATGGTATTCTTACATGGACATTTGGTACACCCATAGTGGATATCTCACCTAAAGCTTCAATTTTTATTTTGATGTGAAAAATAAGCAAGGGGGACAAAAGACATCAAAGAGAGCCAGGGTACCCAACTTCTGAGGCCTCAGAGATATGGACAGCTCCAAAGCTTGGATCCATGGCTGATCTTGGCCCATTTAGTAAACTAAAACACTTTGTGAACTTGGTTACCATGTTGCAACTACAGTAAATCTTAAGAAAACAGCAAATAACCTTCTATTTTGACGTGCCAAGGAGGTAAAGAGCTACTTAAACTCCTGTAACCATGTCAATTCTTAATGAATTTCCATGGATAGACCCTAAAAGAGTAATTAAAACCCTTTTTGGACTTTTATCCATTGATTTACCTCATAGCAACCAGCTAAACACTGATATTTGCAATTCTACATAGAAGTGAGGTAAAAACTTCAAAAATTCATTAAAAATACAATTCTTAATTAATCTCTCTGAAACTTTCAGGACCAATGGAGCACTGTATTATCTATGGTAAAACCAAAAGTAATTATAGTTTGACTAGTAAAATTGAAAGTTTTACTTACAGTTCATTTTTGATTATTCTACGTGAAACACTGAATCTTCAAAAATTCACAGTAATTACAACCTGTGATGAAATTGCCAATAACACTGATAACTTTGAGAAATCAATGATTAATTTGAAATAAAAGAATATTTACAGATCTTACTCCTTTTATTCTTAACCATATTGGGGTTGGTAGTCACATAAAAGCATCAATTAAGTAATTATGATAATCTTATGTGAAAACAGATGATTCAATCAATAATCCAAAAGGGCTTATTGTTTTCTCACTCACTGGTTTTTCATTTTTCTCCATGGAACGCCTTTTTGAGCTGTTGTTGACCTAAAAGAGGCCTCCTCTTGCTGTTTTTTCCACATAAAAATCATCTTATTATCCATTTATATCATTGTTACCAACAAGTAAGTATTAGTTAAAATATTCTTAAGTTTTTTAATTCTTTCAGAATCAAGCAGAAAGACGTGAAATCATAGAATCCAACTATATATTGTTGTAATCCTGCTATAAATTATTTTGATCCCTTAAATCCACAATTCTACGTCAAATTTCTCTACTTATATCTTTCAATAAGTTCTTTGGAGTATTAGTGAGTTGTTTATCTTTAATTCTTAAATTTTTTCTCTAAAATTAGCTTTCTTCAAAAATTATCTTTATAATTATTCTTGAAAAAGATAATTATATATTAAAATAATTTCATTATTTTAATAAAAGAAGTTTTTATTATTAAATTCTTCTTGTAATTGATTCTTGTAGACAATTACTTCTCACTGTTAAAATCACTGGTAGTGTTTAACACGCAAAAGAAATAATTCTTTAATTATTTAATTTTGGTTATAATAATATTTCATTATTATATTTCATAAGAACAGAAATAGTACTGTTCATTAATAGTAATATTGTCATCAGTTTCATAGTCAAATCTTACATATCTCCTGTGGTCCTTCTGGAATGTGGCACACCAATTTAGGGAAAAACCCCAACCACAAAGTATTCATTGAAAGATTTCTCAAGTTTAACCTTTACAACAAGATAGACATTACTATTCCAATAGTAATGTTTATTTTTTTGTTTTCCTCAGCAAGAATTGATATATTTGACCTCATTAGGCAGAATTCAATATTAATTCACCAACCAGCCACATACAACAGCTCTGAGCATTGTGGGTGTTCACTTATCTCACACCTGGAGCCCCAGCCTTTTATCTCTTCTCAGAACTTATTGTTGTCACCTGAGCTGCACTCACAGCGCCTGAATATTCCAAGTGGGAATGACCTTCCACAAATCCAATCCCTAATACCATTCCTAAATTCATCACTCAAGCCTCATCAAAAGCAAGGATTAGCATTTCTCCTAGATAGAGAAGCCCCAAATGAAAAATCGGCAAATTCTCTGTGGTCAAACAAACCATCATCCTCATCTAAAAGAAAAAATTTGTTACATAGAATCACAAAGAAGCAAGTAAATAACCTTGAAGACTCCTTCAGCCATACTCCCTTGGGCTGTCTGCTTGCAGATGACATGGGACTAGGCAAATCAATTCAGTGTATATCACTCATATGTATGACTCTTGAAGATTCCAAAAAAAGATATTCCACAATAAATTCACTTTATTAATAAAAAACAAAAGCACTCCACACTCATAATATGCTTACCTCATTTGATAAAGAATTGGGAAGATGAATTAAGATTACATAAAGACATCTCCCAACTAAAGATTGTCACCTATCATGGGAAGAAAAGAAAGGAGAATTGACTGAATAAATGGTCTGAAGCTGATATTGTAATATCCAGCTATCATTTGTTAGCTCATGAGTTTGGTAAGCCTAATAATATAGAAAACTCTTGGATTTACCATAGTGAATGATACCAAGTTGTCTTAGATGAGGCCCAGTGAGTTTTTCAATGTATTATTTATGAATTGTGGAATTCTGATGAAATATATATAAATTAAATTTACATACCAAGTCAGATAAGAAGTTAGGAGTAAACTTTCTTCAAAGCAATTGGGGCAATACAAACATCCAGACGCATTTTCCTGACAGGAGCCCCTATTCAAAACAGTATAAATGACTTAATGAGCCTAATCACCCTCGTTACAGAACCTCAAAGTGAAAAACAAGAGAATTGGGTACCAACTATATTGGAAGAGCTCAAAAAAGGAAATTATAGCCCCCTTCAGTTATGCCTGAGGCATCTTTGTCTACAAAGAAACAAGGACTGCATTTTAAATGATCTACCTGAAATTAATCATGATTATATTCATGAACCTCTCTCAGATTGGACTTTAGATATATATAATGAGATTTACAAAGAGCTCATATCATCATCTCATCAAGGCCCAGAAATTTTCTTCAAGTATATAAACAAGCTTTGCCTTTGTTGCAATCATCACTTGCTTAGTGAAAGTATATATGACATTGAAGGTATGATCTCACCATATGGGACACAGATAGAAGGGAGTTTTTTTAATAGTACCATAACAGAACATGTTGATGTCAAAACCTGTCTACAAAGCACTAAAATTCAGAGGCTCCTGAAAATTCTTTTATCACACCAAAACATTAAAAATTCAACCCCAAAATCAGTGATTTTTTCACAGTTTACAACATTTCTTGATTTGTAAGTTTGGTTATTTCCCTTATTTTGTCTATTAAACTTCTGTTTTGTACCTCTCCTTTGATAATTATGAAGATTTTGATTGACACTTATTTGTGATAAACTGGTAGGATTGGAATTGTCTTAGAAAACAATAAGATCATTTTTACATGTGTTGACAGAACAATAGGCCAAGCTACACAGGAATCAGAACTTAAGAAATTCAAGGAAAACAGAAATGTAGAAGTACTTGTGGCTTCAATAGGGGCTGCAGGGGTTGGCCTGAATATAACTTGTGCAGACGTGGTATTTATAATGGTATGAATTATGATTATATGACCATGAGGGAATATTTTAATATAATCTATATGTTGAATATATGTCTAGGAGCCTCATTGGAATTCAGCTGCTGAATATCAAGCTATTGATCATCTACATTGTATTGGACAAAGGAAAAATGTAATGGCATACCATTTTATATAACCTGATACAGTGGAGATAAACATGCAAAGGGTATGTTAATTCATAAGAAGTTTTATTTAATGAAACATTTAGAACCACTTATTTTATATTTATGAATTACAGGTACAACAGAGGAAGCGTACTTTGGCAAGGTGTGTACATTTTTAATCATTCAAATAACTGATTGGATTTTATTTTCCTTTCCTTATGGTGGTTATTTTTTTCATGTAAGAACAACTTTAAAAAGTACTTTGACATATGCTGAGCTATCAAAACTTTTCTTAGAGACTCATATGAACATCAAAATTGAAACTGGGTAACTGTGAAATTATAGTTCTTTTGGATTAAAAAAAATTGGTGCGTGGATTTAGCAAACTACATCCATGGAAGGCATTAAGGCATATCTGAATCCACAATTTTATGTGTAGGCATAGGCATGGAAATATCACTCCCCCTTTTTTTATCTCACAACTCTATTTTTTAAAAAATGGTTCTAATTAATTTTTCTTTGTTTTTCTTTCATATTTTTTTGATTTTTCTTAGAGCTATCATCCACCTCCAACATCCCCCCACCCATCACCATCCAGCTCAAAATGACCCCCACCCATCACCATCCAGCTCAAAATGACCCCCACCCATCACCCTGGAACCTCCCAAAAAGGTTCCTGGGAGGTTCCAGGGTTAATTATACTCCAAATTGCTCCAAATCAATTTGGAATCAATTTGGAAGGCCTCCTGAATTAATTACAAATTGATTTGGCCTCCTTTTTTTATTTTTACAAGTTAATGGCCTCCAGAGGCCATTAAAATCATACAATTGATTTTTTTTTTTTTTCAACCTGATCATACTGATTTAATTTTTTTTAATATTTTTTTTTCATAATCATAATCTTAATTATGATTTTTTATTTTTCATTTTATGTTTCTTTTTAAAATCATCATCATCTTGATGATTTATTTATTTGGATCATGATTGCTGATGTTTTTTCTTCTTTTTTTTATCATCATCATCATTAATAACTGATGATGTTTTTTGTTTTTTTTTTAAAATCATAATCATCTATATGATTTGATTTTCCTTTTTTTTTGTTGATCATGCATGCTGATTTTTTTTTCCTTTTTTTTTTATCATCATAATGATGAATCACTGATGATTCTTTTTTTTATTTTTTTTTAATCATAATCATTTTCTTTTATGATTATTTTTTTTGTTTTTTTTGATCATTATTAATGCTGACTTGATTTTTTTTTCTTTTTTTTCTCATCATTATCATGAATCACTGATGATCTTTTTTTTTTGATTTATTTTTTTAAATCATATTCATTTTAATTTATGATCATGTTTTTTCTTTTTTCTGATCACTGTGAATGCTGACTTGATTTTTTTTATTTCAATTTTTCTTTCACCCTTTTATTTATTTGTTGTTATAGGGGTGGATTATTTATAAGGATTCATTGTGCAATGTCATTCCATTTCAGCCCCCTTTCTTCTTCTTTGAAATTCAAAAAAAAGCTCCTCCTCCCTCTCACTCTTCAAATCATTCTGATAATGTCATGGTTAGGACTAAACTAGATTCAGCACATCATCAGAATGATTTGAATGATGTTGATTATACCATTCCTCCTCTTGATGTCATGGTTAGGACGAAACCAAATATAGATCATGAGGATAAAAATACCAAATCAATTAATAAAAGAAAACTCACTCAAAGCCAAAGACAACACATTCATGATTCAAAACAGATTATGTCTCACCTTGGCCATTCAAACAAAGAATATAAAAGCTTTTAAACCATTTCAATTGACAAGAAATTCCCCAGTGCCTCATGGTTAAAACTTCCATCTCTCAATACTCTCCCCCATCCGTATATACTCATTGATAAAACAACAAAGCCGTTTTTGCCTGTCAAGATATATGAAATAACGCCTTTTGGTAATTCTTCTGGCCACTCTCAATTGCTCCCAAACCTCATCATGACATTAATGTCATTATCTCAAAATAGACAAGAAATTAAAACAAATAAGCAACTCCTAGGTGGCATTATGAAAGGTATTGGGTTTTGTCCTGGTTCTGACTCTGGAAAATCTGCAGGTGTGTAATATTTTTTGCTTTTGAATTGAATAATTAATAAGTAATTTCAATTTTCTTAGGTGTTTACTACAGAAAACCTGGTTTGACTCCTCATCATATAGAATTGGATAACATACAATGGACCAAACTTCAACAATATGACAAATTTATTTACTCAAGACTCTCCCATTTCTCAAAACTAGCTGAAAATGAAAATCAGTCATTAATGGAAGCAGTCAGCTGGAATGGACTTCAGCCAATCCAAAGGAAGAATTCAAATCATTTACCAATTTCATTGTCACTCAAGATGGAGTTTTCAATAAGCCACACCAAGATTTGAATGATCTCAATGCCTGGACTTATGGTATATTTTCTTTTGTATCAAAAAAAGATCTTCACCCCCTCTGGACATGGATTGAACTTCCCAAAATTGAAAATGGAGATTGATTTTTCAAAGAAACCCGGCATCATGAAAAAAAATTTGGAAGACATCAACAATCATTCATCATAAAACAAAACTTCCTCCAGAAATTATAAATCATGACAAAATAACACATTTTGGATGTTCTTTTCAGATCAACCATAAATTATTTAATGAAGGTGACAAATTCTTGAAAATGACACCCAACAAAATTAATTCCAAAGTCAATGGATACTTTTAAAGAAATATACAAGACCAAAAAAAGAACTAAAAAATGTCAATTGTAAATAGTTTTATTTTTTCAATAAGATCTCCACTCTGTTGTTTGCCATTAAATTAAGTACATAAATCAATGGTCCCAACAAAATTCACAATTCACTATCTTTCCATGCCAAAGTAATTGGTTTAATTTTTTCACACATATTTAACACATCTTCCCAAATGTTGTTATTGGGCAGATTTTCTGCATGTGGTGGATAATCATCCTCATATGGATCAAAAAATTCATTGCCAATTTGTACTAACATATTATGTAAAATTGTGCAAGAAACAACCCAACTAAAAAAATAATCAATTTCATGAGCATCCCTCATTTTATTTTGCATTCCCCTTAGAGAAAACCACTGCCCCTTCAAAATGCCAATTGCATGCTTGATTCGGACTCTTGATCTTGCTAGACAGTGATTGAAAGAACAGTTGTCTTCATTCTGCGCTACAACTCCCTTATATTCTGGAACAATCCAAGGAGAGCTTGCATATGCTGAATTGGAAAGTAAGTACTGATACTTTTCATAAAACTCTTGAGGTGTTTGTGCTATTTTCATATGTTGATAGACATTCAAATCATGAAGTGACCCAGTACAACTAACATGCAGAGCAGTGAACTGTTTGTTGATATTGAAAACCAGTTGTATTGACATAGAATACCTTAATTGTAAACAATCAGTAAAAATTAAATAAAGAATCAAAATTCAACAGCTTACCTCTTTTTGCAATCAAAATAGGCTTCACTATCATTGGAAGGATGTTGTGATAATGGTATGAGACTCTCATCAAGAAAACCAATGCACCCAGGGGATCCTTCTGCTTGCATTACTTGTGACATCTCTCTTTGTTGTTCCATTGTTGGCCACATAATCACTTTGCACTTCAGCTTCATTAATATCTGGATCACTCTTTGAGTGTACAACACAATAGCCCCATGGCTAATTCCAAACAACATTCCAATCTTTCCCAAAGAAGCTCCATTGCCATTTGATCCTAGCCTTAATAATGCCACATCCAATTGGATGGCAGGATTGTGTTGTTTGTTTTGTGATGATTTTTGAAATGTTTTATTAGATTAAATTTGTGCAACCAATTTTTCAAAGGATTCATGTGTGGTCCTACATGACTGTTGGAACTTTTCAGATGATAATGTTTGTAAATAATTCATTGTATACATGTAATGTGATGGATATCTTCTATGTGGATTTATGTATCTTTGTGAGGTTATCATATCTAATAAGATTATATCTTTCTGAATATCAGAATCACTATCAGAGCTGAGTGCATCGATGAGCTTCAGTGAGTTTAATGTCTGAAGTAAAGGTAGACTTTGCAATGCCTTGGGCATGGTAAATGAAGAAAAGGCCTGTATTAAATGCAATTTAGAATAAAATACTTTAATAAATGATGAGTGTATTAAGATTTTATGCAAGAGAAGTAAATTTTTATGCAATTTAACATGCCCTTACTGAGTTATGTGTTTTAAACATGTGCCTTTATGGAAAGCTAAAAGTGGGATTTTAGTATTTGAACATGGGATTTGGTACCAAAAACACCTGGGTTTTTGTACCTTAAAATACCACACCTCGAGAGGTGTGGGATTTCTAAAATCCCAAAAAATTAATGCAGGCTTTTGGCAAATAAAAACTCGGGATTTTGAGTTTGGGATTTAGTAACTTTGACACCCCCTAATTAAATAAATAGATATTAAAATTATTATTTTATAATAAAATTTAATAATCAATAAGAAAAATATATAAAAAATTAAAAGAAAAAATTATTAAAAAAAATTTATATTGAAAATCTTTTTTTTTTTTTAAAAAAAAAAAAAAAAGGTAAGTAAAGTAAGAAATAAAATAAAATTAAATAAATTTATTAATTATTTATTTTAAAATTAAAATCAATTAAAATTAAAATTTTAAAATGATTTAAATAAATAAATAAATACTAAAAAAAAAAAAAAAAAAAAAAAATTAAGTAATAATTAAAAATTTTTAATTAATAATTATAAAATTTTTTTTTTTCTAGTTTTTTTTTTTTTTTAAATTAAAATAATATAAAAAAAAAAAAAAGAATCATGATAATTAAAATATTATTAAATCAAAAAAAAAAAAAAAATTGGAAAAAATATCTTTTTTTTTTTTCTTTTATTAAACTAAATAAAGCAAAAAAAAAAAAAAAAAAAAAAAAAAAAAAAAAAAAAAAAAAGAATTAAGTTTTAAATTATTAAAATTATTAATTTAAAAATTAAACTTTTAAATATGATAAATCTGAAAGATTAAATTTTTTTTAGCTTTTCAGTAAAAAAAAAAAAAAAATCAGTATTATCATTAATCAAATAGAATTAAATATTTTATTAAAGATTTAAAAAAAATTTCTATTAGTATTAAAACTTAATCTTTAACTTTAATCTAAAAATATTAATTTTAAATCATAGAAACATTATGTGTTTGATGTATTTTATTAAATATTTTACAAAGATTCACTTAATTTTAATAATTTTTCAATATTTAATTCTAAATTAATCAAAAAGATATCATAATACTAATATTCTTGAATTAATAAAGAAAATTCTTTTATTTATTATCTCTAATTTATTTCTTAAAATTTTTTAATAATAAACAAATAAATTATAAAATTTTCTTAAATTAAAAAATAAATAAATAATAATGTGAAACTTTATAACTTTGAAATAATTTTTTTAATTTTTTTTTTTTTTGAAAAAGGTTTAACCATTTTGTAGATCTTACTTTTTTTTTTTTTTTTTTTTACATTTTGATTCACTTTTGATTCCTTAATTTTGAAAATTGACAAAGCTATCAAGTTTTTAAATGTATATTCTCACATCAAGTGATATTTTTGGGATATTATCACATAAAATTGAATTATAATGTTTTAAAGCTATAAGAAGGTTATTTATCTATTGATTACTCATAATTTGGATCCTATAGCTCTACTACTTCCTTTACTGGGTGGTACTGTGAGATAATCTCATATATGATTGAATTATGTGTCAAAGCTATTCAAATAGTTTTAAAGTTTGATTAAACAAATTTTGATCAATAAGAAGCCACTAGACATTGATTTTACAGTTTCAAATGCATCAGAAGCACCAAAATAAGTTTGGAGGGTCTGTTGAAAAAATAATTTACCCTGTATTGGGTAAAAGTGGCAACCTGTACTCCCAAAACCACATTTTAGCTCATTTCACAGCTGCAATGAGATTGAGGAACCACAAGTGAGCCAAACAATTAATAAAAATCACCCTTTGGTTGTGTTCAAAGGTAGATAACCTCCCACTTCCCTGAAGTAAGTTAAAAAGAGGTCTTCTCCTCACAAAAATAAGAAATCATCTTGTTTTTTATTGGAATTTTTCTATAGTAAAGCTGTCACAAACAGCAGTCTTCTTAAAATTATTTCTTTAAATATTATTGTAATCCAATTGATAATTAAGTTAACCAGTGCTTCTAATAGATTCATCACCACTATATTATTCTAGTAGATCCTCTTAAGTTTCTTTCAATGATGTAAATAATATTTCTTAATAATTAAGTAATTAATTAATTTCATTGACTTACAAAAAAACGTGGAATCGGAAATAATAATTCAAGTTTCGTTTTTTTGGTTTTTGTTTATATGATAAAATTTAATTTTCGAGTGAAGTGTTATTTAGGATTTTAGTTATGATTGATTAGCTTATTCAAAAATCAAAAAATTGATATTAAATTTCACAAAAGTTCTTTTCAAGTCCAGGCTTTGAAACTCAGGTGATGAAATTAATGATGGATTTATGTGGCTAAATGTTTAGATAGTAAATTCAAAACACTCGATTTTATTTAATGTTTTTTATTTCAAGAAATGAGTCCAATCAAGATAATTTCATGGGTATGAAATTCATGATTGGATATATCGTTCAAATTTAGATGTTTTGAAAAAGAATTTACAAGTAAAAAAATCAAATCGTCCTGAATGAGTTTTTACAAAAAACAATAAAAGTTATTTTTTTTGGTCCTTAATGAACTAATATAATATTTAATGTTTGTATTTTTTAAAAGTAAGGAAGGCATAGCATTGACGAGGGTGAAGATTTATTACGTTTAAGAGAATTCGAACGAGTTCGACTGATGAAAGTCCTTTTTGAGTTATTTTTAATATGGAAGAGGATGAGTAAGATGATATGTATTTAAGAGATTGGAATGGTAGTATTTGAATCTCAAGTTGAGTTTTGAATAGTTCCATTATTTTGTGTTAGAATATCAAAGACTGGTGATGGAAAGAAGTTAGTTTAATGATAGATTGTGAGAATTTTTAGATTAAAAGGACAAAACCTACTAAAATCACTAGCCAAAGTTGCTTCTCTCAGTTGACCACATAATACTAGGACCACATCGGAGTAGTAAGCGTTGTAAAAGATTTGAGTGATGAGTGCCCTAAAATGAAAATAAGGAAATGATTTCGATTAGCAAAATATAAATTTGCCAAGTTTGGTTTGATTAAAAAAATCCAAAATGATTACATTGCCCTATAAGCAGCTTGATCTGCAAGTTGATTGATTATAGGAGCAGTGTTGGTAGTATTAAAGTGAGGGAAGATTTGATCTCTAAGTCTATCTTGAAATCTTTCTTGATTATAAGCTTTTCCAGCTAAATCGTAAATTTGAAGTATATCATCTTTTTGAGCTGCTTGAACTAATTCATCAATTAAATGACCGACGGCGTCGTCACTCTTTTGTAATTTTTTCACTGAATCTTGAGCTTCTTGAGCTTTAGAGTAATAAATCAATAAAGTCAAGATGTTTAAGATTAAAATTTTCATTTTTTCAAAAGATTTAATTTAAACAAAATATGATAAATTTTAGTTGGAATGATAAAAAAGACAGCTTAATTTTGAATGAAATTGACATGATTTTTTGAGCTAAAGAGTTAAATTTATAAGTTTGTGTAAATTGAGATTTATTTTGAATTTTGGATTAATTTAATTAAGATTTGATAAATTTGGATACCGAAATTTGAAATCTTCAAGATATTAAAAATTTAATAATTTTTGAGCCAATCGAAATTTAAAAGATTGACGATCGAAGTCGATTTAATTTAATTTAAATTAGCTCAAGGAAGGAAATAGAATGGTGTAACTATAGTAACTAAATTAACTTACTTTAATAAATTGTAGAAATTCTAGAAATCTGAAATTTTAATTTTTCTCCAAAATGAATCCATTGAGATTCTAGACTCCTAGACTGACTAGATTAACGACGGAGAAACAGGTTTGAATAAATTAAATTTGTTTCTTGGTTATTGTTGAAGGGCTTGTAAACCTAAGAATGAATTTCTTGAATACGTTGAGAAAATTAATTTTTTTTTAAAATCTTATTAAAAAAATTTTAATAATTAAATTGTATAGATTAAAATGACTTTTAACCTTGAATAGATCTTTGAAAATTTTATTTTAAAATCAATTCAATAGAATTAAGATCTTGTTGATTTTTTATGTACGATTGATTGAGTTTTAATAATAGAAAACCTTTGATCAGATAAAACGAATTTCTTTATGAGACAGGATAGATGTATATCTTGGCAAGAATTTACATTTAAGGTAGGTTAGCAATGCGATATAAAATTTAAGAGTATAAGAATAAATCAAAGATGAGATGGCCAAGGAGGAATTAAAATGATTTTTGGCTAGAGACACTCCTTTAAATACAAAATTACTACCGGCATGGTCAAGAGCGACGGTCAAGAGCGACGGTCAAGAGCGATGACGAGTGTGAGTGTATGCGCTGACCGGATTTCACAATGGGGAGGAAAGAGTCTCAGCTAAATCAAGAGACAGGGAAAGCCTTTATCCGAGCAATGCCAGTTGGGTGTGGCGCTTTATGCGCATGGTTGCAGCCTCGAAACAATGGGACATATTTCATATAGGCAAGGCCATGGCCTATCAGGCACTACTACATCTGGTGGAGCTTATTATAAAAGTCTTAGATAAATTATCAATCAGTTGAGTAATTGTTCAATTTAAATCATGATGAAGCTAATATTACCTTAATAACAGATTTTCCTTGGTCCATGATAACCAAAAATGGAAAGCAATAAAGAACTCATTTTTAAAACATCAAGGCATAGCTGGAATTATGGGCGCCATTGATGGGACACATATACTAATTATGCCTCCTTATAATGACAATTTGAATACTTATGACAACCAAGAAGGACTTGACACCATTTTCTTTTAGTGTTTTGTGGTCAGTGAGAAAATTTCTGTAATATAATTAAAATATCAATTCGATTTTACTTGATTTTTGGAAACATCAATATTGGTAGAAATCTGATATAAACTGGAATGTAGGTTTATGAAGGCCTGGCTGGGTCAACACAAGATAGTCATGTATTTTGCAAATCACAGCTTGGCTATGATTTAATTTAAAATATTAGATGTTTCCCCATTTGCTATAAGTTGATTGGGGACTCTAGATACTCATGAAATGTACCAATATTGGTACCCATCAGATCCCCAAAATCTACCACTGAATGTAATTTCAATTATATTCACTCTGCTACAATGTTAGTGCAGTTGTTTTCTAATCAAATATGCACTTAACTGATTAAAATTTCAGAATGGTTGTGGAGAGGACCTTTGGTAGACTTAAAAAACAAGTTCCACACTCTTTTAGTACCACAGTTTTATGATCCTGACCATGAATATTAAACAACAGTGAAATGCATGGTGTTACATAATATTTTGAATGATGAGTAACCAAGAAATTGGAATTGGTTTATTATTTACATGCATAATTTATGATTCAAAAAAAAAAATAGTAATAAATAATTTTTAATTAAATTTATTAAATACTTATATATAAGTGAAATAAAAATATTTTATCATTAATTTCAAAAAATTTATTGTTTTTTATAAAATAATATTAAAACCTTAATTAATTAAATTTTATAAGGGATAATCTAAAATATAAAATTTTGAAAAAATAATTTGAATTAATTAATGATACAAGTTTTTAACCTAAAAAAAAATAAATCATTCAAATCATTAGGATTTAAGAGATGTTGTATATTATTTGAAGCAAGAACCACCTCAAAAAATGTCATCAATTTTGTCAGGCTGAGTCTATGATAAAACTATTATAGAGGTCTTTAAAGCTTTAAATATGATTGTGACACAGTTATAAAAGGTAAAAAATGGGTTTAAAAGACTTGTTGGGGCTTTACTATGAGGTTATAGTGGTGGTGAGTTCTTCTGAAATCCCTAGATGTACCAATTATCAATTAAATAACTATAATAACCAATACAATACTTAAAGCTTAAAGTATACCTGATTTTTTTCCAAAAGTATAATTGTTTTTGACAGTTGTACTATATAGGAATTCAAGAGGAAGATGGGGATTCCTCTTTAGGGCAGAGGAAGGTCCCTTTTTATCCTAAAATTGGGTAGAAAGGGACCTTGGAACTGTTCACATAGGAAGAGTAAAGAATTTTCTCTTCCAAGGGCAGGCCTGTGGTTCATACCCAAGCTTTACAACCTGCATTGGGCTCAGATATGGTTTTGGGACCACATCTGAGCAGTTTTCACAAATACAGGGTGAAAGTTTTCATTTGGGGACCTCATAACCTTCTTCTGAAGTGTATGACATGTAGAATTCTTTACAGAACCTTTATGAGGAATCCATACAGGTCAAACTATGAGGTATTGAAGGTTAAACAGCCTCCTTTTGTAGAATTGACACCTCATATTCAGAGATATGGGATAGTATCCAACAGTATTAGGTTTTTGACCTTAAAGCTGTCATACCTTTGTGAGTTTTCAAAGATAATGAGCTCAAATTTATTTTATTGTGTATCCTTGTATGCAATCTACACAATAGTATCTCATTTGGTATGGGTAACATTACAAATTCTAAATTTATGCCACTTTCAAGTTCTATTATTCAGAGGTGGATTTTTCTTAAATCCTGTATAGAGGTTGTTTACTCCATAACTTTTTTTTCTAGATGGGTTATAATCAAATGGATGGAACCACCAGAAATCCCTGATTTTTCTTGTTCTGGAAAGACCTCACTTTAGGTATATCACACTAAAACTGTAGAAGTTAGATGAAAGGTGAATATTTTATTCACCCTTATTTTGTCTTTGTTTAGACATAACCTCTATAGTTTTGAAGCTAGCTCAATTTGGGTAGTACCATTGGATAGCCCTGACTGAGTGCTTCAATTAAAACACCCATTTGATGGGTTTCTGCTTCTTTCTCTGGATTTTAGATGAGTGCTAAAATTTAAGGTTTATGCTCAGTTCTTACTTTGAGCTTGAATAAATTTGTTATTATTTGTCTTGTGGTCATGGGAGTTATATTTTGAGAGATAGGTGAATTTACTTCTTAATTTAATACCAACTATGAGCTACTTTGGCCAAGTTTTATTTTTGGTGGTATTTTCCTCTACCATTGGTTTATAGTGTTTTGGATATCATGATTATGCTCTGGCTTTGAGTCACAGGCTGACATACCCTCCCTCCAAAAAAGGCTTATCCTTGATAAGAATATTTAGCCTTCTAGAGGCTCTAAATCTTCTCAGGTGAAGATAACCATCTGGTATGAAATTTCCTGCTAACCATTTATTTTTATCAGCTGTCTGGTCCTTGAATCTGACCAAGTACTGTATATAGTTCTTCCCATTGATTCTGATCTTCTTTACTGGGCTGGGGTAGTCATCCACTTCCACTTTTTCTGTTGGATGGTGAGTCTTATTCCTGGAGGGCAAGTTGTTCTCTCCAGTTTGATTGTATGTTTTGAGCAAACTAACTGGAAACACTGGGTGTTTTCCAGAAAACCACTCTGAGAGTTTAACTTCCACTACATTATTCCTTATCAGTCTGGTGATAGTGAACAGTGTCAAAAATGAGTCTTTCATCTTCTTAGGGCCTTTAAATTTACTAAAATTCAAAGTAGACACTCACACTTTGTCCCCTTACCTGAAGTCAGGTGATTCCTTGTGTATTTTTTATACCTCTGCTTTTTATACTCTTTTGACTCAGATATTCATATTCTTACTGTGTCACATTCCCTCTCACACATATAAATGAAATCCTTGGCTCTGAGGTGGATGATCAGAATATTTTCCTTCAAGTAATCCACAGTCAATAAGGGGTTCCACCCTTTCTCTATAAGAGAATCTGATTTCCCTGTGGTAGAGGCCTAGCTGGTGTTATAAGCCAGTTTTATAACTTGTAGAAGTGTAACCTAGTCCTGAATATACCCTGAATGATCTTTGTATTCCATTCCATAGGAACAGAATCTTCAAATAATGTCCTCCATTTTTTGGATCATCATTTCAGCTAGACCATCTGTTTGTGCATGGTAAGATGTATAAAATTGAAGCTTAGTCCCAAGAATATCATATAGATTGGTCTAAAATCTTATGTGAAATTGAAGTCCCTTTCACTGATTATTATCTTAGGTACTCCACATGTAGCTATAATGTTATTCCATAATAACAATTCTGTATCCATAGCTATATCTTACTTGTGGAATGGTAGGAATTTAACAATTTTCTAAAAATATCTACTATGACTAGGTAAGCATTTTAGTTTTCTTTTATACCTGTGACAAATCCTTTTAACCAGTCAATGATAATAATTTTTCATGGGTTCTTGTGCTCCTCTATATTTTTGAGTAGTCCATACTTCTTCCCATGCTTTATTTTTTCCTTGTGGAATCTTTCAAAAAGCTTTAATGTATTAAATCAGCTCTTTTTCCCACAGAGGCTACCAATATGTGCTTGCTATCATCTCCTTTGTCCTGTCTTGACTCATTTGTCTCATATAAGGGAAATCATGGGATTCTTGAAGTATCAGTGAGACATGGTCTCTGTTTATCATTTTTAGGGAACTATTGTTGTTCTACCTGTTTTAAAGGAATTAATCTAAAAGGAAATATTTTTTGTTCTGATAATCTCACAACCAAGATTTTTTTTTAACTGAGATTCCAGTTATGAGCTCCTATATGTTTTTTAAAGGAGTGAGATCAATATCCTAAACTTTTTTTGTGTTTTGAATAAGATTAATTAACTAAATTAAAGAATTAATTATGGAGTTTAGAGAAGCTTATACTTAATATTAGTGTTTATGCCTTACCTGATCTAATATGTTCAATATCTGAGGTAACACTTCCTGATACCCATTCCAAGAATTTGAATTTTATATTCTTATTGATTTACATGAAATGAATAGGAATTTTTGGCATCTACTTCTAGGTCATAATCTTAATTTCTCTTGAGATTATCTAGTGATCATATACTGAGGTCATCTGCATTTGTGTGGCTTTTACCTTCCTTTTATATTAAGGAAATATTTACTTCATTCTATTGAATTGATATTTTTGTCACAGGGGATCTTGGGGAAAATAAGATTGGCCTTTAACTCATTAATTAGGGAACTCACTTGAAATATTTCAAAGATTTAATAATATAAAATAAAAGAATAATAAATTTCTCTAAGAAGATATGAAATTAAAAGATTAGATTCAATAAGAGAAAAGAAAACAAAATTTCTAAAGATTCAACAAAGTAAGTCCTTAATTAATTTTTCAACCTGAAAGAATGAAAAATTGAATTAGTAAGGATATTATCACAAAGTATCCACTAAAAGGCAAAGAAAGAAAAGGTGCAAATTACTGACTCAAGAATATTGGTTTTGAATATCAAGATGAAAAAAATAAAGATAGAAATAAATCAAATTATATTAATTGAATGGGGGAAAACCCCCTAGGGTTGAAAGGGAGGCTGATATATATGATTCCTGGGGATCATGACTCCTTCAGGCTGACAGTTGGTCTGTATTAAATCTTCAAAGCTGTATTGATTGTTTGATGAGGTCTCTACCTCGCCAAATTGTGAAATGAACTGAGTTGAATGATCTTCCCAGGGTGTATTGTTGAAATAAAGTTCTTTATGAAACAAGACTGTATGGAAATGAATGTGGTTTCCAAAGTTGATTGATGAATCATTCACACTTGACAATTGTTTCAAAATTAGCTCTTGAATATCCCTTGAGAATGAACTTCCATTATTGCCTTGGAATGGTTACTGCATGATTGAAAATACCCAATGACTGTTTGATGGTGTGATTATTATTTGAGAATAAAACTTTCACTTGAGGCTTGATGGATCCTCTGGTTGATTTGGTGCCTTGATGACATGATGAAATGTTGAAATAAACTTCTGATATTGGAATCATTGAATTTTGGGTGAAAAGAGGTGCATAGTTGTGTACAAAACCATTTATGGAACTCTTGGTTATTGAAGGTGAAACCTTTCCAGAGGTCTTTTGAATGAATGCCAGGAGGAAAGAGGTAAAAAGGGGCTTTGGCGGCTTCAGGACTTTCAGAGGTGTTTTATGGAAAGTTTTGTTGTTTTAGCCAAAACAAGCCTAAAAGGCTTTAAATCTGTATTTCCACAAAATGCACAAATCTTAAAATTAAGCCCCAAATGCCCCAATATAATAATTTTGGGCATATTTCCCATATTAAAAGCAAGTATGGCATAAAATTGCTAAATGCACAAAATGCGCAAAACTGTGTTTAAATCCTAAAATGCATAATACAGGATTTTGGGATGTATTTCCACTATTGACTTGGAAATGTTAAAAATTTTCCAGAGGCAGAGAATGGCCATGAATGGCATGATGATGGTGAAGGGGCAAGATTTTCCCCAGATGATGAAATCACCATAAAGGCCATAAAAGTGAAATTGGCCAATTTGGCCAAGAGTAATGGATATGGCCAAATTTCTATAAGAGAGACATGGCATTGATATGCCATAAAATTGTCCAAGGGGTATTATCCATGGTTGTGACAGTACCTCCCACCTTTAATGGTAATATCCTAAGCACCAAAACAAGGTAGAGCATGTTAAGGCTATTGGAAAGAGTTTGAGGTAGGGAACTAAGTGGAATGATTAAGAGAAAGAATTGAAACTGATATTAAGAATTTGAAATATTACTTTAGACTTTCTTATTGGCTTCATGATTGATTTAATTTTAAAAATGAATGATGATTGTTCATGAATTGAATTTGATGCAAATGAGGAAAAAAATCTTGAAATAAAGAATAAAATGAAAGAAATAAAATAAATAAAGAGAAATGAATTGTGAGAAGGTTCCAATCTTTATCACTGAAGTTGATAATTGATTTGAATTTCCCAAGGACCTGGAAAAGAAGATTTCATTCCAGGTGCTCATAGAGTGGCCAAGGTGATGTTTTGACAGATTGTAGACTCCCCAGGAAAGTTCACACCAGGAGAGGAACTTACTTTTGGTAATTACCACTCCCACCAGTGCAATAAAAAGAAAATAAATTTTCTGAAGGAATGACTTGGAAATTGGATTGAAAAGTGAATGATCTATTTGCCCAAGTTAAAATGGACATAAAAATTGGAATTGATGTTGAAAGCTTGGCCAGAGTCCTGTTTCCAAAAAACTGACAAGTGCTCACAGAGTTGGTAAGATGATTCTTAAAACAAAAAGGTAGAATACCTATAAAGGTGCATACCCAGAGTGGAAACTTGATTTTATAAAATTCTCTTCCCATCAAGCACCATAAAAATAGACCTCTTGAAGAATTTGGTCCTGTCTTGTAAGGGTAAAAAGATTGAAAATCATTGACAGGTTCAGGACAATTATTGAGGCTTTCAGTTGGTTCCCAAGTGGATCTTTCTGGGTATTTACAGAAATATTTCCATTTGTCCCAATACCATAATTTTCCTCACTTGATCTTGGAATCTAGTATTTGAGAGACTTTCAATTATTCTTCTTCTTCAATTATTATTGGAGGAGGAGGCTCTTTATGCTGATTTGGGATTGTTGATGTTTTGACTGGTTCAAGGAGGTAAATATGGAAGGTTGGTGGATGGATTTTCATTAAGATGGTGGGCATGAGCACTGAATTTCTTAAAGATTGGAAAAAGACCCAACCATCTGTATGACAGTTTTTTGGTGGGTCTTGTTGATTTCATGTTATTTGAGGAAAGCCATACCATGTCACCAGGTGGACTTGATCTACTTTTTTCCACATACCTCTCAAACCTGTTCATGGAAAATCTAAGTTCTCTCTTGACATCTTTCTGTAATGATTGGATTTTTTTGATAAATTTACAGCAGGAGTGTCTTGAGTAATGTGAACTGAGTCAAAATGAGGATCTCTTCCATAAACAGTGAAAAATGGTGATTGTTTTGTTGAATAGTGGTCAGACTTATTGTAAGAAAATTCAGCCAGAGGGAGCCAGGTGTGCCAATCATCTGAATGATAGCCAACGTACATCTAAAGGTCTTTTTGAGTATCTGAATTACCCTCTCTGTCTGTCCATCAGTTTCAGGAGGATAAGCAATTGAAAGATCTCTTGAAATATTGAGCTTCTAACATGAATTTCTCCTGAAAGAAGAAAAAAAATAGAACCTCTATCACTGACAATTCTTGAAGGAAGACCATGCTTTGATAAAATATTCTTGATGAATAAATGGGAAAAATATAGTCAAGCTATTGAAGACATTGTTGGAATGAAAAATTCTCTTTTTGAGAATCTGTAGACTATAACAAGAATTGAGTCAAAGAAACTGTAAATTGGCATTTCAGCGATTTAGTCCATTGGAAGACAAATCAAAGGAACATTTGGAATTGGAAGAGGTTTGAATAATCCAAACTTCTTGTGATAAATATTTTTGTTTCTTGAGCACTGTTGACATGATGAGACATAATCCTTTATAAATTCAGTTATGCAAGACCAGTGAAAATCCTGCTTGACAGGTTTGAGAGTCTTCTTTAAGCCAGGATGACCAGCAAGAGGAAAGTCATGGCACTTTTGAAGTATACTGAGCTCAATTGTGGGGTCATTTGGGACCACCACCTGATCTTTGTAGAGAAGAAGGTGGGAAGAGGAATAAATAGAATAATCTTGGACAGATTTAACTTTACCAAAATCTTGAATGATGATTATTTATTGATAATCTTGCTATAATGCTTTATTAGTTGATTCAATCACATTTGAAAATGATTCCACCTTGACTGAAAAGAGTTTGGAGGCTTGAATTACATCTTTCTTGATTATTTTTTAATAATTCATTGGATTCCTGCTGATGAAAGCCTCCCCCTCTCTGGGTAAACATACTATTGATTTGAAAAAGCATCTGGGAAGGTTGCCAGGCAGCCAGGGCAGTAGGTGATTGTGAAAAGAAATTTTGAAAGGAATTTAGCCCAGCAGGCTTGATGGAAAGTGAGAATATTTGATGACATGAAGTTTTGAAGGGAAGAGTGATCTATGAGAACTTCAAAAGTAAAAGAAAGGGAAAGAAGAAAAGCTCTCAAGTTCTTGAGATCCCAGAATATTCCAAGGAGTTCCTTTTCATTAATCTAATAATTGAGCTCTTCTGAAAGAAGCTTGCAGCTATAAAATGAAATGGGATGTTTTCCTGAGTCAGAAACCTAACTCAGTACAGGACCCAAGGCATAATATGATGCATCAGTCTCTAAGATAGTGGGTAGAGTAGGATTTGAGCAGTGGTGAAAGCCTTTTTGAGCTTATGAAACTGTCTAAGAGCTTCCTCATTGAGGGTAAAAAATGAATCTTTTATGAGGAAATTTGTGAGTTAACTGATAGTCTTTGAATTATTCTTGATGGAACAGAAGTAGAGGTTTGAAGAGCCTTGAGGTTTCTTGGGCTATTCCAATTAAGAATTTTCTGGAGTTTTACTTGGTCCATCTTGAGGCCTTCAGAAGAAACAGCATAACCTAAATATTCCACACTTGAGACATTGAAGAGGAACTTCGATGACTTAGCAAACAGTTTATTGGCTCTGGGTCTGGCAAGAACAGTGGGCCAATGAGTGACATGTTCTTCCTCAGACTTGGAAAAAACCATAATATCATCTAAATAAAAACCTACATAAGCATCTATAATATAAGAGAAAATATCATTTACAAGATTTTAAAAATAGGTAGGGTGATTGGTGAGCCCAAATAGCATAACCACATACTCATAACTGCCACATTTGGCTCCAAAATCTTTTAAATACTCATCACCTGCTTTTATTCTGAGAAGGCTATATGTACCACACAAATAAATATTGGAGAATATAGAAAGAACATCAAGAACAGTGAGAAGCTAATTTGTAGGAGGAACAGGAGTACAATTTGTTATTCCTAGTAATGGAATTGAGTTTGCGGTAATAAACACACAAAAAGAGGTCACCATCTTTCTTTCTCACAAAGAGGAAAGGTGCTCCTGCTGAAGAGGAGCTTGGCCAGATGAAAAATTTCTCTGAATTCTCTGAAATGTAGACCCTGAGTGTATCTGACTCTTGATTTGATAAGGATTAGATAACCCCAACTGGAGGTAGATACCCCTCCAGCTCAATATGATGATCACAGGCATGGTGAGGAGGAAGTTTCTCTGCATTTGCCTTGGGGAATACATCCAAATAATGGTGATAATAAGAAGGAGCAACATTCATCACAGTTTCTATTTCTTCTGGATCTTCTTCTTCATATCTGAATCCTCCGGGTAGTCATGATAATATGAAGGAGGAAGGTTCACATTCCCAAGGAAGAGAGGGAGTAAAGATACAGAATTATGTTCTCCAACATCTTAAATCTCTTTGAATAATTCATTTCTAGATGATAATAATGACTGTAGGAAATTAAAGGAAGGAATATGGAGAGAAGACAGGAATGATGGTGTTCTATAATCACCAACCAGAGATGCACATGATTTGGAAGAAGAAAGGTCATTACTGAAAAATTTAGGAGGATAATAATAGTACTTATGAGCAGAAGTGAAGGCTATCAGCTCGTTCATCCAATCAATAGATGGATTAAAATTATTAAGGAAGTAAAAGTTCAATATGAGGTATTCCCCCTTGGGAATATCAATGACTAAGAATTCCCATTATAAGCTTGGTAAGAAAGGGAGCTAAACCATATATTTAGTATGGTGATTCACAAATAAAGAAGGGGACTCAGAGGAGTCCAAGATTATAAGAGGAATCTTCTCTGGGAGTTCTGACATGGTCAAAGAATACCTGTGAACAAACTTCTTTGCAATGAATGAGTTGGTAGAACCAGAATCAATGAGAATACTGTAAAACATATCAGAGAGAGAAGAAAAAACAAAACATTTAAGAGAATTTTGGACACCAGTATTTAGAATTTACAATTGTGCTCTTGGTGGAAGATAGTGAAGACAACTGCAAACAACATGATCTTCACCCAGGATTTTCCTGGCCGGGAGATTTTCCTGATGGTTTGGTAAGCTGGTTTTGAGGCCTTTTGAAACAGGTTTCTAGACTATTATTCCCACCACAATAGGAACACAGGCCCTCCTTCACTCTTCTTTATTTTTAAGAACCCATCAACTTGAAGTATTTATTCAGAAAAAAAGAATGGGGCTTTTCCCTCTTCTGATAATTTAAATTCTTCTTCTTCTTTTGATTTCAACTTGAAGAATTCTGAGGATGAGAATAAACAGACTTTGAGGCTTCAGGCTTCTTCTCCTTCTTCCTCTCATGGTACCTGGTATCAAGCTCCAGGGTAACATCCATTAAGTTTTAAAGAGAACAAATTTTTGAAGGATGGGAGGCCAATTGATCAAGAATCCAGGAGGCCAATCCCCTCCTGAAATGATGGATGAGAGATGTTTCACCCCAATCTCCAATTCCTGAAACCAAAATTCTAAAATCAACAATGTATAACAATACATGTCCACCTTCTTTCATTCTTAAGGCATCAAACTCTGCTTCAGCTTTTCTGACTTCATTTTGGTCTCCAAATAAAGTAGAGTTGAGATTAAAATAATTCTCAATTATTGAGAAGGTATTCTGGGTCTTGATTGGTGAGATTTAAAAGATAAGGCTCAATCCATTTTGCTGCCCTGCCAATGAGAAATGAAGTGGAATAAAGAATTTTCTTCCTATATTCAGAGAAATTCTACTGATAATTATGGAAGATAGTTAACAGGGATGAATGAAGCTTCTGGCTTTGAAGGGTTGAGTCCCATCAAACCGTTCTGGTGCCTTAATACATAAATTCTTAAAGGATGGTGGTCTTGAGGATTCAGAGGATGGAGCTGCTTGAATATTGGCCATAATTTGTGTAATCTGCTGCATAATGGCTAATGAATAAGGTTAAGATTGATGAGAGAGAGGATTATTAGACTATGATAGAGTTGGCCTTTCAGTACCTTCAGATTCCCCCAAAGGAGCAGGAACAAATTCAGTCCATTATACTCTTCCTCTTACCCAGAACTCTCCTCCTCCTCTTCAACATCTTCACCAGGACATTTGAAAGTGTTCCTTGAAATGCCTGGAAAAGCATTAACTAATTCTGAAAACAAACTTGATCTTCTTGGCCCTCTTCCTTCCTTCCTGGATGGTGCTGCTCCTTCCATATTGGGTCCTCTGTCTATGTGGGGCCTCAATTGAGGAAATTCTGGGGTGCCATAAAGAGGAGCTCTTGGAGTTGGAGTAAAAACAGCTTGAGCTCTGGCCTGAGATCTTGTCTTGCTTGCAAGAGGTTAATTTTGGACAGGCATATTGAAAATGAATAAAAATAAAACTTGAAGAAGAATCAAAAAATTGAGCATGAGGACTTAAGTCAATTTAAAAAGAAAACTTGAAGTAAAAATAAAAATCAATATCTTTAAGAAAAATAAATAAATAAAAGTTTAAAATTCAGGTAAATAAATTAATCAAGTTTAAAATGAAATCTTGAAGTCAATAGGTCAATATATCAAATAAATCAAAATCAAAATCTTTCATAAAAATCAATCAATAAAATGAAATCTTGAGGAAACATTAATGTATGTCAAAAGATTGATGTGAAAATCAGCAGGATATATCAATCCACAGGTCAATCAATTTTCTAGAAGTAAATATCAATTTTTTGTCAAATGAATCAATAAAGTCAAATCAAGTGAGTTCTTGCTGAAAAATAAAAAATTCTTAAAGAATGAATCAAAATGAATTTTGATTCAAAGAATGTTTCTGAATGAATTTGGATAACCAATTTTAAAGTAAAATTGAAATGACACCTGAATTATCAATTTAATTAACTTTAATGGTTTGAATAAGAATCTGATAGAAATTAAAAATAAAAATAGGTGAGCTTTCAATTTTCAAGAATGAATAATGAATGAGAGAAAATTGAGAGGTGACAATAAAAAATGAAGCTCATAAGCATTAAAGAGTCATAATTCTTATGAAATGAGTAAATAAAATTATCAAGAATTAATGAAAAAAATGAAAAGAAATTACAGCTTAATTAATATAATGTCACAGAAGCTCTTGTGAAAAACAAGAGTGGCCTAGCACTCAGTAATCAGGGAACTCGCTTTGAAGACTCCAACAATTAAACAAGATAAAAAAAATAAGGATAAATTTCTCTAAGAAGATATGCAAGTAAAAGATGAGATGCAATGAGAGAAAAGGAAGCCAAATGGCCAAAGAGCAAACCAAGTAAGTCCTTAATCAATTTTTCAACCTGCCAGAATGAACAATGGAATTAGTAAGGATATGACTACCAAGTACCCACTGACAGGCAAAGAATGAAAAGGTGAAAATGACTGACTTAAGAATATTGGTATTCACTATCAAGATGAAAGAAAATAGAGATATAAATAGAAAAATTTATATGAATTAACTGGGGGAAAACCCCCCAGGGTTGAAAGAGAGGCTGGTATATATGATTTGTTGAGAGCCTGACTCCTTCAGGCTGACAGCTGGTTTGTATTAAATCCTTGAAGCTGTATTGAATGTTTGATGAGGTCTATACCATGCCAAATTGGGCAATAAAATGAGTTCAATGATCTTCACAGGGTTTACGGTGTGAATACAGGTCTTTATGAAGCACTACTGTATGGAAATGAATGTGGTTTCCAAGTTGGATTGATGGATAATTGACACTTGACAATTCTTTTGTAATTACCTCTTGAATATCCCTTGAGAATGAACTGCCAATATTCCCTTGGAGGAATACTTAATGATTGAAAATATCCAATGATTTCTTGATGGTGTGATTGGTATTTGAGAATAACACTTGTAATTGAGCCTTGATGGATCCTCTGGTTGATGTGGTGCCACGATGATGGGATAGGATGTTGAAAAAAACTTCTGATATTGGAACCATTAGATTCCTGGTGGAAAAAGGTGCATAATGGTGTATAACATCATTTATGGAACTCTTTGTTATTGAATGTGAAAAGTCGCCAAATGTCTTTTCAATGAATTCCAGGAGACAAAGGAGAAAAAGGAGTTTGGGTGGCTTCAGGATTTGCAGAGGTGCTTTGGCCAAAACAAGCCTAAAGGGCTTTAAAATTGTATTTTACCAAGATGCACAAATCTTGAAATTAAGCCCAAAATGGCCTGATATTTCCATTTGAGAATATTTCCCATATTAAAAGGAAATGTGGAATAAAATGGCTAAATGTGAAAAACTGTATTTAAAGCTTAGAAAGTATAATACAGGCTTTTGAGCTGTATTTCCACTATTGGCTGGGTAATTCCCAAAAGTTCCCAAAGGAAGAGAATGGCCATGAATGGCATGATGGTGAAGGGGCCAGATGGGCCCCAGATGATGAAATTACCATAAAGGCCATAAAAGTGAAATTGGCCGATTTGGTCAAGATTAATGGATATGGTCAAATCTCCATGAGAGAGATATGGCATTGATATTCCATAAAATTGTTCAAGGGGTATTATCCATGGTTGTGACAATTTCCCCCCTCAACATGTGCCTATTGGTAGTATTCATGTTGAGAAAAGATTTGAGTGCAGTTCAGTCTGTGTATACTTCAAAGACTGAACCCTTCAAATAGTAATGGAGTTTTTCTAGAGCCAGTACTAGACACAAAAATTCTTTCTTAGTTGTTCCAGAAAATTGCCTTTGAACCGTTCAGTTTCCTGTAAATATAACAGATTACTCCTTCTCTAGGTTCACAATCTACAATTTGTCTCTGGTGCAGGGCTCCACCAATGCTTTACTGCAGTCTAAATCTATGTACAAATTGAATGGAAGCTTAAACTCAGGTAACATCAGGACAGGTGCATCAGTAAGTCAATTTTTTATACTCTCACATGCATCCCTCCTTCCTTTTGTAATCTCAAAAACTAAATATTTTGAACATAAATTTTATGAGCTGCTAGTTATGTAGGAAAAGGTTTTGATGTGATTTTTATAGTAGATGTAAAAACCTAAGAAGGATTTCATTTCTTTGATGTTTTTTGGTGCTGGTATCTGCAGAACTGCTGCTAATTTGTTTTGGTATATGGCCAAGCCAAGGCCTGAGATGTTATGTCCTACTGCCAATAGTTCTTTCTTGGGAAAAATTACATTGTTCAAGTTTAATTTTAATATTAATGGGTTTTCACTTACTCAAGACTCTGTCTAAGTATTGCACATGATCTTTCCATGTCTCTGCATATATGATTATATAATCAATGTATACCAACATCCAGCCTTCCAATATTTCCTTTTGAAATATTGTGTCCATCATCCTTTGAAAATGGGCTGGTGCATTTTTGATTCCAAATGGAATTCTGGTATACTAATATATACCCATATGGCATATAATTCTGAGTATTTTCATGTATTTTGGATCAACTTCATTTTGGTAGAAGTGTTTAATACAATCAATATTGTCAATGTATTTGGCTTTAGCCAATTTGTCCAAGGCATGTGGTATCCTTGGTATAGGGTACGTATCAGCCTTAGTCTAGTTGTTCAGTGCTATGAAGTCTCAACAAAATCTAGATTTTCCATCATGTCAAGTGATTAGGACAGGTGTGGTTAATTCCAAAATTTAATTATGTCAAATATTTCTGATGGGATCCATATCTAGGAGTTCAGTGACATGTTTTTCAATTTCTTCCCTAGTTGCAAAAAATTCTGGGTATGGAGGTCTCCTAAGCATTGATGGATAATGTCTTTCCTCATCCAGATATAGCTCTATGTCATGGACTCTAATCTTGCCCAAGGGTTCTTCTCCTATGGCAAATTCTGGTCTATTCTTCCTCAGAATTCTTATTAAACAAAGGTTTTGTTTACCAGTGAGGTTAAAACTGAATTTCCCCTCTTTGAATTCATTCAGCATTTCTTCCAGAGGGTCTTGGTTGTACAATTGGTATATATAAAGGGAAGATTTCTTTTCCTTGTTGGTACCTATTACAATATTCCTGTTTTTACTGTTGTAGATATCAATGCCATACATAATTTTTTAGTATGTTCCCAATAGAAATCCCTGAATGTGGGAATCCTCAAGCACTACGAACTCTGGCTTGATTCTGATATTACCTTTGATATGGGGTATCATAATCCCTTTGATAATAGTCCCTACAGAGGCCATCTTTCCTGATACACTTTTGGTGTTCTTTGCATTAGTTTGGAAGATTTGGCGTTCCCAACTTGAGAAGTGATCTTCCAAATACTCTTTGGAAACTACTTAGGAGTTTGAAAAGATTTTACTTATCAATGGGTGTTTAATATTATCAACAAAAAGGGTAATTTGAGTGGCTGTACCATGAATGTATTTCATTCCTTTGGCTTGTGTAACTACAAATTTTTGTTCATCTTGTGTATGTTTTCAAAAATCTTTGTTGGTAGTATCTTATGGCAATCCTTCTTCAAACTGTATGTACTGGTTTTTCCAACTGGTTTTCCTCTTGGTACTCCACCAGATTTTCTTCTATTTGGTCTTGGTCATCATAAAACGTTTCTCTGATGATATAACCCATAGGGTAAGAGTCAGATTCTTCTGTTTGAATTTATTCCCCTGGGACTTTCTCAAAGGAATGTATTCTCTTCTTTTCCTTTGTAAAGTTGCTAAAATAGCTGTGTGTAGTTCCATGATTATGAAAAAAGTTCCTTTTCTTAAGTATTTCTTCCAGCTTCTCTGTGGGTTTGTCCTTGTTATAAACCCTGAAAGGCTCTTTCTCTCTGAAAATGTTGCCTTTATATGGGAAATATCTTCCTATATTTTTCCTTTTCCTTATATCTTGTACGGTGTGGGAAATGTAATCTAAAGTGCAGTCTTTTTTGAACCTGCATTTCACTGCATGTTCCAGTTCTCCTGGCAGTTGTGTCAAGAGCTTTTGATTCCTCAGCTGAGTGTTCATATGAGAATCAATGGTTTTAAGTATTTCATGATGTTTAAGAAACCACCAATAAAGATATTTGTCCACTGAATATTTGTCATTTTAAAATGATCTGGTATTTTTCCACATACAAGTACAATTACTGCAGTTTTGGATTATTTGACTCTTACACCATGGACAGTTTCTTCTGCCATTTATTTCTTTCCTTTCTGTGTACCATATACTAGCACATCCTTTGAATTCTGTTTTAAGTCTGGATGTTATCCAATAGTCTGGTATAATTGGAACATTAATGAAGAGTCCATCAATATAATCAATGAGCTCCACATTATCATATTCTCCTACGCCAGAGAATTTGGGCCAGCTTGTGGCTTCTGAAAGTCACTTAAGTGCTTCCTTCTTGGAATAAGTAATATTATTCCCATCTTTGTATTGTGATAGGGATCTTTGCTTATTCTTAATTAGGGTATGTGGTTTGATTTCCTATTGGTTGTATGGAGAATTTCCAGAAACATGGCCCTGTGTTTGGGGTTTGATGTTTTGGTAGACATTTAACAATTTTTTCATCTCTTGATACAGGTATTCCTTGTCCCTCTTTCAGTAATATTTCTCTTCCAAGACTTCATTTAGTATTTTCTTGGTCTCTTCTTATTCTTAATTTAGCATAGTCATCTTGAAGATTATGAATATTTTTGGCTTGTAAGTTATTTACCTCTTGTAACCTTTAAATATTTTCATGGAGCTTTTCAAACTCTTTCTCAGTTTGTTCTGAATACTGGGAAACTGGTCACCACAGTTCATTACTTTTCATGTTACTCTCAGTAATAACAATGTTATGTTCATTCTTAGTGGGTATATAATTTCTAATTGCAGGTGTACTAATCATATCAAATCTATTTACAGTTGTGTCTTGCTTTTGTAAACTTCCTTCACAAAGTCCAACAGATTCTGGATCATTGTGTCTGAGTATTTCTGCCTATTGTTTAAAGAAGTCTTGTTCTTGCCTCTTTTTCCTGGTCCTCTCCTGGAAACTCACTGAAATTGTGAAGAATGGTGACTCTTGGAAACTGATTTTCTGGATTGTGTGTGGTGTGAAGCCACTGGGGAGTTAGGTTAGTTTACTCCTTGTGAGCCTGTAGGAGTAAGAATATTCTCTTTCTTTCTGCATTTCTCCTCTATAGCCTTTATGGTGGCTTGATTCTCCCTGATCTTGGCTTCCCTCTTTTCTAAGAGTTTGAACTTTTTGTTGGGGTTCCAACCTTTGGTTATTTCCATAAGGTACTTTTACAGAAATCCCTCTTGGAAATATCTTCTGGAAGCCTTCCCAAGCTTCTTCCCAGAATGAGGCCAGGTTCAACTTTTGCTTTCCATTCTAAATTGTAAAAGGTCTTTTAGGAGCTGGTGGAGCTGAAGTACTTGATCAATATCTTTCCAGTCCTCTGTGTTGATGTGTCTGTTGAATTGGAAAGTAAATGGGAGTGTGGAAATAATCTTCCTGAGTGCTTTTCAATTCACCATGCTTTCTAAACCCTGGTCTTCTGGATCTAAACAGGTTTTTCCTATCCTATGGCTGGTTCTCTGAGACTCCAAGGTCTCTGAGGTATACAGGGGAAATGGTATCAGTGTCTGCAATCAGTCAGCAAATCTGTGTTCTTGGGATATTTACCTTTGACTGTTCTTGATAAAAACTTGTGTTCTACAGCTTTAAGAAATTTCACTTTAGAATTTACAAGTGGGTTAATGGCTTTTATCTTCCATGTATAAGTTATCAAGGTTGGTTTACCTTGTTTTGAGGCAGACATTTGTGGTTTTCTGGCCTTCTGAGTGGAAATTAGTATCCATTTCTTTCTTTTGATGATAAATTAATGTTTCCTCTTTCCTTTTCCCTTCTGCATGTGGTCTGTGTCTGAGGGTGTAGCTTGAGGGTTGCCCTGTGACTGTGTCTCAAGTGGTATGAAGTTTTCTTCTACTAGTAGACAAAATATAAGGGCTTAATGTAGGTATTGACTCTTACAAGTTCTTTGAAAGTCAAATAATGGCCTCTGATGCAATATATGGCTGTATTACACCTCCGTAAGGTGACTGTGGGTTGTTAATACCAATTCCCACGTCAAGAATACTGTTTGACAGATGTATGATTACTTCTGTAACTCAAATATCTCACAGTTTCATTTTATAATTGGCAGAAATGTCTGAATAATGTGGTGTCATATGAGACATTGAAACTATCAATATGCTCAACCATGGAATCTAAAGCTTTCATTTACACTACAGGGGAGTATTTCAATTATTTAACAGAATAATATAAGGTGTCTTTGTTTTTTATATAAAAAAACACCTAAATAAGACAGTTTTAATTAAATTATAATAAACCACATCAGCCATTCATAAAAACACCCAGTGGTTTATGATTATATACCACTGAATAATGATAATATATGATATTAAATATATTATTGTTTTTATTAATGTAATTTTTATTGTAAAAATAGTAAAAATAAGATTTTAAATATAAAAATAAGAGAAAAAACTCACTTTTTCCCAAAGAAGATCAAAAAAAGCTCAAAAACATGGCCAGGCCCCTGAAATTTCAGGCTGAGTCTATTATGAAGCTATTCTAAATGTATTTGAAGCTTTTTAATATGACTGTTATATGGCTATATATTATAAGAAATTCTTAAGAGTATTTTTGGGGATTTACTATGAGATTATAGTGATGGTGACCAATGCTGAAAGCCCCAGGTGCTCTGATTATCAGTTGACTAACTATAATAACCAATATAATACTCGATATTTAAATTATACCTGATTATTTCACAAGCCTATAACATTTTTTGATAGCTGTACTAAGTAGTAATTAAAGAGTAGGATTTAGATTCTCTTTTTGGAATAGAAAAGGTCCCTTTTTATACTAAAGTTGGGCAGAAAGAGCCTCTGGACCTGTCCACATAGTGATGGTGAAGAGTTTTCTCCTAAAAGGGATATACTGTGTTCTATACACAGCCTGTAAAGCTTTTAGTGGGATCAGATGTGGCTTTGAAACAACATCTGGGCAGTTTTCACCAATACAGGGTGAAATATTCCACTTGAGGAACTCATAGCCTTCTTCTGAAGGGTATAATGCATAGAATTATTTACACACAAAGCTATGGGGTATTGAGGGATAAATAGGCTCCTTTGTATAATTGACACCTCATATTCAAGGATATGGGATAGTGTCCCACAGTACTGAGTTTTTGACCTTAAAACTGTCATAGCTTTGTCATTTTTAAAGTAAATGACCTCAAATTTGATTCATTGTGTATCCCTGAATGAGGTCTACACAAAGATACTTTATTTTTTATGGGTAAAATTAAATACATAAAAGTTATGCCACTTTTAAATTCCATTATCCAGATATGGATTTTTCTTAAATCCTGTATAGAGTTTGTTTTCTCCAAAAACTTTTTTCTAGATTGTTTATGAGGAAATGGATGGCACAATCAGAAATTCCTTATTGTGCTTGTTTTAAAAAGAACCCAATTTAGGTATCTCACACTAAAGCTGTGGAAGTTAGATTAGTGGTGATTATTTTATTCATCCTTATTTGGTCTTTATTTGGCCATAGCTACTACAGTTTTGATTCTAGCCCAATTTGGGTAGTACCATTGGATAGCCCTGTCTGAGGGCTTCAATTGGAACACCCATTTTATTGGGTTGCGCTTCATTCTATGAATTTTAGATGAAAAGTGGAAAATAAGGTTTATGCCCAGCTCTTGCTTTGAGCTGGAATAACTTTGTTATTCCTTTTCTTGTGGTTATGGGAGCTATATATTTAGAAATAGGTGGATTTCCTCTTTTGTTTGATACTGTTTATGAGCTATTTTGGCTCATCTCCATTCTTGGTGGTATTTTTCTCTACCATTGGATTATGGTGTTTTGGCTGTCATGCTTGTGCTCTGGGTTTTAGTCACAGGCTGACAGATTTAATCTAATTTTTGCTTAAATATGCAACCAAATTGAACAGCTGCACCAGAAAAAAGATATATTTCTGGGATAATGTGAGAGAGAAATTATTGTGTGGATTTGAAGTCTAAAGCTTATTGATTGCATCCTATTTGATTGATCAGTAAGCCTGAACAATGATTAATTTTACATGCTTACTCATCGAAGCCAGAATTCCAATGATGCTTAACAATGCAAAAATATTCTCTCAGGTAGCCATCCTTTGAAAGTTATTAATTGGTGGTACAATAAAATCATTAATTGAGAAAAATAAGTGAAATTTCTCTATTGTATAATTCAATAGTTGTGTTAATTACAGAAAAAAACCAAAAATGTATTATTTACTTGTATAACACAGTCCCTTATCACCCCAGATCAAATACAAATCATTTCTTCCTCACAATCATCTCCCATGTTTATGATGACTCCCTATTTATGAAAATAGTTATACAATATGAATAATTACCCAAGATATACAGACTTAATAAAACTAAAATCTTACTGGCTTCCAATCAATTTTTCAACAATCACCATGAGAAAATAGCTCCACCTGACATCAGGTGATCTATTTGGAAATTAGCTTTAACCAAGCCTAGAATGAGCTTGGACCCTTTCTATGAACTGGATTTAACTAGGATTAAGGTGTTTTTAAATGTTCCAGGAAGTTCTAAGCCACTGGAACATTTAATAATTTCTGATTTTTATATTATCCCTCTTCAATTGAATAGAATACACATAAAGGAAATTACATCTAATATCTTTTAATATTGCAATAAATTAAAAAATCTTTTCATTAATTTCTCAATATTAATGAAAATATATGTACTACAAAATTTCCCTTTCATAGCTTTATCATTGCTTAAAACACTTCCTTTTGTCTTTTTAAGGCCTCACCAAATCAAATCTAGTTTTAAAAATTGGGAAAACCTTTTCTTTCTTTTCTGATGATTCATCATCAGAATATAATGAAATTGATTTTTTTCTTTCAAATATCATTAAAAAAAGAGCTATTTTAAATGAAAACTTCCCTCAAATTCCTCAAGGATTTGATTTATTTTTTTATATAGCCAAGCTTTTGTGAATTAAAGGAAATATTTCCGAATTTCCTTTGAGAAAATATCCCCTTGAAGAATAAATACAATATATATATTTATTTTGATTCATTGAGTTGAATCTGTTTGATATGAGTATTATTTTCCTGTTTTTTATGCTACAGTTTCTTTTCTAATTAATTAGATTTTGACTCAAGTAATTGAATATTAAATAAGCAAGAGGAATTTATATTTTCTGATAAGAAACAAAATTTTTTACTTATGTTGTTTTTTATGTTGATCATTTTTCATTTTTTATATATTGGATTATTTACTCAAATTAATTAAAGGTCTATGGCAAAGATCTTTTCATTTGGAAGGGGGTTATAATATTTAAACAGAAAAAACTCAATTAAAATGATCTTTTCATAGTAATATACAACCTGTAACTGTCAAATTGTCAACAATTGTCAACAATTTTACAGTAGTGGGCTTTACAGTAATGGACTTACAGGGCCTGATACTGTTATACTTAATAAAACCTCAATAGAAATAAGAAAAATAAAGCAATTCAAAGTGAACCAAAATATGAGCACAATTCCAAAAAAAAAGTAATTGTAAGATAATCAGGCTGATGTATTTTTCTACTCATTTCCTAACAATCAGTACATAAATCTTGATTATAACATTGAAAAATATTTTTCATAATAAATAAAGAACAAAAAAACTCTTCTCTCAAATATTTTTCAAAATTATTTTTTAAGATGAATTTATTCTTTTATTTAACATTTTGCATGAATATTCATTGATTTTTTGCTTTATAATTTCTCTTACCACAATAAAGATGATTAATATTGACATTTAAAATAAAAAATCATTATCAGGAATAATGAGAATTACTTAGCTTAAGCATACTCCTAGGCATTTCAGCTGAAAATTTATAGGTTTTTTCAATTTTAATAAACTAGTACTAGGTTCCTAAGGCTTTGTGAGCTATATGCACACATTAGTTATATAAGTGAGTCAGTTATATTACAAAATTATTTTTTAACCATAATCCTGGTCATATTAAGTCAATATTCAAATTGAGAATCAACCTGTAAATCAAAAAGGGGATAAGAAAAATGGAATTTTTTCAAAAATGTCTGTTTCCAAAAGCCACTAATCTTTTCATTGACAAAATCATATGGTTCCTGATTTAAATGAAAAATTAATTCATCCTATCATAAATTATTTTCTTCATGGGTTTAAAATCCTAATACAGTAGACTTTTTATGAATTACCATCTTCCCAATGTCAAAATTTAGGTTCATTCCATGACAAGTTTTTAGTAATTAAAGATGAATTCTTTAGGAGCCATTAGGAAGATTCTTTTAATCTAGTTGGATGTGGCTCTGAAATTTTATTAATATAGATTCAAGCTTACTTCTAAATAGCTTCTGACATCTTTCTGCACACTATAGTTTTATTATTGTATTTTAACTAATAATTTAAGCCTATTTCTCCACATAAATGCCAAAAATACATACCATAAATTCTTTTATATTAGATCCTTGAATTGGTTAAACAATATAAATATATAATTTCATGAACTAAAGTTTATAAATATCTTCTCATTATCAATTCTTTTCTCTTTTTCATAATATTAGTGGCTGTAATTACATTTGACTTTATAAGCTTCGTAGTATATTTTAAAATGAATTCTGTAAAAAAACTTTATAAAAGGTATTCATTATTCCAATTCTTTTAAGAAAAATCAATATAAAAATTAAGAAAAAACAGTAGTTTATTTTTCTTCATAATTTTTGGAATAAATTGCAATAGCTATTAGTGAGCTAATAATTGAAAGCTATACAGGTGTCCCACATAAAGCTGAGAAACGTTTAAGATTGGGGAATGATCTGATAATTTTGTGAATTTCTTATCGAAACCTAAGTTTTCTCTTTCTGTATTGTTGATAGATCACGCAATTATCTTTGAGAAACAGAGTTTTCAAAAAGATAGAACGCAGGTATTATATTGAGGCTTTCATTATGTGGATATCTCTTTCTAAGTTTTAATTATTACAGGATAGATAAAGAAGCTTTAATACTAACAATAAAGTAAATCTAACTCGAAAATGAATGAAATAGTAAGTGAGCGCAACAGATAGCTTTGAGCTGGCGAGATAATTAAAGTCAATAAAGCTTCAAAATATTAATTTATTCAAATTAAGCTTCATAAAAGATCATACATAATAACATTGTATTCATACTCACTATGGGAGTATTAGTTATTATGGCTTAAATATTCTATCCCATGAAAATTCCCTCCTAATTTTATCAAAATGAAAGCTCAGAAAATCAACAATCTTTAAGGAAAATATTGTTGTTTTTCTGATATTTAATAAATTTACAAAATAAATACTTCAACTTTATAGTTGATTATTTTAACCAGATGTACACAAATTGATATACGTATTGATTTCGGGGAGAAAAATCTTAAAATTTCACAATACCACAGAGGAATATATTCTATATTTAACTGAGAAGCATTCATTCTATTATCAAGCCCTATTTTCTTCTCTGAATATCTAAATGAATCTTAAATTCATGCTTTGTATTTTATAATAGGAAAAATCTGTCAATTATAAAATTTAAACAAAATATTCTTTCATTCAGCCTTAAATATTCCAGCTATAGGCTACCAAGAATCTCCTAAATCAGTTCTTTGGATGAAGTATTGGTAATATTTATCAATCATATATCCCATTTGTGAAAGCTTCTCCTTCTAATTAATTTTTTTCTTAAAAAAAGAGTTTGTTTTATTTTAAAATGAATGATCTTACAGCAAGAAGAGAAAAAAAATAAGGGATATGATATCTTTCAAAATCCAAATTTTAGCTAGAGAAATAAAATGCATGGTAATTTTTTCATCTAAATTATGTAAATCTTAAAAAGGGTCTTATTTTGTTTAATTTTTTTCTCATCAATGTGGAATTAATTTTGATAAGAAAGGTTTGAAATGTAAATATTTTTGGATATTGCTTCCAAAAGATTAGATTGAGAAAGCTTCCATAGTGAAACTTTAATCTATATGAAAACAACCACAAAGCAGACTTCAAATCTTGGTTTTTCATTAACCAATTTGAAGTAAAAAGGAAAATAAAGATGAATTTAAAATCATTATTTTCATGATTTATTTTTTGATTATTGAGATTGGGATATCCTGACTAAATACTGATATTGAGTCACTTGAATTGAGAATTTGTGGCTTGCATATGTGGCTTCAATTTCGTCCAAAACTTCTATTTCTAAATTTAATTTCTTTCCTATCTCCAGGCTTAATAAAATCTATTTCCCATGTCAAAATCCAAACTCAACACCTTCTGTCAGGTTTAGCCACTTCCTTAATGGTGAATTAAATATATAAAGTTTTCAAATTTAAATATACAGGCTTCAATTCACATAGAACTTTATGTGTGAAGAATTGACTAAAGCAGTTTATAGATTTGTGAATTCCAAAAATATTATCTAATCTCTGAGCTTCCGTGTAAGCCTTTTAATCATTGAGCTATAGTAATCTTTAACATTTGAAGTTGTTTTTGTCTGGCAAAATCTTCATTGTTCCTTACTTCATCCTGACACTGAAGTTCTTCATCCTTCTTCCTGTGTATATCTTAGTGCGAAAATTGCAGTTCCCAATGTTCCTTTTATCTTTTTGATCCTCCAATCTTTAATTATATTCAATTTCAAATTCTCTCTTTTTATCATCTTCATATCATCTTTGATTTCCCTTGAAGTTATTTTCCTCCATTTGGAAAAAAAGTTGACAATCCTTTCTTTCATCTTTTCTTGTTTCCTCCAAATCTGCTTCTGGTTCTTAAACCCTTTTATTAATATCATTTAACAACGCCTATAGTGGATCAAATTTTGTTGAATTATCTGATTATCAAGATTATATTACCTTGATCTTAGTAGAGAAATATGTTTTGGCCTATTTACATACAAATTTTCTCCATAATTATGAGCCTCCTGCAGTACTAGTGCCATTCAATTCAGTGTTTGGCTCTAGCTGAGACTTTTGAAGGTTTCTCCACTGAAATTTAGGATTTCATTGGGAGTTCACTTTCATATCCCCAAATATCTTCATATTATGATGGATCTGCAAACAATTCAGGTTCTATATCAATCTCATCTTCTGTTTCTTGTTCAGTCAATGAGATTTGGGAAAAATCTTCCCCCTATCTCCCACCTGTCCCCAATACTGAGGTTTTTACCTGGTTAATCTCACTTATCAGGTCGTATATCTGAAATACATGTTAGCAATTGAGTAGTCTCTTTTAAGTAGAATAAACTACTCACCTCTTCTTTCATGTGATGTTTTTGCAACTGATCAAGAAATTTAGCACCACCCATTGAATAAAATGCATCAACAATTATCTA
The DNA here is from genome assembly GCA_023105745.1 of Austropuccinia psidii. Taxonomy (NCBI): domain Eukaryota; kingdom Fungi; phylum Basidiomycota; class Pucciniomycetes; order Pucciniales; family Sphaerophragmiaceae; genus Austropuccinia; species Austropuccinia psidii. The sequence continues at coordinate 7,593,993 of JALGQZ010000003.1, forward strand.
TGTGAAGCTCAAAATATTGAAATCAAGTATCAAAACTGAATTAAACGAGTTATGAAGTACTATATAAGAGCTCAAAATGACTTTGTATTGGCTTTTTATTGTCTCAAAGGTCAATTCCTTGATTCCCACGAACTCATACTTGTAAAAATCATTCTGTTTGAAAAATGACTCCATGGAAGAAGCCCAATTCATCATTCATATTCCATTCAGTGTTAAATCTGTAACATTGCAACAAGCTTTAGTACATCTACCCTTTGATCTTGAGTCGAAAAAATATATATTTGGAAGTGGTATCCTTATCTGCCTTGGCCAGCCATGTGGCTATTTTCTCAACATTCTTTTTTTGTTGCATTCATTTTTCTTTAACTTTATGATTCTTGAAACTCTCCTACCAATGCATTTCAGCCTCTTCACTAGTAATTCATTTTCCCCTTTTGAATATATCTCACTTGGGTTCTGGTGGGAGTTTGGGTTGCAAAAATTATTTAGTTAACTGTGTTGATGTAGTTCATCATTTTTTGTGGTGCCTCTTGCAGTTCTTAATTTTTTATTTTAAATGGTAGAGTTTTGTTTTGCGGGATTTAATTATATTGAAGAATGAAAAATGTAGAATTTTTATTCTTAAGAAGTCAAAAGCTTTTGAGTATGAAATATCACAATTAATTTTATTTTCAAATCATCAAAAACTCATTTGTAAATTTTTTGAATTTAAGATAAGTAAATACATAAAAAATCAAAATTTATTTCAAAATTAAGCTGAATAAAATATCAATTTGTGTTCCAGAAATTGTTTATAAGCAGGGCATTAGTCCTAAAATAAATCATATTTATTAGATAGAAGCTTAAAATTAGAATTTCCAAATTAGGTACCTCTTTAGGTATTTTATTTTACAAAAGTGGTAATTTAATTTCAATTCTTAATTAATGATACACCAAAATCCCACACTTAAAGAGAGCCACATCATAACAAAAATAATTCAACCAGTCCTCCTCAAGATATATTGAAAGATCACATAGCAAACCTAGACCATGAGTATGAAACAGATAATGAGGTTGTTGAACAAAGAAATTCCAGTAGGCTTTCAGGAAACAAAGAACCAATTAAATATAATTATGTCTTTGAATCAAGTAATTACAGTTGGGTTTTAGGAAACAGTGGAAAATTTAAATTTTATTTCAGCTCTAGAAACTCTAGTCACCAATTAGCCCACAATAATCAAGTTAAATCAGAGCTTGAGAACTCTCCAAAAGAAGTTGAAAGAAACAATTCAAATTATGTTGATCTCTCAGGCCCTGTGGCTTCATTTCAGAATAAATCTGAAAGAACCAAAAACCTCTAGGGATTCAAATTTCTCCATAAAAGATCATAATCACCTATTCTGAGCATTGCCAAATGAAGGAGGAAAAATAGAAGTTATTTGAAAATGGAAAATACGGCCAATTTAAGTGAAAAATCTCAGTAAGATGAATAATACAAACAAAATCTTTCTGAGAAGGAAAACAGATTTAATTTTTGGAATTCTAAAAGGAGTCATTCTTGTATTCTGACTTATTAGCTGCAGAAAGGGTAAAATTTCAGCAAGAGACAGCAATACAAAATGAAAACTTAAAAATAGAATTGGCTCTTTATAAAGAACATTTTAAAGCCATTAACTAATGGATCCGTACTTGGTTTAGTCCCCAATGGATAGAATTACTTCCCAAAGTGACCTTTCTTGAGTCCTAAATAAGGTTATTGGAGAAAAAATTCACTTTTTCATTGTAACCAACCTCCCAAGAAGATTTGCGATTAACCTAGCTTCATTCATATTTTCTGAAAAATTATTTTTTTATTTTCTTTATATCATAAGTAAACATGTGAACTTAATGTTTCAGCGGTAATACACCATATATTGTATTAATCTTTTTTCCAAGCCATTCAATGCTAAAATTACTCATCTTGATTCCTCAATCACCACACCTCCACCAAATTTTAAGCTTTATAAAAATATCCTGACTACACTTCCATTTCCATACGACCCTAGTCTTTCTAAGGCCAAAGATAATCAATGATAAACAGAGAGTTTCTTGTGTATACAATTATTTTTAAAAAGGATGTGCTCTTTAGTCAATTTCGCTATATGGTTGAAACCTTTCTTTTTTGTTGCAACAGCTTTCTTGAAATCTTCATCCCTCATCGCAAATAGGTTACTAATCTTTAATAATTAAGGATTCTTAATAGCTTCATTTCTTTTGAAATATCTTGAGTGTGGGATTTTAGACAAATAATTTAGATAAAAGCTCACTTTTTTGAATTGAGAATTCAATATTGATTGATAATAGACGTTTTCTGAATAAAGAAGTGACCCAAGGTGAGGGAGTTTTGATATTCCAAGAAGCTTATATTTGGTTTCCTTTTAGGTTTCATTTTCTTCTTGCACCCACTTTTTAGCTATATAAAAGATCATTTTATTTCTATTCGATATAGGAGCTTTCTATGCTTATTTGGAAAGAAAACTGATGTTAGTTTCAAGCTCTGAATTCTTGGAATTGAGAATAAATGTAAGATTTGAAGAAATATATAATTTTTTAAAGGTTAATTTCCCTCTGAGTACCTTTCAGTAATTTGTTATGGATATTTTTCTTGGCTTAATTTGAAATAAATCTACTCTTGGTGGTCCATATTTCATCCCAACATTTATCTTATCAAAATGATGTCATATTACCTCACTGGGCTTAGAGCGATCTTTTGCCAAACCCCTTTTTAAGCTAATATTAGATTCAATTCATGAGAAAATTAAATTGATAATTTGTTTTTTTATGAGTTGATTTTATCTGTTTTGAGGATTTTTTTCCTTTAAATTTTGAGCGATTTTGAAATTCCCTAATAAAATCAAAATTAAAAATATTCTACTTGAATTTAAAGTAGTAAAAACTTTCATTAAATTGGTTAATGGAGGGCCTGCCTTACTGAAATATTTAACAAGAAATTTTTTACTGCCATTCCACAGTATATTTAAATATAAATATAATTGGCTGCATAGATTATTCTATGAATAAAAATTGAGTAGTATTGGTTAATAGTACTATAAAAATTAGATAGAAATATTTTTAATTTTTCAATTTTCAACATCTCATCATAACTTGTCAAATTTTCAGTATAGATAAGTTTTTAAATATGAATTACAATAATCCTTATAATCTTATTTATTCATTTTCTGCATCTTTTCTTTTTCTTTGCAAACAAAAAAAACCATGATTTTCCCAATTTATTAAAGCATAATTATAAAATCTTGATAAAAAAATGAAAATATTTAATTTTAAAAATTAAATTAAATTAAATTAAATTGGATGTTTTCATTAAAAAAGGTGGAAAACTATTCATTCGAGTGAAATTATTTTACACTAATTATTGTAATGCATATATATATATATATATATATATTAAAAAAAGAATCTTCATCCTTAATTTATGGAAACCTTAATTTAAATGTTTAAGCTTTACCATTACAAATTAATCATATGTAATTCAATTTAAATTTATATTTTTTTTTCATCTTAAATAATTAAAAAAAGGGAAATTCTTAATTATTTCTTTTAAGAAATAAGGACTTATTTTAAAAACCTTTTTCATCAATTTGAAATTTTTAATCTATTGATATCAGTATTAATCTAATTGTTTGAATTTGTTAAATTAATTCTTTCAAAAACAATATTATGAGAGCCTAAAAAAAGATGTAGGTTTTATGAATATTTTTCAAAATAATATAATTTAAAACCTTTTTTTTTGAAAAAAAAAGCCAAGTTAAAAACCAGATTTCAAGAAAAAAAGAAATATTTAATTGAAAAGAAAAAAATACCATCAAAAAAATATAAAGAAAACAAGAAAAATTATGAATAATGAAAATAAACAAAATTTTACTTTTTTTTTTTGAATTCCTTTGGTCTAATTATTGGTTTGCCCCTTTTCTTTTTTGGGAGGAGGAATTTCTTAATCTAAATTATTTTTCTATCTTTTTTTTATATAAGTAAAAATTATTGAGAAAAAAAACATTTCTTGATTTGTTTGTTTTTTTTGAAAAAAATGAATTAAAATGACCTTTCAGCATTACGTTCTGGATATTAATTGAATAATTGAATCCCAAAATTATTTTTCAATCCAATCTCAACAAAAATAAAAAAAACAGAAAAAAACAAAAAAAAAACAAAACAAAAACAAAAACAAAAAAAAACACAATTTTTTTTTTTCTACTTTACAAAAAAAAGACCAAATTTTAGTTCTTTTATTTTGAAAATAGTATGTAAGAAATTAAAACAAATTCATGCCTAAAGCTGGATTTCAAAAAAAACTAATCAATGAAAAAATAAACAAAATGAGAAATGAAAAAATATAATTGGAAGAGAAGCTAAAACACATGGAAATTATGATTAAAATCCAAAACAAAGCACAAGGAAAACAAACATGTAAATCATAATAATCAGAAAAAAAATCAAATTCAATTGAGACAAAATAATGTAACTAAAAAATTTCAATGAAAATATAATTTAATACAGGTAGAAAATCAAGAAATAAAAACAATTTTAAAATCAAAATGAAATTAGAAAAGTAAATAAGGAATTTTAAAAAAAGAGAATTTTGTTTTGATGTTTGAATTGTTTCTCCTAAAATTAATAAATAAATTTGATTTTCATATAAGTGGGAAGAAATAACTATTTGTCTTTATTGAATATCAATTAGAAAGAGATATATGTTTGAATCTTAATAAATATTTCAAGTTAGATAAACATTTTCAAAAGGTTTTTCTGTTTTATTTTATTTTATTTTTATTTTTATTTTATTTATTTTTTTCACTTTTTTTATTTTTTTTATTTTATTTGTTTTATTTATTTTATTTATTTTATTTACTTTATTTATTTTATTTATTTTATTTATTTTATTTATTTTATTTATTTTATTTATTTTATTTATTTTATCTATTTCATTTATTTTATTTATTTTATTTTATTTTTTTATTTTATTTTTTTTATTTTTTTTATTTGTTTTATTTATTTTATTTATTTTATTTACTTTATTTATTTTATTTATTTTATTTATTTTATTTATTTTATTTATTTTATTTATTTTATCTATTTCATTTATTTTATTTATTTTATTTTTTTATTTTATTTTTTTTATTTTTTTTATTTTTTTTATTTTTTTTATTTTTTTTATTTTTTTTATTTTTTTTATTTTTTTTATTTTTTTTATTTTTTTTATTTTTTTTATTTTTTTTATTTTTTTTATTTTTTTTATTTTTTTTATTTTTTTTATTTTTTTTATTTTTTTTATTTTTTTTATTTTTTTTATTTTTTTTATTTTTTTTATTTTTTTTATTTTTTTTATTTTTTTTATTTTTTTTATTTTTTGTATTTTTTTTATTTTTTTTATTTTTTTTATTTTTTTTATTTTTTTTATTTTTTTTATTTTTTTTATTTTTTTTATTTTTTTTATTTTTTTTATTTTTTTTATTTTTTTTATTTTTTTTATTTTTTTTATTTTTTTTATTTTTTTTATTTTTTTTATTTTTTTTATTTTTTTTATTTTTTTTATTTTTTTTATTTTTTTTATTTTTTTTATTTTTTTTTATTTTTCATTTATTAATTTATTTTTTATTTAGTTTTATTTTTATTTTTATTCATTTTTTTGGTTTTTTTTATTTCGTTTTATTCATTTTTTGTTAATTTTTGAGGGGGGGGGGTATAAAAAATTATTTTTGGTAATTTTTAATGTTGATATATTTCCAAGTAGCAAGCTATTTAATGAATTTTTGGTGACTTGATGATAATTATAAATTATATTCATTTTTTATTGTTTAAATTTGTGAATCTTTTGCTCATATGGTTGACAAAAAAAATCTAATATAAATTCATTTTAAATAAAATTAGGGCCATTGAAGCATTTTTTAATACTAAATTTGGATAAATGCAGGTATTATTGAAGCTTTTTGAACATATTTGATCTTTATCATACTTATTTTTGAAAAAAATTTCAATCCAATTTATCATTAATCAATATAAAATAGAAATTTGTAAGTATTAAATAATTACTTTAGATCCATGATTTCATCAGTTATTTTTGAACTTAATGATTTGTTTTTGAAAGTTTTCTGCTTATTCAATATTGGGAAAAATTCATTATTAATGAAATTTCTTCAGTATTCTGTGGCTGAAAATCTTGAGAAATCATTAGAAATATCCGGAAGCTATAAAGAACATCATCTTAAACTTAACTAAATGTTTCTCCCTAGCTGTTCCAATATTCTATTTCAATGGCTTCAACTGTAGAAATTTGAATCCATTTCACTCATGGTAATGCTAAACCACAGTGGAGAGATAAAATATTTCTGAAGTTTGAAGTCAATTTATTTTGAACAACTGATGGATATGATTTACTAAGTACTACTATAAGAACATAAAATGCCTACATTACTGCATCATCATCACCTATGTGATATTAAATCAGACTAACCTGGTTTATTTTAGATAAAGCGCAGGATTTCTAAGTATTGAAATGGTTATTTTACATAAAATGTAAAATCTCTGATACAATAGGTTGGTTTGACATAAGCAATTGGTTGCTTTAATATGAACCACAGGGTGGTACAATTTAAACCAGAGGTTGATTCAGTAACTATATTATAGGTAATTTATTTCACATGATGAGGAATTGATTACCCATTATGAGGAACTGAATGCTCCTATATGGTTTATTTTAAATCAGCCTATTAGATAAAACATCTCCCAGTTTAGTTTAGATAAGCATTTCAGTACATCAGAATAAGCTGTCTGATTTAAAGTTAACAGTTTTATTTTGACTTGAGATAACATAATCGATGGTAATTAAAAAATTCAGGAAGAAAATACGTAGTAATGAATCAGTCAGAAAATTTTACAAACCATATCTTTTGGAATAACTGCAAAAAAATAAAGCGATTCATAGTTAAGCTTGTTAAAACCAAGCAAATTTAATTCTTAATATGGCTATTTGAAATAATTTTCATGTTATTGTTGGCTTATTGATCAAAGAGAAAGATGAACCTCCAATTTCAATACTTTTGCTTCTTTTACATGATCTCAAGTGGTATGAGCTAAAGAAGGAAAAAAATTCCATGAAAAAAATATCAAATTATTTATTTTGCTTTTTAAAAAAATGTAGAAATATATTTCTTGTAATAAATCCAATTCTTTAATAATAATTAAAATATAGAATAAGAAATAACCGAATAAAATTGAGAAGCAATTTGATAAATCAAATTAAAAAGCATTTCTCACTTTGAAGAAATTATTTAATTCCTTTATAAGATATTTTAATGCAGATTTCCAAAGTTTAGCAAACCAACTAAATTTATTAAAAATGTAGAAAACAAAAATAGCTAATTTATTCAAAAAATAAAAATTGGTTTTTTTAAGTATATTGGAAAAATCAATAGAGTATTTAAAGTAATTGAATTGATAAAAGGAAAAAAATTAAGTTAAATCCTTTATATGTTTCTTCTTTTATAATGGATTTGAATAATTTCAAAAATAAGACAAAAACAAAAAATAATGAAAATATGAATTAATCAATTTTGATTTATTTTGAAAAACCATTCTCCTTACATCTCAATAAAATCTCATATCATCTCTCAAAAGCCTAAGAACCCAAAACAATATGAAAAATTGAAAAGAAATATATCTCATTATTTAGGGCTTTTTTGAAATAAAAATATGATTTCAAATGAAAACTAATTTTTTTATTTATTATGAGAAAATTGAAAAAATTTAAAAAACAAATTATCATAGAAAAAGGAATACAAATTAGTTTATTTTTTTAGTTTTCAAACATGATAAAATCATTTGAAAGAAAAATCTTACCTTTTCTAAAATATTAGATTTAAAAAAGTAAAATATTGAAAAATATTATTCATTCTTTTCCTTTTTTGATCAAATTCATAAAATTTGAAAATGCAAAACAAAATTGATTATCAAACAAACAAATATCTTCAAAGTTCTTTTGTGCAGAAATGGGATGATATTTAAAAGTAAATCAATTTTTTACAGATAGCTCAAAATTAAAACTACAAGCTTTCAGCTAATAAATAATTAAATTAATATAGTTCTTTTTCCAAAAGAACATAACTTGAAAATATAAAAAATATATAATTTGATCCATAAACATGAGAAACATTGATTTACTGTCTTTTTCAAAAAATTGAATCAAGTTTTTAATGAAAACTTTACTTTTCCCAGAATTCCTTTAATCTATACTCTTATGAAAAATAAGTATACAGTAAATTTTCCTTTTTCGAATAAACTCATTTTAAAATGGATTACCTAATAAAGCTAGGATTCATTATTATACTATGGTATTCTATACCGTTTCGCCCAGTTTTGAGCAATTTGAAGATGAAAAGTAGGGGAAAATGGAGATTTAAAAGGCTAATTTAGGAACTCACAGCTCAAAAAGAAACTCTCACAATCATACAATTAGAATAATAACATCAATAGTATGAAGGAAAGGAATATTTTAGCATTTAAAATAGAAATAACAAACATATTTACATAATTAAATTAATAATAAAGGACTAAAATCTTATGTATCTATACAAGAAAACTTACATATAAGCATTACAGAATCAACAATATAAGCTTAATACATACCAAAAACACAAAATTACATGTACAAAGTAAAATTGTAGCATTATATCCACCCACAATCCATCGGGAGGGTTATAGTACTAAGAATTAAAATCATCAAAATGAAGTTTATGAAGAACAAGGATCATCTGAAAATATCAAATTCAACTCAATACTTGGAAAATCCACTAAAACCTTAAATTACATAACAAATACAAGCACCCAAGTAAGGCTTATGCAGCCCATATGCATCAGATCTGTACATGACACAACCACAGAGTAATTAATTTCAACTAGCTTTATGCAAGGAAAACACATCAAAACGCTAGAGCAAATTACACGGAAATTACATAAATCAAACATTAAAGCTCAAGAACATATCCCAACATTACACAGAATGATCACCTTTAATTACATAATATTAGAAAAGAATTATGCAAGGGCTTATTCATATGACACCATCTTAGTATTTCTACACACCAGGTTTAATCCCTAAAGGCTGTGCAAGCTGACTAATGAAGTGCAATAGAAAAGTTATCTCACTCTTTTTAGGAAAATCTAAACCAGAAAAAACACCTCAACCTTAATTTGAAACTAAAAAATGGTAAAATAGCTCAGTCATGTGACACCAACCACAAAGTTACCAACAGCAAAATTATCTCAAGGGAAACAATTGAACTTTACCTGGAGAGCCCATGGGTACTTCTCACAACATAAAAGAAGTCCTCCCTCTCTAAGTTTCTCCTCTTATCTCCATACAACTAATTATATACCAAGAAGGAATAGATTTATTCATCCCTTATAGTAGGTTAACATAGAAATTATTATTCTTCATATTAAATTGCGCTAATAGTTCCTTAGAGGTAGCTGTAGCTAGCAGTAGGTCTGCCTATATTATCAATCCATCTATTAGTTGACTACTGATATTCAGCAAAGTAAAAATAATATATTTCTATTATATTCTTCTCACTAGAAGAAAATTTTTCTTATTATTATCATCATCAAATTAAAAAACAAAATAAACATTGGTAGTTTCATAACTGTGACTATTGGTAAATCTTATTATTTATTATCATCCTTATTATCATCAATTATTAATATTATAACTAGTAAAATTTCTTATCAACCTTCACCCGTATTTCTTCTAAAACTTTAGTGGTGTTATCATCTATAGCTACTATTAATTATTAGATATTAATATTATTATTATCAAAATTATAGTTATTGTTTTATCAATATTATTTATCATTTACAACTAGTTAACCATTAAACAAATTATCATATATAATAGCTATCACTATATATTCTCATATTAAGCTATTATACATTGAAGCAAATTACTTTTGACAAATGAAACAAATTAAATCACTGCTCAGTACTATTATATCTACTATTTGTTTACTAAATTATTATTTTATTATCTTTAAATGGCCTACAAATTTATTTTTGAAATTATTTTATCACTAGGCTGATTATTGATTAGTTTTTATAGAGACTGCTGAAAATTCTTCTCTAGTTGTAAAGCCACAATCTTAAATATTGATTTGTGAGCTTTGTAGGGAGATTGTTCAGTATATTTGGAAGATATCTAATATACCTTAGCACCCTTGTTTACAGGATTATTTCAGCAATTCAAAACTGTTTACCTGTGATTTCCCCCTCAAGGACTGCCTTCTCTAATTCCACACAAAAAGGAGTTCCACAATACCAACCTTAATAATTAGTTTTATCCAATCACAAATATTTTTTCATTTAAAGAGTATTAATTTTTTCAGGTATCAATTGTCAATTTTTTGGGTCTTCATAATTATAAATATTTGAAGATAGACTATGTAATATTGAACATCTAAGTGTGCAATTAACAGAATTTTCAACTTCTTATGGATAGTTTGTTTTCAACTTCATTTTTTTAAGAATAGCCAATTCCATCCAATAATTTTAATTTTCTGTTTAAATATAAATATGTTTTTGAGCTAGACAAAAGCTGATTTTTTCTCTATTTTTTAATTCGGGGATATTTGAATTATATAAATAGATAATTAATTTCAAGAAAAAACAATATCAATAATCATGTAAATATTTATTTTTTAAAAATCATAACTCACATAGTTTTTCAATATTTATGTTTTCATTGACTCTTGATTCATTCAATTTGCATAGAGCACCAAAAAATTGGTCCCAAAAGTCTTTTTCAAGTCATAAACAATATAGATAAAAATTGAGAAAATATATAAAAAGTATATTCTAATAGTAATATTTATTTGAATGGAAAAAATCAAATAAAAAACCTATGCTTTTGATAAAACAAAACATTAGCACATTTGGTGAGCTTTGCAATATATAATATTCTCATGGGTTATAAGATTCTTTGTTTCCAAAATTTCCATAATAATTCTCTTTTTATATAATCACCAGCTACTCCTTTGATGAGTTTCTATTAAGTACATATTATTTCATGGCTTAAACTAACAAGATCCTTTAATATCTCTGTAAAGTGTTTTATCAATTATTGATAGAATTATTTTCAAATATTTTGAATATGAATTGTTTTTTGTACTTTATTCAATATATAACAATCTTCATTTTTAGCTCACAAAGAGACCTTAAGTTAATTCTTTCATACAGTAGATAGCTATGTAATTGTTAAGAGCTTATACCTCACAGAAATTGATGACAAAAATAATGCAAAAAAATGGAAACACCATCTTCTAACCATAAATCAAGGCTTTAAATTCAATTTTTTGAAAATATTTTTTAATCTGTTGAAAAGGCTCTTAATTAACTTGGGATAACTATCAAGGTAATTTCTAATAGATTAGTTATTCAATCTCCATGGAAAATTAAGCAGAAACATAGTTCAGATACAGAAGAGAATAGAACCATACTCTTCATTCTATAGCCCTGATTTTGAGAAAAAACACAGTGTCATTGTGTATTATTATTAAGATTTTTGCTTTCCTACGATATAAAACTGGGTTTAAAAAATAAATATGTCTGCTGCTTAAGATCACCCAAAAATAAACTGAAGTATTTGTGTAGAAATAACATCATATTGTTAAATTTAGGCAAAAATAAAGCTTTAGCTGAAAATATACACAATTTTAAATCCAATCAAAACAAATTCACATTGACCTTCAGAGATTGTAAAGAGTTTGATACTGGCTGAAGGCTTTGTTGAGCTCTATGGAGGAATACGTTTGAAAATAAATTCGAAATAACTGGTATTACATACTTTCAAGAGCTCTCAAGTATATAGTTAAAATGGAATCTTCGAGGTAAATAGAGATAATGAAACAAAACAAGCCATATGGAGATTATTCCATGAAATTAGATTCAGGAGTATTTATGACTTTAAGATGAATCACTTTTTACCATATAATTTGGCATATTCCTTCCAGAAAATTAGCTTTTTGAGGTTATTTATTATGGCCAATTGAGTGAAAACCCTCAGAATGGCCAAAAATGGCCATTTATGTGTCCCGGGACACCACGTGGGCTCAGATTCTAAGATTTGAACTCATTGGAAAGTCCATGGAACTTGTTTCGGGGGTCTATATGTTTTTTAACTGAACCCAGTTTTCTGAACTATAATCTGTAAAATTTATTATAAAAAATGGGCCATTTTGGGGGGCTTTAGTATGATCAATTGAGTTGAAATCCCTTGATATGAAAAAAAGGCTTATTGTGGATCCCATGACTTCCCCATGATACTTTGGTGTTCTTTATATGTCAAACCACATTAAAGCTTTGAAAAATCATATCTATTTTCTTCAGAGTGGGTTTTAAGGTTTTAGATGGCTGTTGTTTCAGACTTTTTATAAAAATAACCTTGAAATCATTGTTGTAATCTTTCATAGTCTTTATGGAAGATATAATCATGAATTTTCTCAAATGAAAAATTAATTTGGAAATTTGATGAATATTTTTTTTAGATTATCCCTCTAAGATATTTCTGATCCAAGGTAACATATTATATTTTCTCTCAATGGGAAATTTGGTGATAACTCAGAAAAATAGTTTTTATCATCAAAAAAATTATTGTATCATCTAACAAAAAGGAAAAACTTCTTTTTTCCCCTGAAAAGCACTTCCAAGTAGATGATAGCATATTATGGGTTTTTAGCAAAATTATTAAATGTGGCCAAATTTTCATTTAAAATTGTTTTTCGGGGTCTAAAAATTGAAACACTCTAAGCTATCTTTAATAGTTATATGTGAAAAAGATATTGTTTGAATTCATTGAACTAATTTTGTTTTTTAACCTCAACTTAGCTTTAAAAAACCCAAAAAATCTAATAAATCTGAAATTAATTGAATTATGTATTGGATTCAAAGGAATATTGTAAATTTGAGCCTTGAGGTATATTTTACATACCCAAATAGGCCCCAATTAATATCAAAATGAGCTTTGGATGATGAATAAACCATAATTCATTCATATACCCTAATTCATACATTAACCAAAATTCTTCATTTTTCATTTAATGAAAGATGAATAACTTTCTTTTATAAGTAAATCCATGGATTTAGGGCCAGATCTGGATATCACACAAAAATTCAACTAGGGTAGCTCCATAGGGTGAATAATATTGAGTTGACTCTATGAGGTGGTAATATGGAAAATACTTCAACACTACATCATCAAAACCACATAAAAGAATTGTGAAAAATTTTCTTTTTCTAAATTTCACCCCAAAATAATGGGAATGTGAGAAATACCATGTTACATATGCATTAAAAATAGTTTTTTGCATGTTTGTGGCACTTAATATTACTGTATTCTGAAATACAGTTTTGATACACCCATAGTGGATATCAGACATAGATAAGGGGGAATACATCAAAGAGAGCCAGGGTACCCAGCTTTTGGGACCTCTGATGTGTAGCCTGCTCCCAACCTTGGGCCCATGGTAAATATCGGGTCAATTGGTCCACTAGACCCTTTTGAGAACCTGGTTAACAAGCTCAAACCCCATTAGATCATGAGAAAATTTCAAATAAGCTTCTATTTTGATGTGACAAGGAGGTAATGAGCTGCTCTGATTCATGTAAAAATGTCCATTATGAATTATTTTCAATTAATGAACCCAAAAAGAGTAATAAAAACCCCTCTTCCACAAATATCCATTAACATTACTCATGGAAACTAGCTTTTACTATGCTATTTTCTTTTCCACATAAAAATGAGGTAAAACCATCAAAAATTCATTAAAAATACAATTCTCAATAAATCCTTCTGAAAATTTCAGGACCAATGGAGAAAGGGATAATACACACTAAAGCCAAAAGTAATCATGACTTCATAATTCAAATTCAAATATTTAGTGACAGTCCATTTTTGATGATTTCATGTGAAACACTAACTCTTTGAAGATTCACAGAAAATACAACCTGTGATGAAATTTCCAATTACACTGATAACTTTGAGAAAAAACTTGAAATTAAAGAATTTTTACAGTTTCTAATCCTCTATTTCTTAGCCATAAATGGGTTGGTGGTCATGTAAGATGACTTAATCAAGTAATTATGAGATGCTTACATGACTAAAAGTGATTTAATCACTAAACCAATTAAGCTAAAATGCTTCTCTCACACTTTTTTTCAGCTTTATCCATATAAAACCTCTGTGAGCTGTTGTAGACTCAAAGGAGGCCTATGCTTTCTGTTTTTTTTCAATATCATCTTTTCACTCAGATTTATCATTAATAACAATTAGTAAGTCTTAGTTAAAATATTTTATAAGTATTTTTATCTTTCCAAACCAATCAGAAATATGTTCAATCATAGTATCATAATAATTCAAATATTATTTAACTATTGATTGTTTTATTACTGCTATTAATTATCACTGCTCTCTTAAATACACAAATAATCCATCAAATAACACTTCCAATTCTTTTCAAGGTATTTTTGGAGTATGAGTGAGTGTTTTGTTAATTTATCAAGGGTTTTCTCAATAGCTTAGTATAATTATCTTTGAAAAGGATAATTATTAATTGAAATAATTTTATATTATTTCAACAAGATGTTTTATTATTAATTCTTCTTGTAATTTATTCTACTATACAATTACTTCTTATAGTCATAATAATGGGTATTTTGTAAGAATTGAAAGAAATAACTAAGCAATTAGTTTTTCATTTGTTGTTGTAATGTATTTATTCACTATATTTCATAAAAACATGAATAGTACTCCTGATCAATAGTAATATTAGAGTGAGTTTCATAGAAAAATCTCAAAGCAAAAGCACTTTATTCAAGACAGACCTTTAAAAAGAAATTTGAGTTTTGAAATTGAATTATGATGATCCTAAAAGGGTAAAGGAAATTGGTGGGCCATTTAATTAAACTGATACTTCCTTTTGTGATGAACTCTCATTTTGAAGATTATAAATCTATGTACCATATAAATTTTTCTTTCTAAGAACAATAGCTTTAAAATCGTTTTATGAGCCCTTCCACATTTTTGTAAACAGGATATCACTTGAGAAGTGCATATTAATAATTATCAATATCAATATTTCAAATCATTTACTAGGAAAAAAAACTTGACAAAAATAAGTTCCCTGGATCAATTTCCCCGATGTATAATATTTTTTCTTTTTAAAAAACCACATGTATTTTTTTTTTAAAATAATCTCCAAAGATACAATATTTTTTAGTATTTATTTGTTCTAGAACATGGCAAGAGTCTTTTTATGGGAATTTTGATTCACTTCCAAATCTGTATTAAGCTTCTTTGTGGTACATTATAATAAATATTTGGAAATTCAAATCATTTGATTATTATTATCAAAAAAATTCAGTTTTTTCCCTGTAAAGTCTTCTGGTTCTATCAATTTAATAATTAATATCCTTTTTGATTTATAATATTCTAAGTTATTCAGCAATAAAATTGGGGTATTATTGTTAAGCTCATGTTTGATCTATTCAAATTTTGATTTTTTTTGACAATGTTCTTTTGAAAGAAATCATACTAATAAGAGTAGCCCCAATTGTTTCTCTGATTTTTTCTGTAACTTGAAGTATTTAAGAAAATTTTTTTTTGAAAATGAATAAATAAATCTCCATAATTATCATTTGCAATAGACTTCAGTGAATACTTTTTGGGCCTCACAGAAAATCATCCACAAGAAGTAAAAAATCATGAATCATGGACCAAATATTTTAAATTTAATTTAGAGTCAAAGCAAAATTTTTGATCATTCCAATGAGGAAATAGAACTAATTTTAAAGAAGAATGCTTCATAAAGAAGCAAAAATGTCAAAATTCTGACAGAAAATGTCAAGTAGTCAAACAGACATTCATGGATGACTATTTCAGTGTTCCTTCAAAATATACAGAATATTATCTTCAGCGATGTTATTGTATGAAAATGCCTGTTTTCAAAGAGGTCCAAAAAAATCTAATTAGTTGCAATTATTTCTTGAGGCAATGCAAGGTAATTGTCTGCTTTTTATCTTTTTTTTTAAAACAAAAATAATAAGAAACAGGATTGTTGCAAAAAGCTGGTTCTATCTCAAGAAAAGAAAATATCACCTGCCTTATTCAAATACGCACATGCTCTGGCTGCAGATCTCAATTATGAATTCTTTTTCCTGGGTGTGACAACAGCTATGAGCTTCCTGAAAGCATTTTTCTCAGATAAAGTAGATACCTATGGTGAAGAATACTTAGGAATACTTGAAAAGTCCTAATCATGATGAGCTGAGGGCCATAACTAAAAAAGATGAAAAGAGGCTTTCCAATATATATGACAAGCCTTTATGGAATGCATTGTGTTTGGAACAATTTACCTCAGAAATGGGAGGCTAAGTTACAAGGAAAGAGGCACACCATGAAAATAATATTTTAGGCAGTTTCTTCCAAAATCCTCTACATATGGCATGCCTTTTTGGGGGAACAAGGGGAATTGAATGATATAGATGCTTTAAGTTTTAAAAATCTCTTTCAACTATTTATGGAGGGAAAGGTTTTTTCTAATTAAAATAGAAATATTAATTTCAGTTATATTTTCTAGCCATTTTAGGAAATGATAATATATTAAAGTCAAAAATAAACAATAATTAATATAATCATGCTTACTACTTGGTAGGTGGTATCTACCCAAACTTGTTGGTTTTAATAAAAATCTTACCACATTCTCAAAATGATTCCAGGAATAATTTTTCATAAAATCAGGAGAGAACTTTCCAGAATAACTAGCAAGCGTTTGTATTTCTTGTCATTCAAAGAAATCAACAAAATCTTGAAGTGCTGCATTATTATTAATGACATGAGTGGGAAATAAAAAATTTGAAATAAACTATTTCTTAATTAAAAAATCCACCCTTCTTTACAAATGTAAAAAGACCATCATAATATGAAATTATTTTATACAATTTTTCAATATCCTTGAGATTACTCAATTATAAAATATGCACAAAACCAGAACCATCTAGAATTGGACCTGAAGGTTCATAATTGGCTCAGATGTAGAATTTATAGGAATTGAGTAAAGAAATGACCCAAATATAGCCTAGGTCAAACTTTTTCTTTTTAATTACTCTCTTCATCATGAGAATTATATCTCTACTATCTTAATCCATCTACTATGCGGAATTTTGATTAAAAAACTCTGGCTCATTCTGAAACACATGACCCTGTTCAATTTCTAAAACCTCTTGAGTACCATTAACACTAATCTGAATCCCTTTTAGTTTTTTGCAAGAAATATCTAATTCTCAGGAGTCGTATTTCCTTATATTTTGAATTTTTCTTGCTTGAATTTGATGTTGTGTTCTTCTATATTCAAATTGGATGGACTTCCATTGGTGAGTTGTAATCTGCATTAGATGAGATGCTATTTATTTTTTAATTTTCCAAACATATGATGCAGGTAGTTCCCTTCTCATGGAAGGAATTAATCGATATTCATTCAAGTTGATTCCTTATTTCTCCCATTCATTCTCAATATTGCGAGCTCCACCCTTGGTTTTTTGTTAGATAAAGCTCCTTTAAAATATTTATAAAATTAAGTGGTTAGTTTCCAGATGGTGTACTTTGAGAAATAAAATTATATACAGCAGAGAATTTGAGAATATAGGTGTTGAGATCCAGCCCTCTAGAGATATTATACTGAAAGATATAGAAATATCTATTGGTTATAAAAAAAGGAAGCAAAAATTAATTGGTATTTTGAGCCAAAGGGTAAGGTGTTGATATGAAATTTTGATTAAAAATTAAGTGATTTTCCTGTCCTCAGAGTCTGTATGAAAGTATATTTAAAATTACTAAATAAAATTAATTTGAAAAAGAAAAAATTCCCTAGATTATTTTCTATAATTTCTGAGCTTCAAAAAAATATCTTATAAAGATTTATTTTTTCATAAACCATGAATATTTAAGTCTAAAGAAAATCTTCACCAATAAAATTTTCTTTTGAATGAATTGGGAAAAGAAATTCAGAAAATAAACTAATTAAAATATCAAAAATATGGTATTTTAAAACAAAATCATACCCAAAAATGACCTGAAACAATTTGGAAACAAATTATCAAAGCTTACAGTGATAAAAAAATTAAAGACTAAAACTATGATGATGATTATTTCTTAAAATGGTAGGGTGCAATATTTACTTCAGGGTTTAATGGCTATTAAGATGTTAATTAAAAGAAAATATTGAGGAAAGAAGAAAATTTTTTATAGCCACACTGTTTTTCCTCAAAGAAGTGAAATATTCCTCTTAAAGGTCTTGATAGACATACTAAAAACATAAAATCCAACCATTTCATCATCAATACCTGATTTGAACCAAAAAAGGACCAGTTTTAGCTATTTTCAGAATTTAAGTCATACAAGCCAGCCATTACTATACTAATAGCTGATTATGAAATTCCAAAACAGGTAATAATGTGTGGAGGGACTCCTTAAAACATTCAAAATTTCTTTGGTGTGGTTTTTTCTACCTTGAGAGTAGCTTTAACCTCTTGGCAACATTCAACAATACCCTAGTTGGTATCAAGGCCTCATCATCAACTGAGTCACAGACCCTGTGAATCCATACCAGGCCAAATTCAATGAACTCTTGGGTGGATTTTGACAAATCACACCTTCCAGAAAGGAATTTGTGTTATTCAGGAACTCTTGGAGCCAATATTCCTTTTACCCCCAAAATTTAATTTTTGTTTAACTCTTCATCATGAAGTATACTGAAACTTTAAACAAAAAATTCAATTGGAAATCTAAATCACACAGCTTTCATTATTCAATTCTCATATGTAAGTTTAAGCTCACTTATGTAATACATGCACACCTTTTGACATTTCAATTTAAAATTCTTCCATTCCTAATAGCTTTTAAACCACACACCAAATCTCAATTTTTTTAGAAAAATAATTGTTAAAACCAACTTTGATTTGGTTTACATTGATTTCAATTGAAGTAAAAATTTCTTAGTGAAGTTCTATTCTTTCACTTTTATGCTTACTGTGAGCCTTAGAGGTAATTTCATATACCCAAAAGACCACAAATACAAAAATAACATATTAATATAAATAAAATGAATTTATTTATATTATTAAAATAAAAATCAAAATATTATATTAAAAATAAAAAATTAATTACAAGTTAAGAATAAAAATACATTAAATTTTGTAAGTATAAAATTACATTTATACTTGAAAAAATTAAGTAAAAATGAAATTTTAACAAAATTGTGAAAAAATAAAAAAAATTGGAAAAAAGTTAAATAAAAGTTATTACAACTTTTTATTCAATAAATAAACACATAAAAATTATTTCACCATTGGATTCCTCATAAAAAATCAGGTGGGGTCACCTCTGAGTGAAATTCTTGTAACTCAACTCTAAATAAACTTAAATTAAGTTTTTAGTATTTTCAATACAAAAGTTGAAAATCCTCAAAACCTTAATTTAATTCACACCACATGTGGTGTTAACCATCAATTTTTGTGTTAAAATTGAGGTGTTGTGTTTAGTTTAGAAGCTATGAGGAATTGAAGTATTTTAAATTGAATTCAATTGAAATGTCAAAATGTGCGCGTGTATTACATAAGTGAACTTTGATTTACATATGAGGTGTCAATTATTACTTTATTGTAATGTACAATTGAATTGAATTACATATGTAAATTATAAGTATAATACATGATGAGGAATTAAAGGAAAAATAAATTGGAAAGATTAAATTTGGGGGGGAAAAGGAACTCCAGCTCTAAGGGGGAGCTAGACCCCCAAAGTCCTTGCTGATAGGTATGGGATGTCAAAATTCACGCAAAAGTTCATCACTTTTGGCCTGGAATTGAGTTACAGGGTCTGTGGACTCAATTGATGATGAGGTTTTGATACCAACTGGGGTAGTTTTAGCTGTTTCCAAGAGGGTAAAACTACCCTTAAGATAAAACCATCATAGTAAAAACAGTTTTAACTGGTTTCTACGTCTCTGACACACATTCTGACGTGTTTTGAAGGCTCTAGGCCTGGTATTGCTATAGTAATGGCTGATTTAAGGGTCTAAAATGGCTAAAAATGGCTTAAACCAGCCCTTTTTGGTCTAAACCAGGGTTCAATGATTCCATAATTGGCTTTTCTGTTTTCAGACTGTTTTTCACGACTGAAAAGAGTAAATTTTACTTTTGGAGTAAGAGAATTGATGGCTATAAAAGAATGTCTTCTTTGCCCCACTTTTCTCTTCATGTTAGAATCTTTTCCTTTTATTAATTAGTTTAAACACTGTTAAACCAATCAATCAAAGATTCCAACCACCATTTTTAAATCATTTTAATACTTTTAGCCACGTGAAAACTCATTATAATCATTTTTACCCCTGAACCACCCCAAAAGTGAATTAAAGCATCTTTCATCACTGTAAACTTTGTCACTTTGTTTCCAAATTCACTCTGGTCACTTTTGGGCGTGTTTTCTCTTTAATATTCTTTTTAAAGACTTTGTTCTTTAATTAATTTCTTGCAGTTCTTTGCTCAATTAATTCCAATTGAAATTTCTCTTAAAGAAATTTCTTTTGTAGCCTTAAAATATCTCTTGTAGAGTATTTTTTGGATAAATTTTTATTGTTGGTAAAACAATAAATCTTTATAATATTATTGTTTTATACTAATAAAGTTATAAACAATAAAATTGGTGTGTTTTCTCTTAAAAATAATATTTCTTACTATTTTTAATTGAATTTTACCTTATACAAATTTTGAGGACAGGAAAAGTACTTGATTTTTAATCTAAGTTTCATATCCACACCTTACACTTACAATAGTTGAGTTACAAAATTTTCACTTAAAAATGGCCCAAGGTAATTTCTCATTAAAAATCCAATGGTAATAATATTTTGCAATACTTAGTTAGTAAATGAAAATTTATGTTTTTTTTTATAAATATTCTTAACAAAAATATTTGATTTTAATAGATTTTCCTCACATTTATGAGTAAAGTTTTAGAAATAAAAACTTTTAATTTTGAAGTAGTCTTAATAAATTTTGGAAGTAAAATTTATTATTAAATTTAATTTTAAAGTTCATTTTAATTTTCATGCTTATTTTTTACTTTTGTGGCATTTTGGGTTAATGAAATTACCTCTAAAGCTCACATCCCCCCCCTGGAAAAATAATATTACTTAGCAATATCTTTATTCCAAGTGTGCCTGAACCTCTTCAGAAGTTTTTGAGCTTTGGTTATGTCCTTTCCTGCTAGAAATTCAGCTTCATGAGTGGGATCTTGTTATCTAACTAGCTATTTTCTGAGTTACTTTGTTCTTTATTTCCTTTCCTCAAGAACTTTGGTTCTTTTTTGGGGACCAAAAATTACAATTGGAGGTGAATGCTTAGGGATGTTCCTTTTTAAAAGAAACCTTTCTTAATTCAAAGAACTGTAAGGCTTGATAAAACTCACAGGAAATGTGGGGTGCTTGTTTCTCAACTGTTCAAAAAGATCCACTTCAAAAGCATTTATACCATGGAGGGATTCAATCAAAAAAGTTTCTGAAAAGGAGTCTTTGAGTTTTTTTTTCTGCCTTTAATCTTTCTAAAGTAGGTGGTGGGCACAAGGACCAAATCTCCCAACTTAAAGTCTGGAGCTACATTTGATTTGCCCCATATACCCTTGAAATAAGAAAGATAATCTTCCATTAATTTGGAAGAATTTTTCCTGGATTTATCAATAAGTCACTTGAATCTTGCTTCTGTGGAATGTATTTCACACAAGGGTTTTCTTAGAGAGCCATGGCCTAGTTTGGTTTCTCACTTATAGCAGGGGTTTTATTTGTACTGGAATGTACTGAGGATTTATATGCCAATTCTAGTTCAGAAATCAGTGCAAACAAATAAAGGGTAAGTCATCTTATTTGTTGTGCTCCAGTCCATATGTATAAAGCCTTCTTACAGCATCTTCCCAGGTTTTTATCATTCATTCTGATAGACCACCAGTCTGAGGGTAGTAAGCAGTTGAGGAAGAATATTTGGTTCTAAAAACCTGATGAAGGGTTTTCCATAAATCTGAAGTAAATATGGGGTCTATGTTACTAATAATATTGGTGAATATACCTGCCCATGGTACTACTATATTCCATAATAGACATGATGTATACATGGATGTATCATCGTTGTGAGATGGTAAGAAGATTAGTGCTTTTCTGAATCTGTCTAAAATAAATTTTCAGTAATTCTACCTTTTTTTGCCACCTGGTGGTACTCCAGTAACTCATTCCATATGCAAAATTTCCCATTGTCTACTTTTTTATTGGTTAAAACCATATGTATAAGTATTCTTCTGGTATATTGATTTTATTATTGGCATCTGTCACATATATTTTAGTAGTCTTTGGCATAATTTTGCCAAATAGACCACCATATGCATGTATTTACCTTTCCTCTGGTCCTGTCTCCAGAAACGTGTCCAGAAAATGGACCATCCTGAAAGTATTGAAACACAAGATTTAAAAGAGTACTTCCAACCACTTTCATTACACAAGTGTTCCTTTTCCTATTGGAAATTATACCATAAAAGAGATCACATATTCCTTTTTCATAAGCATTTTTCCATACTTCATCAAGAAAGTTTTTCAAGGAAGTGACCTTTATATTTTTAGCCTGTAATTGATCAAGTATTCTGAAACTGTTTTTCTTGAAAGTAGCTCTTCCTGACCTCTCCAAAGAAGGTGGCTTTCAAGTCTGTAACACTTATATCTTTATTATGTATTTGTGGTGCTTGTTCATCTGGTAAATATTCAGTATTATTTATTTTTCTTTTAAAGGCCATCCTCCTAATCCATCACAAAGTTTGTGTATATTTTCATCTATGTGAGATATGGTCATACTTCCTCTATACTATTGTATGGTTATCTTCCACCTGATCCTCTGTCTGTTGGGTGTCTTAATATTCAGGAGTTATTTCACAGAAGTAAGGTCTGTGATAAATGCAAAGACACATACTCCAAGGAAGTAATTTAGTTTTTCCAGTGCCCATACTAAGGAAAGTCATTTGAGCCGACTTGCTCCATATATGGCCTTTGTAGGATTTATCTACCTTGGGATTAATTATATCTGTCTTCAACAGGTTTTTCATTAATTATTTGGGCTTAATAAAGTGAAGCTCCCAACCCATCTCCAGAATCAAAAATATATGACCTAAAGGGTATCTTAACATCTGTCATAAGCAATAAAGGGGTAGTTGTCAAGGCTGTCCTCAGTGATTCAAAATCTTTCACTCTGTAAACATTAATTTCAAAGACTTTTAGTTCTCATAAATCTTTCACAGAGTTCTATCCATTTAATAAAAGTCCTTAATGTTCTGTCTGTAATAGACCAAACAACCTCAAAAGGATCTCGCTTTTTTTCTTATTTTGTGGGATTGGCTTAAGTAACACAGCTTCCAAATTGTTAGTGTAAATACCTAGGGACAATCAATATTTTCAGTTTGAAGCTATTTAGAAGATATTAATCACTAATTGAAAGCTTCAACTATGACTGTGACATGTAAAAATACTGTAATAAAACCTAAAAAGGCTCTACTATTAGGTAATAGTGGTGATGAGTACTTTAAAAGCTCTGTTTTAAATTATTATCAATTTAATTTGGATAATAACCACTACAATAATTGTATACTATATACTATATTTAAGGTTTGTCTATGAAGCTCTTGATAATAGTAGCAAATATCAAAAGTACTATGACTGTCCTCAGTAGAAAATATAATATAATTAAATATTAAAACCACAAATTCATATGATTATTAAAAATAATTATATATAAAAGAGATAAATTTAATGATAAAAAACAATTGATAATCATAATAAATTATAATTATTCTATTATTGTTATAGTCACAGATAATTATAACAATAAGAAGTGTAAAGCTCTTAATGAGCCAATTAAACATTGAAAATAATGATATTTATCCATTTATAAATA
Source organism: Austropuccinia psidii (assembly GCA_023105745.1). Lineage (NCBI taxonomy): Eukaryota > Fungi > Basidiomycota > Pucciniomycetes > Pucciniales > Sphaerophragmiaceae > Austropuccinia > Austropuccinia psidii. The sequence continues at coordinate 7,618,047 of JALGQZ010000003.1, forward strand.
ATATAAATATTATTTATGAGAGAAATTATTATACACACTGTGCAGAGATAATTCTTAAAGAAAATTCTATATCAAAAAATAATAATAGATAAAAAATTATAGAACTTTAGAGAAAACTTATTTATAATATTTATTTAACACAACAAGTCAAACAACAATGGTTATTATATTAAATAATGATTATCACTTGAAAGACATGCCAAAAATTAATATTTTTAAAGATAAAACAACTTTTTATGGTAAAAAATATGATTAAAGAGTTTTTAAGACAAATGTGGTGATTTTAAAAGATATTTAATACAATTATTTTATATAATAAAAAGTATTATTGGTGATTAAAACAATAATCTGAATTATATAATTTCAATTCTTTAATTTAAAACTGATAAATAATAAAATAACGTAAGAATTAATTTAATAATAATATTTTATATTTAATGAGACTTTATGTGTTTAAATGTCTAATCTAATTGGAATGATTGATGAGTAATGGACAGAAACAGTGATTTGTAAGCTATCTTATTCCTGCAGAGCAGCTCTCATTATTCATAATAGATATAGAGGGCGTTCTCAGGTCAAAACTGAAAAACAAAGCTTAAAAAAAGGTTCTTAACTTCAGGTAGCTTATTTTTAATTCCAATTTAAAGTTACCAGTGTTATTCTTAACTTCAAATAACTTTAATCCTCTTTTGGATTAACTATTTTAAGTTTTAATATAGAATAAGTTTATTTACATTAAATTTAATTACATGAAAAGCTTAAAAATGGAGTTTCGAGCAAAAATCTCTTAAACTCAATTTTTAATTATTTTCCAAAAAATGCTTAATTTTATTTAAGTATAATTAAGGGAGTACTTTTCCAGGCTAATTGCAAAGAAAATATGTTTATAAAAGATACTTGGAATTTAATTTATACACAGATAACATTAAGTTGTAATCTTTGTGAAAAGTTCAAGAAAATCCATTAATATTTGTATTTTCAATAAATTTTTGAAGTTATTGCTATTTTTCCATGTGAAATAACAATACACACCAAAACTTAACTTTTGATAAGGCTTTAATGCTTTTAAATTTAAATTTTTAAGCTTAATTAAGCTTTGCAAGTTCTTAAAACCTTGATTTCAAGCTTGCATATTGGGATTTACCCTTTGGCAGCTTGAAATTCCTGTCCAAATTGGGATAAAGCCAGTTTAAAATTTAAAGTTGGATCAAAGTCTAATCTTAAAGTTTAAATAAGGTTGAAAAATCTCCAATACAGGTGGACAACCTGAATTGAATCCTTTCAGATCCAAAGAGCTTGGTACCCCAGCTCTGTTTGGTCTTTTTCTTTTGTCCCACCTTTCTGCATGGTTTTTGCCCTTTTATTTATTTAAAGCCATACTATGGCCTTGAACCCTTTTAAATTGAGCTCATGCAGGATTTACATTCTGTATGTCAAATCCATAGCCAATTCAGTAAATATACACAACACCTCAATTTTAACTTAAATTTTGGTAAGCTAGCATAAACCTTATGCAGCTTTAAATTTAACCTTATTTAAGCTTAAATCTAACAATTTTTATAAAATGTTCAAAAAGTTCCAATTGCACTGTGATATTCTTAAATCTTCTAATAAAACAAGAAATAATAATCTTTGGGTATAACACCCTATGGGTCTACCCTAGGTAATTTTTAGTGTAGAATTCAAAAATGACATAATTAATATAACTTTGTTTATCCAAAAAGAAGTTATACTTATTTTTTGTTATTTTTTATTTTAAATCCAATTGATAAGTATATCAAAGACCAAATCAAATGTGTATAAAGCTATTTGTGGCCTTATGGGTATGTCATACATACCTCACAGGCTCACACTATAAGGGTTACTTCTGTGTAAGGCAGTATTAAAAGTCAAGAATAAGCTGGTAAGTTTTTGGTGTTTTTTCATGGGGGGGAATCCTCCTTTTAGATCAAATCAAAGTCGAAGGAGGTGAATTACCTCTTTCCATGTTTATGGAGTAATAAATTCAACTTAGATGGTTGGTTTGTGGTTCAGTAAAGCCAAAGTTTTATGCATTGGTGCCCAGATGAGCTTTTGAATCCAAATCTCAACCTTTTATTTCCACAAAAGGTAAATTATTCTATCAATTTAAGGTTAAGGTATTTTTCAAAAGCCAAATACAAATCAAGTGATGTAGAGACCACATCTGGGGGACTCTCAGTAGTGAGGTTATGAGTATAAATGTGAAAACATAAATTGAATGGGATTGACACCTAATGATTCAATTACATGGGATACTATCCCCCAACAACACTCAATACAGAAAAGAGTGTAGCTTTATAGCCTTTATTATGAGTAATCACCAGATAAGCAGAATTTTGGAGGCTTTTGAACCTCATAATTCAGCTGTATGGGATATTATCCCACAATACCACTTGCCATTGGATTATATCCTTAAATCAATCATAGCTCAGTAAATTTCAAGATAAAGAGCTCATAGGTGCCTGAAACGTTAGCAATAAGTAATATTCAAAATATTTATACACTTATGACTAAAATTTTCTTAAGTATTACCAATATATACAGGTTCAAAGTATTTTCAATCTTTTGTAAAATAGTATTTTTATTTTTTTGAGAAAAAATTACCAATATCTTTTGATCTGTTTGGCATAAAATGAGTGTTAAAATTTTATACATCGCTTCTTAATGTTATCTTAAAAAAGGAAGCTATATTAGAGGGGAAAATATTTTATTGTTTCCCCAACTTGTTCAAATAGTATTTGTGCATGAATTCATGATCCAGTGGTGCTACACTCTTGGAGCTGGTACCATTGTATATCCCTCATTAAAGTATTGAAAAAAAAACACCACTTACTGGGTCAGTCATTTAAAATCTAGATCTTATATTAAAGGTAAAGATTGAGGTTTATACTTGTCAAGAGCCTACAAACTCAATAACTTTGTTAATTCTTATTTTTTGGTGATAAGAATAATACTTTCTGAAAGGAGATGATTTTCTATTCAGCCTTTTTATATGTACAAACTAGCTTTGTTAGTATTTGTCTTTTGTGTTTTTGACCTGATTGTATGTTTTTCTTTGGTTTGATAAATCTCAAATATGTGACTTTCACTCCTTCTTGTGTACCATTTTTTGTTACTTTTGGATGTCATTCTTGTAATATAGTTTATAGTCACAGACTGAACAAAAAACTTGATGATTTCTTCAATTTGGCTCAAACTTATACTATTTGTCTTAATACTATCACAAATATTTCAATTTCTATAAGAAATATACCTTTTCATGTCATCAATGTCTAAATACAAATTTTTAAGGCTATCCATCAGCTTAGAAATAATTTCCGGTACTTTAATATGTCTTCCCCCTTCTCCTTCATTTTCATCAAAGTTCTTGCCATCTGGAATACATGTTCTATGGCGTCTTGTTAGAACTTTGAAATCCTGTGTCCTGAACTCTGAGGCTTGGTAGTTATTTCTCTTTCCTTTCTCTTTCCAATTGGTTCTGGCTTATTTTTCACATTATAATTGCACCCACTGGCTATTGGAGGGGTGATTGGCACTTTCTTTGGCATCACCTTTTGAGGTTGAGGGTTGTGTTTCCTTCATTATTAGATTAAAAGATGAATTTTATTATTTTCAATAAATGGATGCCATCCATTGAGTAATTTGAAAGCTTTGGAATGGTCCAAAAGCTTTCTGACTGTCAAATAAGAGTTCATGCTTATTGCCCAAAGGTTTTCCTGGATTTGGTAATATTTCTGTTGAAAAGCATTGTTGCATTCCTTTTTTATGTTTTGGTATATTTCAAGTGAGGATTTTTTTGGCCCTTCAAGATCTATATAATGGAACTATAGTGTAATCAGAATCAGAATGTTCCAAATTGGTAATATTTTGTTCATTGTGACTCAAAACTAACTTTTGTTCATGTATTTCTAATTGGATTTTGCAATTATTATTTCTATTTCTTTTCTTGAAGCTGGTCAAGGAGTTATTGGCCGGGTAAGTGGCAACTGACCTGGTTTAAGGTATAATCATATCTTGAAAATACTAAAGTATAGTAAAAATGGCCAAAAAAAGGTGACAGAAACTTACTTTTGGCTAATTATTTGGCTCCTCCATGAGTGTTACAGATCTTTAAATTTATCAATTAGGAAGAAATTGGTTGTTTCTTATTGGCTATAATAGCAGTACAGTTAACAACTTATTTTGTTTCAAAATTTTCAGCTCCCAATGCAGTGTTAGACACTGAAAATTAGAAGAAGAAGAATTTTTTTATGTTAAGAAATGCTTAATTTCTTTTTATAAGAAAACTTTGACCTTCACTTTCAATATATAAATTTATATTCTTTATTTATTTTTTATATATTTTCTATTTTTTTAATGAAAATAATGATATCAAAGAGTAAAAATAATATTTCACATGTAAAAGACATGGCTGGGCACCAAATGTAAGGTTTGGATATGAAAATTTGATTAAAAATGAAGTACTTTTCCTTTCCTCAGAATTTTGTATAAGAATATTCAAAAATAGTGAGAAATTAATAAAAGAAAGGAAACCACACCTAAAATTACTTTTTATACTTTTTGAGATTCAAAATAATGATATTATAAAGATTGATTGTTTTAAAAACAATAAAAATTTATTCAAAAATTAACAAAAGATATTCAAGGCTAAAAAACAGTTTCTACAAGAATCATTCTCTTGGAATTGATTGATAAAATACCTTAAAGCAAACAATTAATTGAAATATGAAATATATGATATTGTAAAATAAAAAGCACCTAAAAATCACCAGAATGAATTTGGAACAAAGTGACAAAGATCACAATGATAAAGGATGCTTTGATTCACTTTTGGGTCAGAATGAGGCTTAAAATGATTTACAAATTCAAAAGCTAGTATTATAATAATTTTTTATATGATTATGATGACTATGATTATTTAAATTTGTTAGTTGGAATCTTCATTGAAAGGCTAAATAGCTATTAAACTGTTCATAAAAGAATAGATTGGGCAAAGACAAAATTATTTTATAGCCACTGTTTTGCCTCCCCAAAAAAGTAGAATTTGTTCTCCCCAGTAGTGAGAAAAATATTAAACTCTGGTTTATACCAAAAAAGGGCTGGTTTTAGCAACTTTAGTCATACAAACAAATCATTAATATAGTAATACTTGGTTGTGAGGTTCCAACACAGATCATAATGTGTGTAAGGAACCTTTGAAGAAGTTAAAAAAATTTCTTTGTTGATCATTACTTCCCTGGTTGGTATTCAAACCTCATTATAAATTAAGCCACATACCCTGTTTTCAATACCAAGCCAGAATTAAAAAACTTTTCCATGTATCTTAACATCTCAGGCCTTTCAGCAAGTAATTTGGGGTAGTCTGGAACCCTTGGAGTCAAGATTCCTTTTCCCCAAAAAATTCATTTTTTCTTTAATTACTTATCATTTATCATACTTAAAGCTTACATATATTATTCAATTGAAAAATTGAAGTACACAATTGTAATTCTTTATTGCTCATATTTAAATTTAAGTTCACTTAGGTAGGAAATGCACATATTTTTACATTTAAATTGAAAAATACTTCAATTCCTCATAGCTAGCTTTCAAGCTACACGCCACAACTTGGTTTTAAAACAAAATTTGACTGTTAATATCATATGTGATGTTATTTAAGTTAACTTCAATTGAAGTGAAAACTGCTCAGTGAAATTGTATTTTTTTATTTTTAGGCTTAAAATAATTGAGTTAAAAAAATTTCACCCAAAAATGACCAAAGATAATTAATCATGAGAAGTTCAATGGTGATAAATTTTTTCAATGTTTATCTAATTAATAAAAAAGTATATTCAATTTTATAAATATTTTTTGATGAAAATATTCAATTTTCATCAATTTTCTTATTTCTCTTTATTTTACCCATATTTATGAGTAAAATTTTAGATTCATCATTATAATTCAATTTCAAAATTTATTTTAATTTTATTTCTTAAAAAAATGTATAAGAATTACAATTTTGTTTTAAATTTTTTATTTTTATTTTTATATTTTATTGTTGGCACCTTTTGGGTAACGGAAATTACTTCTATGGCTCTCACAAAGAGATTCACAAAATTCATATTTGGTCTGCATCTCTTTGATGGTAAGAGCTCTGGCTATTGAAATGATTAGCCACTTTTGAGTATAAAATTTCTCCTGTTCGATGTGTTGCTGACTCTGAGTCTTGACTGATGTCAAGCCAAGATCTTGTTAGTTTCCCTTATTCAGATGAAAGCCAGTTAATAGAGCACCTTGTTGTCCTTGTATATTTGGAGTTTTTATTGTCCAATGAGACTGATCCTTGGAGTTCTACCAAAAGTAAAAGAATTAATTGTTGCGTTGTTGATTGTTTTTGAAAAAAATGATCAGAAAAATAAGCAAAGAGTAAAAAAAATGTTTAAAACACTAATAAAGAGTGCTACAGTCAGTTTTAAAGATGTCTGTAAAAATATTAAATTTACAAATGACTTGCAGAAATTAATGTAAATCTGTTGTTGAACCAGCTACAGAATATGATTGGGCGGCTCTAAGCAAGTTCGGTAAAAAGCTGTCTGCTACCAAGCCAGCTTTTCTACAGCAACGATTGGAGCTGCACAAATCAAGGGTGGCTCCCCAGTAAGTATTGTCAGTGTGTAATAACCGACCAAGCCCCCTAATAGGAACCCATACTTATTACCTCAATCGCCGGTGGTGGCTTATTAAGCCTCACCCATCCCTTTACAATTTCCATATCCCTTAACTGTCGCCTCATCGCGCTGCATTGTCAGACAAATACATCTCAAATCTTTTGCAGACATCTTTCATCTACAGTATCTTACAATTATTGACACTCACCTAGAGTATAGGATCTCAACCTCGTCTAACTTGCTGTCTAGCCAAGAATTTATTCACTTTTAACCCATGTTAGATCTGACGAATAGATCTTCTTCAACAAATGACAAGTATGCGATAGACGTGGATCGTCGCAAATCAAATACGAATACAAATAAGGCTCACTAAGATGACTCCAATAGTCCTTTGCATTTTGACAAAACATCTCGATCAGCTTGTTGCCTCGAGTAGTCCCAATCCATTGTTTAAATCTTTTTTGGTATCACCTCCTTGTTCAGCCAAGCTATATGCACCTCCCACCAACATAATGCCAATGGATGACCGATCCAGAGAAGATTAAGAAGATGATCACCAAGGCAGTGGTGGAGAAAACATACACTCATTCGGTAATCAGGAGCCTTTGAAGGGTCAACGAGTTAGGTCCATGGTTTACGATTATTATGAAGTAAGTCCACCATCATTCATTAGCTCGCCAATAACTGAACTAGGTGTCAATTTCAGAAATTAACACCATCAGGTGAATGGGATGCTGAGAGAAGGTTAATGCAATTCATTTACAAATGCTGCCGCTGCAGGTAAGACCCATTTATGTATAGTGTCCTCGTCTGATTGAGACAGTTTTTTGAGTGGTTCTAGGTGGCTTATTTATATTTTGTATTAGTGTCAAAATCTTGATTCTAGGGAAGAATACTTCCAACTTAAACAAACATCATGCAAAATGTTGTGGCCGCTTTATGGCTTAGGCGTCTAATTTTCCAGGATTAAACGACCCAAATCTAGGAGCTTGATTGGCTTCCGAAAAGAGTGATAAACTCCTCAAAGAACTTGTTAAGGCCCTGGTGGGCATTCAAGTTTCTTTTCAATTTTCAACTCTGAACGTTTTTGCAAAGTCCTACAAGGTATTGCTCCAACGTTTGCTTGGCCTCAAAGGCACCAAATTGAATTGATTGCCTCACAGCTATATTTTGAGAAGAAGCAAGACTTGATTGATGAAGTATGAAACTTGCCTGAGGAGACAACCATCAGTGCGGTAGTGGATTGTTGGACCACCAAGGGTCAAAGTCCGAGTTAAATGGCCACAATGATTCAATGGATTAATCCCATCAAATTTTACCTTCATAAGAAATTGCTATGTTTTGCTGTAAGTGATTTTTCAAGTCTTATTTAGTTTAGAAATCATGTACATCTCAACTAAATGTGATAACTATATAGACAATGGGTGCCTCCCATACTGGTAAAAGCCTTGCATGGACCTTTTGGTAATTGCTTTCCAAATGTGGAATGATCAGGTGGTTATACAGTATCACGGGTTATAATGCTGCAAACAATGTCTCAATGATCACCTCCCTTCAGTGCAAATTCAATTCCCTAAGTATGAATGCTTTTGTCATTGTGCATGTCATGTTCTCAACCTGGTTTCCAAAGACTTCCTTGCACAGATGAGTTAATTAATGGATGATTATTACTTGGAAATCCATATGGCTCCAATTGCTGACAGTGATGATGAAGAGGGACCCACCCCTAAGGAAATACACTGCAAAGCTGTCATCTTGGTTATTCCAGCCACTTTGCAGAGACTGACAAACCTAGAGTTTCAACATGGAAATATTCAGTACCAGTTGTCAATAGAACATGCTGTTGGACACACAACCAACCAATCAAGAATGCTCTGGAAACCTATTTGGCCCCAACCACAACATGGTTGACACAGAAGTTGCCAAATAGTACTTAATCAATCTGAATTTGTAACATCATTTCCCCAATCCCACTCCTCTCATCCCTCATTTCTTTGATGGTTTAGCCTAGTATTAGCCACCCAAAGTGTCACAATCTTGAACTCAGAGCCCTAGTGAGCTGAAGCTCTCCAAAACATTTTGTGAGCTAGAAACTAATGACATAACCTTATTAGCTTGCGACACTTTGCAATCAGGTTGAATTGGTCTATAAAATCATATTAAATGGTTCCAATTCAGCATATCAATCCCCTGCTCTTTGCAATGGATATTCTTGCTGAAAGCAATATGTCTGTTCCCAATTCCAACACTCAAATTCTCTCCTCTTGTGATTCTATGTTAGCACCACCCACACAAAACTGTTTTGTATCAAACAATGGATTCAGATGATGAATCCTTGGAATATTATGATATGGGAAATGAAGAATACATGGTAGTCAAGGATGATGTGATACCCCTCAAAAGAACCTGACCTTCAGTGAAGAGAAGACGTATCCACTCAAATTTTCATGATTATTTTGAAGCAAGCGTCCATCTTGTAATATTGGTTTATTAATGATCTACCTTGGGCATTGTCCTATATATTATTGCGTTAAAAATTGAATGTCAATGGAGAATGGGTCAAATAAAGAGGTAACGTTTGCTTCACATGCAAATATTTCCATTTCAGGTGAGCTTCCAATACTTTTAATAGGCACAACATCTTCAAACTTACTCCTATTTTATGATAGTGTGGGGCTTGCAATAATAGGTTGCAACACATCAAACCTCAACAAAAATAAAGGGAGATGTTGTGAGCATTTCAATGCATGGGATACAAAAGTGCCAGGCGCCATTGATCCAAACATGGGAGCAAATATTTCTACAGAAGAACAAGAGTAGAGACTCAAGAAGCTTTTCCAAGGGCTAGGTGAGATTCAGGTTTCATTTTCTATCTTTTGGGCTTCCCCGTTTATGCAGTTCTTTACAACCATTGGCACCAAACTTCCACTGGCCCAAACTCTGATTGGTGGCACAGAAGGCATCACAATTGTATTTAAAAAAAGATTACTTATTACAAGAGATCAGAAATTTACCTGCATAAACCCTGCTGTGTGGCACAATCAATTGTTGGGCCACAAAAGACCAGAGAAAAAGCTATTTGGAAATTGTACTTAAATGGATCAATCCTGTGGAGTATAGCTTTCAGAAGAGCATAATCACTTTTTAGGTAAGTGATTCACTAGATGTTTTGTCTAACTCTGATGTAATTGGAACTGATTCCCATGACAGTCACTTCACAGGCCTTATAATGGAGTCTATGGGAGGCTTTGTCCTAATGGGGGATGTTCAAGCACCTGTATAGTATTACTGGAAACAATGCAAGGAATAATGTCTCCCTTATTACACAAATGCAACACAAGTTTGCTGGAATAAGGATTGCGTGGGATCAAGATCAATAATTCCATTGATGCACATGTCATGTCCTCAATTTAGTTCCAAAGGATTTCCTCTTACACATGGGCAAACTCACCAATGAGGTTTTTGTTTTGATGAGTACCTGGATGTCAGCAAGAGCTCAATTGAAGACAGCAACAAGGAGGAGCAAGGTGAGAGCTCAACTTGCATGTCACACTTTTTGGATATTAATCATAGCTGCCTCTGCTGCATGATCAGCATCTATTAAAGCCGTTAAACAGAACTTAGGCCAATCACTCAAGAATTAAATCAAGTGACCCTGGAAACGCAAGCTAATTCAGGAAGCATAGCATTTATAATGGGAAGAAAAAGTCCAGAGGCATCCAAGCATCATAATGACGAACTCAGCCCAGCTATTAGGCAGCCAGGTACACCCATTAAGAGTTTTACTTGTAAAAACCATCTTGCACCTGACTAATGAGACCTTCAGGAAATAAAACAATTGTTTTCCTTTTGTGAGACCTATTTACTCATATATGGGTCTCCAGAAAACAATGCAAACTATTGATTGAGGTATGCAACAAGACACACAGGCCGCGTCAGAGGAGAATTGCAATCATCATCTGAAAGCCTCACAGAGCCGGAGGCATTCAATCTACTCAAGCACCTGAAACATCCCCCCATTGAGGTGTCTTATGATGTACGTCACTCAGAGGATGATAAACTTGCATCTTTATTACAAAATAGCCACCCCACGACCATAGGGGAGCACATTGTGGACTATTGGAAGGTAATTGGTGCACCTTTTCAGTCATTCAGTTGATTCCTGCAGCAGATAATCTCAGGAAATTTTCCAAATTTATGCAAGGATGTGTTGAGTCATTTAAGTATCCCTGCCTCTTCTGCATCAGTTAAGAGGGTTTTTTTCACATGGTAAGCATTTTAAATTCCCAAGAAGGCATTAATTGGGCTCCAGGACAATAGCCCACTTGACCTGTCTGAAAGAGTGGCTCAACAATAAGTGCCCTCCTGTTTAAGATGATCTAAATTATTTTTTGGGTGCATTTTGTTTTGTTTCCTTACTTATATGAGAATATTTAACAGAAAGATATAAATCAGTCCACAATTTTTCGTAATCAAGTTTGTACTGAAACTGAATAAAGGATTATTTGGTTCGTTTCTTATTAATTACATAATTCATGTTGTAATAAGGGGGTGCGGCCTTATAGGGTCTGATTCAAAAGGAGTCAGACCCAAAACGTCTTTTTGAGTGCATATCCACCCCTGATACACAGTGAGTATGATCCTGTGTTTTTCCAGTTGAAATTAGTATAAAGTTGCTAAAAACAATTTCAAGGTACAAAATACATCTTGGAAAATAGCCAAGAATAAGTGAAATCAACCTACCAATGAAATGAATGTTGAAAATAAAGGTAAATAAGCTAATCTCAAAATCATCTTGGGGAATAATGAAATACCTGTGGAAGCTTTTCAGGAGTTCTTGGAAAGCTCAAATTCTGAAAACCCTAATATGGATTTATCTTATTCTATCAATTATATCTTGTTACATAAATCCACCAGAGATTATTCATTTGATTCCAAATAATAAGACCAAAGTTTGATTATTATGGGACTTATGTTCCCATATACAAGGATCAACCAAATAGTGGGAAGCATTCATCTAAGCCCACAACATCCAAAACTGCTTCCGATAAATATCCCAACTATTCATTGGATTTTCTTTCCTCCATGAAATCCAGAGAGCTGAAAGGTTGAAATTATCAATTCAACTGTACACTGCCACTCCAGGAAGTTCCAAGTACCAGTTATTGGAAGAGGTATGGTATGCAATGGAATTCATTCAGCCTATATTTGATTTTTTTGAGGAATGTTGAACTGTGTTGCAGTCAGAATCACCAAAAAAAGCATCTAGTGCTCCCCTATTATCAATTCATTATCAAAATATTATGCCACTACAAAAGTGTTAACTTACAAACTTGACAATGTACATTTCAAGCAGCCAGGGAAAAAATTGCAGAAATATTACAATTACAAACTGCAAAACAATGACACCTTCATTGCAAAATTATTGAAACCTAAATATTGCAAAGAGATAATCAGGTGTCTTGGTGTGCCCCCTGAATGTATAAAAGCCATCATCAAATTACTTGGTGCCAAATTTGCTGCAATTAAGAAATACAGATCCAAAAGAGACATTTCGAAAAATGAGAGAAATTCCTTGAATATCATAGAAATTATGAATGTTTGAATATCCTGCACCATCTTAGTAAAGCCAATATTTTTCTCCATCACAAGAAGACAAGCTTCTGACATACTGGCAGAAATTGAATGCCATTTTCAGGGTTAGTAAATATTTTATTATTGGAAGGTATGCATTTTATTTTATTTTTGTTGCAGCATGAATCTGATTTTCTTCATTCAAGTGTCATATTTTTACTGGAAACTTCTCAAATCTAGCACAAATTTCTTTTTGGTATTTAAGTATCCTAGATTTGTCTGGTTCTGTTGAATAGGTATTCAGTCATAGTGTGAAATTAAAATCCCCTGTCAGGGAATCTTTGGGTTCTCACACAATTTCCCATTTTATTTGAATGATGAGAAAGTTAAAAGATATGTGTTCTTGTTACAAGATCTTTAAGTATTTTATGTTTCATTTCTGCCCTTGTCTGCTATTCACACCTCAGTTTTTCTTTTTGAGCAATGTAACACACATTTGGGTGAATTTGAAAAATATCAGCACTTAGGTACCTAACATAGAGTTTGACCAAGACTTCCCATTTCAGTTGATTGTTCAGTACTTATTTGGTTCTGTATGAATAGCCCATTTTTTAGTCATGTATCAATTAATTATGGGGAATCAATCTTTCTGAAAATGACCCTGGAATATCATCAAAATGAGACTATCTAATTTTTATAACATGCTAGCTGTACTTATAGGGATCTCACACCAATACACAAATCCCCTCCATCCACCATAATACCCAAGCAGGAGTTTTTCACCACCAAAAGCCCTTGAAAGAAAGTAACATTGGCCTTAATTTCTGATAAAGAAGGAAACTTTTGGGGGGCTTCTGGAAACCTGGTATGCCATCTCATATTAAACCTTCACACATTCTCTTTGTGTGATATATGTGACATCCCACATCTTGCATTTTCAGAAAAGATGAAGTTCCCCTATTAGGGGGACTCAATCTTTGACAAATTTGGGAATGTGATATCACAAAATGAGACTATCTCATTTTGAAAACAAGCTAGCCATATTTTGTGGTGCCTCATACACTAACCCCCTCTGTTCCCTGTAATAACCAGGGTTTTTGTACCACCAAAAACCCATTAGTGGTTGAATTTATTTTACCATCTTTCTTTTCAAATATATATTTTTTTTTGGAAAAAATTCCCTTGCTTTGTGGGTTACACCCAGTTCATTACAAAATCACTTGAAAAATCTATAATTTTGAAATTCCAAAGGAATCAGGAGGATAGAAATTTATTCATTATTTTCATAGAAGGTGGAAAAGGGAATTCAAAAAAAAGAATGGACACATGGCTAGAAATTATTTTGTTTCCTAATGCTCCAAAAATTGGCACAATTTTGGGAGGTGATAGTCATTTACTGGCTCTGATTATTGAATGGTTATTAAGTGATGAGTTTCATCTTAATAATATGTTCCACCAAGCAATAAGAAATTGATAAGATTCTGCACTTTGAGTTTTAGTTATATGACTAGATTTCAGTCATACTTTTTTTGTGAAGAATACAGCTTGTAAACCTTTCTGAGAATGTGCAATAATGAATTCAAAAAGGTGGTGCACACAACTAAAGGGAGATTTTTACACATTTATGAAATGATCAAGAATAGTCTTTTGTTCTAAAATCAAAGAAATTTTCCACAACTAAATGTTTTTCTCCAACTTGCTATAACATTAGAACAACTAGGCTGAAGCGGTTATGGTTCCTCCCTTGGTTGATTAGCAATTTCTTATGGTATTAGTCGAGGGTTGGTGGTTGCATATTCACAGAGATTAATTGAGGCACTTTTGAAATTGGGACCTCAACTGATAAAGTGGAAAAATGAAGGAAGACATAGTGAAATTGTTGTTAGCATGGGAGGGGAAGGATTCCCAGGTTTCATTGGCTTTCTGGATGGAACAAAAAAACCCTATTCCAATGGCCTTTCTTGGATGGGGAGGTTTATTAAGATTTTAAAAAACAATACTCACTAAATGTGCAAATAGTTCGTGATAATTTTAAAAGCATCACAACCTTACTGAGTGGATGTCCATGCTCTTGGGAAGACAGTATAATATATAAGAGAATGGGATTGTATTTGTGACTGGAGAAATTCTTAAGTCATGACAAGTTTTGGGCTATAATGAGAAATGTTATAATATTTCACTTTTTGTCATATTGATAGTGGCTAATATTGTGTTGACAAGGGAAATATTTACTTGTGGATTCTGCTTACCCCCTCAGCCTCCATTGCATACCCTTCTACAAGGGGGCTACTTCCTCATCTCACTACAACTTCTTGTTAAATCATTATCTTTCCCAGCTGCATATTTGGATTGAACATTGCATTGGAATATTGAAGGCACACTGGGAATCACTTCAAAATTTACAATTAGCTTGCAATCATGCTAGTGACATGATTCATATCAATAAATGGGTCTATGTCCTCACAGTATTGAATAATATTCTTATGGATCAAGGTGATTAATGGGAGGAGGGGCATGGGGATTAAAAGAGTGTTTAAGATTCAAGAAATGATGAGTTTTACCACAGGGGTCCAGATCAAGCTAATTTCCAGCAAGTACAAGAATACTGTTTGGCTCTTAAGGATCTCTTATGAATTTTGGAAAGCAAGTTGGGTTCAATGTTGACTTATATTATGTCTTTTCTTCAATATAATGAAACATGTCATTGAAATTAATCATTTTATCATTTTAATAATAGTTTCAAATTGATTTAAATATTTATCTAAAAAGGAAACAAAACTCAAAAGGCTCTAATATATTAAATTTTACACCTGTGAAAAATATTAATACATTTTGATTATTTTTGAAAATGAAATTGAAAAAAAGAAGATTGAAATAACTTACAATATCTGCTTTTGAAATGAAACAATAATGAGTTTTGAATCAAATTCATTTCTTATAAACAAACCTTTTTGCTTGAAATGGAATAAAATATGCATTTTTGAACTCAAGGATAATGATTTTTGTAAAAAAATGTAAAGCTTAATCTAAGTCTCATTAATTTTTTTTATTTTCAAAAAAGTAAACTATTTTTCTTTCATTTTTGTGTATCTCATATTTTTTTGAAATATAGAACATAAATAAAATATTAAATTTACATTTTTTCTATTGTGAATCTTAAAGGCTGTGATAGTGATGGACCTTATTTTTTATGAATCAAAGGATTTATTAAGCTATGCAAGAATAAAATTCTCAATTGGGGATAAAGTGTTGTTTAAGAAAACAAATCTTTTGCAGAAAAATGAATTTTTTTGGCAAACCATCACTTTGTGTGTCTATGGAGGCTGAAAACCAGAGCACAAGCATGACAACCAAAATACCATAAACCAATGGTAAAGCTAAGAAACCACTAAAATATGGAGCTGGGCCAAACCAGCTCAAAAGGTATCAAAAGAAAGAGGAAACCCACCACTTTCTAAATACACAAGTCTCACTATAATAGAAGAAGTAATAACAAAGTTATTCCTGCTTGAAGTTGTTGCTAAGCATAAACCTTCTTTTTCACCTCTCATGTGAAATCAAGAGGAAGAGGATTAACCCCATCAAATGATTATTACAATTGAAGCTCTATATCAGGTCTATCCAATGGAACTAGCCAAATTGAGCTAACACCAGAGCTACAGGAGTTATGGCCAAAATAAGGTCAAATAGGGGTGAACAAAATATTCACCTCTCATCTAACTTCTACAGTTCCAGTGTGAGATACCTAAAGTGGGGTCTTTTTGAAAAGGGAACAATTAGGGCTATCTGATGGTACCATCCATTTCCCCATATCCCATCTAGAACAAACATTATGGGGCAAACAAGCTCCATACAGATTTTAAGCAAATCATATATATGTAAAAAAGATCTTGTACATGGCATAACTTTGCCACATTTAATGATAGACAAACCAAATGAGGTACTATTGTTTAGAACACATCCAGAGCTACACAATGAAACCCCCTTGAGCTTGATATCTCAAAAACTGGCAAAGGTGTGGCAGTTTTAAGGTCAAAATCCCACAGTTAGACCAATACAGCCTTAATGTGGGATAATCTCCCATAGCTATGATTATGAGGTGTCAAAAAGACAAGAAGCTTGTTTATACTTCAACACCTCTCAGTTTGGCCAAAAATGGGGTCCTGTACAGGTTTTGTACAGCATTCTATGCATAATAAACATCAGAAGAGGGCTATGTGGTCCCTGGATGAAAATATTCACCCTGGATTGGTGAAAACTGCCCAGATGTGGTTTCAAAACCGCATCTGACACAAATAAAGGCTATAAAGGCATTGTGAAAACCACAATCTAGTTCTTGTGGGAAGATTTATAAGCCTTTTTCACCCAATTGTAGGATAAAAAGGGACCTTTTCTCCACCAGAAAAGGTTTCCTCATCCTTCTCTTGAATTCCTACATAGTACAACTGTCAAAAACATTTATACTCTTGGAGAATAATCAGGTTATCATTTTCATACTAATTATTGTAGCAGTTATTATAGTAAACCAACTGATAATTATTGCACCCAGGGCTTTCAACAGTGCTCACCACCACCATTATTCAATAGTAAAGCCCTGTATACCCCATCATCAACCTTTATTATAATCAGCACAATCTTTTTCCATCATTTTCACCATTTCACAGTAATATTCAAATCTTTTAATTAGTCTTTATTAGCTTCATCATAGACTCAGCCTTACACCTCCTTAAAGTTGCTTCTGATTATAAACCTGAATTTTCACCTCTCATATGAAATCCAGAGGAAGAGGCTTAACCCCAGAAAATTGGTATTTAAATTGAAGCTCTAAGTCAGGGATATCCAATGGTACTAGCCAAATTGAGCTAACACCAAAACTGCAGAGGTTATGGCCAAAATAAGGTCAAATAAGGCTGAATAAAATATTTACCTCTCATCTAGCTTCTACAGTTTTAGTGTGAGATACTTAAAGTGGTGTCTTTTTAGAAAGACAAAAGCTAAGGATATCTGATGGTTCTATTCATTTCCCCAAATCTCATCTAGAAAAAAAGTTATGGAGCAAACCAGCGTCATACAGATATTGAGAAAATCATATATCTGAATAACAAAATTGTACATGGCATACCTTTGCCATATTTAATGTTACCCATGCCAAATGACGTTCCATTGTTTAGCTAACATCTAGGAATACACAATGAAACAAAGTTGAGCTCAATATCTCAAAGTCTAACAGAGGTATAGCAGTTTTAAGGTTAAAATCGCATGATTGGGCCAATACACCTTTTCTGTAGGATAACAGCCCATAACAATGATTATGAGGTGTCAAACAGACAAAGAAGAATGTTTATACTTCAATAGCTCATAGTTCATTCAATATTGGGGTCCCATACAGGTTCTGTTCAAAATTCTACATGTCATACATGTCAGAAGAGGGCTGTGTGGTCCCCAGGTGAAAACTGCCTGGATGTAGTTTTAAAACCACATCTGAGCCAAATGAAGAGTATACAGGCCTTTTGGAAACCACAAGCGAGTACTCTGAAGTAAAAAATCTTCACTTCATCAACATGAAATGGTCTAGAAGACCTTTTCACCAAATTTCAGGACAGAAAGGGACCTTTCTCTGCCCAAAAGAGGAATCCCCACGCTGCTCTTGAATTCCTATGTATTACAACTGTCAAAAACAGTTATACTCTTGGAAATAATTGGGTATAATTATAATCTTAATCATTGTGGACTTTATTATAATAATTCAATTGGTAAAGCTGCACCCAGGGCTTTCAACAGTGCTCACTACCACTAAATCCTTTAGTCAAGCTCTTTTATTATCCTTTTATCCGTGTCACAGTCATAGTTAAAGCTGTATATACTATTATTATCAGTTTATCATAAACTCAGCCTGACATTTTGGGGGCCTGGCCATGTTTTTGAATATTTCTTTGAATTATTTTCATGAAAAAGTGAGTTTTTTCTCTCAAATTGTTTTCATTGACACCATTGTTTCTTTTTTTAGCATAAAAATATTAAAAGAATATTATATTATATAATTTATTTATTTTTTGAGTGGTATATATATTTACATACCACTGTGTTTTTATTTTTCATGTGGTTGATTATAATTTAATCACCAAAAGTGTTATTTTGGATGTGTTTTACATATTAAAAACTTAAGCCCTTAATATTCTTCTTTATCAATTAAAAAAACTCTTTTACTGTAAATAACAGTATTAGAGGAATTGTTGGGCATATTGATAATTTCAATTGCCCATTACAGAACTACTTTGGATCAAGCTTGTTAATTAAAAGTTAATCTTTGAGATACTTGTATACAAAAAGTACAACAGAAATCTACAAAACATTATTTTTGAGGTGTAATTGACAATTTGAATTACAATACCATAATACAAGGGCATAATGTAGAGATATATATTTCCCAGAGGCCACTCTTAGACATGCAAACAGCATTTTAAGAAGTCTTAACTGACATAAGCCCTCTTTTTCCTTTTTGATTCAGTGGAAGAAAACTTCATACCACTTGAAACCCAATCACCAGGCAATACACCAATGATACCTTCAGAACCAGAAGGCAAGGGCAAAGAAAAGAGGCATAGTGAAGGCCTCATAACAGCCAAGAAGTGGACACCAATTACCACTAAGAGCATTACAAAACCACAAACCTCTTCATCAATACAAGGTAAACCAACCTTGATAACTTGTAAGGGGAAGATTACAGTAATTAACCCAGTTGTAATTTTTAAAGGAAAATTGCCCAAATCAGTTGATAACAAATTTGTACAAGGCACATTCAAAGTTAAATACACTAAGAACATTACATTTTTGACTGCTTGAAAACACTGATATGTCACCTGTACAGCTCAGGAACCTTGGAATCCTAAGGAACCAGCCAGAGGACAGAGAAGGCCTGTTCAGAACCAGAATACCTGGAAGAGGACACCTTGGACACAGTGGTGGATGGAAAGACACTGAGGGAAGTCATACCCACTCAGCCCCTCACTTTCCAATTCAACAGAAACCTCAAACCAGAGGACTGGAAGTATATGAAGAAAGCTCTTCAGCTCCACCAACTCCTCAAAGATCTTTTCCAATGGAGCATGGAAAACAAGATGTTCAACATAGCATACCACTTGGAAGAACTTGGAGTAAGTTTCCAGAAGATACCCTTAAAAGATCTTATGGTAATCACCAAAGGATGGAATCCAAACAGGCAGTTCAGACTCCTGGAGGTGAGGGAAACCAGGATAAGGGAGGGAAAAGCCACTATCCAAGCTATAGAAGAACATCTGAACCAGACAGGGCCTACTCTTATTCCTCCAGGCTCACAAGGAGTAAACCAACCCAGCTCTCCATTGGCTTCACACCATTCAGGAACCAGCAGATCAGTGGCCAAGAGTCACCATTCTTCCCAATCCCAGGTTTGTTCCAGGAGAAGACAAGGATACAAGGGAAAAAACAAGACTTCTTTCAGCAAACGGCAGATAGAGTCAGACCCAATGATTAAGAATCTATAGGACTTGGTGAAAAAAGTACACAAGAGCAAAAAATAGTTGAAACTACTTCTAGAAGCAGTAGCCCCAATAATAGAAATATTACCCCCACTCAGAATGAACACAGTGTTGTTACACCTGAAAGTAACTTGTACAGTTATGAACTGGGGTTAAAGATGTCCCAATATGCAGAGAAAACTCAAAAACAGTTTTCAGAGCTCCAAGAAAGCCATTTGAGGATGGAAAAATTAACAGCCTCAATGGAAAAAATAGTCAAAACCCTTCACGAAGGCCATTCTCAATTGAGCAAATCCTCAGAAGAAACCAATAAAAGACTGAAACAAGTCTTTGAAGAACAGCTCCACTGCAAAAGGGACAGGGATTGTCTGGATAAAGACTTAAACAAACTGTTTAATGTCTACCAAAACATGAAGCCCCAACCACAAGGCCATGTTTTGGACAATACATACCACAAAGAAGACATCAAACCAGATGCCTTGTTAGAGAATTAATAAAGGTCTCCATCTCAATACCAAAATGGAGATAACATGTTATATTCTGAGAAGGATGCATTAAAACAGCTTCCAGAGGCCTCAAGCTGGCCCAAATTCTCTGGAACAGGAGAATATGATCATATGGAACTCATTGATTATATTTATGGACTCTTCATTGATGTACCAGCCATACCAGATTACTGGATTACTTCTAGACTTAATACAGCATTCAAAGCACATGCTAGTATTTGATACACAGAAACAAAAGAAATCCATGGCAGAGAAACTGGCCATGGTGGAAGGGCTAAATAATCCAAAAGTACAGCAATGGTACTTGGATATGGTAAAAGACAATGGCATTTGAAAATGAAAAATACTCTGTGGACAAAGATCCATATGTGTGGTGTCTTAGACAGTCTAAAAGACGTCAATCCATTGATCCTCAAATGAACAATCAGATGAGGAATCACAAACTCCTTACACAAATGCCAGTAGAACTAGAGCATGTAGTAAAATGCAGATGAAACCAAAGTTGCACTCTAGATGAAATTGTGTAAGGTTTGACTATGAAACAATAAGTAAAAATTACTAATTTATTACTTATTGTACTCTGAATGTCCTTATAAAATGAATAAATAAGATTAAAATAATAATAATAATAAAGAAATATTATTATTATTATGGCGTAAAATTATTATATTATTAAATAAATATAATAATATAATTAATATTATATAAAAATATAATATTATAAATAATATATTAATATAAAATAATTAATATATTATAAAGCTCTTTATTATTGTTACCAACAAATAATAAAGGCGTAAAAAATTGTTTTTTATAAATAAAAAACAATTAATAACAATAATATTACTAATATTAAAGTTATATATTAATATAAATACTATTTATATTAAATAAGAATTATTAAGAGTAATAATAAGAGAGAAATTATTATAATAAGATGAAATAACCTACTTTTAACACTTAAAATAATAATTTTGAGATATTTTACGCCAAAAGAATATAATACAACTTTTTCAAATTGTATTTACAATAAAAAATAAAGAAAATTACTAAAATTCTTGATTTTACGTGGAAATGAGTTTATAGAGAGATTTATAACAAAAACAATTAAAAAATTGATTTAATCACGTAAAAATAGTGATTAATATTAAGATGATCTTTGGTCTTTAATAATATAAGAATTTTATATATAAAGAATAAAGAAATTACCTTTTATTTAATTGATTTAATGTTTTTGATGCGTCTGAGGGGAAAACAGAGTAAAAAGAGCTCTATTTATAGTAAATACCTCCCTCCTAGAGTCCAACAGGCTTCTAGTAGACGTGTACTGATCATATCCACTGGAATTGATCAATATTTTAAGGTTTGAGGGTGATTACATCATGATCAAACCATCTTACATCATTATTGCACCATTATTTAAAGTTATCACTGTAACTTTAAGTTTGATGACATCAGAGGCTTGGCAGAACCCCAAATTTCGTGGATTTTATTAGTTTTAATCATAAACTAATAGTATTCACCAGTTTTATCACTATTAAGACTGTTAAACTTAATTTAAGGTTACAGTATGTGATCATAACAGCTCAATTTAAGCTCAAACTTTGATCCTCAATAACTTTTAAGGTTTTCACGCTACAGCAATTCAGAGAGTGAATTCTGAAAGCCTGACATAACCTTATTATGCTGCCAAGAGCCTTTCATTACATCATCAAAACTCTAATTTTAATGATTTTTCTTGTAACTCATCTTTTCTGTCGAAATTCAATATTTTAAACTTCAAACCTTGATTTCAGGGGGTTATACCCTGAATTTAATAATAAAAATTACATCATTCTTCACGAATGAACTAGGAGAATCCAACTGTATACTTTTTTTTAAGTTTGGACTACTTTCACAACAAAGTGGTCAACAGCTCTGTTGATTTTTATCAATATTTCCTCATAAGTCTTAACCTTGTTTATAATTTGCAAAATAAAGTTCATATCTGTGTTCTTACAGTAATTACGTGGTAACTTTATTTTTGGTTCATCATTCTAGCATGTGTAGTTTAGAAGATATTAGCTATGATCACTGAATATATGCGTTGACCAAAAAAGTGCATATATTCAGGATAATTCCTTAAGTATTGATTTTGAGAATTAGCTTATTAATTGTTTTATGTGTGGAGTTTTATGGGGAATCCACTGGTACAATTTATTTCACATGTTGTTTCATTGGTTTCTGAGATAAATAGGATTTTATGGTTTTTATAAGGTATTATACCTTATAATTCATTAAATATTGACTTTACAGATATGCCATAAAAATGGTATATGTGTATTTTTCCATGAGGAATCCAATGGTATAATTTATTTCACATGTTCATTCATTGGTTTTTAAGTTAAACCAATTTTAGTACCAATTTATGGTATTTTTTGTATATTTGAGTAATTAATTTTAGTGTATAATTATTCTAATTAATTTTAATATAATTATATTAAAGATATAATTATTCTGAGTATTTTTTGTGACCTTATTGGGTATGTGGTCATATCTCAAAGGCTCACATTCCCTACCACCAAAAAAGATTGTACCACAATCTGATATATGTGATTAGGGTATCATCCACTGTCCTACCTCTTCAATAGACTTTGTTAGTCTTGAAGCTCAATAATGCTTAACTTTTTTATTTTTCAGGTTTTCTTTCATGTCTGAACCTTCTTAGTAGTTTATCAGCATTTGTTATATCTTTCTCAAGTAGCCATTCATCTTCTTGAGTTGAATTCTTATACCTTACAAGGTATTCTCTTTCTTTTTTGTTTCTTGTCCTTCTTTCTTTAAGGACTTTTACTATTTTCTTTTCCTCTCTTCTTCCAAGGGGGGAATCTCAAGTGGGGGTTTATTTCTTAGTGGAAATAACTCTTTGTCACTTGAACTGTAAGGTTTTATCAGACTTACAGGGAAAGTTGGGTGTTTGTTCATTAGTTCACCTGTGAGTTCCAATTGCACAGCATTGGGTCCATGAAGTGCTTTTATCATAAATGGTCCTGCAAAGGAATCTTTCAATTTCTTTGGGCCTTTTATGTTATTGAAATTAAGGGTTGATACTAAAACCAAGTCCCCTATTTTGAAATCAGGTGGCTTATGACTTTTATCCCATCTTTCTTTTGCATATTTAAAAGAATCTTGCATGCATCTGTTTGCATGGTGTCTTGCTTTGTCAAGCATTATCTTGAAGCTGCTTGCTGTTGGATGTATATCCACTAAGTCCTTTTTGAGGGTATCATAAGGAAGTCTTGGATTCCAACCTTTCTCTAGCATTGCTGGTGTTTTGCCAGTAGAAGAATGGATTGATGTCTTATAGCTTTCTTTAACTTGGTTAAAGAATTCTGTGCCAATGTCTGTAACACATATTCCTTCTATATGGTGCTCTTCTTGTGGTACCCATGCTGGATTGTCAGGGGTATTTGCTAGAGCCCATCTGCTAAGACCATCTGCATTTTTATGAATATTTCCAGATTTATGGACAATAGTCATATTTCCCCTATATTCTTGGATAGCAATTTGCCATCTCAGCATATGTCTATTTGGAGTCTTCATATTTAATAGTGATTTCACAGCATTACAGTCTGTGATTACATCAAATACTGTGCCATCCAAATAATGCAGCTTTTCTAAAGCCCACACTAGGCATAAGCATTCCATTTGGCTTGCTCCATACCTTGCTTCTGTTGGCTTTATCTGCCTTGAAATGAAACAAATTGGTCCTTCCACTGGTTTATCATTGATAATTTGTGTTTGGTGGAGTGCAGCACCTAGTCCTTCTCCACAAGCATCAATGTACAGTTTGAAAGGTAGTTTCCAATCTGGCATTAGAAGAAATGGGGCATTTGTTAAAGAATTTTTCAATTCTTCATATGCCTTGACTCTTTCTTCTGTCATCTCATAGACTGTTTGTTGGTCACATAGCTTATACAAGGATTTAGCAATCTTTGCAAAGTCCTTTATATGCTGTCTATAGTAACCAGCAAATCCTAGAAATGATTGCATTTCTTTTTTAGTTTGAGGCATTGGTTTAAGTAGTACTGCTGCTACTTTATTTTTGTCTATGCCTAGACTAAGTCCAGATACTACATGTCCTAGGGCTTTCAATTCACTATATGCAAAATGACACTTTTTCAATGAAATTTTCATATTTACTTGGACTATTTTCTGTAGTACCCTTTCTAGTCTTGTCAGGTGATTTTCCCAAGTTTCTGAGCAAACTATGATATCATCAATGTAGATTATTAACCATCCTTCTGATAATTCTTCAGGAAATATGGTATTCATCATTCTTTGATAATGGGAAGGTGCATTTTTTATCCCAAATGGCATTCTTAAGTATTCAAAAATTCCACAATGGACTATTATTCTTAGTAGTTTCTTGGCATTGTCTGTTAAGACATTTTGATGAAAACCCTTAAGAGCATCCATAGCTGTGATGAACTTAGCTTGTGACAATTGGGTCAATGTCTCATGGATTCTGGGTATTGGATATCTGTCTGGGATGGTATAGGTATTCAGGGCTCTGAAGTCTCCTACCATCCTTGATTTTCCATTATGCCAAGTTATAATGACAGGTGTAGTAACTTCTACTTGCTCATTATGTCCAACCTTTCTTAATACTCCAAGGTCCATTAATTCTTTAATGTGTACCTCTAGGGCTTCTCTAGCTCTTGGACTGGCTGGATAAGCAGGTCTTCTTAGTAAAGGTGGGTAAGGTTTTTCTACATTAAGAATTATATCCACTTCATGTCCAATTATGGCACCTAGTGGCTCTTTGTCAGTTGCAAAGGCATTTTTATACTTAAATAAGAGGTCAATCAATTTTTCTTTCATTTTTTCTGTTAATTCTTGATTGAATTCTGCCTCTTTGAGTTGTTCAGATATAAAAAGTTCTTTTTCTGGAATTTTTTCCTCATTCTTAATAACTGTGATTTGCTTTTTGTTATTTAAGAATCCAAACTTTTGTCTTTTATTATCTCCTATGGTAAAATATCTATCTTTTTGGTTGGAGATATCTATACCATAGATTGATAAGTAGTCATTTCCAAGTATGAAATGATTACTAGTACAGTTGTCCATTACTACAAACTCTACTTTGATTCTGACACATTGTGAGGGATGAGGAAAAATTAGTGTTAAATCAATTATTCCAAGGGGCTTCATGCTCTCACTTGCACTACTAAATTTGACACCTTGTATTGGCATAAGTTTTTCTTGCCAGTCTGGGACAATGGTTTTTAAATAACTTTTGCCAACACAAGTGCAATATGCTCCTGTATCTAAGTTCACCTTTCCTTCTTGGTTATCAACCATAACAATACTAATACTTGATTTTCCAGCTGTGTATCCCATTCCTCTTGCAGGTTTGGTTCTATACATTTTGGCATCTTGTATATTTGTCAGATTTGTGTCAGATGTTCCAACTTGTGGCAAGTTTGAGTTAACATCTAGTACTTCATAAATTATATCAATATTATTAATTTGTGCATTAATTATATTGATTTCATCACTTTCAGAGCTCTCTGACTCCTCTGTCTCTTTTTCAGAGTCAGATTCTTCTTCTTTGTCATTGTGGCTTTCTGTTTCCACAATTTCATTAATCTTTGCTTTTTTAAGGCAATTATTGGCTAAGTGTCCAATACCTCCACATTTATGGCATTTTCTTTGCTCATTATTGTTGGATGTATTGGGCTTAAAGGATTCTTTTGATTTATCTTTTTTGATAAATGGTTTATTTGGGCTTTTAATGTCCAATTTTTTCCAAGTCCTGCCAATTTTTGTCCTTGTCACTATATCTTCTAGTGCATTTATATACTCTTCTGTGGAGCATGGTTCTATACACCTGCTTCTTAGGGCATGTTCTAGTTCCCCTCCACATTTTTTAAGTATTTTCATATGCACCATTTTTTGTGACATTTCTGGGTACAGTGCATTAAGTCTTTCAACTTGTTTTAGGAACCAAGTTAAAGGTTTATCTTTCTCAGGGTCAAAGAAAGAGTTTTCAAATGCATTTTCTATCTTATACCTCCAGGCATCATTTGCCCACTTGGTGATTATTTCTTGTTTCCACCAAGACCAGGTATTTTTACCATTTGTTTGTCTTATGCCATAATACCATCTTTTTGCAGATTTCTCAAACAGTGAATGTAATCTTGCAGTGATTAATTCATCTGGTATGGCATAGTCTTCTTGTAACATGTCAATTGTTTTAATAAATGACATGTGGTCATATTCACCTTCTCCTGTGAATGTTGGCCATTCCTTTAATTGAGGTGCTTGCTTCATTAAGACTTGGTTATTGTCTTGATGACTCAAGTCTGTTATGAAAGGATTTGACAATTCCTCTTTTGTTTTAACAGGGCTTCTTATATGAGAAAATGGTGTTGATAACTTTGGCATATTTAAATTAGCCTCATTAATTTTATCCATTTTTTCAGTAATAAGCCTTATTTCACTTTGAATGTCATCTTTCAGATGCATTCTTGCTTCATCACTTTTTTCCACATGGTCCAAAAGTAATTTTTGGTGTGATGAAGTCTTTTCTTCAAATTTTTCTACAGAAATACTTAATTTATTTAATTTTTCTGTAAGATTGTCAATACTCACATCATAATTGATTGTCAAAGTCTTATCTTTGATATCTTTTATGTATTTATACAATTCTTGTTGTCCTTGTATTAATTTTTGAGTATTGTCAATTAAATTCTTTGGTTTATTATTTTCAACAATAAACTTAATGTTGTCAATTTCTTTTTTGTTTTGCACAACAATTTTTGTTAAAGAAGATAAATTGTTATTTATTTCTTGTAGTGATAATAAACTGTCTTTAATTTTTTTTAGAGGTAATATACTATTTTTAATTTCTGTTCAAGTATTTACAACATCTTTAGACAAGGTTATTTCTTTGGGAAATGAGGTTGTCTCATTCTTTGCTCTTCCTTGTCCTTGAATTTCATCAAGGTTCTGGCCATGTTGAAAACATTGTCCATGGCATCCTTTTGGATTTTTGGGATTCTGTAGCTTGGGGAATATGGTTTCCTCCAATGCTTTTTCTTGTTCTTTTTCCCTTCTTGGGGAAGTGGGTTGGCTTGAGGCTTGCTGGTAGAAGCTACTGGGGCTTCTTCCTTGGTTGCCTCCTTCTTTTTGGCATGATAATCCTTGATTTTTTTGATTTGAGGTTTGGATGACAGTGGATTCCATCCATTGGAGTATCTCACTATCTCCTCCTCTTTGAGGAACTTTTTCAGGATGTGCCAGGAGTTCATCACTCCTTGGTGTATTTGAGGCAGCATTTCCCAGTCTTTGTCCTTGTATACTGTGTAATACTGCTTGTACTGGCTCATGTAGATGTCTATCTGAGCCCTCTGAATGTGATTTGTACCTGTTTGAGTTACTCATACTTAGTTCCAATTCAGGCTCAGATATCATGGGCATTTCTGGGACTTGCCTTTGGGATAAGGCACTTCCTTGTGTGGATTCTGTTCCACTGGGGATATTGCCCTTTCTTTTCCCTTTTGAGGGATCAATTCTACTTCTGAGTCCAGCTCCATCTGATTGGATGGAGTATTGGGAACCTCTTCTGGTAGTCATAATTAAAGAATAAAAAAATAAAAGTATTTTTAGAATAAAATTCTTTTATGGCAATTTAAAAAGAGGTGCTCACCTTCAGAGTCTTGAATGGTGGGCCCTGGAAAGTCTAATTTCTTAGCTTTCTTTCTTTTGGTGATAACTGGTGTAGGAGAACTTTGACAAGTTTCTTCCACCAATCTCTCAACAGTAGCTTGGTTGTCTTCTGTTGGGTTATCTTCAAACACTAAAAAAGACAAATAAATATAAGTCTTTTTATAATAAGTGTTATTTTTGGCAAGATATGGCAATTTTCCACGTAGAAATTGCTTTTATATCTTAAAAAAAATGAAATAAATAAAGAAATGAATAAAAATGAATAAAAATAACTTTTTTTTATTGGTTTTTAATATTTTTTAATATTTTTTATGTATATTTTTATTTTTAAAGGATAAAATAAAAAATGAATATGATTCTTATAAAATTAAATTATA
Organism: Austropuccinia psidii; assembly: GCA_023105745.1. Lineage (NCBI taxonomy): Eukaryota > Fungi > Basidiomycota > Pucciniomycetes > Pucciniales > Sphaerophragmiaceae > Austropuccinia > Austropuccinia psidii. The sequence continues at coordinate 7,646,402 of JALGQZ010000003.1, forward strand.
ATAAAAATTATTTTTAATTTATAAATTATCTTTTTTAATCACTAGAGTCACTCAAAGAAAGTTCTTGCAAGTCTAAGGATGTGAAAAACCACGTGTAAGACAGTACAATTGCTTTCCAAATGCCTCAATAGCTTTTAAAATCAATAAAATATAAAATTATTATATAATTTTATGATTATAAATATAATTTATTATTGGATAAACCCAAATAGAATCTTTTTAAAGGTCTTTTAAGTAAATATCACGGCCAGGCCCCCAAATGTAAGGTTTGACTATGAAACAATAAGTAAAAATTACTAATTTATTACTTATTGTACTCTGAATGTCCTTATAAAATGAATAAATAAGATTAAAATAATAATAATAATAAAGAAATATTATTATTATTATGGCGTAAAATTATTATATTATTAAATAAATATAATAATATAATTAATATTATATAAAAATATAATATTATAAATAATATATTAATATAAAATAATTAATATATTATAAAGCTCTTTATTATTGTTACCAACAAATAATAAAGGCGTAAAAAATTGTTTTTTATAAATAAAAAACAATTAATAACAATAATATTACTAATATTAAAGTTATATATTAATATAAATACTATTTATATTAAATAAGAATTATTAAGAGTAATAATAAGAGAGAAATTATTATAATAAGATGAAATAACCTACTTTTAACACTTAAAATAATAATTTTGAGATATTTTACGCCAAAAGAATATAATACAACTTTTTCAAATTGTATTTACAATAAAAAATAAAGAAAATTACTAAAATTCTTGATTTTACGTGGAAATGAGTTTATAGAGAGATTTATAACAAAAACAATTAAAAAATTGATTTAATCACGTAAAAATAGAGATTAATATTAGGATGATCTTTGGTCTTTAATAATATAAGAATTTTATATATAAAGAATAAAGAAATTACCTTTTATTTAATTGATTTAATGTTTTTGATGCGTCTGAGGGGAAAACAGAGTAAAAAGAGCTCTATTTATAGTAAATACCTCCCTCCTAGAGTCCAACAGGCTTCTAGTAGACGTGTACTGATCATATCCACTGGAATTGATCAATATTTTAAGGTTTGAGGGTGATTACATCATGATCAAACCATCTTACATCATTATTGCACCATTATTTAAAGTTATCACTGTAACTTTAAGTTTGATGACATCAGAGGCTTGGCAGAACCCCAAATTTCGTGGATTTTATTAGTTTTAATCATAAACTAATAGTATTCACCAGTTTTATCACTATTAAGACTGTTAAGCTTAATTTAAGGTTACAGTATGTGATCATAACAGCTCAATTTAAGCTCAAACTTTGATCCTCAATAACTTTTAAGGTTTTCACGCTACAGCAATTCAGAGAGTGAATTCTGAAAGCCTGACATAACCTTATTATGCTTCCAAGAGCTTTTTATTACATCATCAAAACTCTAATTTTAATGATTTTTCTTGTAACTCATCTTTTCTGTCGAAATTCAATATTTTAAACTTCAAACCTTGATTTCAGGGGGTTATACCCTGAATTTAATAATAAAAATTACATCATTCTTCACGAATGAACTAGGAGAATCCAACTGTATACTTTTTTTTAAGTTTGGACTACTTTCACAACAAAGTGGTCAACAGCTCTGTTGATTTTTATCAATATTTCCTCATAAGTCTTAACCTTGTTTATAATTTGCAAAATAAAGTTCATATCTGTGTTCTTACAGTAATTACGTGGTAACTTTATTTTTGGTTCATCATTCTAGCATGTGTAGTTTAGAAGATATTAGCTATGATCACTGAATATATGCGTTGACCAAAAAAGTGCATATATTCAGGATAATTCCTTAAGTATTGATTTTGAGAATTAGCTTATTAATTGTTTTATGTGTGGAGTTTTATGGGGAATCCACTGGTACAATTCATTTCACATGTTGTTTCATTGGTTTCTGAGATAAATAGGATTTTATGGTTTTTATAAGGTATTATACCTTATAATTCATTAAATATTGACTTTACAGATATGCCATAAAAATGGTATATGTGTATTTTTCCATGAGGAATCCAATGGTATAATTTATTTCACATGTTCATTCATTGGTTTTTAAGTTAAACCAATTTTAGTACCAATTTATGGTATTTTTTGTATATTTGAGTAATTAATTTTAGTGTATAATTATTCTAATTAATTTTAATATAATTATATTAAAGATATAATTATTCTGAGTATTTTTTGTGACCTTATTGGGTATGTGGTCATATCTCAAAGGCTCACAAATTGAAAACACCTTGCAAGATGTAAGGAAAAGAACAAACATGGGGAAATATTCCCAATATAGAAGCAGTAGTTTCAATGAGAAACAACCTTTCAGGGTAGACTTCAAAGATAAACCCAAAGAAAGAGTGGAAGAAGCAACCAAAAAGAAAGACTCTTGTCATAATTGTTGGTCAACAGACCACTATGCTAATAACTGTCCAAAGGCAAAAAGAAAAGTCTATGCCATTGAACAAGTCTGAGAGGAAGAATCCCCAACACATTATTCTGAATTAGACTCTATGGGTGATTCCATCAGAAGACAATATGATGAAGACCAAGACCCAAGAAAAGAATTTCTAGTGGATTACCAAGAAGAAACACAACTAGAAATTTGGGACATACAGTTAGGAGCAGGAACTCCACAGGATACTCCAAATAAAAACTTGTGTAAACACACATAAGATGCACAAACATTCTTAGTTACACCAACTAAAGGAATGGCATATATACATGCAACAGCTACAAAGATGACTGTTTGCATTGAAAATGCTCAACACCCATTGATCATTCACAGCGGTGCACACTGCTCAATAGTGCCCAAAGATCATCTAGATAACCACTTCTCAGATTGGGGAAAGCAGCTCTTCCTAACCAAGGCAAAAAAAAGAGCATCAGGGAAGGTGACATCCATTGCAACAATTATCAAAGAGATGATTATACCTCATAGGAAAGGTGATAGCAGACTCAACCCAGAGCTTGTTGTGCTCGAAGATTCTCACATCAAAGGATTTTTAGTGGGAACAGACTAAAAGAGGATGTATGGCATTGATATTTACAATAGTAAAAACAGGCATATTACCATAGGGACAAACAAGGAAAAGAAATTTTCCCTTGATATATACCAAATGTCTACCCATGACCCTCTCAAAAAATTATTGAATGAATTCAAAGAGGGCCAATTCAGAACCAACCTCACCAGTAAAAAAAACTTAGTTTACTGAAAATGCTGAGGAAAAATAGACAAGCATTTGGCATTGGTGAAAAACCTTGAGGCAAAATCAGACACCATGATATAGAATTATATCTATTTGTGAAGAGACCTTATCTGCCCATGCTGGGAAAACCTCCATATCCAGAAAGCCTGGAAACTAGGAAAGAAATTGAGAAGCACATAAATGAGCTCCTAGACATGGATTTCATCAGGAAGATAGTAAATAATGAAACAGTGTAGATCACCACTCCTGTCCTTATCACCTGCAATGATGGCAAATCTAGGTTGTGTGTGGATTTCAAAGCACTGGATAACTACACAAAAGCTGATAGGTACCCTATACCAAGGATACCCCAAGCCCTAGAAAATCTGGCAAAAGCCAAATATATAACCAAGATGGATTGTATGAAAGGTTTCTATTGGAATGGAGTTAAATAAAACTCCATGAAGTTACTCCAAATTATGTGCCATATGGGTATATATGAGTACACCAGGATACCATTTGGCATCAGAAATGCACCAACCCACTTCCAAAGGATGATGGACACAATATTTCAAGAAGAACTATTAGAATTCTGGATGGTAGTATATGTTGATGAAATCATTATATACTCAGAGACATGGGAAGACCTTCTGCAGTACATAGACAGAGTACTAATTAAATGCACAGCCATCAATCTGAAAATTTCACTTAAGAAGTTCAATTGTGGCCAACAAGAATTACTGGAACTATGACATAAAATCTCAGGCCTTAGTCTGGCCATAGACAAAAATAAAGTAGCAGAAGTACTGCAAAAGCAAGTACCAAAGAACATCAAAGAGATGCAATATTTCCTTGGGCGTCCTAGCTACTACAGAAACCACATCAAGAATTTTGCTCACAAACTAGTAGTCTATACAATTTATGTTCAAAAGATGTAGTTTTTGAAATTACCAAGGAAAGGAGAGATGCATATGAGAGGATAAAACATGAGCTCACTAATGCACCTTTCCTGTTACTCCCTGACTTTTAATTACCATTGAAGTTTTACATAGATGCAGCTTGCAGTCAAGGATTGGGAGCTACCCTACACAAAAAGACAAATTGTGGATGATGAACAAAGGGAAGGGGTACTATTCCAGATTTCCAATAAAATGAAAGATTCATAAGCTAGGTATTGAGCAGCCTAGAATGAATGCTAATCCCTAGTCTGGGCCCTAAAGAAACTCCATTTTTATCTGGAGGATGCAGTCTTTGAACTCTACACAGACCGCACAGAACTCAAGTCTTTACTTAATATGAATACTACTAATAGACACATGTTTAGGTGGCAAATAGCTATCCAAGAGTATAGAGGTAACATTATCATCATATAAAAAGAAGGCAAAAGCTACACCAATGCAGATGGCCACTGGATAATGTCATAAGCAACCCAGCTTATGGCCCTGAATTAGCAGCCAAGATCCCTAGCCATTTCATGGAAAGAGACAGGAGGAAAAATTTAAGATTTTCTGAATGGGAACAAGAAAGTGGTATCCCAGACAGTGAAGACACTGAATCAGAAGGAACAGAAACTCCAATATTGGGGATAGGTTCCTCAGAACTACACAATGACTTGTTCAGTGCAGTAATGAAGACTTATGCCAAACACAAACAGTGTGGCATATTGTTGCAACTACTTCAACAGAAATACAAGAGCCCAGAACTGGAATCCCAGCTGGAGGAAACCTGGTTTAGGGACTATAAGGATAACAAGTTTTCCCTTATAGATGGACTACTCTATCACAGAGAGAAGCATACAAGTGCCCTCACAGTGATAGACAGGGACCACATATCCCTGATCCTGCAGAAATGTCATGGCTTCCCCTATATGGGATTAATGAGTGAAAACAGGACCAAGGAAAGGGTAGCAAGCACAGCTTGCTGGCCCAAATGGGAGGAAGGGTTGAGTGAATATGTCAACACTTGTGAAAAATGTTAAAAGGCAAACAGAAAACATGGGGAAAAACATGGGCTGCTTCAACACATAGAAGAACCCAAACACCCATGGGAAACCATCAATATGGACTGGGTCACAGGACTTGTCCCAGGAGGAAAAGGAAATTTCAATGCCTTCCTAGTCATAGTTGATAGGTATAGTACAAGTGTGAGGTGCTTACAATGTCATAAGGAGGACACAGCAATTGATACAGCTTTTTTATTTTGTAATAACATCATAGCCACATGTGGAGTCCCAAAAATAATAATTAGTGATAGGGACCCAGCATTCACACCAGAATTTTGGACCAAACTCTATGACATGCTGGGTACAAAACTTGAATTTTCTACAGCTTGCCATCCACAGACAGATGACTTAGCTGAAAGGATGATCCAAACATTGGATGACATCATTAAAATGTTCTGTGAATATGTCATGGAAAAGAAAAACCATGAAGGATATACCCATGACTGGATTACACTTCTACCAGAAGTCCATCTGCCTTAAAAAACAAGCCAGCCCTCTACAGCAGGGAAATCACCCTCACTGTTAGAAAAAGGGTGGAACCCCCTGTTACCTGTGAATCACCTGAAGAATAATCTTCTAACTATCCACCCCACAGCCAAGGACTTCTATTATATGTAGAATAGATCCTGTGACACAGCTGCTAAGTGCATAGATGAAGCTAAGAAGTACAGCAAGCAGAGGTATGACAAGACACATATGGAACCAGGCTTCAAAGAAGGGGACCAGTTGTTAGTGTCTAGACTCAACTTCAATAATCTAAAGATACAAAATAATATGAGAGATTCATATGTGGGTCCCTTCACTATAGTTAAACTGATAGGGAAGGATGCAGTAGAGGTTAAACTCACAGAGGAATTCTCCAGGGAACACCAAGTATTCCCAGTGAGTCTGGTCAAACCATACTTCCAGACAGGAGAGGACAAGTTACCCTCCATAAAGAAGAATACCACTCCACCCAAAATATTTGAAGTGCATGACTCCCCTGGACCTGTGAAGAAGATCATCAAGGTAAGGAATATTAGACTGAATGGTAAATACCAAATACAATATTTGGTTAGATTTAAAAAGCCAGACAGCAGACAAAGACAAATGGTTGGCAGAGGATGCCATACAAGATGGGAACCTTCATCTGAGAATATTCAGGGCCTCTAAGAGGACTGAACAGTCTCATCAATGATGAGCCTTTTTTGGAGGGAAGGTATGTCAGCCTGTGACTCAAAACCAGAGCACAAGCATGACAGCCAAATACCATAAACCAATGGTAAAGCTAAGATACCACCAAAACATGGAGCTGAGCCAAACCAGCTCAAAAGGTATCAGAAGAAAGAGGAAAGTCACCTATTTCTAAATATACAAGTCCCATCATCATAGGACAAAGAAAAAAAGTTATTCCTACTCAAACTTCTTGCTGAGCATAAACCTTAATTTTCACCTCTCATCTGAAATCCAGAGGAAGGGGCTTAACCCCAGAAAGTAGGTATTCAAATTGAAGCTTTAAGTCAAGGCTATCCAATTTTACTAGCCAAATTGAGCTAACACCAAAACTACAAAAGGTATTCCCAAAATAAGGTCAAATAAGGGTGAATAAAATATTCACTACTCATCCAGCTTCTACAAGTTTAGTGTGAGATACTTGAAGTGGGTTTTTTTTAGAAAGATCACAATCAGGGCTATCTGATGGTGTCATTCATTTCCCCATATCTTATTTAAAAAAAAGTTATGGAGAAAACAAGCTTCATACAGGTATTGAGAAAATCATATATTTGAATAACAGAAATGTACATGGCATACCTTTGCCATATTTAATGTTACCCATGCCAAATGAGGTTCCATTATGTAGATCAAATCCAGGGCAACAAAACAAACCAAAGTTGAGCTCAATATGTGAAAGTCTGGCAGAGTTATAGCAGTTTTGAGGTTAAAATCCCATGATTGGGCCAATACACCTTTTCTGTGGGATAATATCCCATAACCATTATTATGAGGTGTAAAACACACAAAGAAGAATGTTTATACTTCAATACCTCATAGTTAATTCAATACTGAGGTCCCATATAGGTGCTGTACAGCATTCTACACGTCATACACATCAGAAGAGGGCTGTGTGGTCCCCAGATGAAAACTTTCACCCTGTATTTATGAAAACTGTCCAGATGTGGTTTCAAAACCACATCTGAGCCCAATACAGAGTATAAAGGCCTTGTGGAAACCACAAGCCAGTACTCTGAAGTGAAAAATCATCACTCCATCCATGTGAAATGGTCTAGAAGTCCTTTTCACCCAGTTTCAGGATAAAAAGGGACCTTTATCTGCGTAAAAGGGGAATCCCCATCCTGCTCTTGAATTCCTATTTAGTACAAATTTCAAAAACAGGTATAATCTTGGAAATAATCAGGTATAATTATAAGCTTAACCATTGTAGACTTTATTATAATAATCCAATTGGTAAAGCTGCACCCAGGGCTTTCAATAGCACTCACCACCACTAAATCCTTTAGTGAAGCCCTCAATATCAATTAAAAACTCTTTTATTATCATTTTATCTGTGTCAAAGTCATAGTTAAAGTTGTATATACTATTATTATCACTTTATCATAGACCCAGCCTGACAGTGAGAGTGAAAGAATTTCTTTTTCATTCATAAAATGATGAATTAAGGTATCCAAAAGTAAACCTTTCTGTTGGGGACACAGTTTTGTGCAAGAAAAGAAGTATTTTGCGGCAACCCCCCTAGAAAGTCATTTCGCTGAAAAGGATTTTGTTTCTTGGACAACACTGTGTCCCTCACGGAAGCTGGGAGTTTGGAATAGCTTTATGAATGATTTTATGCATAAAAAAGCAAGTCCTTTACTCTAACAGCCTTCAAAGAAAAAAAAAATCTCTGGATTCTTGGACCACAATCTGTCTCCCACTATTGAAATAAACAATTAAGAAAATTGCAAAATTGTTACTTTTAATAATCTCCCCATTCTTTCCATAGGTGAATAATTTTTCATCAAACTAATATTGCTCATCCAATTTGAAGTTTCTTCTTGATTACCAATTTCACTTTCAAATATAAATAAGGAAAGACTAGAAAATTGGAAAAAATAAATATATTTTTTATTGTTTTTGAGAATTTAATAAAAGTCTTAAAAACAATAAATAAATTTTAAAATTTATGTGATTCATTTTTTAATGGTGTAATAAATCTAAATCTTAAAATTCACATAAGGAAATTAATTTTTTCCTTTTGTTTTCCAAAAAATGCAATTCAAAATCATCAACATAGTAAAACAAAAGAAAATCAAATTAAATCTCTTTTGATCAATTTTTTTTATCTTTTTTGGAAAGTAAGAAATTGAAAAAACACTTTACTTTAAATGAATTATTTATCCTAAGTTGATATGATTTACCTAGTTTTTGTTGATTCAATCTTAAATAAATATAAACCATTTGGAAAACTACTTTATGATTAATTATATGGAAATATAATGAAAGAGAAATGCCAAGGTAAGCTCATGAAGAAATCACTAAACTCTTATGCAATAAATAATCCCTAATCAAGTTTACTTTCTCAGCTTTCATTACATGAACCAGTTACTTTTTCAGAATTACTTAGATGATGATTGAATTTCTATAACTGCCTAAGAGGTCTAGTGATCTTCCCATTTGTCTTCCTGGATAGTAGTAACTCTTTGGCCATTTCCAATTTTTTTTCCATTAATGTTTTATCATGATTCATTCATCTTTCTCCAAGTCAAATTGGTGTTACATTTGTTCTTTTTCAGATTCATAGCTGGAATCTTCTTCATTTTTTAGACAAGATTTTTCTTCTGTATCCAACTTAAATTTTTGATCCATTATTTCCTTTTATAATTGATAATTAAGATCATCTTTTTCTTTCATAATTAATTTCTCATTGGAAAATTTGTTTGCTTGAAAATCAACAAAATCTTTCAATAAAAATACACACTGTGGGGACTCCTTTTGTTGTGGGATGAAATTAGGCAGTACCTTGAGGGGAAATTATGTTTAAGTATTGTTTAAATTTCAGAATTTTCCAATTAACATGCATTCCAAAGTGTATTAGCTGCCCCTCTAAAGAATAATGAATAGTAAGAATACAGAGAATCACAAAATAAAATAATATTTGTGATTTTCAAGGATAGAGAAGACTTATCAGTAATATCTAAATCAGACCTATCAATAACACTACAGTAAAACCTTTGATTTAAAACTATAGTTTTTTATAAAATAAATACTAATAGTATTTTTGTTTTTTATTTTGATTATAATTCTTTTTTTAATACTAATAATAAGACTACTAGATTTAATTCTGAGAATAATTCTTCAATGAGCTTTATGTCTATGTTTTTTTATCATTACTACTTTTTTTAATAATACTAATATTCTGAGCAAGGCTACTGAGCTTTAAACTAAATCTATACTACTATTATTCAAAATTACTAAGCTACTGAGCGTTTTAAAATTAAAACACTACTACTACTCTAGCTCTCCTGCTAGTTCAGGGAGGGTTGTGATCCTCAATAGTGGGAACTTTTTCTATTGTTTTTGGGAAAAGGGGGATAAAAAACCTCTAGTAATACCTTTTGGACCTCCATAGAGCTTCTCAAAACAGGGGACTCAGAGAAATTGTAGTTGAGATGTTTTAGCTAGTGAGATGTGTAGTTTTGGTGTAGCAATGTGTTTTCTGAGAGAATTTTGTGGGGGGGTTTTATCAAAATCATGTGATGAAATCAAGATAATTTGGCTGGGGAGCTTTTCCTTTTTCTAAATAGTGGAGAAAATACAGGTTCTGAGATTTTAAAGTTCTTCTAGTCATATGATATCTTTTAGAGAATTTATCTGGTGACTTTGTTACATGTTTTATGAGGGAATTTAGCTGGTGGTGTGTTCCTATCAAAATCATGTGATCTCATTCAGATAATTTTGCTTGTGAGAGCTTATTTTTTCTAAGAAAGTGGATAAAATACAGATTCTGAAAATTGAAATTTCTTCTATTCATACAATATATTTGAGAGAATTTAGCTGGTGACTTTCTTCTTCTTGGTGACTTTGTTATGTGTTTTCTGACAGAATCTGGGTGGTGATTTTTCTCCTATCAAAATAATGTGATGTCATTGAGATAATCTGGCTGGTGAGAGTTTATTTTTGCCAAGAAAGTGGAGAAAACACAGCTTCTGGCAATTGAAATTTATTCTGGTTGAACTTCAATCTTCTTGATTATGACCTAGGACTTCTTTACAGTTTTATTTACCTAGTTCCATAGTTCTTAAATTTTATTTCCTTCTCTGGAGTATTCCACAATTCTATTTCCATCTCTGAAATTATTACACATTTTGATTTTCTTCTGCAGAGTTATTCTGAAACTTCATTCCATAATTCAATCTCTGGAGTTATTCCCAATTCCTATTTTCATCTCTTGAATTATTCCACATGTTCATTTTCTTTCCCCAAGTTATTCTGGGATTTGTCTATAATTCTGCAATCTCATGTTTGTTCTCTAGAATTATTCTGAATTTTTATTTCAATCCCCAGAGTTATTTGGAAATATCTTTTATAATTCCTTCCAATTTCTTCTCCAGAATTCTGCAATTTGATTCCCATTTCTTCTCTGAAATTCTGCAATTTTAATCCTATCTCTGGATTTATTCCCCAATTCCTCTTTGCATCTCTGAAATTATTATGCATTTTCCTTTTATTTTCCAAAACTCCACAATTTCATTCCCATTTCTTCTCTGAAATTATGCAATTCAATTCCTGACTCCACAGGTATTCCACAATACCTTCTATAATTCCTTCCAATTTCTTCTCCAAAATTCCACAATCTTATTTCCTTCTCCAGAGTTTTCCTGGTATTTGTTCATAATTCCTCTTGATTTAAAAACCATTATTTGGTAAGCTTGAGACTGGGTTAATTTTTATGGAATACCACAATCAACTTCTTAAATTTGAAAATCTTCTTGTTCATGTATTTGCTTGGGATTCCCCTTTGCTCCCTGTGTCTTTGGTGAGCTTTAGGAGAAACCTGATCCACATTTTCTTAAAACTCAATTTTTGATTGGTACCCTTTCTTTTTTGGGCCCTATTGAATTGACATTGGTGTTGTTCATAGGCTGCTAGTCCCAAATAACCATCACTAACAGCCTCAAAATCATATTTGTCATCTGAATCACTTACTACCATGATTTCCCCTTTACTAGCTGTGTTCAATTCATTCAATTCCATTAAATTTGGTTTTGATCCAAATATTTGATCCATCCCCTTGTAACATGGGCATGTCTCTAACTTCTGCTTTATATTTATTCCCATTTCTTCTTCACTAAGACCCACCCCCATACTTCCTGCCCACATGCAAGTATCCATATACTTCTTTTTTTAATTTTTAAAACACTTCTTACAATGATTCCAGGTTATTTTCAAGCCTTAATTAATGGAGTTGAGATATCTGGCAAAACACTTGTATGTTGCTTTTCTTGTCATAAAGCACTCTCCAAAATTTGTTTTTTATCTTTTCAAAATAAATTTTTTTAGTTGTCCTCATTTTCTATAGAATCACATATTTTTTCAGAATCTTTAAGAAAGAAGTTCATGGTGCTATCTTATTTCTTCTGTATCAATGATTTCTTGTGTCACTTATTACTATTAGGACCACTCCCAATTGGTGACTCTAATTGGGATACAACACCACTTCCCTCAGTAGTTTCCCAGCTCATTCCACTTGCAGACCTTGGAGGAGTCAAGTGAAGAGGTTCACCTGGCTTAGTGAGGCCCATTTCTTGATTACCACTGCCCCTGAAAGGTTCATTATTGAGTCCTTGTGTTTTTGGACTCCAATTTTCAGGAATGTTGGTGTGGCGGCCAGAAACAAATTTTGAATGGCCATACCAATTTATAATGTGACATGGTGAGGAAGAGGCATTTGAAACCAGAAGCTGTACCCCGGCATCTATTTTTGAGTATCAATGTTCAGCATTAGTTGGAGATGAAATGTCTTGTCGTTCATATCAATGATTGATATGATGGAGATGGGTGATTGCTTCTTCCCCCACAAATGTACTTTTTGGCCAATGTTCAATGTCAAATTGGCCTTGGATGAAAACATAAAACAGCTTATTGTTAATATGTGGCTGTGAGGCTTCAAAAGAAGCTAATTATGCTGTCTATTATGGTTATACATCACCATGAGATATTGAACATTAGTAGTCATTGGGTTTATCTATAACCAAAATATGAATTACTAAGATTAGTAACTGAACCAAGATAAAGGACATATTTCACTCACCTTATCAAAGCAACCAAGAAAGATATCAATGCTAGAAATTTTTGGAGTTGTTAGCTAATCAAATAGTAGATCATTGGGTGATGTTTCTTTGGGAACGTGAAGCACAAAAATTCAGGCAGAAAGCTCACCTGTGTCAATTAAAGAATTTTCTGTTAAGTCAAGATGGAAATTTTGGTCTTGTTTTAAAAAAGCCTTGGGTTTGGTTGAAGTAAAAAAAAGAAAAAATAATTGGCCTTTGAATTTTACCAAGAAGGCAACATTTGAGGGGCTGCTGAAAACCTGATATGGCATCTCATATTGAGCTTTCACACACTGTGAGCCTTAGAGGTATTCTCAGATACCCAAAAGACCACAAATAATAAAACAAGATTAAATTGTAAATAAAATAAATTTATTTATATTATCAAAACAACAATTAAAATATAAATATAAATTTATACACAAAAATTAGAATTTAATTATAATTTAACAATAAAATTACATTGAAATTTAAAATTGTGAAAAAACATTTTTACTTGAAAAAATTAAGTAAAAATGAAATCTCAACAAAAATGTCAAAATTGAAATTTTTTTGGAAAAAAGTTAAATAAAAACTATAATAACTTTTTACTCAACAAATAAACATATGAAAATTATTTCTCCATTGGACTCCTCATAAAAAATAAGGTGGGGTTACCTCTGGGTAAAGTTTCTGTAACTCAACTCTAAATAAGCTTAAATTAAGTTTCTAGTATTTTCTGTACAAAATTTGACAGTCCTCAAAACTTTAATTTAATTCACATCACATGTGGTTTTAACCATCAATTTTTGTGTTAAAGTTGAGGTGTTGTGTATATTTTAGAAGTTATGAGGAATTGAAGTATTTTCAATTGAAATGTCAAAATGTGTGTGTGTTTTACATAAATGAGCTTTACTTTACATATGAGGTGAAAACATTACAGGTGTACTGTAAACCTCAATTCAATTACATATGTAAATCATAAGTATAATACATGATGAGGAATTAAAGAAAAAATAAATTGGAAATATTGATTCGGGGGGGAAAAGGAATCTTGGCTCCAAGGGGGAGCCAGACCCCCAAACTCCTTTCTGACAGGCGTGAGATGTCAAAATACATGCAAATGTCAATCACTTTTGGCCTGTAATTGAGTCACAGGGTCTGTGTCTCAATTGATGATGAGGTTTTGATACCAACCAGGGCAGTTTTAACTGTTTCCAAGAGGGTAAAACCACCCTTAAGACAAAACAAACATCTCAAAAACGGTTTTAACTGGTTTTGACATCTCTAACACACATTATGACGTGTTTTGAAGGCTTAAAGCCAGGTATTACTATAGCAATGGCTGATTTAAGGGTCCATAATGGCTAAACCAGCCCTTTTTGGGTCTAAACCAGGGTTCAATGATGCCATAATTGGCTTTCCTATTGTAAGAGTGACTTTCACGAGTGACAAGAGTAAATTTTACTTTTTTAGTAAGAAAATTGGTGGCTATAAAAGAATGTCTTCTTTGCCCCACTTTTCTCTTCATGTTAGAATATTTTCCTTTTATAGTTAGTTTAAACACTGTTAAACCAATCAATAAGAGATTCCAACCACCCTTTTCTTATCATTTTAAACCTTTCAACCATGTGACAAATAATTATAATCATTTTTTGAAACTCTTATAATAATTTTTACCTTTGAATCACCCCATATGTAAGGTGTGGATATGAAACTTTGATTAAAAATCAAGTACTTTTCGTGTCCTCAAGATTTGTATAAGGTAAAAATCAATTAAAAATAGTAATAAATATTATTTTTAAGAGAAAACACGCCAACTTTATTGTTTATAACTTTCTTAGTATAAAACAATAATATTATCAAGATTTATTGTTTTACCAATAATAAAAATTTATCCAAAAATACTCTACAAGTGATATTTAAGGCTACAAAAGAAATTTCTTCAAGAGCAATTTCAATTGGAATTAATTGAGCAAAGAACTGCAAGAAATTAATTAAAGAGCAAATTCTTTAAAAAGAATATTAAAGAGAAAACGCGCCCAAAAGTGACCAGAATGAATTTGGAAACAAAGTGACAAAGTTTACAGTGATGAAAGATGCTTTAATTCACTTTTGGGGTGGTTCAGGGGTAAAAATGATTATAAGAGTTACAAACAATGATTATAATGATTTTTTCACGTGGTTGAAAGGTTCAAAAAGATTTAAAAAAGGTGGTTGGAATCTTTTATTGATTTGTTTAACAGTGTTTAATTTAATCAATAAAAGGAAAAGATTCTAGCATGAAGAGAAAAGTGGGGCAAAGAAGAAATTCTTTTATAGCCATCAATTATCTTACTCCAAAAGTAAAATTTACTCTTGTTAGTCGTGAAAAACAATCTGACAACAGAAAAGCCAATTATGGCATCATTGAACCCTGGTTCAGACTAAAAAAGGGCTGGTTTAAGCCATTTTTAGCCATTTTAGACCCTTAAATCAGCCATTCCTATAGCAATACCTGGTCTAGAGCCTTCAAAATATGTCAGAATGTGTGTAAGAGACGTAGAAACCAGTTAAAACTGTTTTTACTATGATTGTTTTAACTTAAGGGTAGTTTTACCCTCTTGGCAACAGCTAAAACTACCCCAGTTGGTATCAAAACCTCATCATCAATTGAGTCCACAGACCCTGTAACTCAATTCCAGGCCAAAAGTGATGAGCTTTTGTGTGAATTGTGACATCCCACGCCTGTCAGCAAGGATTTTGGGGGTCTAGCTCCCCCTTAGATCTGGAGTTCCTTTCCCCCCCCAAACTTAATCTTTCCAATTTATTTTTCCTTTAATTCCTCATCATGTATTATACTTATAATTTACATATGTAATTCAATTGAGTTGTACAGTTCAATACAGTAATAATTGATACCTCATATGTAAATCAAAGTTCACTTATGTAATACACATGCACATTTTGACATTTCAATTGAATTCAATTGAAAATACTTTAATTCCTCTTAACTTCTAAAATATACACAACACCTCATTTTTAACACAAACTTTGGTGATTAACACTACATGTGACGTGAATAAAGTTAAAGTTTTGAGGATTTTCAATTTTCATACAGAAAATACTAAAAACTTGATTTAAGCTTATCTAGAGTTGAGTTACAAAATTTTCACCCAGAGGTGACCCCACCTGATTTTTTATGAGGAATCCAATGGTGAAATAATTTTTATATGTTTATTCATTGGATAGAAATTTATAATAATTTTTATTTAACTTTTTTCCAAATTTGTTTATTTTTTTACAATTTTGTTAAAAATTCATTTTTACTTAATTTTTTCAAGTATAAATGTAATTTTACAATTTCAAAATTTAATGTAATTTTATTTTTAAATTGTAATTAAGTTTTTAATTGTGAATATAATCTTATATTTATATTTTGATTTACATTTTAATAATATAAATAAATTTATTTTATTTATATTTATATGTTAATCTTGTATTTGTGGTCTTTTGGGTATATGAAATTACCTCTAAGGCGCACACCATAAGTGAATTAAAACATCTTTCATCACTGTTAACCTTTTCACTTTGTTTCCAAATGTACTCTCGTAACTTTTGTGCATGTTTTCTCTTTGATATTATTTTTAAAGACTCTTTTCTTATATTAATTGCCTGCAGTCCTTTCCTCAATAAATTCCAATTGAAATTGCTCTTGAAGAAATTTCCTTTGTAGCCTTAAGTATTTCTTGTAGAGTATTTTTGGAGAAATTTTTATTTTTGGTAAAACAATAAATATTTATAATATTACTGTTTTATACTTATGAAGTTAAAAACAATAATATTGGTGTGTTTTCTCTTAAAAAAGTTATTTCATACTATTTTGAATCAATTTTTACCTTATATAAATTTTGAGGACAGGGAAAGTACTTGAGTTTTAATCAAAGTTTCATATCCACACCTTACACACACTCTTTGGGTGACATATGAGATGTGTTAAATTAGAGGGATTCAGTCTTGAGCTGAAAGGTCCTTTTTTGTCTTCAATGCATTTCTGATTTGGGACACTTTTTGGCTGTGGGATATGTCCATTTGAGACACCAAAATTCTCAAATCAGACATGTCATGTAATGGGCATGACTGTGAAATGTTTATTTTTTGCTTAAAATAATTATGGTGACTCATTCACTTATGTGAGAGTTTAGGTGGTGTACAGTACAAGCTGTATTGAAATGAGATTATAGGACCTGTACAGTGCCCTGCCAGTTGAATGCAAACACAATTCATAAATACAGGCAGGTTCTTTTTTGGCTGCACAGAAATTTTCTCACATTCATGGGGGCACAAATATTTCAAAGTTCAAGGCAAAAAACCAAATTTCTCAGTAAAAAAAGAGACAACTAAAACTAAAAAACATCACATGGCTGTATAATAAAAATGGCATTTTTTTTCAATGACACTAAGGGAACTCCTCTTGTGTGGGATAAAATGAGGCAGTACCTGGAAGGGGAAATTACAAGAAAACAGTTCTTAATTGCTGTTCAAGCTTGTAACCCTTTCTCTGCTTGTGTGTCAGAATAATCTGAACTGCCCTTCCTGAAAAATGCTGAATTATCTTAACTTGAGTTCACAATTAATTTATTTATTGATGGTGGCTAATTCAAAAAAGTGTATTCAACAGACTCTGTCAGACTTTGCTTGATCTCAAAATATTTATTTAACCTTTAAAATATAACACTATTTAATTAACCAAAAGAAATAAGACTAGCACAAATCACACAAAATACTACTACAACAATAATTCAATATAATCTGGAGACACTAGGCCAATAATAATACTAAATAAAACAATTGAACACTTTTTTTATGGTTGATGATTTATTTATTTTTTTATATAATGAGATTCTGATATGACCAGACTAATTAATATCCACTCTTTGATAATTCAATTTGATAATAATTCTTTTTTTCAATAAGATAGCACTAATTTATTCCTTTAACAGGTATTTCCTCTTATAATTAATAAAATGTCCTTGTAGTGACCAAAATATGACTTTTTGAAATGAAATAATAATGATAATTTCTTGATAAAATAACTAAATGACCCTTCTTTCCTTTATTTAAAGCCTTGATTGCTTATGATAAGGTGAAATTCCTTCATAATACTTGTTTTATTTATTTTAAGTCTATAAGACTATTATGTAAGGCCTTTTTATCCTTTATATAATAAAATTATATTATAAAGCTTTTTTTAGGAGACTTTTTTTTTATAAGACTTTTTTTTTAAGATTTTTTTTATTATAAGACTATTATATAAGGCCTTTTTATCCTTTATATAATAGAATTATATATTTGTAGACTAGTTAACCTGATAGTCAGGGATGAATTTAAATCCACTTTCCACTTTTGGGGGGATAAAAGATATGAGGGAAAGAGGAATAATTTGGGGAGAGAGGCCCTCTATTTATAATTTTTGGGCTCTCCATGGAAGGTGTTCAAAAAGAGGGACTTAGAATTTTTTAGTTTCTTTTGGCTGGGAAAATTCTTTTCTGGTGGTCCCACCTAAATGATGTCATTTATGTAAATCATTGCATCATTTGTTTGGTTGATGATGTCATTTGTTGGGTTGCTTACTAATTTGAGGTATTTTTCTGGTGCTTATTTGAACTTGATTACTAATCCTTAGACTTGCTGACTAATCCTCCATGGTACCTATATCCCTTAGCTCCCCAAGTATTACTAATCAAGTAATCTGATTACTAACACTTTCTTAACTCCTTCCTGCTTATGTAATCTGTCTATGTATCCTCCTTCTGCTGTCTTGAATTTAGAATTTTTGATTTTTGAGGCCAATTTGTGGGTTGAAACCTAATCTTATTTTAGGGTTAGGTTTTGGGTATTTTCCAAACTTTAAAAGGATTTTCCAAAATTTTGACATTTTTAATTAATTTTTTCTTTATGTCTTCAATGTGGCTTGAACCAATGACATGGCCAGTTTCCTTGACACAAGGAATCACCTTACCAACCACCACCAGCAAAAGGCTGACCTGACCTGGATCAGGTCACTCTGTCCTGACCCTGTCCTGGCTCTTAGTTAACCCAGCTCAGCCACAGAATGCTTAGCGCTCTTTCTTATTGTGTATTTTTACGTTTCTTTATGCATTGTACCAGTACTGTTAGAATTTATAACAGTACATACGCTTATTTTTCAATCCTTTACAATAATAGAAAGTTTATTCAATAAAAATACTCCAAATATTTACAAACTAATAAAGCGGCAATGGTCTTCCTGTGAAATTGAAAAACATGCGCTTTAATCTAATCAGCCCCTTCTTAACAACCATATTTGAAAATGTAATTATTTGGAGCCAGAAATCCCACGTGGTAAAAAATGGGGGTTCACTTTCTTTTGATATATCTGAAGACTATTCATCATGTAGTCAATGATTAAACAGGTTATTGACAAAGCCATATCAATATAAAAGGAAGAATCACGCACTACTTTTTTTTGGCTTGATCTCTTTGCTTCAATTATTCTAATTTGGCCATCAATCCTTTGAATTGCTTCACCCTTCTTTGAAATCGCAGTTGGTGCTTGGAGCTTTCTTTGTCTGGCCCACATGTCATTTCAATCAAATGGTTAGTTAGCTTTGAATCCGAGTGTTGGTAGTTGAGTTTTTCTGCTTTTGAATTCATAGGTTTTTTCAAGTAAGATAATGAAATGAAAATAGATATATATGTGATTATTCAATTTTAAGAGATGAAGAAACACAATCAAATTCCAAACAAGTGATATTGAATGGAAAATAGCTGATATCTTGCAGATAATAGCAGATAGTAAGTAAAAAACTAAGATATGATGGATCACCCAATGGAGAAAAGGAAAGGTGATGTGAGTTATGAGATAGAGGAAAAATATTTTGAATATCATTTGTGTTATTGAGGGTGGATATAGTGGATTGAGAGGAGCAAAAGCTTTCTGAATGGCTATTTTGACAGAAAAATGTGCAAGGTGTATGATAAAAAATTGAAAAAGGGCTTACAAAGGAAAAGAACTCATGCCCAAATCTTCAGCTAGCGCTATGATATTTCAGTTATCAGGAACAAAGGTAATGTCTATTTCTAAAGGGAAAATTTTTAGCCCTTCTCGTGAAGTGGTTTTTGAGTTTGAATTCCTGGTTTTGACTCCCTTCAATGACTAAGATGAGCTCCTCAGGCATATATTTGGAGTCAATGTGGTGAAAGATTGTTTTTGGAATACATGAAAACAAAGAGAAATGTGAGAAGCTTACCTTTACCCTTTGTATAAAAGTTATATTGTAAGAAAGGAATTAAGAACAAAGGAGATTTGGTTTAAAATCAATGTAGCCATCAATAATTACACATTAAAACCCTATTGACATACTGTAATATCATCAGCTGTGCAACTGTGCAGCTGATTATTATCTCTTCCCTGCGGCTAAGGTAGGCTATTGAGTTCAAATTATTAATACCAAATCGTGAGTATTTTCTTGATTTATTTTTATAATAATGTCCTAATTAAACTAGTCTGAACAGCTTTTGAATTTGAACTCAATAGAAAGCGGATGATTCTTCCCTTTATCAAAGATGAACCGAACGTTAATGGAAAACCAAATTAAAATCGACTTGCTTGTTCACTTCATTATTGCACTCAAAAACCGAAAAAATATTTTTTCTTTAGCTTATTAATTTTTTCAAGTATGAAACTATGCTTATGCACCTGTTCGTCTTGCTCACAGTACATAATTATCACTACTAACGGAAATATCCAAAATGGCCTCCTTGTCAATCATAGCACAAGAAATAGACATTGGCGAAATTCCTCAAATGAAGCTCCTGAGACAAAAATTTCAAGGCTTTTTCCTAATATTTCTCTAAAAAAAGAAGATCAATCTATCATGAAAGAAAAAGAGGATGTAACAGAAGATGAATCTGATGTCAGAGAGGCTTCCATGACAGAGCCTGAGATTATTGGTATGTTTTTTTCTAATTATAAATGACATCAAACCAATTAAAGTACTTTAACTCAATTTCAATGATGTATAATGTATTAGATTTGATACTAGAGTACATTATGTGGTTGTATTTGGAATGTGGCCTCAGCAAACAGAAGTGCCAGCAAGCAAGAGATCAAGTCGTAAGAGTGATGGAGGTTTTATTAAAAAGAAAGAAGCTTCAATATACCATCACCAAAGAAATACCTTGTGAAATTTGTACTATTATCAAAAGGCTCCACCTTGATGTCACATTTGAGCAATACATATGCTGTTCCAAATGTTTTTTACTTTACAATGCCAAGATAGACCCAGGAGAATGTGGCTATCAGCTTTGCTCCACTACCCCAATATGTGGAGCTGACTTATTCCATTCTCATTGCAACATAGAAGAGCCCAAAGTCAAGATCTTTACAAAAGAACACCAACCCCCTGCTAATAAATGGAAGCATAGTTAGATTATTCCACCTAACCAGCGACGGCTGAGAATTCCCAAATCAACTTTTGTTACCCAGAGCTTCAAAGACTGGATGAAGTGGCTCTTAAATGTTTCAGGGGTTGAAGAAATAATAGACACTTGGAAAATTGAATTGGAATCCCAACAGCCTCAGCCAATTTTTGATATTACCCAAGGTTCCATGTGGCAGACAATTTTTCCAGAAGAAAACACCAATCCCTGGTTAGTTTTAGGTTTCAGTCTCTTCATTGATTGGTTTAATCCACTTCAAAACAAACTCACTGGGCGCCAACTGTCAATGGGAGTAATAGCCCTCAACTGCCTAAACCTCCCACCACGGCTACGCTACCAAACAAAATACACATTTATTTCTGGAATTATCCCTGGACCCAAGCAGCCAAACATGTTTACTGTCAACAATATACTGGGTCCTCTTGTAAATGAACTACTTGAATTGAATAAAGGTGCTATAATCCCCACACCAAAACATCCTAGAGGGCGCAAAGTGGTTGTGAAGCTAGCAGCTTTGATTGGGGACATTTTTTCCACCCATAAAGTTTCAGGATTCATGTCACACTCAGCACAAAAATTTTGCACATGGTGTGAAGTTCAAGGAAGCAAAAAAGAAGAATTGAAGCTAGGAAGACTCCGAAATGGCCAAGGTGTTCGTGATATATCATACCATTACTATGATCTCAAATCAAAGACAAAGAAGGAAACTCTAGCAAAAAGCACTGGCATCCGTTGGTCAGAATTAAACCGCCTGCCTTATTGTAATCCAGTATTGAATGTCACGCTTGGTGTCTTGCATAACTGGTTTGAGGGAATCCTTCAGCCTCACTTCAGGTACCAATGGGGATTTGACTGCAAATCTGAAACACAACACAATGATTCAGACTCAGAATTGGATGATATGGAAATATGCAAAGCCCAAATGCAATTACAAAAAGGACGTATCTCAGCTCACAACAAGAAGAGATTTCATTTGAATATTCACAATGTTGTGGTCCCAAAGGTTGTCACAAGAATGCCATTAGCATTGGGTGGATCTCTAAGTGGTAAGCTGAAAGCCAGTGAATGGAATGCCTTATTCAATGTGTACATTCCCCTTTCAGCTCTAAATTTCTTTCGGAGTTCTCAAATGAAATTGATTACAACTTTGACACTTTCATGATCAACTTATGCGCACTTGTACAATGTACAAAAATTGTGAGAAGCAAGATTGTGAACAAAGAGGACAGTGTTCAGTTTTCAACAACTTACGAAACATATCAAAGATCTTCTTTTGAACTGTTTGAAAATATCAAAATCAATCCGAACCACCACTATGCAATACATATACCAGATCATATAGACTGGTGGGGTCCCCCAATGGGGGTTTTGGAGTTTGCTGGTGAGCATCTTGTTGGGACTCTGCAAAATTTCAAAACAAATAATTTGATTGGTAAGCCTGTTATTTAATTTTTTTTCTGTTAAATATTTAAAATTCTATTAGTTAATCTGGGTTATAACCAGGTACCATGGAAGAAACATTAATGAAAAAGTTTTGCCAGTTGCAGAAACTTGAAGTTCAACCATAAGAACAACCCAAAGAAAATAAAGCAGCATCAAAGAGGACATTTGAGCTAAGAAATGAGATATATGAAAGCCTTTTCATTCATCCGAAATCCACTAAACCACAACTGCGGGATTATCAAGACCTACCACATCCAACAAACGCGTTGGTTTTACAAAATTTTACAAGGCAGTTGAAATCTGTCTCATGGAAACTTGGTTTGAAAATTTCAACATCTTGTCCAAACAATGTTATTTCCTTTTGAAATGAAAATGCAACATATTTCGGAGAAGTAATTCATATTATTGACTTGGCTAATGATCAACTTCACAAAGGTCTATTACTTGTTGTCAAGCTTCTTACCAAGCCTGAACTAAGAGAAAGTGATTTTTAACCAATTGAGGAATTACTTCAAAGATTGGATATTTCCCAAGTTGTAAGTAATGGGCTGTTTTCTTTCATAATCATGGAAAAAATATGTGGGCTTGCAGCATATCGTCGCCTACCAGCATGGACTCTAGGAATGCAAAAGCCAACACTCCTTTTTCGAGAAATTAGCAAGCTTGTTTGACTTGAAACTCAAGGCTTAATAGATAATATCTTTCTTGATGATGTAATTCAATCGTAGCTGTTTTGTTTTCTTTTTTATTGATGAATGATGTGTTATACACTTCATTTCAGTTCATGGGTGTATCTTGATATGTGCTTTGATTTCTGTGATTTTTGGTTTTTGATAACTTATGTGAATTCAATGATTCTGAAATCAAGTTTGAAAATAACTTTTTAAGATTTACTTCGAAATGGAATAAAATCCATTATGTGTAATATGGCACTAATAAGATGGAAAGCTTGCTTTGTGTGTTTCCAAAAAGTCTCAGAATGTATGAAATATTTGTTAAATTGAGTTGTAAACTAGCAATGTGTGTATTTTGATAATAATGATTTGGACATTTTGTGATTTATGATCAAATCTTTTAATTCAGTTTTATTTTCATGAGAAAATTGTATCAATGTGTAATGTTTATGGAACAATTAATGGGAAAACATAGAGATTAATATTATTCAAGTCTTGGCTATTGCTTAAATAAGTGTTTAATCCACATCATATCAATATCAGGCATTTTATTATGGCAATGAATATTTTGGTAAAAATGCAAACCTCCATTATTACAGCTGTGTATATTGTTACCTTGATGAAAACAATTTTAAGAATGAAAGAATTATCCTTAATTGACTAACACCAATTTCTTGATTAAAAAAATAGTTATCTTACCAATTTCATAGGAGAATGTTTATCACTATCATTATAATAGAAAATTCCCTCCTTCAAATTATAAAAGTTGTATAATATACCTAATAAACATCTCTTCCTGGAGTAATATATATGTCATTTTTTATAACAGAGTTTACCCTAGAGACAATAGTTTTGGAATAACTGATATGATAGAATTCCTCTAACTGACATATCAACATGGTTCTTATTGATGAAAATGTTTGGTTATTATTTATGGAATAAAGTTGTTTACAAGGTCATTCTGCCAATAATAACCATATAATTCCATAAAGAATCATGTTATTTCCTCAATAATTTTTTAATAATTATATAGTTATTATATCAGTAAAGAAATCTTCATAATCTACATGATATTTGTGTCATGATTTAATTAGCATAGGTTTCTTTCTCAAGATGTTAGCATTGCTACTATTTGATTAATACCAGTTTTCTTAGATGAATAATGAATATTTTTTCACCGAAATAATAAATATTCCATTATTGACATCATATATTTCTTATTATTGAAATAAGGATTTGGGTATCATTTAAATGCTGAAATTGCTATTATTCCAAGGAAAGGCTATTACTGACATAATTAGATAATTAATTTTCAATTATAAAATTATGAATGCTGTCATAATCACCAGTTTATCTTGGAATTAGAAGATATTTATTATTGAAATGATCAAATGGACAAGCTTGAAATACAAAAGCCTTCATTCTTGACATGACAAAATTTTTATTTTTGAAATATCAACATTTCTGTTATTGAAATAATGAACATTTTTCTTATTGAACAAAATGAATTTTTTTTTATTTTCACAATAAATTTTTTATTATCTTGAGTGTCTAGCATTCTTTTTGAGAAGGAGCACCTTCATTTATTAAGAAACAAGTTTCATTGATTAAAAAATAAGCATTTCATTATTTAAATAATGGAAGTTAGCTTGTTTGAATGATTAAAAGGAATCTTGTTCAACAACTGAGCTATATCACTTTAATAATGAAAAGTATACTTCTTTGGCTAAATCAAATAATTTTTTAATAATAGCAACTTAGCTCTCTCAAAAATAGAAATTTCATCACATTAATAGAGAAAATCTTGTTTTTTATCAATCACAGTATTTTTTTTCTTCTGGAAGTACCCTTGTTTTCAGACTAACACCAATAGAATTTTTACTCAATATCTCTTTCAATCAAAAACAGTTTTAATTGATAAAATGAAAAATTTATCATTTTGGTCAAAACAACATCTCATTATTTCCATATTATAAACAGGTTATTTATCAGCTAAAATGTCCATTATCCTAATAATAAGATTTTCCCTTGTGTTATCACAATATTATTAGTGGTATTTTAATTCACCAGGAAAATTACAACACTTTTCTATTTTCATAATAATATTGTACTGAAATAATCACAGTTTTCTTCTTTCCAAATCATATTTCACCATTCTCATAATACCCCTGTTTATTTTGACATCATACTCACTGAAAACATAAAGTTTCTGTTACACTCCATTGCCATGATAATAACAATTATACTCTTATGCTAACATTTATTCATATAAAAAACTTTGTTTCCATAAAAAGAAGAAATGTGAATATTTTAAAGTGCGAACCTCTGCCTGCTATCATAATAATCAATTTTTTCATTTGAAGGAAACTTCTTTATATCAATAGAAACCCTTACATCATTCTAATAAGACCACTTATCATTTGAATGGATAAACTGTCATTATATGTATATGAACACTATTATTATTTTTGGAGAAGTACTTTCAATACTAAAATAGTCCAAATATGAGTAATTTAATAAGTAATTTTTCATGATCAAATTATGGATCACCTAATATTATCTTGAAAATAAGGCATGAAATATCTCAATGATCACATGGCTGTTATTGAGGTATCCAAATTTGATGTTAATAACATATTTGTTTTAAAAATATCAATTTTTCATTAATAAAATAAAAAAATTCTTCTTACTTAGGGACCAATCACAATATTAAATATTTCATTATCAAAATAAAATTCCTCATGAGGGAAAGAGTAAAAATATCACCATGATAAGTATCAAATTATCTTCACTATAATATAAAATGATTGTTAATTGAATAATATAGTTACAGTTGTGACAATAATCTCAACTGTCTTCTGGTTGTAGAGCTTTTATCATACTGATAATAAAATATCTGTTTGATTCTTCTGATAAGACTGAAATTGTGGTAAAAAATGTAATCTCCAATATATCAATCACAAATATTTGATTTACTATTGAAATTCCCATTATAATAAGAAATTCATTTAATAATAATCATGTTTCTGTTGCTATTAGATTTACTGGAAGCCTGCAGTCATGTTAATAATGATTCCAACATTATTCTAATGATGAAAACTTGTACCATTAGTTACTAACAGGAAATAATTGTTTTGAAATGAATATGGATGGTGTAATTATTTGAAGATGAATAATTCCAAAACATTCCGAAAAATCCTCCAAAGCTACAATGAGTTACTTCCATGCAAAAAAAATATTTTGAATTATCCTTCAGATTTTTTCCAAATATCCATGACTGACACTTTTTCAAAAACAAAATCTGCACCAATTAATTTTCCAAGTTTTATAACAGTGAAAAATCAATGATTTTCACATTTAAAGCTAACTGTGAGAAAACAATTTGCGAGATTTAAACTGTGAAATGTTAAAATCAGAAGTTTTTTTAAATAAATCAAAGTCCAGAAATTGTGTTTTAATTTCCAATAAAATTGGAACAGTACTTGACAGATAAGTCAATATTGCACACATAATTTACATATCAATTGGTACACCTTTCAATGAGCATTTACCATTGGGGTATAGGCTCACACTTTTTACAACATAGCCACTAAAAAAGAGACGCTATATCATGAAAAACCGGAAAAAATAAGCTTTCTAAGTCAGTCAGAAAGTAAATGTGAATATTCTATGTTGATAGGAGTCAAAAGGTATTTTCATTCCCAGTTTTCCCAGTCGTATCCAAATCCAAAATTTTTGGATGTCCCAACATTTTGAGAAGTATGCCTTTGTGAATCTTCTTCCATCATTTCGCCTTCATCATAAGGATTGTTATTTTCTGCTAGCTCCTCCATGTTACTGTCTTTGCTTGACAAGCTCCCATCATTACTGCTTGAATCGCTATCAATATCTTGAAAATCAGAGTTTGATTCATCATCTTCATCTTCTGCAGCAATTTCATGGGAAAGATCATATTGCTCTGTTGCTTTCTCCCAATGCTTCTCAGTACACCTTTTGTCTCCCAATTTTTCATTGGGATGTTGAGATCCCCGAATTGATTGTAATGCACTGGGCAAGAAAGCCACTTTCATTGTGTCACCGTAGACAGTTTTCTGAGCTGGAGTGAGATCATTGTACCATTCAGGGTCATAAAAGTCAATGGGTAATCCTTGTGGGGCTCGCCCAAAATCTGTAAGATTTGGAGTTTTACTTTCTACACGTTCATGCTTCTGTGACTTCTTTCCTTCAATGTTTTTGGCTTTTTCAATTTCTTCATCTACCCTACGCATAAATGTTGTTGCCTTCTGTGAACAATAAGGTAGAGCTTTTATTACATAACCTGCATCTTCTATCAATTCATCCTCACTGTGGGCATCAATGGCTTCCAAAATCTTCAGGTACTGCTTGGGGAAGTTTTGAGCAACTCCAAACTTGTAGCAACTATTTTTTAGCTTTTCAAATAAAAGAAAACTTTAGGTTCAAACATAATTTCAGGCATGATTGGACCACTCACCCGTTGTCTGTTTTTTGAAATGACACCCCTTTCCAGATCCTTCTGATATGCCCCACTTTCTTTTGTTTCTCTCTTCCATATTTTATTTTGTAAGTAATGTACAAAGTGATTGTATTTTGCTTTGAGTAAGCCAATGTTGTTTAGGAAATGCAAGTTGATGTTCATGTATTGATAAGCACCTCCAACAGCCACCTGTCAAAAAGTCTGGATCACACTGATTTGGAAAGCTTCATTGTACAACGTATCAGTAGGCTCATCGAGAGCAGGGGCCCATCAACAAATTCCAAGCTTGGCAAGTAATGCTTTTATATATAAAATAAAGAATTCCTGCACATTGACTATTGCTCGGCCAACCTTCTTCCTACCTGGTTTGGTGCCTTTGAGGGTAATAACATCTTCTTGGAATATCAAATTAAGGGGGTTCTTACTCTGTGCAACTTGTTGTATTTCTTCAACATCATCAAAGCAATTACAGAACTCTTGAAGTAGAGCAGGATCAGGTAGTACCGGGATTGACTTCTCATAAATAAGGCCCCACATGATTCATATGTGGGCAAAAAAAGAATCCTAACAGTAAAGTGCAACAAAATCAGAACTTCCTCCTCATATTTTACATTTGTGAGACAGAATAATGAAAAAAACTCACTTTCATTGACTTAAATCCCTGAGGTGTTTGGTTCATAATGAGCTGATTTGCCTTTGGTTAAGGCGTCTGTAAAGGTGCTGATGCACTACGCTTAGGAGTGGAACTTGATTTTGTTTGATGAGGTCCTAGATCCTTCTTATTTCTTCTTGTTGATGAAGTCCTTGGAGACTTGTTTTTGACGATTGAATTCTTTTCACGGGTTTTGACCTTGGATGCTTTTGATGATGGCTCAGCTGGTTGAACTTCAAGACTGAGAACCTTCTGCAGCAACTGTTCAACCTCTTCATCACGCTTTTCAAGTCTATTTTTTAGTTTGTTGATGTATTCATTCTGTTTTGCAAGAATTTCAGGTATGCCTGGTTGAAAACTCATTATGAGATTTTAGCAGTAAGAGATATTCAATAAAAAAGACAGAAGAGAAGACATAAGAAATAGATTGATGGGTGAACTGGAGTTTTTTTATTATTATATTATAAATCACAAAATGGAGGAAATTAGGAACAAGGGAAATTGAAATGAAAATTATATGGTAAAGTCTACATTATACAAACAATGGTGGGCTACTGTGTCAAAGCACTAAAAACTGTTGAGCAGCTGTACTGTACTGTACATTACGGTACAGTACAGTACCATAAAGACATTACGCTGAGTAAATCTGTCATAAACCTAAAAGTCAGGACAAGGTCAGGACAGTGTGACCTGCACCAGATCAGGTCAGCCTTTTGCTGGTGGTGAACTGGGAAAAATATCCTTTTCTTTTGTTTCCAACAAAAGCTACCCATAGGGGAACTTCTACTTTTCACTCACCTCAAAAAAAAAATTATTAAGCTGATATGGTATGGCATACCATAACACACTTGTATAATAAAACAACTTTTATTTGTTTGGCTGGAATAAAAATTTGATACTCTATGTTGTGTGAGGTGTCCAAAAATAAGTCGCATGATTTCCTCAATGGCTCTTTGTAGTATTATGAGCAAGAGAAAAAAATACATACCTTATTGCCATGGTAGTCCTGATAGGATGTTGGAACACCATTTGCATGTGGTGTTCCATTGAGATAATATACTTGTTGAGCATATCTGGAGGCATTCCATCCCAAACTGCTTGAATCACAGCTCTGATTTCATCCTTTGTTTGAGGTTGGTAAAGGTTGTTGATTTGCAACTTCATCATCTTCCAGATGTTCTCAATTGGGTTGGGATCTTGAGAGTGGGGAGGCTATTCCAAATTCACCAATCCATTTCATTTGCACCACTGTTGACTCCACATTGCAGTGTGAATGGATGCATTATCCTCCATGGGTAGTAGGTGTTGGCATCCTTGGATTCATGGAACCCTCTCCATGTGCTCAAAAAATGGCTGTATAGATGGTCAATATACTTGTTGTACTAACTCCATGGCATTCATTCACCCATTGAGAAATGTGATAGTTGATTGGCTCAAACCACAAAATTCCCCCCATATCATCACCAATTGTCAGCCAGATTGGTGGTTGACTGCCAAATTTTCCAAGTTCCACCTCTTGCTGGTGAACCTCCAAAGTCATACCTGATTGAATTGTTTTCCAAGCTCAAATTCTGATTTTTCATTCCAAATGACTTTGGCCCAGTTGTTGATTTTCCATTGATGATGAGCTTGGGCAAAGGCAAGGTGGCATTGGAAGTCCTGGGGTCATAAGTGTGGTTTTTTTGGGTGCAATTTGTGAATGTTTTCCTAGCTTGTAAATTTTGCGTTAGATGGTTTGGGTGGACAAGACCTTGGTCATAAGGTTGTCAGCTTGAGCCACCATAAGCTGACTTGCTCAGGTAATGATCCAACTTAATTCTTGATGGTTGCGATCTATTAAGTTTGTCAGCTGCCCACTCTTTTTTTGTGTCTGGGTGGTCCCAAGTTGTTGATACTTGATGATTGTGTCATGAACAGTTTTCAAAGGGATCTGATTGAAGTCAGAGATGTTTCTGAATGAGAGGCCAGCTTGCCTCATACCAACTAGGTGTGCACAGGTTTCAATATCTAAATATGGCATTGGGGATTGCTAAGACCAAAAAAATAAGTAATTGATATTTCCAAAAGATAAAATAAACAAAAGACTCACCAATAGTTGATTGAAAATTGAAAACACCAAGAAGAATTCTTGAAGGATTGCATCAATATCCTTCATGAGGTGATGGTTTGAGGATTATGGTGCAAAGGTTAGGCATTGATTGCCTTTTATATCACGAAATTGTAGGATTATTGCACATCTGAGAGGTGTTGTTGTTATGACTGTGAGCAATTAAATGATTGAAATGAAGAGAGATAAAATCAAAGAAACAAACAAAGATATTGTGATAGGAAAAGAAAAATAAAATAAAGAGAAGAAACTTTGGGGCTGCAGCAGTGAAATTTGTGACCAATGAGAAGCAACCTCTGCAACGCATGCACAGCAGGTCAGTACAGGAATACAGTGCCCTTCCGGCATTCACATTCATCTTGTAGGGCACTGTACAGTGCCCTCTAACAAACCTTTGAACATTTTTTTCTCAGGGGCTCTTGCATTTTCTTCAATTTTCTCACATATTCTTCTTTTTAAAACTTTTAATCATTAGTTAATCTGGAAAAAAAATTGGGTATAAAAATGATGATGTTTTATATTGTGTGTATAAGTGTGATAATATTAGTATCTTGTTTTTTTGTTTACAATTGTGCATAATTTGAGAGGAGTAATACAATCATTAAGAAGCAAAGTAAAAATAACTAAATAAAATTAAGCTCCCTACCGATGAGTAGGAGCACCATTCTGGTAATGACCATTTGCATCCTTCTAGGCAAGGATTGCAATAATGACTCCAAGTGGTCAAAGGGTAAATCATCCCAAACAGCATTGATAGCCACTGTTAACTCATCCATTGTTTTGGGATTGAAAGGATGAGTGACAATATGCTTCATCTTGAACCATAAATTTTTGATTGGGTTCAGGTCTGGTAAGTTGTGAGGCCAATTAAGCTTGCAGATTTGATGCTAATCACCCCATTCTTTACTAGTGATGGAAATATGGATGAGGGCTCCATCCTCCATTAGGGTAAGTCCTTTGCAATTTTCTGCTACACCAACTTCAACCAGTTTGTCCTTTAATGGCAACAATCCTGGTTCATAAACATTTTTGATGAATTCAATTGCTTGCTGTTGTCCAGGTGGCATGATGATCAGCTTGGATTGGATTGGGCCACAGATTTCCCCCCATACAATCATTCATTGATGACCTGAATGATGATTGACAGCCATTGATTCAAGTTTGTACTTTTGATCAGTAGTGCACCAAACTTGTTTTTGAGTTACTGGCTCACCTAGCTTGAGGAAGATTTGTTGGTCCAATGGAGATGACCACAAGCAAAATCCAAACAAAGTTGCATGTGTCAAGCACTAAGATAGGGTTTCTTGACAGCAATACATGACCTTTTCCCAACGCCATGTATTGCTTTGCAAACAGTATTGATGGAAATGTCAATGGTGAGCATATTCTTGATTGAAATGAGAGTATCACAACAATTTTGTTGAACAACCCAAGCCAGTTCCCGCATATCTTGATCATTTAGTTTGCAAGGTTGACCAGCTATAGGCAAATTTTCAAGATGTTCTTTCTCATTAAATCTTTGTATAACATCATGAACGGTTGTGGGTGGAATCCCCAAAAGCATTGCTATGGTTTGTATTGAGGCCCCAGCACTGTGCATGCCAATTATATGGCCACAAATGCCTTGACTATGGTAGGGTGGCATATTTTAATGATCAATAGGTATAGATTGCATTTGAAAGATGATTGATCTTTAAAAAAACTTATTGTATCAACATCAAACAGGCCACCTCTGAAGAACCATTCCTCCAGAAGAAGTTTTTGTTGAACTTGACACTAGCCCCTTATCAGGGACCCAAAACAACCATCCCTTGGAATCCAGTGCCTCCCCAAGGTGGTAGCCAACAATCACTTGCTCAGAGAAATCCTTCCTAAATAAGTAATCATAGATATATCCTTTTGCACCAAAAACATGCAAGGGAGCCAGAGATGGCCTCCTTTTTGCAACGATTTCATAAGGTGTAGTAATGTCATAAGCATGGAGTGTCCAATTAAAGATCCAAGCAGTGTGTTGGAAGGCATAAGGCCACAGTTCCCTAGGCAATCAGGAAGAAATTAGCATTGTCCTAGCAATCTCCAAGATTGAAAAATTAGTTCTTTCAATCTTGCCATTCTGGTGATGCTCGTAGGGGATCTAAGTCTCATGGATAATACCATTTTCATGAATAAAAGTAGTCAGGAAA
The DNA here is from genome assembly GCA_023105745.1 of Austropuccinia psidii. NCBI lineage: Eukaryota > Fungi > Basidiomycota > Pucciniomycetes > Pucciniales > Sphaerophragmiaceae > Austropuccinia > Austropuccinia psidii. Next base: position 7,678,950 of record JALGQZ010000003.1, read on the forward strand.
TTATTTTTAAATTCAGCACCATTGTCTGTCCTCAAGTGCCTAATATTAAGACCAGTCACATTAGCAAATTCAATCATCCACAATCAAAGTTGGTGCTTGGATTGAGTCTTATCAGAAAGAGATATAACAGCAGCTAGCTGATAAAAGTGATCTTGAACAATCAAGGTGTCAGGCTGTGACTCTAAACCAGAGCATAAGCATGACAGCCAAATACCATAAATCAATGGTATAGCCAAGATACCACCAAAACATGGAGCTGAGCCAAATCAGCTAGAAAGGTATCAAAAGAAAGAGGAAAATAATTCCTTTCCAAATATACAAGTCCCATCATCATAGGACAAAGAATAACAAACTGATTCCTGCTCAAAGTTGTTGCTGAGCATGAACCTTAATTTTCACCTCTCATCTAAAATACAGAGGAAGAGGCTTAACCCCATCAAATGGGTATTCAAAATGGAGATCTAAGTCAGGGCTATTCAATGGTACTAACCAAACTGAGCTAGCACCATAATTGGAGGAGTTATGACCAAAATAAGGTCCAATAAGGGTGATTAAAATATTCACCTTAAATCTAACTTCTACAGTTTTAGTGTGAGATACCTAAAGTGGGGTCTTTTTGGCAAGAGCACAATCAGGGCTATCTGGTGGTTCCATCCATTTCCCCATATCTCATCTAGAACAAAGGATATGGACCAAACAAGCTCCATACAGTTTTTGGTCAAATCATACATTTTAATAAGAAAACTTGTACATGGCATAACTTTGCCATATTTAATGATAACCATACCAAATGAGGTTCCATTGTGTAGAACACATCTAGGGATACTAAATGAAACAACTTTGAGCATGATATCTCAAAATCTGACAAATTTATGGCATTTTTAAGCTCAAAATCCCACAATTAGACCAATACAGTCTCCCTTTGTGATATTCTCTCATAAATATGAGTATGAGGTATTGAACTGACAAAGGAGAATTTTTATACTTCAATACCTCATACTTCATTCAATACTGGGGTCCCATACAGGTTCTGTACAGCATTCTACGTGTCATACACGTCAGAAGAGGGCTATGTGGTCCCCAGGTGAAAATTTTCACCCTGTATTGGTGAAAACTGCCCAGATGTGGTTTCAAAACTATATCTGAGCCCAATAAGGACTATAAAGGCACTATGAAAACCACAATCCAGTACTCTGAAGTGAAAAACTCTTCACTTCCTCTATGTGGATGGTCTAGAGGGCCATTCCACCCCATTTTAGGATAAAAGGAGGCCTTTTCTCCACTAGAAAAGGTTTCCTCATCCTTCTCTTGCATTCCTATGTAGTATAACTGTCAAAAACAGATATACTCTTGAAAAATAATCAGGTAGACTTCTAATTTTAAGTATTGTAGTATTTATTATAATAATCCAATTGGTAAAGCTGCACCCAGGGCTTTCAACAGCGCTCACCAACACTAAAATTCTTTTAGTAAATCCCTTATATTTTAAATAAAACCTTTTTTATACTTATTATCTGTGTCACAGTCATAGTTTAGGTTGTGAATCCTATTATTATCACCTCTTCATAGACTCAGCCTGACATTTTGGGGGCCTGGCTGTGTTTTTAAACATTTTTGGAGCTTATAAGTGAGTTTTTTCTCTTATTTGATTAATTCTGACCCTTTTTTTCTTTCTTTAGGCATAAAGTTTATTGAAAAATAATTAAAATATATATCTTTGATTTATTTTTTGAGTGGTATATGCTGTATACCACTGTGTCTTCTTATATTTTTGCTTTTGTTGTGTGGTTGATTATAATATAATCACCACAAAGCCCTGATTTTTTGCGTTTTTTACATATTTAAACACTTTAAGCCATTAATATAGTCCTTTTTTTAATTAAATAAGGACACCTCTTACTGTAAAACCAACAGTGGAGGAGTGGTTGGGTACATTGTTAATTTCAATTACCCTCTTACATAACCACTTTGTCAGATTATACTTGCTAATAACAAGTTAATCTGTGAGATACTGGTATACAAACATTGCACCAGATATCTGTAATATGTATTTCTGATGTGGAATTGTTAATTCAACTACACTGTCATAATACAAGGGCATATTATAGAAATATATTGCCCAGAGGCCATTCTTAGATGTTCAAACAGCCTTTTAAGAAGTCTTAAATGACATTAAGACCCCTTTTCCTGTTTGATTCAGTGGAAGAAAACTACATCTCACTAGAGACCCAGTAAAAGGCCAACACACAAGTGACACCCTCAGAACCAGAGGGCAGCAAGGGCAAAGGGAAGAGGCACAGTGAAGGCTTTATCACAGCTAAAAAGTGGTCACCAATTTCCACTCAGAGGAATAGAAAACCACAAAACTCTGCATCAATACAAGGTAAACCAACCTTAACAGCCTGTACAGGGAAGATTACAGTCATGAACCCAGCTGTAACCTCTAAAGGTAAATTTCCAAAAGAAGCAGACAACAAATTTGTACAAGGCACAGTGAAAGGTAAATTCCCTAAGAACATTAAGTTTTTGACTGCTTGAAAATACTGATATGTCACCTGTACATCTCAGAGACCTTTGTTTCCAAAGGCACCAGCCAGAGGACAGAGAAGGCTTGTCCAGAACCAGAAGACTGGAAGAGGACACCTTGGACACAGTGGTGGATGGCAAGACATTGAGGGAAGTCATACCCACTCTGCCATTCACATTCCAATTCAACAGAAACCTCAAACCAGAGGACTGGAAGCATATGGACCAAGTTCTTCATCTCCACTAACTCCTCAAAGACCTTTTTTAATGGAGCATGGACAACAAGAGGTTCAACCTGGCATCCCACTGGGCAGAACTTGGAGAAATTTTCCAGAAGATCTGTCTCAAAGAAATAGACTTCAGAGAACTTATGGTAATCACCAAAGGCTGTAATCCCACCAGGAAGTTCAGACTCCTGGAGGTGAGGGCAAACAGGATAAGGGAGAATCAAGCCACTATCAAAGCTATAGAAGAACAACTGACCCAGACAGGGCATACTCAGATTCCTTCAGGCTCACAAGGAGTAGACCAAACCAGCTTTCCAGTGGCTTCACAACATTCAGGAGCCAATAGATCAGTGGCCAAGAGTCACCATTCTTCATAATCCCAGGGAGTTTCCAGGAGAAGACAAGGGCACAAGGGCAAAAACAAGACCTCTTTCAACCAAAGGCAGAGAGAGTCATACTGTAAGATGTGACTATGAAACTGATGATAATATCACTGTTAAACAACAGTACTATGTCTGTTCTTATGAAATATAATAATAAAATATTATTATAACCACAATTAAATAATTAAAGAATTATTTCTTTCACGTGTTAAACACTACTAGTGGTTTTAACAGTGAGCAGTAATTGTCTACAAGAATCAATTACAAGAAGATTTTGATAATAAAACTTCTTTTATTAAAATAATAAAATTATTTTAATATATAATTATCTTTTGCAAGAATAATTATAATGATAATTCTTGAAGAAAACTAATTTTAGAGAAAACTTTAAGAATAAAAGATAAATCACTCACTAATATTCCAAAGAACTTATTGAAAGACAAGACAGAGAGATTTGACATAGAATTGTGGATTTTAAGGATCAAAATGAATTTTTAACAATATTACAACAATATATAGTTGGATTCTATGATCTCACGTCTTTCTGATTGATTCAGAAAGATTTAAAACACTTAAGAATAGCTATAAACAATACTTACTTGTTGGTAATAGTGATTTAAATATATGATAATAAGATGATGATTTGGAAAAAACAGCAAGAGGAGGCCTCTTTTAAGTCAACAACAGCTCACAGAGGTGTTCCATGGAGCAAACTAAAAGACCAGTGAGTGAGAAAACAATAAACCTTTTTGGATTATTGATTGCATCATCTGTTGTCACGTAATATTATCATAATTACTTAATTGATGCTTTTACGTGACTACCAACCCCAATATGGTTAAGAATAAAAGGAGTAACATCTGTAAATCTTCTTTTATTCCAAAATAATCATTTATTTCTCAGATTTATCAATGTTATTGGAAATTTCATCACAGGTTGTAATTGCTGTGAATTTTTGAAGATTCAGTGTTTCACGTAGAATAGTCAAAATGGACTGTAGGTAAAACTTTTAATTTTTCTAGTAAAACCATAATTCTTTTTTAGTTTTACCATAGATAATACAGTTCTCTATTAGTACTGAAAGTTTCAGAAAGATTTATTAAGAATTGTATTTTTAATGAATTTTTGAAGTTTTTACCTCATTTCTACATAGAATTGCAAATATCAGTGTTTCACTGGTTGCTATGAGGTGAATCAATTGATACAAGTCCAAAAAGAGTTTTATTTACTCTTTTGGGGTTTATCCATGGAAAATCATTAAGAATTGACATGGTTACAGGAGTCTAAGTAGCTCTTTACCTCCTTGGCACGTCAAAATAGCAGGTTATTTGCTATTTTCTTAAGATTTACAGTAGTTGTGACATGGTAACCAAGTTCCCAAAGAGGTTTAGTTTACCAATTGGGTCAAGATCAACCATGGATCCAAGCTTTGGAGTTTTCCACGTCTCTGAGGCCTCAGAAGTTGGGTACCCTGGCTCTCTTTGATGTCTTTTGTCCCCCTTGCCTATTTTTCATGTAAAAATAGAAATTTAAGCTTCAAGTTAGATATCCACTATGGGTGTACCAAAAGTCCATATAAGAATACCATGATATTAAGTACTCAAAACATGCATAACACTATTCTTAGTGTATTTGTAACATGGGATTTCTCATATTCCCATTATTTTGGCACGAAATTAAGAAAAACAAAAAATTTCACGGATCTTTTATGTGGTATTGATGATGTGGTATTGAAGTATTTTCCATTTTAACACCTCAAAGAGGTAATTTGAGCTTATTCACTCTATGGAGCTACCCTAGGTGAATTTTTGTGTAGAATCCAAATCTGGTCTTAAATCCATGGATTTACTTACTCAATAAAAAGTTATTTATCTTTTCTGAAATCAAAAATGATGAATTTTGGATATATGCATGACTTATGAGTTATGCATAATTCAAAATTTATTTTTAAGATAATTGTGGCCTATTTGGTTATGTAAAATATACCTCAAGGCTCACACATACCCAATGATCCAGAAGCTGTTGGATTTGGTGAAAGATGTGCACAAGAAGCAGAAGTAGCTGTACATAACTCTAGAATCAGTAGTCCTATTAATAGAAATATGACCCCCACTCAGATTGAACATAATGTTGTCACACCTGAGAGTAACTTAAACAGTGATGCACTGTGGTTACAAATGACTCAATTTTCTGAGAAAACTCAAAAGCAGCTTGCAGAACTTGAAGAAAGCCATGAAAGGATGAAGACATCAACAGCCTCTATGGACAAAATTGTTAAAACTCTTCAAGAAGGACATGATCAATTGAGAAGCTCCTCTGAGGAAACCAACAAAAGACTTAATCTAGTCTTTGAAGAACAAAAACATAGAAAAAGGGACAGGGATTGTCTGGATCAAGACATAAACAAGCTGTTTAATGTCTACAATAACATGAAGCCCCTACCAGAAGGCCATGTTATGGATAATCCATATCACCAAGATGACATCAAACCAGATTCCATGTTGGTGAATAAGACAAGATCCCCATCTCAATACCAGTATGGAGATAACATGTCTTATTCTGAGAAGGAAGCCTTAAAACAGCTCCCTGAGGCCTCAAGCTGGCTCAAATTCTCTGATACAGGAGAGTATGATCATATGAAACTCATAGATTATATTGATGGACTCTTCATTGATGTACCAAGCATACCAGACTACTGAATTACTGCTAGACTTAATACAGAGTTTAAAGGACATGCTAGTATTTGGTACACAGAAATGAAAGAAATCCATGGCAGGAGAAACTGGCTATGGTGGAAGAGTCAAATCATCCAAAAGTACAGCAATGGTACTTGGATATTGCAAAAGACAATGTCATTTGAGAATGATAAGTATTCAGTGGACAAAGATCCATATTAATGGTGTCTTAGACAGTCTAAAAGACTTAAAGCCATTGATCCTCAAATGAACATTCAGATGAGGAATCACAAACTCCTGACACAAATTCCAGGGAAACTAGAACATGCAGTAAAATTCAGATGCAACAAAAATTTCACTCTAGATGACATTGCAAATACCTTGGAAGATGTAAGGAATGGAGCTAATATAGGGAAATACTGCCCATACAAAAGCAGTGGTTTCAAAGACAAGCAACCTTTCAGGATGGAGTTCAAAGACAAACCCAAAGAGAGAGTGGCAGAAGTGACTAAGAAGAAAAATTCTTGTCACAATTGTGGTTCAACAGACCACTATGCCAACAACTGTCCAAAGGCAAAGAAAAAAGTCTATGCCATTGAGAAAGTCCCAGAGGAGGAATCTCCCACAGAGGATTCTGAATCAGACTCAATGGAAGATGCCATCAGAGAACAGCCTGATGAAGAACAAGATCCAAGAGAAGAATTTCTAGTGGAATACCAAGAGTAAACACCACTAGAAATCCAGGACATACAGTTGGAAGCAGGCATGCCACAAGACACTGCCAATAGAAACTTGTGCAAACATACACAAGATGCACAAAAATTCCTGGTCACGCCAACCAAAGGAATGGCATACATACATGGGATAGCCACAAAAATGACTGTTTGCATTGACAATGCTCAACATCCATTGATCATTGACAGTGGGGCACACTGCTCCATATTTTCCAGAGATTATCTGGACAACCACTTCCCAAATTGGGAAAAACAACTCTTACCAACCAAGGCAAAGAACTTCAAAAGTTCTTCAGGGAAGATGATTTCCATTGGGACAATTATCAAAGAGATAATTATACCCCACAGGAAGGGTAATATCAGACTCAACCCAGAGTTTGTAATGCTTGATGATGCCCACATCCAAGAGTTCTTACTGGGGACAGATTACCAGAGGATGTATTGTATTTATATTTAGAATAGTAAAAACAGGCACATTAGCATTTGTACCAACAAGGAAAAGAAATTTTCACTTGATATATACCAAATATCTGCCCAGGATCCACTAGAAGAGCTGCCGAATGAATTCAGAGAGGGCCAGTTCAGCACTAGCCTCACCAGTAAACAGAAACTAAGCTTTCTGAAGATGGTGAGGAAAAATAGACCATAATTTGCCATTGGTGAAGAACCATTAGGCAAAATTAAAGGCCATGATATAGAACTATATCTAGATGTGGAAAGACCTTATCCACCCATGCTCAGGAGACCTCCATACCCAGACAGTCTGGAGACTAGGAAAGAAATTGAAAAACACATCAATGAAATCCTAGAAATGGATGTCATCAGAAAGATTGGAAACAATGAAATAGTGGAAATAACCACTCCTGTCCTAATCACCTGGCATGATGGCAAATCTAGGCTGTGAGGAGATTTAAGAGCTCTGAACAACTACAAAAAAGCTGACAGGTACCCTATACCAAGGATACCTCATGCCCTAGACAAACTTGAAAAAGCCAAATACATAACCAAGATGGATTGTATGAAAGGCTTATACCAGAATGGAGTTAAACCAAACTCCATTAAACTACTCAGAATCATATGTCATATGGGCATATATGAGTATAGTAGAATGCCATTTGGAATCAAAAATGCACCAGACCACTTCCAAAGGATAATGAACACAATATTTCACTAAGATAAACTGGAAGGCTGGATGGTAGTATATATTGATGAAATCATTATATACTCAGAGACATGGGAGGACCATGTGCAGTACATAGACAGAGTGCTAAGTAAATGCACATCCATTAATCTGAAAATTTCACTTAAAAAGTTCAATTTTGGCCAACAAGAGCTACTAGCTCTAGTACATAAAGTCTCAGGTCTCAGTCTGGAAATAGACCAGAACAAAGTAGCAGCAGTACTGCAAAAGCCAGTACCAAAAAACATCAAAGAGATTCAATATTTCCTTGGGTTTGCCAGCTACTATAAAAACCACATCAAAATGTTTTCCCACATAGCTAGTAGTATGTACAACTCATGTTCAAAATATTTAGTTTTTGAAATTACCAAGGAAAGGAGGGATGCATATGAGAGGATCAATCATGAACTCACAAATTCACCTGTGCTCATCTTACCTGACTTTGAACTACCATTAAGGTTATACATAGATGCAGCATGCAGCCAAGGCTTGGGGGAAACCCTTCATCAGAGACAAATTGTGGATGGTGAACCAAGAGAGGGAGTAATATGCTACATCTCTAGGCAACTAAAAGATTCAGAAGCCAGGTATGGGGCCACCCAGACTGAATGCCTATGCTTAGTCTGGGCTCTAGCAAAACTCCACTATTATTTGGGGGTGCAGCCTTTGAAGTCTACACAGACTGCACAGCCTTGAGGTCTTTTGCTGAACATGAAGACTACCAATAGACACATGTTGAGGTGGCAAATAGCCATCCAAGAGTATAGAGGAAATATTACCATCATATACAAGGAAGCTAAAAGTCATACCAATGCAGATGGCCACTGAAAAATGTCAAAAGAAATCCAGGTTATGACTCTGAAGTAGCAGCCAAGATCCCTATCCATTTAATGGAAATAGATAGGAGAAAACACTTCAGATTTTCTGAATGGGCACCAGAAAGTGGTACCCCAGACAGTGGAAACACTGATTCAGAAGGAACAGAAACTCCCATATTGGGAATAAGCTCCTCACAACTGCATAATGAACTTTTCAGTGCAGTAATGAAGACATATGCCAAACACAAACAGTGTGGCATATTGTTGCAACTCCTTCAACAAAAGTACAGGAGCCCAGAGCTGGAATCTCAATTGGAGAAACCCTGGTTGAGGGACTATAAGGATAACAAGTTTTCCCTTATAGATGGCCTTCTCTACCATAGAGAAAAGCACACTAGTGCACTCACCATGGTAGAAAGGGACCATATATCCTTGATCCTACAAAAATGCCATGAAGGCCCCTATATGGGACACATGAGTTAGGACAGAACCAAGGAGAAGGTAGCAAGCACAGCTTGGTGGCCCAAATGGGAACAGGAGTTGAGTGAATACATCAACACTTGTGAAAGATTCCAAAAGGCAAATAGAAAACATGGGAAGAAGTATGGGTTACTTCAACACAAAGAAGAACCCAAGCACCCATGGGAAACCATCAACATGGACTGGGTTACAGGACTTGTATCAGGAGGCAAAGAGAACTTCAATGCCTGCTTGATCATAGTTGATAGGTTCAGCAATAGTGTAAGGTGCCTACCATGTCACAAAGAGGATACAGCCATGGATAATGCACTGTTATTTTGGAATAACATAATATCCACCTGTGGAGTCCCTAAGATTATCATTAGTGATAGGTACCAAAATTCACATCAGAATTTTGGACCAACCTCTATGACATGCTGGGTACTAAACTTTCTTTCTCTACCGCTTACCATCCACAAACAGATGGATTAGCTAAAAGGATTCTCCAAACAAGTGAAGACATTCTTAGAAGATTCTGTGCCTATGGCATGGAATATAAGGACCATGAATGGGTTACCCTTCTACCAGCAGTCCAGCTGTCCTATAGCACAAGCCAGCACTCTACCACAGGAAAAACAAATTCACTGGTAGAGAAAGGGTGGAATCCCCTATTTCCTGTGGATCACTTGAAGAAGAATCTTTTAGCTATCCACCCCACAGCCAAGAACTTCCATGATATGTGGAAGAAATCTTGTGAAACAGCTTCCAAATGCATAGCTAAGGCAAAAGAATACAACAAACAGAGGTGGGACAAATCACACATGGAACCTGACTTTAAAGAAGGGGACCAAGTAATAGTGTCTACACTGAACTTTAATAATCTCAAAGGACCTAGGAAAATGAGAGACTCATTTTTAGGGCCCTTCACTATCATTAGATTGATAGGGAAAAATTCAGTGGAAGTCAAACTTACACAAGAATTTTCTAGGAAACACCCAGTCTTTCCAGTGAGTTTGGTAAAGTCATACTTCCAGACAGAGGAGGAAAAATTCACCTCCAGGAAGAGAAACCCCACCCCACCAGAGATAGTGGAAGTGGAAGACTCCCCTGGACCAGTGAGGAAAATTATCAAGGCCAATAATATCAGACTTAATGGTAAAGACCAAAGACAATACTTGGTCAGATTCAAGAACCAGACAGCTGATAAAGAGAAATGGTTGGCAGAGGATGCCATACCAGATGGGAAACTTCACTTGGGAAGATTTGGGGCCTCTAGGAGGACTGAACAGTCTCATCAATGATGAGCCTTTTTTAGAGGGAGGGTATGTCAGCCTGTGACTCAAAACCAGAGCACAAGCATGACAGCCAAATACCATAAATCAATGGTATATCCAAGATACTGCCAAAACATGGAGCTGAGCCAAATAAGCTCAAAAGGTATCAAAGGAAAGAGGAAACTCATTCCTTTCCAAATATACAAGTCCCATCATCATAGGACAAAGAATAACAAACTTATTCCTGCTCAAAGTTGTTTCTGAGAATAAACCTTAATTTTCACCTCTCATCTGAAATACAGAGGAAGAGGCTTAACCCCATCAAATGGGTATTTGAAATAGAGCTCTAAGTCAGGGCTATCCAATGGTCCTAGCCAAACTGAGCTAGCACCAGAATTAGAAAAGTTATTACCAAAATAGGGTCCAATAAAGGTGATTAAAATATTCACCTCTAATCTAACTTCTACAGTTTTAGTGTGAGATACCTAAAGTGGGGTCTTTTTGGAAAAAGAAAAATAAGGGATATTTGATGGTGCCATCCATTTCCCCATATCTCATCTAGAACAAAAGATATGGACCAAACAAGCTCCATACAGTTTTTGGGCAAATCATAAATGTGTATAAGAAAACTTGTACATGGCATAACTTTGCCATATTTAATGATAACCATACCAAATGAGGTACCATTGTGTAGAACACATCTAGGGATACTCAATAGAACAACTTTGAGCTTGATATCTCAAAAGCTGACAAAGGTATGGCATCTTTAAGCTCATAATCCCACAATTAGACCAATACAGTCTTACTGTGGGATATTCTCCCATAAGTATGATTATGAGGTGTCAAACAGACAAAGGAGCATTTTTATACGTCAATAACTCATAATTAATTCAATACTGGGGTCCCATACAGGTTCTGTACAGAATTCTACGTGTCATACACGTCAGAAGAGGGCTATGTGGTCCCCAGGTGAAAATTTTCACCCTGTATTGGTGAAAACTGCCCAGACGTGGTTTCAAAGCCACATCTGAGCCCAATACAGACTATAAAGGCACTATGAAAACCACAAGCCAGTAACCTGAAGTGAAAAAACCTTCACTTCCTCTACGTGGATGGTCTAGAGGGCCATTCCACCCCATTTTAGGATAAAAGGAGGCCTTTGCTCCACCAGAAAAGGTTTCCTCATCCTGCTCTTGAATTTCTACATGGTAAAACTGTCAAAAACAGTTATAATCTTGGAAAATAATCAGGTAGACTTCTAATTTCAAGTATTGTAGTCTTTATTATAATAATCCAATTGGTAAAGCTGCACCCAGGGCTTTCAACAGGGCTCACCACCACTAAAGTTCTTTCAGTAAAGCCCTTATATTTCAAATAAAACCTTTTTTATACTTATTATCTGTGTCACAGTCATAGTTTAGGTTGTAAATACTATTATTATCACCCCTTAATAGACTCAGCCTGACACAAGGTGTACTTTTTTGAATCAAAACTGAGAGGGAGAGGACCCATAAGGTCTGCAACAATGACGTTGCCAGGTTGCACAATTGTTTGGCAATATGAATTCTGAAATGGAAAATGTTCACTTTTAGAAAGAAAACAAGGGTGACACAATTTAATTTCATTCAGAGACGGGGGAGAAATGACATTGGCAGCTTTCAATTTCAACAATCATTTGATATTACAAATAGATGAATGGCCCAATTGCTGGTGCCACAAATAGCTATCACCAACAGGGATGGGGGAAGGACAAGTTAGATAGTTAATTGAAGAAGGAGAATTTTCAGAAGCCTCTACAGGTTTGAGGGAAATTTCAGGCAAATGAGATAAAGTGAGAGGGAGAAACCAGCAGTTGTTGCAATTGAAGGATTTAAAAATAAGATTATTTTGTTCCAACATAAAATTTCCACGAGAAAATGAAACCAGTATTTGCTAAGAAATCAGCTGGCAAATGGAAAGAATGATACCAGTAATAGCCTTGCAGTACAAAACATTCTTAATTAAAAGCTTCCCAAATGGAGTTTCTAATCAGAATTCTCCAATGCCTTCTGCACAAAACCGATGGGATGAAGTGACAGATAGCCTCATATCAGTAGGACCAACATTAAGAAAGAGGGAAGTGTCACCTACAACCAAATGAGTGGCACCTGAGTCTAACAGAGCTTCAGTGTTTTCAAACATAGGGATAACACCAATTGCAGCCACAGATGTAGAACGTTGAGAGGATCGAGCTCAAGAAGTGATACCTCTTTTTCTAGCAGGGAAGTCAGGTGCCCAATTACCCAACTCACCACAATGAAAGCAGGGATTTCTGGGTGTCAGCCATTTCTTTTTCCAATCATCATATCAAGACATAATAGGAGGAAATGTGCCAAAAGATTTATGGCCCAATGAGCCTGCCCAAGGTGGTATATTTGATTGCCCCCTGCCTCTGCTATTTGGTGGGAGTCTGGTAGCCTCAATACAAGCTAATTGAGATGACTCGTTGATAATGGATGAAGGAGCCAGAGAGGACATTTATCAAACAATATCAAAAATGTCTTCAGGACAAATATTGAACAAAGGATTGATAGCCAACCTGGTGTCAAGGGAAGACGTGAGTTTATCCCAAAGGTGAGGCATAGAGAAGAAAAGTGAGAGATTGAGGATTTTGGTGCTGTCAAGAGTACCCATTTGATTTTCAATTGCCTCTATTGCCTCCCCAAGTCACAGAGCATGTTGATTGAGGTCTGAGGATTGGTTGATTGGGTTGAAAACAAAGCTTGCATGATGAACAATAGAAGACCAATAAGCACAATTGAAGTGATCCTTGATTTCTTGGTAAACGTTTCACACCTTGGGCATAAACAATCTTGAAGTGATTGAATCAAATAAGGGTTGCTCAATGCTGTGTTGGATGAAGGCTAATGCAATGAGATTGCATTGATAATTGTTTTCATGGGCAATATCCTCAAAATACAACATACCACCAAGAAAGACTGTTGCCCATGTTTTGATCATATTTTGAGACCAGGTGTTGAAATTTGTGCCATTGACTGTCAATTTTGGCCTGATCTTCTCAGAAATCACAATGAAACAAGTCAGGAGTTCAGCTTGCTTATCAGCTTGAGATACAGCATCACTTTCATCCTGCATCTTCAAATTTGAGATGTCAGGAATGGGTATTGCCGGATTATTCATTTCAGTTCTGAATGGTTTTCCAGAACACATAGTTGATGCCAGGATATAAGCGTCCAATAGAGAGTTGAAGGAGTTAATCAACAAAAATTTGATGACTAAATTGTTAAAGAATAAAGGCTTCTGGCAGACAAAGGCCCATAACCTATTATAACTTTATTTTAATAAACTAGATTTTATTACTAATATAATGTATTAAGACTAAAGATATGCTAATTACAATCAGATTTGATTTATTTGGATCTCCCCTTTGGGTAGCCTACCTAAGGTTTCAAATAAAAATATAAATTATTAGTTAGTAAAATATACAAAGAGATTAAAAAAGAGATCTCCCCTGAGGAGATTTGTTATTAATTTTGTTCAAGGGTTAAATATACAAAATATGTTATGTTAATTTGTTTCTATAATATATTAGGTCTAATCTTGGTATAAGCATATTCTGGTTTGTATTGTGGATACAACAGAGGGGGTGGCATGCCCATGGGATCCCTGCCCACCACCCTAGGCACTGTACTTGCTGTATTCCTGTGGGAATCAAGCAAATCAGCATTCACTGAGATGTGGAATCAGATTTCCATTTCAGCACAAGACTGAATCCCCTTATTTTGCATTTGCAGAAAAGATTGAGTCCCCCTATTAGTCATCCTAATTCAGCTTACCCAAAACCGATTATATACCCAGGAGCCAGCCTTGGCACAAATATTTCAACTTCAGTGACAGGCGCGGTCATGGGCTTTTTTGGCTTCGGTATAAGCATATTCAATATGAGGCGTATCAAATTGAATATGACCGATCAGGCTTTAATTTGAATAAAACTTTTCAAAAATCCAAAAATCCAAAAATTAAAAAATTAAAATTAAAATTTTAAAAGATGAGAATTTTTTTTGGTCAACAATCAAATCCACCACCCCCACCACCACCACCACAACCAATTCTTCAACAACAACAATTTAATCAATTCAATCCATCACTTCAATCACATCAACAGCCATCATATCAATTTAATCATCAAAGCTATTATCATCCTAATCCACTCTATCAGTTCTATCAATATCAGCATCCTCATTTAAATCAACAAAATTACCTAACTCAGCAACAAAATCATTTGAATCAGCAACAGAACCATCTAAACCATCAACCGAACCATCCAAATCGCCCTTTCATCCATCAGAATCAACCTTTTTATGCTCAACAACATCAATCATGTCCAAATAATGCCAACTATCAATCAAACTCATTAACATCCTCAGTCAATTCAGCCATTCAACATCTATTGCCACCTTCATATCATTCCATTCAAACTAACAGTTACGGTTACTATCCATATCCTTTTCATTCTAATCAAAATCAATCATCGTTTTATCATCAACCGCTCAACTCACAACCAATCAATTTAACCAATTCAGAAGGATATACCATTTCTTCCACATTCAATCCTAATCATCAATCTCAACATAAACATCAACAATCCAATCATAATCAACATTCTCAATCACATCCTTCTAAACGCCTTAAATCAAATCATAATTCTCAGATCGATCATCCAAATAAGTTAATTAAATCCTTTTAAATTAAATTAAATCAATTGCAAAAAACAATTAATTAAGACCTAAAATTTTAGCTTCAGATGTGATACTTGTCAAGTCAAATTTAACAATTTAATTCACCTAACAAGTCATTTAAATCAACACATTCAATGCGATTATGAAGGTTGTCAGTTTAAAGCCGTCTCCAATGTCTTGGAGATTCACAAAGCAAGTCACATAAAAACAAACGTCAAAAAAATCAATTTCACCAAATTAACATGCTCTCTGTTTTTTTTTAAAAAAATCTCATTAGGAAGATAGACATTTAATTTTTAGGCCCGCTAGATCTCCCAATTCCTCAAAGAGCAAAACACTGGATGGTCCAATCAAGTAAATTCATTTTGTCTTTTCTGTCTTCATTTCTCTTAATATTCATTCACCAACTTGTTTACAACCATTTTTTCCTAGCGCTACAATCAAAGGACTTGGCTATGCTTTAAAAACAGACCAGCAAGTCTTAAATTGGATTGAAGAACGTAAAAAGAGATGGCCCACTCGCAAAGTAATCGAAGAAAAGGTTGTGATTGATATCCTTTTCAAAAACTCATTCACATTTTATTTGTCATTTTAATTTTTGTATTGAATTTTTGCTTAGGAAAAACAAAAATTGGCTGAACTTGAACAAAAAAAACAAAATAAAGCTAATGAAAAGAAAAAGAGAAAAAGGAATCAAAAAAACAAACAATCAAAAACTAATGAAAACGTTGAACAAAAGCAGTCCATTGAATCTACAGGCCATCATAAAAATAAATCGGGTCATGGCAGTGATATGGACTTCAGCGATGATGAAATCAATTCAACCCAAGTTACTGCTTCCGATAAATTAATTCCACTAACCTCAACTTCCATTCGCAACGAGTCAAATCAATCAAATTCAAACTTATCTTCCGACCCGCCACCATCTCAACCACCTGCGGTTTGTAGTTTATGGAAAGCTGGTTGGTGTCTGAGGGGTAGTCGTTGTTGGTTCTTACATCCTAAAGATCAACTTGGTTCAGTTCAGTCGCCTTTTGCTTTTTAAGCTCAAACTTGTAATATTTTTATCAACTCCCAACTAAAAAAAGCTTACAATTGGATTCTCGAGATGTTGCCAGGATAAGAAAAATAAACAAGTTCAAGACTCATCACAACAGCAATCATACTCTCAAGCCGTCATTACTTGCGATGGCATTTCCTCCCTGTCAAAAGTACCATCAGATTCAAATTCCAAGATAGTTTGTGCGACATGGAAAAGTGGGTGGTGCTTAAGGGGTGCTCGATGCTGGTTCTTGCATCCAAAAGCTCAGCTTGGCTCAGTTCAGTAGCATTTTGCCTTTTCTTTTCTTGCATCTTGCTGAACTTCCAGCTGGAAATCTCATGATGGATTTCCGACCTATTTGTAGGAAAACCCAAATAGACAAGCTTTAATCTCTCAGATGTCTGGATCAAACTCCCAAGATGCGATAAACAGCCAACGCCTTTCCTCATCTCCATCTCCATCATGTTCAAACTCAAGTCCGAAAGCTCTATCAGAAAAGCCCCATTCAACCGTAGTTTGTAGATTATGGAAAAGTCGACGATGCAAAAGAGGAGATCGCTGTTGGTTTCTACATCCCAAGGATCAACCTGGTTCAGTTCAGTTGTTTCCCTTTAATTTTCTCTCTTCAAGTTTCATCAATCAGTTTTAGATGGAAATCTTCGTGGTCGCTGACACTTATAATAATAATTTGAAAAGAATACAAGGCAGATTAAGAAATTCCCAAGGTCACAATCTGACTCCAGACCACAAGTTGACCAATCTGGCCTATTCACAAAGGTAATTTGTTTTTTTCAACTTTTTTGAATTGGATGATATCCTAAGTGAGTGATTATGAAGCCTAATTCTTTAATCGTTTGAATTTTGAATAAAAAAAGCTAATTGAACAGGATTTAGAACAAGATCTTTCAGACTTATCAACTGTAATCAATTTTTTAGTTGAGAACGATTTTTTATTTGCAGTTGAAGATGAAATAGGACAAGTAGATGAATTAGAAAGGTTAGAACACCAAGTGATGGAAATTGATTGAATGTGTGTTTATTCAAGGAAAAAATCGTTGAAGATTTGGCTTGAAACATCGTTTTTTGCTCTGCTTTTCAAGGGTCATAATTTGAAAAAGAATATTTTGACCAAAAATACATGTGCCAATTTTAATTTATCAAAATACAATTGAATTTATCTTTGGAGGGAAAAACGGTACTATTCTGATAACGATCTCCCTGCTTTTACAAAATTAACCTTTCCTTACACAAAGCCACGATTGCGAAAACTTTTAAATTTTCTTACTAATGTCCAACTTGTTTCATGTGTATTTGCTTTTTGCATCATGATTCTTGTGATTTGAATGCCAAGTACCATATTATATGGAACTAATTCTACAAACTTACTACAGCATCAGTCTTTGAAATGAGATTGATGCTAATTTGTCTTGAATCTAGCGTGTCCTTTTCATGCAAGGGTATTTTATACTTTACTTT
Organism: Austropuccinia psidii; assembly: GCA_023105745.1. Taxonomy (NCBI): domain Eukaryota; kingdom Fungi; phylum Basidiomycota; class Pucciniomycetes; order Pucciniales; family Sphaerophragmiaceae; genus Austropuccinia; species Austropuccinia psidii. The sequence goes on from JALGQZ010000003.1 coordinate 7,696,483, forward strand.
CGCTCTTGGGACCTCATTTGTGAGGATGTTGCCACTATTAAAGTGTGTTCACTGAGAAATATGACACTCAAAATGGTCCGCATGAGATTAAATCTCAGCTCATTGATTGACATGGCATGTCTGATTTGCCTGCGTGATGGGATGGGGTTAGCAGCTTGCTGCATAAGCCATCTGGCCTGAAAAGAAGGATATTATTTCAAGCTGGAATTGCAGGCAAACTTAAAATTACAAATAACTTTTTTGAGGGGTTGAAATCATTATTTGGCTTTTTATTATTATTGTTTTTTTATGTAAACTTGTTTGGCAGATGGGTAGTGATGGTAAGCATAAGTTGGCATTTATGTAATAAGATCACACACAAAATCTTATATGTATTACTTTAACTAAAAATAAGAATAAAAACTTTCCTACAGTTGAACTTGGTGAAACCCATGGAACAAGTTGGTTCACCCTATAAAAATTGTCAGGCTGAGTCTATGATAAAGTGATAATAAGACTATTTACAACTTTAACTATGACTGTGAAACGGTAAATTATAATAAAAAATAGAGTTGATAGTGGTGGTGAGAACTCCTGAAATCCCAGGATGCACTGCTTATCAGTTGATTAACTATAATAAGACAGTACAATACTATAACTAGATTATAACCTGATTATTTTCCAAGAGTATAACTGTTTTTGAAAGTTGCACTATATAGAAATGTAATATCAGGATGGGGATTACTCTTTTGGGAAGAGAAAGGTCCCTTTTCATCCTGAAAATGGGTAAAAAGATCCTAAAGCCCAGTTCACATAGAGGAAGTGAAGATTTTTCACTTCCAAATAATGGCTTCTGGTTTTTACAAAGCCTGTATAGCCTGTTTCTGGGAAGTTTTCACCAATACAAGGTTAAAACTTTCATTTGGGGATCACACAGCCCTCTTCTGATGCATATGACACATAGAATTCTGTAAAAAACCTGTATGGAAGCTCTGAATTAAAAACTCTATGAAGTATTGAAGGATAAAAAGGCTCCCTTGTAAAATTGATACCTAATATTCAAGGATATGGGAAATTATCCCACAATAAAGGTGTATGGACCCAAATGTGGAATTTTGAACTTAAAACTGACATAAATTGGTAAGTTTTCAAGATATTGAGCTCAAATTTAGTTCTTAATGTAACCCTAGATGGGGTCTTCAAAAATACTATATAATTTGGTATGAGTAAAATTAAGTATGGAAAAGTTATACCATGTTTAATTTCCATTACTCAAATATGGATTTTTCTCAAATCCTGTATGGAACTTGTTTGCACCATAAATTTTGTTCTAGATGGGCTATAGGGAAATGGATAGAACCATCAGATAGCCTTGATTGTGCTCTTTCCAAAATTACCCCACTTTAAGTATATATGTAAGATTTGACTATGAAACTGATGATAATATTACTATTAATCAACAGTACTATGTCTGTTCTTATGAAATATAATAATAAAAATTATTATAACCACAATTAAATAATTATAAAATTATTTCTTTCACATGTTATACACTACTAGTGATTATAACAGTGAGCAGTAATTGTCTACAAGAATCAATTACAAGAAGAATTTAATAATAAAAACTTCTTTTATTAAAATAATAAAACTATTTTAATATATAATTATCTTTTACAAGGATAATTATAGAGATAATTCTTGAAGAAAACTATTACTAGAGAAAAACTTTAAGAATTAAAGATAAATGACTCACCAATACTCCAAAGAACTTATTGATAGATAAAAGTAGAGAAATTTAACGTGGAATTGTGGATTTAAGGGATCAAAAGGATTTATAACAGTATTACAACGATATATAGTTGGATTCTATGATTTAACGTCTTTCTGGTTAATTCTGAAAGATTTAAAACACTTAAGAATAGCTGTAACTAATACTTACTTGTTGGTAATAATGATTTAATAAATTGATAAGATGATTCTTGGAAAAAACAGCAAGAGGAGGCCTCTTTTAAGTCAACAACAGCTCACAGAGGCGTGCCATGGAGCAAACTGAAAAACCAGTGAGTGAGAAAACAATAAACCCTTTTGGATTATTGATTGCATCATCAGTTGTCACGTAAGATTATCATGATTACTTAATTGATGCTTTTACGTGACTACCAACCCCAATATGGCTAAGAATAAAAGGAGTAACATCTGTAAATCTTCTTTTATTCTAAAATAATCATTTATTTCTCAAATTTATCAATGTTATTGCCAATTTCATCACAGGTTGTGATTACTGTGAATTTTTGAAGATTCAGTGTTTCACGTAGAATGGTCAAAAATGGACTGTAAGTAAAACGTTTAATTTTACTAGTAAAACCATAATTCTTTTTGGTTGTACCATGGATAATACAGTTCTCTATTAGTCCTGAAAGTTTCAGAAAGATTCATTAAGAATTGTATTTTTAATGAATTTTTGAAGTTTTTACCTCATTTCTACATAGAATTGCAAATAGCAGTATTTTGCTGGTTGCTATGAGGTAAATCAATGAATATATGTCCCAAAAGGGTTTTAATTACTTTTTTAGGGTCTAGTCATGGAAGGTCATCAAGAATTGACGTGGTTACAGGAGTCTAAGTAGCTTATTACCTCCTTGGCACGTCAAAATAGCAGGTTATTTGCTATTTTCTTATGATTACAGTAGGTGTAACTTGGTAACCAAGTTCCCAAAGAGTTTTAGTTTACCAATTGGGCCAAGATGAGCCATGGATCCATGCTCTGGAGCTATTCACGCCTCTGAGGCCTCAGAAGTTAGGTACCCTGGCTCTCTTTGATGTCTTTTGTCCCCCTTACTTATTTTTCACATAAAAATAGAAAATTAAGCTTCCAGTGAGATATCCACTATGGGTGCACCAAAAGTCCATGTAAGAATACCATGATATTAAGTGCTCAAAACATGCATAACACTATTCTTAGTGTATATGTAACATGGGATTTCTCACTTTCCCATTATTTTGGCTTAAAATCAAGAAAAACAAAAATTTTCACGGATCTTTTATGTGGTATTAATGATGTGGTTTTGAAGTATTTTCCATTTTACCACCTCAAATACTTAAATTGAGCTTATTCACTCTATGGGGCTACCCTAGGTGAATTTTTGTGTAGAATCCAAATCTGGTCTTAAATCCATGGATTTACTTACTAACTAAAAGTTATTCATCCTTTCTGAAATTGAAAATGATGAATTTTGGATATATGCATGACTTATGAGTTGTGCATAATTCAAAATTTCTTTTTAAGATAATTGTGGCCTATTTGGGTATGTAAAATATACCTCAAGGCTCACATTCCCTCCCACCAAAAAATAAAATTGTCCTACAATTTTATTAGTGATAAAAGAATAAGGCCCCAAAGGGGGTTAATGTCCACTGTCCAACCTCTTCACATCACTCAGATCAAGTAATTTAAAGCAAATTAATAGACATATTCAGGCTTGTGGCCTTCTTTCATGTCTAAATCTTCTTAAGAGTTTATCTGAGTCAAGTATTTCTGATTCTGCCATCCATTCATCTTCATGTACTGGATTTCTATATCTGACGAGATATTCTCTTTGATTTTTACCCCTAAGTCTCCTTTCTTTAATGACTTTCTTTATCTTTTTGTCTTTATTCTGTTCCACAGGTGGTACAGTTAAAGGAGTCGGGTTTCTTAAAGGAAACAATTCTTTATCAGCTGGTTGATAAGGTTTTAACAAGCTGACTGGAAAGGTGGGGTGTTTATTTTCCAATTCACCACTCAATTCCACTTGAACTGCATTGGTTCCATGCAAAGCAACAATAACAAAAGGTCCTACATAAGAATCTTTAAGTTTCTTTGGGCCTTTGATATTATTAAAATTCAAGGTTGAAACTAAAACTAAGTCCCCTACTTTGAAGTCTGGTACTTTATGACTCTTGTCCCACTTCTGTTTTGCATAATCAAAAGCATCATCCATACTTTTTTTTGCATGATGTTTCACTTTATCAAGCATTATCTTGAAGCTGGAAGCTGTAGGATGAATGTCAATCAAGTCTTTCCTCAGTGTGTCTGCTGGGAGTCTTGGATTCCACCCTTTCTCTAGCATAGCAGGAGTTGTCCTGTGGAAGAATGGACTGATGTCTTGTATGCCAATTCTAATGCAGGTATCAGAGTGCACCAGTCATGGGTAAAGCCATCTGAGTCTTTGAATTCTAATCCATAAGCACAGAATCTCCTGATCAGTTCTTCTAAAGTCTGAATCATCCTCTCTGCTAGCCCATCTGTTTGAGGGTGATATGCTGTAGAGAATGATAACTTGGTCCCAAACAATCTATGAAGATTGGTCCAAAGTGCAGATGTGAATTTGGGATCTCTGTCACTTATGATATTCTTAAATAATCCTGTATTAGAAATAACTCTACTCCATAAAAGAAGAGCTGTATCCATAGCAGTGTCATCTTTATGACATGGTAAGAATATGGGAGTTTTTCTATATCTGTCTACAATGACTAAGCAAGCATTATAAATTTTGTCACCACTTGGAGGAAGTGCTGTGACCCAATCAATGTGAACAACTTCCCAAGGGGATTTTGGTTCTTGAATATGGATCATCAATCCAAATTTCTTGCCTGTGCTCCTGTTTGCTTTTTGGCATCTATCACAGGTATGGGAATATTCAATGGTTTCTTTCCTCCAAGATGGCCACCATTCACAGTTCTTCACTTTTTCAAGTGTTCTGTCTTCTGACAGGTGTCCAGAGTAGATACTATCATGACATTCATGAAGAATGGTATTGATAAGTAATCTACTGCACAATGTCATAACACAAGAATGTTTTGTTCTGTGGTAAATGATCCCATCAAACAAGTGAAATCTTCCTTCAGAATAGGAATTTTTCCAAACTTCATCAAGTGCATTAACTAAAGATGTATCCTTGCAGTCTTTATCTAATAAAGAAGTCAAGATATGGCAATTCTTGTCTTGTTTATAAGACTCTCTGACCTCTTCAAAGAATTCAGTCCCAATATCAGTTATGTTAATTCCTTCAATTGGAATCTGTGGTTCAGCTTCCAAAGGTACATAAGCTGGGTTATCAGGAGTGTTGGCTAAAGCCCATCTACTAAGTCCATCAGCATTCTTGTGAATGTTTCCTGCTTTATGAACTATAGTCATGTTTCCTCTATATTCTTGAATAGCTATTTGCCATCTCAACATATGTCTGTTGGGAGTTTTCATGTTAAGGAGTGATTTTACTGCATTACAGTCAGTTATCACTTCAAAAACACTGCCATCAAGGTAATAGTGTAATTTCTCAAGTGCCCATACCAAACATAAGCACTCCATTTGGCTTGCACCATATCTGGCTTCTGTTGGTTTGATTTGTCTTGAGTCATAACAAACTGGTCCTTCTGTAGGTCTGTCATTAATAATTTTGACTTGATTTAGGGCTGCCCCTAATCCATCTCCACATGCATCAATGTACAATTTAAAGGGAATATTCCAGTCAGGCATGAGGAGTAAAGGTGCTTCTGTAAGGGATTTCTTTATCTTCTCATAAGCTTTAATTCTCTCCTGTGTCATCTCAAATACAGTCTTTTTATCACAGATTCTATAGAGTGATTTGGCTAGAATTGCAAAGTCTTTCAAGTGTTGCCCATAGTAACTAGCAAATCCAAGAAAAGACATCATTTATTTTTTATTCTGGGGTATTGGCTTAAGTAGCACTTCTGCCACTTTATTCTTGTCAATACCCAAGCTCAAACCAGAAACAATATGTCCTAATGCTTTGAGTTCTTCAAAACCAAAATTGCATTTCTTAAGTGAAATTTTCATGTTCACTTCTGCAACTTTCTGAAGTACTCTTGCAAGTCTTTCAAGGTGCAAAGACCATGAATCAGAACATATGATAATATCATCAATATAAATGATAAGCCATCCTTCAGACAATTCTGTAGGAAAGATGGTGTTCATCATCCTTTGATAATGGGATGGAGCATTTTTGATGCCAAATGGCATTCTAAGATACTCATAAATACCACAGTGAGTGATAATTCTAAGTAATTTCCTAGCTTTAGGCGCCAAAACATTTTGATGGAAGCCTTTTAATGCATCCATAGATGTTATATACTTGGCTTTAGACAATTGAGTCAAGGTTTCTTGGATTCTAGGGATTGGATACCTATCTGGAACTGTGTAGGTATTCAAAGCTCTAAAATCTCCAACCATTCTTGACTTATCATTATGCCAAGCAATGATAACAGGTGTTGTCACTTCAACCTCCTCATTATGGCCTACTTTCCTTAGTACACCAAGTTGGATTAACTCTTGGATATGTTTTTACAAGGCCTCTCTAGCCCTGGGACTGGCTGGATAAGCTGGTCTCCTAAGTACTGGAGGATATGGTCTATCAATATTAAGAGTAATATTAATTTCATGTCCCCTTATAGCACCTAATGGTTCATTATCAGATGCAAATGCATTATTGTATGTGTATAATACATCAATAAGTTCATTCTTAATCTTTGGTGACAATTATGGATTAATTTGTGCTTCAACAAGTTGTTTAGACACAAACTCATCTTTGTAAGTATCTTTGACAGAAGATACTACAGATATCTGTTTTGGCATATTGGAGAAAGCAAATTTTTGCCTTTTGTTATCTCCAATTGTGAAATATCTGTCTTTATGGTTATTTATATCAATACCATACATATTCAAGTAATCATTTCAAAGAATGATGTGCTGAGATGTGCAATTGTCCATTACTACAATCTCAGTTTTCATTCTTACACTTCCTGCTGGATGTGGAAATACAATAGTAGTGTCCAATATACCCAAGGGGTACATATTGTTACTGGCACTACTGAATTGTACACCTTCTATTGGTAATAGATGGTTTTTCCATTCAGGAAGTATAATTTGGAGATAATCTTTGCCTACACAAGTACAAAATGCCCCTGTATCCAAATTAACTTTGGCTTCAATATAACTCATCAAAACTGATGTGATACAGGATGCTCCAGCAGTGTAACCTTTTCCTCTGGCAGGTTTTGTTTTACACATTTTGGCATCTTGGATATTTATCAGGTTGCAGCAATCTTCACTGTATTGTGGCAAGTGGGTATGGACTTCTGTGACTTCAAAGAAAGCTGTAATGTTTTCAATGGGATAGTCCTCCACTGGTGTATCCTCAGAGACTGCAGAATCTTGATCTGATTCCCCCCTCTCTTCAGTACACTGAACTTCTTCAATGACTTGAACTTCATTGATTTTTGTCTTTTTAGTGCAAGTGTTGGCTAAATGTGAAGTGCTTCCACATTTATGACACTTTAAGACAAGTTTTTCTGGTCTCTTATCCTCTCTGGGAATCTTAGAGGTCATCTTGGATTCTGTTGGGATTTTAGACCAAGTTTTACCAATTATTGTTCTGGCAATGATATCTTCCATAGCATTAATGTAGTCTTCTGTTAAACAGGGTTCCACACATCTGCTTTTGATAGCATGTTCCAAATGTCCTCCACGCTTTCTTAATATTTTCATATTAATCATAGTGTCAGACATATCTGGTTGTAAAGCAGATAATCTGTCTTTTTGTTTGAAGAACCAAGTAAGTGGTTTATCCTTCTCTGAGTTAAAAATGGAATTCTCAAAGGTATTTTCTATCTTAAACCTCCAAGAATTGTTGGCCCATTTGATGATCACTTCAGATTTCCACCAAGGCCAATCATGTTTACCATGATCAATCCTCATTTTGTAATACCATTTCTTTGCAGTCCTGGTAAACAGACAATGTAATTTTCCTACTATGATTTCATAAGGTATATTAAAGTCTTCTTGCAACATATCAATAGTCCTTATGAATTCAATATGGTTGTATTCTCCTTCACCAGAGAATGTTGGCCATTCTTCTATTTTGGGAATATCTCTTGCAGAGTAGGCATTTTCTCCTAAGAATGGGGTGAGACTTTCTTTAACAGAGAGTTTTTCTTCAGTTAAAGGTGTAGAATGTCTTGGCATATGTGGTTCATGATTCTTATGAATTTGTTCCACACTTGCAATTATTTCATTTTTTAATTTCTGCCTTTCACTGTCACTTTTTGCTAAATGTATAGCAAATTGATTGGTATTCTTAACTATTTTTAGGACATGGTCTTCAAGAGTTTTAAGTCTATCATTCATGTTAAGAATGGAAAGATATTCCATGTCATTATCCTGAATTTGACATGTATTCTTAATTCTTTCACAATTATTGTTAATTGATTCAAGGGTGACAGTTGTCAATTGATACAATTCAGTATGTTTCTTGTTACTTTTGGTTAAATCACTTATGTCTAATGTAATTTTCTTTAACTTTGAATCAAGTTTGCCAATTTCTACATTAATGCTTCTTTGTACATCAGTTATTTGCATGGAAAAGTCCTGTTCATCCTTTCCTGCTCCTTGGCTGTGAATCCCATGAGAGTTCTGGCCATATTGAACACACTGTCCACAGCTGAAGGCCCCAATTTGGGGATCCTGTACCCCTGTGGGTAAGGTCTGTGCCAATTGGCTTTGTCTTTACCCTTTCCTTGATTGTTCTTGGGACCTCTCTGCTTCTTCTGAGGTCCTTTGGGCTTGTCTTTGGACGTGTCTGGAGCTGGTTTGGAGCTGGTAGATGCCACTGGGGCTTCTGTCTCCAAAGCTGGAGTCATTTCCAACTCTTTCTTCTGGTCTATGGATAAAAGACTTTGGTTCTTTAACCAATTCTTTATCTTTTTGACCTTGTCTTTGCAAGACAGGGGGCTCCAACCTCCTAAGAGTTCTATGGTCTTCTTCTGACCCAGAAAGCTCTTGATGTGTAAGTAGGAGTTCATGGCCCCCTGCCAAAGGCTTGGGCAGCTTTCCCACTCCTCCTCTTTGGCTGCTCTGAACCAATTCTTGTACTGGCATTGATATATTTCTATTGCTGCCACTTGAAAGTGATTTAGCCCTGGAAATAATATCATGAATTAGTTCAGGCTCAGAATTCACGTCAAAATCTGTTGGTACAGACCTTGGGGAATGGGGGGCAACTCTGGCATCCTCCAAATGTGTCTTTCTTGTGGAAGACTTGGCACTTCTGGATTTGTCCTTGCCTCTTCCTTGTCCACATCCATCTGGTTGGACTGAATAGTTGCTTCCATTTCTGGTATGCACCATTTTCACCTCAATTTAAGGATAAAGAGTAAAATAAAGATAAAAACACACCTTTTGGTGGTAATTTATTCTTTTCAGAATTGAATAAGGTGCCTCTTTTAGCAATTTGCACCTCAATACTTTCTTCAGATTCTGCTTCTGAAGATTTTGGGCTAGTGATATATCTCTTACTGAGTCTGTTACCAGCTGCACAGTATTTGATTAAAGACACTAGAAATTATAAAAGAGGAAAAAATTATTTTTTATACTTTTTAAAATATTTTTAAAGATTTTTTTATAAGTTTTATATTTTTTAATATCAAAAAAATTATTGTTTTTAAAGAAAGAAAAATTAAAATTTAAGATCTTGAATCAAAATTAATTCAGAGTAACTCAAAGAATAATTTTATAAGTTTTTTGGATGTGAAAAAGCCACATGTAAAAATAGTATAAAATTAAACCAAATTCCTCAATGAAAAAGATTTTAAGACAATTTCAAAAATAAAAATTATTTTTAACTTTAAAATGAAAAAAAAAATTATTAAATCAATATATTTTAGAACTTAAAAATATATTAATTATTTGCAAAAAAGGTTCAAAAACACGCCAAAACCTTCAAATATGAGATATTGGTAGGTATGGTAGTTTAAAATGAAGTCTAGAATATGATTAAAGCCAAGTCTATGGATCAAATCACGGCCAGGCCCCCAAATGTAAGATTTGACTATGAAACTGATGATAATATTACTATTAATCAACAGTACTATGTCTGTTCTTATGAAATATAATAATAAAAATTATTATAACCACAATTAAATAATTATAAAATTATTTCTTTCATGTGTTATACACTACTAGTGATTATAACAGTGAGCAGTAATTGTCTACAAGAATCAATTACAAGAAGAATTTAATAATAAAAACTTCTTTTATTAAAATAATAAAATTATTTTAATATATAATTATCTTTTACAAGAATAATTATAGAGATAATTCTTGAAGAAAACTATTACTAGAGAAAAACTTTAAGAATTAAAGATAAATGACTCACTAATACTCCAAAGAACTTATTGATAGATAAAAGTAGAGAAATTTGACATGGAATTGTGAATTTAAGGGATCAAAAGGATTTATAACAGTATTACAACAATATATAGTTGGATTCTATGATTTCACGTCTTTCTGGTTGATTCTGAAAGATTTAAAACACTTAAGAATAGCTGTAACTAATACTTACTTGTTGGTAATAATGATTTAATAAATTGATAAGATGATTCTTGGAAAAAACAGCAAGAGGAGGCCTCTTTTAAGTCAACAACAGCTCACAGAGGCGTGCCATGGAGCAAACTGAAGAACCAGTGAGTGAGAAAACAATAAACCCTTTTGGATTATTGATTGCATCATCAGTTGTCACGTAAGATTATCATAATTACTTAATTGATGCTTTTACATGACTACCAACCCCAATATGGTTAAGAATAAAAGGAGTAACATCTGTAAATCTTCTTTTATTCTAAAATAATCATTTATTTCTCAAAGTTATCAATGTTATTGCCAATTTCATCGCAGGTTGTAATTACTGTGAATTTTTGAAGATTCAGTGTTTCACGTAGAATGGTCAAAAATGGACTGTAAGTAAAACGTTTAATTTTACTAGTAAAACCATAATTCTTTTTGGTTGTACCATAGATAATACATTTCTCTATTAGTCCTGAAAGCTTCAGAAATATTCATTAAGAATTGTGTTTTTAATGAATTTTGAAGTTTTTGCCTCATTTCTATGTAGAATTGCAAATAGCAGTATTTTGCTGGTTGCTATGAGGTAAATCAATGAATATATGTCCCAAAAGGGTTTTAATTACTCTTTTAGGGTCTAGTCATGGAAGGTCATCAATAATTGACGTGGTTACAGGAGTCTAAGTAGCTTATTACCTCCTTGGCACGTCAAAATAGCAGGTTATTTGCTATTTTCTTGTGATTACAGTAAGTGTAACTTGGTAACCAAGTTCCCAAAGAGTTTTAGTTTACCAATTGGGCCAAGATGAGCCATGAATACATGCTCTGGAGCTATCTACGCCTCTGAGGCCTCAGAAGTTGGGTACCCTGGCTCTCTTTGATGTCTTTTGTCCCCCTTACTTATTTTTCACGTAAAAATAGAAAATTAAGCTTCAAGTGAGATATCCACTATGGGTGTACCAAAAGTCCATGTAAGAATACCATGATATTAAGTGCTCAAAACATGCATAACACTATTCTTAGTGTATATGTAACATGGGATTTCTCACTTTCCCATTATTTTGGCTTAAAATCAAGAAAAACAAAAATTTTCATGGATCTTTTATGTGGTATTAATGATGTGGTTTTGAAGTATTTTCCATTTTACCACCTCAAATACTTAAATTGAGCTTATTCACTCTATGGGGCTACCCTAGGTGAATTTTTGTGTAGAATCCAAATCTGGTCTTAAATTCATGGATTTACTTACTCAATAAAAAGTTATTCATCTTTTCTGAAATTGAAAATGATGAATTTTGGATATATGCATGACTTATGAGCTGTGCATAATTCAAAATTTCTTTTTAAGATAATTTTGGCCTATTTGGGTATGTAAAATATACGTCAAGGCTCACAATATAACACTAAAAATGTAGAAGTTAGATTAGAAGTGAATATTTTATTCACCCTTATTTGGCTTTAATTTGGTCATAACTTCTGTAGTGCTGATTCTAGCTGAATTTGAAAAGTACTATTGGATATCCCTGACTGAGAGCTTCAATTAGAACACACATTTGATGTGTTTAAGACTCTTTCTCTGTATTTTGGAGGAGGTGAAAATTAAGGTTTATGATTAGCAACTACTTTGAGCCTGAATAACTTTGTTATTATTTGTCCTATGATTATTCAAGTTTTATATTTGGAAAGAGGTGAGTTTCTTCTTCTTTTGATACCTTTTGAGCTGTTTTGGCTCAGTTCCATGTTTTGGTTGGTTTTTACTCTACCATTGGTTTATGGTATTTTGGCTGTCATGCTTGTTCTCTGGTTTTGAGCCACAGGCTGACATATCCTTCCTTTAAAAAAGCCTCATTTTTTATGAGAATGTTCAGCCCTCTTAGAAGCTCTGAATATTCTGAGGTGAAGGTCACCATCTGGTATGGCATCTTCTTCCAACCATTTATCTTCATCAGCTGTTTGGTTCTTAAATCTGACCAAATATTGTCTATGGTCTGTTCCATTCATTCTGATCTTTTTCACTGGGCCAGGGAATTCTCTACTTCCACTAAGTCCTGTGGAGTGGGGCTCTTATTTATGGAGGGGAACATATCCTCTCCTGTATGGTGGTAAGGTTTGACTAAACTCACTTGGAATACTGGGTGTTTCCTAGAGAATTCCTCTGTGAGTCTGACTTCCACTTCATTTTTCCCTATCAATCTAATGATAGTGAATGGTCCAACAAATGAGTCTCTAATTTTAATGGGAACTTTGAGGTTATTGAACTTAAAAGTAGACAATAGCACTTGGTCCCCTTCTCTGAAGTCTGGTTCCTTGTGGGTCTTATCATACCTCTGCTTGTTGTATTTCTTTGCCTCAGCTATTCATCTTTCAGCTTTATCACATGCCTTCCTCCACATAAAATGCAAATATTTGGCTGTGAGGTGGATAGTAAGAAGGTTCTTCTTCCATTTATCCACAGGAAATAAGGGGGGTGATTTCCCTGTGATAGTGCTGGTTGGTGTTGTAAGCCAGTTGTATTTCTGGTAGAAATGTAACCCAGTCATGGGTATATCCTTCATGATATGTGTACTCCATTCCATATGCGCAGAATGTTCTTATGATATCCTCCATTGTTTGGATCATCCTTTCAGGCAGTCCATCTGTTTGTGGATGGTACGCTGTAGAAAATTTAAGTTTGGTTCCAAGAATTTCATATAGGTTAGTCTAAAATTCTGATGTGAAATTTGGGTCCCTATCACTAATGATGATTTTAGGGACTCCACATGTAGCTATGATGTTATTCCAGAATAACAATGCTGTGTCCATAGCTGTGTCCTCTTTGTGGAATGGTAGGTATCTGACACTTTTACTATACCTGTCCACTATGACTAGGCAAGCATTGAAGCTTTCTTTGCCTCTTGGGACAGGTCCTTCTACCCACTCCATGTTAATGGGTTCTTGTGGGTGCTTAGGTTCTTCCATATGTTGGAGTATCCCATACTTCTTACCATGTTTCCTATTTGACTTTGGGAATCTTTCACAAGTGTTGATATATTTGCGTAACTGTTTCTCCCATTGAGGCCACCAAGCTTTGCTTGTTACCATCTCTTTTGTACTGCCTTCACTCATGTGTCCCATGTAAGGGAAGTCATGGCATTCTTGAAGGATCAGGGAGGTATGGTCCCTGTGTATCACTACAAGGGCACTAGTGTGCTTTTTTATGTGATAGAGAAGTCCATCTATAGGGAAAAACTTATTGTCCCTATAATCCTTCAACCAGGGTTCCTCTAACTGGGATTCCAGCAATAAGATCGTGTATTTTTATTGAAGGATTTGCAACAATATGCTACACTATTTATTTTTGAAATAAGATTTAGTATCTGGATTACAATATTAATTTTGAGTTCAGAAGAGCTTATCCCTAATATGGGAGTTTTTGTCTCCTCTGGTCCTCTTTGGTTAGTATCTGGGGTACCACTTCCTAGTTCCAATTCAAAAATCTGAAGTTATTCTTCCTATCTATTTACATAAAATGGATAGGAATCTTGGCAGCTACTTCTGAGTCATAAGCTGTATTGCTTTTGATATTGTCCAATGGCCATCTACTGAGGCCATCAGAATTAGTATGGATTTTTTCCCTCCTTGTATATGATAGTCATATTTCCTCTATAATATTGGATGCATATTTGCCATCTCAAGATATGCCTATTAATATTCTTTATTTTGAGAAATGACCTGAGTTAAGTGCACTATGTGTATACTTCAAAGGCTGCACCCTCAAAAAAGTAAAGGAGGTTCTCTAAAGCTCAAACCAAAAATGATCAGTCAGTATGGTTTGCTACATATCTGGCCTTTGAATTTTTCAGTTGCCTAGAGATGTAACAGATTACCCCTTCCCTAGGTTCACCATCTACAATTTGTATTTAGTGAAGGGCTACCCCTGATGCTGGGATGCAAGTTGCATCTATTTATAAATTCAATGGTAATTCAAATTCAGGCAGCATAAGGAAAGGTGAATTAGTGAGTCTGTAAGGTTTGACTATGAAACAATAAGTAAATATTACAAATATTTCACTTATTGTACTATGAATGTCCTTTTTAAATAAACAAAAAAAATAATAATTATAATAATAAAGAATCATTCCAATTATGGCGTAAAGCTATTATATTATTAAATAAATATAATGATATAGTTTATCATATAAAACTATAATATAATGAAAATAAATATATTAATATATAATAATTGATATATTTATAGCTCTTTATTATTTTAATCAACAAATATAAGGCATAAAAAATTGGTTTTTAATAATAAAAATAATAATAACAATAATATTACCAATATTAATGTTATATATTAATATAAATACTATTTATACTGATAAAAGAATTATTAAGAGTAATAATAGAGAAAATTACCCACTTTTAACACTTAATATAATAATCTTGAAAGATTTTACTCCAAAAACATTTAAATAAAGCTTATTTAAATTGTATTTACTGAAGAAAATAAGAGAAATTACAAATATTCTTAATTTTACATGGAAAATAATATTTATAGAGAAATATAACAAAAAAATTAAAAAAATGGAGTAATCACATCAAGATTGATGATTATAATAGAGATTACCTTTTTTCTCTGATAATATAAATGATCTATATATAAAGAATAAAGATTTTACCTTATTATTTAATCTTTTATTGTTTTTGATGCATCTGAGGGGAAAATAGAGTAAAAAGGGCTTTACTTATAGTAAATTCCTCCCTTCTAGAGTCCAGAAGTCTTCTAGTAGACGTGTACTGATGGTATCCACTGGAATTGATCAGAATTTCAAGGTTTAGTGATGATTAAATCATTATCAAACCATCTTATCTCATTATTACACCATTATTTAGAGTTATCACTATAACTGTAAGTTTGATGACATCATAGGCTTGGAAGAAGCCTAGACTTTGTGGATTTTATTAGTATTAACCATAATCTGTTAGTATTCACCAGTTTTATCACTTATATATCTATTCAACTTAAAATAAGATTACAGTGAGTGATCATAGATGATCAATTTTAAGCTTAAACTTTGATTATTAATAGCTTTTAATTTATACACAATACAGGCATTCAGAGAGTGAATTCTGATAGCTTGGCATTTCCTTATTAAACTTCCAAGAGAATTTTCTTACATCATCAAAAATCTATTTTTTATGTTTTTTCTTGTATCTCATCTTACTGTTGAAATTCTATATTTCAAACTTCAAACCGTGATCTCCGGGGGGTTTCCTCTGAATATTATGATAAAAGAAACATAATTCTTCACGTATAAACTAGTGGAACCTGAATATCCACTTTTTTTAAGTTAGGACCACTTTCACAAAAAAGGGGTCAAAAGCTCTAGAAATTTTTTTCAATAAACCCTTGCAAGTTATAAAATTAGCTATAACCTTTCAAATAAAGGTCATATCTGTGTTCTTACAGTAATTATGTATTAACTTTATTTTTGCTTCAACTCTATCATGTATATTTCAAGAGATATTAGCTAAAAACCATGAATGTATACACTGACCAAAAAAGTGCATATTGTGATCCTTGAGGTATATCCCACATACCCAAATAGGCCACAATTATCTTTAAAAGAAAATCTGAACAATGCATAACCCAAAAGTCATGCATATATTCAAAATTAATCTTTTTTGATTTCAGAAAAGATGAATAACGTTTTATTGAGTAAGTAAATCCATGAGTTTAAGGCCAGATTTGGATTCTACACAAAAATTTACCTAGGGTAACTCCATAGAGTGAATAAGCTTCAAATAACTCTAAGAGGTGGTAATATGGAAAATACTTCAATACCACATAAAAGAATTGTGAAAATGTTTGTTTTTCTCAATTCCATGCCAAAATGATGGGGATATGGGAAATCCCATGTTACATATACACTAAGAATAGTGTTATTCATGTTTTTGGAACTTAATATTATGGTATTCTTACATACAACTGTTGGTACACCAATAGTGGATATCAATCTTTAAGCCTGAATTTCTATTTTTGATGTGAAAATACTCAAGGGGGACAAAAGACATCAAAGAGAGCCAGGGTACCCAACTTCTGAGGCCTCTGAGGCGTAAACAGCTCTAAATCTTGGATCCATGGCTGATCATGGCCCAAATAGTATAATAAAACCTTTTGGGAACTTGATTACCCAGTCAAAACTTCATTATATCATGAGAAAATAACAAATAAGCTGCTATTTTGACATGACAGAGAGGTAAAGAGCAACATAGACTTGTGTAACCATGTCAATTATTAATGATTTTCCATGTATAAACCATAAAGGAGTAATTAAAACCCTTTTTGGACTAGTATCCATTGATTTACTTCATAGCAACCAGCCATATAGTGCTATTTGCAATTCTACATAGAAATGAGGTAAAAACTTCAAAAATTCATTACAAATACAATTATTGATTAATCTTTATGAAGTTTTAAGGAAGAATTAAGAACTGTATAATTTTTATATAAAAACAAAACAGAATTATTCATTTATAAGTAAAATTAAAAGGTTTACTTATAGTCTATTTGTGATGATTCCATGTGAAAAACTGAATCTTCAAAAATTCACAGAAAATACACTCTGTGATGAAATTTCCAATAAAATAAATAAATTTGAGAAATAAATTATTATTATTAAATAAAAGAAGATTTAGAGTTGTTACTCCTTTTATTCCTAACCATATTTGGGTTGGTAGTCACGCAAAAGAATCAATTAAGTAATTATGATAATCTTACATGACAACAGATGATTCAATAATTAATCCAAAAAGGGATTACTGTTTTCTCACCTACTGGTTTTTCAGTTTGCTCCATGGAATGCCTATGTGAGCTGTCTTAGACTTTAAAGAGGCCTCCTCTTGCTGCTTTTTCCAAATCATCACAATATTCAATCATACCTTTATTAACAACAAGTAGGTATTAGTTAAAATTTTCTCAAGTATTTTATTCTTTCAGAATCAATCAGAGAGACATGAAATAATAGAAATAAACTATATATTGTTGTAATCCCGTTATAAATAAATTTTGATCCTTTAAATCCACAATTATACATCAAATTTCCCTACTATTATCTTTCAATAGGTTCTTTGGAGTATTAGTGAGTGTTTTGTCTTAATTCTTGAAGTTTTTCTCTAGTAATAGTTTATTCAAGAGTTATCTTTATAATTATTATTGTAAAAGATTATTCTATATTAAAATAATTGTATCATTTCAATAAAGAAGTTTTTATTATTAAATTCTTTTTGTAATTGATTCTTATAGACAATTTGTGTGCCTTGAGGTATATCTTACATACCCAAATAGGCCACAATTATCTTTAAAAAAAATCTGAATGATGCATAACCCAAAAGTCATGCATATATTCAAAATTCATCATTTTTAATTTCAGAAAAGATGAATAACCTTTTATTGAGTAAGTAAATACATGGATTTAAGGCCATATTTGGATTCTACACAAACATTCACCTAGGGTAACTACATAGAGTGAATAAGCTTAAAATAACTCTAAGAGGTGGTAATATGGAAAATACTTCAGTACCACATAAAAGAATTGTGAAATTTTTGAGTTTTCTCAATTCCATGCCAAAATGATGGGAATGTGAGAAATCCTATGTGATATATACACTAAGAATAGTATTATGAATTTTTATGGAACTTAGTATTATGGTATTCTTACATACAAGTTTGGTACACCCATAGTGGATATCAGTCTAAGCCTGAATTTCTATTTTTGACGTGAAAATAGTCAAGGGGGACAAAATACATCAAAGAGAGCCAGGGTACCCAACTTCTGAGGCCTCTGAGGCGTGGACAGCTCTAAAGCTTGGATAAATGGCTGATAATGGCCCAAATAGTATAATAAAACCTTTTGGGAACTTGGTTACCCAGGCAAAACTTCATTATATCATAGGAAAATGACAAATAAGCTGCTATTTTGACATGACAGAGAGGTAAAGAGCAACTTAGACTTGTGTAACCATGTCAATTATTAATAATTTTCAATGGATAAACCCTCAAAGAGTGATTCAAAAGATTTTTGGACTAGTATCCATTGATTTAACTCATAGCAACCAGCCATACAGTGCTATTTGCAATTCTATGTAGAAATGAGGTAAAAACTTCAAAAATTCATTAAAAATACAATTCTTGATGAATCTATCTTAAGGTTTCAGGACCAATTGAGGACTGTATAGCTCATATAAATATCAAAAATAATTGTACTTTTATAAGTAAAATTCAAAGTTTTACTTACATTCCATTTTTGATCATTCCACATGAAACAGTGAATCTTCAAAAATTCACAGAAAATACACTCTGTGATTAAATTTCCAATAAAGCTGATAACTTTTAGAAATAAATGATCATTATGAAATGAAAGAATATTTACAGTTGTTACTCCTTTTATTCTTAACCATATTTGGGTTGGTAGTCACGTAAAAGCATCAATTAAGGAATTATGATAATCTTACATGACAACAGATGATGCAATCATTAATCCAGAAATAATTACTGTTTTCTCACTCACTGGTATTTCATTTTTCTCCATTGAACGCCTCTGTGAGCTGTCTTAGACTTCAAAGAGGCCTCCTCTTGCAGTTTTTATTCCAAATCATCACATTATTCAATTATACCTTTATTACCAACAAGTAAGTATTAGTTAAATCTTTTTTTAAGTGTTTTAATCTTTCAGAATCAATCAAAAAGATGTGAAATCATAGAATTCAACTATAAATTGTTGTAATATTGCTATAAATCAATTTTGATCCATTAAATCCACAATTATCCATCAAATTTCTCCACTATTATCTTTAATAAGTTCTTTGGAGTATTAGTGAGTCTTTTTATCTTAATTCTTAAAGTTTCTCTCTAGTAATATTTTTCTTCAAGAGTTGTCTTTATAATTCTTCTGATTAAAGATAATTATATCCTAAAATGATTTTATTAGCTTAATAAAGAAGTTTTTATCATTGAATTCTTCTTGTAATTGATTCTTGTAGACAATTACTGCCTACTGTTATACTCACTAGTAGTGTATAACAAGTGAAAGAAATAATTAATTAATTGATTAATTAATTGTGGATTTAATAATTTTTATCAATATATTTCATAAGAACGGTTATAGTGCTGTTGATTAATAGTAATATTATCAGCAGTTTCATAGACACATCTTACACAATTACTGCTTACTGTTATAATCACTAGTAGTGTATAACAAGTAAAAGAAATAATAAAGGAATTAATCAATTAATTGTAGTTATCATAATCATTATCATTATATTTTATAAGAACAGTCATATTACTGTTGATTAATAGTAATATTATCAACAGTTTCATAGAAACATCTTACACATATATTCAGCTTAATTCCTTAAGTATTAACTTTAGAGAAATGAAATAAAATCATTTTATGTGTAGTGTTTCATGGGGAATCCAATGGTGTAATTTATTTCACATGTTTCTTCAATTGTTTCTGATATAAATAAGAATTTATGTCTTTTTATGGCATTTTTAGCTTATTACTCATTAGTTATTGACTTTACAGACATGCCATAAAAATGACATATGTGTGTTATATCATGGTGAATCTAATGGTGTAAATTGTTTAAAATATTTATTAATTAGATTCCAAGTTAATTAACTATTAATGCTTTATGGTGCTTTTACTTATTTTAAGATAATAATTTGGAGGAATAATTATTGTAAAGTTTTTCTTGTGATGTTTTGGATATGTGATCATATCTCAAAGGCTCAAATTACCTACCACCAAAAAAAGGATTTTACTACAATCTGATATAGCTAATTAGGGTATCATCAACTGTCTTACCTATTCATTAGACTTTCTTAGTCTTGAAGCTCAATAATGCTTAACTCTTTTATTCTTTAGGTCTACTTTCATGTATGAACCCTCTTAGTAGTTTCTCGGAATTAGTTATATCTTTTTCAAGTAGGCATTCATCTTTTTTGGCTGGGTTTCTATAGCTTACAAGATATTCCCTTTCTCTTTTGTTTCTTGTCCTTCTTTCTTTAAGGACTTTTACAATTTTATTTTCTTCTCCTTCTTCTTGAGGGGGGACTTCATGTGGGGGTTTATTTGTTAGTGGAAATAAATTGTTTTCACTTGAGCTATAAGGTTTTATCAGACCTACAGGGAAAGTTGGGCATTTGTTCATAACTTCACCTGTGAGCCTTGAGGTATAATTTACATACCCAAATAGGCCACAATTATCTTAAAAATAAATTTTGAATTATGCATAACTCATAAGTCATGAATATATCAAAAATTCATCATTTTGGATTTCAGAAAAGATAAATAACTTTTTATTGAGTAAGTAAGTCCATGAATTTAAGGCCAGATTTGGGTTCTACACAAAAATTTACCTAGGGTAGCTTCATAGAATGAATAAGCTCAAATTAACTCTTTGAGGTGGTAATATGGAAAATATTTCAAAACCACATCATCAATACCACATGAAAGATCTGTGAAAACTTTTGTTTTTCTTAAGTTCACGCCAAAATAATGGGAATGTGAGAAATCCCATGTTACATATACACTAAGAATAGTGTTATGCATGTTTTGAGCACTTGATATCATGGTATTCTTACATGGACCTTTGGTGCACCCATAGTGGATATCTCACTGGAAGCTCAATTTTCTATTTTTACGTGAAAAATAAGTAAGGGGGACAAAAGACATCAAAGAGAGCCAGGGTACCCAGCTTCTGAGGCCTAAGAGGCGTGGACAGCTCCAAAGCTTGGATATATGGCTGATCTTGGCCTAATTAGTTAACTAAAACACTTTGGGAACTTGGTTACCATGTTACAACTACAGTAAATCTTAAGAAAATGGCAAATAACCTGCTATTTTGACGTGCCAAGGAGGTAAAAAGCTACTCAGACTCCTGTAACCATGTCAATTCTTAATGATCTTCCATGGAACAACCCCAAAAGAGTCATTCAAACCATTTTTGGACTTTTATCAATTGATTTACCTCATAGCAACCAGTTAAACACTGATATTTGCAATTTTACGTAGAAATGAGGTAACAACTTCAAAAATTCATTAAAAATACAATTCTAAATGTATATTTCTGAAAGTTTCAGGACCAATGAAGAACTGTATGATATATGGTACAACCAAAAAGAATCACAGTTTTACTAGTAAAATTAAACGTTTTACTTACAGTCCACTTTTGACTATTCTACGTGAAACTGTCACAACCACGTATTTTGACCCTCCTCCTTGATGGCGGCGGCAATCCAACCTGGAGCCAAGTTGGGGCCAATTGGCCATGTCATATCATTTATGGCCAATTGACCCCTTTTGGGTGTTCCATGGCTCTTACGCCATAACCCATTCCATTGGCCACGTATGGCCACCATCATCTTTTATGGCCTCAGGCCATATCCTGCGTCATTGGCCCTCTTGGCCAATTCCCATCTCACCAACCCCCAGGCCTCCATCACTGTTTTTGGGCCTGGGGGGTCCCTTTGTCTTCTAGGGGCTTCCAGGCCCCATGGCCACCTTCATTGGTTTCCTGGCCACCCCTTTCATTATGGGGGTTTTGGCCTAAATGGCCTTTTTGGGCCATTTAGGCCCCCCACGGCTTCTACGGTCCGTAGGCGGATTAGGCCCCTTTTGGCCTAATCCAATGGGGCCAAAAGGGGCCAAAGGGGGCAGCCACCTAGCCCCCAAACCACAATTGGGCCCACCTGAGCCATTTTTTGGCCACCAATCCCTTGGACCCAAATTGGACCAAAAACACCTTGGATCCATTTTTTGGCCATAAATCCCGTAGGACCCATTTTTGGCCCTGGACCACCATGGACCAACTTCACCGTCATGGCCTCTGGCAACCACCAGAGGCCACCAAATCATCTCAACAAGCATTTCCCTCAACTTAAGGGAAGGTTGCTTCATTCCTCCATGAACCTCGTACTCAAGGTTGCAGGAGTGGTGCATATATGGTGTTATATACCATTATGCACCATTTTTGCTCAGCAATTCAATGGTGACCTTTTCAGGACCCAAATCAACCTTCTTAAATCAAGGTACCAAGATCCAACGCCCATTTCGAAGGAGGACCTTTGGACTCATCAGTTTAGTAATCCATGGCGGCAATCAGAAGACCATTCAAGGACTCCAACCACCTGGCTCAGCAGGAGTTGGGTTGGCAATTTCATTCAGGGTTATTCTAAGGGCAATTCTCAAAGGTATTACATCTTTTCAATCAGTTGTCAAGGTATCAAGTATTTCAATACTCCTTGGACAACCCAATTCATCCGTACAGGCCTTGTTCAATCAATCTGTATGGCCTTGGCCCAATTGGGCCATTTCTTATTCCACTGTGGGAATTCCATCACACAGTTCAAATTTCAAGATGGCCAGAACTGTATTTCCCGATTCGGACAATACAGTCATTGATCCACCTTCCAGGATCAATCTTTCAGTTTTTCACATATACCGGCCACCTTTCATCACCTGGGGACTTTTTCCCCAGTTAATTAATATACTGGATTTATTTTATCCTTATTTTCTTTTACCTTATTAAAGTTAATACTGATAATCTTAAATCAGTCATTCAGCACCCTTTTCTTTTATTTCCTCGCCTGTCCAGTGGATATTGGTGGTCATATCCTTATACTAATTCCATTTCCTTTTCTGGCAGGTTGAAACAGTGAATTGAGGATTCACTTGGTTGGCTTCTTGGCTTTTGGCTTCTTTATTATCTTTGGCCATTGGCTTCATCTTTTTCTTATCTCATCTTTTGGCATACTTGTTTTCTCCCATATTCTTTCTTAAAGAAATTCATTCTTATTATTCTTTTATCTTTGGAGCCCTCCAAGTGAGTTCTTGATTCCTGAGTGCCAGGCCCTCTTCTTCCAAGAGCCCCTGTGACATTATATTAATTAACTCATAATTTTTCTTCATTCATTCATTCTTTTATTCTTATATTTTGAATTCATTCATTCATTTCATCAAATTCATGATTCTTTAACGTTTTATGATCTTATGATTCTTCGTCACCTCTCAATTTTCTCTCATTCATTCTTCATTCTGAAAATTGAAAGCTGACCCAGTTTCTATTTTTTGTTATCTTTTCAATCTCATTCTCAATCTTAATCAATCTATTTTTATCCATAATTCAGGCATTTTTATCTTTGGTTCTCAAGTCATTCATCAGGTTATTCAGACACGTTCTTCATATCAGGATTAACTTTGATTTATTCCTCAAGAATTTTTGATTTTTTGGAAGAATTCACTTGAAAATTGATTTGATTGACTAATTTGACATAATTGAAATTGACCTCAAGATAATTGATTGCCCTGAAGATTTTATTGATTTTGCTGATTATTCACATCAAGATTTTTGACATAAATTGATTTTGACTCAAGAATTCATTTTGATTGATTGAATTTTTCTGCAAGATTTTGATTTGATTTGATTGATTGACTTATTGACTTCAAGATTCTCATTGATATTGATTTTTACTTCAAGACTCATTTGATTTGATTGATTGACGTATTTGAAGAATTTTGATTCATTGATTATCCGATTTCCTCAAGATTTGATTGTTGATTTCGTACTTCAAGAAAATTTTGATCTTATTTCATTTATTTTGGTTGATTATTCCTGAAATCATGCCAGTTCAACATTCACCTCCAGCAAGACAGACCAGATCTCAGGCCAGAGCTCAAGCTGTTCTGACTCCAACTCCAAGGGCTCCTCTTGACGGTACCCCAGCAGTTTCTCAACTGAGGGCCAGATTGGACAGAGGACCCATTATGGAAGGAGAAGCACCATCCAGGAAGGAAGGAAGAGGGCCAAGAAGATCAATGTCTTTATCAGGAGTGGTTGGCAGATTCCCAGGATTTTCAAGAACCAGTCCCAAGGTTCAAGGTGAAGATGGTGAAGAGGAGGAGGAGAATTCTGTGGAAGAGGAAGAGTCTAATGGCACTGAGGCTGCTCCTGCTCCTGTGGGAGCATCTGAGGGCACCAGAGGACCAACTCTAGCCCAGTCTGATCAGCCTGCCTCTCATCAGTCTGAACCGTCTTTATTGGCCATTATGCAGCAAATGACTCAGATTATGGCCAATCTTCAAGCAGCTTCTTCTTCTGAATCATCAAGACCACCAGCCTTCAAGACTCCCTCTATGAAGGCTCCAGAATGCTTTGATGGGACTCAGCCCTTCAAAGTCAGAAGCCTTATTCAATCTTGTCAACTCATCTTTCATAATGATCCGGCAAACTTCTCTCAAGACAGAAAGAAGGTTCTTTATGCCACTTCATTCTTAGTTGGCAGGGCTGCAAAATGGATTGAGCCTTATCTTTCCAACCTCAATAATCAAGACTCAAATTATCTCCTCAATTCCTGGCCATTATTTGAATCCCAATTGTTCACTTTATTTGGTGACCCAAATGAAGTTAGAAAAGCAGAAGCTGAATTGGATGGCCTTAGGATGAAAGAAGGTGGGCATGTTGCTTTATATATTGCCGATTTCAGGAGTTTGGTTTCAAGAATTGGGGATTGGGGTGAAAGGGCTCTTATTCATCATTTCAGGAAGGGCTTGGCCTCCAGGATTCTGGATCAATTGGCCTCCCATCTTTCAAACATTGATTCTCTTCAAGACTTAATGGACGTCAGCCTGGAACTTGATACCAGGTACCATGAGAGGCAGAAGGAAAAGAATCATCATCAAGAGAAGAAGCCTGAAGCCTCAAAGTCTCACTCTTCTCATCATCAAGTTTCTTCAAGTTCAAGACCAAAGAAGAAATTTCATTCTCAAAAGCGGGACAAGCCCCATTCTTCATTGTTGAATAAGGACTTCAAGTTGAAAGGTTCTGAAAAAGAAAGAAGAATCAAGGAGGGCTTGTGTACTTATTGTGGTGGGAAGCATAGTCTTGAGTCCTGTGTCAAAAGGCCTCAAAACAAGCTTACCCAACCGTCAGGCAGTTTTCCCAGCCAGGGAAAAGCCTGAGTGAAGATCATGTTGTGTTCAATGGTCTTCACCGTTTTCCTTCCAGAGCACAATTGTGCATTCTGAATACTGGTGTCAAAAATTCTCTTAAATTTTTTGTTTTCTCTTCTCCTTCTGATGTTTTTTACAGTATTCTCATTGATTCTGGTGCTACACACTCATTTATTGCAAAGCAGTTTGTTCACAAGTACTCATTGACTACGTCAGAACTTCCAGAGAAGATTCCTCTTATCATTTTGGACTCCTCTGAGTCCCCTTCCTTATTTGTGACTCACCATACTAAATATATGGTTGAGCTCCCTTCCTTCCCAAGCTTTGAATGGGACTTTTTAGTCATTGACACTCCCAAGGGAGAAGACCTCATATTGGGCTTTGACTTTCTTAATCATTTTAATCCTTCTATTGATTGGAGGCAAGGGCTGATCACCTTTAATACTGATCAAAAGGACTATTCTGATCCTTCCAATTCCTTCCGTAATGACTCTTCTTCTGCCAAATCATGTGCAGCTCTGGTTGGTGATTCTAGAACACCATCAGCTCCATCTTCTGTCCATATTCCTTCCCTTAATTCCCATCTGTCATTACCATCATCTGGAGATGAAGTCTTCAAAGAGATTCAAGATGTTGGGGAAGATAATTCTGTATCTTCACTTCATCTCTTCTTTGGGAATATGGACCTTCCTCCTTCATCTTATCATGACTCCTTGGAGGAGTTGTGGGATGAAGAGGAAGAGCCAGAAGAAGTAGAAACCGTGATGAAGGTTGTTCCCTCTGTTTATCACCAATACTTGGATGTATTCTCCAAGGTGAAGGCAGAGAAACTTCCTCCTCACCGTGCCTGTGATCATCATATCGAACTGGAGAGGTCTCTACCTCCAGTTGGGGTGATCTACTCTTTATCCAAACAAGAGTCAGATACACTCAGGGCCTACATTTCAGAGAATGTAGAGAAAGGTTTCATCCAGCCAAGCTCCTCCTCAACAGGAGCACCTGTCCTCTTTGTTAAAAAGAAAGATGGTGGCCTCCGTTTGTGTGTTGATTACTGCAAACTCAATGCTGTCACTAGGAAGAACAAATATCCTGTTCCTCCTATGAACCAGCTTCTTAATGTCTTTAATGGTTCTTCTATCTTCTCCAAGATTGATTTGCGTGGTGCATATAACCTGCTCAGAATCAAGGAGGGTGATGAACATTTGACATGCTTCAGAACTAAATGTGGCAGTTTTGAGTACTTGGTTATGCCATTTGGGCTCACCAATGCTCCTGCCTCTTTTCAGAATCTTGTCAATGATATATTCCAAGATCTTCTTGATGTTTTTGTTGTGGTTTATTTGGATGACATTATGGTCTTTTCCAAATCTGAGGAAGAACATGTCACTCATGTGTCCACTGTTCTTTCCAGACTCAGAGCCAATAACCTTTTTGCCAAGGCTTCTAAATGCCTTTTTCATGTTTCTAGTGTAGAATATCTTGGTTATGTTGTTTCTTCTGAAGGCCTCAATATGGACCAAGCAAAAGTCCAGCAGATCCTTAATTGGCCTCCTCCAAGAAACCTCAAGGCTCTTCAATCCTTCCTTGGCTTTGCCAACTTCTACCGCCGTTTCATCAAGAATTATTCAAAGAAAATCAGTTCACTCACCAGTTTCCTCAAGAAAGATTCCTGTTTCCCCCTCAATGAGGAAGCTCTTAGCCAGTTTCATCAACTCAAAGAGGCCTTCACTACCGCTCCAATCCTTTCCCACTTCAATCCGTCTCTACCCACCATTGTAGAGACCGATGCATCCGATTATGCTTTGGGTGCTGTACTGAGTCAGGTCTCTGACTCAGGAAAACATCCCATTGCATTTGACAGCCACAAGCTTATTCCAGCAGAACTCAACTATGAAATTCATGACAAGGAACTCCTTGGTATAGTCTGGGCTCTCAAGCGCTGGAGGGCTTTTCTCCTTTCTCTGTCCTCTCCTTTTGAAGTTCTCACCGATCACAGTTCCCTTCAATACTTCATGTCCTCAAAAGTACTCACTCGCCGTCAAGCCCGCTGGGCTGAATTCTTATCTGAATTTCATTTTTCAATCACTTACCGCCCTGGCCGCCTAGCAACTCTTCCAGATGCCTTATCACGTCGGGACAACGTCTATCCCGAGAGGGGGGAGGATTTCATCAGCAAGAATCCAATGAATCTTCAACAACTCATTAAGCAAGATGAAGTTCAACCCTCAAAGTTTTTTGCAGTCAAGGTGGATTCTTTTTCAAATTTGATTGATTCAATTCAGAAGGAAGTATGGCAAGATCCTCAGTACAGAAGTATCCTTGAAGATTTGGGTAAAGGTAAATCTGTCCAAGATTATTCTCTTGATTCCTCCTCCCAACTTCTTCTCTTCAAAGGTCGGGTGGTAGTCCCAAATGACTCCACAATTCAGCTCAGCATTCTTCAAAAGCGTCACGATTCTCCTCTAGCTGGACACCCTGGCCAAGAGAAGACTCTCAAACTAGTCAAGCGGGATTTCCATTGGTCTGGCATGACTCAATTCATCAAGGATTATGTTTCATCCTGTCAACAGTGCTCAAGAAACAAGAATATTCACCATAAGAAGTTTGGATTCCTCAAACCTCTTCCAATTCCAAATGGTCCTTGGATTTGTCTCTCGATGGATTTCATCACTCAACTGCCACTGTCCAATTCCTTTGACTCAATCCTTGTCATAGTGGACAGATTCTCAAAAATGGCGGTTTTTATTCCAACAATGTCTTCAATAACTTCACTGGATTTGGCCCATTTATTCATCAAGAATATTTTCTCAAAGCATGGCCTCCCATCAAGCATTGTCAGTGATAGAGGTTCACTCTTCGTTTCTTCCTTTTGGACCAATCTTTGTCAGCAGCTCAAGATTTCAAGAGACTTGTCAACTGCTTACCATCCAGAAACTGATGGACAGACAGAGAGGGTAAATCAGATACTAGAACAGTACCTTCGGATGTATGTCGGTTATCATCAAGATGATTGGAACACCTGGCTCCCTCTGGCTGAATTTGCTTACAATAACTCTGACCACTCTTCAACCAAGCAATCACCATTTTTCACTGTTTATGGAAGAGATCCTCAATTTGATTCAGTTCACATCACTCAAGATACTCCTGCTGGAACGTTATCAACAAAAATCCAATCAGTACAGCAAGATGTCAAGAGAGAACTTGAAGCTGCCATAAACCGGTTTAAGAGGTATGCAGATAAAAGTAGAGCAAGTCCACCTGTTTTTAATCCTGGTGACATGGTATGGCTTTCTTCCAAGAATATCAAATCAACTAGACCCACCAAGAAACTGTCTGAAAGATGGTTGGGTCCCTTTCCAATCTTGAAGAAAGTCAGTACTCATGCTTACCACCTCAAGCTTCCATCTCAATGGAAATCCATCCACCCAGTCTTCCATATCTCACTCTTGGAACCAGTCAAGACATCAACAATCCCAAATCAGCATCAAGAGCCTCCTCCTCCAATCATTATTGAAGAAGAAGAGGAATGGGAAGTCTCTCAAGTACTGGACTCAAAGCTCAAGAGAAGAAAATTATGGTATCTGGTGGAATGGAAAGGTTTCAGTCAAGATTCAGAAAGATCCACATGGGAACCAGCTGAAAACCTCAAGAATTGTCCTGAACTTGTCAAAGATTTTCATTCGTTATATCCTGACAAGCCAGGACCCAATTCTTCAATGGCTTGAATTTTTATGGTGCTTGGTGGGGAGAGGAATTACCAAAAGTAAGTCCCACTCCTGGTATGCACCTTTAGGGGTATTCTACTCTTCTTTGTTGTAAGCATCACCTTGGCCACTCTGTGAGCACTTTTCAATTTGGACACAGACTTCTTGGCCTGGCTTTCAACACCCGAATTCCAAATTTATGGCCATTTACACTTGGGCAAATGGACCATTCCTTTTTTATTCTCCTTCCCAAGACTTTATTCTTTCAACACATTCATTTATCAAGATCTTTCTTATTTATGGCACTGGCGGGAGTGGCAACTACTAAAAGTAAGTTCCTCTCCTTGTGTGCACTTCCCTGAGGGGTCTACAATCTGTCAAAACATCACCTTGGCCACTCTGTGAGCACCTGGCATCAAATTCTTTTGTCCAGGTCCTTGGTCACTTTCAAAATCAATTGTCGTAATCCGTGATGAAGATTGGATTCCTCCTCAAATTTCATTTTCTTTATTTTTCTGTTTCTCTCTTTACATCTGTTTTCTTTTCTCTTTTACTCTTTATATTCTTTTAAAATTTCCTTTCTTATAACTCTTTAACGCCAAAATCCTTACGTCAAATCATGTCTTCAACTTTGTCAAAGCCAAATGTCAAGAGAAGATCAAGTCAACCTCAATTCATATGCCAACAAGCTTATCAGTTCAATTCGTCTTTTCAAGATTCAATACCTCTGGAATCCTTACGTCAAATCCGTCTCATTAGCCTCAACAGGCCTCTACCTTATCTTGGTGCTCAGGAGCTCACCATTCAAGGTAGGGGGGTACTGTCACAACCACGTATTTTGACCCTCCTCCTTGATGGCGGCGGCAATCCAACCTGGAGCCCAGTTGGGGCCAATTGGCCATGCCATATCATTTATGGCCAATTGACCCCTTTTGGGTGTTCCATGGCTCTTACGCCATAACCCATTCCATTGGCCACGTATGGCCACCATCATCTTTTATGGCCTCAGGCCATATCCTGCGTCATTGGCCCTCTTGGCCAATTCCCATCTCACCAACCCCCAGGCCTCCATCACTGTTTTTGGGCCTGGGGGGTCCCTTTGTCTTCTAGGGGCTTCCAGGCCCCATGGCCACCCCTTTCATTATGGGGGTTTTGGCCTAAATGGCCTTTTTGGGCCATTTAGGCCCCCCACGGCTTCTACGGTCCGTGGTCTGTAGGCCACGTACCGCGGTCCGTAGGCGGATTAGGCCCCTTTTGGCCTAATCCAATGAGGCCAAAGGGGACAGCCACCTAGCCCCCAAGGCCAGGTGGGTCCCAAACCACAATTGGGCCCATCTGAGCCATTTTTTGGCCACCAATCCCTTGGACCCAAATTGGACCAAAAACACCTTGGATCCATTTTTTGGCCATAAATCCCGTAGGACCCATTTTTGGCCCTGGACCACCATGGACCAACTTCACCGTCATGGCCTCTGGCAACCACCAGAGGCCACCAAATCATCTCAACAAGCATTTCCCTCAACTTAAGGGAAGGTTGCTTCATTCCTCCATGAACCTCGTACTCAAGGTTGCAGGAGTGGTGCATATATGGTGTTATATACCATTATGCACCATTTTTGCTCAGCAATTCAATGGTGACGTTTTCAGGACCCAAATCAACCTTCTTAACTCAAGGTACCAAGATCCAACACCCATTTCGAAGGAGGACCTTTGGACTCATCAGTTTAGTAATCCATGGCGGCAATCAGAAGACCATTCAAGGACTCCAACCACCTGGCTCAGCAGGAGTTGGGTTGGCAATTTCATTCAGGGTTATTCTAAGGGCAATTCTCAAAGGTATTACATCTTTTCAATCAGTTGTCAAGGTATCAAGTATTTCAATACTCCTTGGACAACCCAATTCATCCGTACAGGCCTTGTTCAATCAATCTGTATGGCCTTGGCCCAATTGGGCCATTTCTTATTCCACTGTGGGAATTCCATCACACAGTTCAAATTTCAAGATGGCCAGAACTGTATTTCCCGATTCGGACAATACAGTCATTGATCCACCTTCCAGGATCAATCTTTCAGTTTTTCACATATACCGGCCACCTTTCATCACCTGGGGACTTTTTCCCCAGTTAATTAATATACTGGATTTATTTTATCCTTATTTTCTTTTACCTTATTAAAGTTAATACTGATAATCTTAAGTCAGTCATTCAGCACCCTTTTCTTTTATTTCCTCGCCTGTCCAGTGGATATTGGTGGTCATATCCTTATACTAATTCCATTTCCTTTTCTGGCAGGTTGAAACAGTGAATTGAGGATTCACTTGGTTGGCTTCTTGGCTTTTGGCTTCTTTATTATCTTTGGCCATTGGCTTCATCTTTTGGCATACTTGTTTTCTCCCATATTCTTTCTTAAAGAAATTCATTCTTATTATTCTTTTATCTTTGGAGCCCTCCAAGTGAGTTCTTGATTCCTGAGTGCCAGGCCTTCTTCTTCCAAGAGCCCCTGTGACAGAAACACTGAATCTTCAAAAATTCACAGAAAATACACTCTGTGATTAAATTTCCAATAAAATTGATAACTTTGAGAAATTAATGATCATTTTGGAATAAAAGAAGATTTACAGATGTTATCCGTTTTATTCTTAACCATATTGGGGTTGGTAGTCATGTAAAAGCATCAATTAAGTAATTATGATAATCTTACGTGACAACATGTGAGCCTTGAGGTATATTTTACATACCCAAATAGGCCACAATTATCTTAAAAAGAAATTTTGAATTATGCACAACTCATAAGTCATGCATATATCCAAAATTCATCATTTTCAATTTCAGAAAAGATGAATAACTTTTTATTGAGTAAGTAAATCCATGGATTTAAGACCAGATTTGGATTCTACACAAAAATGCACCTAGGGTAGCCCCATAGAGTGAATAAGCTCAATTTAAGTATTTGAGGTGGTAAAATGGAAAATACTTCAATACCACATCATTAATACCACATAAAAGATCCGTGAAAATTTTTGTTTTTCTTGATTTTAAGCCAAAATAATGGGAAAGTGAGAAATCCCATGTTACATATACACTAAAAATAGTGTTATGCATGTTTTGAGCACTTAATATCATGGTATTCGTACATAGACTTTTGGTACACCCATAGTGGATATCTCACTTGAAGCTTAATTTTCTATTTTTACATGAAAAATAAGTAAGGGGGACAAAAGACATCAAAGAGAGCCAGGGTACTTAACTTCTGAGGCCTCAGAGGCGTGGATAGCTCCAGAGCATGGATCCATGGCTCATCTTGGCCCAATTGGTAAACTAAAACTCTTTGGGAACTTGGTTACCAAGTTACACCTACTGTAATCATAAGAAAATAGCAAATAACCTGCTATTTTGACGTGCCAAGGAGGTAATGAGCTACTTAGACTCCTGTAACCACGTCAATTATTGATGACTTTCCATGAATAGACCCTAAAAGAGTAATTAAAACCCTTTTGGGACATATATTCATTGATTTACCTCATAGCAACCAGCAAAATACTGCTATTTGCAATTCTACATAGAAATGAGGCAAAAACTTCAAAATTCATTAAAAACACAATTCTTAATGAATATTTCTGAAGCTTTCAGGACTAATAGAGAAATGTATTATCTATGGTACAACCAAAAAGAATTATGGTTTTACTAGTAAAATTAAACGTTTTACTTACAGTCCATTTTTGACCATTCTACGTGAAACACTGAATCTTCAAAAATTCACAGTAATTACAACCTGCGATGAAATTGGCAATAACATTGATAACTTTGAGAAATAAATGATTATTTTAGAATAAAAGAAGATTTACAGATGTTACTCCTTTTATTCTTAACCATATTGGGGTTGGTAGTCATGTAAAAGCATCAATTAAGTAATTATGATAATCTTACGTGACAACTGATGATGCAATCAATAATCCAAAAGGGTTTATTGTTTTCTCACTCACTGGTTTTTCAGTTTGCTCCATGGCACGCCTCTGTGAGCTGTTGTTGACTTAAAAGAGGCCTCCTCTTGCTGTTTTTTCCAAGAATCATCTTATCAATTTATTAAATCATTATTACCAACAAGTAAGTATTAGTCACAGCTATTCTTAAGTGTTTCAAATCTTTCAGAATCAACCAGAAAGACGTGAAATCATAGAATCCAGCTATATATTGTTGTAATAATGTTATAAATCCTTTTGATCCCTTAAATCCACAATTCCACGTCAAATTTCTCTACTTTTATCTATCAATAAGTTCTTTGGAGTATTAGTGAGTCATTTATCTTTAATTCTTAAAGTTTTTCTCTAGTAATAGTTTTCTTCAAGAATTATCTTTATAATTATTGTTGTAAAAGATAATTATATATTAAAATAATTTTATTATTTTAATAAAAGAAGTTTTTATTATTAAATTCTTCTTGTAATTGATTCTTGTAGACAATTACTACTCACTGTTATAATCACTAGTAGTGTATAACACGTGAAAGAAATAATTTTATAATTATTTAATTGTGGTTATAATAATTTTTATTATTATATTTCATAAGAACAGACATAGTACTGTTGATTAATAGTAATATTATCTCAGTTTCATAGTCAAATCTTACATTTGGGGGCCTGGCCGTGTTTTTTGAACCTTGTACCCTTAATTAATATATTTTTAAGCTCCAAAATATATCAATTTAATACTTTTTTCTTTCATTTTAAAGTTAAAATAATTCTTATTTTTGAAATTGTATTGGAAATCTTTTTCATTGAGGAATTTGGTTTAATTTTATACTGTTTTACACGTGGCTTTTTCACATCCAAAAACTTATAAAATTATTCTTTGAGTTACTCTGAATTAATTTTTCATCCAAAATCTTAAATTTTAATTTTTTTCTTTAAAAAGAATAATTTTTTTTTAATATTAAGAAATATAAAACTTATAAAAAAAATCTTTTAAAATCTTTTAAATAGTATAAAAAATAATTTTTCTCTTTTTTAATTTTTTCTAGTGCCTTTAATCAAATACTGTGCAGCTGGCAACAGATTCAGTAAAAGATATATCACTAGTCCAGAAACTTCAGAAGCAGAATCTGAAGACAGTATTGAGGTGCAGATTTCTAAAAGAGGCACCTTATTTAACTCAGAAAAAGCTAAATTACCACCAAAAGGTGTGTATTTTATCTTATATTTTCACCTTTTATCTTTAAATTGACGTGAAAATGGTGAATACCAGAAATGGAAGCAACTCTTCAGTCCAGCCAGATGGATGTGGACAAGGAAGAGGCAAGACCAAATCCAGAAGTGCCAAATCTTCCACAAGAAAGACACATCTGGAGGATGCCAGAGTTGCCCCCCATTCCCCAAGGTCTGTACCAACAGATTTTGACGTGAATTCAGAACCTGAACTGATCTATGGTAATATTTCCAGGGCTGAACCACTTTCAGGTGGCAGCAATAGAAATATATCAATGCCAGTACAAAAACTGGTTCAGAGCAGCCAAGGAGGAGGAGTGGGAAATCTGCCCAAGCCTTTGGCAGGGGGCCATGAACTCCTACTTCCACATCAAGAGCTTTCTGGGTCAGGAGAAGACCATAGAACTCTTAGGAGGTTGGAGCCCCCTGTCTTGCAAAGACAAGGTCAAAAAGATAAAGAATTGGTTGAAGAACCAAAGTCTTTTATCCATAGACCAGAAGAAAGAGTTGGAAATGACTCCAGCTTTGGAGACAGAAGCCCCAGTGGCATCTACCAGCTCCAAACCAGCTCCAGACATGTCCAAAGACAAGCCCAAAGGACCTCAGAAGAAGCAGAGAGGTCCCAAGAACCATCAAGGAAAGGGCAAAGGCAAAGCCAATTGGCACAGACCTTACCCACAGGGGTACAGGATCCCCAAATTGGAGCCTTCAGCTGTGGACAGTGTGTTCAATATGGCCAGAACTCTGATGGAATTCACAGCCAAAGAGCAAGAAAGAATGAACAGAAACTTTCCACAGAAATAATTGGTGTACAGACTAGTATTAATGGAGAAATTGGTAAACTTGATGGAAGATTAACCAAAATTGCATCAGATATAGTTGAATTAAAGAAAAATGACAAGAAATACATTGAATTGCACCAAGTGACAAATGCCAAACTTGACTCAATTACCAATTCTTGCATAAGAATTGAAAACATGTGCCAAGTTCAGAATGAGGGAGATCTTTCCATTCTTAACATGAATGATAGACTTAAAACTCTTGAAGACCATGTCTTACAAATAGTTAAGAATACCAATCAATTTGCTATACATTTAGCAAAAAGTGACAGTGAAAGGCAGAAATTGAAGAATGAAATAATTGCAAGTGTGGAACAAATTCATAAGAATCATGAGCCACACATGCCAAGACATTCTACACCTTTAACTGAAGAAAAACTCTCTGTTAAAGAAAGTCTCACCCCATTCTTAGGAGAAAATACCTACTCTACAAGGGATATTTCCAAAATAGAAGAATGGCCAACATTCTCTGGTGAAGGAGAATATAACCATATTGAATTCATCAGGACTATTGATATGTTGCAAGAAGACTTCAATATACCTGATGAAATCATAGTGAAAAAACTACACTGTTTATTTACCAGGACTGCAAAGAAATGGTATTACAAAATGAGGATTGATCATGGTAAACATGACTGGTCTTGGTGGAAATCTGAAGTGACTACCAAATGGGCCAATAATTCTTGGAGGTTTAAAATGGAAAATGCTTTTGAAAGTGCCATTTTTAACTCAGAAAAAGACAAGCCACTTGCTTGGTTCTTCAAACAAAAAGACAGATTATCTGCTTTACACCCAGATATGTCTGACACTATGATTAATATGAAAATATTAAGAAAGTGTGGAGGAGAACCGGAACATGCTATCAAAAGCAGATGTGTGCAACCTTGTTCAACAGAGGACTACATTAATGCTATGGAAGATATCATTACCAGAACAAGAATTGGTAAGACTTGGATTAAAAACCCAATAGAGTCCAAAATAATCTCAAAGATTCCTAGAGAGGAAAGAAGACCAGAAAGACCTGTCTTGAAGTGTCATAAATGTGGAAGTACTTCACATTTATCCAACACTTGTCCTAAGAAGACAAAGATCAATGAAATTCAAGTCATTGAAGAAATTCAGTGTACTGAAGAGAAAGAAGAGTCTGATCAAGATTCTGCAGTCTCTGAGGATACACCAGTGGAGGACTATCCCATTGAGAACATTTCAGCTTTCTTTGAGGTCACAGAAGTCCATACCCACTTGCCACAGTACAGTGAGGATTGCTGCAACCTGATCAATATCCAAGATGCCAGAATGTGTAAAACAAAACCTGCTAGAGGAAAGGGTTATACTGCTGGGGCATCCTGTATCACATCAGATCTAATGAGTGATATTGGAGCCAAAGTAAATTTGGATACAGGAGCATTTTGCACTTGTGTGGGCAAAGATTATCTCCAAATTATTCTTCCTGAATGGAAAAACCATCTATTACCAATAGAACGTGTACAATTTAGTAGTTCCAGTAACAATATGTACCCCCTGGGCATATTGGACACTAATATTGTATTCCCACATCCAGCAGGAAGTGTAAGAATGAAAACTGAGATTGTAGTAATGGACAATTGCACATCTCAGCACATCATTCTTGGAAATTATTACCTGAATATGTATGGTATTGATATAAATAACCATAAAGACAGATATTTCACAATTGGAGATAACAAAAGGCAAAAATTTGCTCTCTCCAATATGCCAAAACAGATATCTGTAGTATCTTCTGTCAAAGATACTTACAAAGATGAATTTGTGTCTAAAGAACTTGTTGAAGCACAAATTAATCCATCATTGTCATCAAAGATGAGGAATGAACTTATTGATGTATTATACACATACAATAATGCATTTTCATCTGATAATGAACCATTAGGTGCTATAAGGGGACATGAAATTGATATTACTCTTAAAATTGATAGACCATATCCTCCAGTACTTAGAAGACCAGCTTATCCAGCCAGTCCCAGAGCTAGAGAAGCCTTGGAAAAACATATCCAAGAGTTAATCCAACTTGGTGTACTAAGGAAAGTAGGCCATAATGAGGAAGTTGAAGTGACAACACCTGTTATCATTGCTTGGCATAATGATAAGTCAAGAATGGTTGGAGGTTTTAGAGCTTTGAATACCTACACAGTTCCAGACAGGTATCCAATCCCTAGAATCCAACAAACTTTGACTCAATTGTCTAAAGCCAAGTATATAACATCTATGGATGAATTAAAAGGCTTCCATCAAAATGTTTTGACGCCTAAAGCTAGGAAATTACTTAGAATTATCACTCACTGTGGTATTTATGAGTATCTTAGAATGCCATTTGGCATTAAGAATGCTCCATCTCATTATCAAAAAATGATGAATACCATCTTCCCCACAGAATTGTCTGAAGGATGGCTTATCATTTATATTGATGATATTATTATATGTTCTGACTCATGGTCTTTGCACCTTGAAAGACTTGCAAAAGTACTCCACAAAGTTGCAGAAGTGAATATGAAAATTTCACTTAAGAAATGCAACTTTGGTTTGAAGAACTTAAAGCATTAGGACATGTTATTTCTGGTTTGAGCTTGGGTATTGACAAGAATAAAGTGGCAGCAGTGCTGCTTAAGCAAATACCCCAGAATAAAAAAGAAATGATGTCTTTTCTTGGATTTGCTAGTTACTATAGGCAACACTTGAAAGACTTTGCAATTCTAGCCAAATCACTCTATAGAATCTGTGATCAACAGACTGTATTTGAGATGCCACAGGAGAGAATTAAAGCTTATGAGAAGATAAAGAAAGCCCTTACAGAAGCACCTTTACTCCTCATGCCTGACTGGAATATTCCTTTTAAATTGTACATTGATGCATGTGGAGATGGATTAGGGGCAGCCTTACATCAAGTCCAAATTATTGATGACAAACCTACAGAAGGACCAGTTTGTTATATCTCAAGGCAAATCAAACCAACAGAAGCCAGATATGGTGCAAGCCAAATGGAGTGCTTATGTTTGGTATGGGCACTTGAGAAATTACACTATTACCTTGATGGCAGTGTTTTTGAAGTCATAACTGACTGTAATGCAGTAAAATCACTCCTTAACATGAAAACTCCCAACAGACATATGTTGAGATGGCAAATAGCTATTCAAGAATATAGAGGAAACATGACTATAGTTCATAAAGCAGGAAACATTCACAAGAATGCTGATGGACTTAGTAGATGGGCTTTAGCCAACACTCCTGATAACCCAGCTTATGTACCTTTGGAAGCTGAACCACAGATTCCAATTGAAGGAATTAACATAACTGATATTGGGACTGAATTCTTTGAAGAGGTCAGAGAGTCTTATAAACAAGACAAGAATTGCCATATCTTGACTTCTTTATTAGATAAAGACTGCAAGGATACATCTTTAGTTAATGCACTTGATGAAGTTTGGAAAAATTCCTATTCTGAAGGAAGATTTCACTTGTTTGATGGGATCATTTACCACAGAACAAAACATTCTTGTGTTATGACATTGTGCAGTAGATTACTTATCAATACCATTCTTCATGAATGTCATGATAGTATCTACTCTGGACACCTGTCAGAAGACAGAACACTTGAAAAAGTAAAGAACTGTGCATGGTGGCCAGCTTGGAGGAAAGAAACCATTGAATATACCCATACCTGTGATAGATGCCAAAAAGCAAACAGGAGCACAGGCAAGAAATTTGGATTGATGATCCATATTCAAGAACCAAAATCCCCTTGGGAAGTTGTTCACATGGATTGGGTCACAGCACTTCCTCCAAGTGGTGACAAAGGTTATAATGCTTGCTTAGTAATTGTAGACAGATATAGCAGAACTCCCATATTCTTACCATGTCATAAAGATGACACTGCTATGGATACAGCTCTTCTTTTATGGAGTAGAGTTATTTCTAATACAGGATTATTTAAGAATATCATAAGTGA
The DNA here is from genome assembly GCA_023105745.1 of Austropuccinia psidii. Taxonomy (NCBI): domain Eukaryota; kingdom Fungi; phylum Basidiomycota; class Pucciniomycetes; order Pucciniales; family Sphaerophragmiaceae; genus Austropuccinia; species Austropuccinia psidii. The sequence goes on from JALGQZ010000003.1 coordinate 7,735,576, forward strand.
CAGAGATCCCAAATTCACATCTGCACTTTGGACCAATCTTCATAGATTGTTTGGGACTAAGTTATCATTCTCTACAGCATATAACCCACAAACAGATGGGCTAGCAGAGAGGATGATTCTGACTTTAGAAGAAATGATCAGGAGATTCTGTGCTTATGGATTAGAATTCAAAGACTCAGATGGCTTTACCCATGACTGGTGCGCTCTGATACCTGCATTAGAATTGGCATACAAGACATCAGTCCATTCTTCCACAGGACAAACTCCTGCTATGTTAGAGAAAAGATGGAATCCAAGACTCCCAGCAGACACACTGAGGAAAGACTTGATTGACATTCATCCTACAGCTTCCAGCTTCAAGATAATGCTTGATAAAGTGAAACATCATGCAAAACAAAGTATGGATGATGCTTTTGATTATGCAAAACAGAAGTGGGACAAGAGTCATAAAGTACCAGACTTCAAAGTAGGGGACTTAGTTTTAGTTTCAACCTTGAATTTTAAGAATATCAAAGGCCCAAAGAAACTTAAAGATTCTTATGTAGGACCTTTTGTTATTGTTGCTTTACATGGAACCAATGCAGTTCAAGTGGAATTGAGTGGTGAATTGGAAAATAAACACCCCACCTTTCCAGTCAGCTTGTTAAAACCTTATCAACCAGCTGATAAAGACTTGTTTCCTTTAAGGAACCCGACTCCTTTAACTGTACCACCTGTGGAACAGAATGAAGACAAAAAGATAAAGAAAGTCATTAAAGAAAGGAGACTTAGGGGTAAAAATCAAAGAGAATATCTTGTCAGATATAGAAATCCAGTACATGAAGATGAATGGATGGCAGAATCAGAAATACCTGACTCAGATAAACTCTTGAGAAGATTTAGACATGAAAGAAGGCCACAAGCCTGAATATGTCTATAAATGTGCTTTAAGGTACTTGATCTGAGTGATGTGAAGAGGTTGGACAGTGGATATTAACCCCCTTTGGGGCCTTATTCTTTTATCACTAATAAAATTGTAGGACAATTTTATTTTTTGGTGGGAAGGAATGTGAGCCTTGAGGTATATTTTACATACCCAAATAGGCCACAATTATCTTAAAAAGAAATTTTGAATTATGCACAACTCATAAGTCATGCATATATCCAAAATTCATCATTTTCAATTTCAGAAAAGATGAATAACTTTTCATTGAGTAAGTAAATCCATGGATTTAAGACCAGATTTGGATTCTACACAAAACTTCACCTAGGGTAGCCCAATAGAGTGAATAAGCTCAATTTAAGTATTTGAGGTGGTAAAATGGAAAATACTTCAATACCACATCATTAATACCACATAAAAGATCCGTGAAAATTTTTGTTTTTCTTGATTTTAAGCCAAAATAATGGGAAAGTGAGAAATCCCATGTTACATATACACTAAAAATAGTGTTATGCATGTTTTGAGCACTTAATATCATGGTATTCTTACATGGACTTTTGGTACACCCATAGTGGATATCTCACTTTAAGCTTAATTTTCTATTTTTACGTGAAAAATAAGTAAGGGGGACGAAAGACATCAAAGAGAGCCAGGGTACCCAACTTCTGAGGCCTCAGAGGCGTGGATAGCTCCAGAGCATGGATCCATGGCTCATCTTGGCCCAATTGGTAAACTAAAACTCTTTGGGAACTTGGTTACCAAGTTACACCTACTGTAATCATAAGAAAATAGCAAATAACCTGCTATTTTGACGTGCTAAGGAGGTAATGAGCTACTTAGACTCCTGTAACCACGTTAATTCTTGATGACTTTCCATGACTAGACCCTAAAAGAGTAATTGAAACCCTTTTGGGACATATATTCATTGATTTACCTCATAGCAACCAGCAAAATACTGCTATTTGCAATTCTACGTAGAAATGAGGCAAAAACTTCAAAAATTCATTAAAAATACAATTCTTAATGAATATTTCTGAAACTTTCAGGACTAATAGAGAACTTTATTATATATGGTACAACCAAAAAGAATTATGGTTTTACTAGTAAAATTAAATGTTTTACTTACAGTCCATTTTTGACCATTCTACGTGAAACACTGAATCTTCAAAAATTCACAGTAATTACAACCTGCGATGAAATTGGCAATACCATTGATAATTTTGAGAAATAAATGATTATTTTAGAATAAAAGAAGATTTACAGATGTTACTCCTTTTATTCTTAACCATATTGGGGTTGGTAGTCACGTAAAAGCATCAATTAAGTAATTATGATAATCTTACGTGACAACTGATGATGCAATCAATAATCCAAAAGGGTTTATTGTTTTCTCACGCACTGGTTTTTCAGTTTGCTCCATGGCACGCCTCTGTGAGCTGTTGTTGACTTAAAAGAGGCCTCCTCTTGCTGTTTTTTCCAAGAATCATCTTATCAATTAATTAAATCATTATTACCAACAAGTAAGTATTAGTCACAGCTATTCTTAAGTGTTTTAAATCTTTCAGAATCAACCAGAAAGACGTGAAATCATAGAATCCAACTATATATTGTTGTAATACTGTTATTAATCCTTTTGATCCCTTAAATCCACAATTCCACGTCAAATTTCTCTACTTTTATCTATCAATAAGTTCTTTGGAGTATTAGTGAGTCATTTATCTTTAATTCTTAAAGTTTTTCTCTAGTAATAGTTTTCTTCAAGAATTATCTTTATAATTATTCTTGTAAAAGATAATTATATATTAAAATAATTTTATTATTTTAATAAAAGAAGTTTTTATTATTAAGTTCTTCTTGTAATTGATTCTTGTAGACAATTACTACTCACTGTTATAATCACTAGTAGTGTATAACACGTGAAAGAAATAATTTTATAATTATTTAATTGTGGTTATAATAATTTTTATTATTATATTTCATAAGAACAGACATAGTACTGTTGATTAATAGTAATATTATCATCAGTTTCATAGTCAAATCTTACACAACAGATGATGCAATCAATAATCCAAGAAGTTTTATTGTTTTCTCACTCACTGGTTTTTCAGTTTGCTCCATGGCATACCTCTGTGAGCTGTTGTTGACGCAAAAGAGGCCTCCTATTGCTGTTTTTTCCACATCATCATCCTCTTATTATCATTTATATCATTGTTACCAACAAGTAAGTATTAGTTAAAGCTATTCTTAAATGTTTTAATTCTTTCAGAAGAAATCAGAAAGACATGAAATCATAGAATCCAACAATAAATTTTTGTAAGACTCTTATAAATTCATTTTGATCCTTTGAATCCACAATTCTATGTCAAATCTCTCTATCTTGTCTTTCAATAAGTTCTTTGGAATATTAGTGGGTGATTTATCTTTAATTCTTAAAGTTTTTCTCTAAAATTAGTTTTCTGCAATAATTATCATTATAATTATTCTTGCAAAAGATAATTATATATTAAAATAATCTTGTTATTTTAATAAAAAGAAGTTTTATTATTAAAATCTTCTTGTAATTGATTCTTGTAGACAATTCCTTGCTCACTGTTAATATCATTAGTAGTGCTTAACACATGAAAGAAATAATTCTTTAATTATTTAATTGTGGTTATAATAACATTTTGTTATTATTTTTCATAAGAACAGTCATAGTACTGTTGATTAATAGTAATATTATCATCAGTTTCATAGACACATCTTACATCACCTGTTAACTCTAATTGCACAGCATTAGGTCCATGTAGTGCTTTTATCATAAATGGTCCTTCAAAGGGATATTTTGATTTATTTGGGAATTTGATATTATTAAAATTTGGACCTGATGCTAAGACAAAGTCCTACTTCAAAGTCAGGTGGTTTATGACTTTTATCCCAGCTCTTTTTTGCATATTTCAAAGAGTCTTGCATCAATTTGTTTGCATGATGTCTTGCTTTGTCAAGCATTATTTTAAAACTGCTTTCTGTTGGACACATATCCACTAAGTCCTTTTTGAGGGTATCATAAGGAAGTCTTGGATTGCAACCTTTTTCTAACATTTCTGATATTTTGCCAGTTGAAAAATGGATTGATTTTTTATATGCCAGTTCAAGAGCTGATATTAAGGTACACCAATCATGGGTAAAGACATCAGAGTATTTGAATTCTAGTACATAAGAACAGAACCTTCTGATCATGTCTTCTAAGGTCTGTATCATTCTTTCCACTAGACCATCAGTTTGCGGGTAGTAAGCTGTTGAGAATGATAACTTTGTTCCAAACAAGTTATGGAGGTTTTTCCATAATTATGAAGTGAATCTTGGGTCTCTTTCACTTATGAGATTTTGGAATAAGCCTGTGTGGCTAATAACTTTATTCCATATGATTATGGCTGTGTCCATAGCTGTGTCATCTCTATCAAATGGTAGGGACATTGGAGTTCCGCTGTATCTTTTAGCCAATACTAGGCATGCATTGTAGCTCATGTCTCCTCCTGGAGGTAAGGCTGTTACCCAATCCATATGAACCATTTCCCATGGGGATTTTGGCTCTTGGATTTGGAGCATCATGCCAAATTTCTTTGCTGTGGCTCTTTTTTCTGTTTGAAATCTGTAACAGGTTTGGAATTAGTCTGCAACCTCCATTCTCCAATTTAGCCACCAAGAGCAGGTTTCAACCCTTTACAGTGTCCTATCTTCCGAGAGATGTCCAGATGCAACACATCATAACATTCATGTAATATAGTATTTATCAAGGTTCTATCTGGTAAGGTCATGACACATGTGTGTTTTGTCCTATGATATAGTATTCCATCAAGGAGGTGGAATATTCCTTCATCATATGTTTTTTTCCATATTTCATCTACTCTGGATAAGAGTGATGGGTCTTTGAGATCTTTCATCAGCATTTGGAATAGGATATGACAGTCCCTATCCATTTTATATCTTTCTTTAGCTTGATTCTAGAGTTCTGTGCCAATATCTGTGATACATATGACTTCTATATGGTGCTCTTCCTGTGGTACCCATGTTGAGTTTTCAGGTGTATTTGCTAAAGCCCATCTACTGAGCCAATCTACATTTTTATTAATATTTCCAGATTTATGAACTATACTCATATTTCCTCTATATTATTGGATATCAATTTGCCATCTTAGCATATGTCTATCTGTTGTCTTCATGTTTAACAAAGATTTTACAGAAATACAGTCTGTAATTACATCAAAGGCTATACCATCCAAATACTAATTTAATTTTTCTAAAGCCCACAATAAGCAAAGGAATTCCATTTGGCTTGCTCCATACCTTGCTTCTGTTGGCTTAATTTGTATTGAAATGAAGCAAATTGGTCCTTCAATAGGTTTCTCATTGATAATTTGTGTCTGGTGTAGTGCAGCACCTAGTCCTTCTCCACAAGCATCAATGTATAGTTTGAAAGGTAGTTTCTAATCTGGAATTAGAAGAAATGGGGAATTTTTGAGGTCATTTTTCAATTCCTCATATTATTTGACTCTTTCTTCAGTAATTTCATATACTGTCTGTTGGTCACAGAGTTTATACAAGGATTTGGAAATTCTTGCAAAGTCCTTTATATGATTTCTGTAGTAACCAGAAAATCCTAGAAATGATTGAATTTCTTTTTTGGTTTGGGGCTTTTATTCTAGTAGTAATGCTGCTACTTTGTTTTTATCTATTCCAAAGCTTAGTCCAGATACAACATGTCCTAGTGCTTTAAGCTCACTATATGCAAAGCAACACTTTTTGAGGGAAATTTTTGTATTCACTTGGACTAACCTTTGTAGTACTCTTTCTAGTATGATTAAGTGACTTTCCCAAGTTTATGAGAAAATTATGATATCATAAATATAGATGATTAACCATCCTTCTGATAACTCTTCAGGAAATATGGTGTTCATCATCCTTTGATAATAGGAAGGTGCATTTTTTATACCAAATGGCATCCTTGAATATCCATATATCCCACAGTGGACTATTATCCTAAGTAGTTTCTTAGCCTTATCTGTTGAGACATTTTTATGAGCTCCTTTCAGAGCATCCATGGCTGTAATGAACTTGTCCTGTGACAATTGTGTCAATGTCTCATGAATTCTGGGTATTGGATATCTGTCAGGGATAGTGTTGGTATTTAGAGCTCTAAAGTCCCCTACCATCCTTGTTTCTCCATTATACCAAGTAATAATGACAGGTGTAGTGACCTCTACCTGTTTGTTATGTCCTACTTTCCTTAGACCACAAGGTCCAATAATTCTTTAATGTGTACCTCTGAGGCTTCTCTAGCTCTTGGGATATCTGGGTAAGCTGGTCTCCTTAACAGAGGTGAATAAGGTTTTTCTACATTGAGGATAATGTCTACTTCATTTCCAATGATTGCACATAGTGGCTTTTTTTCAGTTTCAAAGGCATCTTCATATTTGAATAAGAGGTCAATCAATTTACCTTTCATTTTTTCTGTTAATTCTTGATTGAATTCTGCCTCTTTAAGCTGGTCCCCTATGAAAAAGCATTTTTCTGGGTTTTTCTCTTCTTTGTTTATGACTGTAATTTGGTTTTTGTTATTTAAAAACCCAAATTTTTTCCTCTTATTGTCTCCTATGGTAAAATATCTGTCTTTTCGATTTGAGATATCTATTCCATAGATTGACAAGTAATCATTTCCCAGTGTAAAGTGGTTACTAGTACAGTTCTCCATTACTACAAACTCTACTTTCACTCTTATACATTGTGAAGGGTGGGGAAAAATTAATTTTAAGTCTATTATTCCAAGGGGCTTCATGCTTTCACTGGAAAAACTAAATTTGACTCCTTGTATTGGTATAAGTTTTCCAGCACAACCTGGTACAATTGATTTGCAATAACGCTTACCAACACAGGTACAGTATGCTCCTGTATCCAAATTTACTTTTGCCTCTTGGTTCTCAACCATGACAATGATAATACTTGACTTTCCAGCTGTATATCCCATTCCTTTTTCTGGTTTGGTTCTATACATTTTGGCATCTTGTATGTTTGTCAGGCTTGTATCAGATGTTCCAAATTGTGGTAAGTTTGAGTTAACATATAATACTTCATATATTAAATAAATATTATTAATTTGGGCGTTAGTTATATTGATTTTATCACTTTCAGAAGTTTCTGACTCTTCAGTTTCTTTTTCACAATCTGATTCTTCTTCTTTGTCATTGTGGTCATCTGTTTCCACAATTTCATTGATCTTTGTTTTTTGAGACAATTATTGGCTAAGTGTCAAATACATCCACATTTATGTAATTTTCTTTGCTCATTGTTAGGTTTATTGGGTTTGAATGGTTCTCTTGGCTTGTTTTTCTTGATAAATGGTTTATTTGAACTTTTGATGTCCACTTTTTTCCAAGCTCTACCACTCTTAGTTTTTGTCACTATATCTTCCAGTGCATTGATATATTCCTCTGTGGAGCATGGTTCTATGCACCTGCTTCTTAGGGCATGTTCTAATTCCCCTCCACATTCTCTAATTATCTTCATGTGCACCATTTTTTGTGACCTTCCTGGGTACAGTGCATTCAATTTCTCAGATTGTTCTAAGAACCAATTCAAATGATTATTCTTATCTGGATCAAAGAAGGAATTTTCAAATGCATTATCTATTTTGTACCTCCAGGGACATTTTCCCATTTGGTGATTATTTCATTGTTCCACCAAGACCAGGAATTTTTACCATTGGTTTGTCTTATACCATAATACAATCTTTTTACAGATTTTTTCAAATAATGAATGTACTCTTGCAGTGATTAATTCATCTTGTATGGCATAATCTTCTTGTAATATATCAATTGTTTTAATGAATGACATATGGTCATATTCACATTCACCTGTGAATGTTGGCCATTCTTTTAGTTAAGGTGCTTATTTCATTAAGACTTGGTTATTGTCTTGATGACTCAAGTCTGTCATGAATGGGTGTGTTATTTTCTCTCTTGGTTTAACAGGACTTCTTATGTGAGAAAATGGGGTTTATAACTTTGGAACATTTAAGTTAGCCTCATTTATTTTATCCATTTTTTCACTTTTAATGTCATCTTTAAGATTCATTCTTGCTTCATCACTTTTTTCTACATTGTCTAGAAGTAATTTTTGATGTGATGAAGTTTTTTCTTCAAATTTCTCAACAGAAACACTTAATTTGTTCAATTTTTCCATTAAATTGTCAATGCTCACATCATAATTGATTGTTGAAGTTTTTTCTTTAATATCCTTTATGTATCTATACAATTCTTGTTGTCCTTGTATTAACTTTTGAGTATTGTCAATTAGAATTTTTAGTTTGTTATTTTCAACCCTAAATTTAATGTTATCACTTTATTTTTTGTTTTGTAAAACAATTTTTGTTAAAGATGATAAGCTGTTAGTTATTTCTTTTGAGGATAATAGACTATTTTCAATTTCTTTAAGAGGTAAGATATGATTTTTAATTTCAGTTAAAGTATTTACAACATCAGGAGACAAAGCTATTTCTTTAGGAAATGTAAGATGTGTCTATGAAACTGTTGATGATATTCCTATTAATCAACAGTACTATGCCTGTCATTATGAAATATAATAATAAAAACTCTTATAGCAACAATTAAAGCAACAATTAAATAATTGAATTATCAATTATTTCTTTTACTTGTTATACACTACTAGTGATTATAACAGTAAGGAGTAATTGTCTACAAGCATAAATTACAAGAAGAAATTAACAATAAAAGCTTGATGAAAATAATAGAATTATTTTAATATATATGTGAGCCTGTGAGGTATGTATAACATACCCATAAGGCCACAAATGGTTTTATATACAGCTGATTTAGTCTTCAACAGACTTTTTCATTGAGTTTAAAATACAAAATAACATAATATAAGTATAACTGTTTTTGGATAAACAAAGTTATAAATATGATGTAATTTTTGGATTTTACACCAAAAATGACCTAGGGTATACCCATAAGGTGTTATACCCAAAAAGGCTTATTTTTTATGTTATTAGAAGATTTAAGAATCTCACAGTACTAATGTAACTTTTTTAACATTTTTTTAAAATTGTTAGATTGAAGCTTAAATAAGCTTAAATTTAAAGTTGCATAAGGTTTGTTCAAACTTACCAAGATTTTAGTTAAAATTGAGGTGTGGTGTATATTTACTGAATTTGCTAAGGATTCGCCATAAAAAATGTAAATCCTGTGTGAGCTCAATTTAAAAGGGTTTAAGGCCATAGTATGGCTATAAATGAAAAAAAGGGAAAAATCCACGCAAAAAGGTGGGACAAGGGAAAAAGACCAAACAGAGCTGGGGTGCCCAATTTTTTGGATCTGCAAGGATTCAATTAAGATTGTTCACCTGTATTGGAGGATTTTAAACCTTATTTAAACTTTAAGAGTAGAATTTGATCCAACCTTAAGGTTTAAACTGGTTTTAACCCAATTTGGACAGGAATTTCAAGCTGCCAAAGGGTAAATCCCAATATGCAGGCTTGATATGAAAGTTTGGAGACCTGTCAAAGCTTAAATAAGCTTAAAACCTTAATGTTACAAGCATTAAAACCTTATCAAAAGTTAAGGTTTCGTGTGTATTGCTATTTAACATGGAAAAATAGTAATAACTTCAAAGATGATTAAAAGTCCAATACTTAATGTATTTGCTTGAAAATTTCACACAGATTATAATTTGATATATCTATATATAAGCTAGATTTTAAGTATCTTTTATAAAAAGATTGCGTGGGTAATTAGCCTGGAAATTTACTCTTTTAATTATACTTAAAGAAAATTAAGATTTCTTTAAAAATTAATTAAAAATTGAGTTTAAGAGATTTCTGCTTGAAACTCTGCTTTTAAGTTGTTAATGCGATGAAATTTAATATAAATAAGCTTATTTCATACTAAAGCTTGAAATAATTAACTTAAATGAGGATTAAAGCTACTTGGAGTTAGGAATAACGCTGGTAGCCCCAAATTGGAATTAAAAATAAGTTACCTTAAGTTAAGAACCTTATTTTTAAGCGTGGTTTTTCAGTTTTGACCTGAGCACACCCTCTATATCTATCATGAATCATGAGAGCTGCTCTGTAGACATAAAAAAAGTCTTTTCATCACTGTTTTTTTCCATAATCACTTATCAATCCAATAATATTAGAAATTTAAACAGGTAAAGTTTTATCTTATATAAAATCTTATTATTAAAGTATTTCTAAGGTATTTCATTCTTTATAAATCCTAAATTAAAGAATTGAAATCATAGAAATTAGATTATTGCTGTAATCACCTATAATATATTTTATTTTATAAAATTATTGTCTTTCAAATATCTTTTCAAATCCACAAATTCCTCTCAAAAACTCTTGAATCATAATTTTTATTATAAAAAGCTGTTTTATCTTCAAAATTATTGGGTTTTGGTGTGTTTTAAACCTATAATTATTATTTAACATAATAACTGTTGTTGTTTGAATTGTTGTATTAAATAACTATTATAAGTAAGTTTTCTCTAAAATTATATATTTTTATCTAGTATTAGTTTTTTTATATAGAATTTTTTCTGTAAGAATTATTTCTGAACAGTGTGTATTATAATTCTTTTATAAATAATTTTTATATATCATTTATAAGTAGTTGAATATTTATATTTTCCACGTGTAATTGTCTCATTAAGAGCTTTACACTTCTTATTGTTATAATTGTCAGTGACTATAGCAATAATAGAATAACTATAATTTATTAGAATTATTATATTTTTTTATTATGATTTCATATAATAATCATTAAATTTATTTTCAATAATTATATTTCAATTTGTGGTTATAATACTTCATTATATTATATTTTTCTACTGAGGACAGTCATAGTACTCTTCATATTGTTACTATTATCAAGAGTTTCATAGAAAAACCATACAATATAATTATCTTTTACAAGCATAATTAGAAATATATCTCTTGGAGAAACTATTACTAGAGAAAAACTTCAAGAATTAAGATAAATCACTCACTTATACTCCAAAGAACTTATTGAAAGATACTAGTAGAGAAATTTGGAGGGTAATTGTGGATTTAATGGATAAAAATTGATTTATAACAATATTACAACAATATATAGTTGCTTTCTATGATTTTACGTATTTCTGATTGATTTTGAAAGAATAAAACACTTAAGAAAATTTTTAACTAATACTTACTTGTTGGTAATAAAGGTATAATTGGATAATGTGATGATTTGGAAAAAACAGCAAGAGGCCTCTTTTGAGTCTAAGACAGCTCACAGAGGCATTCCGTGGAGAAAACTGAAGAACCTGTGAGTGAGAAAACAATAAACCTTTTTGGATTATTTATTGCATCATCTGTTGTCACATAAGATTATCATAATTACTTAATTTATTGTTTTATGTGACTACCAACCTAGATATGGTTAAGAATATAAGGGGTAACAACTGTAAATCTTCATTGATTCAAAAATAATAATTTATTTCTCAGAGCTATCAATTTTATTGGAAGTTTCATTACAGAGTGTATTTTCTGTGAATTTTTGAAGATCCAGTTTTTCATGTGGAATCATCAAAAGTGGACTGTAAGTAAAGCTTTTAATTTTACTTATAAAAGTATGATTATTTTTGATGTTTATATGAATTATACAGTTCTTAATTGGTCCTGAAAGCTTCAGAAAGTTTGATCAAGAATTGTATTTTTAATGAAGTTTTGAAGTTTTTACCTCACTTCTACAAAGAATTGCAAATAGCACTATATGGCTGGTTGCTATGAGGTAAATCAATGAACACTAGTGCAAAAAGGGTTTTAACTACTTTTTTAGGAGTTATCTATGGAAAATAATTAAGAATTGACATGGTTACAGGAGTCTATGTTTCTCTTTACCTCCTTGACATGTCAAAATAGCAGCTTATTTGCTATTTTCTTATGATATAATGAAGTTTTGACTTTGTAACCCAGTTCCCAAAAGATTTTAGTAAACTAATTGGGACAAGATCAGCCATAGATCCAAGCTTTAGAGCTGTCCATGCCTCAGAGGCATCAGAAGCAGGGTACCCTGGCTCTCTTTGTTGTCTTTTGTCCCGCTTGACTATTATTTTTTACATCAAAATAGAAATTCAGGCTTAAAGACTGATATCCACCATGGGTGTATCAAACGTGCATGTAAGAATACCATAAGATTAAGTGCCAAAAACATGCATAAAACTATTTGTAGTGTGGATGTAACATGGTATTTCTCACATTCCCATTATTTTGGTCTGAAATTGAGAAAAACAAACGTTTTTGTGGATCTTTAATGTGGTATTGATGATGTGGTATTGAAGTATTTTCCATATTACCACCTCAAAGAGCTGATTTGAGCTTATTGACTCTATAGAGCTGCCCTAGGTGAAATTTTGTTTAGAATCCAAATCTGTCCTTAAATCCATGGATTTACCTACTCAATAAAAAGTTATTCATCTTTTCTGAAATCAAAAATGATGAATTTTGAATATATGCATGACTTATGGGTTATGCATAGTTCAGAATTTCTGTTTAGGGTAATTGTGGCCTATTTGGGTATGTAAAATATACCTCAAGGCTCACAGGAAATAAGGTTGTTTCATTCTTTGATCCTCTTTGTTGTTGAATTCCATCAAAGTTCTGGCCATTTTGAAAACATTTTTCATGGCATGTTTTTGGATTTCTGGGATCCTGTAGCTTAGGGAATATGGTTTCCTCTAATTATTTTGAATATGGTTTCCTCTAATTATTTTCCTTGTTCTTCTTCCCTTCTTGGGGAAGTCAGTTGGCTTGAGGCTTGCTGGTAGAAGCTACTGGGGCTTCTTCCTTGGTTGTCTCTTTCTTTTTGGTATGGTATTCCTTTATATTTTTGATCAGAGGTTTGGATGATAGTGGATTCCATCCATTGGAGTATCTCACTATTTTCTCCTCTTTGAGGAATTTTTTCAGGATATGCCAGGAGTTCATCACTCCTTGGTGGATTTGTGGCAACATTTTCCAATCTTTGTCCTTGCACACTGTGAGATACTGCTTGTACTGGCTCATATAAATGCCTTTTTGAGCCCTCTGAATGTGATTTTTTCTCTGTTGAAATTACTCATACTTAGTTCCAATTCTGGTTCAGAAATAATGGGTATATCTGGGACTTGCACTTTGAATATGGAATTCCCTTGTGTGGATTCTGTTCCACTGGGAATTTCATCCTTTCTTTTCCCTTTTGAGGGATCAACTCTACTTCTGAGTCCACCTCCATATGATTGGATGGAGTATTGAGATTCTCTTCTAGTAGTCATAGTGAAAATTTAAGAACAAAAAAAGATTTCCAAACACAAAAAATCTTTTTATGGAAATTAAAAAGGAGGTACTCACCCTCAGAGTCCTGAATAGTGGGTCCTGGAAAGACTAATTTCTTAGCTTTCTTTTCATTATTGACAACTGGTGTTGGAAAACTTGGACAAGTTTCTTCCACCAATCTCTCAACAGTGGTTTGATTATCCTCTTCTGGGTTGTCTGCAAACACTGAAAAGACAAATAAATACAAGTATTTTATAAAAAGTGTTATTTTTGGCAATTTCCATGTAAAAATTGCTTTAATATCTTTTGAATTAATAAAATGAATAAAAGAAATAATAAACAAAAGAAAAATAACTTCTTTTATTGGTTTTTATATATATATATATATTATCATTTTTATATTTTTATTTTTGAAAAATAAAATGAAATTAAGATGATTCTTTTTAAAATTAATTTATAATATGAATTTATTTTGAATTTATAAATATCTTTTTTAATAACTAGAGTCATTCAAAGAAAGTTCTTGCAAGTCTAAGGATGTGAAAAACCATGTGTAAGACAGTACAATTTCTTTCCAAATGCCTCAATAGCTCTTCAAATCACTAAATATAAGATTATTATATAATTCTATAGCTATAAATATAACTTATTATTGAATAAATCCAAAATGAATCCTTTTTAAAGGTCTTCAAGTAAAAATCATGGCCAGGCCTCCAAGCTTAAGGTTTGACTATGAAACAATAAGTAAATATTACAAATACATCACTTATTGTACTTTGAATGTCCTTTTCAAATGGATAAAATAAGTGATAATTATAATAATAAAGAATAATTAAAATTATGGCCTAAAATTATTATATTATTAAATAAATATAACAATATAATTAATATTATAAAATTATAATATAATAAAAATAAATATATTAATATATAGCAATTAATATATTAAATATCTTCATTATTGTTACCAACAAATATTAACGTCTAAAAAATTGTTTTTTAATAATCAAAAGCCATTAAGAAAAATAATATTAACAATATTAATGCTATAAATCAATATAAATACTGTTTATACTAATAAAAGAATTATTAAGAGTAATAATAGAGAGAAATTATTATAAAAGACAAAACAACCTACTTTTAACACTTAATATAATAATTTTGAAGGATTTTAAGCCAAAAAATTTAAATACAACTTCTTTAAATTGTATTTACAAAATAAAATAAGATAAATTACAAATATTCTTAATTTTATGTGGAAAATATGATTTATAGAGAAATATAACAAAAATAATTAAAAAATGAAGCAAGCATGTCAATATTCATGATTATAATAGATATTAGCTTCTGTCTTTGATAATTTAAATGATTTATATATAAAGATTAAAGATTTTAACTTTGTATCTGATTTTTATTGTTTTTGATGCATCTGAGGGGAAAATAGAGTAAAAAGGGCTCTATTTATAGTAAATTCCTCCCTTCTAGAGTCCAGAAGGCTTCTAGTAGATGTGTACTGATGGTATAAACTGGAATTGATCAGAAATTTAAGGTTTAGTGATGATTACATCATGATCAAACCACCTTATCTCATTATTACGCCATCATTTAGAGCTATCACTATAGCTCTAAGTTTGATGAAATGATAGGCTTGTCAGAAGCCTAAAATTTGTGTATTTTATTAGTATTAATCATAATATAATAGTATTCAACAGTATTATAACATATATAACTGTTAAACTCAAAATAAGATTACAGTGAGTGATCATAGATGATCAATTTTAAGCTTAATCTTTTATCATTAATAAATTTAAATTTATAAATGATAAAGCCATTCAGAGAGTTAAATCTAATAGCTTGGCATGTCCTCATTAAACTGCCAAGAGAATTTCATTACATCATCAAAACTCTATTTTTGATGACTTTTCTTGTATCTCATTGTTTCTGTTTAAATTCAATATTTTAAACTTCAAACCATGATTTCAGGGAATTTACCTTGAATATTATGATAAAAGGACATCATTCTTCACATATCATCTAGTAGAACCTGAATATCCACTTTATTTTAAGTTAGGACCACTTTTTCAACAAAGTGGTCCACCGCTCTAGCAATTTTGTTCAATAAACACTTACAAGACATACCCTTGTTTATAGCTTGTCAAATAATGTTCATATCTGTGTTCTTACAGTAATTATTTGTTGCATTTATTTTTGGCTTAACTCTCTATCACGTATATTTCAAAAAATATTAGCTAAAACCCATGAGTGTATGCACTGACCAAAAGAGTGCATATATTCAGCTTAATTCCTTAAGCATTAACGTTAGAGAAATGACATAAAATTCTTTTATGTGCAGTTTTTCATGGGGAATCCAATGGTGAAATTAATTTTACATTTTGTTTCATTGGGGTCTGAGACAAGTATGAGTTTATGTCTTTTTATGGAATTTTTAGCTTCTTACCCCTTAGTTATTGACTTTACAGATATACCATAGAAATGATATATGTGTGTTTTATCATTGGGAATCTAATTGTGTAATTCATCTCATATTTCTATTAATCATGTTCTAAGATAATTCAGCATTTGTGTGTTTTATGGTATTTTTACTTATTTCAAGATAATCATTTGGAGGAATAATTATTGTAAAGTTTCTCTTGTGACCTTTTTGGATATGTGGTCATATCCTGAAGGCTCACAGAGTTAATTTTTGATCCTCTCATATGCATCCCTCCTCTCTTTCATAATCTCAAAAACTACATCTTCTGAGAATACCTTGTATAATCTGCTAGTTATGTGGGAAAAAGGTTTGATGGGGTTTCTGTAGTGGCTAGAAAATTAAAGGAATGATTTCATCTATTTGCTCTTCTTTGTGACTGGCTTCTTCAGTACTGCTGCTACTTTGTGCTGATCTATGGCCAGGAATAGGACTGAGACTTTAGGTACCAGTGCAGTTAGTTCTTGTTGGCCAAAATTATACTTCTGAAGTAAATTCTTTAGATTGATAGGTGTTCTTTTACTTAAGACTCTGTATATTTACTGAAAATGATCTTCCCATTTTTCTAATTATAGGATTATATCATCAATATATCTTCACATCCACTCTTCCAATATTTCTTCTTGCGGTATTGTGTCCATTAACCTTTGGAAGTGGGATGGTTTATTTTTTATGGCAAATGGCATCCTGGTATACTCACATATACCTATGTGGAATGTGATTCTGAGTAACTTCATGGAGCTTGGTTTAACTCCATTATAGTGGAAGCCTTTCATACAATCCATGCTGGTGTTTATTTGGCCTTTTCCAATTTTTCCCAGACATTTTGTATCCTTGGTTCAGGGTACCTGTCAGCCATGGTTTAGCTGTTCAGTGCTTTGAATTTTCCAAACAATCTAGATTTTCCATCATTCCAAGCTATTAGGACAGGTGCGGTTACTTCCACTCTTTCATTGTGTCATATATTACTGATGAAATCCATATCTAGGAGTTCATTCACATGTTTTTAAATTTGTTTCCTAGTTTCCAGGCTTTCTGGTATGGAGGTCTTCTAAGGATGGGTGGAAAAGGTATTTCCACATCAAGATATAATTCTATATCATGGCCTCCAATATTTCCAAAGGGTTCTTCCCCTATTGCAAAAGCTGGTCTATTCTGCCTAAGAATTTTTAGTAAACTAAGTTTCTGTTTACCAGTGAGATTAGGACTGAATTGGCAATTTTTGAATTCATTAAGTAATTTTTCTAGGGGGTCTTGATTAGACAACTGGCATATGTCAAGTGAAAATTTATTTTCCTTGTTTATACCTATAGTAATATGCCTGTTTTTACTATTGTAAATATCAATGCTGTACATCCTTTGGTAGTCTGTTCCCAGTAAAAAACCTTGGTTGTGGAATCTCAAAGCACTACAAACTCTGTGTTGAGTCTGATTTTACCTTTCCTTTTGGGTACAATTATCTCTTGATAATAGTCCCAATGAATGTCATCTTTCTGGATTCACTTTTAAAATTCTTTGACTTATTTGGAAAGAGTTATTTTTTCCAAATTGGGAAATGTTTTTCCAGAAATTGTCAGTCTGTTACTCAAAACCAGAGCACAAGCATGACAGCCAAATAACATAAACCAATGGTAAAACCAAGATACCACCAAAAAATGGAGCTGAGCCAAATCAGCTCAAAAGTTATCAAAAGAATGAGGAAACCCACCACTTTTCAAACACACAAGTGCCACCATCATAAGAAAAATAATAACAAAGTCATTCCTGCTCAAAGTTGTTGCTGAGCATAAACCTTAATTTTCACCTCTCATCTGAAATCCAGAGGAAGAGGCTTAACCCCATCAAATGGGTATTCAAAATGAATCTCTAAGTCAGGGCTATCTAATGGTACTAGCCAAATTGAGCTAGCGCCAGAGTTACAGAAGTTATGACCAAAATGAGGTCAAATAAGGGTGATCAAAATATTCACCTCACATCCAGCTTCTACAGTTTTAGTGTGAGATACCTAAAGTGGGTTCTTTTTGGAAAGAGGAAAATTAAGGCTCTCTGATGGTGCCATGTTGTTCCCCATATTTTATTTAGAACAAAAGTTATGGGGCAAACAAGTTCCATACAGATTTTAAGCAAATCATACATATGTACAAAAAATCTTGTACATGGCATAACCTTGCCATATTTAATGATAGCCATATCAAATGAGGTACCATTGTGTAGAAACCATCCAGGGCTACACAAAAAACCAACTTTGAGGTTGATATCTTAAAAACTGACAAAGGTATGGCAGTTTTAAGGTCAAAATCCCACAGTTAGACTAATACAGCCTTACTGTGGGATATTCTCCCATAACTGTGATTATGAGGTGTCAAAAAGACAAATACAATTGCTTATACTTCAATACCAGGGTCCTGTAGAGGTTCTGTACAGCATTCTATGTGTCATACACGTCAGAAGGGCGTTATGTGGTCCCCAGATGAAAATCTTCACCCTGAATTGGTGAAACCTGCCCATATGTGGTTTAAAAACAACATCTGAGCCTAATAAAGGCTATAAAAGCCTTTTGAAAACCACAAGAAAGTCCTTGGAGGTGAAAAATCTTCACTTCCTCTATGTGGAAAGGTCTATATGCCTTTTTAACCCAATTTTAGGATAAAAAGGAGCCTTCTCTCCACCAGAAAAGGTTTCCTAAACCTGCTCTTGAATTCCTACATAGTACAGCTGTCAAAAACAGTTATACTCTTGGGAAATAATCACGTTAGACTATAAATGTTTGTATTGTAGTACTTATTATTGTAACCCAACTGGTAACACTGCACCCAGGGCTTTCAACAGCACTCACCACCACTATTTTATAATAGTAAAGCCCCTATTACTCAATTTTATACTTTTATTCTATATAATCCAACCACTATTCAATTAATTTTACCATGTAACAGTAATAGTTAAAGTTGTAAATAGCCTTATTACACCATCATAATAGACTCAGCCTGACAATCACAGGCACAGTGAGGAGGGAGTTTCTCTGATTTAAAATTGGAGAACACATCCAAATAAAGGTGATAAACAGAGGGAACAACCTTCATCACACTTAAAATTTCTTCTGGCTCTTCCTCTTCCTCCAACAACTCCTCCAGGGAGTCATGATAAGATGCAGCATGAAGGTTCACATTCCCAAGGAAGAGTTGAAGTGAAGATACAGAATTATCTTCTCCAAAATTTTGAATCTCTTTGAAGACTTACCCTCTAGATGATAGTAATTACTGATGGGAATCAAGGGAAGGAATATGAACAGAAGACAGGAATTTTGGTGCTCTAGAATCACCAACCAGAGCTGCACATGATTTGGAAGAAGAAAATTCATTACTGGAAGATTTAGAAAGATCATAATAGTCCTTATGATCAGAAGTAAAAGTGATCATTCCTTCATCCAATCCAAAGATGGTGTCACAATGCTGTCTACCAGACCTCAGAAAAGGGAACTATTGCCAAAAAAGGCTATTAAACCAGTTGAAATGCCAATTAAAACTGGCAAGTCCTAGATCAAATTCCACCATGTGACAGTACCCCTGGGTTTAGAGCACTGTGTCCTGAAGTGGATGTAGCTGATGGTATTACCCATGTCACCCTCATGGAGCTACATTAGTCACAACAGGAGCCTACAAGGAACCCCCAAGGGGAAGAACCCTTGTAAACAAATGGAGCAGAAAATCCAGTGATTTCTGGTTGCTTGTTGAGAATCCGCCTTGTCTTCAACCAGAATTTAACCAATGACATTGTTAGCCGGTTTATTGTCACAATGCTGTCTGCCAGTCATCAGCAAAGGGAACTCTTGCCAAAAAGGCTATCAATCCGGTTGAAATACCAATTAATACTGGAAAGTTGTAGATCAAATTCCACCATGTGATGGATGGGTTATAATTATTAAAAACATCACAGCCTAATATGAGGTCTTCTCCCTTGGGAGTATCAATGACTAAAAGCTGCCATTCAAAGCTTTGTAAAGAAGGAAACTCAACCATATATTTAGTATGGTGAGTAACCCATAAAGAAAGGGACTCAGAGGAATCTTCTCTGCTAGTTCTGAAATGGTCAAAGAATACTTGTGAGAAAACCTCTTTGCAAAAAATGAGGAGGTAGCACCAGAATGAATGAGAATACTGTAAAAAATATCAGAGAGAGAAGAAAAATCACAAAATAATTTGGCAAATTTTTTACACCAGTATTCAGAATGCACAATTGTGATCTGGGTGGAAAATATTCAAGACCATTTAACACAAAACCAATCATCACTCAGGATGTTCCCTGGCTGTGGAATTTGCCTGATGGATGGGTAAGCTTGTTCTCAGGCCTCAAGACTATGCTTCCCACCACAATAGGCACACCAGCCCTCCTTGATTCTTCTTTCCTTTTCAGAGAACATCAATTTGTGGTCCCTATTCATGAGGGAAGAATGGGCCTTGTCCCCCTTCTGGACCCTGAAATTCTTCTTCTCCTGACTTGAGCTTTAAGAATTTCGATTATCAGAAGAGCTTTACTTTGAGGCTTCAGTCTTCTTTTCTTGATGATAAGTGTGAGCCTGTGAGGTATGTATGACATACCCATAAGGCCACAAATAACTTTATATAGAGTTGATTTAGTCTTGAACAGACTTTGAAATTGTATTTAAAATAAAAAATAACAAATAGTGAGTATAACTTTTTTTTGGATAAACAAAGTTATAATTATTATGTCATTTTTAGATTCTACACCAAAAATAAGCTAGGGCACACCCATAGGGTGTTATACCCAAAAATGATTGTTTCTTATGTTATTAGAAGATTTAAGAATCTCACAGTACAATTGCAATTCTTTTTAGAATCTTTTGAATTTTTTTAAATTTAAGCTTAAATAAGCTTAAATTTAAAGTTTCATAAGGTTTATGCAAACTTACCAAGATTTTGGTTAAAATTGAGGTGTTGTGTATATTTACTGAATTGGCTAAGGATTTTCCATACAGGATGTAAATCCTGTGTGAGCTCAATTTCAAGGTGTTTTAGGCCATAGTATGGATTTAAATAAATAAAAGGACAAAATCCACACAAAAAGGTGGGACAAAGGAAAAAGACCAAACAGGGCTGGGGTACCCAGCTTTTTGGATCTGAAAGGATTCAATTAAGGTTGTACACCTGTACTGGAGGATCATCAATGTCATTTAAGCTTTAAGATTAGACTTTGATCCAACCTTAAGTTTTAAACTGGTTTTATCCCAATTTGGAAAGGAATTCCAAGCTGCCAAAGGGTAAAAATTGCAATATACAAGCTTGAAATTAAGGTTTTAAGAACTGTCAGAGCTTAATTAAGCTCAAAACTTTAACGTTACAAGCATTAAAACCTTATCAAAAGATAAAGTATAGTGTGTATTGCTGGTTTGTGTGGAAAAATAGTGATAACTTCAAAAATTCATTAAAAAATTCAATTCTTAATAGATTTGCCTCCAAATATTAAAAAGATTACAATTTAATGTTATCTGTGTATACATTACATTTTAAGTGTCTTTTATAAACAAGTTTCATTGGTAAGTAGCTTTGAAACTTACTACTTTAATTATACTTAAGGAAAATTAAGATTTATTTAAAAATTTATTAAAAGTTAGATCAAGAGATTTTTGCTTGAAGCTCTATTTCTGAGTTTTTAATGTGATTAACCTTAATATAAATGAATTTAGTTTATATTAAAACTTAAAATAATTAACGAAATGAGCATTAAAGCTACTTGGAGCTAAAAATAACACTGGCAAATTTAAATTGGAATTAAAAATAAGTTACCTTAAGTTAAGAGCCTTATTTTTAAGCATGGCTTTTAACTTTTGACCTGAGCACGCCCCCTATATCCATTATGAATCATGAGAGCTGCTCTGTAGACATAAAAAGAGTCTATTCATCACTGTTTTTGTCCATCATTCATTATCAATTCAATCATATTCAACATCTAAACAGGTACACTTTTATTAAGCATAAAGTCTTATTATTAAAGTAATTCTTAAGTTATTTTATTCTTAATTAAGCTTAAATTAAAGAATTGAAATCATAGAACTCAGGTAATTGTTTTAATCACCAGTAATATATTTTATTTTATAAAATTTTCATGTTAAATATATTTTAAAATCTTCAAACTCCTCTTAAAAACTCTTTAATGATATTTTTTCTTATAAAAAGTTGTTTTATCTTGAAGATATTGATTTTTGGCATGTTTTCAACTTATAAAAATAATTTAATATAATAACTGTTGTATTAAATATATATTATAACTAAGTTTTTCTCTGAAGTTCTATATTTTTTATCTATTATTGATTCTTTTATCAAGAACTTTTTTATAAGAATTATTTCTGCACAGTGGGTGTGATAATTCTTTTATAAATAATATTTATATTACTTATAGGTGGTTAAATCTTTATATTTTACACATGTAATTGTTTCATTAAGAGTGTTGAACTTCTTATTTTTATAATTGTCAGTGACTCTAGAAATAATAGAATAATTATAATTTATTATAATTATTAAGATTTTCTTTATTATTGAATTATTTAATAATAATTAAATTTCTTATTTTTAATATAACTATTTTCAATAACTATATAGATTTGTTTTTATAATATTTTATTATATTATACTTTTCTACTGAGGACAGTAATAGTACTCTTGATATAATTATTCTCCTTATTCCTCTCATGGTAACTGGTATCAAGCTCTAGGGTGATTTCCATTAAGCCTTGAAGAGATCCAATGCTTGAAGGATGGGGGCCAATTCATCCCAAATTATGGAAGCCAATCCCTTCCTGAAATGATGACTAAGATACCTTTCATCTCAATCCCTAATTATTGATACTAGACTCCTGAAATAAGAAATTTATAATGATACATGTCCACCTTCTTTCATTCTTAGGCCATCCAACTCTGATTCAGCTTTTCTAACTTCATTTGGGTCCCCAAATAAAGTAAATAGTTGGGATTAAAAGAAAGACCAATTATTCAGGATGCATTCCAGGTCTTGATTGGGGAGATTGGAAAGATAAGCCTAAATCCCTTTTTCAGCCCTGCCAATGAGAAATTAAGTGGCATAGAGAGCTTTATTTCTGTCTTCAGAGAAATTTTCCTTGTCATTATGAAAAATGAGCTGGCAGGACTGAATAAAACTTGTGACTTTGGAGGGTTGAGTCCTGCAAAGAGGGTCTGGTGCCTTCATAGACATAGTTGTAAGCTGTGTCTATGAAGCTTTTTGATAAGATTACTATTAATCAACAGTACTATGACTGTTCTTATGAAATATAATAATGAAAATTATTATAACCCTAATTAAATAAATAAATAAATAAATAATTATTTCTTTTACTTTCTATACACTACTAGTGATTATAAAATTAAGCAGTAATTGTCTAAAAGAATCAATTACAAGAAGAATTTAATAATAAATCTTCTTTATTAAAATAATAAAATTATTTTAATATATAATTATCTTTCATGAGAATAATTATAAAAATAACCCTTGAAGAGAACTATTACTAGAGAAAAACTTTAAGAATTAAATCAAAACACTCACTAATACTCCAAAGAGCTTATTGAAAGATAAGAGTAGAGAAATTTGACAGATAATTGTGGATTTAATGGAACAAAATTGATTTATAACAAGATTACAACAATATATAGTTTAATTCTATGATTTCAAGTCTTTCTGATTGATTCTGAAAGAATAAAGCACTTAAGAAATAGCTTTAACTAATACTTACTTGTTGGTAATAAAGGTATAATGGAATAATGTGATGATTTGGAAAAAACAGCAAGAAAAAGCCTCTTTCAAGTCTAAGACAGATCACAAAGGCATACCATGGAGCAAACTGAAAACAAGTGAGTGAGAAAACAATAAAACTTTTTGGATTAGTGATTGCATCATCTGTTGTCACACAAGATTATCATAATTACTTAATTGGTGCTTTTATGTGACTACCCACCCATTTATGGTTAAGAATAAAATGAGTAAAAACTGTAAATCTCTTTTATTCTGAAACAATAATTGATTTCTCAGATTTATCAATGTTATTGGAAATTTAATCACAGAGTGTATTTTTTGTGAATTTTTAAAGATTCAGTATTTCACATGGAATCATCAAACATGGACTGTAAGTAGAACTTTTAATTTTACTGATAAAAGTGAAAATATTTTCAATTTTTATATGAATTATACGGTTCTCAATTGGTCCCAAAGGTTTCAGAAATATTAATCAAGAATTGTATTTTTAATGAATTTTTGAAGTTTTTACCTCATTTCTATGGAGAAATGCAAATAGCAGTATATTGCTGGTTTCTATGAGGTAAATCAATGGATAATAGTACAAAAAGGGTTTTAACTACTCTTTTGGGGTTTATCCATGGAAAGTCATTAAGAATTGACATGGTTACAGGAGGTTAAGTTGCTCTTTAGCTCCTTGGCATGTAAAAATAGCAGCTTATTTGCTCTTTTCTTATGATATAATGATATTTTGGCTTGGTAACCAAGTTCCCAAAAGGTTTTAGTTTACTAATTGGGTCAATATCAGCCATGTATCCAAGCTTTGGAGCTATCCATGCCTCAGAGGCCTCAGAAGTTGGGTACCCTGGGCCTCTTTGATGTCTTTTGTCCCCTCTAACTATTTTCACGTCAAAAATAGAGATTCAGGTTTAAAAACTGATATCCACTATGGGTGTACCAAAATTGCATATACCAATACTATAATATCAAGCTCCCAAAACATGCATAAAACAATTCTTAGTGTATGTGTAACTTGGGATTTCTCACAATCCCATTATTTTGGTGCGAAATTGAGAAAAACAAAATTTTAAAAAATCCTTTATGTGGTATTGTGAAGTGGTATTGAAGTATTTTACATATTACCACCTCAAAGAGTTTATTTGAGCTTATTAGCTCTATGGAGTTACCCTGGGGGAGATTTAGTGTAGAATCTAAATCTGGCCTTAAATCCATGGATTTACTTCCTCAATGAAAAGTTATTCATTCTTTCTGAAATCAAAAATGATGAATTTTGAATATATGCATGACTTATGTGTTATGCATAGTTCAGAATTTATTTTTAATATCATTGTGGCATATTTGGGTATGTAAAATATACCTCAAGGCTCACATTCCCTCCCACCAAAAAATAAAATTGTACTACAATTTTATCAATGGTATAAAGAAGAAAAAGGCCCCAAAGAGGGGTAATGTCCACTGTCAAACCTCTTTACACTACTCAGCTCAAGTAATTTAAAGCAAATTTATAGACATATCCAGGCTTTTGGCCTCCTTTCATGTCTAAATCTTCTTAAGAGTTTATCTGAGTCAGGTATTTCTTATTCTGCCAGCCATTCATATTCATGTACTGGTTTTATATATTGGACAAGATATTCTCTTTGATTTTTACCCCTAAGTCTCCTTTCTTTAAGTACTTTCTTTATCTTTTTGTCTTCACTCTGTTCTACTGGTGGTACAGTCAAGGGAGTTGGTTTCCTTAAAGGAAACAATACTTTGTCAGTTGGTTGATAAGGTTTTATCAAGCTGACTGAAAAGGTGGGGTGTTTATTTTCCAATTCACCACTCAATTCCACTTGAACTGCATTGGTTCCATGATAGGCAACAATAAAAAAATGTCCTACATAGGAATATTTAAGTTTATTTGGGCCTGTGATATTATTAAAATTCAAGGTTGAAACTAGAACTAAGTCCCCTACTTTGAAGTCTGGTACTTTGTGACTATTGTCTCACTTCTGTTTTGCATAGTCAAAAGCGTCATTCATACTCTGTTTTGCATGACGTTTCATTTTATCAAGAATTATCATGAAGCTGGAAGCTGTAAGATCAATGTCAATCAAGTCTTTCCTCAGTGGGTCTGCTGGGAGTCTTGGATTCCATCCTTTCTCTAACATAGCAGGAGTTTGACCTGTGGAATAATGGACTGATGTCTTATATGCCAATTCCAATGCAGGTATCAGAGTGCACCAGTCATGGGTAAAGCCATCTGAGTCTTTGAGTTCTAACCCATAAGTACAAAATCTCCTGATAATTTCTTCTAGAGTTTGAATCATCCTCCCTACTAGCCCATCTCTTTGAGGGTGATATGCTGTAGGGAATGATAACTTGGTCCCAAAAAACTATGAAGATTGGTCCAAAGTGCAGATGTGAATCTGGGATATTTGTCACTTGTGATATTATTAGATAACCCTGTATGAAAAATAACTCTACTCCATAGAAGAAGAGCTGTACCTATAGCAGTGTCCTACTTATGACATGGTAAGAATATGGGGGTTTTGCTATATCTGTCTACAATGACTAAACAAGCATTAGAACTTTTGTCACAACTTGGAGGAAGGGCTGTGACCCAATCCATGTGAAAAGCTTCCCAGGGGGATTCTGGTTCTTGAATATGGATCATAAGTCCAAATTTCATGCATGTACTCCTGTTTTCTTTTTGGCATCTGTCACAGGTATGGCAATATTCAATGGTGCCTTTTCTTCAAGATAGCCACAATGCACAGTTCTTTACATTTTCAAGTTTTCTTTCTTCTTACAGGTGTCCAGAGTATGCTATCATGGCATTCATGAAGAATGGTATTGATAGGAAGTCGGCTACATATTATCATTACCCAAGATTTTTTGGTTCTGTGGTAAATTATTCCATCAAGCAAGTGAACTCTTCCTTCAGAATAGAAATTTTTCCAAAATTCATCAAGTGCATTGACTAAAGATGTGTCTTTGCAGTCTTTATCTATTGAGGAAGTCAAGATATGGCAATTGTTGTCTTGCTTGTAAGATTCTCTGACTTATTCAAACAATTCAGTCCCAATATCAGTTATGTCAATTCCTTCAATTGGAATATGTGGTTCTGCTTCCAAGGGTACATAAGCTGGGTTATCAGGAGTATTGGCTAATTCCCACCTGCTAAGTCCATCAGCATTCTTATGAATGTTTCCTTCTTTATGAACTATAGTCATGTTGCCTCTATATTCTTGAATGGGTATTTGCCATCTCAACATATGTCTGTTGGGAGTTTTCATGTTAAGAAGTGATTTCACGGCATTACAGTCAGTTATGACTTCAAAAACACTGCCATCAAGGTAATAGTGAGATTTCTCAAGTGCCAATACCAAACATAAGCACTCCATCTGGCTTCTGTTGGTTTGATTTGTCTTGAGATATAACAAACTGGTCCTTCTGTAGGTTTGTCATCAATAATTTGGACTTGATGTAGGGCTGCCCCTAATCCATCTCCACATGCATCAATGTACAATTTCAATGGTATATTCTAGTCAGGCATCAGTAGTAAAGGTGCTACTGTAAGAGATTTCCTTATTTTCTCATAAGCTTCAATTCTCTCCTGTGTCATCTCAAATACCATTTATTGATCACAGATTATATAGAGTGACTTGGCTAGAACTTCAAATTCTTTCAAGCGTTGACTATAATGACTGGCAAATCCCAGAAAAGACATAATTTCTTTTTTATTCTGGGTTATTGGCTTATGTAACACTGCTGCCGCTTTATTTTTGTCAATACCCAAGCTTAAACCAGAAACAATATGTTCTAATGTGTTGAGTTATTCAAACCCAAAATTGCATTTCTTGAGTGAAATTTTCATATTCACTTCTGCAACTTTGTGAAACACTCTTGCAAGTCTTTCAAGGTGCAAAGACCATGAATCAGAACATATACTGATACCATCAATATAAATGATAATCCATCCTTAAGATAATTCTGTGGGGAAGATTGTATCAATCATTCTTTGATAATGAGATGGAGAATTCTTAATACCAAATGGCATTTTAAGATACTCATAAATACCACAGTGAGTGATAATTCTAAGTAATCTCTTAGCTTTAGGCATCAAAACATTTTGGTGAAAGCTTTTCAATTCATCCATTGATGTTATATACTTGTCTTTAGAAAATTTGGTCAAGGTTTCTTGGATTCTAGGAATTGGATACCTATCTGAAACTGTGTAGGTATTCAATTCTCTAAAATCTCCAACCATTCTTGATTTATCATTATGCCAAGCAATAATAACAGGTGTTGTCACTTCAACTTCCTCATTATGGCCTACCTTCCTTAGTACACCAAGTTGGATCAACTATTGGATAAGTTTTTCCAAGGCTCCTCTAGCTCTGGGACTGGCTGGATAAGCTGGTCTTCTAAGTACTGGAGGGTATGGTCTGTCAATATTAAGAGTAATATTAGCTTCATGTCCTTTAATAGCAACTAATGGTTCATTATCAGAAGCAAAGGCATTCTCATATGTGTAAAACACATCAATAAGTTCATGCCTCATCTTCGGTGATAATGATGGATTGATTTGTGCTTCCACAAGCTGATTAGCCGCAAATTCTTCCTTATAAGTATCCTTAATGGAAGATATCACAGATATTTGCTTTGGAATATTGGAAAAGGCAAATTTTTGTCTTTTATTTTCTCCAATTGTGAAATATCTGTATTTATGGTTATTGATGTAAATAAAATAAATACTCAAGTAATCATTTCCAAGAATTATATGCTGAGATGTGCAATTGTCCATTACTACTATCTCAGTTTTCATTCCTACACTTCCTGCTAGGTGTGGAAATACAATATTAGTGTCCAATATGCCCAAAGAGTACATATTAATACTGGAACTACTAAATTGTACACCCTCTATTGGTAATAGGTGGTTTGTCCATTCAGGGAGTATGGCTTGAAGATAATCTTTGCCTACACAAGTACAAAATGCCCCTGTATCCAAACTTACTTTGGCCTCAATATCATTCATCACAATTGATGTGATACAAGATACTCCAGCAGTGTATCCTTTACCTCTAGCAGGTTTGGTTTTACACATTCTGGCATCCTGTATATTGATAAGGTTATGGCAATCCTTGCTGTACTGTGGCAAGTGAGTATGGACTTCTGTGACCTCAAAGAAAGCTGTAATTTTTTCAATGGGATAGTCCTCTACTGGAGTATCCTCAGAGACTGCATAATCTAGGTCAGATTCTTCTTTCTCTTCAGTACACTGACCTTCTTCAATTACTTGAACTTCATTAATATTTGTATTTTTGGTGCAAGTGTTGGCCAAATTTGAAGTGCTTCCACATTTATGACACTTCAAGACAGGTCTTTCATGCCTCTTATATTCTATGGAAGTTTTAGAGACCATTTTGGATTCCATAGGGACTCCATTCCAGGTTTTACCAATTATTGTCCTAGTAATGATATCTTCCATTGCATTAATGTAGTCCTCTGTTGAACAGGGCTCTACACATCTACACTTGATAGCATGTTCCAGGTCTCCTCCATGTTTTCTTATTATTTTTATCTCAATCATGGTGTCAAACATATCTGGGTGTAAAGCAGATAGTCTGTCTTTTTGCTTGAATAACCAAGTGGTTTATCTTTTTCTGAGTTAAAAATGGCACTTTCAAAAGCATTTTCCATTTTAAACCTCCAAGAATTATTGGCCCATTTGGTAATCACTTCTGATTTCCACCAATACCAATCATGTTTTCCATGATCTTGTCTTGTCTTGTAATACCGTTTCTTTGCAGTTCTGGTAAACAGAGAGTGTAATTTGCCCACTATAATTTCATCAGGTATATGAAAATCTTCTTGCAACATGTCAATAGCTCTGATGAACTCAATATGGTTGTATTCACCCTCACCAGAGAATGTTGGCCATTCTTCCAATTGGGGAATATCTTTTGCAGAGATAAAATTTTCTCCTAGAAAAGGTGTCAGACTTTCTCTCACAGAGAGCTTTTCTTCAGTCAAAGGTGTGGAATGTCTTGGCATATGTGGATTTGATTCATAATTCTTATGAATGTGCTCTATTTGTGCAAGTATTTCCTCTTTTAATTTCTTCCTTTCACTGTCACTTCTTGCCAAATGTGTGGCAAATTGACTTGTATTTGCAGCCACTGCCACAACATAGTCTTTCAGAACTCTAAGAGTTGATCATTGATTTTTCTTGTGGAAAAATCTTCCATTTCATTATCTTGTACATGATATTTACTCTCAATTCTGTCACATGTATTGGGAAGTAATTCCAGTTTGAAAATTACAGAATTATGCATTTCAGAAGAATGTTTGTCATTATTTTTCAAGTGATTGATGTACAAAGTTAGTTTAGTTGGCTTTGCATCAATTTTACCAATTTCTACATTGATACTAGTTTTAACAAAATGTATTTCTTGTATTATTTCCATGGAAAGGTTCTGTTCATCCTTTCCTGCTCCTTGGCTGAGAATTCCATAAGAGTCCTGGCCATATTGAAGACACTTTCCACGGCAGAAGGCTCCAATTTGGGGATCCTGTACCCTTTGGGTAAGGTCTGTGCCAATTGGCTTTGGCTTTGCCCTTTCCTTGGTGGTTCTTGGGATCTTTCTGCTTCTTATGAGGTCCTTTGGGCTTGTCTTTGGACACTTCTGGAGCTGGTAGATGCCACTGGGCTTTCTGTCTCCAAAGCTGGAGTCATTTTCAACTTTTTCTTCTGGTCTTGTGAGCCTTTGAGATATGACCACACATCCAAAAAGGTCACAACAAAATTTCTGTAATAATTATACTTATGATAATTATCTCAAAAATTAGTAAAATACCGTAAATAGGTACAAAATCTGAATTAACTCAAAATCTAATGGATAAAAATGTGGAAGAAATTACACGATTAGATTCTCCATGGTAAAATACACATATTTCATTTTTATGGCATTTCTGAAAAGTCAATAATTACTGAAGTATAAGTAATAATATCTTAAAAAAGGTACAAAACCGCATTTATCTCAGAAAACAATGAATCAACATGTGAAATACATTGTACCATTGGATTCTCCATACACCTATCAAAATAAAACAATTATGAAGCTAATCTCTAAAGACAATATTTAAGGAATTAAGCTGAATATATGCACTTTTTTGGTCAATGCATATATTCATGGTTTTAGCTAATATCTCTTGAAATATACAAGATAGAAAGATATACCAAAAATAAAGTCACCACGTAATTACTGTAGGAATAAAGATTAGAGCTTTATTTAACAAGTTATAAACAAGGTTAAAACCTGTAATGGATTATTGAATAATCCAAAAGAGCTGTTGACCACTTTGTTGTGAAAGTGGTTAAACTTAAAATAAAGTGGTCAGTCATATTCTACTAGCTCATACGTGAAGAAATATGTAATGTTTACTATAATATCCAAGGTATAACCCCTTTAAATCATTGTTTGAAGTTCAAAATATTGAATTTCAACAGAAAAGAAGAGTTACAAGAAAAATCATCAAAAATAGAGTTTCAAGGATGTAATAAAATTCTCTTGACAGTTTAATAAGGTCATTCCAAGCTATCAGAATCCACTCTCAGAATAGCTTTAGCATGTATAAAGTAAAGGTTATTAATAATCAAAGATTAAGCTTAAACTTGATCATTCATGATCACTCACTGTAATCTTATTGTAAGTTTAACAGTCATATAAGTGATAAAACTGATGAATAGTATTAGATTATGATTAATACCAATAAAATACACACAGTTTAGGCTTCTGAAAAGCCTATGATGTCATCAAACTTAGAGTTATAGTAATAACTCTAAATAATGGCATAATAACCAGATAAGATTGTTTGATCATGATTTAATCATCACTAAGCCTTAAAATATGGATTATTTCTAGTATAAAGCATCAGTACATGTCTACTAGAAGCCTGCTGGACTCTAGAAGGGAGGTATTTACTACAAATAGAGCTCTTTTTATTCTATTTTCCCCTAAGACGCTCACAAAACACTAAATAATTAAATCAAAAAGGCAGATTCTTTTTTCTTTATATAAAGAAATTTTATATTATTAAAGAACAAATATAATATTTATTCTAATAATCAATATTGACATCATTACTTCAATTATTTAACTGTTTTTGTTAAATTTCTCTTAAAAATCTCAAATCCATGTCAAATTAAGATAATTTGTAATTTCTATTAATTTTCATTGTAAGTACAATTTAAATAAGTTGTATTTATATTATTTATTGTGAAATATTTCGAAATTATTCTATTAAGTGTTAATAGTAGGTTATTTCTTCTTATTATAATAATTTTCTCTCTATTATTACTTTAATAATTCTTTAATTAATATAAATAGTATTTATATTAATTTATAAATTTAATATTAGTAATATTATTGTTGTTAATTTTTTATTCATAAAAAACAATTTTCTACGCCTTTATTATTTTTTGGTAACAATAATAAAGTTCCCTTAGATATATGAATTATCTTATATTAATATATTTATTTATTATATACTTTTTTTATAGGGTATTGGTAAAAACACGTAAGCAAATTGGTAAAAACACATAAGAGCTTACGTGTTTTGGCCATAATTTGGTAAAAACACGTAAGGGGTGCCCTGGGCCCATTTTTAATTAAAAATGAAACACCATTGGGCCTGTATTGGGCCAAAACATTCCCAAAAGAGGTTTTTTCCCCACAAAACCTCTGTAACTCCAAATTGTTTGAGATTTTTTTGCCCAGCCCCCCCCCAAAAAAACAAACAAGCTCAAACACCCCAATAATCCACATTATCCCCACCCCAAAACATTGTTGTTTTTGGAAAAACAGCATTACCAAAGCCATTTTGCAAAGCTTTTCACACCTTTTTTCTTTTTGTCCCCCAAAGACTGCATTTTCCACAGCAACAACCTGCTTTCAAGCCTCTCAATTTTCAATTTTTTACCATCCCTCATCTATTAATCCCACATTTAAGCCACTTTCTGTCACTCTTAACCACTTCTGTTCATTTTTCACACCTTTTTTCACCTCCTTTTCACATTTCGAAAGGTTCTTACCCCATTCCAAATCCCCCATTTCCCCTTTTTTTCACTTTTATACATAATTTTCATTAAAAATATGCTTCAACCCCCCACTGAAGGTGAATTTCAGACCCTTGAGCTTCTTTGGCAACATGTGCATAATGTTGCCAGGGCTCAGGGGTATGCTGTGTCCACCTTGAGGTCCAATATGACCCACAACCAAATTGAAATATGTTGTGACAGGTCTGGCACCCCAAATACCAACAAAAGCCCCTCCAAAACAGTCACCTCAAGAAAGCTTGACTGTCCTTTTAGACTTTATGCCAGGAAATATTCCAAGAGTACTACTTGGACTCTTAAAGTCAAAAATCCTGAACATAGCCATGATGCCACTGAAAATATCATGGCACATCCTGCTTTCAGGAAATTCAATGAGCAAGAAACATCCCAAATTGCTCAAATGTCTGAATCACTCCTCATGCCAAGGCAAATTCAGGCCCAATTATGCAGCCAGAGGGAGTCTGACAGGCCTGTAATCCTTCAAGACATTTATAACCAAGTCAAGAAAATAAAGAAAGACAAATTGCAAGGCAGAAGGCCCATCGATGCTCTTATTGACACTCTCAAAGAAGAAAATTTTGTTTGGTCCTCTACAAGGGATTCTGAGGGACACATTACCTCCTTGTTTTTTACTCACCCCCTGGCCATAAAACTTCTTCATGGCTTTCCTCATGTCATTCTTATGGATTGTACTTATAAAACCAATAAGTACAAAATGCCCCTTTTTCATATTGTTGGATTCAGCTCAACAAATAAGACCTTTTCTGGGGCTTTTTGTTTGATGAAGAATGAAAATGAAACTTCATATACTTGGGCATTAAATCAATACATTGAAAAGGTCCTCAACAACACCAATCTTGTTCCCCCCAGTTATTGTTATTGACAGGGATCTGGCCTTGAAAAACTCTATTAAGAAGCTCTTCCCAGACTCCAAAGTCATGCTATGCATTTGGCACATCAACAAGGATGTATCTGCTCATTGCATGAAGAAAATTGGTCATGGAACTGATTTTGAAAATTTTATGGGCCTTTGGAATCAAGTAATATACTTCTTCATTTTATTTCATTTTATTTCACTTTTTTTCTTATTATTGTCTTTATTAATGACTTTGGGATTCTTTTCTCAGCTTATGTATTCACCCACTGAAAAGTCTTTCAAAGACAACTGGAAGAACCTTCAAAAGCAAGTTAAAAATGCTGAGGTCTTGCAGTATTTGGAAAATACCTGGCTTCCTCTAAAGGAGTATTATGTGCCAGCCTGGACAAACCACCATTGCCACCTGGGTGTGGGCTCCACCTCCAGAGTTGAAGGTGCCCATGCCATGGTTAAAATTTGGCTACAAAAGTCCACTGGTACGCTCCTGGAGGTAGTCAGGGCACTCCACATGGCATTCAGAAAACAATTTATTGAAATTATCAACAGAATCTCCAAAGAAATGATTGTCCATGTCAAGAATTTTCCTCCACACATCTGTGCCCTCAATGGCAAGGTGTCTCATTATGCTCTTCAGATTGTCTTTGAAAATTTCAAAACAAAATTTCCTCCAAATGAAAAATGCACCAACAAATACAACAATTATAAAGGCATTCCTTGCAAGCATAAACCCAAAAGGCATTTGCCAAGCGCCAAAGGCTTGAATTATCAGACTTCCATCCTCAGTGGCATTTGAATTTGCCTGTGAGGGTTTTTTAATTTCTTCTTATTATTTGTTTTCTTATTAACTGATTTTACTTGTCATATTCTTCTCAGACTGGTTTTCAAGGTGATGATCAAAGTGTTGAAAAAGAAAGAAAGAATGAAGCCAAGAAAATATTTGAAGACATTGGGGAAGACCTGTTTCAAAGACCAATGGCACAAATCACCCCAATACTCCAACATTTTCAAGATGTTTTGACTGGAAAAGTCCCATTTGATCAAATTCCCAAGAGTCAAGAGGATGATCAATATTATGAAGACCCTCTAGAATGCAAGAAAGTCCGTGGAAGACCCCAAGGAGCCAAGAATAAAAACAAAAGAGAACCTTCAAGATTTGAAATTATTGAGAGTCAAACCAAGAGAAGAGGAAGACCCCCATCAAAAGTGACCAGCACAACAACTTCAAGATCCCAGTCAAATGTCCCCTCTCCAATTATGGAAGTGGACTCATCTGAAGATTCTGAAGATTCTGAGGACTCCTTATCTAAATCCACCAGCATATTGGCAATTGGAAGCAAAACCTAACAAAGAAAATCACACAAGCCTGCCACCACCTTGTAGATATATGATGCAATTGACTTGACCTGCAAGAATTTTCAAAGCAATTATCACACAAGTGATGAATGCTCCAAGCATTTTGTGAGTTTCTGATTCTTTCTAATGTATCTTTCTCTTGTTTATTTTGATATTTATTCATCTTTTGACCTTCTTTTATCAGATAACTGGCTCAGAAGACTTGCCCAAGTTTATATCAAAATACACCTTCAAGGCCATCAATGTCCAGGGTGATGGAAACTGTGGCTACAGAACAGTATCCCACTTCATTTACAAGACTCAAGATCAATGGGCTGATGTCAGAGGTGACTTGAATGAAGAAATTCAACAAAATCAAGACCTTTATGAAGCCATGAACACCTTAATTCCCTCAGTATCCTCTTATTTGCAAAGAATTGAATGGTATGAAGATGTTGGCCAGGCTCCAAAAAGCAAGTGGATGTCCATGCCTGACATGGGGGATCCAATTGCAAATAAGTATTAAAGACCAGTTTTCTTTTATTCCACAGGCCAATCTTTTTCTTTTTTCCCTTATTTCTGTCCTCCAAATGATAATCCCCCCATTTTCATCTGCTTCTTGAATAGTTGTGCTCATTTTGTTCCTTTGGACATCATCATTTCTAAAGTTTATCCAGTCCCCCCCCCATTACTGTGAACTGGGAGATTCATGCCCAAGCACAAGCCCTGGGGTGGGCTGATAAATTTAAGAAACACAGAATGTTGTATTTGTCAAATCTTCCTCCCCCCTCTCAGAAAAAACCCACTATTTTGGAGGTTGATTCTGATTGAATGATTTTTGTATATACAATTTATGCCAATTATCCCCCTCCTCAGTCATATTTA
The DNA here is from genome assembly GCA_023105745.1 of Austropuccinia psidii. NCBI lineage: Eukaryota > Fungi > Basidiomycota > Pucciniomycetes > Pucciniales > Sphaerophragmiaceae > Austropuccinia > Austropuccinia psidii. The sequence continues at coordinate 7,771,299 of JALGQZ010000003.1, forward strand.
TTGCTTAAATCCCACCTCAGTCTCATTTTATATCAAACGTGTGGAACTTTTGTACTTGAAAATAGTCATATTACACACAAGAAAAAAACAGTTAAAAAAAACACTCATTGCGCCTTCACTTGTGGTCCCACCCAAAAAATTTTCCCAATTCATGAGCTTCTGGTTCTTTATTGTCCAGATTGAACCCTTCAATTTAAAAAAAATGAAGGAAATTCATAAGTGGGAAGTTATTAAATTCACTTTTTAAAAATAGGCATATTACAATGACGGGAAAAAACATTTGAAAAAAAAACCCTTTTTGCGCCTTCACTTGTCCCACCCAAACAAATTCCCAAAATTATGGGATTCTGGTGCTTTCTTCTTCACATTTAACCCTTTATTTTTAAAAGAAATGAAGGAAGATCATAAGTGGGAAGATTTTAAATGAATTTTTGAAAAAAATATGCCATTTTGGCATATTGGCCAAATTTGTGAAATTTGTGAAATTTGGCAAAAAAAAAAAATTTGAAAAAATTTGTGCTTATTGAAATGCCAAGTTGGGAAAAATATGGCAAAAAAAAATTAAAAAAATCCTCAAAACTGAGCCTGAGGAATTTTTTTGGAAAATTAAGGTCACTTACGTGTTTTTACTAAAAGCTTACGTGTGTTTACCAACACCCTTTTTATAATATAAATTCTATTATTATATTTATTTAATAATACAATTATTTTTACGCCTTAATTATAATAATTCTTTATTATTATAATTATTTTTTATCTTATTTATTTTATTTATAAGGACATTAATAGTACAATAAGTAAAATATTAGTAATCTTGACTTAATGTTTCATAGTCAGACCTTACAGGTCTATGGATAAATAACTTTGGTTCTTAAACCAATTCTTTATCTTTTTGACTTTGTCTTTGAAATACAATGGGCTCTAACCCCTAAGAGTTCTATGGTCTTCTCCTGACCCAGAAAGCTCTTGATGTGTAAGTACGAGTTCATGGCCCCCTGCCAAAGGCTTGGGAATATTTCACACTCCTCTTATTTGGTTGCTCTGAACCAATTTTTGTATTGGCATTGATAAACTTCTATTTCTGCCACTTTAAAGTGGTTCAGCCCTTAAAATATTATCATGAATTAGTTCAGATTCATAATTCATGTCAGATTTTGTGGGTACAGACCTTGGGGAATGGGGGGCAACTCTGGCATCCTCCAGATGTGTCTTTCTTGAGGAAGATTTGAAACTTTTGGATTTGGTCTTGCCTATTCCTTGTCCACATCCATATGGTTGGACTGAATAGTTGCTTCAATTTCTGGTATGCACCATTTTCACGTCAATTCAAGAGAAAAGGTGAAATAAAAGGACAGAACCACACACCTTTTAGTGGTAATTTAGCTTGTTCTTTTCTGAATAAAGTGCCTCTTTTAGCAATTTTCAATTCAATTCTCTCTTCAGATTCTTGACTAGTAATATAACCCTTACTGAGCTTATTACCAGCTGCACTATATTTTATTAAAGACACTAGAGGGAAATTTATAAAAGCAATAAATTATTTTTATGCTTTTTTAAAATATTTTTAAAGATTTTTATAAGTTTTATTATTTTTTAATATTAAGAAAATTATTCTTTTCAAAGAAAAAAAATTGAAATTCAAGATTTTGATTCAAAATTAATTCAGAGTAACTCAAAGAATAATTTTATGAGTTTTTGGTTGTGAAAAAGCAACATGTAAAACAATATAAAATTAAACCAAGTTCCTCAATGAAAAAGCTTTTAAAAACAATTTCAAAAACAAAAATTATTTCAACTTCAAATTGAAAGAAAAAAAATTATTGAATTAATATATTTTAGAACTTAAAAATATATTAATTAAGGGTACAAGGTTCAAAAAGCAAGACCAGACTCCCAAATGTGAGATGTGTCTATGAAACTTGTTGATAATATTACTATTAATCAACAGTACTATGACTGTTCTTATGAAATATAATAGTAAGAATTATTATAACCACAAGTAAATAATTAATTAATTAATTATTTCTTTTACTTGTTATACACTACTAGTGATTATAACAGTAAGCAGTTCTTGTCTAAAAGAATCAATTACAAGAAGAATTTAATAATAAATCTTCTTTATTAAAATAATAAATTTATTTTAATATATAATTATCTTTTATAAGAATAATTATAAAAATAACCCTTGAAAAAAACTATTACTAGAGAAAAACTTTAAGAATTAAATCAAAACACTCACTAATACTCCAAAGAGCTTATTGAAAGATAAGAGTAGAGAAATTTGATGGATAATTGTGTATTTAAACAATCAAAATTAATTTATAAAAAGATTACAGCAATATATAGTTAATTTCTATGATTTCACGTCTTTATGGTTGATTTTGAAAGTATAAAACACTTTAGAAATAGCTCTAACTAATACTTACTTGTTGGTAATAAAGGTATAATGGAATAATGTGATGATTTGGAAAAACAGCAAGAAGAAGGCCTCTTTTAAGTCTAAGACAGCTCACAGAGGCGTACCATGGAGCAAAAGTAAAAACCAGTGAGTGGGAAAACAATAAAACGTTTTGCATCATTGATTGCATCATCTGTTGTCACGTAAGATTATCACAATTACTTAATTGGTGCTTTTACGTGACTACCAACACATTTATGGTTAGGAATAAAAGGAGTAACAGCTGTACATCTTCTTTTATTCTAAAATAATCATTTGTTTCTCAAAGTTATCAATGTTTTTGGAAATTTAATCACAGAGTGTATTTTCTGTGAATTTTTAAAGATTCAGTATTTCACGTGGAATCATCAAAAATGGACTGTAAGTAAAAATTTTGATTTTACTTATAAAAGTATAATTCTTTTGAATTTTTATATGAATTATAAAGTTTTCAATTGGTCCTGAAAGTTTAAGTAATATTCATTAATTATTGTATTTTGACTGAATTTTTGAAGTTTTTACCTCATTTCTACATAGAATTGCAAATAGCAGTATATTGCTGGTTTCTATGAGGTAAATAAATGGATACTAGTCCAAAAATGGTTTCAATTCATCTTTCAAGTATTATCAATTTGAAATAATTAATAATTGACATGGTTAAAGCAGTCTAAGCTGCTCTTTACCTCCTTGTCACATCAAAATAGTAGCTTTGCAGTTTTCTTATGATTTAAGGAGATTTTAACTTGGTAACTAGGTTCCCAAAAGGGCTTAGTATACTAATTGGGCCATGATCATTCATGGATCCAGGCTTTAGAGTTATCCACACCTCAGAGGCCTCAGAAGTTGGGTACCCTGGCTCTCTTTGATGTCTTTGGTCCCCTCTAACTATTTTCACTCTGGGTGTACCAAAAGTGCATATACAAATACCATAATATCAAGTTTCCAAAGCATGCATAACACTATTCTTAGTGTATATGTAACATGGGATTTCTCACAATCCCATTATTTTGGCGTGAAATTGAGAAAAACAAAAATCTCCATGGATCTTTTATGTGGTATTGATGATGTGTTATTGAAGTATTTTCCATATTACCACCTCAAAGAGTTGATTTTAGCTTATTCACTCTATGGAGCTACCCTAGGTGAAATATTTTGTACAATCCAAATTTGGCCTTAAATCAATGCATTTACTTACTCAATAAAAAGGTATTCATTTTTTTTGAAATCAAAAGTGATGAATTTTGAATATATGCATGACTTATGGGTTATGCATAGTTCAGAATTTATTTTTAAGATAATTGTGGCCTATGTGGGTATGTGAAATATACCTCAAGGCTCACAATAGTCTTGAAGCTTCAGAAGATGAAGAATCTTGGAGATTGGCCATAATCTGGGTCATTTGTTTCATCATGGCCAATAGAGATGGTTCATACTGATGAGAGACAGGCCTATTATACTGGGCTAGATTTGGTTCTACAGTACCTTGAGATCCCCCCACAGGAGTAGTAGAAATGTCAGTATTGTCAGACTCTTCCTCCTCCTCTCAATCATATTCACCAGGATCTTTAAGTGTGGTCCTTGAAATTCCTGGAAAAGGGCCTAATACTGCTGAGAATGAACTTTATCTTTTAGGCCCTCTTCCTTCCTTCCTGGATGGTTCAGCCCCTTCCATGACTGGCTGTCTGTCCAAATGGGCCCCAAGTTGAGCAACTGCTGGGGTCCCATCAAGACGCACTCATGGTGTTGGAGTGAGGACAGCTTAAGCTCTGGCCTGAGATCTGTTCTGTCTTGCAGGAGGTAACTGTTGGACAGGAATGATTTTTTGGCATGAAAATTAAATAAAAATTGAATTTGAGGACTAGAAGAAATTTGGAGCAAAGGCTTGCAGTCAAACCAATAAATTAATATCTTGAGAAAGTCCAAAAATTAAATTGAAGACACTTCAGGTCAATCAATCAATTAAAGGTCAAATGAAATCTTTAATTCAATAATTAACAATGAATATTTAAGGTAAATTAATTGATTAGTCAACATCCTGATTAATTCAAATAAATAAGTCTTGAGGCAAATGAATCAATAAGCAGAATCAAATAAATTCAAACTGAAAACAAGGGAATATTCAGACCAATCAATCTTGAGCTCAAAATCAAATATGTCAAATTAATCAATCAAAAGAAAATCAACTGAAAAACTTGCTGTGAATTAGAATTCTTGAAGAATATTTCAAAATGAATCTTGATGAATGAAGATCTGTGTCAGAAATGAATTTTGAGACCAATTTAAGTTCAAATTAAACCTGGGACCTGAATGAAAACTGAGTGTAATAAGAGTGACTAAAAAGAACGGTCAGCCAAACCATTTTGAAAGAAAAAAAAACTTTCATAAAATTGAGAGAAAATTCATAAAGAGAAAGTCAATTTTGATGAGAAAAAGAGTGATTGAAAATTGATAATTTGAAAAAAAATCATTAAACTCATAAAAGATTCATAATTCATAAGTCAATGATTTGCAAAAATATAACTAATAAAGAGTGAAAGGAATCAATTATGAGCTAATTAATATCATTACACAGGGGCTCTTGGGGAAAACAAGAGTGGCCTGGAACTCAGGAATCAAGAACTCACTTGGAGGGCTCCAAAGGGTAAAGAAGAAACCAAAAAATATGCTTCTTTAAAAGAAAATATGAGCAAGCAAAAGATATGCCAAAGATAAGAAGGAAGCCGAGGGCCAAGGATGATAAAGAAAGCCAAAGGCCAAAGAGCCAACCAAATTAATTCTCAATTCACTTTTTCAACCTTACAGAAAGAAAAATGGAATTAGTAAAAGATATGACCACCAATATACACTGACAGGCAAAGTGAAAATTGAAAATGACTGACTTAAGAATATCAGTATTTACTTTGAATAATGCAAAGGAAGATAATAATGAAAATAAATCCAATATCTTAATTAACTGGGGCAAAAGTCCCCAGGGATGGAAAGGTGGCCAGTTTATGTGAATATTTGAAGATTGATTATGGAGGGTTTATTAACCAGCTGTATTTACTGTTTTGGATCAACACCAATATTGCCATCTCTGTAATTTAACTGTGTGTCTTGAATTGGCCCAAATGGGCCAATGCCATACAGGTTTCCTGAATACCGCCTTTATGGACCAATTGAGGCTTCCAAGGGATTCTGAAGTACTTGATGGCCTGACAACCTATTTAATGATTGAAAAACTCTTGAAATTTTCCTTGAATAATCCTGGCCCAGTATTCCCTTGGGGACTACCATTGAATGAATTAACCAACACCTGAGGAACCAGGTGATTGGTTTCCTTGAATAGTCTTCTGATAGACATAATGGATTGAAAGACTGACTGGCTGAAGTATTCCTTTGAAATGGAGTGATGGACTTGGGGACTTTATTTTAAATGATGTAATAGGGTCCTGAAACTATCACCATTGGGTTTCTTATGGAAAATGGTGCATACTAGTATATAATACCATATATGCACCAGTCCTGGTTCCTAAAGGCTTGAGTCTTTTGGGCTGGGCCAAGGCTTCCCTGATCTTGAGAGGAAAACCTTTTGAAGGTGGCTGGTGGCCTCTGGTGGTTGCCAGAGGCCATGAATTGAATTTGAGGTCAGTAGGCAGCTCTGGGGTTTTTGGGCCTTTTGAGCATTTTTAACAAAATAGGTTCAGGTGTGCCAGCTTGTGGTTTGGGACCAACATGACATTGGGGGCTTATGGGCTGCCCCCTTGGCCCCTTTTGCCCAATTGTATTTGATCCAAAAGGGGCCTATGATGTCCCACAACCTGTGGGCCATGTCCTATGGACCGCAGGCTGTAGAGGCCATAAGGGGCCCAAATTCCCCAAAGAGGCCATCTATTCCCAAACCCCCTAATCAAAAGGGGTGACCCAGGGGCCAGAGGGACTCCCAGGCCCAAAATCAGAGGTATTTTCCTGGGGGGTTGGTGAGGTGGTTAATGGGCCAAAATGGCCCATGGGGCAGGATATGGCCAGGAAATATGAGTGTGGACCAAATCCCATTAAAGAATAATAAAAGTCAAATTGGCCCAGAATTGATAATATGGCCAATTGTCCATATATTGGTTGAGGCTTGATTTTCCATAAAACACCAATTGGGAGGGGTCTTTCCTAAGTTTGTGACATGAGGGCCTCAAGTTTTTTGATTTATTTTTGTACATAAGTATGTGGCTTTGAAAGAATCCAAGCAAGATATCATTTCTAATTTAGAAGATGTTTGTATTCAAATGATAAAGAATTTTATGGCATGATATGAGCTCTACAGTTTGTTATACCTCATATTACAGCTGCATTAATATATGGAAAATATAGGGGGGCTTATTTATATTGCTATTATCAAAAAACCTTCATTTTGAGTAGTAAACTGTTGAGCAAATATTCATTTTCCAATTTTGGAGATCAAGAGGTCTAAGGTATCACAAATTAAAGTTCCAGCTCATATATTTAATTTTGATGTACTTTTGTAAAGTTTTGTACAAGCCCACTTGGACCTTTGAAGGGTTCTTAGCGAAAAAGGTGGTGTAATTGTATATCCTGAATTAGTAATTCCAAATAGTAATGAATACTACCATTAGATAGCCCGCCTTGGGATCCTTAAGAAAAGTACCATTTTGGTGGGGTTCGCATCAAATATGTATAAGCTAGATGAGAGGTGAAAATGATGATTTCTGCTTATTTTGTCTTATCTTTGATAGGGAATATCCTTGTCCTTTCTTATCCTATTTTTGTAATTCTGGTATGTTTTATTTTTCTGAATTTTCCCTCCTTATATCAGACCTGTATTGGCTATATTTGTCCAATTATCGTAATACCATTACCTATATTATTTTGGATGTCATGCTTGTGCACTTTTTATAGTCACAGGCTGAAAATAAGGAGATTTTTTCCCTATGGCTTAGAATTAAATTACTCAGAGGAATTTACCCATGCCTGGTGCACTCTGATACCTGCATTAGAATTGGCATATAAGACATCAGTCCATTCTTCCACAGGTCAAACTCCTTCTGAGCCTTGATGTATATTTTCCATACCCAAATAGGCCCCAATTATCTTTAAAATAAATTTTGAACTATGCATAACCCATAAGTCATTCATATATTCAAAATTCATCATTTTCGATCTCAGAAAAGATTAATAACTTTTTTGTGAGTAGGTAAATCCATGGATTTAAGGCCAGATTTGGCTTCCACATGAAAATTCACCTAGGGTATCTCCATAGAGTGAATAAGCCTAAACTAACTCTATGAGGTGGTAATATGGAAAATAATTCAATACCACATGAAATAAGTGCAATTTTTTTGTTTTTCTCAATTTCATGCCAAAATAAGGGGAATGTGAGAAATCCCATGTTACATATACACTAATAATAGTGTTATGCGTGTTTGTGGCACTTAATATTATGGTATTCCTACATGCAGCTTTGATACACTCATAGTGGATAACAATCTTGAAGCCCAAATTTCTATTTTTGATGTGAAAATAGCTAAGGGTGACAAAAGACATCAAAGAGAGCCAGGGTACCCAGCTTGTGAGACCTCTGAGGCATGGATAGCTCTAAAGCTTGGATCCATGGCTGATAATGGCCAAATTAGTATACTAAAACCTTTTGGGAACCTAGTCACCAAGTTAAAATCTCATGAGATCATAAGAAAATTGCAAATAAGCTACTATTTTCATGTGACAGAGAGGTAAAGAGCAACATGGACTCCTGTAAACATGCCTATTCTTAATGATTTTCCATGGATAAACTATAAAAAATTAATTGAAACTCTTTTTGGACTAGTATCCATGAATTTACCTCATAGAAACCTTCCCTACTGTGATATTTGCAATTCTATGTATAAATGAGGTGAAAACTTCAAAAATTCATTAAAAATAAAATTCTTAATGAATATTTTTGAACCTTTCGGGACCAATGGAGAATGGTATGAATCATAAAGAAACCTAAAATAATTATGGTTTCATAAGTAAAATCTAAAGTTTTACCTATAGCCCATTTTTGATGATTCCATGTGAAACACTGAATATTAAAAAATTCACAGAAAATACAACCTGAGATTAAATTTCCAATAGAATCAATAAATTTGGGAAGGAAATGTTAATTTTGAATTCAACAAAGATTTACAGTTGTTCCTCTTTTTATTCTTAACCACAAATGGGTTGGTATTCATGTAAAAGGATTAATTAAATAATTATGATACTCTTAAAGTACAACAAATGATGAAGATAATAATTCATTAAGTATTATTGTTTTCTCACTCACTTGTTTTGCAGTTTGATCTATGGCACGCCTCTCTGAGCTGTCTTTGACTCAAAAGAGGCCTCCCCTTTCTGTTTTTTCCAACTCATCTTATATTCCAATTATATCTTTGTTACCAACAAGTATTAGTTGGACTTTTCTCAAGTGTTTGAACTCTTTCAGAATCCATAAAGAGAGACGTGAAGTCATAGAAATTTACTATATATTTCTGTAATACTGTTATAAATCAATTTTGATCCCATAAATTCACAATTTACCCGCCTAATCTCTCTACCATATTCTTTCCAAGGTTCATTGAATAATAGTGAGTGGTTATTATTAATTAATGAAGATTTTCTCTAGTATTTTTTGTATTAAATCATTTTATTTCTAATTATTCTTGTAAAAGATAATTATATATTAAAATAATTATATTTTTCAAATACTTCTTGTAATTGATTCTTGTAGAAAATTGCTTCTTGCTGTTGATTCACTAGTAGTGTATAACAATTAAAAGAAATAATTAATTAATTAATTAATTCATTCATTCAGTAATTAAATTGTGGTTATAATAATTTTGTTATTCTATTTCGTAAGAAAAGTCATATTATTGTTGATTAATAATAATATGATCAACAATTTCATAGACACATCTTACACTCCTGCTATGTTAGAAAAAGGATGGAATCCAAGACTCCCAGAGGACACACTAAGGAAAGACTTAGTTGACATCCATCCTACAGCTTCCTGCTTCAAGAGGATTCTTGATAAAATGAAAAATCATGCAAAACAAAGCATTCATTACTCTGTTGAATATCCAAAACAAAAGTGTGAGAAGAGTCCCTAATTACTAAACTTCAAAGTAAGGGACTTAGTTCTAGCTCCAACCTTGAATTTTAAGTATATCAAAGGCTCAAAGAAACTTAAATATTTTTATGTAGGACCTTTCATTATTGTTGCCTTATATGGAACCAATGTAGTTCAAGTAGAATTGAGTGGTGTGTTGGAACATAGGTACCCACCTTCCCAGTCAGCTTGATGAAATCTTATCAGCCAGCTGATAAAAAATTATTTCCTCTAAGGAATACAACTCCTCAAATTTACCACTAATGGAATAGAATGAAGGGAAAAGGATAAAGAAAGTAATTAAAAGAGGAGACTGAGTGGTGAAAATTAAAGGGAATATCTTGTCAGACATAGAAATTCAGTACATGAAGATGAATGGCTGGAAGAATCAGAAATACCTGTCTCAGATAAACTTTTGATAAGATTGAGGCATGAAAAAAAATCCCATAAGCATGAATATGACTGTCAATATGCATCAATTACTTGATCTGAGTAATACAAAGAGGTTGGACAGTGGAAAGTAACCCCTATGGGCCCTTTTTTTTAAAAAAATAATTGATAAAATTGTATTACAGCTTTATTTTTTGGCCAGATGGAATTTGAGCCTTGAATTATAAGTTACATACCAAAATCATCCACAATTAATATTGAAAAGAATTCTGAAATATGCATAACCCATAAGCCATGCATAAAGTGAAAATTTATCATTTTTTATTTAAGAAAAGATGAATACCTTCCTTGTGAGTAAGTAAATCCATGGACTTATGGCCACATTTTATTTCTACACAAAATTTCCACTAGGGTACCTCTATAGAGTGAATAAGCTTAATATAACTCTATGAGGTGGTAATATGGAAAATGATTCAACAACACATCATCAATACCACATAAAAGGATTGAGAAAACTTATGTTTTTCTCAATTTCACATCAAAATAATGGGAATGTGAGAAATGCCATTTTACATATACAATAAGAATTGTTTTCTACATGTTTGTAGCACTTAATATTACTTTATTCTTACATAAATCTGTGATACACCCATAGGAGATATCAGTCTTGAAGCCTGAATTACTATTTTTGACATGAAAATAGCTGAGGGGGACAAAAGACATTGCAGAGAGACAGGGTAGCTGATCTGTGAAGGATCTGAGGCATGGATATATCTTAAACTTGGATCTATGGCTGATCATGGCCAAATTGGTACACTAAAGCCTTTGGGGAACATGGTTACCAAGTTAAAGTTCGATTAAACCATAAGAAAATAGCAGATAAGCTGCTATTATGATGTGAGAAGGAGGCAATTAGCAACTCTGACTCCTTTAAAAATGTAAATTATTCATTATTTTCCATGAATAAAACATAAAATAGTAATTGAAACCCTTTTTGGACTAGTATACATGCCTTTACCAGATGGAAACTAGCTATTGTCGTGCTATTTCCTTTTCTATGTAGAACTCAGGTAGAAATTCAAACAATTCATTAAAAATACAATTATTCATGAATACTTTTGAAGCTTTCAGGACCAATGAGGAAAGCAATAACCCATATAAAACCCAAAAATAATTATGACTTCATAATTTAACTTAAATGTCCTACTTACAATCCATCATTAATGATTTCACATGAAACACTAAATCTTCAAAAATTCACAGAAAATACAATATGTTAAGAAATTTAAAATAAAATTTATAAATTATCTAAATTGATGTTTATTTTGAAAGGGAAGAAGATTTATAGTTTTCACTCCTTTGTTTCTCAACCATAAATGGGTTGGTAGTCACCTAAAATGACTGAATTAAGTAATTACAATAATCTTACATTACAAAAGGTGATTTAAAAAAGATCAAAGATGATTAATGGGTTTTCACTTTGGCTCCTGGAAATAATCTGTTATCGGCTTTTGGCTTAAAAGAGGTATCCTCTTTCTTTTTTGCCAAATCATATCATTAGTACCAACAAATCAGTATTAGTTAATTCTTTTCTAAGTGTCTTAACTCTTTCCAAATCAATAAGAAGAATGTCAAATCATATAGAAGTACTATTTTTCAAAAGTTTTCAACTAATATATTGTTTAATTACTGTTTTAAAACAATTTTGATTCTTTGAATCCACAATTAATCCATCAACTCAGTTTTCCATTTCTTTTCAAGGTACTATTGGAGTATTAGTCAGTGTTTTCATTTAATTCCTAAAATTTTTCTCTATTAATAGTTTTCTTCAAGAATTATCTTCATAATTATTTTTGTCAAAGATAATTGAAAATTCAATCAATTGTTTATTATTAATAATTCTTGTAATTGATTCTATGGACCATTACTGCTTACTTTTATAATCACTAGTAGTGTATGACAAGTAAAAAAACTAATGGGGTAATCAATTATTCAATTGTGGTTACAATGAAATCATTTATTATCTCTCATAAGAACAGTCATAGTACTCTTGATTAAAATTATTATTATTAAGAGTTTCATGGACACATGTTACAAATGGCCTGGCTTTGGAATCTTGGGAATTCACAAAATTTGGATCCCACCTGGTAATTTTTATATGCCGAAGATCTTGTCTTTAGAATACTCAGGCAGCTGTACAAGCTAATAGTCACCTTTCAGTTTTGTTATCACTGGAGGTACTTGTAGCAGGCTAAAGATTAGTGAAGTTGGGAATAGGTTATGGTCTGTTTGATGGGCTAGTGGTAGTTGGAACTGAAAAAGGCCATTGATGGGGAGCTTGGGTGGTACTTTTAGAAAATTTACTCTGAAACCCTTTGACAGGTAGTGTGGTATTCCATACCTTTTTTACCAGTTTCAAAAGATTTTTTTGGAAATCAAAAGTTGGAAAATCAAGATCAAAATGACTAATTCAGGAAATCACCACTCAAAGGACATGATTAAAGATCACACACACTCAGGAACAACATCAATAGTAGGGAGGAATGGAAGAATTTTAGCATTCACAATTGAAATATTCAATATACTTCTATAATTAAATTAATAATAGAGGAGTCCAATCTTATAGAGTTACACAATAAAACTTACATATAAGGCTTACATGATCAACAATAGGCTTAATACATACAGAAAACTCAAAATGACATGGGAAAAGTAACATTGTAACATTATATCAACTCTAAATCCATCAGGAAGATTATATTACCAAGAATTACAGTAACCAAAATACAGCTCATGTGACAAAAGGATCATATGACAGTATCCAATTCAACTCAATACATGGGAAATCCACTAAAAACCTGAAATTAAATAACAATACAGGCACTTAAAGAAGGTTTATGCAATCCACATGCATGACATCTGTACATCACACAGCCTCAAGATCATCAAATACAACTCAATTCAACTTCAACTAGCTGCATGCAAGGGGAATACACTAAACTGTAAACCACACAGCAATTACAGTAATCAAGAATTAAAACTCAAGAAGATATCCCCACATCAAACAGCATTATTGCCTGAAACTAAATAAATCTTACAAACAAAATTATACAAGGGCTTATTCACATAACACCACCTTCATCCTTTACTAACCAGCATTAATTCCTCAAGGCTATGCAACCTGACTAAAGCAGTGCAAAAGAGAAGTCACCTGATATTTTTACCAAAATCCCCACCAAGCAAAACATCTCAACCTTTATTTTAACCAAACAAATGGTTAAAATATCTCAGTCATATGATACCATTCCCAATTTTACACACTAGCATTAATCTCTCAAGGCTGTGCAAGATTACTAATGCAGTATAACAGATAGGTAATCTGACTTTTGTTACAAAAATCCACACCAGCAAAATTATCTCAAGGGCAAGAATAAAACTTTACATGGAGAGCCCACGGGTACTTCTCACAACATAAAAGGAGGCCTCTCTCTCTCATTTTCTCCTCTTCTCCCCATGAATCCAACTAGTTATATACCAAGAAGGAGAATAACTATTCATCCCTTACTAGTAGGTTAATCTAGAAATTATTATTATTATTATTATTACATTACATTAAAAGTGATCTATATATAGCTATAGTTAAGAGTAGGTCTGCCTATATTATAAATTCATCTATTAGTGAAATACTCATATTCAACAAAATATTTATATTATACTCTTCTCACTAGAACAAAATCTATATCACTATTATTATTATCACACAATGTATTTGACATATTATCCTAAATTATTTACCAACATCAACTATTTAAACTATTAAGCAATATTATTATATATTATCACTATTACTGAATTTTCTCATATTAAACTATTATCCATTAAACAAAATACCTTTAACCAAGAAAACCACTTAAAATCACCACTCAGTACTATTTTATCTATTATTTATCTACTCAATTATTATCTTATCATCTTGAAATCACCTAAAAATTTATTATTTAAAATTATTATTATTTTATCATTAGTCTGATTATTGAATAGGTCTGATAGAGACTGCTAAAAAGTCTTCTCTAGTTGTAAAGCCACAATCTTAAATATTGATTTGTGAGCTCTGTAGGGAGATTGTTTAGTATATTCAGAGGGGCAGCTAAAACACCATTAGCACCCTTGGTTACAGGATTATTTCAGCAATTCAAAACTGTTTACCTGTGATTTCCCCCTCAAGGACTGCCTTATCCAATCCCACACCAAAAGGAGTTCCACATCTGGTGTCCCAACAGTGGCAATTTCAACTTCAACATTCAACAATCAGTCAATAATCAAGAAAGAAGATAATCAAATCAACATAACCCACAAATAATAATTATCATTATCAAGAATTAACCATCAACACTCTCATACAATCTGGAATCTGGAAACAAATCCCATTCCAAATCATCATCACCATCACAATCCTCAAATCAATCATATCATTTTGATTATTCAGTAAAAGAAGGAACACCAGAAAATCAAACACCTCAGGATATTGATTTACTCATTGCAACACCAAGAACAGAACAGAAGGAAAAGGAAGAATTAAGGAGATTTTTCTTCAAGTTAATTCAAGAAGCAAGGAAAAACAAGAGAAGTACAAAAGAATTTAAAGGATCAGTTTATCAAGTAGAAATGAATCAACAATCAACATCTGACTTACCACCATTACCTGAAGATACTGTAGAAGGACAGTATGCAGAAGAAAGTGAAGAGGAAGATCAAACAGTACAAATTCAAAGTTTTATGAAACAAATTCAAGATTTATTATTAACACAAAGTAAAAAAGAAAGGAAAAAGAAGGGAACAAACATCTTACACACCTGGAGCTAGTCCAAGTGAACCCACATTACCAAGGCATGTTAGGCCTGAAGACTCACCAATATCACCTACACCTGGCCCTAGAGCAACATCCACACCCAAAACAGAACAAAGATCACAGAGTATCCCAAAGAAGTTATTTTTAACTACACCAAACCATCCAAGTCCATTACAAAAGGAAATTCCTAAGGTAACATCTCCTATTGTTAAGATAAGAGCTAAAGATTATAATCTTGTTTTTGATGGTAATGAAGTAGAAAAATTTATAAAGAGAGTGGAAGCAGCAGCTGAAATTCAAGGAGCTAGTGGAGAAGATATAGTAAGACAAGTTATTTTTATGTCAGCATCTGAAGAAGTTAAGGAGAAAATTGAAGCAATGCAAGTTTATGAAGAAAAGAACTGGACAAAACTCAAAGAAGAACTTACTACAGAATGGGGAAGAGTAGAGCCAGACAGAAGATATAGACCAGAATCTTTGGAGAAGCTTTTCAATAATACCAAAAGAGCAGGAGGAATTAGAAACTTAGCTGAATACAAGAGATTTATTGGAGAATATGAAAAGATCACAAATTATCTTTATAAATATGGATACATTAGAAGGGAAGTTGAGCATAATGAAGAGATCTATACCAGTCTTTCAACAGAAATTAGGACCTCCATAATTAAGGAAATGAGAAGAGATAAGGTAATGATTCAAGCAAGGGATGGTAGATATATTGTACCAGAAATGTAAGTATTGAAGAGCTATATAGAGCAAGACCTAGAAACTGTGATCATATCAAGGGACAGAGCTGAAGACACAACCTCCCATTATGAATTAAATCATCCACATATAGATAAGACACAAGCAAAGAAAGTTCAATTTGAAGATGACACCATGGAAAATGCCTTAAATCAACTGAAGGAACTTCACAATAAAATTAAAGAACAACAAAGACCCAGGATTCAGGATCAAGAAGAAAAGAAGGAAATAAAGGACTTAATTAAGCAAATCAAATAATTGACAGAAGCAGTACTACCCCAAAGTAAAACAGGTCAGGTACTCAAGCAGGAAAATTAATCAAGGTACCCAAAGGACAACTTACCACCTTTTTCACAAAGGCATATTCCTTATACACCAGCACAAAACATACCAAGACCTTATTTAAAATGTTATTACTGTCTTGAAGAAGGACATTCAGTGAATAGATGCAACTACCTCTTTGATGATCAAAATAAAAAATGGGTTAGCAGACAAGGAGGTGGATTCTTGTTTCCCAATTGGCAAAGAGTACCAACAGATGGAAAAATATCACCAAAGAAGTTAGTGGAAGAATTTGCAAAAGAACAAGAAGAACTTATCAATAAAAGAAAAGAAAATGAAGCTAAAGAATCAACACACCAACCAAAAGAAGTAAACATAATACAAGCCAAGGAAAATGACATTGCAACAGCTATAGCCAAAATTGAAAACTGAGGAAGCTGGCAACCACCAACCATATCATCAGCCAATGATCCATTTCTCAATAATTATGGATTGAGAAACACCAAACAAAGATCCTCAAGAAATGAGTATCCAAGTCAAGAACCAACAAATTCATTACCAAAAACAATGGAAACACCACTAAAAAAGAAGCCACACATACCTGGAGCCTATATTGAAGATGAACAGGGTACAGTGGAAAAAACAATTATTCCTACTAAATCCAAAAACCCTCAAGAGATCAAAGGTGAAGAAGAAGTTATCCCAGAAGTTAAAGAAAAACAGGATTCTGGAAAGAAGCAGGAATTGACTCAAAATACCGTTAAAAACAAGGATATCAAGCAAGAACACACAGAATTTCAAGAGGTTATGAGTCAAATTATCAAAAAGGTATTGAATCAGAAAATAAATCTCACCTTAGAACAAGTTCTTATCATGTCACTCAAAGTTATCAACCAGCTTAAAAATTTGAAAACAGAAGAAAGAAACTCAATCAACTCACTTGAAACAAAAGAAATTCAAACCAAACTCATAAACCATCATTTAGGAAATTATGAACAGCCCAAGTTACATTATGCCTGTCCATTGGGATTTATGCAAGTATATTTAGGAGAAGAAGGACATGAAATAATGGCATTAGTTGACACAGGATCAGAATTAAATATAATACCAGAGGATTCAGCAATCAAAGCAGGACTTACCACAAGATGTCTCAACATGAATTTAAGGGGGATTGGTGGTCACTGTACTTCAATTGCTGGATTAGCAGAATTTACCCCAATTACTCTAGTTACTGGGAAAGAAATAAATATACACCTTTTGGTGGCAAGGGGAGCAGTACACACAGTATTGGGAAGGCCCTTCCTTGCAAACAACAACATCAGATTAGACTTTTCTCAACAAAAAGGGGAAATATTCAGTTATATAGAGCCAGATGGAAGAAGACTTTTCTTACCAATTTGTTCACCACATAAAGTAGGATGGAGAGAAAACCCATCAGCAGGAATGGAAACATGTGCAGTTTCTAAATTGGAATATTGGAAAGAATTACCAGTAGAGAAAGAACCAAGTTCCAATAATCAGGAAATTTCAGAAGAAAATCCTCACCAAGTATTTAAGGAAGAAGAAATAATGGAATCTGAATATGAAAGGGAAACAAAAGTGGAATTAGCCTCAGTTAATACAGAAGATATTAAGCCAAAGCCTAAAGAAATAAATCTTACAGGAATCACAATCCCAAGAAGAGGAAATGGGAATACTGGTCACCAAATATCTCAAGCTATCAACTATTATAATTTCAAGAATCCTGAAGAAATAAAAAGAAAGCCACTCACCAAGCTCCTTTCACCTATCAAAGCATTAAAGTCCCTTTCAAAAGGAATATTCAAAAATAAATGGAAATCAAGTGTAAAACCAGTTATTTCAATAATTAATGTCACAGTGGGAGAAAGGAATTTCCACTCTAATTCTAATACATCAGCATTAAATTCCTTAAAAGAAATTTCTCTCAAACACAAAATTACCATAAATGAAGACATCAAACCTCAAGAAAATCATATAATTCAGGAAGGAAGTATTAAATCAACCTCAAAACCCAAACAATATGAAGAATTAAACAAAAAGCTGGAATATATCATGAAAAATCAATCAACAAATTGAAATGATTATGGTCAAGCAACATTAAAGAAAGCATCCAGAAAACCCAACATCAACAATAATGGGGATAAAGATAAATCACTCTTACCACAAGAAGTAACTAGTCCACCAATTTTATTCTCAAAGTTACTCAAACCAGAAGCATCACTTAAAAAGGACAATGATGAAATTCAGAAACTTCAACTTTTCCCCTCAAATATGGTAAAAATTGACCCAAGGCTTATTATGCAAAACAAAGATATTATCAAAAAAAAACCTAAATAAGTCAAAAATTGAAATAAGAAAATCACAACAAGAATTGGCAAAAGAACTCACTCAAGAGCCAAAAGAAGAATCAGATACTTATCTTCCCAAAGAAAATAACCTATTTCATATCCATACATCCAATAAGGATCCAACATTCCCAGAATATTCTCAACACCTTAAAAATTTCAACCCAAGCAGAGAGTTGAATAAGGAAATCCAACCTGAAAATAAATCTATCAAGAAAGTGTTAACTGCAGAAAAATAAAGTGACATTACTAAAAATGAAGATCCAATCAACTTAAAACCTCAAGATATTACCAACACCAGAAAGCCTATGGAACAAGATCTTATGGAAAACAAATCAGAGCCAAATGAAATATATAGGTCAAATTCTATAAATCATTCAGCCAATTCCAAAGAGAAAGACTTACCTACCCCACACCATCACTCTAATAAAGAAAACAACAATTTTAATCTGGGAATAAACTACTTTGCTTTGGACAAAACCAAAGAAATCCAAATAAATGAAAATGAAGAAATAAATAAAGACATCAGTAACAGACAGCAGAAACAGGACCAAAAAGATTTATCAAAACCAACAAATATGGAAGAAATTGAAGCAGATGGGATTTTACTTACAGAAGACCAATTTCCCTGGGAAGGCTATACCAATTGGCAGCCTTTGAGGAATGAAAATTGCAACCTGGAACTTTACAAATTTACTGAACAAGATTATCAATGCTCAGTTCAGCATGTAAAGTGGATAGAAGGAATAAAGAAAGCACCAAATGAAAAAACTGAAATTAAAAAAGGAAAGCTCACCAAGGAAGAAAGGGAATATTTTTGGATTACTCAGAATAAGAAGATATGCCCAAATTTTCAAGCCCATTTGGCAAGGCAATATCAAATTTTAAGACAGAATGAAGACTGGAAAGAGAACAAAAATAAAAATGGAAACACCAATCCTGAGTATTTAAGGGATGAAAAAGAATTGCAGGCTCAATATCTCAATAAAGAAAGAAGAAATGAACTTACAGCTAAAAAGACCAAATTCAAGAATAGTCTTAACAACCAATTTTCACATCCTCAATAACTTTTTTTATTTTGCTTATCTCATGAATTTTTTTTTCTAAATCTCAAATATCCATATACAAAAAAAATCAAAAAAAAAAAATATAGAAATAAAAAAAAAAAGATATAAAAGAAAAATAAAAATTAATAAAAAATCTTTTTTTGTTACTGATATTTATCATTATTTTCTTAATTTATATGATTTTTTATATCATTTATTTCTTATTATTATTATTTCCTCTCCCAATAAAAAAATATATACACAAAAAAAAAAAAAAAAAAACTCAAAAACTTAAAAAATAACCAAAAAAAAAAAAAAATTATTTACCTTTTATTTTTTATTTATTTTTTTCTCTGAAAAAAAAATAATAATAATAAAAAAGGAAAAAAAAATTAATTTTTATTGTTTTTCTAATCAAAAAAGAAAAAAAAATAAAAAAAAGGAGACGATTGATCACGGCTAAAAACAAAGAGTACACTATGGTACAGTACAATAATTAGAAAAAAAAACAACTTCATCAATTAATTATTACTGTTTATTATTTTCTAAAAAAAAAATATATATATAAAATAAATTCATAAAAAAATTATAAAAAAATAACAAAAAAAATAAATGATTGATTGTGATGAAAACAGAAGAGTACTGTACTATACAGTACAGTACAATGTAGAAGCTACTCAAACAAAAAAAAAAAAACACCCCCAGCTAGAAAACAAACTCAAACACTTCAAATTTGAAGTCTTCACACCCAGCTTTTCAAAAAAAAAAAAAAAAAAAAACTTTCAACATTTAAAATTAATTATATTTTGTTTTTATTTTTATTTATTCATTATAGAATTGAGAAAATTATTTATATTATGAATTATTATTTTTAATTCATTAATAACTCACAAAATAAATAAATAATAATAATAATGTTATGATTAAACTTGAAAGTCATGTAATTTTTTATTTTCTTGAATTATTTTACCTTACTTTATATTGTTACTTGTAAGATTTTTATTATTATTTATTATTATTATTTTTTATTATCATTTTTTATACTCTAAATTATTGTATTATCATTTTCTTTAAAAAAAAAAAAAAAAAAAAAAAAAAAAAAAACACATCATAACTATTATAAAAAGTGGTAATTAGGGCAAAATTTTAAATGGAGAGGGGGTGCCCACCCATTTAATAATCATCAATGGATATTTAATCCAGAGTTGTCATGAAGAGGATGACAGGGGTATTAATATTACTAAAGGCTACAGAAGGAGGATATTAGGCCTTGACACTAGTCCATAAAATAAAGAAAAAGGAGGGAAAAAAAAAAAAAAAAACAACAAATCCAATTAAGCAAATATTTCAAAACACAATTCAAAACTCAGGATGAGGTCCTAGATAAGACCTTAAATTGTCTGAATAATTACTTTATCTTTTATCAATACCATTCAACAAAATAAAAGGTCCTGGGTAAGACCTTAAACTGTCTAAATCATTTTTTTATCAAAGAAACTTCAAGGTTCAAATAAATGGTCCTTGATAAGACCTTAAACTGTCTAATCATTATTTCATCATTCATCAAGACAATTCAACAGATTTCAACTCAAGAAAAGGTCCTTGATATGACCTTAAACTGTCCAAATATTATAGTTTTTTCTATTTATCATCAACAAATTAACTCAATAAATGGTCCTTGATAAGACCTTAAACTGTCTGAAAAACTCTCTTATAGTACTTATTCAAAATCAATAATCAATAAAAGGTCCTGAGTATGACCTTAAACTTCCTCATCAACATCATTTTATGCTAATTAAAGTCTTGGGACTAAAGCAGAGGTCCTGGATAAGACCTTAAGCTGTACCAATTTTTTATTATTATTCATTTATTTTATTTTATGGCAGCACTGGTGGAAATATTTAATCAAGATAATTTATCAGTAGCTGGAAAAGTTTTTATCAAATGGAGAGGTAAATCACCTTAAATCAGTATTAATGATATAGGACAACATTAACATGAATAAAAAACA
Source organism: Austropuccinia psidii (assembly GCA_023105745.1). Lineage (NCBI taxonomy): Eukaryota > Fungi > Basidiomycota > Pucciniomycetes > Pucciniales > Sphaerophragmiaceae > Austropuccinia > Austropuccinia psidii. The sequence continues at coordinate 7,792,541 of JALGQZ010000003.1, forward strand.
AACAAGAAGAAACAACAGGGTACAAATCAAATATGAAGAAATAGAGATTCAAAATCAATATAACAAGCCATCAATGGAATTATCAACTGAACTTATTGAAATAAAAACTTAAAAAAAGATTATCACTTATGAACCCAGGATACTGTACTTGAAACTGGAATGCTGGGGACAGCATTAAATGGAGAGGGGGATGAGGTATTCCATACCTTTTTACCAGTTTCAAGAAATTTTTTTGGAAATCAACAGTTGGAAAATCAAGATCAAAATGACTAATTCAGGAAATCACCACTCAAAGGACATGATTAAAGATCACACACACTCAGGAACAACATCAATAGTAGGGAGGAATGGAAGAATTTTAGCATTCACAATTGAAATATTCAATATACTTCTATAATTAAATTAATAATAGAAGAGTCCAATATTATGGAGTTACACAATAAAACTTACATATAAGGCTTAAATGATCAACAATAGGCTTAATACATACAGAAAACTTGAAATGACATGGGAAAAGTAACATTGTAACATTATATCCACTCTAAATCCATCAGGAAGATTATATTACCAAGAATTACAGTAACCAAAATACAGTTCATGTGACACAAGGATCATATGACAGTATCCAATTCAACTCAATACATGGGAAATCCACTAAAAACCTGAAATTAAATAACAATACAGGCACTTAAAGAAGGTTTATGCAATCCACATGCATGACATCTGTACATTACACAGCCTCAAGATCATCAAATACAACTCAATTCAACTTCAACTAGCTGCATGCAAGGGGAATACACTAAACTGTAAACCACACAGCAATTACAGTAATCAAGAATTAAAACTCAAGAAGATATCCCCACATCGAACAGCATTATTGCCTGAAACTAAATAAATCTTACAAACAAAATTATACAAGGGCTTATTCACATAACACCACCTTCATCCTTTACTAACCAGCATTAATTCCTCAAGGCTATGCAATCTGACTAAAGCAGTTCAAAAGAGAAGTCACCTGATATTTTTATCAAAATCCCCACCAATCAAAACATCTCAACCTTTATTTTAACCAAACAAATGGTGAAAATATCTCAGAAATATGATACCATTCCCAATTTTACACACTAGAATTAATCTCTCAAGGCTGTGCAAGATTACTAATGCAGTATAATAGATAGGTCATCTGAATTTTGTTACAAAAATCTACACCAGAAAAATTATCTCAGGGGCAAGAATAAAACTTTACATGGAGAGCCCATGGGTACTTCTCACAACATAAAAGGAGGCCTCTCTCTCTCATTTTCTCCTCTTCTCCCCATGAATCAAATTATTTATATACCAAGATAGAGAATAACTATTCATCCCTCACTAGTAGGTTAATATAGAAATTATTATGATTATTACATTACATTAAAAGTGATTTATATATAGCTGTAGTTAACAGTAGGTCTGCCTATATTATAAATTCATCTATTAGTGAAATACTCATATTCAACCAAATATTTATATTATACTCTTCTCACTAGAAGAAAATCTATATCACTATTAGTATTATCACACAATGTATTTGACATATTATCCAAAATAATTTACCAACAACAACTATTTAAACTATTAAGCAATATTATTATATATTATAACTATTACTGAATTTTCTCATATTAAACTATTATCCATTAAACAAAATACCTTTAACCAAGAAAACCACTTAAAATCACCACTCAGTACTATTTTATCTATTATTTATCTACTCAATTATTATCTTATCATCTTGAAATCACCTACAAATTTATTATTTAAAGTTATTATTATTTTATCATTAGTCTGATTATTGAATAGGTCTGATAGAGACTGCTAAAAAGTCTTCTCTAGTTGTAAAGCCACAATCTTAAATATTGATTTGTGAGCTCTGTAGGGAGATTGTTTAGTATATTCAGAGGGGCAGCTAAAACACCATTAGCACCCTTGGTTACAGGATTATTTCAGCAATTCAAAACTGTTTACCTGTGATTTCCCCCTCAAGGACTGCCTTATCCAATCCCACACCAAAAGGAGTTCCACAGTAGCTGAACAGGGGAGGAATATTGAGGCTTGACATATGGGTCATTGACCACCTCAACTTCTTCTCTATCCAGCTCATCACTTCCATAAGCCTCTCTGTCATTGAGAGAATAAAAAATTCTTCTCATTCTCCTCACCTATCCATTTCTTAGAAGCCTCAAGATGAGTACATCATATCTGGAGTATATTTTCCCTCTTCCAATGGGTATGGACCCTTCAACATTGGTCCATCCTTCTACACCTCTTTGCCTGAATCCAGTTGCTAATTCAAATTTTCAGAAAGGGCCAATTCAGGTTTAAAATTATAATAACCTGAAGTCCTATCAGGGTTTTGGGCCTAATTAACTGTGCAATCCATCCCAAAAGCCCTTCCATTTTACTCCACCAATATCTCCTCATGTTTGAAAGTGGAACTTCTTGAAGATTTCAGGGCTTTTCCCCGGCAAAACAGTGGGGCACTTTGATAATTTTGAATTCAATTTTTTAAAGCAATACTTCTTCAAGAGCTCACTTAAAGCTGAGTCTGACATTTTCAACTGCCTTTAAATAATTTTAAGTTTATCTTGGATCAAAAATGCCAGAAGGTGCAATGAAATACTATTTGAAGTAATGTGTATTTGTTTTATCTTATTTTGACTTACAATTTTTTATTCTTGATTAAGAAATTGAGAATATATAGTTGAGCTAAAGCCATAGATTTGATAAGCCCATCAAGTTTTTGGTCCATTGATTTTTTGTTTTTTCAAAATGTTCCAAAAATCATTACCTCTCCAATATGCCAATCAATGCAGACTTCATCAACAAAAATGGAACAAAAATCTTGAAGCACTAAATTTTTAGATGTAATTTTCAAAAAATTTCATTATTCAAAGATTAAAAGTGCAATTTTCTCCATAAAAGTATAAATTTTTGAATAGTGAAGAAATTTCCTTCTTGGAAAAAGGATAATTCCTCTCTTGAAACTTATAAAAACTTAATTATTTTGCAGTTATTATTGAAAAATAGTTTTTTAAAATAAAAAATATATATTTCATGAAAGATTGAAAATCATCTATTTTAAACTTACTTTATTGAAAAGAACATAACAAACAAGAAATTACAGAAAAACATTTAATATTTATATAAATGGGATTGAATTTTGAATTGAATTAATCAATTTTGCTTGTTTAAAGTGAATGGAAATATATTTAAAATTTTAAGAAGTTTTCCCTCTATAAATCATTAAAAAATCTTCCTTCCCTAGAACTCAAGAACTTCATATTCATCTTTTGTTTATTTGGGTTTTTTTCTAGTATCTAGAGAATTTCGAGATTTAATCACAAAATGCCATAAAATGTAAAATTAGACTCAACTTCAATCCAGTATTGCAAAATTCATATTCAATTTTTACGATTTCAATATCCTACTTGATATTATATATAAAATAAATGTGAGTAACACATTAATGATATTTAATGGAGATATTTTTAGCTAAATAATCAACACAGTAATATCTTTTATCACGAGTTTTAGGGTATGCGATATCTCGAGTAATATTATTCTAAATCCAACCACAAGTTTCAACGTGTTAATCTGGTCTTTGATGTAGTAGACATAAGAAAAAAATAAGTGCAGCTATTGAAAAGGAATATCTCATTTTAATTATTATAACGGTTTTAGCCATCATTCTATGCTAAGAATTTTTGATAGTAAATTCCCTTCAATATGAATTATTACAATCTTGATATTTCCAAGATCTTAAAGTGAAAAACCTTTTATCAATTAATGAAATATATTTATATATGTCCTTCACAATTTGTAAGCCTTACCCTCTCTAACTGACATCAGAATATACTAGCAACCTGCTGTCCGTCTTAGGGAATACAACTAAGCTTTTGTCTCTGTTGTATGTTAAGTAGGAGAAGGAGTCTATTAATCCGAAGCTACTTTCCTTTCATGAGGAGGCTAGAGTCAAATTTTCAGCTTAATAAAAGCACTTCAGGCTACCGATAATTATAAGTGTTATTATTGCTAGTGTAATGATTGCGAAGTCTATAATCTAAACAAATGGGGAAGTTACAGTAAAATAAAAAAGATGAGGCCCCCTCCCTAACATACAACATGCATAAGAGTTCTAACCATGACTTTCAAAGTAAGGCAATGATCAATAAGTTAAAATGAAGCTCGAAGAGATAGTATTAAATTTTTACAAGTGTTGAGGATTGGACCCTTTTTGGACTTTTTTCTTGCAACATTGATGTGCACTAAGTCATATCGCCAGTTTTCCCACTATCCTGCAGGCTTGCACCGTTCCGGCACCGCTATCACGTTTCTTACGGATATCTTCAAAATGATTAAAACAGTACAAAAAATATTGAGGGTGATGAGACTAGTGAAAAAAACTTTTACGCCTCAAATTTTCTTTCTGAGAAGCTTACCTTCTCTTGTGAGATCGCAAACGGGAAGAGTAAACATGCACTTTCGATTTATTAGTAGTTCTCTTTCTGCCTCGGTTCTAGATGGAAAACAGCTCATTAGTTGCAAGTAAATGTAATGGCTTGGATCATGGTAAATTTACGCATTCTGCCACGTCGTAGGCTCCACCACGTGTCCAACCTGCTGCTGACACTCCCATGCCATGGTTGTAAGGAGCTGAGTTGTGAGACCGTGCTTGCTAAGCGCTACTTCACCCCCAAAAATCTTGGTGCGAGTTTTTTTACCCTTAGCTTGTACAATATTCATCATTCTGCAAGCAGAACATGAGTTCATAAGGGACAGGTGATAATGAAAAGAAGCTCTATTGAATGACTTACATTCCATCTGGTGTGCAGTAAGATAAAACATTTTTCCCTCCTCGTGCACCGTTTTCACCGCTTCCATCGCATGGATCCTTTTGTTTGGCACAAGGATAGTTCTGTTAGTCAAGGGCTGGTTTTACTCAAAACAGCTACTTCTGACTACTCACACTGCCCCGGATAATGAAAATATCCTAAAAAAGAAAGAAGGTATACAAGCATAAGTATCGCGGTTTATTCTCCATTGGCAACGCTGGTATCGCCGACCTGTAACCTCCAAAGATAGCTCAACGTTTGTAGCCTGTAAGCCTCATCAAAATGACTTCGCAATTCTTCCTCTGCTCCCCAAACATCATCGGAGAATAATTTACCGTCGAGATTTAGCCCATAAAGTCCAATTTCTGTACTTATTCCGGCTTCGGCAATTTGTTTAGTTAGGTTCATGAAAGCTTTTTCTATTTCGGTTTTAACTTCACCAAGCTTGAATGCTACATCACTCCACTAGTATTTTTCATGGAAAATAATAAGCTCATGCCACTAAAGCGTATAACATTCTTGAGGGAAAAGTTACAAACCTGTGTGAAGGCATGAGAAGTAGTAGGAAATTTATAGGTAGAGAGGGGTCGTATAATAGCAGTGGTCTATGGGATAAATTTTCCATAAAATCAGCCGTTGTTTTGAAGTTGAAAGAAGGTTCATATTTTATGCTTTAGAAGAAATGTGACCAACTGACTGCGTAGAATAAACTAAGCACACCGCGGTAATAATATTTCCCCACAGGCCCAAACCAAACCCCAGGTATGGCAAGGAGGGTCCAAAACAAAGCAGAGATCGACGTTGAAGCATATTCCAGTGCATGTGTTGCTGGTGGAACAAAGTCAAAAGTCTATTGTCCCTAGTTTAGCTGGCTGCCCCCAATCAAGCCCAAATTATTCTGGATGATGAGTCTCACCATTGCTTGACTCGTTTCTGTAGCACCACAATAACATAATGTCAAAAGCCTTATCCCAAGCTGACCACTTCAATTACTTGAAAACCTATCAAAATATTCACCCATTGCGCCTGTTGCCGCAAATGAAAGCGCGTCGAAGGCCTGGTTGATTCGTACGCTCCAGCGTTGTGCAGCAACCAATGCATACCAGTCTTTTCCTTTAACGCCGTTGCAGAGCTGTTTTGGTTTATTCATCAGTGCTTTATTTTTCTGGAAAAATTCACATCCATACGACGAACTTGGTTTATCCTGCAAAGGCTGCCAATTCCGAAGTTGAAATTGGTCGCACCAACTAGGTTGGCATATTTCTAAATCCAGATATCAGTGATTGAATCAGAAAGCTGTTGAAGTAGCTTGAAAAATAGGCTAACTTGGAGGGACAGTTTTGAACCATGCGGATAAGCCTTGATATATTGATTCATTTGTAATTCATTCCAAAGATAGGGTGAAAGCTTCCTTTTAATACACTCATCTGTCACGTTGGTGTCGTTTGCTTGGGCCGGGGAATTGCTATTCAGATTTGGGGGTGAGACGGTGTGTGTTTCATGTGTTTCCGTTGCATTTTGAGAGTCAGGGGTCGTGGAGCGTAAGTCCAAACCAGGAAGGCAACGTGTAGGCCTTGAAAAGATACAAATCAACAAGATTGTTACACCAAAGCCAGAAGAGAGGAGCATGTCTTGTGGGAAGCGTAGACGTCAAGTTCCAGGACCTCCCACTGCAGCATTCAAAACTAAGCTTGGGCGAATCTGAGGTCCTTATGTTGGCCTGACCTTTGGCCAGTCGACACTCAACATGGCAAAGCTGCCACAATCCTTGTGTGCTCAAATAACTCCTCTTGAGTAATCTACCCAAAAATGATCTCATGTTTTTAAGTACCATCGAGAGCCGCAACACGGTACAGTTGGTCCTCGCTTCCACAGTCTCAGTCGAAAGAATGACATGATATGGCGTGATTTTCCAGAAGCCAATCCGTTTAAGGTGATGTCGATAGCTGCTTATGGCGCCATTCGACAGCTAACCAAGGCAAGCCAAAAACTCATTTCCTGCTCGATGACGACATTTATCCGCTAGCGGAACGAAACATTGGTTTGATGAATCGTCAGAAAATACTCAAACTTGATCCGAGCGCAGTATTCGATGCATTTTAGACCAGGACTATCTCGTTACAGTATACTATGCTCTGAACCCTTCCCAATATTAGCTAACACCCCCCACAAAATACCCCCTGGGCGCGACAGCCCCACCGCATACAAACTCCGCAGCTTGCACATGTGACAACTTGTCCGAGAAGCCTCAAAAGATAAAACCACGAGAAGCCCTGAGGAAAGCAAGATGGGTAGGCAACCCAGTAGAATAAAGAAAATGACATTGACCCATAATTATTCACCCAGATAATGAAGAAAATGACAAAATTATAACTAAGGGGCCTCTAGAATACAAGAAAACTCACCTGAATCCAGACAGCTTCCAACTAAGCCTCCTACAATGCTTAAGTGGATCAGAGTAGAACATATTTTCCACAAATGCAAAGACAAACCAATATGGGCAAATTCGATAACCAACATAACACTAGAAAATTCATTAATTCAAAATCAGATAAAAACTGGGAAGCTCAAAATCGCAGATATTGAACGAAATCAGCCATTCGATCATATGGAATAAAAATATCATCGCAATTTTTTCAAAAGTAAATTTATTTAGAAATTTTCAACTCCCAGACACTTATGTAAGGAAAATAAAACCTCAAAAACAAAAAGTAATATTAGCAGGTAGAGTCTCTGAAAAGAAAATGAAACTGAACCTTACTAACCTGTATTGTAGGGTTTCCGTACTTTTGCTTAATTTTCGTAGCCAAAAAGGAACTATGATCAGCTTACTAAACAAAAAAGCGAAAATTTGAATTAGTACTTCAAGAATCATGGGTATAACACTGCAAGATTCAACCACTTATTAATCAAGAATAGATGATAATAATAGCCACGACATAACCCGTATCGAGAGAAGAACTCCCAGAAAGATGCATCTACATACACAGTTTTTGCCTTCAATATATATATAAACTAATAAAAACATCTCACATAAGTTAATCTAAGGTATGGATAAGCAAAAAATAGTGAGACTTAAACACCACTTTCCATATTTCTCACGAAACACATTTGATATAATAGAAGTACTAAGAAAGGATCTATCAAAGCATAATTGCAGAACAAAGCAAAAATAAATAGCCAAATTTATGTATAGCCAAGGGGTAAAGGTATAGCCACCTATATTATATATATCAAGTCATTTTATGTAGTATAAAATACTTTAAATTGCAATCTCCAAAGGAATTAAATATTACATGGGCTCAACAGTAATAGCAAAAAACATTGATTTTGGTTTTTCCAATACCCCACAGATACTCTTTATATGGAAATTCTTTTTCTAAAGTAAAAATGAAGGATATTATCAGAACCTATTACTTAATGAGCTAAATTGACAAAAATATCTATTGAAATAGAATAAACCTATATCAGGCTGTGCCAAATGAATTGAAAATGTACAGATATTTTGAGAACTTGGAGAATGAATTTGATAGCTCAAGCAATACACACGGAGGATTAATGAATAGGCCAATGAAGGCACAGAGATAATATTAAAACTAATACACTACCTACAAATATAGGTTTGTAATAGGATCTAAGAAAGAGAGATAAATTTGAATATATAATTGAGAATTGATACCATACAGACAGTTATTATGGGAATTGATATGGAAATGATATCAATTCTGTGAGCCTTGAGGTATATTTTACATACCCAAATAGGACAAAAAGACTATAAAAATAACTTTCAACCAATGCATACCCCTAGGTCATGCATAAAGCCAAAATTAATAATTTTTCAGTATAGAAAAGATGAATAACTTTTTTGTGAGTAAGTAAATCCATGGATTCAAGACCAGATTTAGATTCTACACAAAATTCCACCTAGGGTATCTCCTTAGGGTTAATTAGCTTAAATGAACTCTTTGAAGTGTTAATATGGAAAATAATTCAACACCACATCATAAATACCACATAAAAGAATTGTGATTTTTTTGTTTTCCTTCATTTCACACCAAAATAATGGGAATGTGAGATATCCCATGTTACATATACACTAAGAATAGTTTTATTCATCTTTGTGGCACTTAATATTACTTTATTCTTAAATAAATATTTGATTAACCAATAGTGGATATCAGTCTGGTATCTTGAATTACTATTTTTGATGTGAAAATAACAGATGGGGATAAAAGACATCACGGAGAGCCGGGGTACCCAACTTCTGAGGCCTCCAATACATTTCAAGCTTTAAAGCTTGGATACATGGCTGATAATGGCCCATTTAGTATTTTGAATCCTTTTGGGAGCTGGGTTATCAAGTTAAAGTCCCATTAAAGCATGAGAAGATAGCAAATAAGCTGCTAATTCAATGTGACAATGAGGTAATGAGCAACTATGACCAATGTAGCAATTTCCATTATGAATAAGTTTCCATGGATAAAATAAAACATCAATTAAGACTATTTTTGGACTAGTATCCATGAATTCAACTGATGGCAACCAGCTATAGCTATACTTCTTGCTTTTTTATGTAGAAATGTGGTAAAAATTTAAAAAGTCATTAAGAATACAACTCTTGTTTAATCCTTCTTAAACTCTCAGAACCAATTTAAAAAGGGATAATCCATATAGAGACCAAATCAATAATCAATTAATGATCAAAATTAAAAGTTTTACTTACAGTCCATTTTTTATGACTCTTTATGAAACAGTTAATCTTCAAGAATTCACAAAATACAATCTGTGATTAAATTTCCAATAAAATTGATAAATTTGAGAAATTAATGTTTCTTTTGAAATAAAAGAATATTGAAATTTTTTATTCATTTATTTCTTAACCATAAATGGGCTGTTAGTCACATAAAATGACTTAATTACATAATTATGATAATCTTACATTACAAAAAGTGATGTAATCAATAATACCAAGAGGATAACTGGTTTCTCACTAATTTGTTTCTATTTTTCTCCATGTAATGCCTCTGTGAGCTGTTTTTAACTTAGAAGAGGCCTTCTCTTGATTTTTTTCCCAAATAATATTGTTATTCAATCATATAATTAGTATTAACAAGTGAGTATTAGTTAAATATTTTCTTAAGGGTTTTAATTCTTTCAGAATAAATCAGAAGGATTTCAAATAAAAGATATATACTATTCTCAATATTTTTTAACTGTTAAATTGTTGTATTAATGTGATAAATTAATTTTAATATTTAAAATCCAAAAATAATCTGCCAATTCTTTTGAAGGTATTTTTGGAGTATTAGCAAGTAATTTTTTAATTCTAAAGGTTTTTGTCTAGTAATAGCTTCCTTCAAGAATTATCTTTAAAATTATCCTTGAAAATGATAATGATACATTAAACTAATTTATATCATTTTGATAAAGGAGTTGCATTATTAATACTTGTTGTAATTGATTCTAGTACACAGTTACTGCTTACTGTTATAATCACTAGTAGTGTATAAAATGTAAAAGGATGACTTATGCCATTATTTATATATTTGTGGTTATAATAAATTATTTTATTACATTCCATAAGAATGGTCACAGTACCCTTGATTAATAGTAATATTATTGAACATTTCATAGACAAAGAATAAAGATTCTGTTCACTATATCAGAGGGAAAAAAGCTACAGTATTAGAAGTGTTGAATATCCCACATAATGTGGGAGAAAATAGCAAAATAGCTCACTATCACTATAGAAATATTGCACTTTAACAAGGCTCCAAAAATACATCAATGTCAATTGATTCCATCAAAGTACTACTTTCAATAAACTATATAGCCAAGCTTAGAGGGATAAAAATAGAATAAGCTAGCTTTTGGCTTCTGAAGAAAAACCAGGGAACATTAATTTCACCAAAAAATGAAATATATTATGGTATGCAAAACAAAGGGATGAAGAACACCTTTTTTACCCTGATCACAAAAGCTAAAGGAATGATAAGGTAACAGCCCCCAGAAAAAGGGCTGAGTCAATATAACCATTTCAGGTGACCAAATGAGATAAAAAAAACCCTCTTTCAGAAAACATCATTCTTATTCTCAGTAGGTTAGAAATAAAAAAGCAATAAGGATGGGTGAGACTTTCCAATCATTTGAATCAATTTTCACCTGTGATATATATTATTAAGCTTTAATTAATAATCCATAAAGTAGAATCCTTGATTGAAAAACTAAAATAGGTTTGTTGAATTGTACTCTTATTGGTCCTGTAGCATTATCAGAATAGAGTCTACAAGGATAAGAAGATTTAAGATAGTAAACAGAAGTCATATTATTTTACCTCTAATCTATATTCTACAGTTTGAATCAGAGAGCACTCAAGAATGCTTTATAAATATGCTATGTGATGTATATCCAATTGTCAGGCTGAGTCTATTCAATAGCTTAAAAACAGTAAATAAAAGCTAGCGCTATGCGTGAAACACAATAAGAATAGTTCAAAAAATGATAAAATGTTCTTCTTTCATATAATTACAGTGGTGATGATTCTACTAGTAAACTTGGTTACAATAATCTAATATCAGTTGACTGTTATAATTACTAAAATAATTGATTAATTTAATTATATCAAAATTATTATAAGAGTACTATGGGTATGAAACAGTTTTACTACATAATTAGGCAAATTAATTGATTATGAGGTCCTTTTGAAGTGGGCAAAGGCCTTCTCTTATCCCTTTTTGGGAATGTGAGGGGCTGGTAAGCTCTTCATACATATGAAGAGTTATAATTTTCACTCTGGAGGCTTGATTATGGTTTTGTACCATCAATTCTAATTTCAGCATAGTGATAATTGTGGTTTTGGACCACAAATTATCATTCTGAATCAATAATGGGCAAACAAATCTTCACAGGTCATATTAGCACTGTTATGAATACAATAAAATAGAAGAAAAAATCTTAGCCTAATTGAGTGATAAATAATTGTGAATATTCTTAACACATCATCAACTATTTAAATTATAAATATTATAAAAAGATGTCTGCTCAGGGGAGAACGTTTCCTGATATTTTGTAAGATCTTTAATTTTACTAATTTATATCTTATAGCTTTATATTTCATAATAGGTATGATAGTTTTTCTACAGGGGATATTAAGCTTAAGACTATTAGCTATCAATTGATTAGCTTTACCAATATCATATATATGTTAGATTACTTAGTTTTAATTATTAAAATTAAGAAGAAGAATTTTTAGTTATAAATTATCCTCTAGAAATTTACAGAATTTCATTGAATTACAACAGTTTGGATTACTAATATTAGTCATCCTGGGTGGGTTTAAGCCTTAAAAAACCATTATTTGAAGTATTTGGCGAGTCCTATTTGGTACAGCCTTTGTACAGATCAGTATGTGCCAAAAACCTTCTACAGGAGATATCTCAGCCAATTATTGAGATATCAAGAGTAAAAGAGCACATAACTGAAGGGAGTAATTAGAACTTTAATTTGGTATGCTTCATGCTAACCCTTATTGAAAATAGAAAAGCAATCAGAGTTTTGGGTTTTTCATGGTATTTTTGTACATCAGTATGTGGCTTGAAAACTTCCAAGCCATATATCTCTCTCAATTCAGAAGATATCAGAACTCCAATGATATGGATCTTCAGGGCCTGATGAGCTCTTCAGCTTGGTATTCTTCATAGTACATCTGTGTGAATATATGGCAAAGATAGAGGGGTTAATGTACATATCTATTTTCAGAAATGTTGTAGTTTGTGTAGTAAACTTTGAGCCAAGATCCCTTAAAAGATCTGATAGATAAGAGTGCCTAAAGTATCTCAAATTGAGACTCTTGCTAAGACCTTCAGCTTGGTTATAGTTTTTCAATGCTTTTTACAACCCCTCTTAGAGGTTTAAGGGGTTCTTTGGTTTCAAAAGGGCTATAATGGTATCTCCTCAAGTAGAAGTGGTATAGAAATATGGATGTTACCATTGGATAGCTCTCATTAAGAAGTTCAAGAAAAATCACTTTCTTATGGAAGCTGCATTAAGTATTCATAAGCTAGTTGAAAGGTGAAAATAAGGCTTTTTACTTAATTTGTATTATCTTTGAGTGGTTTTATCTTTCTTATGTATAATTCTATTTTGATAATATTAATATATTATTTCACAGGAATTTCCCCCCTTCATATTTATACCTGTATGGACTTTGTTTGTCTAATACTTGCTATACCATTACTATTGATATTTGGATTTCATGCTGGTGCTCTGTTTGGAGTAATGGGTGACATAAATGATACCCCTCACATCAATTTTCCTAATGAAGGTCAAACACTATTAAAGTTTTCCTTCAAAACATAAAAGGGAGTATTTTCTCAAATAATAAAAAAATTGAGCCTGTATAGCATTTTACTACTTGATACAAAGTGGATTAGAAATATAACTTTCTTGTAGAGCTCACATAGGAGTACACTCTGAGCCAATTTTGACAGATTTGTCTCAAAGACTGACAAATATATCAAGACATTGAGTCTGAAATACCACAAAAAAATCATGAAGTTTTAACATGTTGCTCATTTCCCCAAGAAATTTTATTATGAGGTGTCAAATCAGCCCAAAATCTATTTATATTTCATTTACTCATACAATTAACAATGTGAAACCCTCAGAAATTTTGTGTTCCATTTCTGATGTGTTCAAAGAAAAAGAAAATGTTTTAATAGTTTTTAAATAAATTCTTTTGCCTTTTATGGCGGGAAAAAACCAACTTGTGGTCTAAAAACCACAGCTTGACTCATATAGATACTGTATTGAGTCTTTAATAATAAATGTGAGCGAAAGTAGTAAGATATTTCACTTTTTGATTTTTTCGCAAAGGTTCCTAACCTCTCAAAACCCCAGAGTAAGATGAAAATTATCTTTTACGTTCAAAGAATACAGTTCATCTCCTTTTTATTGGAGTTTTTCTTTAGTAGCTCTGTCAAAAGCAGTTTCACTCTTACAGCTTGCCAGATATAAATTAAAAATTGGTCAATTCCGTGATTTCTATAATAAAACTACTAATAATCATTCCAACCAGGCCTTCAAGTAGATTCAGAATAACTATACCATTGTATTAAACTTTTTCTATGCTTATTGCTAGTAATAATGTTTCATCAAGCTCATAGTTAGACCATTTTTATCAATATATCATACAGTAATCCTGAAACAATATTCATTCTTAGAATTCTTGAAAAATAAGTAGAGAAGGTACAACTATCAGCAAAAAAATGATAAGCTACAAAATATCCATTTATAATTACAACAATCATGAGTAATGAAAGAGGGAACATTGTCAAAAATCTAGAAAAAATGAATTTCCAGTCCCAGATGTTACACCAAATAAACTATCCAACATAATGAAATATAACATGACTAAATCTCTAATAAGATTGTTGAATCTTTATATCCATATAGTTTAATTTACACACCAATGTGAAAAACAATGAACCATTGTAATAAAAAATGGAATTCTATTGAAACTTTGAACACAAAAGAGTCTTGAAAAAATAGATTTATTTAGAGATTTATGTTGGGGATTCATGCATATAATCAGCTATACCCCAGAATAATTGGAAAATAGTGTATCCAAATTAAAGAACAATATTACAAATTATAAAAAGGTAATAAAATCAAATAATGAATTATTATTAGGGACTCACTAATCAGGTATAAATAAAGAAATGAGTAAGTTTGAGAATTATGTTTAAATCTCAAATAATGCTTATGTCACAAGGGCCCTTGAAAATTCACAGTGGCCTGGAACTCAGTGAATAAGATTTCAATTTAAGTGAAACCAAATAATAAAAAAGATATGAAGGATATATTTATTGAATGGAGATTAGGTAAAAGAATAATAATTAAAGAAAAAAACCCAATGGTCAAGCAGCCAACAAAGTAACTCCTTTCATAACTGTTTCAACTTTTTGGAACTAAGTTTGGTGTGGGATTGGATAAGGAAGTGCTTGAGGAGGAAATCACAGGGAACCAGTTTTCAATTTCTGATAATCCTGAAAACAAGTGTGCTAACATGTATTAGCTGCCCCTCTGAGTATACTAAACAATCTCCCTACAGAGATGACACATAAATTTCAAATACTGTAGCTCTACAGCTAGAAAATACTTTTTAGAAGTCTCTATTTGACCTAATCAATAATAAGATAAGTAATTTATAATTAAAATAAAATAAAATATAATCTATAAAGAATAATATAAGGTGATATGAGTGTGAGCCTTGAGGTATATTTTACATACCCAAATAGGCCACAATTATCTTAAAAAGAAATTTTGAATTATGCAAAACTCATAAGTCATGCATATATCCAAAATTCATCATTTTCAATTTCAGAAAAGATGAATAACTTTTTATTGAGTAAGTAAATCCATGGATTTAAGACCAGATTTGGATTCTACACAAAAATTCACCTAGGGTAGCTCCATAGAGTGAATAAGCTCAATTTAAGTATTTGAGGTGGTAAAATGGAAAATACTTCAATACCACATCATTAATACCACATAAAAGATCCGTGAAATTTTTTTGTTTTTCTTGATTTTTAGCCAAAATAATGGGAAAGTGAGAAATCCCATGTTACATATACACTAAGAATAGTGTTATGCATGTTTTGAGCACTTAATATAATGGTATTCCTACATGGACTTTTGGTACACCCATAGTGGATATCTCACTTTAAGCTTAAATTACTATTTTGACGTAAAAATTAGGCAAGGGGGACAAAAGACATCAAAGAGAGCCAAGGTACCCAACTTCTGAGGCCTCAGAGGCGTGGATAGCTCCAGAGCATGGATCCATGGCTCATCTTGGCCCAATTGGTAAACTAAAACTCTTTGGGAACTTGGTTACCAAGTTACACCTACTGTAATCATAAGAAAAATAGCAAATAACCTGCTATTTTGACGTGCCAAGGAGGTAATGAGCTACTTAGACTCCTGTAACCACGTCAATTCTTGATGACTTTCCATGACTAGACCCTAAAAGAGTAATTAAACCCTTTTGGGATCCATATTCATTGATTTACCTCATAGCAACCAGCAAAATACTGCTATTTGCAATTCTACGTAGAAATGAGGTAAAACCTTCTAAAATTCATTAAAAATACAATTCTTAATGAATCATTCTGAAACTTTCAGGACCAATGAAGAACTGTATTATCTATGGTACAACCAAAAAGAATTATGGTTTTACTAGTAAAATTAAAAGTTTTACTTACAGTCCATTTTTGACCTTTCTACGTGAAACACTGAATCTTCAAAAATTCACAGTAATTACAACCTGTGATGAAATTGGCAATAACATTGATAACTTTGAGAAATCAATGATTATTTTAGAATAAAAGAAGATTTACAGATGTTACTCCTTTTATTCTTAACCATATTGGGGTTGGTAGTCACGTAAAAGCATCAATTAAGTAATTATGATAATCTTACGTGACAACAGATGATGCAATAATTAATCCAAAAGGGTTTATTGTTTTCTCACTCACTGTTTTTTCAGTTTGCTCCATGGCACGCCTCTGTGAGCTGTTGTTGACTTAAAAGAAGCCTCTTCTTGCTGTTTTTTCCGCATCATCATCTTATCAATTTATTAAATCATTATTACCAACAGGTAAGTATTAGTTAAAGCTATTCTTAAGTGTTTTAAATATTTCAAAATCATCCAGAAAGACGTGAAATCATAGAATCCAACTGAATTTGGTTGTAATACTGTTATAAATCCTTTTTGATCCCTTAAATCCACAATTCCACGTCAAATTTCTCTACTCTTACCTATCAATAAGTTCTTTGGAGTATTAGTGAGTCATTTATTTTTAATTCTTAAAGTTTTCCTCTAGTAATAGTTTTCTTCAAGAATTATCTTTACAATTATTGTTGCAAAAGATAATTATATATTAAAATAATTTTATTATTTTAATAAAGAAGTTTTTATTATTAAATTCTTCTTGTAATTGATTCTTGTAGACAATTACTTGCTCACTGTTAAAATCACTAGTAGTGCTTAACACGTGAAAGAAATAATTTTTAATTATTTAATTGTGGTTATAATAATATTTTATTATTATATTTCATAAGAACAGACATAGTACTGTTGATTAATAGTAATATTATCACCAGTTTCATAGTCACATCTTACAATGAGGGTAAGACTCTCATAGTATTGGAAGTGGATTTAATATAATTGTACTAATATATAGTATAAGGGTAATGTTAATTTAATGCTATATATATTTTTTGTAATACTTAATGGTTTGAGAGCGTAATTTGTAACATAGTATATATAAGAAACTTAATAAATGAATGGTAAGGTATTTTTTAACATGAAAGGGATAGTTGTTAAATATATGAGTGATATGATATAATATAAGTGTAAGATTTTATATAATGATATATATTTGTAAGGGGTTTCAACATAAAGCTATAATATGAATATTTTTACTTTATAATATAAATCTTATGGGCATAGCTTGATAGTATGAGTATTATGAAAATTATTAGAATTATAAGACTAATAATTTGAACATAGGGTGGATGGATAGTATAATTTAGACCTTCTGTTAACTACTGTTAATTGGAAATAACAATTAATTAATCTTATAATTGTATAATACTTTTAATATAAAGATCTAGATCATCCCACTAGTAAGGGATGGATTTATTATTCTCCTTCTTGGTATATAAATCTTATTGAATAATAACACTAGATTCACCTACTGGTGAAGGATGAATCACTATTCTCCTTCTTGGTATATAATTAATTGCATGGGGAAGAGAAGAAAATGAGGGAGAGAGGTCCTCTTTTTATATTATTTGGGCTCTCTATAGAGGCACTCCAAAACCAGGGACTTTTAATGTTTTCACTTTTGGCTGGGATAATTCGTTTTATAGTGGTAACTCTCAAATGATACCCTTTTTTAGTTGATTTCACCATTTTTATGTCTGATTATGTAATTTGAGATCTTTATTCTGGTGAGACATTTTGTAATGGTGTCCTTTCTTGGAGGTATTGCACCAGCTGTTTAATTTATTGCAGCATTTTCATGCATTATTATGTAATCTGGTTAAACTTTATTTTCTGTTAAATCTTGGATAGTGTCATTTCTTGCAATTATAACACCATTTATTTTTGGGATTAGGTGATTTTTTACAGTTATTTTATAATAGGTCTGTTAACTGTTTGAGCTGAGGGTTGAGAATTCTGTGTATTTTGGGGCTTATATTTGTCCTATATCAGATATAATTTCCCTTAATTTAACTTTATTTTTTTTAATTTATTTATTTGGGCTTAGATGGCTTATCAGGTGGCTGTTCTTGTATTTCCACAGATATGCTGTGTTATTCAAAGTTTTGATAGATTTTCCTTGCAGAAATTGATTCAATTTTCTTTCTTCCTTGTGATTATTCATTAATGCAGTTTTGATTTATTTCTTATTACAGCTGCCCCAATTTAATGACTGTATTGCTGATTAATCCAAAGTTTGAGCAGATATAGGGTAACTTGAGTGTTACACTACCTCCTTCGTTGGTAACTTTAACATTTTGCTATCTTATCTCTTTTCTTTTTCTTATTTTATTGTTGTTCTTATAATCAAATAAACCATTATTCTAATATTTTTTATGGAATTATAAAAATTGATGAGTTTAAATGTATTTTACTGCTAAATTACCCTATTATAATTTATTAATCATAAATCTTTCTTTCTTTATTCTTCAATTTGAAGTCTTATAAATAAAGAAAATAAAAGAAAAATTTCTTGAAACTGGGCCAACAAGGTATGGAATACCACAATGTGCTTAGAAGGAATGAACTAATTAGTAAAGAGATGAAAACCAATATCTTCTGAGAAGGAACAGAAAATATGAAAATTAATGACTTAAGATGATTGGTATTCAGTATATAAAGATAAAATAACAAAAGTTAAATAATTAAAAAAATACAAGAAATGAATCAACTTGGGGAAAGCCCTTAGGGCTTAAAATATTTGCCATTATATGAAAAACCTGAGAGCTCATTCCTTCAAATTTGAAATCCAAACTGTATGATTTTGAACATCTGTATTGTGAGCTTGCAAAAAAATACTTGGGAAAACTAGGAAGTGAACTGGGTATCTTTAACTTCCTAAAGTATGAATTTAAATTATTAAAAAGGGTTCATTCCATACAGGTTTCTTTTACTGAAGGATTTATCCAATTAACTGGTGTTAAACTGTGTGTATTCAGCTTTTACACATTATCATCCGGCATTGGTAATCTTAAAATATGTCTTGGAAAATACCTTTACAGTATTAATGTGGATAAATACTTAATGGCTTGAGAAAACAGCCTGATGGAAGGGTAAAAAAATTGCAAAACTTGCATTTGTCCCCTTGAATGGAAGTCCTTGTAAGAATGGATATGCCACAATTTTTATTGAGGGGGAATAGATTACAGAAATGAAAGAACAGGAGAAAATTATTGATTTTGGTTTTATGATTATTTTTGGGTTTATTGAAGGTCATACGTAAAATGAAAAATGACAATTATACATTTTGTAATTACAATCAAATTTGGCCTTTTTTGTGACTAAAGACTATTTGTGTTTTTTTTTTTCCATTTTTGAGGAATTCATAGTCAAAATGCACTTTTTTTGTCTGAAGGTCTAGATTTTGTTGGGTCAGAATATTATTTCCCATATTCAGATTGGCTACTTGGGGTTTTGAGCCTTCCTGAAATCCATAAGCCACAGTCAACACTAAGTAGAAGCCATAGGAAGCTGCAGTAAGGCAAAGGACAGAAAATGGCCTAATGAAAGCTAGATCCCTAGTTTTCTTTCATGCCACTAAGACCCAAAAGTGATGTTGAAACCCAAATAACCATGAGCTCTAGGTGTGGATATGAAACCTTGCTTGAAAATGAAGTACTTTTCCTGTCCTAAAAATGTTTTTTCAGGTAAAATGATGTAAAAATAGTAATTGTGAGAGTTCTAGAAGAAAGAAATACCAATTATTTTAAATTTGTTAGTATAAAAAAACAATATTATAATGATTTAATGTTTTACCAAAAAAAAAGTATCCAAAAATACTCTACAAGAGATATTTATGGTTACAAGAGAAATGTCTTCCAGAGAAATTTCATTTGGAATTGATTAAGAAAAGAAATTCATGAAATTGATATGAGAAAGGATTCTGCAAAATGAATATTAAAGAGAAAAAAAGGCCCAAAAATTGTCCATAGTGAATTTTAAAACAAAGTGACAAAGGTAACAGTGGTGAAAGATTCTTTAATTTACTTTTGGGGTAGTTCAAGGGTAAAAATGATTAGAAAAAGTTACAAAGAATGATCAGAATAATCTTTTCCAATTGCTAACAGGTTAAAAATTATTTATTAATGGCATAGGGAATCTTGTATTGATTTGTTTAAAAATTCTTAAGCTAATGATGAAAGGAAAATATTTTAAAATGGAGAAAAAGAGGGGCAAAGAAGAGATTATTTTGCGGACACCAATTCTCTTCCTCAAAAAGTAAAATAAATTTAATAAGTGGTGAGAAACACACTGAAAACAGAAAAGGGAACTATGGCATCATTGAAACCTGATTTGGACCAACAAAGTCCTGCTTTTAGCCATTTTAGCCCCTTAGGATGGCAATTTCTATAGTAATATTTGGTTTTAAGCCTCCAAAACACATAATAATTTGTGTAAGAGACCTCAAAGTGTGTTTAGACTATTCATCTAAGTTTTATTTCAACTTTACAATAGTTTTATCCTGTTGGCAGAAGCTAAACCTTCTGTGGATGGTGTCAAAAACTCATCATCAATTGAGTCACAGAACCCGTTACTCAATCTCAGGCAAAATATGAAGAGCTTTTCATCAGCTCTTACAGCAAATTCCTGAAAGAAAAGAATTTGGGGAGTCTAGAACCCTGGGAGACAAGATTCACTTCCCCCTAAATTAATCTTTCCAATGTATTTTTTCTTTGATGCCTTACCATTTACTATACTTTAAAGCTAAAAATGTAATTCCATTCAAAATTTGTAGTACACAACTGTAATTATTAAGTCAACATATTTAAACCTGAGTTAACTTATGTAACACAGGTGCACATTTTGACATCTCAATTGAAAATAATTCAATTCCTCATTGGATATGAACTACCCATCACACCTCAATTTTAACACAAAAATTGATTGTTCAAACCACATTTGATGTTAATTGAAATATTATTTTGACAATCTTCAGATTTTCATACAGAAAAAACTAAAAAATTGATTTGAGCATATTTAGAGTTGAGTTACAGAAATTTTACTCAGAGGTAACCCCACCTGATTTTCTATGAGGAATCTAATGGTGAAATCACTTTTGTGTCTATTTATTGTAAAGAAGATATAATAATTCCTATAAACTTTCTTCCAAAAAATATTTTGTTTTTAATTTTTACTTGATTATTCCAAGAAAAACATGTTTTTCCTTCTTTCATCCAGTTTTAAACATTCATATAGCTTTATTAAAAGTTTATTTATAGTAATATTTTAAATTTACATTGAGTTTTTTTTGTTTTTAAAAATGAATGTATTATTTTTTGTTATACCTTACTTTAGGCTTTTGTGGTCTTGTGGGTATATGAAGATACTTCCAAGTCTCACATTGCCCCTTAAAAAAAAATATTACTTTGTAATAATGCTCTTTCTAGTGTGTCTGAACCTTCCAAGAAGTTTGGTAGCTTCAGGGATGTCCTTTTCATCTAAAAATTAATCTTCACAAGCTAGATCACTGTATCTAACAATTTATTTTCTTACTTTCTTTGAGAACTTTTCTAATTTTCTTAGTACTAGTGTCCAAACAGTAGGCATATTCTGGGAAGCCGTATTTATCAAGGGGAAATTTTCAGAATCAGAAGCTTTGTAAGGTCTTATCAAACATACTTGAAAATCAGAATGCATATTGCTAACTTCTTCATATGATTCTATTTCCATGGAATATTCTACATGAAGGGCTTTAATCAAAAGAATTCCTTAAGCTTTTTGCATCATTTGATGTTATTGAAGTTGGTAGTTGATACAAGTACAAGCTCTCCTACCATGAATTCTTGAGTAGCATGTGATTTATTCGCTTTGATTTTGGAATGTGCAAATGATTCCTCCATGAATTTTACTGAATGGTTCCAAGCTTGGTCTAGAATTCGTTTTCAGCTAGAAGCTGTGAGATGTAGATCAACCAAGAACTCACTCAAAGGATCATGGGGTAGTCTAAGACTCCACCTTTGTGAGCCTTGGAAGTATTTTCATATACCCAAAAGACCACAAATAGCAAAAGTAAGCCATAATTATGAATAAATAAATTTACTTTCATTATACAAACAGAATTTGAAATATGAATATAAAACTCATATAAAAAATTACAATTTTAATTTTAATTTGAAATTAAAATTAAATTGAAATTGAAAATGGGAAAATACACTTTTACTTGAAAAAACTAAGTAAACATATATTTTCACCAAAAATATTGAAATTAAGAATTTTTGGAAAAAAATTAATAAAAATTATCATAGCATTTTTTTTCAAAAAATAGATTTATGAAAACTATTTCACCATTGGATTCCTTATAAAAAATCAAGTTGGGTCACCTCTGAGTGAAAATTCTGTAGCTCAACTCTAAATAAGCTTAAATGAAGCTTTTAGTATTTTCTGTATGGAAATCTAAAATTCCTCTATTCTTAATTTGATTCAAATCACCTTTGGTGTTAACCATCAATTTTTGTATTGAAATTTAGGTGCTGTGTGTAATTTAGAAGTTATGAGGAATTGAAGTATTTTCAATTGAAATGTCAAAATGTACACCTGTATTACATAAGTGAACTTGGATTTACATATGTGGAATCAATAACTACAGTTTTGTACCATAAGTTTTCAATTTAATCACATATGTAAAATTCTATTATAGTACATGATAAGGCATTTAAGGAAAAATAAATTGGAAAGAGTAATTTTTGGGGGGAAAGGAATCTTCTCTCCAAGAGTTCCAGACTCACCCAAACTTCCTTGCTGAAAGACATGGGATGTAAAAATTAATGCAAAGGTTCATCCCTTTTGTCCTAGAATTGAGTCACAGGGTCTGTGACTAAATTCTTTATGAGGTTTTGATACCAACCAGGGAAGCTATAGCTGTTGCAAAGAGGGTAAAACTGCCCTCAAGTTGAAACAATCTTATTAAAGAAAGTCTTACCTGGTTTTAAAGTCTCCTACACACATTCTGATGTGTTTTCAAGCCTTTGAAGTAGTTATTACTATTGCAATGGCTGATTTAAGGGACTAAAGAGGCTGAAAATAGCAAAGAATGGCTAAAACAACCACTTTTTGGGTCTAAACCATGGTTCAATGATTCCATAATTGGCTTTTCTGTTTTAATTGTGTTTTTCAAAGCTGATTAAAGTAAGTCTCAATTTTGGAGGAAGAAAATTGGTGGCTATAAAAGAATGTCTTCTTTGCACCACTTTCCTCTTCATGTCAGAATCTTTTCCTTTTATAATTAGTTTAAGAACTGCTATACCAATCAATAAAAGATTCCAACCACATTTTTAAAATGATTTTAAAGCTTATAGCCATGTGAAAAATCATTATAATCACTTTTTGTGACTCTTATAGTTATTTTTACCCTTGAACCACCCCAGAAAAGAATGAAAGCATCTTTCATGACTGTTAGCTTTGTCACTTTGTTTCCAAATTCACTCTGGTCATTTTTTGGTGTGTTTTCTCTTGAATATTCTTTGTAGAGACTCTTTTGGAATCTTAATTGCCTTCAGTCCTGTTTCTCAATTAATGCCAAATCAAATTTCTTTTGTAGCTATAAATATTACTTGTAAAGTATTTTTGGTTACATTTTATTGTTGGTAAAACAATAAATCTTTCTAAGATTTTTTTCTATACTTAGAAAGTTAGAAGAAATAAATTTGGAGTATCTTCTTTTAAAATTATTAAAATTTACTATTTTTTATTATGTTTTACCTTATACCAATCTTGAGGAAAGGAAAAGTACTTGATTTTTCTTAAAGTTTCATATTCACACCTTAAATTTGTAAGCCCAGCTGTGAAATTTTACCTGTGAAAAATTCTTCATAAGATTCTTAATGTTTCTCTATTATATTGAGAAAGTTAAAAATCCATAAAAACACTTATAATTCCAGAAACTCATAAAAAAAATCTTGTTTCATATTATAGTGAGGCTTTATTTTTGATCCTTTTTTTTAAAAATACTTCTTTTTACTTAATTTTCTTCCTTTCTTCACTCATTTTAGCATCTTACAAAATTGTAACGCAAGAAAATATTAACACAGCATCAACAGCCATCAGAATTGTTCCAGAAAGTACTGTTATTTATCACCATAATTGTGAATCTTTGAGATATGACCACATATCCAAAAAGGTCACATAAAACTTTTTGTAATAATTATACTTATGATAATGATCTCAAAAATTAGTAAAATACCATAAATAAGTACAAAATCTGAATTAACTCAGAATCTAATGAATAAACATGTAAAATGAATTACACCATTAGATTCCCATGGTAAAATACACATTCGTCACTTTTATGGCATATCTGAAAAGTCAATAATTACTGAAGTATAAGTAATAATATCTTAAAAAAGGTAAAGAACCTCATTTATCTCAGAACCCAATGAAACAACATGTGAAAAAGATTGTACCATTGGATTCTCAATAAAAGTCTACACATAAAACAATTTTAAAGCTAATCTCTAAAGTGAATACTTAAGGAATTAAGCTGAATATATGCACTTTTTGGTCAATGCATATATTCATGGTTTTTAGCTAATATCTCTTGAAATATACAAGATAGAGAGATAAACCAAAAAGAAAGTCACCACGTAATTACTGTAGGAATACAGATATGAGCTTTACTTTAGAAGATATAAACAAGGTTAAAACTTGTAATGGATTATTGAATAAAATCAATAGAGGTGTTGACCACTTTGTTGTGAAAGAGGTCCAAACTTAGAAAGAAGTAGACAGTCAGATTCTACTATTTAATAAGTGAAGAATGACATAATTTGTATTATAATATTCAAGGTATAACCCCTTGAAATCATGGTTTGAAGCTCAAAATATTAAATTTCAACAGAAAAGATAAGTTACAAGAAAAATCATACAAAAAAGAGTTTTGATTATCTAATGAAATGCTCTGGGAATTTTAATAATGACATGCCAAGCTATCAGAATCCACTCTCAGAGTAGCTGTAGTGTGTATAGCTTAAACGCTATTAATGATCAAACTTAAGCTTAAATTTGATCATTTATTATTACTCACTGTAATCTTATTTTAAGTTTAATAGGTATATAAGTGATAAAACTGATAAATACTATTAGATTATGATTAATACTAATAGAGTCCATGAAGTTTAGGCTTCTTCCAAGCCTATGAAGTCATCAAACCTAAAGTTACAGTGATAACTCTAAGTAATGGTGTACTAATGAGGTAAGATGGTTTGATCATGATGTAAGCATCACTAAACCTTAAACTGTTGATCAATTCTAGTAGAAAGCATCAGTAAAAGTCTACTAGAAGCCTTCTGGACTCTAGAAGGGAGGTATTTACTATAAATAGAGCTCTTTTTACTCTATTTTCCCCTCAGACACTTACAAAACACTAAATAATTAAATCAAAAAAGGTAAATTCTTTATTCTTTATATATAAAACCTTTATATTATTAAAGACCAAAGATCATCTTTATTATAATCATCAATCTTTACTTGATTAATTTAATTATTTAATTGTTTTGCTCAAAAATCTCTTTAAACTCAATTTGCACATAAAAATTGAAGAATATTTGGAATTTCTCTATTTTTATTTGTAAATACAGTTTTTATAAACTGTATTTACATTATTTTGGCGTGAAATATTTCAAAATAATTATATTAAGTTTTAAAAGTAGGTTATTTCCTCTTTTATAATAATTTCTCTTTATTTTTTTTTAATAATTCTTATATTAATATAAATAGTATTTATATTCATAAATAACTTTCCTATTAGTAATATTATTGTTATTAATTGTTTTTTATTTATAAAAAACAATTTTTTACGCCTTTATTATTTGTTGATAACAATAATAAAGTGCTCTTAAATATATTAATTATCTTATATTATTATATTTATTTAATAATATAATTATTTTTATGCCATAATTATAATAATTATTTATTGTTATAATTATTTTTTATCTTATTCATTTTGTTTATAAGGAAATTCATAGTACAATTAGTAAAATATTAGAAATTTTTACTTATTGTTTCATAGTCCAACCTTACATTTGGGGGCCTGGCCGTGATATTTACTTTAAAAGACCTTTAAAAAAAGATTCTAATTGGGTTTATCCAAGAATAAATTATAATTATAATCATAAAATTATATAATAATTTTATATTTATTGATTTTAAAAGCTATTGAGGCATTTGGAAAGCAATTGTATTGTCTTACATGTGGTTTTTCACATCCTTAGACTTGCAAGAACTTTTTTTGAGTGACTCTAGTGATTAAAAAAGATATTTTAAAAATTGAAAATAATTTTATATTTCAAATTAATTTCATAAAATAATCATATCCATTTTTATTTTATTCTTTAAAAATAAAAACATAAAAAATAATAAAAACCAATGCAAAAAGTTATTTTTATTCATTTTTATTCATTTCATTTTTTCAAAGATATAAAAGAAACTTTTATGTGGAAAATTGCCATATCTTACCAAAAAATAACACCTCTTATATAAAAGATACATATTTATTTGTCTTTTTTAGTGTTTTAAGACAATCCAACAGAAAACAACCAAGCCACTGTTGAACGATTGGTGGAAGAAACTTGCCCAAGTTCTTCAACACCAATCGTCATTAATAAAAAGAAAGCTAAGGAATTAGACTTTCCAGGAACCACTATTCAGGACTCTGAAGGTGAGTGCCTCATTTATAAATTTCCATAAGAAGAATTCTTGTCCTGAAATCCTCTTCTTTCTTATTTCTTAAATCATGAGTACCAGAAGAGGATCACAATACTCCATCCAATCAGATGGAGTTGGACTCAGAGGTTGAATTGATTCCTCAAAAGGGAAAAGGAAGGGAAATATCCCCAGTGAAACAGAATCCACACAAGGAAGTGCCTTATCCCAAAGGCAAGTCCCAGAAATGCCCATGATATCTGAACCAGAGTTAGAACTAAGTATGAGTAACTCAAACAGGTACAAATCATATTCAGAGTGCTCAGATAGAAATTTACATGAGCCAGTACAAGCATTACTACACAGTGTACAAGGACAAAGATTGGGAAATGTTGCCCCAAATACACCAAGGAGTGATGAACTCCTGGCAGATCATCAAAACGTTCCTCACAGAGGAGGGGATAATGGTATACTCCAATGGATGGAATCCACTGTCATCCAAGCCTCAAATCAAAAAAGATCAAGGAGTACCACTCCAAAAAGAGGGAGGCAAGCAAGGAAGAAGCCCCAGTAGCTTCTACCAGCAAGGCTCAAGGCAACCAACCTCTGAAAGAAGGGAAGAAGAACAAGAAAAAGAATTGGAGGAAACCATATTCCTCAAGCTACAGGATTCTAAAAATCCACAAAGATGCCATGGACAATGTCTTCAACATGGCCAGAACTTTGATGGAATTCAAAGACAAAGAGGAGCAAAGAATGAGACAACCCCATTTCCCAAAGAAATAACCTTGTCCCCTGATGTTGTAAATACTTTAACAGAGCTTAAACACAGTACTTTACCTCTTAAAGACATTAAAAATAGTTTATTATCTTTACAAGAAATAAATAATAGCTTATCATCTTTGACAAAAATTGTTTTACAAAATAAAAAAGAAATTGATAACATTAAATTCATGGTTGAAAAAAACAAAGGTTTCATTGATAATACTCAAAAATTGATGCAAGGACAACAAGAATTGTATAAATACATAAAAAATATCAAAGATAAAGCTTTGACAATCAATTATGACGTGAGTATTGATAAGCTTACAGAAAAATTAAACAAATTTAGTATTTCTGTAGAACAATTTGAAGAAAAGACTTCATCAAACCAGAAATTACTTTTAGACCATGTGGAAAAAAGTGATGAAGCAAGAATGCATCTGAAAGATGATATTCAAAGTGAAATAAGGCTTATCACTGAGAAAATGGATAAAATTGATGAGGCTAACTCAAATATGCCAAAATTACCAACTCCATTTTCTCACATAAGAAGCCCTGTTAAACCAAAAGAGGAATTAACAAATCCATTCATAACAGACTTGAGTCACCAAGATAACAACCAAGTCTTAATGAAGGAAGCACCTCAATTGAACGAATGGCCAACATTCACAGGAGACAGTGAATATGACCATATGTCATTTATTAAGACAATTAAAATGCTACAAGAAGATTATGCCATACCAGATGAATCAATCACTGCAAGATTACACTCATTGTTTGAGAAATCTGCAAAAAGATGGTATTAGGGCGTAAGACAAACAAATGGGAAAAATACCTGGTCTTGGTGGAAACAAGAAATAATCTCCAAGTGGGCTAATGATGCCTGGAGGTAAAATATAGAAAATGCATCTTAAAACTCCTTCTTTGACCCAGACAAAGATAAAACTTTGACTTGGTTCTTAAAACAAGCCAAAAGATTGAATGCACTGTACCCAGAAATGTCACAGAAAATGGTACACATGAAAATACTTAAGAAATGTGGAGGTGAGTTGGAACATGCCCTGAGAAGCAGGTGTATAGAACCATGCTCCACAGAAGAGTATATAAATGCACTAGAAGACATAGTGACAAGGACAAAAATTGGCAGAACTTGGAAAATATTGGACATCAAAAATCCAAATAAGCCATTTATCAAAAAAGATAAATCAACAGAAGCTTTCAAGCCCAATACATCCAACAATAATGAGAAAATATAATGCCATAAATGTGGAGGTATTAGACACCTGGCCAATAATTGCCTTAAAAAAACAAAAATCAATCAAATTGCGGAAACAGAAGACCACAATGAAAAAGAAGAAGAATCTGATTCTGAAAAGGACAAAGAACAGTCAGAAACTTCTGAAAGTGATTAAATTAATATAGTTAATGCACAAATTAATAATATTGATATAATTTATGAAGTACTAGATATTAAATCAAACTTACCACAAGTTGGAACATCTGACACAAACCTGACAAATGTGCAAGATGCCAAGCTGTATAGAACCAAACCTGCAAAAGGAATGGGATATACAGCTGGAAAATCAAGTATAAGTATTGTCATGGTTGATAACTAAGAGGCAAAAGTGAACTTGGATACAGGAGCATATTGCACCTGTGTTGGTAAAAGTTATTTAAAAACAATTTTTCCAGATTGGCAAGAAAAACTTATACCAATACAAGGTGTCAAATTTAGTAGTGCAAGTGAGAGCATGAAGCCCCTTGGAATAATTAACTTAACACTCATTTTTCCTCACCCTTCAAAATTTGTCAGAATTAAAGTAGAGTTTGTGGTAATGGACAAATGTACTAGTAA
Organism: Austropuccinia psidii; assembly: GCA_023105745.1. Lineage (NCBI taxonomy): Eukaryota > Fungi > Basidiomycota > Pucciniomycetes > Pucciniales > Sphaerophragmiaceae > Austropuccinia > Austropuccinia psidii. Next base: position 7,821,996 of record JALGQZ010000003.1, read on the forward strand.
TCACTTCATACTTGGAAATGACTACTTGTCAATCTATGGTATAGATATCTCTAACCAAAGAGATAGATATTTTACTATAGGAGACAACAAAGGACAAACTTTTGGCTTCTTAAATAACAAAAAACAAAGTACAGTTATTAAGAATGAAGAAAAAAGTCCAGAAAAGAAACTTTTTATATCTGAACAGCTTAAAGAGGCAGAATTCAATCAAGATTTAACAGAAAAAATGAAGGAAAAATTGCTTGACATCTTATTTAAATATAAAAATGCCTTTGCAACTGACAAAGACCCACTAGGTGCCATAGTTGGGAATGAGGTAGATATAATTCTTAATGTGGAAGAGCCTTACCCACCCTTACTAAGGAGACCTGCTTACCCAGCTAGTCCAAGGGCTAGAGAAGCCTTGGAGGTACACATTAAAGAATTCATGGACCTTGGAGTATTAAGTAAAGTAGGATATAATGAACAGGTAGAAGTCACTACACCTGTCATTATAACTTGGCACAATGGAAAATAAAGAATGGTAGGGAGCTTCAGAGCCCTGAACATCTATACCATCCCTGACAGATATCCAATACCCAGAATCCCTGAGAAATTGACACATTTGTCATAAGCTAAGTTCATCACAGCCATGAATGCCTTAAAGGGTTTTCATCAAAATGTCTTAACAGACAATTACAAAAAACTACTGAGGATAATAGTCCACTGTGGAATTTTTGAGTACCTAAGAATGCCATTTGTTATAAAGAATGCACCTTCCCATTATCAAAGACTGATGGATACCATATTTCCTGAAGAATTATCAGAAGGATGGGTAATTATCTATATTGATGATATCATAGTTTGCTCAGAAACTTGGAAAAATCACCTCGCAAGACTAGAAAGGGTAGTACAAAAAATAGTGCAAGTTAATATGAAAATTTACTTGAAAAAGTGTCATTTTGCATATGGTGAACTAAAGGCACTAGGTCATGTTGTATCTGGACTTAGTCTAGGCATAGACAAGAATAAAGTAGCAGCAGTACTACTTAAGCCAATTCCCCAAACCAAAAAAGAAATGCAATCATTTCTAGGATTTGCTGTTTACTATAGACAGCATATAAAGGACTTTGCAAAAATTGGCAAATCCTTGTATAAACTATGTGACAAACAAAAAGTCTATGAAATGACTGAAGAAAGAGTCAAAGCATATGAAGAATTGAAAAATTCCTTATCAAATTCCCCTTTTCTTTTAATACCAGATTGGAAACTACCCTTCAAGCTTTACCTTGATGCTTGTGGAGAAGGACTAGGTGCTGCACTACACCAGACACAAATCATCAACGATAAACCAGTGGAAGGACCAATTTGTTTTATTTCAAGACAGATAAAGCCAACAGAGGAAAGATATGAAGCAAGCCAAATGGAATGCCTCTGCTTAGTGTGGGCTTTAGAAAAATTACACTATTACTTGGATGGAACAGTATTTGATGTTATTACAGACTGTAATGCTGCAAAATCTTTATTAAATATGAAAACACCAAATAGACATGTGCTGAGATGGCAAATTGCTATCCAAGAATATAGAGGAAATATGACTATTGTTCATAAATCTGGTAATATTCATAAAAATGCAGACGTTCTTAGGAGATGGGCTCTAGCAAATACTCCTGAAAATCCAGCATGGGTACCACAGGAGGAGCACCATATAGAAAGGATATGTGTCACAGAAATTGGCACAGAAGTCTTTTTTTAAATATATCCCTCCATCTTTAATTGAGCTATTTTTTTCAAATTTAGATCAATTAAATCAACACTCTTTTGTTGATCAAGGATTTTAGGTCTGCCATTGGCACAGGACTTGTAAGTGAATACACTGTGACTGATCTTCATTTGATTTCACTTATGTGTTCTTTCAATCTGCACAGACATCAGCACATATCTTAATTGATCCAAAAGGCTTTTTTGAGGGCCTTTGGTCACTGTATTGTTGCATAAAGTCAGGAGACCTTTTGATAAAAAACAGTATGTATACCCTTTTTTTAAATTATTTCATTCCCCAGTGTTACAAATAAATATATACTTACTGTTACACTACCACCAGTACCTCACCATCCATACATCCATCTACTGCCAATCAGCCACCACCTCCACCACCTCCTCCTCCTCCTCCAACAATATACCACCCCCATCTCCACATGCATCAATGGACAGCTACCACAACCAAGCAACCACTTCAACTGCTTACCGGCCACCACAATCACTACCTCCTCCTCCTCCAACCATCCACCACCACCCTGGCTGATTGACTACCTCTACTGATGCAACACCTCCACCTCACCCACTGATGCCACACCATCTCTCTAGCAGCTTACCAATGATATGCCTCCACCAATCCAACACCTTCATTGATCCACCACCCATCCTTTCTATGCAATACTGATGAACCATATTGTTTTATGATTTTTTGTTTTAATTTAGGGGAGGAATAATTAATTTTTGGAATATATTTAATCTGAAATCATGATATCACCATCCAAAAATCAACTCTCTCTTTCTTTAGCCATCCCTCATCACTCATCTGATCATTTGATTGTTGGGACTCAACCAAATGACCAGATGATTTTCAATGAGCTGAATGTGCCCAAACTCTCTTTAATTCCTCATGATGTGAAGCCTGTTGGGACTCAACCTCACAAGCATAATTATTTAACAGATGAGAATTCTCTTAATCATAATAAACCCAAGTCCATACAAAAAACAAGAATGCTTCTATATATGAACCAAACAGCAGGCCATCTTGGCCTTTATAATCCCAGCTTCTGCATACTTACACTAGACAAGAAAAAGAATGAGAATTCCTCCTGGTTGAATATTCTGGCATGTCTGAAGGTGCAAGGGTAATACTTGGAGAAGTTGAACATAAAGAGGCAGAGGAGTCTGTGGAAGAGGAAGATTCTGGGGAAACTGAAGTGGCAGATGCCTTGGCAAATTCTCCAGAGGTACCCCAGGATTCTAATCAACCTCTTGTCTCTCAACCTGATCCAAGTATCCTCAAAATCATGGAGCAAATGGCTACTATTATGGGACAGCTTTCTCAAGCAGAAGCCCCCAGGGACAATTCCAAAGCCCCTTCATTCAAGACTCCATCAATGAAGGCACCCGATTATCTTGATGGTACTCAAGCTCATCAATTGAAAGGCTTTTTACAATCCTGTCAATTAATTTTTCATAATGATCCAGCAAATTTCTTCTCTGACAGAAATAAAGTTATGTACTCAACTTCTTTTCTCACTGGTAGAGCTGGCAAATGGATTGAACACTACTTCTCAAATATTTCCAATGCATATCCTTCCTACCTCCTCAATAATTGGAAGTTGTTTGAAATTCAATTATTCACTCTGTTTGGTGATCCCAATGAAGTCCGGAAAGCTGAACAAGAGTTAGAAAATTTGAGGATGAAGGAAAGTGGTCATGTATCCTTTTACATTGCTGATTTCGGAAGCTTAATGTCAAGAATTGGAGATTGGGGAGAAAGAGCTTATATTAATGTTTATAGAAGAGGATTGGCATCAAGACTTTTGGGCCAGTTGGCTTCCTACTCTGGTAATTTTGAAACTCTGCAAGAACTCATGGACATTACCCTGGAATTGGATACCAGATACCATGATAGACAGAAAGATAATGGTAGTCATCAAGAAAAGAAGCCCCCTGTTACTGGATCCAATTCTGCAAGGCCTCCTCAAGACTCATCTTCAAAAAGACCTCACCATAAGAATAATAAGAAGGGAAAGCAATTTCAAGCTTCAAAGGACAAGCCCCATTCTGCTCTCCTCAATAAGGACAATAAACTAATCAGTTCTGAAAAGGAGAGGAGGATCAAAGAAGGGTTATGTACTTATTGTGGTGGAAAACACCCAATTTAAAAATGCTTCAAGAGACCTCAGAACAAGCCAATGTCATCAAGAGGCTTCCCTAGCAAGCAGGGGAAAGCCTGAGTGGGAATCATGATGTGTTCAATGGTTTTCACATATTTCCTTCAGGAGCACAATTGTGCACTCTGAATACTAGTGTCAAGAAATCTTTAAAGTTTCTTATTTTTTCTTCTGTCTCTGATATTTTTCATAGTATTCTCATTGACTCTGGTGCTACAAACTCTTTTATTGCAAAGAATTTTGTTATCAAGTACTCATTGACTATGTCAGAGCTCCCGGAAAAGATCCCTCTTTTCATTTTGGATTCAAATGAATCCCCTGCCTTGTTCATCACCCATTATACCAAGTGGGTAGTTGACTTGCCTTCCTTCACAAGCTTTCAATGGGAATATTTTATTATAGATTCACCCAAAGAAGAAGACCTGATATTGGCCTATGATTTCCTCTACCATTTTAATCCCATTACTGATTGGAAAAATGGATTGATAACCTATGATTCTAGTGCTATTAATTCTTCTGCTAGTAATGCCTTGGCCACTTCTGTCAACAGTTTTTCTCTGGTTGGTGAACTTAAGACACCTTCCCCTCCTTCTTCTTTCCATATCCCTTCCATCATGCCATCTCAGTCATTACTCAAATCAAGACAAAGGATGTTGGAGAAGATGTTGCTATATCTTCACTTCATCTTTTTCAAGGGGATATGGACCTTCTTCCCTTGTCTTTTCATGCCTCCATGGAGGAGCAGTGGGTGAGGAGGAAGAGCCAGAAGAAATGGAAACTGGGTTGAAGTTAGTCCTTCCTGCTTATCACCAATATTTGGATGTATTCTCCAAGGTGAAAGCTTAGAAACTTCCTCCACACCGCGCCTGTGATCATCATATTGAATTGGAGGGTCTTCCACCTCCAGTTGGTGTTATCTACTCATTATCAAATAAAAAGTCAGAAACACTTTGGGCCTACATTTCAGAGAATGTAGACAAAGGTTTCATAAGACCAAGCTCCTCTTCAACAGGAGCACCTGTCCTTTTTGTCAAGAAAAAGGATGGAGGTCTTCATTTGTGTGTTGACTACCACAAACTCAATGCTGTCACTAGGAATAACAGGTATCCTGTTCCTCCTATGAGCCATCTTCTTAGCGTACTCAATGGTTCCACTATATTTTACAATATAGATCTGTGTGGTGCATATAATCTCTTGAGAATCAAAGAGGGGGATGAGCACTTAACTGCCTTCAGAACCAAATATGGTAGTTATGAGTATTTGGTTATGCCATTTGGCCTTACAAATTCCCCCGCTTCTTTCCAGAATATTGTGAATGACATATTTGCAGATTTCTTGGATTTTGTTTTTGTAGTTTATTTAGATGATATTATGGTCTTTTCCAGTTCTGAGGAGGAACATGTCAAACATGTGGCCTCTGTCCGCCAAAGACTGAGAGAAAATAATTTTCTTTCCAAAGCCTCCAAGTGTGTATTACATTCCTCAAGTGTGGAATAATTGGGCTATGTTATTTCAGTCAATGGCCTCAAGATGGATTCTTTTAGAGTTTGGCAAATCCTCAATTGGCCTCAGCCAAAGAACATCAAGGCTCTTCAATGCTTTCTTGGCTTTGCCAATCTCTATTGTTGTTTAATTAAAAATTACTCCAAAAAATCACTGCTCTGACTTCCCTTCTTAATAAAGACTCTCCCTTTATCTTCAATTAGTAAGCTCTTAGTCAGTTTCAAATACTCAAAGAAGCATTCACTAATGCTCTTATCCTTTCTCATTTCAACCCCTCTTTAGTAGCTATTGTAGAGACTGATGCTTCTGATTATGCCTTGGGTGCTGTACTGAGCCAGGTGAATGACTCAGGAAAGCATCCCTTTGCATTTGACAGTCGCAAGATTCTCCCAGCTGAGCTGAACTATGAAATTCATGACAAGGAACTCCTTGGCATAGTTTGGTCTCTCAAGCACTGGGGAGCTTTTCTTCTTTCTCTTTCCAATTCTTTTGAGGTCTTGACAGACCACTCTTATATTCAGTATTTTATGTCTTCCAAGGTTCTTACTTGTTGTCAAGCCCATTGGGCTGAATTTCTCTCTGAGTTTCATTTCACTGTCACTTACCGCCCATGAAGGCTGGCCACTTTACCAGATGCCTTGTCACGTCAGGATGGCGTGTACCCAGAGAGGGGGGTGGACTTCATCAGAAAGAATCCTCAGAATTTTCATCAAGTAATCAAGCAAGATTGCATTCAAGAGTCAAGATTCTTCTCAATCAAAGTGGAAATATTCTCAGATTTAGTCAACAAGATTCAAAAAGAAGTTTGGCAAGACAAAGACTATAGAGAAATACTCAAGCAACTAGCAAGAGGTGAATTAGTTACAGATTATTCTCTTGAACCTCAAGCCAAGTTATTCTTATTCAAAGATAGGGTGGTAATCCCAAGCAATGAAGAAAGCCAAGGCAATATTCTTCAAAAGCATCATGACTCACCGTCGGCTGGCCATCCTGGCCAGGAGAAGACTCTCAAGCACATCAAGAGGGACTTTTATTGGGCTGGCATGAATCAAATTATCAAGGACTATGAGTCTTCATGTCAGAAATGTTCAACAAACAAGAACATGCATCATAAGAAGCTTGAGTTACTCAAGCCTCTTCAAATTCCATCTGTACTTGGAATTCTTTATCAATGAATTTTATCACTCAATTTCCCTTGTCAAACAACTTTGATTCAATTCTAGTAGTTGTGGACAGATTTTCAAAAATGGCAATCTTTATTCCAGCTTATGAAACAATCACTTCTCTGGAATTAGCTCAAATCTTTATCAGCCATGTCTTTTCCAAGCATGGCCTTCCAGTCAGTATTCTCAGTGATAGAGGATCCTTATTTGTTTCATCATTCTGGACCAATTTATGTCAGAAGCTCAAGATATCAAGACATCCTTCAACTGCTTTCCATCCTGAAACAGATGGACAGACAGAGAGGGTAAATCAGATTCTAGAACAGTACCTTTGGATGTATGTCAGTTACCATCAAGATGACTGGCACACCTGGCTCCCTCTGTCTGAATTTTCCTACAATAATGCAGAACATTCATCAACAAAGCAATCAACGTTTTTCAACATTTATGGAAGAAATCCCAGCTTTGACTCAATCCATATTTCTCAAGACTCACCTTCTGGAAATTTATGAACAAAACTCCAATAAGTACAGCAAGTTGTCAAAGAATAATTAGAGTCAGAAATAAGGAAATTCAAGAAGTATTCATATAGAAATAGGTCAATTTCACCTGATTTCCAACCTGGGGATAAGGTATGGCTAGCTTCCAAAACATCAAGACTACAAGACCCACCAAGAAACTTTCAGAAAGATGGCTGGGACCCTTTGAAGTAATTAAGCAGATTAGAAGTCATGCATATCACCTCAAGCTGCCTCAACAATTGAAGTCAGTTCACCCTGTATTCCATGTGTCCTTACTAGAACCAGTCAAGCAGTCAAGTATCCCAAATTTTCATCAAGAACAATGTGGGAACCAGCTTCCAACCTTACCAACTCACCAGAACTTGTCAAGGATTTCCATTCATTTTATCCAGAAAAGCCTGGTCCAAATACCTCAAGAGTTTGATTTATTATGGTGCTTGGTGGGGAGAAAAGGTTATGAAAGTAAGACCCTCTCCTGGAATGCACCTTTAAGGGGGTATTCTACCCAAATGTTGTTGTAAGCATCACCTTGGCCACTTTGTGAGCACTTTTCAATTTTTTGGACAGATTCAAAAGGCCTTGCAGAATCAATACCCTCAAATTTGGACCTTTCATCAAGATATGGCCAAATTTCTTCTTTCTTTCTTATCTTTTAGCTTTATATTCTTTTCCAACTTATGCCAATCATATTTATTCAAGAAATGCATTACTTCAAAGTCAATTATGGCAAAGTTATCTGTGTTATGGTGCTTGGTGGGGAGTGGAAGTTATTAAAGTAAGTTCCATCTCCTGGTATGCATCCCTGAGGGTTCTACTTCTTGTAAAACATCACCTTGGACACTCTGTGTGTATCAAACACTTGGTTTCTATCTTTCAGACAGTTCTTGGCCAAAATTCAAGCAACTCACCACAAGAAGGACAAACCTCAAGAATTTCTCTATTTATTTTTCTCTACTCTCTTTTTCTCTCATTTTCTTTCTTTTCTTTACTTGTATATTTCTTTTTATTTCTTTTGAAGGGCAGCAGAATCACCTCCCAAATTATGTATTGGGGGGTTCCAATTATTTTCTATTTTTTATTTTTTATTTTGGTAGTTATAAGAGTGAGAATAGAAGTCAAACCAAACACAAACAAGGAAAATAAATCTAGTTATCTCTACCCAAATAGTCAAAAGTTTCCTGGAAATTATTAATCAACTCATCTTCATACCAGGCAAATTTTTCAGCCATCTCCTCAGAAGCAGTTCCTGGAATAGTCCTATCATTAGCATACATAATCACCTCCCTACTATTTCTATCAACCCTCCTAAATAACCTGGCCACAGCATCCTTATCATTACTCGCCATATTTGGGTCTTCTCCGGGAACTCGGATAGGCCATTGATCCCTGTGATAAAACACTTGGGCGGCAGGAAAAGGCAATGGAGAAAGCTCTTCTCTTCTTCTACTGGTACTGGCCACAGGTTAGAGCTGTTGGGAGGTTGACTATGGGTGATTTCCTGGATTTTTGGATGGGGGATGGTCTTACTTCTGTATTCAAGTCAGGCCTGGTGTGGGAAGAGTGTGGTGAAGCAGGAGAAATGGAAGTCAGAATTGTAGCAAGAGTGGGTTGGACGTTTCTGGGGGTACTGGGGATGACTTTACCTTGGAATCTCTTGGCAGGAGGCTGGGAAGGAAAACTATTGGACGGATGACCAGAAGAATGGGGAATCACCTCAACTTCTTCACCATCCAACTCATCACTACCTTCAACATCTGGATCAGGTGGAGAATCAGCAATTTGTCTTATTCTCTTCACTATGCCTTCAGTATTGATTCTAGAAATTGGGACTTCTGAGCTGGAATATATTGGCCTACCACCAACTGGAATGAGCCCTCCAACATTAGTCCACCTGTCCACATCCCTCTTCTTAGAACCAGTCACTGAATCAAAATATCAGTATCCATTCAAGCAATAAAATCAATTCACTTACAAGAAGAATACCCTGAAGTACCATCAAGAGTAGGAGCCTCAGAAACTGAGAACTCTTTTCCAAAAGGCCCATCCTTCTTACTCCACAAATACCTCCTGATGTTTGAAGCTTGCTTCCCAGTATGGTGGCATGGTTTCTTCCCAATGAAGCAGTAATGGCACTTTGAAGATCTGGGATTTTAATGTTCAAAACAATCTGTTCCCTTTGCCAAACAGTCAGTAAAAGCAGGATCAAGAACTTTAACTTCCTTGTAACCATCATAAATTTGAGTGGGATCAAAATGACCAGAAGAAGCCATTGATGGTGAAGAAAATTGACTGAGAATGCCAGAACCATGAAGGACAGATGGTGGCAGTGAAGAAAGGGAAGATTCAGTGAGTTCAGTCAGTTTGGAACTCATGACTAAGGAGTAGGCAAGCATAAGATTCAAAATTCAGATCCAATCACTTCAAGTCTGAAGAAAAATGCCCTCAAGGAAGTGGGGACCATATGTCAATGATGGCTTCCCTCAAAGTCCTTAAGGTGGTGAGTCCTTGTCACCACCCAGGAGCTCCCCTGCAACTTTGGGGAGGTCAGAATCTTTATGGTCCTGGACCCCTCTAATGGGCCATCTTAATAGCCCCTGAATCCCCAGAAAGTTTGTGCTCAGGGGCCAATTTAGGCCCTGGGGGCCTCCAATAGCCCCCACGGCCCACGGACCATAGGACCCAAAAACCACCAAAAGACCAAAATGGGCCAAAATGACCCAAAATCAAGGGTGGGGCCAATCGGGCCCAAAAAACCAATTTTAAGGCATTTTCAGGTATAATGGGGACAAGACCCCCGTGTTTGAAGACTTTTGAAGGGGTGCCAATCAAGGCAAGAATGACCAAAACATCAATTTGGGCCCATTCACAATGAGGTATATGAAAATATACTCATTGGCCATCAATTTTTGAGCAGAAGAGCTCTGTGGCACTCATTTTGGGATACAGCCCAAAGGCCATGGCTTGACGGGAAGAAAAGGACTGAATCCAAAAAAAGAAGCATATTTCAAAGTTGAAATCACTTACTAAAGTTAAAAGAAGGGGGAAGATAATTCAAACCAAGTAGGACCATGAAGAATTGAAGAGGGGAATTTCAGGATAATGGTCAAGAGGGAATCAAAATTAAAAAGAAAATTTTTGAGAAAAATGGGGGGATATTGAGATTCCACTCAACTGTTTCAGGGTATTATGGTGTTCAGGAGCCCACCAGTTTCAAGAGGGGGATACTGTAACCACCACTAATCAGGGGTAAGGGTATTTCATATTTACACCCACTCAAACACCTCAAACCAGCACATCCACTGCGTGTATCAGCATTCAGGTTCAGCAATCTTGCTTTCTGAAACATGCATACAGTCTGGTTCATCAATACAGCCTGTCAATACTTGTACATGTTGGAATTACCCAATACAGCTTGGATACACCATTTTCAAACTGTATTATCACTCAATACCACCATCCCTCTTGTATTGGCCAGACTCAATTCAATCATCAAATCTTCTCATGAAAATTCTCTGTCTGGATCAGGGCTGGTGATTCTCACATATACCAGCCCCTCTTTCTCCCCCTGGGGGACTTTTCCCCAGTTAATTAATTTAGTATATTTATTATTTTATGATTATTCTTATCCTTATTTTTGGGTATTACAATTATTTGATTTTAAGTTAGTCGTAGCCTTCTTTCTTCTTTGCCTGTACAGTATGAGCTGGGTGGCCATATCCTTATTAACCCTTCTCTTTCCATTCTGACAGGTTGAAACAGTGGACTTGGACTTGTTTGTGGTTGGCTCTTTTATTCTTACTCTTGTTATTTGTTGCTGCTTTTCTTATACTCTTTTATTTAGTAATTCATCTCTTAACACTACTCAGTGTATTCTTTCTTACCATATCCTGATCCCTCCATAAGTAAGTCCCAGTTTACTGAGTGCCAGGCCCTTTTCACTTAGAAGAGCCCCTGTGACAGGTAAATCCGCTGGGGTTTATGCAAGGAAGGCGCCCTTTACCAAAAAACAATTGATGAAGATAATGAGCAATGGTCAACACTTCAAGAATTTAATGAATTCATTCACTCCCAAATTCAAGGATTTTCAATTAATGCGCTTAAATACAATCAAGAAATAATGAATGCAGCCAATGTGAATGTCACTCCAACAAATAACCCAATTTTAAAACTCATTCAAATTTTATACTTACATTCAATGGCTTCCACAATAAACCACATACTGACAATAAGGACATCCATTCATGGACTTATGGTATATTCTCCTTTATCAATAAAAACAATTTCATGCCAATTCTTACAGTTTTCACACCCTTTGGGAATGGATTATCATTTCCAAATCACAAATTCATTTTTGATTTTTCCAAAAAAAGAAGGAATTGTTGAAATACTCTGGAAAACATCTGAACTTCTTCATCAAACCAAGCCACCAAAAGAATTGCTTTAACACAAATCCATCACACACTTTGGATGTTCTTTTCAAATCAACAAGAAATTATTTCTTACAGGACAAAAATTGAAAAAAACTCAGCTCGGAAGGAATTAAAACAAAGGTCAACAGTCAAATTATGTGGAATGAACAGGATAACAAAACATTACATAAAAACAAAAACTTGTAAATATTATATATTATATATATTTACGCATTTGATAATTATGAGCCAATTCCAGTCTTAAAATTTACCATTCCATGGACATAGATTGAGAATTTATTACAAATATTAGTCTTCACACAATCCTCTATGAAAATAAACATGTTTAATAAATCCTAAAACATGTTCAGCACTTGTAATTCATCTATTCATTTATTCCTGAACCAGTCCAAAGTGTAGGGCTTGACTCTTTCACACATATTCAAATGGCCATTTTGATCATCTTTTTGTATTATATTTTGGAGCTCAGGGGGTCATTCTCCTCATATAAATCACTCCATTTGTCACCTACTTGTGCTAAGAGATTATGCAATATAACACAGGTTACCACCCAATGTATAAATAATTGTACCTCTTGCACATTACACATTTGATTTCACATCTCACACAAAGATGACCACTGCCCTTTCAAAACACCAATGAAATGTTCAATCTGTACTCTTGATATTGCCAAACAAAGATTTAATTTTTGATTATCTTCTGAGTGGGATGTTACACCTTTGTATGCTGGCACAATCCAATTTGAGCTTGCATAGCCGAATCTGCAAGTAGATACTTATCTTTACCATAATATTCATGTGGAATTTTGCAGATTTGCATATGTTGGTACACATTTGAATCATGAATGGAGCCTGCACAGCCAACATTTAGTGAAATAAACACTCCGTTGACATCACAAACCAATTGAATTGACATTGAATACCTACATCACATCTATTATCAACTCAAAATGGTTTAATAAATAAGATATGAATAGCATAAATACCTCTTCTTGCAATCAAATTATGCCTCACCATCTCTGGGTGGCCTTTGAGACAAAGGTGTAAGACTACCATCTATAAATCCCACACATCCAGGAAACCCTTTGGCTCAAAAATAAAAGAAATAAAAAAATAAAAAAATTAAAAATAGAAAAAATATAAAAATATAAAAATATAAAAATATAAAAATATAAAAATAAAAAAATAAAAAAATAAAAAAATAAACAAATAAAAAAATAAAAAAATAAAAAAATAAAAAAATAAAAAAATAAAAAAATAAAAAAATATAAAAATATAAAAATATAAAAATATAAAAATATAAAAATAAAAAAATAAAAAAATAAAAAAATAAAAAAATAAAAAAATAAAAAAATAAAAAAATAAAAAAATAAAAAAATAAAAAAATAAAAAAATAAAAAAATAAAAAAATAAAAAAATAAAAAAATAAAAAAATAAAAAAATAAAAAAATAAAAAAATAAAAAAATAAAAAAATAAAAAAATAAAAAAATAAAAAAATAAAAAAATAAAAAAATAAAAAAATAAAAAAATAAAAAAATAAAAAAATAAAAAAATAAAAAAATAAAAAAATAAAAAAATAAAAAAATAAAAAAATAAAAAAATAAAAAAATAAAAAAATAAAAAAATAAAAAAATAAAAAAATAAAAAAATAAAAAAATAAAAAAATAAAAAAATAAAAAAATAAAAAAATAAAAAAATAAAAAAATAAAAAAATAAAAACATAAAAAATTAAAAAAATAAAAAACATAATGGAATCAAAAAAATAATGAAAATATAAAAAATAAAAAATAAAAACAAGTGAAATAATCAAAAAATATGCAAACAAATAAAAAATAAGAAAAACTGAAACTGAGAAATGGAAGCATGACAACCAAAAAAATGAAGATTAAAATGGAAAAATCCAAATTAATAAAATCAATTTAAATAATAATAAAACATGATTACAAAATACATGAACATAAAAAAATTGAGCAATTAAATTCAAAATATTCCAAATGAATACAAATGGTGAGGAAAAACAAACAAACAAAAATTCAAAGAGCAATAAAATGAAAAGGGGAAAAACTGAAAAATTGAAAAAAATATGTTTTTTCTGTCTCAATTGAAAATCAATTTCAATTATCATATATGTTTTTAATTATTATTATTTTTGGAGGATTTAGGTAAATGTGCCTTAAGATCATGGAGGTCATGCAAAGATATGGGAACTGTTGAAATTTAATGTCTCAATTTTTTCAGCTTAAATGCATATTATCTGTAATGAAAAGAACTTTGACCAAGGATGAGGTATCCCTAAAACATTTGAATCATTATGAAAATGTTTTTAAAAAACTTTTTACAGGGACCCAATTACAATATTTACCAAATTGAAAAACTCCACACTCAAGGAAGTTTTGATTGAGAAGTAATTTCAAAAATGAGCATTTTTTATCAAACAAAAGGGAGCTCAGAAACATGTACTAAGCTTATTCAGCTATGGAAAAATATGTCTTCAAAACCAATATTTCTCATCTGGAAGGGAATGGAAGAAATGTTCTTAAATAAATTTTTCCCTTATTTATGCAAATCTATAGATTAAATATACGGTTTTAGCTCCAAGAGCTTTTTTGAATAATACATTTTAAATGAATATAAAATATAAGTAATGAGAAGAAAAAAATATCTCTTATTTTTCATCACATAATATATATCAGTTGAAATCACTCTCAAAAGATATGAACACTATTTATAAAACAGACACACCAACTGTGTGGTGGATAATTTTAATTTTAAGATATATCCTTTCTGTAGAGATGCTTTTCTGGGTTGAAGGTTTTCTTTTAAAAAAGGTTATGTATGAACATTTTGAGATTGTGGGATCATTTGAAATAATTACCTTATTTGAAATATAAAATAAACTGGAATCACAGGGAAATTACTTCACATATTTTATGAAAATTAGTGTATTTCCTTGTTAGTATAGGTTTTTTATCTGAGAATTATTACATTACTGAGAAGTTTATATGTAAAACAAGAGAAAACAAATAAAGATCATTATAAATCCACAAGTTTCTATTTCAATTGAGTAAAATTCTGAATTACCAAACATGTGGCTTAAAGTATCTGCAAGAATATTTCAAGGTTAGAACCAAGGTTAAGACCCAGGTTGAAAGCAGGTTGGACCTGGGTTGTACCTGCTACCCCCACCGGCAGGGACAATTTTTTTCTTCATGGTGACTAGCACTTTTTTTCTTTAAATTTTTATTGATGAATTTTAATTCTCTTCTTACTATGACACCTCATTGATCCTCAAAACTCCATATTGTAAATGTCTCCAGATGAAAGAGCCTATCACTCCCAAAAAAAGAGAAAACTGAAGTGATAATGAAGAAAATAATTTACCTCATGCTATGTGGTTTAAAAAACCATGGGAGCACTGAAAATAAATAAATAAGGATTTCTTACAGCTGAAAAGAAATCCAAAATACTTTAACAAGAAATATATCTCCTATATGATTGACCAAAATAAACTACTTTCAAAGAGACATCAGCTTCAGAGCCTCCTGAGCCACTTCAAAAACAGAATTTTGGCCAGAAAACAATGGACAAATAATCAGGAAGTGTTAATGGAAAACTTATAATAATATAAATTCAAGAATGGGGTACATAAAAGGCATTCAAAGTTTCATAAATTTTATCTGAATATTGAGAAGAATTTGGGTCATTCTTGAGCTATAATACTTTTTAAGGTGGGAATTGTTTGTCCACAGGACAAACTCCTTCTATGTTAGAAAAAGGATGGAATCCAAGACTCCCAGAAGACACACTGAGGAAAGACTTGATTGAATTTCATCCTACAGCTTCCAGCTTCAAGATAATGCTTGATAAAGTAAAACATCATGCAAAACAAAGCATGAATGATGCTTTTCATTATGCAAAAAAGAAGTGGGACAAGAGTCATAAAGTACCAGACTTCAAAGTAGGGGACTTAATTCTAGTTTCAACCTTGAATTTTAATAATATCAAAGGCCCAAAGAAACTTAAAGATTCTTATGTAGGACCTTTTGTTATTGTTTCCTTACATGGAACCAATGCATTTCAAGTGGAATTGAGTGGTGAATTGGAAAATAAACACCCCACCTTTCCAGTCAGCTTGATAAACCCTTATCAACCAGCTGATAAAGAATTGTTTCCTTTAGGCAACCCAACTCCTTTAACTGTTCCACCAGTGGAACAGAATGAAGACAAAAAGATAAAGAAAGTCATTAAAGAAAGGAGACTTAGGGGTAAAAATCAAAGAGAATATCTTGTCAGATATAGAAACCCAGTACATGAAGATGAATGGCTGGCAGAATCAAAAATACCTGACTCAGATAAACTCTTGAGAAGATTTAGACATGAAAGAAGGCCACAAGCCTGAATATGTCTATAAATGTGCTTTAATTACTTGATCTGAGTGATGTAAAGAGGTTGGAAAGTGGACATTAACCCCCCTTTGGGGCCTTTTACTCTTTATACCATTGATAAAATTGTAGTACAATTTTATTCTTTGGTGGGAGGGAATGTGAGCCTCGAGATATATTTTACATACCAAAATAGGCCACAAGTGTTATAAAAAGAAATTTTGAATTATGCATAACTCATAAGTCATGCATATATCCAAAATTCATCATTTTTGATTTCAGAAAAGATGAATAACGTTTTATTGAGTAAGTAAATCCACGGATTTAAGGCCAGATTTGGATTCTACACAAAAATTCACCTAGGGTAGCGCCATTGAGTGAATAAGTTCAAATTAACTCTTTGAGGTGGTAAAATGGAAAATACTTCAATACCACATAAAAGATCCGTGAAAATATTTGTTTTTCTTAATTTCACGCCAAAATAATGGGAATGTGAGAAATCACATGTTACATATACACTAAGAGTAGTGTTATGCATGTTTTGAGCACTTAATATCATGGTATTCTTACATGGACTTTTGGTACACCCATAGTGGATATCTCACTTGAAGCTTAAATTTCTATTTTGACGTGAAAAATAGGCAAGGGGGACAAAAGACATCAAAGAGAGCCAGGGTACCCAACTTCTGAGGCCTCAGAAGCGTGGACAGCTCCTAACCTTGAATCCATGGCTTATCTTGGCCTAATTGGTAAACTAAAACCTTTTGGGAACTTGGTTACCATGTTACAACTACTGTAAATATTAAGAAAATAGCAAATAACCTGCTATTTTGACATGCCAAGGAGGTAAAGGGCTACTTAGACTCCTGTAACCATGTCAATTCTTAATTATTTTCCATGAATAAATTACAAAAGAGTAATTAAAACTCTTTTTGGACTTGTATCCATTGATTTACCTCATAGCAACCAGTGAAACACTGATATTTGCAATTCTACGTAGAAATGAGGTAGAAACTTCAAAGTACAATTCTTAATGAATCTTTCTGAAACTTTTAGTACTAATAGAGAACTGTATTACCTATGGTACAACCAAAAATAATTACAGTTTTCCTAGTAAAATTAAAAGTTTTACTTACAGTCCATTTTTGACTATTCTCCATAAAACACTGAATCTTCAAAAATTTACAGTAATTACAACCTGTGATGAAATTGGCAATAACATTGATAACTTTGAGAAATCAATGATTATTTTGGAATAAAAGAAGATTTACAGATTTTACTCCTTTTATTCTTAACTATATTGGGGTTGGTAGTCACATAAAAGCATCAATTAAGTAATTATGATAATCTTACGTGACAACAGATGATGCAATCAATAATCCAAAAGGGTTTATTGTTTTCTCACTCACTGGTTTTTCAGGTTGCTCCATGGCACGCCTCTGTGAGCTGTTGTTGACTTAAAAGAGGCCTCTTCTTGCTGTTTTTTCCACATCATCACCTTATTATCATTTAAAGCATTATTACCAACAAGTAAGTATTAGTTGTAGCTATTCTTAAGTGTTTTAAATCTTTCAGAATCAATCAGAAAGACGTGAAATCATAGAATTAAACTATATATCGTTTTAATACTGTTATAAATTCATTTTGATCCTTAAAATCCACAAATCTACGTCAAATCTCTCTGTCTTATCTTTCAATAAGTTCTTCGGAATATTAGTGAGTGATTTATTTTTAATTCTCAAAGTTTTTCTCTAAAATTAGTTTTATTAAAGAATTACTATTATAATTATTCTTGCAAAAGATAATTATATATTAAAAGAAGTTTTATTATTAAAATCTTCTTGTAATTCATTCTTGTAGACAATCACTTTCTCACTGTTAAAATCACTAGTAGTGTTTATGTAAGATGTGACTATGAAACTGATGATAATATTACTATTAATCAACAGTACTATGTCTGTTCTTATGAAATCTAATAATAAAATATTATTATAACCAAAATTAAATAATTAAAGAATTATTTCTGCCACGTGTTAAGCACTACTAGTGATTTTAACAGTGAGCAAGTAATTGTCTACAAGAATCAATTACAAGAAGAATTTAATAATAAAAACTTCTTTTATTAAAATAATAAAATTATTTTAATATATAATTATCTTTTGCAAGAATAATTATAAAGCTAATCCTTGAAGAAAACTATTACTAGAGAAAAACTTTAAGAATTAAAGATAAATGACTCACTAATACTCCAAAGAACTTATTGATAGATAAAAGTAGAGAAATTTGACGTAGAATTGTGGATTTTAAGAGATCAAAATGATTTATAGCAAGATTACAACAATATATCGTTGGATTCTATGATTTCACATCTTTCTGATTGATTCTGAAAGATTTAAAACACTTAAGAATAGTTTAACTAATACTTACTTGTTGGTAACAATGATATAAAATGATAATAAGATGATGATGATGCGGAAAAAACAGCAAGAGAAGGCCCCTTTTAAGTCAACAACAGCTCACAGAGACGTGCCATGGAGAAAACTGAAAAACCAGTTAGTAAGAAAGCATTAAACCCTTTTGGATTAGTACTTACATCATCTGTTGTCACGTAAAATTGTCATAATTGCTTAATTGATGCTTTTACGTGACTACCAACCCCAATATGGTTAAGAATAAAAGGAGTAACATTTGTAAATCTTCTTTTATTCCAAGGTAATAATTGATTTCCCAAAGTTATCAATGTTATTGACAATTTCATCACAGGTTGTATTTACTGTGAATTTTTGAAGATTCAGTGTTTCATGTAGAATAACCAAAAATCGACTGTAGATAAAACTTTTAATTTTACTATTAAAACTGTAATTATTTTTGGTTGTACCATAGATAATACAGTTCTCAATTGGTCCTGAAAGTTTCAGAAAGATTAATTAAGAATTGTATTTTTAATGAATTTTTGAAGTTTTTACCTCATTTCTATGTAGAATTGCAAATATCAGTGTCTGATTGGTTGCTATGAGGTAAATCAATGGATAAAAGTCCAAAAAGGGTTTTAATTACTCTTTTGGGGTTTATCCATGGAAAGTCATTAGTAATTGACATGGTTACAGGAGTGTAAGTAGCTCTTTACCTCCTTGGCACGTCAAAATAGCAGGTTATTTGCGATTTTCTGGTGTTTTACAGTAGTTGTAACTTGGTAACCAAGTTCCCAAAGAGGTTTAGTTTACCAATTGGGTCAAGATCAGCCATGGAGCTATCCACGCCTCTGAGTCCTCAGAAGTTGGGTACCCTGGCTCTTGTTGATGTCTTTTGTCCCCCTTGCTTATTTTTCACGTCAAAATACAAATTTAAGCTTCAAGTGAGATATCCACTATGGGTGTACCAAAAGTGCATGTAAGAATACCATAATATTAAGTGCTCAAAACATGCATAACACTATTCTTAGTGTATATGTAACATGGGATTTCTCACTTTCCCATTATTTTGGTGTAAAATCAAGAAAAACAAAAACTTTCACGGATCTTTTATGTGGTATTAATGATGTGGTGTTGAAGTATTTTCCATATTACCACCTCAAAGAGTTGATTTGAGCTTATTCAATCTATGGAGCTACCCTAGGTGAATTTTTGTGTAGAATCCAAATCTGGCCTTAAATCCATGGATTTACTTAATCAATAAAAAGTTATTCATCTTTTCTGAAATCAAAAATGATGAATTTTGAATATATGCATGATTCATGAGTTATGTATAATTCAAAATTTCTTTTTAAGATAATTGTGGCCTATTTGGGTATGTAAAATATATCTCAAGGCTCACAGTTTAACATGTGAAAGAAATAATTCTTTAATTATTTGATTGTGGTTATAATAACATTTTTGTTATTATATCTCATAAGAACAGTCATAGTACTGCTGATTAATAGTAATATTATCATCAGTTTCATAGACAAATCTTACACAGGCCTCCAGGGTAAAAAGGTTTACTCTTCCAACATTTGAGGAGCTTCCCATCCCATCATACTCTCCAAAAGAGATAAAAGATGGTCTTTACTCACTTTTATATTTAGTATTCTTACATAGCAAAACTTTTATCCATCATTAGTGCCCTTAGAATCAATCGGATATAATTAAAATATAATTATTGTATCAATCTTTAAAGTGAAAAGAGATTAGATTAGATTAACCAAGGTCCTCAGTTGACCCATCATCACTGTTACCATGAAACAGTAGGACCTTTTTCCTTTTAAATTAATAAATTTAACTGTGTCACAGTTATAATAATAGCTTTTATTTACATTTCATAGCTGCTATATAGAATCAACTTGAAAAAAATCTGTTCAAGACTGCAAAATTGACCATAAGGAGGCTTTAAAACCTTCCTTCATGTTCAAGAAGTAGTTAATAATTGACAATCAATTTACTTCTTTCTGGTTCCATAATCCATAAATGAAGGGCTTTTTTGAATTATGAGTAAGTTAATTGGGCACTGTTATTTCATCTCCTTGCTTTTGAGTTATCTTATTGAAGCTTATATGACTATACCGAAGCCATTGGGAGTGGGTCTGGCTTATTTAAAAATTGTATGATTTTTCAGCTTGAGTCCAACCTAGGTTTTTGTATGGTATTCAATAAGTATTTTCCAAAAATGAAGAGAATGAGTCATTTACACACTAGTGGTAGAAACATGTGCAGAACTGTTCTTCTCTTCCCTGTTGATTTTAGGTTCACTTGATGATGATAAACTGGTTTTGCTCATTGGGTATTTATTATGAAGTTGTTTAATATGTTTTTTCTATGAATACTTGGATAATTTAACAATGTGTTAAAGAGCTTTATTTTAAATAAATGACATAAATTTTTAAATTCAAATAAATTTGTTTTTCCATGTCCCATGTAGAATTTTGTTTTTGTGCCTTTTGAAAATAACTAACCACTAATACAATCCTCAATTTTCTGTCCCCGAGGTATTGAGCACAACCTTTTTAGCCAGAAGCTGAGTAAAGGGCCTTACTAGCCACATAAAACATCCCATATTCCTTACGCATCAATTCAAAAATTGGGTTTTCTGAAAAACCCTTCAGAAATTCGATTATTTTCTTACAAACTGGAATATTTGACCATTATGTGGAGTAAAAGATAAAGATTGAAAATGAAGGTTGTAAATTGATTTTCTGAGAACCCATAAGAAATGAATGAAAGAAGGAAATAAAGATATATATATATATAATCAAATTTAAAAAAAATCAGAAAGCATATTTTAAAGATTAACTTGAATGAGCATTTTTTCATTTTTGATTATAAAATTTTTTACTTAGAAAAACATCCCTACTTCATATTTTATAGTAGGATATCTGCATTTACCAAACATGGTAAACAATATTTCTATTCCTATTTCAAATTATGTTAAAAATGCGAATAATGATAAAATAAATAACATTGTCAATATTCTTGTCGTGAACCAAATTTTTTGTACTTTGTTTTTCCGCTATCAATGGACTGATAGCATGTGATATAATCTTGAGGAAAAATTCATGAAAAACTATCCTTTAGGTTTTTCTTACGTATCATCTAGGTGTTTCTGTAGCTCCTGAAGGGTTATAGCGAGGGGAGCAGTAATATAACACAAGTGTTTAGTTTTTTAGTCAGGATGGTCCGCATACTCATCGCCGTATCAATAGTAAAAAAATCTTGTAAAACATAGCATGTAGAGCCTTTATAAGCCCGCAAAAAAAAACTCAATTTACTGAGGCTCACCATTATGAGAATCTAACTTCATATATGAAGAAAGGGGAAAAAGCGTTTTATGGACGTGAAAAGCTTTATTTTTGTGCAAAAGGAATACTTCATCATTTCTTTTGGCTCCTGCTGAGAGGGAAACCAGGCAAGTCGCTCACACATTCAGTAGCTTATAGACGATCTTTTTATATTCGAATTGCATTGTTAGACCCTAAGGCTATAATTCAAGCTGCAAGTCTGTTCACTATTTTGTAGGATACAACTAGACGTACTTAACATAATCAGTAGGTAGATAAGATAAAGCAAGTGACAATATTTAAGATGAGAAATAAGGGAAAGAGGGGTGAGAAAGCAAAAGAAGGGAAAGATAAAATTATTTTAGTTGGTGAATTTCATCAGGAATTTATTCGTAGGCCAGTCCGGTTGTTTCTTGAGGCACCAAGTGGAAGTAGTATTGGCTGCCTGTGCTTTGAAGCATTAATGAGCAGGGGGTAGCCTATGAGTCTGATGTCGTCGTGCTGTAGTCAATTTTTGGCGTGGTAGGTCTGACTGGCGGCATTGCCTATCTCAGGCTTCCTTGGCTCATCATAGCTGGATCCGGAAGCATAGTGAAGGAAAAGGGAGGATAAAGGACACAAAACCAACTTCAGCTTTCAAGTCCAGTCTTTCGGTCGCATTTTGTATGTTGGGATACTCACACCAACGCCAGAGCCAGCACCAACACCGGCACCGGCACCAACGCCAGCACCGACACCAGCACCAACGCCAGCACCAACACCGGCACCGGCGCGAACGGCAGTACCAACACCAGCGCCCACACCAGCACCGACACCGGCGCCCACACCAGCACCGACACCGGCGCCAACACCAGCACCGGCGCGAACGGCAGTACCAACACCAGCGCCCACACCAGCACCAACACCAGCACCGACACCGGCGCCAACACCAGCACCCACGCCCAAACCGTACTGTAGGAATTGGAAAGATTTAAATGTCTTGTTCTGAGGCCATTGGATATAGGTATAAAAAGAAAAGAAAGCCTACTCCTACAACGTTCCCCAGTCCATTACCATATCCTGACACACCCCCATAGCCCTGGCCATATCCTGATTGACCTCCATAACCCTGGCCATATCCTGACTGACCTCCATAGCTCTGGCCATATCCTGACTGACCTCCATAGCCCTGGCCATATCCTGACTGACCTCCATAGCCCTGGCCATATCCTAATCCACTACTAGAGCCGGAGCCATATACTGACCCACCACTAGAGTGGTAGCCAGATCCTGACGAACCCCCATAGCCGTTGCCATATCCTAATCCGCTATTAGAGCCGTAGCCATATCCCGACTCACTCCCCGAGCCGTAACCAGATCCTACTCCACTCCCAGAACTGTGGCCATATCCTGTACCATATCCGCTCCCTTGGCCATAGCCTGAACCTCCGCTGTAGCCACCTCCGTTGCCATATCCCAACGTTGGAATTGCATATGTTGTCTCATAAGCTAGAGAAGCAATCAAAAAGAGGTTCTTGATGAAAGAGGAGTGCATTTTTTTAATTTAGGAGTAATCGGTTCAAAAATAAGCTATATATAAAGTAAAAAATACCGGTTTGAAGTAAAAGAAAGGAAGAAATAATTCAATGAGAGAATTGTGTAATTCCTTTTTTCGATTAGAAGTTTAGGAAAATTATAAAAGTATGTCTGACCAAGAAAAAGTCGAGTGAAAGTGATGAAGATGAATCGGGAAAAGAGCACAGATGTAAGGCAGGCTTTTATAATAAAAATTCTCTCAATCACGTTATCCTGAGTTTGGTTAGTTTTTTTTCTTGCATTGTGTTTGAGCTTCTTCACCAAAGAAAGCGTTGATGGTCGGAAATGTTGCTGTCAGCTTTACTTTTTGTATTGTTGGGTTTGACCCAATTTCGTCTTTTTTGAATAAAAACTGGATCAGGAATTTGAATTTAAAGTTTAGATTGACAATAATATCTCTCGAGCGCTATCAGTTTGAAATAAAGATCAAACGATACAGTCACACTCTTTTTGGTTCAGAAATTTTATTTGAACCTACCAAGTTGGTGCTAAACCCTCAGAACTTTTTTGTGAGTTTTTTGGCCGAAAAAACTACTTAATGCTCCAAGACCGTGCTCCATCATAAACCGATTGGAATTTAACTACTACCCATTCAATAATTTTTAAGGTGGTTTCAACTTAAATGTAGCAAGAAATAACTTTTACCCAGGAGGTTTTAATCTAAGGCAAAAGATTTTTCTTTCTATTTTAAGGACTTGAGCAAGTGAGCTGAGCAAATTCTTAATAGTTTCTTTGGGTTTAGCAGATATATTAATTTCGAAAAATGTACAGTACAGTACAAAATAAGTACCGGTCTCATATTACTGGTTGGGCTGGTCCAATATAAAATTATTACATTTAATGAACACCTGAGTCAGGTCATAAGCGAACGAGGCCTAGAATGAAAATCATTAAAAATAAAGCTTGAGAAATAATTAATTCTTTTCTATTAAAAATGCAAAAGGTTTTTTATTTTTTTTTAAAGGGGACTATATAATTATCATTCCTGATATTCAAATTTTCGAGAATTTGTTACGAATAATAATAACAATAATTCAAAATACAATTTAGTCAGCACAATAAAGGATTAGAATTATCATTCTTGAAATACGGACTTACCATTATCATTTTTCATATGTAGTTTTGTAAAAGGGTGAACTCATTTCTGAAATTCTCTGGAATATAGAAGTAAAAAATAGAATAAAAAAATAAGCACCACAAACGCAAAATTGTATTCCTTGACCTTGGTGGCAGAAAACGTAATTTTAAATTTTAAAATGAAAAAGATAGTTCTTTTGGATTTGAAACTTCCAAAAAAAACTCGCCTTGCGAAAACTTTTCATGAAATTGATTTGTACTTCTTATCTAAGATTTATTGAAATTAATTATTGTAATGACATATCTTTTTTTTTCTTCTCTCATTACCAATAAAAGGTTAAATCAAGTGAGATCATAAATCTAATTTATATATATTAAACCTCTGTCTGAGTCAAGATTTATAGTTTTTTATATTCTGTTTTCTTTCGAAAAATTTTCAAAACTTTAAATTGGTTTTTTTTGTAAAAAGAGTTTGAGAGAAATATAATCTACTTAGATTTAAAAGTTAAGATTAGGAAAACACTACTGATAAAAATATGAGACAACTATTTTTGATGATTACCTCAGATTAAAATTTTAAAAAAACAAGTTAAAAGCAAATACACTATAAATTAACTTGAGTATTGATTACTAATTAACAAAATAAGACAAAATTACTTCGAATGATTATCAAAGATTAATTGCGAGTTAAACATATAAAACACATCAACATTAACATCCTATGAACTTCAAATTATTCCAAAATGAATATTTTAATGTAGTAGGGATTTTGCCTTGCATTTTGCGCAGCAAAATGCCTCTCTGGGAGTTGCAGCCTTGAATCTATTGCTGCAAATACAGAAGTTTTTCTTTCAAAAAAAGCGGCCAAAGAAGGCCAAAAACAAGGCCAAAAACTGCTAGGGTTACACTTGGGGTTCTTGTTTTAGTAATATAGGCTAGGGAATTACCCACCTCCCAGCCTTGTGGCCTGGTAGCATAAATTCTCTTAGGGGAGCACGAAAGAATTAAAATATGAAGTCAAAAGCAGTAAAATAAATTCATATGTGTAAATTTTTGAAACTACTAAGGCTGAAAAAAAAAGCTAGCCTCCAAACCAGGTTCATGAAATTTTAAGTTCACATAGGGGTACAATTTAGAAATCTTGGGAATTCACCTTTTCCTCATATTTAAATGTGCCTTCCCAGTAGTACGGCGCAGTTGCACTGAGCTTAATTCAATATATTTGAGCTTCTTGGGCGATGGAGAACATCCCTTCAAAAGGTTTTTCGGTGAAATTTATAAATATCACAGAAAGTTAGGTGCAAAATCTTAATAAATGGGATTTTTCTAAGAACATACATTCTCAAAGTTTCTGGAGGGTATTTAGGCCGTGTAATATTGAAAACATATCATCGAATATTAATATATCAGACGTATATATTTTCCAAATATCAACATATATATATAGTATATTTCATACAAGGACTTACCCCATGTTTCAAATAACACCATTTTTTCAATTGATGTATATTTCAGTCTTATAAAGAAAAATAATACCTCAGTTTCCTCAAAATATCCAAAAGTTTGTATCCGAGTTTGGCACTTGACGGGTCAAAGCCTTTGCTTTAGGCTTTCTGGCTCTTTTTGAAAATTGTCAATCCAGAAACCAAATGCAATCAAGAAAACTCCCTCCTCAGGTATATTTTCATCAAAAAATTTACTTATTCCTTGAGCTATTATTTAACTAGGGAGGAGTTTTTGAAGAAAAAGTTGACATTACTGTGAAGAAACTGTATTGAAATTGACTACAAGGCTTAAACTAACAAAAAAACCACTGTAAGCACAAAAGTGAATCTGATAAGTTCAAAATTTCAAAAGTAAATCAAAAAGAAAAAGCTGAAATAGAAAACTATGCAATTATATTATTTAGGTACTTTATTTCACCATAAAAAATATCAAACAACTTATAGATCTTCTAAGCCGTGTTTGAAAAAGAAATGTAGCTTTGATTAGTTTGAAAAGGAAACAGAAAATCTTCCTTACCATAATGATTGTTGAGAAGTTAAATCCTATTTAAAAACCAAAACTAGAAGGAGCTTATATGATATGTGTTCCTTTTTTAACACAAAAAATCAAGGAATTTGACTTCGTTTTGATACTAAACATCATTTTATCCAATATGATGATTATTTTTCTTTAAAAACAGGTGATTGGAAAATTCATGTACACAGTCTGATTGAAGCTTACAAAAGATTAGATTCATTTAGTGAAGCAATGTAGGGGGAATTCTTATCACAATTTTGATTGTAAATTAGGAAAATTGGTAATAGAAAATTATATCACCTCAAAAAGAAAAAATTTAGAAATTATCCAGAAAGCTTAAGCACAACAATTAAGATTTTCATTATATATTTTCAGATACTTGTTCTTTTATTAAAGAGTAATTAAAGTCTCTTTTTTTTTAACTTGCTCCACTTTGTTGTTTTTCGCTATAATCTGAAATTATCCCCTTTTTTCGTTTAAAGTCCCTCATCACTAAATGAAAATACACTCCCAATTGTTTGTGACTTCCCCCACCTCAACTCCCTTTCATTTCCAATTATTCTTAACTTTCCCCCCTCAACTCCCTTTCACTTCCAATTATATTTCACAATTGAATATTATTCAAAACCCTTCTTAAAGAGAATTTAAATTTTTTAAGGCCTTTTTGGAGGATCTTTACAAATCCTCAAGTGCTGAGGGTATGCAGTGATAATCCAAAGATCCAAAATGACTCAAATTAATTTTGTGAAAATCCTAAGGAGGCATATATCCAAGTAAAGAAGACAAGTATGAAATCTTACTTCAAAATAAACGTTGTTTTCTCAAAAATATCAATTTTTTTGCAAATTTCATCACAATTTGTATTCTCTGTGAATTTTTGAAGATTCAGTATTTCACATGGAATCATCAAAGGTAGACTTTAAGTAAAGCTTTGAATTTTAATTATGAAGTCATAAATATTTTTGGTTTTGATGCGGCGTATCAATTTCTCCATTAGTTTTGAAAGTTTCAGAAACATTAATCAGGAATGTATTTTGAATTTTCATGTCAATCTATATTTAGTATAAGTAAATAGCATAATGACAGCTAATTGATGGAGGTAATTCTATGGATACTAGTCCCAAAAGGGCTCTAAATTGATTTTTTGGAATTATCCATGGAAGTTAATTAAGAATGGACATGGCTATAGGCATCAGAGTTGCTCATTCCCTTCTTTTAACATTAAAATAGCAGCTTATATGTGATTATATCATGATTAATGGGACTTTTACTTAGTAAAAGAAGTTACCAAACTGTCTTAATATACAGAGAGGGATTGAACCAAAATTTTTTCAATATTGGGAGGGGGCCATGCCTCAGAGACCTCAGAAGCTGGGTAATTTGGCTCCCTTTTGTCAGCGTGAGTCTATGTAGAAGCTTAATGATTCTAGATAAAATCTAGTACTGTGACTGTGACAAAGTAAATTTTATTTCAAATAATAATAAGAAAAGTTTTCTACTATTAAAAAGTAGTGCTGATGAATTCATTGAGAATCCTGGTTGCAGAAGTTAAATCTACTACAATAATTGTTAATTAGAATTATATCAACTTATTCTAAGGGTACCACTGTTATGAGATGGCTTTACCACATAGGGATACTAATTAATTGATTATTAGGACCTCCTTCAGTGAGAAAGGGCCAAATTTTGTCCCTTTTGGGGACTTTGAATGGCTGGTAAGCCCTTTTTCACTCATGAAGCTAAATTATGGCTCTTTACAAGAAATTCTGAAATCAGCATACTCAGAATTGTAGCTTTGGGACCACATATTATCATTCTGGATAAATAAAGGGTAGAAAAACTCTTTGAAAGACACATCAGCACTGTCATGACATATAACACTGCAAATATTAAATGTTTTACCATGCAGTATATTGGTTATTTTTCACGGTATTAACTGTTTTACCATGAGGTATATTGGTTATTTTTCACAGTATAACAGATAGCAGTTAGCTTGTGCATGGGGTTTCTTGTGCATCCTCACCACACTTACACACAGTGCCCTCCAGTCCACCTCTGAGCTTCTCAAGGAAGTACTTCTTCATATCAATTTAGAAATACTTTGTTGACATTTGTCATTATTTTGGCATGGTATGAGAAAGCTGTATAAATTGACTAATTTTTGTAGTGTAAAGAGTGCTAATCTCTTCAAACATATTCAAATTTCCCTTAATCTTGATGTATTTATATTTGAGAGGGGAGAAAGTTGTAGGGTGTATATTTTTCTTGTAAAGTATTTCTTGATGATATATTAATACCAGAATATGTATGTAAACTGTGGTGTTCTATGCCCTTTTGTACCATTTTCAAGGTTTTCTTATTTATGAAGCTATTGATTGAAGCTTCAAGAAGTAGAAAATTCCTAATAAATTAATTATCATGGGCTAAATCAGAAGTAAAATAGATTCAAATTCAGTAATAACAATAATTTCATAAAAAAAGCCTAGGATAATGTTTATTTAATTAAAAAAATAAATATAAAATGAGGAAAAAGAAAAGAAAAAAGATAACTTAAACTTTAAAGTTACCAATTTAAGAGGTAGTTTAACAGTTGAAGTATGCTAACCCCGCTTAAATTTTGAAGTACTCAGAAATATAATCACTAATCTGGGGCAATTTTCATAAAAAA
Organism: Austropuccinia psidii; assembly: GCA_023105745.1. NCBI lineage: Eukaryota > Fungi > Basidiomycota > Pucciniomycetes > Pucciniales > Sphaerophragmiaceae > Austropuccinia > Austropuccinia psidii. The sequence continues at coordinate 7,851,000 of JALGQZ010000003.1, forward strand.
TAAATTAAACCTGTATTAATAAACACCTCAAACACAGAAAAAATTCAAGGAAACTACACCAAAAATTTAAGTTACCCATAATCTCTATATCAATACAAGAACAGCTACATTATAAAAATTAAAAAGATAAATTGAAGAAAAAAATTCAATTTAAATTAAGGAAATGGAAGCCATATACAGGACACCTAAATTCCCCACAATATACAGAATTCTCAGCCAGAAGCTCAAAGATTCCATAGATCTATGGTGCAATATCCTTACAGAATAACCTCATCTGGCCAGAAATAGTTCAATAAGCCAAACACATGTTTTAGTGAGTTTATGAAATGACACAATCATAAATTCTTCAGAAAAATAGCTTTATCCAGATTGCATAATCATTAATAAACATTTTGTAATAAGAAGCACATATGGTGCAATAAATCTGACAGATGACTTCTTTCAAGCTTCCTCACCCAAAAAATCTCAAATTAAATAAGCATACATAAAATGGTGAGATACGTTGGAAAAAAATTACCATTTGAAATTCACCACTGTCAAAAATTACCTCAGCCAAAAAATTGAAAAATTCCCAAGTTCCTTGTTTTTGGGTGCCTCTATGAAGAGTGCAAAAATATAAATAAGGGGACTCTCTACCTTCTTTTTGCCTCTTCTCCATTCTAATTATATACAAAGAAGGAGAACTTTTTATTCATCCCTTAAAAGTAGGATACTCTAGGTATATTTGTCAATGAATTATACAATTTTATGCTCAATGCATAGCTATTTCTAATGAACCATGAGCCTTGAGTTATATTTTGCATTCCCAAATAGGCCACAAATAACTTAAAAGCAACTTTTGGAATTTTCAGAGCCCATGAGTCATGTATATATCAAAACTCCATTATTTTTTATGGATAAAAATATGAAAAGGTTTCTTTGGAGTAGATAAATACTTGAATTCTACAGAATAGTTCACCTAGGGTAGCTCTATAGAGTGAATAAGCTCAAATTAACTCTATGAGTTGGTAATAAGGGAATTAATGTAACACCCCATCACGAATACCACATAAATTGTGAAATTTCTTTTTTAACTTTTATTCCAAAATAATGGGATCCTTGCAATTTGATGTTACATATAAGCTAATATCAGTTTTATGCATATTTATTTTACCTAACATCTCTTCATTTCTACATACAATTTTGATACCCACACAGCAGTTATCAGTATTCAACCTTGAATTACTCTTTTTAACATTAAAATTGCTTAAGGGGACAAAAGAAATCAAAGAGAGCCAGGGTACCCCAATTTATGAGGACTCTGAGGTGTAGATATTCCTAAATCTTGAATACATGGCTGATATTTACCAATTGGTCAATTAAAACCTTCTGGAGACATTTTTACTAAAGCTAATCCTCATTAAATCATGAGAAAATAACAAATAAGCTACTAGTTTCACATGAACAGCAGTTCATGAGCAATTCTGACCCCTATAGCCATTTTTATTCTTCATATTTTGACTGGATAAGCTCAGGAAGAGTGATAGGATCCAACTTCAGACTAGTGTCCATGGAAATATCTCACGGTAACCAGCTGTTACTGTACTATTTCCTTCTACTATGTAGAAAATGAGGTAAAAAATCAAAAATTCTCAATGAATTCTTTTGTAAATTCAAGGATCAATTTGAAAGAAGGTATTTCATACTAAAACCAAAAGTTCTTATGATTTAATAATTTTAATTGAAAGTTTCACTCACATTCCATTTTGTGACTATTCCATGTGAAACACTGCATCTCTAAAAACACATAGAAAATGCAACCTTTGATTGAAGTTACAATAACATTGTGAGCTTTGAGAAAATAAAATTTTATTCACAGATAAAAGAAGAATTAAAGCAGTAAGCTCATTCTTAATTAACCATTAATGGTTTTGTAGCCACATGGAAGGAGTTAATTAAGTAACTTCATTAATTTTACATGACAAAAATTAATTTAATCATCAATACAAATAGGATAACTGTCTTACAGATCATTTTTCTTTCAGGTTTTTCAATGAAAAGTCTCTTTGAGATGTTTCAGACTTAAAATAAGCCAGCTATTGTTGTTTTTATTCCAATGATTCATTATAATTCACTTCAATCAGTAAATCCTTGATTTCACCAGTAATTATTGGTTATGGATGTGAGCCTTTGAGATATGGCCACATATCCAAAAACGTCACAAAGAAATGTTTTAGTAATTATTGCTTTCAAATAATTGTCTTGAAATAAGTAAAAATGCCATAAAAAGGCATAAATGCTTAATTAACTTAGAATCTGATGAATAAACACGTGAAATAATTTACACCATTATATTTCTCATGATAAAACACACATATATCATTTTTATTGCATATATGTAAAGTCAATAACTAATGAGTAATAAGTAAAAATGCCATAAAAAGGCATAAATTCTTATTTATCTCAGAATAAAATGAATCAAAACATGAAATATATTGCACCATTGGATTCCACATGGAAATTAAACATAAAAAATTCTGTGTCATATCTCTGAAGTTGATACTTGAGGAATGAAGCTGAATATATGCAGGTTTATGATCAGTGCATATATTCATGGTTTTTACGTAATATCTCCTGAAATATGAATGATAGATATTTAAGCCAAAAAACATTTAGCACATATTTGCTATAAAAATACAGATATGAACTTTATTTGACAAGCTATAAACATGGTTATAACCTGTAAGGGTTTATTGAACAAAATTGCTAGAGCTGTTGGCCAATTTGTTGTGAAAGTGGTCCAAGCTTAAAGTAAAGTGGATATTAGGGCTTTACTAGCTCTTACGTGAAGAATGATGTAGTTTTCATTATAATATTCAAGGTAAAACCCCCTGAAATCATTGTTTGAAGTTTCAAGTAGTAAATTTCAACAGAAAAGATGAGTTACAAGAAAAATCATCAAAAATGGAGTTTTGATTATGTAATGAAATTCTCTTTGAAATTTTATAAGGAAAGGTTTGGCTATTAGAATTAACTCTCTGAATTGATTTACCGCCTGCAACTTAAAAGTGATTAATGATCAAAGTTTAAGCTTAAAATTGATCATTTATGATCACTCACTGTAATCTTATTTTAGGTTTAACAGTCATACAAGTGATAGAACTGGTGAATACTATTAGATTATGATGAATAAAAATAAAATCCACAATTCTTAAGCTTCTACCAAGCCTATGATGTCATCAAACTTAGAGTTATAGTGATAAGTCTAAATAGTGGTGTAATAATGAGACAACATGGTTCAATTATGATGTAATCATCACTAAACCTTAACATACTGGTCAATTACAATGGATACCATCAGCACACGTCTACTGAAAGTATTTTGGACTCTAGAAGGGAGGAATTTACAATAAATAGAGCTCTTTTTACTCTAGTTCGCCCTCAGATGCTTAAAAAAACACTAAACAAAAAGGTAAAATCTTTTATATTATCAAAGACCAAAGTTAATCTTTATTATAAAGATCAATATTGATGTGATTACTCTAATTGTTTAATATTTTTGTTATATTTCTCTATAAATCCTATTCTCCACATAAAATTAAGAATATTTTTAATTTCTCTTATTTTATTTTGTAAATACAATTTAAATAAGTTGTATTTACATTTTTTGGTGTAAACCTTTCAAAATTATTATATTAAGTGTTAAAAGTAGGTTGTTTTCTCTTTTTATAATAATTTCTCTCTATTATTACTATTAATAATTTCATCATTAATATAAATAATATTTATATTAATATTGGTAATATTATTTTTATTAATTGTTTTTTATGATTAAAAAAATTTTCTATGCCTTTATTATTTGTTGGTAACAAGAATAAATAGATTCAAATATGTTAATATATTTTTTTTCATTATATTATTATATTCATTTAATAATATAGTTCTTATAAACCATAATTATAATAATTCTTTATTATTATAATTTTTCTTCATTTTATTTATTAAATTAATAAGGACATTCATAGCACAATGAATGAAATATCTGTAATATTTACTTATCTTTTCATAGTCAAAGCTTACATTTGTGGCCCTGGCCATGATATTTACTTGAAAGACCTTTAAAAAAGAGTCAAAATGGGTCGATCCAATAAAACATTATATGATAATTTTATATTTATTGATTTTAAGAGCTATTGAGGCATTTGGAAAGCACTTGTACTGTCTTACACATGGTTTTTCACATCCTTAGGCTTTCAAGAAATTTCTTTGATTGACTCTAGTGATTAAGAAAGATATTCATAAATTAAAAATGAATTCATTGTATAAATTGATTTCAAAAGAATCATCTTAGATTTATTTTATTCTTTAAACATAAAAATATAAAAAATATTAAAAAAAAACCAATAAAAAGTTATTTTTATTCTTTTCTTCATTGTATTCATTCAAAGATATAAAAGCAATTTTTTTTGTAAGTTGCCATATCTCATCAAAAAACAACACTTTTAGAGAAAATAATTATATTTATTTGTCTTTTTAAGTGTTTTCAGACAACCCAGAAGAGGATACTCAAACCAATGTTGAAAGATTGGTGGAACAAAATTGTCCAAGTTCTCCAAACCCAATTGTCAATAAGAAAAAGAAAGCTAAGAAATTAGTATTTCCAGGACCCACTATTCAGGACTCTGAAGGTGAGTACCTCTTTTTAATTGCAATAAAAGATTTTTTGTGTTCTGAAATCTGTTTATTTTCTTAAATTTTCATTATGACTACTAGAAGATTATCCCAATACTCCATCCAATCAGATGGTGGTGGACTCAGAAGTAGTGTTTATCTCTGAAAAGGAAGAATAAAGGGCAAAATTCCCAGTGGAACAGAATCCACACAAGGAAGTGCCATATCCAAAAGGTAAGTCCCAGATATGCCCATGATTTCTGAACCAGAGTTGGAACCAAGTATGAGTAACTCCAACAAGAACAAATCACATTCAGAGGGCTCAAGTAGAAATTTATATGAGCCAGTACAAGTAGTATTAAACTGTGTACAAGGACAAAGATTGGGAAATTTTGCCACAAATCCACCAAGGAGTGATGAACTCCTGGCATATCCTGAAGAAATTACTCAAAGAGGAGGAAATAGTGAGGTACTCCAATAGATTGAATCAACTATCATCCAAACCTCAAATCAAGAAAATAAAAGAATACCATGCCAAAAAGAGGGAGGCAAGCAAGGAAGAAGCCCCAGTACCTTCTACCAGCAAGCCTCAAACCAACCAGCTTCCCAAAGAAGGAAAGAAGAACAAGAAAAAAAATTGGAGGAAATCATATTCCCCAAGTTATAAGATCCCAAAAATCCAAAATGATTCCATGGACAATATCTTCAACATTACCAGGACCTTGATGGAATTCAAGGACAAAGAGGAACAAAGAATGAGACAACCCCATTTCCCAAAGAAATGACTGTGTCTCCTGATGTTTTAAATACTTTAACAGAAATTAGAAATAGTATTTTACCTCTCAAAGAAATTGAAAATAGTTTATTATACTTACAAGAAATAAATGAAAATCTATCATCTTTAACGAAAATTGTCATACAAAATAAAAAAGAAATTGATAACATTAAATTTATGGTTGAAAATAATAACCCAAAAATTTCAATTTAAAGTACTCAAAAATTAATACAAGGACAACAAGAACTGTATAGATACACAAAAGGTATTAAAGAAAGAACTTTTACAATCAATTATGACATGAGAATTGACAATTTAACAGAAACATTAAACAAATTAAGTATATCTGTTGAAAAATTGGAAGAAAAGACTTCATCACATCAAAAATTACTTCTATACCATGTAGAAAAGAGTGATGGAGCAAGAATGAATCTTAAAGATGACATTCAGAGTGAAATAAGACTTATTACTGAAAAAATGGATAAAATAAATGAAGCTAACTTAAATATGCCAAAGTTATCAACCCCATTTTCTCACATAAAAATTCCTGTTAAAAAAAGAGGAAATAACAAATCCATTAAGAACATACTTGAGTCATCAAAACAATAACCCTGTATTAAGGAAGGAAGCACATCAATTAAAAGAATGGCCAACATTTACAGGTGAAGGTGAACATGACTATATGTCATTTATCAAAAAAATTGATACGTTACAAGAAGATTATTCCATACCAGATGAATCAATCACTGCAAGATTACATTCATTATTTGAAAGTCTGCAAAAAGATGGTATTATGGCATAAGACAAACCAATGGTAAAAATACCTGGTCTTGTTGGAAAAATGAAATAATCACCAAGTGGGAAAATGATGCCTGGAGGTACAAGATAGAAAATGCATTCAAAAATTGCTTCTTTCACCCAGATAAGGATAAAATTTTTACTTGGTTCTTAAAACAAGCTGAAAGATTAAATACACTGAATCCAGAAATGTCACAGAAGATGGTGCATATGAAAATACTCAAGAAATGTGGAGGAGAACCGGAACATTCCCTAAGAAGCAGGTGTATAGAGCCATAATCCACAGAAGAGTATACTAATTCATTAGAGGATGCAGTGACCAGAAAGAAAATTGGAAGAAAATGTAGAAAGCTGGACATTAAGAGCCCAAATAAACCATTTATCAAAAAAGATAAGCCAAAACAACCTTTCAAGCCCAATACACCCAACACTAATGAGCAAAGAAAATTCCATAAATGTGGAGGTATTGGACACTTAGCCGATAATTTCCTTAAAAAGGCAAAAATCAATGAAATTGTGGAAACAGAAGACCAAAATGACAAAGAAGAAGAATCTTATTCTGAAAAAGAAACTGAAGAGTCAGAAACCTCTGAAAGTGATGGAATTAATATAATTATTGCACAAATTAATAATATTGATTTAATATATGAAGTATTAGATGTGAACTCAGGCTTACCACAAGTTGGAACATATTATACAATCCTTACAAACATAAAAGATGCCAAACTGTATAGAACCAAACCAGCAAAAGGAATGGGATATAAAGCTGGAAAGTCAAGTATAAGAATTGTCATGGTTGAACACCAAGAGGAAAAAGTGAGCTTGGATACAGGAGAGTACTGTACATGTGTTGGTAAATGCTATTTGAAATCCATTGTACCAGATTGGTAAGAAAAACATATACCAATACAAAGAGTTAAATTTAGTAGTGCAAGTGAAAGCATGAAGCCCCTTGGAACAATTGACTTAACATTAATTTTTCCTCACCCTTCACAATTTATAAGAGTGAAAGTAGATTTTGTAGTAATGGACAACTGTACTAGTACCCACTTAATACTTGGAAATGATTAATTCTCAATTTATGGAATAGATATCTCAAATCAAAAAGACAGATATTTTGCCATAGGAGACAATAAGAGGAAAATATTTGGTTTTTTAAATAACAAAAAACAAATCAGTCATAAAAAATCAAGAGAAAAGCTCAGAAAAAGATTTTTTCATAAAGGAACAACTTAAAGACATAGAATTCAATCAATAATTAACAGAAAAAATGAAAGAAAAGTTGATTGACCTCTTATTCAAATATAGAAATGCCTTTTCAACTGACAAAGAACCACTGGGTTCCATTATTGGAAATTAAGTAGACATTATACTTAATGTGGAAAAACCTTATTGACTCCTGTTAAGAAGACCAGCTTACCCAGCTAGCCCAAGAGGTAGAGAATTCTTAGAGGTACACATTAAAGAACTAATGAAACTTGAGTTATTTAGGCAATTGGGACATAATGAACAGGTAGAGGTCACTACACCTGTTATTATTACTTGGCACAATGTAAAATAAAGGATGGTAGGGGACTTTAGATCTCTAAATATCTACACTATCCCTGACAGATGTCCAATACCAGGAATCCATGAGACATTGACAAAATGGTCACAGGCTAAGTTCATTACAGCCATGAATGCTCTAAAGAGATTTTATCAAAATGTCTTGACAGATAATTCTAAGAAACTACTGAGGATAATAGTCCACTGTGCGATATATGAATATCTAAGGATTCCATTTGGTATAAAAAATGCACCTTCTCACTATCAAAGGATGATGAATACCATATTTCCTGAAGAATTATCAGAAGTATGGTTAATTATCTATATTGATAATATCATAGTTCTCTCAGAAACTGGAGAAGTCACCCAAAAATACTAGAAAGGGTACTACAGAAGATAGTGAAACTAAATATGAAAATTTACTTGAAAAAGTGTCATTTTCCATATAGTGAACTAAAAGCACTATGACATGTTGTATGTGGACTAAGTTTTGGAATAGATAAAAAAATTAGCAGCAGTACTACTGAAGCCAATTCCCCAAACCAAAGAAGAAATGAAATCATTTCTAGGATTTTCCAGTTACTACAGACAGCATATAAAGGACTTTGCAAGAATTGCCAAATCCTTGTATAAACTCTTTGACCAACAGACAGCTTATGAAATGACTGAAGAAAGAGTCAAAGCATATGAGGAATTGAAAAATGCCCTCACAAATTCCCCATTTCTTCTAATGACAGATTGGAAATTACCTTTCAAACTATACATTGATGCTTGTGGAGAAGTATTATGTGCTGCACTACACCAGACACAAATCACCAATGATAAACCTGTTGAAGGACAAATTTGCTTCATTTCAAGACAAATTAAGCCAACAGAATCAAGGTATGGAGAAAGCCAAATGGAATGTCTTTGCTTAGTGTGGGCTTTAGAAAAATTACATTACTATTTGGATGGTACAGTGTTTGATGTGATTACAGACTGTAATGCTGTAAAATCTTTGTTAAGCATGAATACACAAAATAGACATATGCTAAGATGGCAAATTGCTATCCAAGAATATAGAGGAAATATGAATATAGCTCATAAATCTGGAAATATTCAAAAAAATGCAGATGGTCTTAGTAGATGGGCTTTATAAAATACACCTGAAAACCCATCATGGGTACCACAGTAAGAACACCATATAGAAGGCATATGTGTTACATATATTGGAAAAGAATTCTTTAATCAAGTTAAAGAAAGCTATAAGATGGATAAGAACTGTCATATCCTATGCCAACCTCTTATGAAAGACTGAAAATACCCATTACTCTCATCCAAACTACATGAAATATGGAAAAAAGCATATGATGAAGGAAGATTCCACCTCCTTGATGGAATACTGTATCATAGGAAAAAACAAACATGTGTTATGACCTCCACAGCTATAACCTTGATAAATACTATACTACATTAAATTCATGATAGTGTCTCATCTGCACTTCTCTCAGAAGATAGGACAATGTAAAGGCTAAAAACCTGCTCTTGGTGGCCAAATTGGAGGAAAGATTTTTCAGAATACTGCCAAACCTGTGATAGATGTCAGAAAGCAAACAGAGACGCAGGAAAAAGATTTCAAATGATGATTCAAATCCAAGAACCAAAATACCCACATGAAATAGCTCACATGGATAGCCTGACCTCCAGGAGGAGACAGGAGTTATAATGCATACCAATTACTGGTTGACAGATATAGCAAAAATCCAATGTTCTTACCATGTCATAAATATGACACAGATATGAACACAGCCATAATAATATGGAATAAAGTTATCAGCCACAAAGGCTTATTCCAAAATATCATAAGTGACAGAGACCCAAACTTCACTTCAGAATTAGAGACAAACCTCCATAACTTGTTTGGAACAAAGCTATCATTCTAAAACGCTTACCACCCTTAAGCTGATTGTCTATCAGAAAGAATGATACAGACATTAGAAGACATGATCAGAAGATTGTGTGCTTATGGACTAGAATTCAAAGACTCTGATGGCTTTACCCAAGATGGATGTACCTTAATACCAGCTCTTGAACTGGAATATAAAACATCAATCCATTCTTCAACTGGCAAAACACCAGCAATTTTAGAAAAAGGTTGGAATCCAAGATTTCTTATGATACCCTCAAAAAGGACTTAGTGGATATACATCCAACAGCAAGCAGTTTTAAAATTATTCTTGACAAAGAAAGACATCATGCAGACAGATGTATGCAGGATTCTTTCAAATATGCAAAAGAGGGATGGAATAAAAGTCATAAACCACCTGACTTTAAAGTAGGAGACTCGGTATTGGTATCAACTCTGAATTTTATTGATATTAAACGCCCAAAGAAATTTAAAGATTCCTTTGCAAGACCATTTATGATAAAAGCACTACATGTACCTAATGCTGTGCAATTAGAACTAACAGGTGAACTTATGAGCAAAAGCCCAACCTTCCATGTAAGTCTGATAAAAACTTACAGCTCAAGTGACAAGGAATTATTTCCAATAAGAAATAAACCCCCACTTGAAATACCCCTCTAGAAGGAGAAGAAAAGAAAATTGGAAAATTTGTTAAAGAAAGAAGTACAAGAAAAAAAAAGAAAGGTAATACTTTGTAAGGTATGGAGAACCAACTCAAGAATATGAATGGCTAATTGAGAAAGATACAACTAATGCTGATAAGCTACTAAGAAGGTTCAGAGATGAAAGAAGACCTAAAGAATAGAAACATTAAGCATTATTGAGCTTCAAGACTAATAAAGTCTAATGAAGAGGTAGGAAAGTGGATGATAACCTAATCATCAATATCAGATTGTGGTACAATCCTTTTTGTTGGTAAGGAATGTGAGCCTTAGAGATATAACCACATATCCAAAAAGGTCACAAAGAAATTTTTTAATAATTATTTCTTTCCAATAATTATCTTAAAATAAGTAAAAATGCCATAAAGAAGCATAAACTCTTAATTAGCTTAGAATCTGGTGAATAAATATATTAAATGAATTAAACATTATATTCCTCATTATAAAACACACATATATCATTTTCATGAAATATTGCTAAAGTCAATACCTAATGAGTAATAAGTAAAAATTCCATAAAAAGACATAAATTCTTATTTATCTCCAACACCAATGAAACAAGATATAAAATAAATTGAACCATTTTATTCCCCATGAAGAACTACGCATAAAACATTTTTATTTCATATCTCTAAAGTTAATACTTAAGGAATTAAGCTGAATATATGCACTTTTATGATCAGTGCATACATTCATGGTTTTTACCTAATATATTCTGAAATATAAATGATATATAGTTAAACCAAAAATAAAGTTAGCACTTAATTACTGTATTAATACAGATATGAATTTCATTTGGAAAGCTATAAACATGGTTATAACTTGTAAGGGTTTATTGAACAAAATTGCTAGAGCAGTTGACCACTTTTCTGTGAGAGTGGTCCAAAATTGACATAAAGTAGATATTAAGGCTCTACTAGCTCATACGTGAAGAATGATGTATTTTTTATCATAATACTCAAGGTACAACCCCCTGAAATCATGGTTTGAAGTTTAAAATAGTAAATTTCAACAGAAAAGATGAGTTACAAGAAAAATCATTGTGAATGAAGTTTTGATGATGTAATTGAATACTCTTTGCAGCTTAGTGAAGACATGACAAGCTATCAGAATTCACTCTCTGAATGGCTTTAGCCTGTATAACTGGAAAGTAATTAATTATCAAAGTTTAAGCTTAAAATCAATCACTTATGATCACTCACTGTAATCTTATTTTAAGCTTAACAGTCATATAAGTGATAAAACTGGTGCATACTCTTATATCATGATTAATAGTAATAAAATACATGAAGATTAGGCTTCTACCAAGCCTATGATGTCATCAAACTTAAAGCTATAGTGATAGCTCTAAATAATGGTGTAATAATGAGACAAGATGGTTTAATTATGCTGTAATCATCACTAAGCCTTAAAGTACAGATCAATTCTAGTGAATACCATCAGTAAATGTCTACTAGAGGCCTCTTGGACTCTAGAAGGGAGGAATTTACTATAAATAGAGCTCTTTTTACTCTATTTCCCCCTCAGACGCATAAAAAACAATCAAACACTAAACAAAAAGGTGAAATATTTCTTCTTTATATATAAATCTTGTGAGCCTGCAAGCTTGTAAATCTTTACCTGCTATACAGACTCCGATTACTTTCTTTATAATTTTGTCTCATTTTCTTTTATTATTTTTTATGAATTTCAAGTACTTAAATTTCATATTATTATAATTTGAATTAATTCTTGTTTCTATGACTGATTACTAAGTATGTCATAGTATAAAGTTCCCACTGTGTCATCATTCTTGTTGTTATATCTGCTCACGTTGCTATAACAAATCTTACCCCATCAGAACAAAATTATTTCATATTATTTTGATTTCAAATTTGTACTTACAACATTTAAAAAGGATTAATTCTCTTTGAATTAATCCTCAGAGCTCTTAACCAAATATATTTTTACAATTTAAATTACTTACATTTTATTTTAGAAATATTAGCGCTCTCACCTTTAAAGTGATTAAATTCACTTTTACAAATCATTACCATTTATAGTACTGTTGAAGCTTAAATACCAACAGTACATCATTATAAACCAAGTGACGCGTCTATTAACTTCATTTAAATAGTATTCCACTCCTTATTAGTTTATTAAATTACTAATATTTTAGCCTGGAAGCCACGAAAGAGGCGCCAGCTAACAAATCTTCAATATTATCAAAGAAAAAAGTAATATTTATTATTATAATCAATCTTTATGTGATTACTCCAATTGTGTAAGTGTTTTTGTTATATTTCTCTATAAATCCCATTTTCTACGTAAAATTATGAACATTTGTAATTTCTCTTATTTTATTTTGTAAATACAATTTAAATAAGTTGTATGTACATTTTTTGGTGTAAAATCTTTCAAAGTTATTACATTAAGTGTTAAAAGTAGGTTATTTCCTCTTTTTATAATAATTTCTCTCTATTATCACTATTAATAACTTCATTATTAATATGAATAGTATCTATATTAATATATAACTTTAGTATTGGTAATATTATTGTTATTAATTGTTTTTTATTATTAGAAAACAATTCTTTAGGCCTTCATTATTTTTTGGTAACAATAATAAAGAGCTTTAAATATATAAACTATTATATATTAATATATTTATTTTATATTATATTATTTTTAGAATATAAATTATATCATTATATTCATTTAATGATACAATTACTTTGGGCCATATTTACAATTATTCTTTATTTTATTTATCAAATTAATAAGGACATTAATAGTACAATATATGAAATACTTGTAATACTTACTCATTGTTACATAGTCAAACCTTACAATGGAAGCCATTATTAAGTATTTTGAATCTTTTAAATGAACCAGAGAGACATTAAATACTTAAATTTCACTATTCATAATATTATTTCTAAATATAAGCTTGTATATTATTATTTTGTCTGATACTTGATTCTTTGAATCCACAAACAATCTGTCAAATCACTCTACCAAATCTTTTCAAGGTATTTTTGGATTATTAGTGAGTTATTTAGTGAATTTTCAAAGTTTTTTCTCCAAATTTGTAGCTTTATTTAAGGATTTATGATAATTACTCTTGCAGAAGATAATTACTAATCAAAATAATTTCAAGTTATTTTAATAAGAGGTTTTCTTAATAAATCTTCTTGTAAGTGATTCTAGTAGAAAATCAATTATTATTGTTACAATCACTTGTATTTTATAGAAAGTATAAAAAATAATCCACAATTTAATTTGTTATTTTTGGTTATAATAAATTTATTTCTTATATTTAATAAGAACAGGCATAGCACTCTTGATCAATAGGAACATTATCAGGAGCCTCATGAGCTAATCTCACATTATCAGCAGTTGACAGAAGTTCTTCATTATATTAGAAATCCACCCTATGTTTAAATTATTACTCTTATGGTTCTAATACTATGGATAATACCTATAATATTGAGCTTATCCCCATAAAAAGTATATTTAAAATGATATATATTTAGATCATATTCTCTTTAGTAGAAAAACCCTTAATGTTTGATAGTGTTACATAATAATGTATGATTATGTTATATTATATTATATCACTCATATATTCAATCAATATGTATTTTATATTCAAAAATACTATAAGATGTGCATATGAAGTTCTTGATAATATTACTATCAAGCAAGAGTACTATGACTGTTCTTACAAGATATATTAAATGAATCAATTACAGCCACATATAATTAAATCATGACTTGATTGTTTATTTTACTTTTATACACTACTAGTTATTATAAAATTAATCATTAATTTTATGCTAGAAGCAGTTACAAGAAGAACTCATAACCAATCTTCTTATTAAAATGATATAAAAATTGTTCAACCACTAATTATATTTTGAAAAGATAATTATTGTGAATTATTTAGTGAAACTGAAAGACTTAGAGAAGATATTGAGAATTGAATAAATAGCTCAGTATTACTCCAAAAATACCCTGAAAAGATCTGGTACAGTGATCTGACAGATTATTTGTGGATTTAAAGGATAACTAAGTGATTTACATGAGCAATACAGCAGTTAATGATGAAACACCATTTGAAATAGTATTATTATTTAATTGAATGTGTTTCTGGTTTATTTTTACAGATAAAATTGCTTAAAAATGATATTTAACTAATACTTATTGATGGTCTTAACAATTACGCTCAATGCTAAGATGATGATGTCTGGAAAAAAAGCAATGGTAGGCTCGTTTGAAGTCCAAAACAGCTAACAGAAGAAGTAATTTAAGCAAACCAAAGAACCAGTGAGTGAGAAGTCAGTAACCTTAATTTTTCTTTATTATGTCACTTGTAGTCATCTAAGATCATCATAATTACTGAATTGAGTCATTTTACATGACTTCCAACCCATTTATAGTTAAGACATAAAGTATTTAGAACTTCAAATATTCTTCTATTTCAAAATAAAAGTTTATTTCTCTAATATATGAATGTTATTGGAAATTTCATCACATTTTGTATTTCTGTGAATTTTTGAAGATTAAGTGTTTGATGTGAAATAACCAAAAATGGACTGACTGTAAAACTTTTCATTTGAATTATGGAGTAATAATTATTTTTTTATTTAGGGTGTGTTCTCCCCTTCTCCATTTTTATTGAATACTTCAGAAGTATTGATCAATCAATGTATTTTTAATGAAGTTGTGAATTTTTGCCTCATTTTCTATGTGGTATAGGCAGATAGAATAAAAAGCTGGTTTCCAAGAGGTACTTCAATGGATATTAGTCCCAAAAGTCTTTTAATAACTCTATTTTGGTTTATAAATGGAAAATAATTGATAATAAGAATGTATAAAGGAGTCAGAGATGCTCTTTACCTCCTTTTCACATCAAAATAACATCCTATTTGCCATTTTCTCATGATTTAATGGGATATTACGTGTGTTACAAGGTTCCAAAAAGGTTTTGCTAGATCAATTTGGCCTATATTGGCCATTTTTAAAAGATCTGGAGCTTAAAAGTTCTAAGAGGCCCAAGAATTTGGGTACCCTGGCTTTATTTGATTTCTTTTGTCCCCCTTAGCTACTTTCACATCACAAATAGTAATTCAGTTTTCAAGACTGATGTCCACTATGGGTGTACCAAAGCTTTATTTAATGATGAAGTACCTTTAAGTGCCACAAACATGCATAAAGCTATTCTCAGTGAATATGTATTATGGGATTTCCCACAATACCATTATTTTGGCATTAAAATGAAATAAAAAACCAATTCTGTTATGTGGTATTTGATGATGAGGTTTTGAAGTATTACCTATATCTCCACATTGTGGAGTTAATTTGAGATGATTAACATTATGAAGCTACCTCAAGTGAACTTTTGTGTAGAATCCAAAACTGGATGGAAGTTCATGGATTTACTTACTCACAAAAACATTTATTATATCTTATTATATGAAAATAATGCATTTTGAGGATATACATGACTTGTGGGCAATTTATAATCTGGAATTTATTTGAATATTAATTGTGGCCCATTTGGGTATGTAAAATATACCTTGAGGCTCACAAATACCTTACCATGACATTATTAAGAATATGATTGCTATATTATTTTATCAATTACCCTCTCAAACCATTCATCATGAGCAAAGTGGCTACACCTGACAGCAGTTTTTTCATTTGTGATTTGAAATGAGAGATACATTGGATGAAGATTGGAGATAGGACAGGAGCTAAATTTTGAAATAAAAGCTCTGGAACAAATTCAATCCACATAAGCAAGCCACAAAGCTTCAATTTAGCTTCCTTAATATCCTTTTTTGTTCAGGCTGGTCAAAGCCCAATAATTTTAATAATAGATTAAAAGAATTGTTTCAACTGACTAGGTTCTTTCAGTTCTTTCACTTGAATCTTATCATTTTATTAACAAAACAGTCACACTTTAAGGTCATTTCCATAGTCTTTCACAAATACATTGCAGCTACACCAACCAATTTATTGAACACCATAGCAAAAGAAGATTAACACTGGAAAAATTATGCTTTCAAACAACTCATCAATGAAAAAATAATCAAGCACTTGATTCTTTTATAATAATCTAGATATCACAAGTGAGTGACCCTACAATAAGTTTGGTACCTCTTCCAAAAATTCTTCATTAAGTGATACATAATATACCTTAGTTCTCTTCCCTTTTACAGTCAAATTGCTTCTTTTAAATTCACAAAATGAAGTTTATCTTCATATCACAAAAGATATTTTGAGGAGGGATTCCCAAAACATAATCTACATAAATAAGATATTACTGGTTTTTCAGCCCATGAGCCTATTTATTAAACATTTGATCACTTACATTGAAAGATAAGATACCTAGCTTTAATTATATAATTGGAAATCAGTTTTTGATAAAATACAAACATATTCCTTAGAAACCACTATGATTTTCAGAAAGGAAACCTGGCTTAATCATAAGATAGCTAGTTTAATTTTCCTCTAAGATATCGGTTTTTTAATTTTTTGGACAATTACACATATGTTTTTGGAATTCTGAGTTGTATATCACTTAATATATTCATTTGGAAAATCTTTTTATTATTTAATAATCTTGATTTAATGGAACATCTCAACATGTCAAAACCTAAGATAATATTCTCAAGATTGTTCATTTTGTAATTTATTAATTCAATAAAATAAGGGAAGAAACCAGATACAGAACTGGATCATATCTCCAAAAAATGAGATTAATCTATTTTGTATCAATCCACTGAAAGTAGATATGTTAAATTTGAGTAAATTTAACCTTCATATATTGCTATCATTAAACTGAATTTTCCTCAATTAAGTTTTTGTTTGAAAGAATCCATTGATTTCATTTTCTATTGAGTTTTTATTCACATTATTTTTGTTATATTTCATATAAGCTCCTTTTTTGTGTTCTTGTAATTTCTTAGATTTTAATATCTTCTTACTAATTGTAATGTATGGAGAGTTATGTTTTTTTAATTTCTAACAGACTTAACTATTAAAAGAGACATAATAAAAGAATAAAAAAGTAATAAAGAAAAGAAATTAAATCTAATTCAAGAAATAGTCTTCCTATCTCCCTGAAAGGTATGGGTGCACCTGTGTAAATTCTATTTGAAAGTTGAATCAACATAATATATGTATCAGGTAATTAGTTTAAATAATTAGCAAATATTCATTTCTGAATAGATAAATAAGAATATAGCTACTTCTCAATAATTAAAATATATGTTCTATTACAGAAAACTAAGTGGGATGAATAATTCTATTGACCCAATTTCGCACTCAAGCTATAGTTATAAAGGCTCTGAGAAGTCTTTGAAGATCAATATACCTCAACAAATTCTTTCAATCTAAAATAGTAGTAATTTTTTAATCAAAGTTATTTTTGAAATGTAGTTGATGTAATCATGAGAAAGATAATTGAGATATTTATAAGATACAATATAAAGGGGCTCCTTCTTTATTCTTTTTTCTATTGAGGTTTATTAATAACATATAGGATTCATTAAGTTGATATATTTTGAGTTTGGGCTAAAGAATTGAGCTGAAAGGCTCTTGGAAGTCATATTGAAGTGATTCAAATACCACTTCAGAGCCCTATCTAACCAGTTTGAAAATATTTCCCCAATCACATCTCAAATTTTGAATATAAATTACTTAAAATTAAACAAGGAATTAACCCAGTTTTTGATCAGTTTTTAATGGTAATTTATTAGTATTGTCTTGATGGAAATATCAAAACACACACATAAAACTCTGTTTCATAAACTGAAGCTCTCTCTCACATTTGATTTATTAATTGAAATCTTTTTTGAATTTAAGTCTGATTGAATTTTAAAAAAGGAAAATTTAAGAGCATATAGTTTCTTTTGAGACATGAAAAATTCAGATAATACTCATAGCTTGAAGTGTGACTGGAGTTTAACAGTATTACACTGAAAGAGGGTTTTTTGAATATTGTTTAGTCAAGCCTAGGAGAAATATATGCATTAAAATTTTGGATATTGAGTCACTTGGTCCTCGTTTCTTGAGGTCCAACAGAATATCAACATCTAAAAGTAATATTATCATTAGGATATTGAACTCATACATTCCCAATGGTTTCTTCCCCCATTTTTTCTTTTAAAGTCAATATTTGCTCTCTTGACTTTTTCCAGGGAAAAGAGAAATAAAAGATACCAAAATAATGAAAGAAAACCTTTATATATAAAATAATTAAGAACAAAGAATAAATAAAAAATAATGACAAGAGAAATTATGAAAACTATGCTATATTTTTTTTCTTTTCTTGTAGTTGGAATTCTTTTGTAATTTTTTTTCAAAGAAAAGAGTGGAAAAAAGTACGTCTCATCTGATTTAAAATATTATATTTATTTATTTTACTTCAACTTTTAAGTTCTATCATCAAATTGTTGACTTATGTTCTGAGATTACTAAATTTTAATTTTTCATTTTTTATGTTTCAATTTTCCTTATATTCTTTATATTTTAATTTGTTTTTGTTAGTTTTCTATTGAAGATTACAGTAGCCTACCTGTAAGTAATGCTACTATGAGATTGCTGACAATTGCTGACAATTTTATAGGAGGGGCCCTCAATTTCTTCTAATGTAAAAAATGATTTGAATTTGTTACAGTAGTTTTCCCTTTTATTCCTGAAAATTCAAAATTAAAGAATACCACAAAGCTTTCTCCAGAAGAAGGATCTCCTTTCCAGAACCTGCTACTTTTCTTTTGAACAAAAAATAGAAAAAATTCAAAATACTAAAATATGAAGGCATCATTTCTATTCTATGAAGGAAAACAAGATCCTTACAGATAAAAAATTGATAATACTTGTTAATTATAAGAAGGATCAGAAAATTAAATAATGATCACAATATACTGGCCTTAATAAAACAGAAAATATATACTATTTGTATTTTCTGCTTTTTTGAATGATTTCATCAGAAAAAGATTTTGAGAATTTTATTTTCTTTGTTTTTAATTTAAATATAAGTGACTTTTTGAGCCTTTGAAATATGATCACATATATAAAAAGGTCACAAGAAAAACTTTATGACAATTATATTCTTAATAATTATCTTAAAACCAATGAAAATACCATAAATAGGTATAAACTTTGAATTAACTCAGAATCTAATGAGTAAACATGTGAAATTAATTACACCATTAGATTCCTAATGGTAAAATACACATATATCCTTTTTATGGCATATCTGTAAAGTCAATAATTACTGGATAATAAGTAATAATACCCTAAAAAAGACATAAAATCTTATTCAACTCAGAAACCAATGAAGCAACATTTGAAAGGAATTGCACCATTGAAATACCCATGAAAACCTCCACATAAGACAATTTTATTTCAATTCTCTAAAATCAATACTTGCAGAATTAAGCTGGATATATAAGCTTTTTTGGTCAATGCATACATTCATGGCTTTTAGCCAGTATCTCTTGAAATATACATGATAGAGAGTTCAACCGAAAAAATTCATCACTTAATCACTGTAAAAACACAGATATGAACTCTATTTGACAAGCTATAAGAAAGGTTATAACTTGTAATGGTTTATTGAACAAAATTACTAGAGCTGTTGACCACTTTGTTGTGAAAGTGGTTCAAACTTAAAGCAAAGTATATATTTAGATTCTACTATTTCATACGTGAAGAATGATGTATTTTGTATCATAATATTCAATATAAAACCCCTTGAAATCAAGGTTTGAAGTTCAAAATATTGAATTTTGACAGAAAAGATGAGACACAAGGAAAATAATCAAAAATGGAGTCTTGATGATGTAATGAAATGCCAAGCTATCAGAATTCACTCCAAAAATAGCTGTAGCATGTATAACCTAAAAGTTATGAATGATCAAAGTTTAAGCTTAAAATTGATCATTTATGATCACTCACAGTAATCTTATTTTAAGTTTAACAGTTATATAGGTGATAAAACTGGTGAATTCTATTAGATTATGATTAATACTAATAAAATCCACAAAGGTTAGGCTTCTTCCAAGCCCATGATGTCATCAAACATAGAGCTATAGTGATAGCTCTAAATAATGGCATAATAATGAGATAAGATGGTTTGATCATGACATAATCATCACTAAACCTTAAGATACTGATCATTTCCTGTGGATACCATCAGTAAACATCTACTAGAATCCTACTGGACTCTAGAAGGGAGGAATTCACTACTAATAGAGCTCTTTTTACTCTATTTTCCCCTCAGACATATCAAAACAATAAAACAATTAAATCAAAAGGTAAAATCTTTATTCTTTATATATAAATCTATTCTATTATCAAAAACCAAAGATAATATTCATTGTAATCATCAATTTTGATGTGATTACTGCAAATTTTTCCTTTGTTTTGTTATAATTCTCTCAAAAATCTTATTTCCATGTAAAATCAAGAATATTTGTAATTTCTTTTATTTTTATTTGTAAATACAATTTAAATAAGTTCTATTTACATTATTTGGTGTAAAATCTTCCAAAAATATTATATTAAGCATCAAAAGTAGGTTATTCTCTCTTATTATAATAATTTCTCTCTATTATTACTATTAATAATTCTTTAATTAATATAAATAGTATTTATATTAATATATAGCTTTAATATTAGTAATTTTATTGTTATTAATTTTTTTTATTAATAAAAAACAATTTTCTACGCCTTTATTATTTTTGGTAACAATAATAAAGTGCTTTTAAATATAATTATTTATTATATTTTTTTTCATAATAAAAATTATATTATTATATTTATTTAATAATATAATTATTTTTACACCATAATTATACTAAATCTTTATTATTATAATTATTTCTATGCCTTAATTATAGTAAATCTTTATTATTATAATTATTTTATCTTATTTCTTTTATTTATAATGATATTCAGCGTACAATAAGTAAAATATTAGTGATTTTTACTTATTGTTTCATAGTCAAACCTTACAGAATTTATAAAATACAAAAAAGGTAAAATAAGTACTATTTTAAAGAGCATTACTTTTTTGAGGAGCAGAATCTCCCTCAGAAAGCTTCAATCTTATGTAAAAGATAAAGAGTAATATCAGTATGGATTATCAATCAATAAGAAATTGATTTTAATAAAAGCTCCCTCTATCTTTGAACATTCATTTTACTCATTGATGCTCTGAAAAGACAGAAATTATTGTTTAAATGAAGATAAATATGGATTAAAATATCCAGGTTATATCATTTCTGCATACAGATGGCAATAGACTTTAATGGCCTTTGTGCCAGTTCAAATTCCCTAAGATATCTCATATAATATATATATATATGTCTTATATAAAATAAAAACGGTAATATTAGAGCTTCTGTAATATATTAGTAGCTTAGAATAAACTGTAAAATCAACAAACATTTGAATTCTGGGTATAACCTAGCTCAGAGGATGGATCAAATCTTACCGTATGTTTGTTCCAAGCTATTTTTCAAATGAAACACCTTCTTCCAGGTGCAGCCACTTTTCCCATGGTTATTAAGTGTAATACAAAATATAACATTAAATTTAATCTACCCTTATTCTATAAATTAGTGCCATTTTAGTAGACAAACCTCCTATAGTATTCAATTTTTACCCTTCATGCCATTTTATCTTATGATTAAAATATTATATTTAGTATTGCTTTAACTGATAAATAACTTGTCTTATTACTTATTAATTCTGATAAAGAATGCTTAAAAGTCTTCTCTAATTGTAAAAAAAAGTATTAAAATTAAAATTGTGATCTATTTAGGGTCCTTATTTGGTACATTAAGAAGAGAAGCCGGTACACCTTAGCACCCTTGGTTACATAAATACTTGAGAAATTTACATTCTTGTACCTATGATTGCCACCTCAAGGACTACTTTACACAATCACATACTAAAATGAGTTCCATATAATGAATAAGAAGAGAAAAACATAATGAAACTTACATTTTAGATGAATTCATGTTGAAGTTGAGGAGAAAATAATAATCAAATCATTAAGGATACATAAATTAGAGTAAATGAAGATTTCATTCAAACAAATTTGTGAATTTGCTAAACAAAATTGGTGTGGAAAAATTGAAAAATTGAAAAAAATTGCTTTTTTTGAAATAATATATTCAGTTTTAATTGAAAAAGCTAGAGAAAGGATGATTTGTTTTTTCCTAAATGTAAGGTTTGACTATGAAACAATAAGTAAAAATTACTAATATTTTACTTATTGTACTATGAATGTCCTTATAATTGAAATAAATAGGATAAAAATAATTATAATAATAAAGAATTATTATAATTATGGCGTAAAAATGATTATATTATTAATAAAATATAATAATATAATTTATATTATAAAATATAATATAATAAAATAAATTTATTAATATAAAATAATTAATATATTTAAAGGCACTTTATTATTGTTACAAACAAATAATAAAGGCGTAAAAAATTGTTTTTTATTAATAAAAAACAATTAATAACAATAATATTACCAATATTAAAGTTATAAATTAATATAAATACTATTTATATTAATTAAAGAATTATTAAAATAATAATAAGGAGAAAATTATTATAATAAGAGAAAATAACTTACTTTGAACACTTAATATAATAATTTTGAAATATTTTACGCCAAAAAATATAAATAAAACCTTTTCAAATTGTATTTACAACAAAAAATAAAGAAAATTACTAATATTCTTGATTTTTACGTGGAAATGAGTTTTTTAGAGAGATTTTTAACAAAAACAATTAAATAAATGATTTAATCACGTCAAAATAGATGATTACAACAAGGTGGTCTTTGTTCTTTAATAATATAATAGTTTTATATATGAAGAATAAAGAAATTACCTTTGATTTAATTGATTTAATGTTTTTTTTGATGTGTCTGAGGGGAAAATAGAGTAAAAAGAGCTCTATTTATAGTAAATACCTCCCTCCTAGAGTCCAACAGGCTTCTAGTAGACGTGTACTGATCATATCCACTGTAATTGATCAATATTTTAAGGTTTGGAGATGATTACATCATGATCAAACCATATTGCATCATTATTACACCATTATTTAGAGTTATCACTATAACTCTAAAGTTAATGACATCAGAGGCTTGGAAGAACCCCAAATTTCGTGGATTTTATTATTTTTAATCATAAACTAATAGTATTCACCAATTTTATCACTCATATGACTGTTAAACTTAATTTAAGGTTACAGTAGGTGATCATAACTGCTCAATTTAAGCTCAAACTTTGATCTTCAATAACTTTTAAGTTTTACCCGCTACAGCAGTTCAGAGAGTGAATTCTAATAGCCTGAAATAACCTTATTATTCTTCCAAGAGCTTTTTATTACATCATCAAAACTCTAATTTTGATGATTTTTCTTGTAACTCATCTTTTCTGTCGAAATTCAATATTTTGAACTTCAAACCATGATTTCAGGGGGTTATACCCTGAATTTAATAATACAAACTACATCATTATTCACAAATGAACTAGTAGAATCCAACTTTGTGCTTTATTTTAAGTTTGGACCACTTTCACAACAAAGTGGTCAACAGCTCTGTTGATTTCTATCAATATTTCATCATAGGTTTTAACCTTGTTTATAAATTGTAAAATGAAGTTCATATCTGTGTTCTTACAGTAATTACGTGGTAACTTTATTTTTGGTTCATCACTCTATCTTGTATAGTTTAAGAGATATTAGCTGTGATCCTTGAATATATGCATTGACCAAAAAAGTGCATATATTCAGGTTAATTCCTTAAGTATTAACTTTGGAAATTAGCTGATTAATTGTTTTATGTGTGAATTTTCATTGGGAATCCAATGGTACAATTTATTTCACATGTTGTTTCATTGGCTTTTGAAATAAATAAGGATTCATGGTTTTTATAAGGTATTATTCCTTATAACTCATTAAATATTGACTTTACAGATATGCCATAAAAATGGTATATGTGTATTTTACTATGGGGAATCCAATAGTATAATTTATTTTACATGTTGACTCATTGGTTTTTAAGTTAAACCAATTTTTGTACCAATTTATGGTATTTTTGTATTTTTGAAGTAATTAATTTTAATGTATAATTATTCTAAGTACTTTTAGTATAATTATCTTAAAGGTATAATTATTCTGAGTCTTTCTTGTGACCTTATTGGGTATGTGGTCATATCTCAAAGGCTCACATTCCCTACCACCAAAAAAGATTGTACCACAATCTGATATGTGTAATTAGGGTATCATCCACTGTCCTACCTCTTCAATAGACTTTGTTAGTCTTGAAGCTCAATAATGCTTAACTTTTCTATTTTTCAGGCTTCCTTTCATGTCTGAACCTTCTTAGTAGCTTGTCAGCATTTGTTATGTCTTTCTCAAGTAGCCATTCATCTTCTTGAGTTGAATTTCTATACCTTACAAGGTATTCCCTTTCTTTTTTGTTTCTTGTCCTTCTTTCTTTAAGGACTTTTACTATTTTCTTTTCCTCTCCTTCTTCCAAGGGGGGAATTTCAAGTGGGGGTTTATTTCTTAGTGGAAATAACTCCTTGTCACTTGAGCTGTAAGGCTTTATTAGACTTACAGGGAAAGTTGGGTGTTTGTTCATTAGTTCACCTGTGAGTTCCAATTGCACAGCATTGGGTCCATGAAGTTCTCTAATCATAAATGGTCCTGCAAAGGAATCTTTCAATTTCTTTGGGCCTTTTATGTTATTGAAATTAAGGGTTGATACTAGAACCAAGTCTCCTATTTTGAAATCAGGTGGCTTATGACTTTTATCCCATCTTTCTTTTGCATATTTGAAAGAATCTTGCATACATCTGTTTGCATGGTGTCTTGCCTTGTCAAGCATTATTTTAAAGCTGCTTGCTGTTGGGTGTATATCCACTAAGTCCTTTTTGAGGGTATCATAAGGAAGTCTTGGATTCCAACCTTTTTCTAGCATTTCTGGTGGTTTTCCAGTAGAAGAATGGATTGATGTTTTATATGCCAGTTCCAGTGCTGGTATTAGTGTACACCAATCATGGGTAACGCCATCAGAATCTTTGAATTCTAGCCCATAAGCACAGAATCTTCTGATCATGTCCTCTAAGGTCTGTATCATTCTTTCTGCTAAACCATCAGTTTGAGGATGATAAGCTGTTGAGAATGATAACTTTGTCTCAAACAAGTTATGGAGGTTTGTCCATAATTCTGAAGTGAACTTTGGGTCTCTGTCACTTATAATATTTTGGAATAAGCCTCTGTGGCTAATGACTTTATTCCATATCATTATGTCTGTGTCCATAGCTGTGTCATCTTTGTGACATGGTAAGAACATAGGAGTTTTACTGTATCTGTCAACTAACACTAGGCATGCATTATAACTCCTGTCTCCTCCTGGAGGTAATGCTGTTACCCAATCCATATGAACTATTTCCCATGGGGATTTTGGTTCTTGGATTTGGATAATCACTCCAAATTTCTTTCCTGTGGCTCTGTTGGCTTTTTGGCATCTGTCACAGGTTTGGCAGTACTCTGCAACATCTTTCTTCCAATTTGGCCACCAAGAGCAGGTTTTCACCCTCTCTAGTGTCCTATCTTCTGAGAGATGTCCAGATGCAACACTATCATGACACTAATGTAAAATAGTGTTTATTAGTGTTCTATCTGTTAAGTTCATAACACATGTGTGTTTTGTTCTATGGTAAAGGATTCCATCAAGGAGGTGGAATCTTCCTTCATCATATGCCTTTTTCCATGTTTCATCTAGTTTTGATGAAAGTGATGAGTCTTTGAAGTCTTTCATTAGAAGTTGGCTTAAGATATGGCAATTTTTGTCTGTCTTATAGCTTTTTTTAACTTGGTTAAAGAATTCTGTGCCAATATCTGTAACACATATTCCTTCTATATGGTGTTCTTCTTGTGGTACCCATGCTGGATTGTCAGGGGTATTTGCTAGTGCCCATCTGCTAAGACCATCTGCATTTTTATGGATATTACCAGATTTATGAACAATAGTCATATTTCCTCTGTATTCTTGGATAGCAATTTGCCATCTCAGCATATGTCTATTTGGAGTGTTCATATTTAATAGTGATTTCACAGCATTACAGTCTGTGATTACATCAAATACTGTGCCATCCAAATAATAATGCAATTTTTCTAAAGCCCACACTAAGCATAAGCATTCCATTTGGCTGGCTCCATACCTTGCTTCTGTTGGCTTTATCTGCCTTGAAATGAAACAAATTGGTCCTTCCACTGGTTTATCATTGATAATTTGTGTTTGGTGAAGTGCAGCACCTAGTCCTTCTCCACAAGCATCAATGTATAGCTTGAAGGGTAGTTTCCAATCTGGCATTAGAAGAAATGGGGCATTTGTTAGTGAATTTTTCAATTCTTCATATGCCTTGACCCTTTCTTCAGTCATGTCATAAACTGTTTGTTGGTCACATAATTTATATAAGGATTTGGCAATTTTTGCAAAGTCCTTTATATGCTGTCTATAGTAACCAGCAAATCCTAAAAATGATTGCATTTCTTTTTTGGTTTGGGGAATTGGTTTAAGTAGTACTGCTGCTACTTTATTTTTGTCTATGCCTAGACTAAGTCCAGATACAACATGTCCTAGTGCTTTTAATTCACTATATGCAAAATGACACTTTTTCAAGGAAATTTTCATATTCACTTGGACTATTTTCTGTAGTACCCTTTCTAGTCTTGTAAGGTGATTTTCCCAAGTTTCTGAGAAAATTATGATATCATCAATATAGATAATTAACCATCCTTCTGATAATTCTTCAGGAAATATGGTATTCATCATTCTTTGGTAATGGGAAGGTGCATTTTTTATCCCAAATGGCATTCTTAAGTATTCAAAAATTCCACAGTGGACTATTATCCTCAGTAGTTTTTTGGCATTTTCTGTTAAGACATTTTGATTAAAACCCTTTAAGGCATCCATAGCTGTAATGAACTTAGCTTGTGACAATTGTGTCAATGTCTCATGGATTCTAGGTATTGAATATCTATCTGGAATGGTATAGGTGTTCAGGGCTCTGAAGTCTCCTACCATCCTTGATTTTCCATTATGCCAGGTTATAATGACAGGAGTAGTAACTTCTACTTGTTCATCATGTCCAACCTTTCTTAATACTCCAAGGTCCAATAATTCTTCAATTTGTACCTCTAAAGCTTCTCTAGCCCTTGGACTAGCTGGGTAAGCTGGTCTTCTTAGTAAGGATGGGTAAGGCTTTTCCACATTAAGAATTATGTCTACTTCATGCCCAATTATAGCACCTAGTGGCTCTTTGTCAGTTGCAAAGGCATTTTTGTACTCAAATAAGAGGTCAATTAATTTATCTTTCATTCTTTCTGTTAATTCTTGATTGAATTCTGCCTCTTTAAGTTGTTCAGATATAAAAAGATCCTTTTCTGGAATCTTTTCTTCATTCTTAATAACTGTAATTTGTTTTTTGTTATTTAAGAAGCCAAACTTTTGTCTTTTGTTATCTCCTATAGTAAAATATCTATCCTTCTGGTTAGAGATATCTATACCATAGATTGATAAGTAGTCATTTCCCAGGATAAAGTGATTACTGGTACAGTTGTCCATTACCACAAATTCCACTTTTATTCTGACACATTGTGAAGGATGAGGGAAAATTAGTGTTAAATCAATTATTTCAAGGGGCTTCATGCTTTCACTTGCACTACTGAATTTGACACCTTGTATTGGCATAAGTTTTTCTTGCCAGTCTGGGACAATGGTTTTTAAATAACTTTTGCCAACACAGGTGCAATATGCTCCTGTATCTAAGTTAACTTTTCCTTCTTGGTTATCAACCATAACAATACTTATACTTGATTTTGCAGCTTTATATCCCATTCCTCTTGCAGGTTTGGTTCTATACATTTTGGCATCTTGTATATTTGTCAGGTTTGTGTCAGATGTCCCAACTTGTGGTAAGTTTGAGTTAATATCCAATACTTCATAAATTATATCAATATTATTAATTTGTGCATTAATTATATTGATTTCATCACTTTCAGAGCTTTCTGACTCTTCTGTTTCTTTTTCAGAGTCAGATTCCTCCTCTTTGTCATTGTGGTTTTCAGTTTCCGCAATTTCATTGATTTTTGCCTTTTTTAGGCAATTGTTGGCTAAGTGTCCAATACCTCCACATTTATGGCATTTTCTTTGCTCATTATTATTGGATGTACTGGGCTTGAAGGATTCTTTTAATTTATCTTTTTTGATAAATGGTTTATTTGGGCTTTTAATGTCCAATTTCTTCCAAGTCCTGCCAATTTTTGTTCTTGTCACTATGTCTTCCAGTGCATTAATGTACTCTTCTGTGGAGCATGGTTCTATACACCTGCTTCTTAGGGCATGTTCTAGCTCTCCTCCACATTTCTTGAGTATTTTCATATGCACCATTTTTTGTGACATTTCTGGGTACAATGCATTAAGTATTTCAGCTTGTTTCAAGAACCAAGTTAAAGGTTTATCTCTCTCTGGGTCAAAGAAAGAATTTTCAAATGCATTTTCTATCTTATACCTCCAGGCATCATTTGCCCACTTGGTCATTATTTCTTTTTTCCACCAAGACCAGGTATTTTTACCATTTGTTTGTCTTATGCCATAATACCATCTTTTTGCAGATTTTTCAAACAATGAATGTAATCTTGCAGTGATTAATTCATCTGGTATGGCATAGTCTTCTTGTAACATGTCAATTGTTTTAATAAATGACATGTGGTCATATTCACCTTCTCCTGTGAATGTTGGCCATTCTTTCAGCTGAGGTGCTTCCTTCATTAAGACTTGGTTATTTTCTTGGTGACTCAAGTCTGTTATGAAAGGATTTGTCAATTCCTCTTTTGTTTTAACAGGGCTTCTTATATGAGAAAATGGTGTTGATAACTTTGGCATATTTAAATTAGCCTCATTCATTTTATCCATTTTTTCAGTAATAAGCCTTATTTCACTTTGAATATCATCTTTTAGATGCATTCTTGCTTCATCACTTTTTTCCACATGGTCCAAAAGTAATTTTTGGTGTGATGAAGTCTTTTCTTCAAATTTTTCTACAGAAATACTTAATTTATTGAAATTTTCTGTAAGATTGTCAATACTCACTTCATAATTGATTGTCAAAGTTTTCTCTTTGATATCACTTATGTATTTGTACAATTCTTGTTGTCCTTGTATTAATTTCTGAGTATTGTCAATTAATACTTTTGGTTTATTATTTTGAATCATAAATTTTATGTTATCAATTTCTTTCTTATGTTGTAAAACAAGTTTGGTTAAAGATGATAAGCTATTATTTATTTCTTGAAAAGATAATAAACTATTTTTAATGTCTTTAAGAGGTAAAATACTATTTTTAAGCTCTGTTAAAGTATTTACAACATCAGGAGACAAGGTTATTTCTTTGGGAAATGGGGTTGTCTCATTCTTTGTTCCTCTTTGTCTTTGAATTCCATCAAAGTTCTAGCCATGTTGAAAATATTGTCCATGGCATCCTTTTGGATTTTTGGGATCCTGTAGCTTGGGGAATATGGTTTCCTCCAATTCTTTTTCTTGTTCTTTTTCCCTTCTTGGGGAAGTGGGTTGGCTTGGGGATTGCTTGTAGAAGCTACTGGGGCTTCTTCCTTGGTTGCCTCCCTCTTTTTGGTGTGGTAATCCTTGATTTTTTTGATTTGAGGTTTGGATGACAGTGGATTCCATCCATTGGAGTATTTCACTATCTCCTCCTCTTTGAGGAACTTTTTCAGGATGTGCCAGGAGTTCATCACTCCTTGGTGTATTTGAGGCAGCATTTCCCAATCTTTGTCCTTTTACACTGTGTAGTACTGTTTGTATTGGCTCATGTAAATGTCTATTTGAGCCCTCTGAATGTGATTTGTACCTGTTTGAGTTACTCATACTTAGTTCCAATTCAGGTTCAGATATCATGGGAATTTCTGGGACTTGCCTTTGGGATAAGGCACTTCCTTGTGTGGATTCTGTTCCACTGGGGATATTGCCCTTTCTTTTCCCTTTTGAGGGATCAGTTCTACCTCTGAGTCCAGCTCCATCTGATTGGATGGAGTATTGGGAACCTCTTCTGGTAGTCATAATAAAAAAATAAAAGTATTTTAGGATAAAAATTCTTTTTATGGAAATTATAAAAGAGGTGCTCACCTTCAGAGTCTTGAATGGTGGGTCCTGGAAAGTCTAATTTCTTAGCTTTCTTTCTTTTAGTGATAACTGGTGTTGGGGAAATTTGACAAGTTTCTTCCACCAATCTCTCAACAGTAGTTTGGTTATCTTCTGTTGGGTTATCCTCAAAAACTAAAAAAGACAAATAAATATAAGTCTTTTTTATAAGAAGTGTTATTTTTTGGTAAGATATGGCAATTTTCCACATAGAAATTGCTTTAATATCTTTAAAAAATTGAAATGAATTAAGAAATGAATAAAAATGAATAAAAATGACTTTTTTTATTGGTTTTTAATATTTTTTTAATATTTTTTATATTTTTTATTTTTATTTTTAAGGAATAAAATAAAAATTAATATGATTCTTTATAAAACTAAATTATAATAAAAATTATCTTTAATTTATATAATATCTTTTTTAATCACTAGAGTCACTCAAAGAAAGTTCTTGCAAGTCTAAGGATGTGAAAAAACCATGTGTAAGACAGTACAATTGCTTTTCAAATGCCTCAATAGCTTTTAAAATCAATAAAATATAAAATTATTATATAATTTTATGATTATAAATATAATTTATTATTGGATAAACCCAATTAGAATCTTTTTAAAGGTCTTTTAAGTAAATATCACAGCCAGGCCCCCAAATGTAAGGTTTGACTATGAAACAATAAGTAAAAATTACTAATATTTTACTTATTGTACTATGAATGTCCTTATAATTGAAATAAATAAGATAAAAATAATTATAATAATAAAGAATTATTATAATTATGGCGTAAAAATGATTATATTATTAATAAAATATAATAATATAATTTATATTATAAAATATAATATAATAAAAGAAATATATTAATATAAAATAATTAATATATTTAAAGGCACTTTATTATTGTTACAAACAAATAATAAAGGCGTAAAAAATTGTTTTTTATTAATAAAAAACAATTAATAACAATAATATTACGAATATTGAAGTTATAAATTAATATAAATACTATTTATATTAATTAAAGAATTATTAAAATAATAATAAGAGAAAATAACTTACTTTGAACACTTAATATAATAATTTTGAAATATTTTACGCCAAAAAATATAAATACAACCTTTTCAAATTGTATTTACAATAAAAAATAAAGAAAATTACTAATATTCTCGATTTTTACGCAGAAATGAGTTTTTTAGAGAGATTTTTAACAAAAACAATTAAATAAATGATTTAATCACGTCAAAATAGATGATTACATCAAGGTGGCCTTTGGTCTTTAATAATATAATAGTTTTATATATAAAGAATAAAGAAATTACCTTTGATTTAATTGATTTAATGTTTTTTTTGATGTGTCTGAGGGGAAAATAGAGTAAAAAGAGCTCTATTTATAGTAAATACCTCCCTCCTAGAGTCCAACAGGCTTCTAGTAGACGTGTACTGATCATATCCACTGGAATTGATAAATATTTTAAGGTTTGGAGATGATTACATCATGATCAAACCATATTGCATCATTATTACACCATTATTTAGAGTTATCACTATAACTCTAAAGTTGATGACATCAGAGGCTTGGCAGAACCCCAAATTTTGTGTATTTTATTAGTTTTAATCATAAACTAATAGTATTCACCCATTTTATCACTCATATGACTGTTAAACTTAATTTAAGGTTACAGTAGGTGATCATAACTGCTCAATTTAAGCTCAAACTTTGATCTTTAATAACTTTTAAGTTTTACACGCTACAGCAACTCAGAGAGTGAATTCTGATAGCCTGACATAACCTTATTATTCTGCCAAGAGCTTTTCATTACATCATCAAAACTCTAAATTTGATGATTTTTCTTGTAACTCATCTTTTCTGTTGAAATTCAATACTTTGAACTTCAAATCATGATTTCAGGGGGTTATACCCTGAATTTAATAATACAAATTACATCATTCTTCATGAATGAACTAGTAGAATCCATCTTTGTGCTTTATTCTAAGTTTGGATCACTTTCACAACAAAGTGGTCAACAGCTCTGTTGATTTCTATCAATATTTCATCATAGGTTTTAACCTTTTTTATAAATTGTAAAATAAAGTTCATATCTGTGTTCCTACAGTAATTACGTGGTAACTTTATTTTTGGTTCATCACTCTATCCTGTATAGTTTAAGAGATATTAGCTATGATCCTTGAATATATGTGTTGACCAAAAAAGTGCATATATTCAGGTTAATTCCTTAAGTATTAACTTTGGGAATTAGCTGATTAATTGTTTTATGTGTGAATTTTCATTGGGAATCCAATGGTACAATTTATTTCACATGTTGTTTCATTGGCTTTTGAAATAAATAAGGATTCATGGTTTTTATAAGGTATTATTCCTTATAACTCATTAAATATTGACTTTACAGATATGCCATAAAAATGGTATATGTGTATTTTACTATGGGAATCCAATAGTATAATTTATTTCAAATGTTGACTCATTGGTTTTTAAGTTAAACCAATTTTTGTACCAATTTATGGTATGTTTGTATTTTTGAAGTAATTAATTTTAATGTATAATTATTCTAATTACTTTTAGTATAATTATCTTAAAGGTATAATTATTCTGAGTCTTTCTTGTGACCTTATTGGGTATGTGGTCATATCTCAAAGGCTCACACTAAAAATATTCCAAAATACTGTACTAATCAAACTTGAAATCCCAAAATTAATTTCAATTATTATATTTTTCTCAAAAAAAAATTGAAATTGGATTTTGTTATGACTAAACCTAAATCCTGCTTTATGGTCAAGGTCTGTAAAAAATTTAAGAAAATATTTTTTACATTTAAATTTTGATATATTGATCTATTTTTGTTTGAAAAATTTGAGACAACAATTTTTTTACATTGAGAATTCCATTTTAAAATAATCTTATTTGAAGTTCAACTTGAATTTTTGAATTTTTTTTTAAAAGAAAATCATATTCATATGCTTGTTAATATGAAAAACGTTCAAATAATATACAATATTTTTCATCTTTCAGTATATTTTCTTACCATGTCATTTATAATAATAAATAAAAATGGGCCCTTGCAATTTTCTTTCAATACAACATGGGTAGAAATTCAATTAATTTACTTATTAAGAATTGTACAATGAATCAAGACTCAGAGCTTCATTTTCAATGGGACAAAATGAATTTTATTAGGATTTCTCATTTTGTATCAAACAACATCTGAAAACAGAACCATGATTAAAGCCAATGCTTAACAATAGAAGTGGAATTTGGTATAACCCTCTATCAAATTTGAACTTACTTGAAATAAGAAATCTCAAATTTCATAGTGTATCACAAAAATTAGTTCAAGATATTTGGTCAAGCCGGTATTAATTGAATATAATCTAGGTTTTATTTTCTAATTTCTACATGAAAGAAACTAAATTTTATATTTCCAACTAGTGTTCTAGCTTTGAATAATTTTTAAAGAATACTTTAATTACAGACCACAACTTACCAAAATATTTTTTTTATTTATGGTGTGCATATTCCAAACATTTCTCCTGTATACCATGAGTTTAATTTTCATATCAATAATAAAGGTTGCCACTCAATAGTGTTCTAATTAATTGCTATTTGTGAATCTAATTTCATAAATTTAAGCAATAAATTTAATAAATAAGAGAATATGTGAGCCTTGAGGCTTATTTTACATACCCAAATAGGCCACAATTAATAAATCCTGAACTCTGCATACACCAGGGCGAATCTCGCGTCAATCGTCGGCGATTGACTTCACGTCGCACCGCGGTCAGTATAAAATCTTGCTTCAGTCGCGTTAGTGTCACTTTATAGTCACTGGATTTAGTGGGTCACGTCACGTCAGCGTCAAGACAACGTCAATCGTCACATGTGTCACATGAGAATGTCACTCAAAGCCCAAACCCATTTCAACACTATGCGCAACGTTCGTGTAATTTCACCTCATTGGCTTCCGCCTCCCCGACGCTTAGCATGCTTACGCACCCGCACCGCCCTCCATCCGGATGAGACTCCGACACTGCCCGCCCCTCTCCGTCCTCACCACTCCTTACGCTTTCACACCCCCGCCCCTACCATCCTCACGCTTGTGTAGTACCCTCCCGACATGCCTCCGACAACGCTTACCATCCTTACGCTCATGTAGTGCCCTCCCGACATGCCTCCGACACCACTGATGACCCTTACGCTTGTGTAGTGCCCTCCCGACATGCCTCCGACACCACTGATGACCCTTACGCTTGTGTAGTGCCCTCCCGACATGCCTCCGACACAGCTTACCATCCTTACGCTCATGTAGTGCCCTCCCGACATGCCTCCGACAACAGTTACCCTCCCTCCCGACATTCTCCCGACACAGCTTACCATCCTTACGCTCATGTAGTGCCCTCCCGACATGCCTCCGACAACAGTTACCCTCCCTCCCGACATTCTCCCGACACTGCTTACCATCCTTACGCTCATGTAGTGCCCTCCCGACATGCCTCCGACAACAGTTACCCTCCTCACGCTTCCGTATTACATCCATAGTGTACAGTACGGTGGCTTGTTGGCGTACACGATGAACGCAATTGCCGAAATATGCTGAGTGGCCTTCTCTGCCAACAGGACCTAAGGGGATATTGGTCAGTATATTCACCATGTTGTGGCTAGGGTTTAAATCATGAGACTCACAAATTAAAACCTAATAAGTGGACTATTTAAGACAAGAATTGTGTCTCCTGTTTCGCCGACAAAACCATTTTATTTCATATCAATCAAATGAACACTTTGCTTAGTCCTTACCTCATGAGCATTGAATAGTTCAAAAGTTGACTTTAGTAGGTTTCTCACTAGTCAACTTTATTCAATGTCTCACAGGGAAGTGATTTCATTTGCATGATATGAAATAATTTGCAAAACATCGCCTCCTTCAATTTCCCGACAAATCGCATTTGCACCTTTTTTCTTGAATTTGGATCTTTTATCAAAAAATTTTCAAACAAGTTAGCAATCAACTCCTCACCATCTATTTGCTTAATAAACTACCTCCACTATGGCCCGAACCCCGGGAAATTCAACAGAATTCAATGAACGACCAACTTCAGCCCCAGAGAGTGGAAGTGAAATCTCTGATATCGCCAGTAGTCGTGAATTAGGCATTGAAGTAGAGAGCCAGTCACATGAAGATAATCAAGATCCACCAGTTCTTCCGGAATGTGAGTATGCATCCATCTTTAATATTTCAAATCTCTCAAAACCTGATATTGTGTCATAGCCTTTATTTCAGGGCAGCCTCCAAGCTCTCAGAAACCAAATTTTAAAAGTTATGAGAAGGAAAAGACTGTTGAACCTTGTGCACCGACAGAAGATGATGGGCAAGATGATGTAATTTTCAGTGGGGAGGTGGAAATTATATCCAAGGAACAATTTGTCTCCAACATTGCTCAAACAATCCCAAGGCTCGAAAAAATCCAAAATGATAGTAAAATTCCTGATTATGTGCGTCAAAAGATTGCTGAAGCCATGAGCCTGCTCAAAATGGATTTGAACCGTAAGTCCATTACTAATTCAAAACAAAATTGATAAAAATAGCTGCTTACAATATATGGGCAGGTGTGGAGGTGGGAGAATCTCTACCTGAAGGATCTCGAGTCGTAATTGGATTTCCAGGCAAAGGATTAGGAAAAAGACCAAATATACATGCGACCAAAAAAACAAACAAAAAACGCCGTACCTTTGAAGCCGCAAACGATTCTCGCGATCAAGGTGATGAAATTATCAATGTTGAAGGGGACCATATTGATAATGAACCTCCGCATACTGAACCCCCCCCAATACTCAATGAAACAATCCATGATGAAGCTCCACATACTGAAAGTCCCCCGATACCCAATGAAACAATGCATGATGCAACCCCTCCCGCCTCTCCTCGGAATATTCAAGCCTTTCAAGAAAGGGAAACAATTAAACATGATACAATGGGACGAGATATGACTGATATAATTCCCGACGCTGAGCCCAAAGTGTCATCCGCTGCGAATTTTCAAGGAATATTTTTATCCCGCATGGAAGAGTTTGCAGGCGTTTTGAATTATCATTCCAATATTACTCAACAATCATGGAAAAGGGGGCTTGATAATATCAATAGGATTTACAAAAATAGATGGGACAATTTACCAACAAAGGATGCTCATACATTCCTGCCCGTTGGTATTAAGGTGATCAGTAACCGAGATCTTAAAATGTCGGCTTGGCTGCAGGACCTTGAGATGGCAGGTGAGTTTTTTTTTATCTTTGTGCATGATACTTGATTATTGGCTGTTGACTGGTGATATAAATTGCAATATACAGGGTTAGATTTTTTTAAGCCAACCAAAACAGAAGCGTTTTTTGATCACAACATTTGGAATCTCAAATTGATGAAGGAATCAGCTAAACCTCCAGATAATCTCGCAAAATCTGAACACTCCTTCTTCAAAATGGTTCAGAGCCTTCTTTACCCCGCCAATCCAGTTAAACATTTTTGGGCAAATGTTATGTTTGAATCCATTAGTTTAGTCTCATACGATGTGATTGCACCCAAACCATATGTTGCACCAACATCAAATTCGACCGATCCTCTTGGACTCGAACGCGGAGCAGTTGAATACCTTGCCTCCTGCTTGAGTAAATCGAAGCAACGTGCAACCCAACTCAGCATTGAAGGTGGCGGGGCTGACAATGAGATATCCACAAAGCCGCACAAGAACCTGGAGGATCTAATGGATACAGTTATCCATTTGATGATTGCGTACAACATGGTACGTGCACATACAAAGGTCGAAGTTAATGGCATCAAAGGCAAACTCACAAACTCAAAAAAAAATGAGGCCATCAAAGATCTTTTGGCGTGTCACAAGAATCTTGGAATAAATCGAATTTGCTATGGTATATTAGCGGCATTCTGTGCGGCGGGGGTTCGTGGTTTGATGGTATGCTCAGATGACTGGAGAACAAGCTCAGTTAAAGGGGCTTTAGCACTAATTGACATTTCCGCAAAACTTTCAGAGGGTAAAAATCTAGTGGAGCCAGTGTGGCTACGTACTAATAAGTATATATGTAATTTACTGAATAAAAGTTTCTTCTCATCAGAGTCTTTTAACCCCACTGTACCTCTTAGATTTGATTTTGCACAATGCTTAGTATTAGACTTTGGTGATGCCTGGGTGGCGAATCGCGGGCTTGGTTCAAGTGATGAGGTCACCTTGACGGTACCCAGGTCAGCTAAACTCACAACCAGGATTGACCCGTTTTAGATTAGCTTTGTACTAGATAGATTGTAATTTAATTTTGCAAAGTGATTTATGAATTTAATAATCATGACTTCCTATCCTACTACTGCCCGGATGCCACAGTCTGAGTACCAATAGTAATTGTACGGCGGCATGCCTCCGTACATCATTGCGAAGACTCCGACAAGACGCAAGCTGAGTCAGGCGTTGTGCCCGCGAGTAGCACACGCGGGGGCATTGCGGGAGGTCGCGTGTATCACTTCACGCCAGCCCATAATAGGCAAAAGGTTCCTGTGTCTTTCAAGAGGAGTGGGATAACTAGGCATCCGCAGCAGGATGCATATTGCATTTGCGTGTGCTTGCAATATTCCAAATTGCTGGATTGGAAAGTGATTGCATGGGAACATCAATGTGTAAAATTGAATAATGCACTATCCACTGCAATTTTCAGGTTCAGGTATTTGAGATCGTGAATTTGCCAAGGTCAGGCGTGAGCTTTCTTTTTAGCCGCAATTAAAAAAGATTCATCCATCGCAATCCAATTTAGGTGATATTAAGAAATCAGTAATCATTCGGTTTCATTTCATTTTCTGCTGAAAGCATGCCATTCACGAAAAAAGGAAAAGAGCGTAAAAGGGAACTCGCGAGAAAGCGTCGGGCTGAGGAAGGAAAGTGTGAGTTACTCGCTTAATCTCAGTGTATATATATAGATATATATATGCTTCCACATTTATGTGGCACCCTCATTGGGCCCCACTGAAGAACATGGGCTTTAGTCGGTTCAGATTGTGCCAATGTCATGTGGGCTCCAACAGGGAAGTCAAAGGATGTGTGCCGAAGAAAGCTCCTTGGCAGAATCTGATATCTTGTGTGCTTCAACACATAGTGATCCCGCAACCACTCGGGAATAGTAGCAGATCCCAAAAGACAAATGAGCGCAAAACGACCCGAATGAATAGGTTTTTTTCCTCCTCTCGCCCAACAGCACAAATATCAATGCCAGTATCAGCAAATATCACCCCAAGTGAAATTCGGAGGGTGGTGGATGTCAATCAGATCAAACGCATTCACTTTGGCCGTGTGGCAATTTTCTCTTCAACCGGATTACTCATTGCCCTTGTTGAATTCCGACCATTCACAACAATGAGTGAAGTCGAGGTCAATCAATGGGATGAATTATCACAATTCTTATTTCGCGAAAAGAGGTTCACTGACCCTATTGCAACAAATGGAGCATTACTGGAGGGATTTATGTTCGCGATTGGGTGGCGCAAATGCACCACGAAGAATGAACAATTTGGTCTGTATGGTAGTGCTGGCAAAATTGAAAATGCAAAAGATGAATGGCGGGACCGAGGTGCCAATCTTAGCTCGGTGGGTCGCATTCTAGGTCAATCCTTACGATATGTTGGGGATAATTTATTTCAGAAGATTCAAAATTGCTACAACTCATTGGGGGTTCCGTCTTTTGATCAAGTCAACTATGAAGGCGATATTCCGGCAAATCAGGGTGCATTTGAGTTCGCTTCCGCACTCACTTTCACCATGAATGGATTCAAAAACGCACCTCATGTTGATAAGGATGCATCGCTGTATGCTTCGGGATGGTGGTTTCAAGCTGATAAGCGGACCGGCCAAATTCAAAGAGATGCGTCAAAGCGGTGTACAGGGGGAAAATTGATTTTCCCAAATGAGCATTTTTGGATTGATCTATCCACATGTCATGGGCTCATTCAGGTAGTGTGGGCCAGTAGTACATTTGTTCATTATACTGATCCAGCACAGGACAACGAAAGCACGACACTAGTGGGTATGTCCGCACAATGCTCAAGCAGGTTAGCAAAAAAGCAATGGCTATTATGAGATTGGCGAGAGAGCGGGCTATCAAATCAGGGATGGTAATACAATCTCATGCCGATTCAAAGAATGAGGAGATTTGCAAGTGGGTTGGGTAAGTAATGGTGAGGTAAGGCAGAGGACAATATACACCAGGATTGGATGGATTCGAGTGCGGGAGATGGGGTGTCTCACATGAAAAAGGGGTGAAGTGGATTATGTACGGTGGCATGCCATCGTACATCGGTCCTGGTTTGTTGCTATTGTCCAGGATGCCAATGCTTCACACGCGAATCCTCATGCTTGTGCAGGTTCTGACAATGCTAAAAGCTCCTTATGCCTATGCGGGGGGCCATCGCTACACACGCCAATCCTTATGCCTGTGCAGGCTCCCGAAAGTTTACACGCCAATCCTTACGCCTTTACAGGCTTTCGACGATTCACACGCCAATTCTTACGCTTGTGAAGCTTCCCCACAATGCTGAAATTTTCTTTAGCCTGTGCAGGATCCCAAGAATTCACACGCCAATTCTTATGCCTGTGCAGGCTCCCAACAATTCACACGCTAATCCTTATGCTTGGGGAGGGTCCCAAAAGTGCTAAAATTCCTTACGCCTGTACAGGCTTCCAACGATTCACACGCCAATCCTTACGCATGGGAGGGTTGCCAACAATGCTGACAAATTCTTACGCCTGTGCAGGCTCCCAACAATTCACACGCCAATTCTTACGCCTGTGCAGGCTCCCAACAATTCACACGCCAATCCTTATGCCTGTGCAGGCTCCCAACAATTCACACGCCAATCCTTACGCCTGTGCAGCCTCCCGACAAGTCACACGCCAATCCTTACGCTTGTGAAGGTTCTAGCCAATTTAAACAATTCAATACATGAGTAAGACTAATAGCGTGTGACCATAGGAAAGGCCATGTTTCACGAATCTGGACTCGATTGCTCACATACGGGAACCTCCCGCTTTTTTACGGTTAAGAATGGGTATGGCTCTAAACCATGGGAGAAGAAAATATAGGAGAGGATAACGGCAACTATTGGCGCATTTTGAGAAAAAGAGGTTCACGAAAACAAATACTCACTCAAACTCTTGGTGGGGCACTTACAAAAATAATTCTCACGCAATCAGGGTTTTTCTCTAAGGAGGAAATAAATATTTTTTTAAGTGAACAAAGAATGTAATAGAAATTGAACATAATAATAATAGAATACAAATATTTTATTCAAAAGAAAGTATTACAAAAAATAAAAAGAGGAAATAATGACATTTTTTTAAATTTTTATTTTTCGAGGAATTTAGAGACTATCCCGGTTATGTCCTCCTTTGGATAAGCCTCCAGTGCCTGGGCAAGGAGGGAGTTTAGTTCCTCCCGGAATTCCCGGTGCATCTCATTTCGATGAGTTGCATCCACGAAAGGAATCATGTGGAGCAAGCGACGATGCTCCAACAAGATTCGGTTGATCGAATCGTGGACGATGGCTCGAGGAATCATTAGGGTCGGTCGCAGGTTGGTGAATTCCTGGCGAGCGTCATCGTGGGAATGAGACGAGCTTGGCACCGGGGGGGAGGAGGCGTTGGGGTTCTCGGGGGCACTGGGAGGGATATCTGGGGAGGGAACCGGGGTTGGAGTGGAGGGGGGGGGAATGGAAGGGGAAGGTGGGCGAGTCGGGTAAGAAGAAGGGGGAGGGGGAAGGGGATTGGGAATTGGGGATCCCACGGGCGTATCGTCGATGATGATGATCGAGCGAGGAGTGGCGGGACGATCTGGAGACGGTCGAAGAAAAAATGAGGAAAGGTGAATATGGATCGAAGAGAAAGAAGGGGTGACTTACCATAAGGTTCCTCCGTGGATTGCGTAGGAGCCACCTCAGGTTCTGGCTCACAAGTCGTATCGTCCTCAGGTGGTTGGGACGATGGACTCGGGCCAGGAATAGGTGGCTCTTCAGTTCGGGAGGGTTCTAAAAAAGGAGTAAGAGTCAGTTCACTCAACTCGAAAGTGAAAGTGAAAATGAAATGAAACTTTGGCTGCTTACCACGGAATAATTCCTCAGACCATCGGGTGCCACTCGGGCCTGGAGTGGGTTGCCGGGGGGTTTGCTCGCGAGGCAAACTGGGAACGGGAGAGTCGTGTCGGGGGGGATTCGGGGGGTTTGGTTCTATGAGTAATGGAAAAAAGTCAGTATTATTGCGTGAAGAGAAATGAGATAAAGAGGAGAAATAAAACTTACTTTGGCGTTTGAATCCCATTGGTGACAAGACATGGTGACGATCAGCCCAAGCTCGAATGTCCTCTCGCCATCGCCATCCTTCATCGGCCGGATAATCACTTCGCTCCGGTCGAGGAGTGAAGTGACCATCGGATGGTGGCCTAGGAGGGGGAGTGGACAAATCGATACTGGAGGGGACAGGGCTAATCGTCCGGAATCGTTCCCGTTGGCCTGTTTGGGGGCCCGGCGTCCATTCACGCTCGGAAATGGTTTCATCATCGTCGACCACAAAGGAGTCCTCGCGAGGGCGTCTTGGGCGAGAACTCGTCTGGCCTCGTGGTCGGAAGGGGCGGACAACGAACGAACATTTCTTGTGTGCTTGTCGGCAAGCATCACAAGCGTCGTTCGTCGTCAAGGAGCGAATGCAGGGGATACCCCGCTTGGTGCATAACGTGCACGACATCTAAAAACAAAACAAAACAGGTTAGTAACTGAATAGAAAGTAAGCAATCAAGAAAGAAAAGGAAGACATACGATGATTTATATAAATTTAAAACGGAATCAATATAAAAACGCTCTAGTCGGAAGTTTTTAAAAGTCTGGAAGGAAGTTGTGAAGAAAGAAAAATATTAATATCGGTACATAATGTTGACGACAGTTTAATTGGAGAAAACGTACAAAGTAGATAGAAGTGGGGTTCTGAAAGTATTAGCAGGAAAAACAAAAAGCGAGCAGGAAGGGGAGTGGGGTTAGTCGAGTGCAAAAGAAAAGACTGGAAAGGCAGGAAGACGAGGGGGAATACGCACAAGAAGGACAAACGCGGGTGAGAAAGAAAGTGAAGTGCGTGTCGTGTGAAGATGGTCTTTTATACCAAGGTGAAGCTGAGACGATCTCAGCAGTTGCAGCACCCGCAAAAGTCTCAGCTTCAAGGCGTGTGGGCAAAATTGAAGCTGAGTCTCAGCGAATGCTGCAACTGAGAAGTGAAATGCTCGCGTGAGGCAGAAGAACAATGGGGGTCTGGCTGAGTATTTCAATTTATTGAATTGTCAAGCTGAGTATTGCAATTTATTGAATTGTCATGCTGAGTCAAATCCCCTTTGTTTCCTTAAATTGCCACCCAATCACCCAGGAGGGTGGTCGTGAGGCCCTTATTGATTGTGCATTGTGGGTGCAATGCACAAGTGACCGCAGCAAGATCACCGGCCTTATGGCCTGGTGATAGTCTTTGAACAAAGGGGGGGGCTGTAAGACAAGTGAATACAGCGTGAGCTTGCCTCGACCCATTGCTCAGGTTTGCTTTTGGGTCATAATTGAAATGCTCAGTGGCTGAACATTTGAATTGCACAGTAATTGAACAATTGATATAACAATATCAAATGCACCGCTGAGTATTGCAATTTATTGAATTGTCAAG
The DNA here is from genome assembly GCA_023105745.1 of Austropuccinia psidii. Lineage (NCBI taxonomy): Eukaryota > Fungi > Basidiomycota > Pucciniomycetes > Pucciniales > Sphaerophragmiaceae > Austropuccinia > Austropuccinia psidii. The sequence continues at coordinate 7,894,368 of JALGQZ010000003.1, forward strand.
CTCAGTCACATCCCCTTTGTTTCCTTAAATAGTCACCCGATCACCCAGGAGGGTGGTCGTGAGGCCCATGTTGAATGTGCATTGTGGGTGCAATGCACAAGTGACCCATGCAGAAAAGCACCCGGTGCATTTGGTCACAAGTGACCGTGGCGAGATTACCGGCCATATGGCCTGGTAATAGTATGTGAACAAAGGGGGGGCTGTAAGACAAGTGAATACAGCGTGAGCTGGCCTCGACCCATTGCTCAGGTTTGCTTTCGGGTCATAATTGAAATGCTCAGTGGCTGAACATTGGAATTGCACAGTGATTGAGCTATAGATATAACAATATCAAATGCACCATGCTGAGCCATTGCTCAGTCGTTTTTGTATGCGCGCACTCTGAGCATTTGGCACAGCATCGGATGACATTTCAGCAAGGTGCAGCATTTCACACGCTTTGGTGAAGTGCTCCAAACTGAGCCTTCCAATGAACTATTGCAAAAAAGTTCATTCCATGGCTTTACTGAGCACTTTCTCACGGTGCTTTTGACCATGACATGCTCAGCTTGCGTGTGCAAATCGGGTGAAACGCAATGCTGAGCATGTGGCACATGAGCTACGTAAATGCAAACGATCGGAAGGTGCATGCACATTTGCTAGATGGATGCAGGCTCAAGTAGTATTACACCTTCCTGATCTGTACAGTACAGTCGACACTGTAGTACGCAGTACACCTTTGTAAATGTACTGCGGGGCAGAGCAAAAAGCTGTTCAACAATGTAACATGCAATAACGTCAAGCCATCGAGTCATATCTCTCACCTGCATCCCTTTGATGCACCTTGTTGGACAGCTCTGCCTAACTACGGCACAGATGCGCATGTAATCCAAATTAATGTAAGTGGGTCTTAATGGGATGACTTAATATTTGGGTCTAACACAAAGAGTTGATTCACTCCGGTGCCATTGTTGGGGCAAACAATGACTGGCCCGCTTGTTCATTGTCGGGCAGCCACACGCTTTCATACGCACCCCCGATGGGTCATACGCAGGCAACTTTCACACGCCTGGAAGACATTTTACTGCCAGTCTTCCAGCTGCCTATTTTCTTGGTCGGGTTGTCAGCTTGACTGCAGACGCTCACCCGCTTGCGCGTGGAAACCTGAGGCCAATCAGTGTGGATTCGCTTCAGCCTCATCCACATTAGAATAACAATCCCAGCCTATGATTGCTGAGGCTGGTCATGTTCGCGTGGGTATCTCCCACCGCGGGTCATTTTCTTCACGTTCTCACACGCCCCGCGCAAGTTGTGGCACCTGGCTTGCAGCCAAAAAATTCCTCGGGCGTGTGGCCTCTTTCTCCGGAGTTCTGTACGCGCGTGAGGCAAAGAGGCCAATGCCAATCTCGGTGGATTAGTACTTGCCTCAACAGCCATAGGGGTGAATGTATATGTGGATCACGGCTCACGGCTGGCGCCCCCTTTGATCATCCCAGACATTCCCCCCTGAAAGCCCAGTATGCATCAGTCAGCAAAAAACTTCAGGCCACACCAAAGTCATGTTCGGTGGCATGCCACCGAACATATCTCACCCGCCCACACACAAACATCCCCACAGTGAGATTGCCCTTTGAAACTGCCAACATTGCCCAGTAGGTCCCTGTGAACAATTAACCTGGGGAGGATACGCTCATTGTTCGCTGTCACACCAGCGAACATGACCGCATGCCTCTAATATGCCCTCCACAATAAGCTGCTACAACCCACCCAATTTCGGATGTGCTAATGTCAGCCTTGTTCCACCAAATGTTTCGTAGCTCGCTGCAGATCCAGCAGTCATAATGGTGCACCCACATTTTGGCCACCTTGCCTTGATATATGCCCCAAATCGGATATGAAAATTATGAGCCCAAGAGGCCCACCTCCATCAAGACCATGCACGTAACCACAGGCCATCCCCCTTTTGGCCTGTTCCTGCCACTCATATAAGTTCCCCACCTGCGCTTATTCCTCTTCATTCCCTTTAGCTAACCCTTCCCGATCATATAATTCCCAACTGTCCCCAAATAATTTAAAATAGCCATCATGTCAACCCCTTCACAACCACTTTGCATTGGGATGATTAATATTCGTATTCAAATAAATAGTGATATAACCTTAAAGCCTGAGAATTCCCACTTAGGTTCTTGGATTATCCTATGGCACAATCAACACAACATATTCGTATATCTCCCCAATCACCAGCATGCTATTGGCTCTCTCCCGGGAACCCTTTCCCAAACGTTGATACCATTCCTTGGGGCACCCAAAACGTTCATGCACTGTGGTCCTGGTGGGGCATGGATTGAAAATTGCCAATCCAATCCTACTCAAATATTATTCGTTGAGGGAGTATTTATGACTGATGCCAATGATCCCTCCTCATCTCAGAAACCCAATCTAGCATTGATGTTCTTCACATGGTATCCAAACGTTCTATTCATAATGGAAAGCTTTCGAACACAAGATTTCAAGCTTAAAATGCCCAAAGAATATGACTGTACTACTCATTGTCAATGTCAACTCTTTACTCCGACATTTCCCGCTTCAAACTCGACGCCTGCTTCATATCCTGCTGTTTCATCATTGATTTCCAAGCAAAAACTGATACAATTACCCAGTGGATCAGACCTCCCCATGATGACCCCGCCCCATTCCATTATTCAAACCCCCCTCCTCCCTCATCAAAAGACCGGACTAGCTTTTCTCTGGGATCGAGAAATCCCCAATGGCCAATCAGCCCGTAACCTTTGGGCAACCTCACCCCCAGGATCCACTTTTAATGCCAGGCACATCATTACAAACAAGGTCGTTAGCTCATTTGAATCCCTTTCGACCAATACCCCTCTTGGAGGACTGCTTGCGGATGATATGGGATTAGGTAAAACCATTCAGGCCATTGCTCTAATTGGTACCTCCAAGGAGCGGATGATTGCAAACCCCCATCGCTCCACGCCCACCATGATCATCTGCCCCCCTCGCTTAATTACCAACTGGCAATCAGAAATATCCAAGCATGCTCAGGCTGGAGCACTGCATGCCAAAATCTACCATGGTCCCACTTGTCACTCATTATCCCAAGCCGACATCTTAAAATATGATATCATCATCACTTCTTACAATACTATCACCCAAGAATTTAAGCAAACCAATCCCTCTACATCATTCATTTTTCAAATCAATTGGCATCGTATAATCTTGGATGAAGCACAGTGAGTGGCTGAGCTTAAATGATTCAAATTACCTTTTATATCCAATAACCCTTGCCCCCTCTTATAGCTATATTCGCTCTCAATACACTGCCACTCACCGTGCCATTAATAGCCTCCTTTCATCCCGTCGAATATGTTTAACGGGCACACCTATTCACAACACCATTTATGACCTTTTGGGCATAATATCCTTCATCACTCAACCCCAGAGCGCCGATCAAGATAACTGGTCACCATTCATCCTGAGTAGTCTTTCAAAAGGTTGCAATGATATTTTGCATTTGGCATTGCGGCATTTAAGTTTGCGCCGCACCAAAACCACACATCTCGAATCTCTCCCCACTATTAGCCATCATTATGAGCTGCTCCCACTCAACCCAACCATGCAGCAAGAATATTCCACATTATATGAAGAATTCCTATCATCCAAAAGCAAAGGACCAGGAGAGTTTTTCAGAAATATTAATAAGCTGCGAATATGTTGTAACCATCACATCATGCTTAACACAATTGCGGAGGCGGAGCTGGAAGACCCCGAGGGCAGGAGCACTCAGGATAACTCCCCAAGAATCACACGAACTATTGTGGATGTGGAAACATGCATGATGAGTAGTAAAATTGCACACCTCCTACAAAGCTTAATGAAGAACAAACAAACAAGGTGTGGTCCAACGAAATCGGTGGTTTATACCCAATGGACCCAATTTCTAGATTTGTGCGTTAATTCTAATATGCATCCATTACCAATTGACTCCATCTGACTTTTTTATATTGTAGAATTGGTATTGCTCTTGCCCATCACTCTATCCTTTCAGCACGAATTGATGGAACAATTACACCACGAGCGCAGGACAAGGCGCTTGAGAATTTCTTCAATAATCCTGAATGTGAAGTACTCATTGCATCCATTGCCGCGGCTGGAACTGGCCTCAATATAACTTGTGCTAATGTAGTCTATTTAATGGTGAGGGGCCCCCCAAAATTCTCCCCTGATTTTCCGACCCTGACATCCACATTTCTAGGAGCCCAATTGGAACCCAGCCATTGAGGCTCAGGCTGTTGATCGTCTACATCGTATTGGCCAACAACGACCTGTACAGGTCATCCACTATATCACTCCTCATTCAGTTGAGGTCAACATGCGGAAGGTACCTTTCAAGCTCATCTTTCACTTGATTGTATTACTATTCTGAAATCATTCCTTATGGGAATGCCATATTCCAATTACCAATAGGTCCAAGAAAAGAAAAAATCATTAACTGCGTGAGCCTTACTGATATTATATAATTTGTGATTGACAAAGTTGATAACTCCTGTTGACTCTGGCACAGGTCCACAATTATGAACACCATGAGCTGGATTGAACTTCTTCAATATTTCCTCAATGAAAATGAGCAATAGAGTATTATTGCAAGGGAGACGGTGATACATTTCAATTCATATTGTCTATATTCTAACATATTTAGCAAGTTGTTGCATCCTTAAGAGATAATAATCAGATTTTATTACACCTGCACAAATAATTCACAAAATTTTAATTTGTCACAGTGCTATACCGTGACCAATTACTAAGTTATTGCAGAGCATCACCATTAGGCCTAATAACTGGCATGTCAAGTATCTTGAGGGCGCTAGTCTGCATCTTACTACAGCCTTTGAGCCAATCTTGATCAAATACCTGAAATGATAGGCCTTCCGGAATATCACCATCATCTGTCGATCGTAATTCTGGCAATCTATCAATAGTTTTTTTACCCTTTTTTTAATCCGATTACAAAACTCTATGTCTCTATCCATTTTCAATACCAACTCATTAAATAACTGGGAGCGCCAGCGTAATCCCACTTTGCGGTAAACTTGACGGCCATTTTCCAGTACCTCCTCAGTATCTGAGCATACTCGAGGGTCATTGAATTTTGATGCTAGGATGGGAAATTTAGCCGTATCACACCATTCACGACGACGCTCACAGGTCTGCACATAATCAAGTAGATCATCATCAGACTTGGTCCACAATGAAGAAGAGATACAGTAACTAACTCTTTGACGAATCTTTGCGAGCTTTTGATTCTCTTTCTTTTTTACCAAATACTCGGCATCCTTTTGAATAGACTTCCATTCTCTTTTCAAATAAGTGAAATATCGCTCCATTAAAGCCGCCACGACCCCATAGTTGTTATGATCCTTGTTCCAACAGTAGTGATGATACTCAGTGCTGACAAGTGCGAGACGGAATGTACGGTAAAACACCATAGACATCAGCTCGTTGAACGGATGTTGCCATGAGCTCTCCCAGTCCCAAGTGAATCGCTTTAGTCCTAGCTTGTGGAGCTCATTTTCGCAGTAGCTTTGGAAACCCTGAGACTGAACCTGTGTTGATGGCTCATTGAACACATCCTCGGGGACATAACCGAGATGACCAGCCACTTGAATTGCAATTTCACGCTCTTCTGTGCTGGGTGGTGTTGGTAGTGAGGAAAAATCCTTATCCCTAACTTTGAGTAGGAACAGGCAATGTGCGTGTACTGCTGATCTCATTCCATGGACATTCTCTGGAAGTTCTGCCTTCAGCCATTTTTGTTGCTCCTTCTGGCTTGCACGTTTCGCCACATTGTGAGCTTTGCGGGCCTGGTTCCTTTGCTGTCTGACCTCGGATTGTTCAAGCATACTCTGGGCGAGGCCCAGCTGAGGATGGGTGAACTCACTATTTGATTGAGTGCCTTGCTCATGCGCTGTGAAATTGTCCCTCGTTGGTTCATCATTTCTTTCACTTTGAGTCGGAGACATGTTCTCATCCTCATCATCCACCATTGTTTCTCTTGATGTACTGGCATGACCCGTTCTTGGTTTGGAGGCATATGGATGATGACGTCCACTGACTTTCTCTTTATGGACCAGAGGTGAAGACGCATAAAGTTCATCCCCTGCTATGCAAATCATCAGTTAACACATCAAAACATTAATGAAGACTGGTCATCCTCACGATCTTCAATTGGCTCCTGAGATCGGACTGACTTGCCTTTAGGTGCCATATCTAACCCATGAAACAAACATATCAAATCATGAATAAGTTTCTACTCCAAAATTCAAATGACTTACTTTGATGAAGCGTCAATACTGGATTTCCCTCCGACAGACCGCTCCAAGTTACATTTTCCAAAGGTCTTTTTCGTCGCCCCCCATCCACGCGCCTTTCATCACCCACATGAACCTGCGATCCTGATGGAATATTGAGGGTTGGCTGTTTACTTTGGCCAAAGGGATCCTGGGATGCGACTGGACTCCGACCGGGATTAAGGAGGAACTCACGTGGAAATTTTGATTGGGGATTAGCGTGTGAGGAGATTTGAGGTGTGCCTTCTGGCCCCTGAGACACATGAATTTGTGTATTAGTGGGATTCGGGGGAATTGGAGTGACGGAAATATTTGGGATCGACCAAGTGCTTGAAGTTGGAGCCTTTGGATTGCCCACATCAATGTTAAGACCTGATACATTCATTGAGGATGCGATAGGGGTTGTGAGAGGAATGTTGGGACTCAATGGTGACTGTGTTTGAACATATTCTATGCTAGATTCACTATTTGAGTCATGAACAGAACCTGAACGGGATTTATGTGACTTGAAAGATGACATAAGGGCCGAAAAAGTACAGTAATATTTTTAACTAGATAAAACACCTCAGTATTATGATAAAATAGAGTGATATGAGATGAAATCTTTTCAAATTTAGAATAGAGAAATTCTATGAATAGTTGGAACTAAGTGTTGTGTGGAAGTCGGATAAGACTCTTTTGAGGAGAATCCTCCCTGCCTCCTCTTGAGCTCCTCCGCTTTTGTCGGAAACCACCCTGCACGGCCTACCAGCATATAATGTGATATTTCCTTGATCTGAAAGGTGACCCATCATCCATAGGTAATCATATTTGGTAACATTTCCGCCTCCCCATTGTCACATTTTGTGAATTATCCAAACTGCCAATATATGCATTGAAATTCCCCAACATTGTACATCTGTAAAGGGGTATATTCATGAAGGATTTACCCACAAAAGAGACATCACCTTTTCACGAAAGGCAAGACCATCCAAATCACATTCCAACTGATTCAAAGCCCGCCGTACTCAAACCAAATACCAAGACTTTAGCTGCACTCCAACCCCTTATGTAATAGAGTTATATAGTTATGTCTGTAATAAGGTTTAAACCATGTACGATGGCGTGCCAGCGTACATGGATTAAATGTTAATCCCCTCAATTCAATGGTAACACTTCACTAATGGAACCCCCTCAATGGTCAAACCCGCACTATCACAATGTGTAAATAAACTAGAATATGTATGAGCATTGAGCAGCATGGCATTTTACCCAATTAAACGCCTAACCAATTCTGCCATCCAGATGAGACATGTTAAACTTTATCCACTGCAGCTCATGCTCCATTACAAATGGGATAAAATCCTCAGCTGGCTCAAATCATCTCCCCCTTCATAAATAATCACTGAATTTTATTTCCAATTAATAACACTCCTAAACACTTTCACATCAACCATAGATATTTATACACAAACCAACCGTACTCCCAATTCCTGCAACAATGACAACCCGGCCATATTCCTCAATGCGTATATGCATGTGTCAACACTGCTCAACTCAAACACATTCTTCCCCTGAGGGTGATAGGCAAGGAGTTGCCTTCACACCTTTCCAATATAAACAGCACATTAAAAAGCTCAAATCAACCATTGCACCCAAATCTCTTCCAAACATCCCTACTTCTGCATCAGGATCTGGGTGCCCACAAATTCTATTGGATCAAATCTTCCCAGCTGATTATTCACGTTTGACCCAAAGCACTTTCCCAACTCCAGCAGGTCTCAATTCAACTGCACAGAAACCATATAGTGGCAGTCAAACCCTTCCCCCACAAGACCTAGGAATGATAATATCTGCCATTCTATCATTAAGGTATAATTTACCCCGCAGGGCTTCACGCATACTCAACCCCGCCCTGAACCTGCTGATCAAGTCCAGTATCTCAAGCTCAGCTGGTCCCCCCGCTCCTGCATTCCATATACCTCAAGATCTGAGTACCATATTTGAACATCTCCAATTGGAGCCAGTGATTCAAAACTATATATGTTGTCCTCAATGTTTCTCTCTTAATGGCCTTACTGAATCAGTCACAACTGACCAACCCCACTGTCAACGCCATAATGACCCAAATGATAATGATCCCCCTTGCACACAATCATTAGGCAAATTCATCTATTCATCTGAACCCCACACCCAAAACACAACCAACATGAAGCAAAAATTTATACCAACAAAACATTTCATTTATCAACCATTCAAAAATTGGCTTGCCAGATTCCTCCAGCGGGCTGGAATTATGGACATTCTGCATCAACATCAACAATCCCAAACTCCCGAAGATTCCCCAAAACGTGACGTCTGGGATGGATTGGTCTGGAGACGCTTCACTGGCACTAGAAATATCCATGACCCCCCATTCATGTCCATTCCTGGTGCATTGGCCTTCTCCATATATGTGGACTGGTTTAATGCACATGGAAAGTCAACCTGGTTGGCTAGCATTGGACCTATCATGCTTATTTGTCTTAATCTCCCCCCAAGTGAAAGATTGAAGCCCGAGAATGTCTATGTTGCAGGAATCATCCCTGGTCCGAAGGAGCCAACTGCGCTTCAATTGAATTATCTATTAATGCCACTCATCAACGAGCTCAAAGAGCTATGGCAAGGTTACCATTTTGCACCCACCTCAACAGGTCCATCAGGATCCTTTATCCGTGTTGCCATCCTCACAGCCATTGCGGATGTGGTTGCCATGCGCAAGCTTACTGGATTTATTTCCCATTCAGGAAACCACTTTTGTAATTTTTGCACCATTCACAAAGCTCAAATTGAAGAAATTGGTCCTCAATTTCACTACACGCGCTCATACCAAAGTCATAAATCAACCATTGCCAAATGGCTTCGGGCAACCCCACAACAAAGACAAGCAATTTTCTCTGAGTATGGAGTGCGATATTCAATTTTGGAAGACCTTCCGTATTGGGATGCAACCAGAATGGTTAATCTTGACATAATGCATAATTTAATACTGGGAATTTTGAAGGATCATGCAACTTTCAAATTGTGCATTCCAGAGGCGAAATCAAAAATTTACTTCAGGTCCCGCAGGAAATCCAATGACACCAACAGTTCAGACTCAGATTCCATGACCTCCAACAGCTCTCTTGATAAAATCACATTGAGAGAGGCCCGCTCCCTGAGAAGAGACGCAGCAAAAATAATAAATGAGCCACTCCCCACTACTTCCACCCGAAAAAACTACTTACCAATGCCCACCCCTAACACAGAACATCCATCTAGTGGTTCTGCGGAGATTCCTTCATTTGATGCCGATTACATCCCCACTTCTGAAATACCCTCTGAATTGGATATCACTGCACTGAGTGATCACCAGATCAAGGGTGAGGCTCTTGAGCATCTCCGACAAATCATATCTGAGACCATAATTCCCTCATCATGGACAAGAGTTCCCCGCAAAATGGGTTCCCCCTCTCATGGTAGCTTAAAAGCCGCTGAATGGGCTCTCTTATATAAGGTCTATATTCCATTTCTAATGCTCAGTCAACAGATGTCATTAGATGCACACCAATCTGCCAACACTCAAAGAAAAATGGGTCAGTCAGAAGAACTTGCAAATGAACTAACCAAGAATACATTCCATTTGATTAGTGCTATCAACATTGCCACAAGTTGGACTGTTTCATTAGGAGATGCGACTGCATTTGCTGAGCATTGGAAAAAATTCCGCCTTTCCAATCAACTCCTGTTCCCAAAACAGAAAAGTAAACCAAATCATCATTTTGCTGATCATATTCCGGAACTCTTCCAACGTTGGGGACCTGCACAAGCCTCAGCCACATGGGGTTATGAGCGCTTGATTGGAGTATTCGCAAAGATGCCAACAAATAACAAGATATGTAAGTCAATTAATAAGATCAATATATTCACATTGATTAAACACCTGAACTGAATAAGACTAACTTTTTGCAACTCTGAATAGATGATATAGATAAAACCTTACTTCAACATATCTGTCAATGTTCCAACCTTTCCGTTCTCCTGAAATCCCCATCTGTGCCATGTGAAATAAAACAGCTTTTCGAATCACAGCCACCTGCCGTGTTCAATCACCATAAATATAACAAGCCATCCCGCCATGACCAACAAAATTATGATTGCCTGGTTGAGTACTTACAGACTTTTCATGCAACAAGGGAAATAGTTGATTGGATCAGCTTAGACACTACCGTGCAATCCACAAGTCCTCCCACTTCAAGGATTGTCTCACCTTGGTATTTTCCAGTTTCAAACATTAATATTGGGAACAATATATTTTCAACTGAATCCAAAAATATCAGCAACAGTGTGATATGTTTTCTGAGGGGCAACTCACGACAATTTGGTATTATTGATAGCATTTTCAAAGTCTCTGAGCCATCTAGCATACTGAACAATAACTTTCTGATTTTAAAACCTTTGAAGATTGATGTGAATTTCCTACCAGATTGGCCGCATCTGAATATTTATAAAGCTGTTGGTTTTGATGATGGACACTTGATTATATCTGAAGAAGAAATAGAAGGTAACTGTGGATTGTATGATAACAAAGCTCTGCCATGTGGACTGCTTGTAATGATAAAGCCGTTATTTCATGATATTTAGTCTACAAAGATGCAAATCTCTCAGATTCATTAGCAATTTTGCTAGTGAAATAATTGCCTCAAAATTTAGTGACAGAGACATGCCATTGTGACAAGCAAAGCCCATTATTTCACATTGCCACAAAGAACTTACTATTTTGACATTGGGTACAGTGTGAATAAGCCAAGTCCAATGATCAAATGACCCACACACTCACCTTTCATAGCATCCAAAATCTCTAACTGCGCCATCATCATGTTGGAAGCGGAATCGGCTTTTGCGTACCCACACCCGCATGTGCACCCGCGCGCGCCAATGCACACGCCCACGCACCCGCACACGCCAATGCACACGCAAACCCACCTGCACATGCCAATGCACACGCAAACCCACCCGCACACGCCAATGCACACGCAAACCCACCCGCACACGCCAATGCACACGCAAACCCACCCGCACACGCCAATGCACACGCAAACCCACCCGCACACGCCAATGCACACGCAAACCCACCCGCACACGCCAATGCACACGCAAACCCACCCGCACACGCCAATGCACACGCCCACCCACCCGCACCCGCACACGCCAATGCACACGCACACTTCATGGATGACCTGGTGAAGTCAAACCCCCCGCCTACATCAAAACTGGCTGAAGGACATCTTTGATGTGTGTGTGTGCAAACAGGCGGGTCTGGTGTAATTTTTACCAATCATCGGACGGTTGTGGGATGATCAGGTGGTGAGGAATCTGAGTTGAAGGCACAGGGGAACCAATATTATTGGATGTCACAGGATTTGGTGTAAGACCAGAGTGTGACGTGTGCTCGACGTTCGCTTGATTTTCGCTTGACGTGAGCTCGACTTTTATCCTGCTTGACGTTTGCTTGACGTGAAGTCAATCGCCGACGATTGACACGAGATTCGCCCCGGTGATAACCCATAAGTCATGCATATATCTAAAATTCATCATTTGTGATTTAAGAAAAGATGAATAACTTTTTTATGAGTAAGTAAGTACATGGATTTAATACAAGATTTGGATTCTACACGGAAGTCACCTAGGGTAGCTCCATGAAGTGAACAAGCTTAAATTGACTGTATGAGGTGGTAATATGAAGATACTTTAATACCACATGCAAGAATTGTGAAATTTTTTGTTTTTCTCAATTTCACACCAAAATAATGGGAATGTGAGAAATAAAATGATACATATACAGTAAGATTAGTGTTATGCATGTTTGTGGAACTTAAAAATACATTTTGGTACATCCATAGTGGATATAGGTCCTTAAGCCTGAATTGCTATTTTTGACATGAAAACAGCTAAGGATGACAAAAGACATCAAAGAGAGCCAGGATATCCAGCTCATGAGGCCTCTGAGGCGCGGATAGCTTTGAAGCTTAGATCCATGCCTAATCATGGCCCAATTATTATATTGAAGCCTTTTAGGAACTTGGTTACCAAGTTAAAGTCCCATTAAATCATAAGAAAATTGTAAATAAGCTTCTATTCTGACGTGGCAAGGAGGTAAAGAGAAACTTAGACTCCTTTAATCATTTTTATTCTTAATTATTTTCCATGGATATACCCTAAATTAGTAATTGAACCCCTTTTTTGACTATTATACATTGTTTTACCTCATAGCAACCAGCTATACTGTGCTATTTGCAATTCTATGTAGAAATGAGATAAAAACTTCAGAAATTAATTAAAAATACAATTCTAAATTAAACTTTCTGAAAGCTTCAGGCCCAATATAGAATTTCATTATTGATAAAAAAACAAAAAGGATTTATGGTATTTTGAGCAAAATCCAAAATTTTACTTCCAGTCCATTTTTGATGATTCCATGTGAAACACTGGATCTTCAAAAATTCCCAGAAAATAAAACCTGTGATAGAATTTCCAATAGCATTAATAAATTTGAGAAATTAATTTTCATTTTGAAATAAAAGAGGATTTAAAGTTGTTACTCCTTTTATCCTTAAAGATAAATGGGTTGCTAGTCATGTAAAAGCCTTAATTAAGAAATTATGATACTCTTATGTGACAGGAGATGATGCAATCAATAATCCAAAAAAGGATAGTTTCTTCCTTACACACTTGTTTCTCACTTTTCTCCATTGAAAATTTTTGTGAGCTGTTGTTTACTTAAAAGAGGCCTCCTCTTTCTGTTTTTTTGAAATCATTTTATTATCCAATCATATCTTTATCACCAACAACTAAGTCTTAGTTCAATTTTTTTCTTAAGTGCTTTAATCTTTCAGGATTAATATGAAAGACGTGAAATAATAGATATAATATATAATTTTCTGTAATACTGTTAAAAATCAAATTTTAATATTTTAAATCCACAATTTATCCATCAAATCTCTATACCAAATTCTTTCCAAGGTTCATTGGAGTATTAGTGAGTGGTTTTAATTAATTCTTAAGGTTATTCTCTAGTATTATTTTTCTTCAAGAACTATATTCATAATTCTTCTTGCAAAAGATAATCATATATCAAAATTGTTTTCTTATTTCAATAAGGAATTTTTATTATTAAATACTTCTTTTAATTTATTATTGTAGACAATTACTTCTTACTGTTATAATCACTAGTAGTGTATAAGAAATAAAAGAAATAATTATTTAATTATTCAATTGAGGTTATAATAATTTTTATCATTATATTTCATAAGAAAAGTCATATTAATGTTGATTCATAGTAATATTATCAACATTTTCATAGACACATCTTAAAGAGTATATCTATATTTATTGAATGTTATTTCCGATTCTTCAAGTATTTTTGGGTTTAGTTCATGACATTGGGACTTTTTTGAAATCAAATTTTTGGAATTAATTAATGAACCTTAATTCAAGATTCTGAAATCCATTTCTATTTATTGGGGACTTTCAGCCTGTGACTCAAATTTGGGGAACAAGCATTACACCCAAGATTACCATAAAATGGTACCCAAGAAAAGAGTGGAATAAAAATCTACACCCTTCATTAAAGCAGATAAAGGTTCAAGAAGGCCAAAAAACAAAAAAGGATCAACAAAGATCACCCATACATTTGACCATTTGAAGGAGAAAATACTCATTTTTCATAAAATATTATTCTTATTACCAAAAAAAAGATAATTTTCCAGGTTATCAAAGCTGTAAGCTCTTTCTTAGAATACACCTTCATTTATAATTATGATTTTGGATCACAGAAATGTCCAATGAGGTCTTCAATCAAATCCCTCAAAGAGGGATATCCAATTGTCATTACTGTAGCACCACTGGATTTAAAGCTACCATACAAGTACTCTTTGAACACCCTTGGAAAATTATACTTTGTTTCACCTCTTAACCAAACTCTACAGTTTTTTGAGAGACCCATAAATTAGTATTATTACAAAATTTCTTCTTTATTTCTCCATAAAAATTAAAACCTGCATCTCTGTATTTTACACAAATTAAGTGTTATTTCCAAATTTCTCTTGAAACACCAAAAAGCTTTTGATCCTGTATAGATTTGGGATATTTGGATCAAGGTGGGTCAAAATTTGAATCAACTGTAGACACAATTTGAGATACACTTGAGCCCTTTATTTGAGATTTAGAGGTATTTTCATATAACCAAAAGGTCACAAAGAATTAAAATCATTTATAATTAAAAATAATATGTTTTTCTTTTTAAATATTAAAGCGTCATTTGAAAATGAAAATAATAATTTTAATTAAAGCTTAATGATAAATTGAAATTCAAATTTGAAAATATAAGAATATATTTCTATTTAAATTAATGAAGTAAACATAAAATTTTATCAAAAATATTAAAAAAAAACAGTTTTTGGAAAAAAGTTGATGAAAATTGTGATAAATGTTTTTCCAATAGATAAGCATAAATTTTTTTTACAATTGAATTCCTCATTAAAAAGTAGGTGGGGTCACCACTGAGTGAAAATTGTGTAGCTCAACTCCAAATAAGCTTGAGTTAAGTTTTTATTATTTTCTGTATGAAAATGTGAAAATCATTCAAACCTCAATCCACTTCTTATCACATGTGGTGTTAACCACTAATTTCTGTGTTAAAATGGAAGTGTGGTCTGAAGTTTAGAAGCTATGAGGAATTGAAGCATTTTCCATTGAAATGTTGAAATGTGTGCATGTATCACATGTCAGGGTGAGTCTATGTAGTAGCTTAAAAATAGTAAATAAAAGCTAGCACTATGAATTTGAAACAGTAAAAATGAATTTAAAGATAGCTGAAAGTTTCCATTTCTATATGATGGCAGTGGTGAGCAATCTACTTAGAGCCTTTGTTGAAATTATTTTGTATCAAGTGACTGTGAGAATAACTACAATAATTAATTAAGTTATATAAATATTATACTAAGAGTACTACTGGTATATCATAGTTTTACTACATACGTATGCTAATGAATTGATGATGAGGTTTTTTCCACTGAGAAAAGGCCCTCTTTGATACCTTTGGGAACTATAAGGGGCTGGTAAGCTCTTCACATGTCTAAAGAGTTAGAAATTCCACTCTGGAGGCTGTATTGTGGTTCTGTACCATCAATTCCGAAGTCAGCATAGTCCAAATTGTAGTTTTGAGACCACAAATGAGCATTATGGATCAATACAGGGTAACTATACTTCATGGGGCACATAGGCATTGTTATGATGCGTCCTAAGTGTCTGTATTACTAATATTAGTCATTATGGAAGGTCTCAAGCTTTCAAATACCATTACTTCAAGTGTTAAGCTAGTACTGGTTGGTACATATTTGGTGCCAAACAGTACTGGTCAAGATATCTCAGTCAATTTTTCGGATATCAAGTTTCCAAGAGCATAGAATTAAAGGTCTTTACAAGCTCTTTGATTTGTTATGCTTAATAGTCACCTTTCTCAAAAATACAATAAGCTATAAGGGTTTCATGATTTTTGACATATTCTTGAACATCAGTATGGGGCTTCAGAAACTTCCAAGCCAGATATCTTGGTGAATTGAGAAGATATTAGTATTTCAGCGTTAAATAATTGTAGGGCGTGATGATATATGCATTTTTGTATACTTTACAGTACAGCTGTATGAATATATGACAAAGATACAGGGGTTTCTTTATATTTCCATTTTCAGATATCCTTCATTTTTAGTAATAGACCTCTGAGCAAAGCTCTCTTTTCCAATTTTGGAGATACAGGGATCTCAGGTATCTTTAATTGAATATCCAATTTAGATCTTTACTTCTTCATACTTTTGTACAGCTTTGTACAAGGCCACTTGGATGTTCAAGGGGCTATAATGGTAAATATTAAAGTAAACATGCTACAGTGAGTTGAATTAGACCATTGGATATCTCTCATGAAGAGCTTTAATAAAAATACCGTTTTGTTGGGGTTTGAATTAAATATGGATAAGTTAGATCAGAGCTGAAAATAAGATTTTTTACTTATTCTATCTTATCTTTGTTGCTTCTTATCCTATTTGTATTTAGGGATTTTACTTCTTCATATTTATACCTCTATTGGCTATGTTTTTTCAATACTTTCTATATCATTACATATGCTATTTGGATTTAAAGCTTGTGCTTGTTTGGAGTAACAGGCTTACATACCTTCCCTCTGAAAAAGTCTCATGTTTAATGAGACTCTTTTCTCCTCATGGAGGCTCATTATACTTTCAAATGAGATTCTTGATCTGAAATATTCTGCAGATTTACCCACTGGTCTTTGTCTTGTGCTTTATTTTATTCTATTAGATACCCCTTATTTGAATATATATTATTATCTTATTGGGGTTTTCAGTTCACAAGTAGAACTTTTCTGGTTTTCCTTCTCAAAGGTTCTAGTGATTCACTGTGAAATTATGTATTCTTATGACATAAACTCTTTGCTACTCTGTAACTATTAGAAATAAATCAATCTCCCCATTTTCAAGTACCAAAAATTCAATTTGTAATTTGAGGCTTCCCATTGTGTGTGGCATTATAGCCAATTTTTGAATTTTTCCAAGTGATTCATGTGAGCCTTAGAGGTATTTTTATATACCCAAAAGACCACAAATAACAAAATTATGTTATAATTATAAATAAATGAATTTATTTATATTATACAATCAAAAATTGAAATATAGAAATAAGATTTACATACAAAATTAAAAATTTCATTATCATTTAAAATTAAAATTACATTAAAATCATAAATTTTGAAAATAAACCTCTACTTGAAAAAATCAAGTAAAAATAAGTTTTCAACAAAAATATTAAAGTTGAAATTTTTTGGAAAAAATTCAAATAAAAATTGCTATAAAGTATTCTCCTATAAAAAAATTGATGAAAATTATTTCACCATTAGCTTCCTCATAAAAATTAAGGTGGGGTTACCTCTGGGTGAAGATTGTGTAACTCAACTCTAAAGAAGCTTAAATTAAGTTTTTGGGAGTTTCTGTATGAAAATCTTAAAATCCTAAAAACCTTAATTCAATTTCAACACCACATGTGGGGTTAACTATCAATTTTTGCATTCAATTGAAATGTCAAAATGTGTGCATGTATTACATAGGTGAACTGGAATTTGCATATGAGGTATCAATTATTACAATTGTGTACTGTAGTTTTCACTTGAGTTACATATAAAAATATCTGGTATAATACATGATGAGGAATTCAACAAAAAACAAATTAGAAAGATTAATTTTGGGTGTTGGTAAACACACATAAGCTTTTAGTAAAAACATGTAAGCCCTGATGTGTTTTTACCAAAAACTTACGTGTTTTCACCAATTTATGGCCAAAGCATGTAGGTTTATGGTAAAAACACATAAGTGACCTCATTTTTCAAAAATAATTCCTCAGGATCAGCTTTGAGGTTTTTTTTGATTTTTTGCCATATTTTTCCTAACATGGGATGTCAATATCCACAAATTATTCATATTTTTTTTGCCAAATTCCTTGAATTTGGCCAATTTGACAAAATGGCATATTTTTTAAAAAATTAATTTAAAATCTTTCCACTTATTAATTTGCTTCATTTTTTTGAATTTAAGGGGGCAATTGGGAGAATCAAGAGCCAGAAGCCCATAATTTTGGGAATTTTTCTTGGTGGGACAAGTGAAGGCGCAAAAAGTGTTCTTTTTCAGATGTTTTTTTCCAATCTTTGTAATATGACTATTTCAAAAAATTAATATAAAAACTTCCCACTTATTAATTTCCTTCAATTTTTTTTAAAAAAATGAAGGGTTCAATAGGGACAATAAAAAACCAGAAGCCTATGAATTGGGGAAATTATTTGGGTGGGACAACAAGTGAAGGTGCGATGAGTGTTTTTTTTCAAAAAGAAGAATTTCTTGTTTGTAATATGACTATTTTTAAGTACATAAGTGCAACATGTTTGATAAAAAATGGGAATGAGGTGGGATTTAAGCAAAAAATAGGACTGAGGAGGGGGTTAATTGGCATAAGTTGTATATACAAAAATCAATCAATCTTAATCAACCTCCAAAACAGTTGGTTTTTTCTGAGGGGGGAGGAAGATTGGACAAATATAACATCCAGCGTTTCTTAAATTTATCAGCCCACCCCAGGACTTGTGGTTGGTAATGAAATTCCCAATTCACAGTAATGGGGGGACTGGATAAACTTTAGAAATGATTATATCCAAAAGAAAAAAAATGAGAACAGATATTCAAGAAGCAGATAAAAATGGGGGATTATCATTTGGAGGACAGAAATAAGGGGAAAAAGAAAAAGATTGGACTGTGGAATAAAAGAAAACTGGTCCTTGATACTTATTTGAAATTGGATCCCCCATGTCAGGCATGGACCTCCACTTGCTTTTTGGAGCCTGTCCAACATCTTCATACCATTCAATTCTTTCAAAATAAGAGGATACTGAGGGAATGAAAGTGTTCATGGCTTCATAAAGGTCTTTATTTTGTTGAATTTCTTCAGCCAAGTCACCTATGACATCAGCTCATTGATCTTGAGTCCTGTAAATGTAGTGGGATACTGTTCTGTAGCCATAGTTTCTATCACCCTGGACATTGATGGCCTTGAAGGTGTATTTCAATATAAACTTGGGAAAGTCTTCTGAGCCAGGTATCTGATAAAATAAGGTCAAAAGATGAATAAATATCAAAATAAACAAGAGAAAGATACATTCAAAATAATCAAAAACTCACAAAACGCTTGGAGCATTCATCACTTGTGTGATAATTGCTTTGACAATGCTCACAGGTCAAGTCAATTGCATCATATATCTTCAAACTGGTGGCAGGCTTGTGTCCTTTTCTTTGTGAGGTTTTGCTTCCAATTACCAATCTTTTGGACCTTCTAAGGTTTCCTTCTGATTGATTTAATTCAGTTTCTGAGGGTAGTGTATCTGATGAACTGATTGATTTAGATAATGAGTCCTCAGAATCCTCAGAATTTTGAGATCAGTCCACTTCCACAATTGGAGAGGGGACATTTGCCTTTGATCTTGATTTTGCTGTGCTGATCACTTTAGATGGGGGTCTTCCTCCTCTCTTGGATTGACTTTCAATGATTTAAAATCTTGAGGGTTCTCTTTTGTTTTTGTTTTTTTTATTCTTGGATCCTTGAGGTCTTCAATGGATATCCTTGCATTCTAGTGGGTCTTCATAATATTTATTATCCTCTTGACTCTTGGCAATTTGATCAAATAGGGCTTTTCCAGTCAAAACATCTTGAAAATGTTGAAGAATTGGGGTGATTTCTGCCATTGGTATCTGAAAAAAGGTCTTCCCCAATATCTTCAAATATTTTCTTGGATTCTTCATTTCTTTCTTTTTCGACACTTTGATCATCACCTTGAGAACCAGTCTGAGAAAAATATGACAAGGAAAATCAGTTCATAAGGAAAAAAGGAAGAATTTGAAGTTAAAAAACCCTCACAGTCAAATGAAAATGCCACTGAGGATGGAAGTCTGAGATCTCAAGCCTTTGGCGCCTGGAAACTTCCTTTTGAGTCTTGTGCTTGTAAGGAATTCCTTGATAATTGTTGTATTTGTTGGTGCATTTTTCATTGGGAGGAAATTTGGTTTTGAAATTTTCAAAGGCAATCTGAAGAGCATAATGAGACACCTTGCCATTGAGGGCACAGATGTGTGGAGGAAAATTCTTGACATGGACAATCCTTTCTTTGGAGATTCTGTTGATAATTTCAATAAATTGTTTTCTGAATGCCATGTTGAGAGCCCTGACTACCTCCAGGAGAGTACCAGTGGACTTTTGGAGCCAAAGTTTAACCATGGCATGGGCACCTTCAACTATGGAGGTGGAGCCCACACCCAGGTGGCAATGGTGGTTGGTCCAGGCTGGCACATAATACTCCTTTAGAGGAAGCCAGGTATTTTCCAAATACTGCAAGACTTCAGGATTTTTGACTTGATTTTGAAGCTTCCTCCAGTTTTCTTTGAAAGACTTTTCAATGGATGAATACATAGCCTGAGAAATGAATCCCAAAGTCATTAATAAAAACAATAATAAGAAAAAAGGTTAAGTAAAGTGAAATAAAGTGTAAGATAAAAATATATTACTTGATTCCAGAGGCCCATAAAATTTTCAAAATCAGTTCCATGACCAATTTTCTTCATGAAAAAAGCAGATAAATCTTTATTGATGTGCCAAATGCATAACATTACTTTAGAGTCTGGGAAGAGCTTCTTAAGAGATTTTTTCAAGGCCAGATCCCTGTCAATAACAGTAATTGGAGGGGGAACAATATTTTTGTTGTTGAGGACCTTTTCTATGTACTTATTTAATGCCCAAGTATATGAGGGTTCAGTTTCATTCTTCATCAAACAAAAAGCCCCAGAAAAGGTCTTATTGGTTGAGCTGAATCCAACAATATGAAAAAGGGGCATTTTGTACTGATTCGTTTTATAAGTACAATCCATAAGAATGACATGAGGAAAGCCATGAAGGAGCTTTATGGCAAGGGGGTGAGTGAAAAACAAGGAGGTAATGTGTCCCTCAGCATTGTCAGCCTGTGACTCAAAACCAGAGCACAAGCATGAAAGCCAAATACCATAAACCAATGGTAAAGCCAAGATACCACCAAAACATGGAGCTGAGCCAAACTAGCTCAGAAGGTATCAAACAAATGAGTAAACTCACCTCTTTCCAAACATACAAGCCCCATGATCATAGGACAAATAATAACAAAGTTCTTCCTGCTCAAAGTTGTTGCTGAGCATAAACCTTAATTTTCACTTCTCATCTGAAATACAGAGTAAGAGGCTTAACCCCATCAAGTGGGTATTCAAAATGAAGCTCCAAGTAAGGGCTATCCAATGGTACCAGCCAGACTAAGCTAGCATCAGGATTACAGAAGTTATGGCCAAATTCCAGCCAAATAAGGGTGAATAAATTATTCATCTCTCATCTAACTTCTACAGTTTTAGTGTGAGATACCTAAGGTGGGGTATTTTTGGAAAGAGAACATCCAGGGATATCTGATGGTGCCATTAATTTTCCCATATCTCATTTAGAAAAAAATTTATAAGGCAAACAAGCCCAATACAGCTCTTTGCCTAAAACACACATATGTACAAAAGTCTTGTACATGGCATACCTTTGCCATATTTAATGATAACCATATCAAATGAGGTACAATTGTGTATAAAACATACAGGGCTACACACCAAGCTGATTTTGAGCTTGCTATCCAAAAACTGAAAACGGTTTGGCTGTTTTAAGGTCAAACTCCCACAGTTTGGCCAAGACAGCCTTACCATGGGATAATATCCCATAACCATGATTATGAGGTGTCAAACTGATGAAGAAGCTTGTTTTTACTTCAATGCCTCATAGTTCATTCAATACTGGGGTCCCATACAGGTTCTGTACAGCATTCTACATGTCATACATGTCAGAATCAGGCTGTGTGGTCCCCAGATGAAACTTTTCACCCTGTATTGGTGAAAACTGCCCAGATGTGGTTTGAAAACCACATCTGAGCCCAATACAGTCTATACAGGCCTTTTGCAGACCACAAGCCTGTCCTTAAGAGTTAAAAATATTAACTTCCTCTATGTGAAAAGGTCTAGCAGCCATTTCCCCCGTTTCAGGATAAAAGGAGGCCTTTTGACTGCCAGAAAAGGAATTCCTATGTAGTACAACTGTCAAAAACAGTTCTACTATTGGAAAATAATGATGTTATACTTTAAATTTAAGTATTGTAGCTCTTATGATAGTAATCCAACTGGTAAGACTGCACCCAGGGCTTTCAGCAGTGCTTACCACCACTATATCATTATAGTAAAGCCCTCATTTTATGTTTAGTTTTTCTTTTTTTATTGTTTTTGTTTTTATTTGATTTAATTTCAATTCAACTAAATTTTATACCTAAATTATATTCAAATGAATTTTTTTCTATTACAATGTAAAGCTTTTTATAAATTATCATGTTCTTATTATTGTTTATAAATTACCTAAATCCATATAATTTGATGAAATTTCTTGGTGTTTTTTTAAATCCTAACCCTTTTGGTTACTTCACAATTTACTCTTTAATCCTTAATGTAATTTCAAATTATTATCTCATTTCCAAAAGAAAAAGAGAAAAAACATTAAGAAATTGAAAAATTAAAATAAGCACAATAAAATAAATAAATTTCATTGATAATTGTTCATTATAGCTTTAAGCATCTAATAATTTGTCAAAAAACAGATAAAAATCTTTTAGAATAATGGTAAAGAACTAACCCTTTTTCAAAAAAAATAATAAATATAAATTAGATTATGATATAAAATCATTAAGCTATAATATGCCTTCTTCTTTCTAATAGGCATTCTCATAATTAAAACAAAACAACAAAAATTAATTGGTTATTTTGTCCCAAACATTACCTCACTACAAACCCACATTTTTTTGAATCAAAATATAACATATTATTTAACTTTGAATTCTGTCTTTTCAAAAGAAAAAAATTCAAGGTGAAAATTTTTAAAAATTTCTATTTTAAGTTTCAATTCAAAATATATCCTGATTTTTACAATTATAAAAATTCATCAAATTAAATACTTACTTAAACCTAATCTACACTCTAATCATTTGGATAATTCCACTAAAACTCTTATCAGATCTAACAAGTAAGGAGTCTATTTCTGATTTGAAAAATTTAGGACATCTTACATCATCCAACTATGTAAAAATAATGAATTGACTCAAAAGAAAGAATAATTTTGAAGCTTTTTTGACTCTTCTGTAAAGAGGTCCCTTGTAAGGTCCCCATTATAAAAAATAACTGGATTCCAATTAATTTCTAATCAGGTGACCAAAAAAATTGAAAAATAATTTGAAGCTGACCCCTAACAATATGAGGGATTGAAGGAAAAATTACAAAAAATATTATATTTGAAAATAATTATAAGAGAACAATAGGTTGAGTAATTTCTTATCAATACCTCAAGGAAGGGATTAAAACAATGATTAAAAAGATGCAAACACTTTCCACATTATATTAAAAAACAGATGAGGCCCTATCTAATAAACCAAATATAGCACCAATTTCAGATTTCCGTTTCCCTGAGTTTGAAGCAAATTAAATTCCTGAGTAAGATAAATGTTTTATAAAAAGTGAGGTATTTTTAATATTTTTTGCAAAGCAGATTTTTCATATCATGCTTATTATAAAATTAATAGTTCTTTGAAGCGTCATTCAACCAGGACAACATTACAAACATAAGTGGACTTTAGAACAATGCATCCAAAATCCCTAATGAGGACTGAGTTAAAATGGTGGAATTTCCTTGTACCAAAGTAAGATTTTCTAATTAAATAAATTCCTAATTAATTCATAATTCTGTATTGTATTTCTGAATAAGCTAAAGAACTGTGAACTATCAATTTCATCTAAAATTTATCCAAGTATTACCATGTATATTAAAAAAGAAGCAGTCATGGAAGGTAGAATATCTGATAAAGTGCATAAAAAAAGCATTTCAACACAATAAAAAAAAATAATTAGACATGAATCGATCAAAAATTTGGATCTTTAAAGTGGGTCAAAGAGAAGAATGGAATCAAATTATTTACCCTTATATTCTTCATTATTCATTTGAAGAAAAGTTAATTAATTAAAACTGATCTTATCTATCTTATATTTGAGTCTAGAAATTCTCTTGTATTAGCATATACTATAAGTTATTATTCAAAACTGCAATGGGAAAAAAGAAAGTGGAAATGAGAAAAATGATTTCAAAGCAAATTTGTTAAACAGGGTGAGCTCACAAAGCAAATTGAAATAAGTTATTAGCAAGAGGAAAATAATAAAGAATATGAATTTGAAGAAAAAAATACAACATATAAATTCATTTTTAATTTAATAAATTAAACTTTCAATGTTACTTTCAGCATCAACAAAAAATGATGGATTTAACTATTTCAATTTTGCAATAAAATTTCTCAAAAACTGAGCTAGAAACTATTATCAAGTTAATTAATAATAAATAATATGGTATTTTTTTGCTCTTTGGGATTTATATCAAAATGGTATGTGTATTTTAAATATATTAATATTGTAACTATTGGGATTTCCGCACAATATTTGATAGTGTAGTACTCATAGGCTCATGTTATTTGGATACTAAATTTTTTAACTTAATATGAGACTGTAGACATATTTGTTATCAAGAGTGGGTATTTTCAACTTCATTGTATTTATATAGATTTCTATTTACAAGATAAATTAATTAAAATCACCTTGGAAAAAAGTAAAAAAAAGATAAGAGTTCTTATGAGATAACAAAAAACTAAGAATATTGAGAATGAAACAAACAAAATTAATCAAGATCTAGACTATTAAAAAAAATTAAGAAAAATATTCCCTTTGAAAGTAAATCAATTCACTAATCATGTATCAATACCAAGTTATCCATTTCATTAAAGGATTCATCTCAAAAAACAAAACAAAAAAGGTTTTTTTTAGAAATGAAAGATATATTGTTTTGTTTTGTTCAAAAAAAAACTTCATTAATTAAAAATCAAATTTATCTCTCAAATCTCAATTAGAAATCATTTATATGAAAATATTTCAAATGGAACAAAAAAACAGCAACAAATAAAATTATAAATCAATAAATTTTCTATTTTAAAAATTTAATTGAAATGGAACCAAAAAAACCTATATTGGGCAAAAACCTTCCATAAACTAAATTTTTCATCATATATATGGCATTTGTTAATTCCACTAATTCCATAAATGTAATTTCTAATTCTATTACTGTAATCAATGGCATTTTTAATTTACTTAAAAATATGAATAAATAAATGAAACACTATTTGGCTCTAAAATTTTCCCACCCACAAAAAGAGAATTCTCCAAATTATATACTTGTGTTTTTTTTTAAGATTCTCCCCTTCATTTAAAAAAAGTTAGGATTTTGAAAAGCCATTTTTTGCAAAAACAAAACAAAAACAATTGAGTTATTTAAAAGTTTTTGTGACTTAAATAATATTAAGAGAACCACTATATATTCATTAGTTAACCGATTATAATCTATAATAATAGATTCAAAAGTATATGAAAGTTATTATTATTATTATTAAATTGATAAAAAAATGAAAAAAAAGTGAAAAAAAAAAAAATGAAGAAAAAATGAAAAAAAAAATGAAATAAAAAATTAATTAAATTTAAACGAAATTACAATCAATTCTTTTTTAATTTCTTATTATAATTGAAAAAAGGAAGAAAAACTCTTGATTTTTGTTGTAAATGTTTTGTGTAATTTGAATTGATTTTTTATCTTTTATTGTTTTTCTCTTATTTTAAAAAAATAATAAAATATTTAAATTTGATTGATTTTTTAATTTATCATTTCTTTTTAAGGATTATATTTTTTTCTCATTTTCAAAACTACTTTAAAATAGTAGTAATATTTTAA